>OY970791.1:28749019-30112929 GCA_963853775.1 Xanthia togata | reverse complement strand
TAACTTTAAGATTTACATAAACATGAACTCACGCCTTCTTCCTAGGGGGGTAGGCAGAAACTACAGAACGCCACAATCCTTATGCTGCGGCCACATCTGCGTCAGCACCACGCGTCATGTTCGTGAACGGGCGCCGACAGTTGAGACTGGTCATCTCTTATCTGCCAGGGCTTATTTTTAATCTAAAGTTTTTAATCGTTTTTGATTTTTATATTTTTTTTACATTGTTCTCACATATAGAATCAACAAGAGTAATGTACCGGATAGGATTTTGTAATTTCTATATTTAAAAGAGTGTCCTTGGAGTTTCTTGCCCGTTCTTCTCCATAGAGATCTACGTTTTGGAATGGGCAGCTAGCTTCAACTTTCTGACTAACTGACTGACTCTTTGACAATTCAAAAGTGCCTGTAAAGGGTTTAATTGAAATAAATGCTTTGAGTTTGAGTTTGAGCATTACATACTCCTTTTGCTTCGTTTACGCTCATCGCACGCCTGTTGCGAGTATTACGCAGCTGACCTTTCTGGAGAACATCACCAATAAGGTCAGTATATGTCCTCCTAGGGCAAACCAAAGGGGGTTTACAACTTACAAGGCAGATGTGAGTTAGTGTAACTTCAAGATTTATGTGTTATTCAATAAATCAAATATATTTTCTAATCTATTAATTCTATACTATTCTAATAGAATTCTGCCTAAACTAATATTATTATAACTATAAAGAGAAAGAAAAAAATGTATGTTTGTTTGTTACGCTTTCACGCTAAAACGGCAGAACGGATTTGGATGGAATTTGACACATGGGCAGACCATGACCTGGGTTAGGATATAGGAATTTTCATCGCGATATTTCCACTGGTTCGAGACTTATGCGGGTGAAACTGCGGGGAGTGGCTACTATTTAATTTTCTTTAATGAATGTGTGATCACTCAGAGACAGAAACGTATTCTATATTTAGTTAACGTTATCATAAAGCTGGACTGCCTCGTTGGTCTAGTGGTCGCAAGCGCTACTGCTGAGCATGAGGTCCTGGGTTCGATTCCCGGGTCGGGCAAAGTGTTATTGGGTTTTTCTATCTGGAATTTCTCAGTAGCAGCCCGGAGTCTGGATTTGTGACCGGTTGATGGCAATAGGCTCGCCCCTATTACATGGAACTTAAACATAACTGGCGAAGTGTGGTTGTACCTACTACAGGTACACCTCTGCCCAACCCTTCGGGGAACCAAGGCGTGATGTTATGTGTTATGTTATCATAGAGCTAGCTTATCATATTCTTCGGCTTTTGATTTCAAATCCGGGCTTACGAAAATATAATATAAGGCTGTGATTTTTTACTTTACTATTTCAAAGGTCTAATTTTTTTTGTTGTTGAAAGTATTTATACCTTTGATGCGTTTCAGTAATAGACCCCATTAGGTTTTGAATGCACAATTTGTTAGCCTTTAGTTTAGGAAACTTTCAGGAAAAGACTTAATTAAAAATGAAATTTTTCGTTTTTGGGCCACCAATCGCAAACTAGTTAATAACGCTAGATAGCGTTAAGTCGCGTCGTGTACGGGCCTCCATTGAAACATTAGTGCTGGAACATTCAGGCTACTGATTGTTGATTTATGTTACTGATTGAGATGTAGCGATGATGATAGAAGATTTAGCTTCGTGGACGATGAGCCTTTGACTCTAATAAAAAGTAGGGACGTCCACAATCACTTTACTCAAACCTAAAGTGTAGGCAAAAGAAAAAAAAAATACCCAAACAGAACACTAGATAAGCTCAAGAGCATAGAAGCAATCAACCGAAGTGTTGATCGCTCAGCACGTAATGTTATCTTTGCATCAGTCGCATTCTCATCGAACTACATTTATTGGAAACGACGGACTGATCGGTGAAATGTTCCATATTGTAATTACTCAAAAAAAAAATACCTTCATCAACGAGAATTCATTTGACTGTCTACAATTTCGTTTTCCATAATACTGTATCTGTATAGTGTGCAATCCACGACGACGCGCCCCACTCCGCTCCTCTCCGTACTAAAGTACAGCTTACAGTACAGTAATCGCGGAGTGGGGCGCGTCGTCGTGGATTGCACTATCTGTATCAATAAAACATAATAAATCTACTATGTTCTCACTGTTGGGACATAGGCCTACTATCTGTAAGAGAGAGCGGGTCATAATCCACCACGCGGGCTCAATGCGGATCGTTGGATGTTACATATATGTCTTCGAATTTTAAACGGTGAAGAAAAACATCGCGGAAACTGACATGTCCTAGAACTGTATCTATGTAAAGTACCTTTATGTGTAATATGTTTGTGGTTAGACGTTGATACAATAATATGGAACAAAACATTTTGACAAATAATGGTCGATATACATCTATGTATTTGAGGCTGAATGTAACATACATTTACACATTATACGTAATTAGATTATAATGGACAGAACTAGTTACAGGAACAATTAGAAGGGTTAATACCAAATCCATACTTATGCCTACTTGCCTACGCAGAACATGAGTTTCCTCATTAATCAATTCATTACAGTGGTATGAACGACGATAGAGATAGAATTTCCTATATCGCCTTTAGAGGCTTTTTAGCAAAGCGTGTCTTTAAAATATTGTTGAAACAGCTCTCTGAAAATATTGTGGTATTAAGTCCAACAGTAATTTGAAACAACACAATGCAACAGCGTGATAAATCTGATCAAACCAACGGAGTTTTTAATACAAATCAAAATAGTTAAAGTTGTAAAACAATCACATAAATGTTTTACCTCAGCTCTTACAAACAAAGAAAACTGTAAACTTTCTAACTCGGTAATCTGACAACTAAAGACAGTTCCCTACTTCGAGACTCTAACAGATATACCCCAAGTTTTTCTTACCACGACCTTATAAAAATTTCCCTAGACAAATATAATATGCGATATATCCCTGCGATCTATCTACATAAACGTTCAATCTTACCGACTTATACTGTCATACGTTAGGCAGTACGCGAAATAGCCCGTCTGTCTTCCTACGCCGCAATAACACCACATGCGTGTCATTATCATAATACAAGAGACCTTGACGCCTGCCGGTATTACCCGAGACGCCGGTAATACGCACTCTCCTCAGACCGCGTATGTACTTTTTATTTTTATTTTATTATAATCACGTGAAGGAACGAGTTTTGGGAGTCTTTCAAGTAAAGTAACTGAGACTGGAGTTGGGAATACAAGTTAAAATGTTGTTTTATTGCACGATGTTTCAAGGGTATTTTTTTCTTTGAAAGTACCTACGGCCTATTTTTGGTATGATTTATACGACGAAATATTAGAATACTTACTTGCGTAGGTAGAAAATTATTATTCGGCTCTTGAAGACTTATTTCTACCTGAAATATCTTCTGAAAGTTCTTGTCAACCAAATCTCATGTCAACGGATATGTCTCCTTTTTTTTTTACAAAACAATAAAAACAGCAAACATTAGATTAGTTTAGTGTCTCGAAACCTGGCTAATTTATGTCTCCACATACCTATCACTATTCATCAAATACAATATACATACCTTAATTCTAAGGTAATAATAACGATTTAGTTTGCCACACTTTAATGGAGCCACTTCTTCTGCCGAGAAAATTATAATACTCTGATAGACAAAATGCTGAAACCAAATAAAAAAACAAAACATCCCTTGATCCTACAGATGTGTTTAAAGTTTACCTAACTTTTCTTACGTTGAGCTTCCAATAAGGTTAATCTACACGATGACTACTGCATGCCGCCTGACGGGACGGGTCAACTTAAAGCTGCAATGGTTTTTTTTTCTAGACATTGCCTTGACTCTAATATTGTATAATAATGGTCTCATGGTCTGGGTTGTATTCTTTCTTACATTATTATTGTTTGACGCGGTTAGTTTTTTTTTTGCACCCTGTATACATGACTGTTATACACATAGATATCCAGAGATATGCCTTCATTGCGGAATAGTAAGGAATCCTAGTGCGACCGCTTATCTCCCACCAAAATAATTACAACATTAACAAATAGTGTACTTACGACAACATTTAAAATTTGAACTCGCACACTAAGAAGAAAGCAGCTCACTAAATCAATTTCTAATAGCACACATACGGGCGGGGCTTTCACTTGTAAACACTTGCTATTTGCGAACATTCAATGCACACGCATGCAATTAGGGAGTCGAAAGCGATGGTCGATAATTTTTATCGATATTTATTTTAGCACATTCTTGTATTATTATAACTTCGTTTAATTTTTTTTATATAATTTATTTTGTTTTTATATACCTATCCGAAAATATGGGTTATTTTTACTAAAATAAAATGAGTTTTTTTTTAAATATTGTATTACCGGGTAAAGGGAACCCTCTCTGTTAAATATTATGCTATGCACGAGTAACTGTATTGAAATGACAATGTCTTTATTTGCTTCAAACAAAATTAAATTAATAACAAATTTAACTCTTAAACTATACATGTAATACGAGAATATCCATTGAGTTCTGTAAAAAAAGATTCGACTGCAATAATACGCATGTCGATAAAATCAGCCGCACGCACTCGATTGCACCTCTCTAAATCCAAAACGTTCGTTCCGTTCGGAAAGATTCGGGCTAGTTCGGGCTAGTTCGTATCGCTCCGGACGTAAGTTAAATATGATTTAAAAATTGATTTAAAATATTAAACAGTGACTTAAATGTTTACTTACCGGTGGTAGGACACGCCATTTGTCTTCAGGTTGATGGTACTAGACCTATTTTTACAAATTATTACTGCACAGCTCGGCATTTTGGTTTTTTACGCATCAATAGTACTCTGTACGCAGTTGCAAAGCGACTGAATACTAAAGCGTACAGCCGCCGTTCGAACATAAGCCCAATTTAGCAATGTCGAGGCGCCACGTGCCACGCCTCCAAGGCATATCGCTCGATATCCGTGGTTATACATAATGAATTTTGAGATGGGGAGCAAAGACCATGAGCTATGCATTATGAATTTGCCCTTTTTCTATTAGAGATCGTGAGTTAGGAAATTTCAAAGTTTAAAACAAATCCACCAAACCAATGGCAGCTATAATTTATCTTTGAGAAAATGTAGACTACTTACATAAATAAACATCAATTCATCAGCTGTAACGCTGAGAAAATGCACCGTTGTAAGCAGAACACAAAGCAAAGCATAGCTTCAGAAAACGTTGAAAACATAGAGAAACAAAACACTAAGGGCAATAGGACCATAATCAAATGTGTCAAGAGTTCACTGACCTCTTCTTGCCTTAAATAGTCAACCAAGTACCTGATATACTCATCCAAGTATCTAATGTACGGAACCAAGTACCTATCTGATATACTGAATAAAGTATCTCATATACTTGCACATTCCCATTCAAAAAATGGTTGATATAGTCGAGATTCAAAGTGGATGACTGTCTTAAACGTTTGTTATTTGGAAAAGAGATGTTTTGTTCCCCTCGGTTCTGTGGGGGACTGAGGTTTTAAGTGTCAATATTACGTGTATTTGTAAGGACTGGGTAAGATGGCTGTTTTAGAGTTTTGGGGTTGCGTTTTAGTATATACAGCAGATAAAAGTGGCTATGTTGCGATAAAAATGTTTTTTTTTTTAATAGGTTGCAAATAACACAGAATTGAGTTACATGAACATAATATATTGACTAACTAAAGCGCCCGGTGGTCTTGACCTAATAAAACTACTTGATTTCGATGATATGACTATATTTTAGATACTGATTACAATTTTTAATGAGACGACTGATCTGTGCGCACGCTCAAACTGTTGACGAGCGAGTGGGAGGCGGGAGGAAGCCCGCGATCACGGTGTGGTGTGTGGCCCGATGTGACGTCCGGAACTAGTGCCTATTAAATCATCTGTATTCTAATATACCAAAAAATCGGCCAAGAGTATGTTGGACCACGCACAATGAAGGGTTCCGTAGTTGGGATGAAATTATCCCAACAACTTAACATTGAAGTTGAAAAACGAGTCCTCCCATTATTCCAACTGCAAATTTAAGTTTGTACGCAGAATATTACCATAACTAACCATGTTATTTTAAGACCATAGACTTACCATAGATTTTCCTGTAATCTATAAGCACTAACTAAGAAATATTTTCTATATTTTTTCCAAATTTTTGGTTCAGTAGTTTAGGAGATAAGAAGTGGTCAATTTTCATAAATTTTCTTAAATATCTTTAAAAGTTTTTTTTTAATTATAAAAAAACAAATGAGATCCTCACAAAAAGCCCTTTCATTTGATATGTCACACAGTACAGTTTGCAAATATTTAATTTTTTAAATTTTCCTCCGAAAAGTGTTTACATATTCTAAATTCATTTATTTTCGTTACACGTCCGTGTTTGGGTCACAGAAATTGATATGTGTACCAAATTTCAACTTAATCGGTCTATTAGATTTGGAGCAAATTGGCTGTGACAGATGGACAGACAGACAGACACACGAGTGATCCTATAGGGGTTCCGTTTTTTCCTTTTGAGGTACAGAACCCAAAAAATATGTAGTCACAATATTATTCTTCCAAATCCTAAAATTCTTACCTCGTTTATAAATTAGCATAAAACCTACATCCCTTTGTTATAATTCAATGATTACCATTACAACTTGTAGAACGGCTACAGTTACAAATTCAAATGTCTTTAACTTTTATAACAAACTGGAGCGGCCAGTGAAGTTGTACACTCGGAACGAATTCGGAAATAGATATTTCAACAATGATTAAAAGTTAGCTTGGGTCTTCACTCTTATTATGCAACCAATCACGTTAATCAATCTAACTTCAAAATCCATTGCCACTTTTCAACGAACTTCTTCTGAAATATCTAATACAAAACCTGCAATGTATGTTAAATATGGACAGGCATTTTCGACAGTCTTTTCGTTGTAACAGATACTGTTGACGGAGCGTCTACTTTTGACGGACGTTCGTTCGTAATATTAAAGTTGTTCGTGGAAACACAAGACACCCCTTAAGGAGGGCATAAAGTTGCTTTGCTATAGGTAGGCAGGTGAATACTTAAATTGTACGAGGAGATGTTAATGAAACCGAAATGGTTTAAATAAAAATAATTTAAAAGTTTTTTTTTGTGAAATAATTACTTGAAACAACACCAATGAAACTGAACGCGATCAGCGCATCTAAACCACTGTCAGTGTCAATATTCGAGAACAATGATGAGAGCACTTGAAGGCTTAATTTATTATTATATCTATAGTAATCGAAAAAAAAATAGGATACAATGTACAACAAACTGAAGGCTGGGCAATTATAGAGCAGCAATAAAAATAAATACTCTCCAATAAAAATCTGTGAATCATTTTAAATTTTATCAACCTACTAACATATTATGGACTTGTACCAATTACTGTGTGCTTGGTCTGAAATATTTTCAATTTCAATTTAACTCACACAGGTTATAATACTGAAAATGTTATCCGATATTCACTCGATACTTCGATAGGCTGCAACGAATATGACGGCGAATTTGCACTATCCATGACTACCTGCGACCTGCGCAAAATCCTGGGACTAACCGAAACAAATTCAGCCAACTCACACAGCAATTCAACTTTTAAAAGCATTTTTCCGCACAAAGTTTTCCATGTAAAATAATTATTTCTGTTCCTATGCTGGTAAACGGAAACTGTTCCATGTTTTAGGTGGCAATTTCGTGAAAATTTGTAAAAGTCGACCAAAGATGCAATAAAACATTTTTACAACCAGGAAGATTTTTATTAACCTGAACGAAGTATCGTTCAATAAAAATACACATTAAAGCGTATGACTGTATACGGTTTGTTATACCCATATTACACATCTAATATCCGTCACAAAGAAGTTGTAATCATAGAATGAACGTGGATAGCTCAAACGGCCAATTTCAAGACATGACCAGACCAACCAGTCAGTGATTAAACTTGATGACGATCATACATCCCAATGTACTTTCTTCAAAATAAAATAGTGCCCGGATATTTGGGACTAAACCGTAACACTTAAATAAATCATCTAATAACAATATAAAACGCCGAAAAATTGCTCAGACCTTTTCCAAATTGAATCCTTACTCTTCGAACAGCATCCGAATCTGTCCGCGGTACTTTATCAATTCATTTTACTGCTGACCTTTCACACTGCAAAAATATAGCCCCGAACAGTTCTCTTATTACAGCTTATAATTTTGTCTCATGTATGAGACTTAGGGTCGCTTCGGGAGAGGGTCATAAAATTAAGACAACTAAGTAGGTTTTTACGGACAGAGAAATTAATTGCTTATCAAATTGATATACTCCGTTTAATTTGTCGTGTGTATAGTCATTTCATACAACTGTCAAAGAAATACAGTAGTGATTTGAACAATTATTTTCCCTGACTACAACAATCTTTGGGAACCATTGTAGAGAGAATTAATTGGGTAGATTACGAGCAATATTCATAAAAATGTTTATGTCGCCGCGAAACTATTTATTATAATTGTTATTCACCATAAAGTCGTTGATCCTGCCCATCCTGGAAAAATGGTTGTAACAGTATTCCACAGTAACCCATAGATACTATGGAATACTGTTACAATCATTTGCATGCGTCTGTGAATGCTATCGATTCCTTTGAGATCAGACACCATCTATTGCCCAGCTTGTTTTTACCCAGTCAATATACTGTGAGTTCTACTGGAAGAGAAGCTATTAAACTAATTTCGATGTTGGAGCTAAAACTAAAGTTAAAATTAAAAGAGAACATTCAGGTATTTAATGATTTTCGAGTTTTTAGTCAAATGAACAAATTTGACATACTAAATTTGTTTATGACAAAGCGCTACCTAATGTCACTAAGATGGCACGATTTGCGAATATTAAGATCAATATCCGAATGTAATAATTTAATACAAGCACTTAATACGTTTAAATAATAGAAAACCAACTACCTATAAAGAAATAAGATTATTTTACACTGCGTATTAAGTAATGAAAGTTCTAATTTAACTTTAATTCTGAATAACCTTTGTATTTGTGAATATTAGCATTTTTTAATAATAAAATAACTAACTGATAAGCATTTCAGCATTATTTGTAAGTTTTATTGAACTAAGTAATAAGGAAATGGTCGCGCACACAATGGCGTGTGTGGGTAATAAAAATAGAAAAAAAGTGGTGTTAGAAAGGACTGAGATTGTAATTGTTGAACAAATAACCTCTGTAACATAATGTTTAAATTTAAAAGAGTGACCATGGAGTTTCTTCTTTATCAGGAACCTACTTCGTTTGAAATGGGCGATTAGTGTCACCAAATAACTCAAATTGAATGACTCCTTGTTAAGTGATAACTCAAAAGTGCCTGTAAATGTTATAATTGAAATAAATGCTTTGAAATTGACTTATGAGTTGTGTGTGATTGAAAACTAAATCTTACCTATGTCTACCAACAACGAAGAATTACACCGGAGACTGGTCAGACACGGCAGAGGGTAGATCACCCGTTGAGATATATATAAGCTAAAAATAGGGTTTTCTTGTCGCTGAATGAAAATGTCTTACAGTTTTCCCATTTTCGTGATATTTATGTATTCATATGATACTTTTTTGTATCTTCATGGTACAGAATTTCCCGTTGTAAAATGCTAACACGTTTACCACAGCGCTCACATACATTGATTTACAAAATACGCGCTTTAACGTGGATTTGCGGAAACTAGCCTGTATTACCTATTACTTATATTGATTTAAGTTAAGAAACCATTAATTACGATGTGTTCTAGCTGTATTTTGGTAGGTGTCAGAATAAACAAAACGTATCTCCTACTGACTTGTTGTTTATATATTACTAGCTTCTGCCCACGACTTTCTCCGCAACCCTATGTCGACTTCCTCCGCAAACCTATAACCTTCCTCAAGAATTGGACTATCCAATGCAAAAATATTTTTTCACATCCGACTGGTAGTTCCGTAGATTACCCCCTACATACAAACTTACAAACAAACTAATTACATCTCTTTATAATATTAGGTCTTTACCTATGAAATTGGAGATTTTTATTGTTTTTTTTTTTTTCTGCTAATCTAAGTACTGGGCCAAATTATCTATACAATTTGGCCATTTTTATGGCAGTTTGTTTATGCCTTTATTGTAGAAGTCTGCCAGACGGGAGGCGATGAAGTCAGCGAAATCGTTTTGTACTGCTTCTCGAGCGTTGAATTATTACCCACTTCAAAAATTGACTAAATTTTGAAAAAAAGTAGAAATCTGTTGGGTAAAGGTCCGGTGAGTACGGTGGGTTACGGAGAGCTTCCAGCTGTAACTCTTGTAGCTTTGCGATGGTTTGTCGTGGAGAAGCAATGGAGAAGAGCGATTGACTAGTCTTGGTTGTTGAATTATGAGCTTCTCCATCATTGTTTGCAATTCTTGGCAATAGACATCTGCCGTCACTGTGGTGCCATTCGGTAAGAAGCTATCCACCAGACAGTCACCATCATCTTCCTATGAGTAATCTTTTTTTTAGCGCAATGATTAGGTGCTGTACCCGGGGCCACCCACTGAGACGAACGCTTACGGTTGTCGTACTGGATCCACTTTCATTGCAGTTAACAATTCGATTAAGAATTCCCTCGTTTCTATGCCGATTCAGTAGTGCTATGCATGCTTCGACGCGTAAATCTCGCTGTTGGTCACTTGGTTCGTGTGGCACCCACTTATCTAGCTTTTTTATCTTTCCCATTTGACGCAAATTAATATTGTTTTGACACTAACAAGGCCCGCAGAAAGCTCAGCTGTAGATTGAGTTGGATCCGCTTCCACTATCGCCTTCAATTCGTTGTTGTCGACAATGGTTACAGACCGACCGCGAACTCATTCTTCAACTCAAAATTTACAGATTTAAAACGATTGAACCAATTAATGGACCGTGTTTATGCAAGCAGTGTTAGGCCCGTACACGTCGTTAATGTTTCGTGTTGTTTGCGCAGCGGTATTTCCACGTAGGAACTCATATTCGAAAATTGTATGAATTTTCAGTTTATCCATGGCGCCAAAACTACCACAATGTCACAAAAACAAAAAACTATCCAAAAATAAATGAAAGAATTTGAAATTAAATTAACACGTCTTTCGAATCAAATTCCTTTGAATTTCGTATTGCGCGCCAATCCACAGATAATTAAATCTGAAAATGCTGGATAGAGAATCTACAATTACATAGGTAAAGATCTACGAGTAATAATAGTCTGGATTTTATACATAATTCTAATCCTAACTTTTATTTATCCTAAATTAATAATATTATAAATGCGAAAGTGAGTTTGTTTGTTACGCTTTCACGTTAAAACGCCCACGTTAGACGCTCCTGCGATGAAATGTTTCGTCGGCAATTAAAAAAAAAAAAACGTGCATCGATATGCCTGTCACCCTGTGTTATGTAGGATTTATGTAATAACGGAAATAATATTAGGTTAAAGTTTTTGATCGATGTACATAGTCACCACCCTTGTAGAAGCAAGTTAACGGTTCATAATTACCGTTAATTTACGTCTGGAAGCGCGGGGGACATAACCGTTTCAGTAGAGTTTACTTCAGTTGGTAGGTACATTAAAGTTAAATATTAGTTCTTCTATTTTAATGGCTGAGCAATAAAAGCTACCTACCTGTAATAACTACTAGCCTATCGAAATTGGATCTTCGTAAGTTTTTAATGTTATTGTTTGATGCTTTGATATTCGACCTACTTTCAATAGTTTTTAGTTCACTTTGAATTATTTATCAGCGTTTATCCTAAAAGTTGGCAACGTCGCAAAAATAGCTGTCAAAAATTTACCTGTTTTGATTAATTTTTCATTATTACTATATGGAAATAAGAAATATGGCTAACTAGTGAACTATAATATTAATAATGAATTATAATTATTTTACCGTGTGGCTGCCAGGAACACCTACAAAATTTTAATGGCATGCTTCGACGGCCATCTTAGCACCGGTCTATGTATTGATTTCTGTCTGAAATATTTACTTGTGTCGTACTTTTTTTATCACTTTTATTTTCCCGTAGTCAAGTTACAGTTATTTTTAATTTGATATTCGGATAGCTCATGATCTAAAGAGGTGACATAAAAAATATGAATGAAAAATCTCGAATAATTAAAAAGTTATGCAACAACCCAAAATTTCGCGAGTACTCTGGTTGTTTAGCAATAACGTTTGATATGAATATCTAACTTCTTTATCTCAATCACATTAAGGTTTATTGTTATAAGAATTATCGCGATAGACCGACGTTCTTCGTCTGATTTGGAAAAGGCCAAAATATTCCCAATCTTTAGGTTTTTATCGTCATCATCCACATAGGCCTCAATGTTCTCATGTCAATTCCCGCGTGCCTGTGTCAGCCTCCTCTTTTAGCCTTCATCATCATTATTATCACTACCCGAAAGATGTTCTCTGCTGGAATAAGGCCTAGGCGCAATGTCGACCGGTTCTGTGCGGTTTCCTGCGGCTTTCACAAGATCATCGGTCAACCATGTGGGAGGCCTTCCAACGCTACGTCTTCTGGTATGTGGTTGCCACTCCAGAACCTTTCAGTCCCATCGGACATTTGTTCTGCCAGTAATTTTAGCCTTCATCATCATTATTATCACTACCCGAAAGATGTTCTCTGCTGGAATAAGGCCTAGGCGCAATGTCGACCGGTTCTGTGCGGTTTCCTGCGGCTTTCACAAGATCATCGGTCAACTATGTGGGAGGCCTTCCAACGCTACGTCTTCTGGTATGTGGTTGCCACTCCAGAACCTTTCAGTCCCATCGGACATTTGTTCTGCCAGTAATTTTAGCCTTCATCATCATTATTATCACTACCCGAAAGATGTTCTCTGCTGGAATAAGGCCTAGGCGCAATGTCGACCGGTTTTGTGCGGTTTCCTGCGGCTTTCACAAGGTCATCGGTCAACCATGTGGGAGGCCTTCTAACGCTACGTCTTCTGGTATGTGGTCGCCCATCCAGAACCTTTCAGTCCCATCGGCCAATAGAACAGTTCTGCGAGTAATGCGCCTTTAGGAATTAGGAAGAATATTTAAAAAGTCCCGGTGTAGGTACGTACATGAGACATTTCAGCCTTTTCTTTGGGATGGAAACGCATTTGGGATGCTTTTGGTATTACAGAAAGACTGCGGTGATTTAAACCCTAGGGATGCGTTGAGGAAGCCCGCGAAATTGCATATAAAAACAACAAAAAAAATGCCGGTCACTGTCAGGTTGTATGTTGATTAAAATATGATTCACGACCGTAACAAATATTTTTTTACACATTAAAATTGATTAAAATCATCAAGTTAACTCTCTAACTTTAAATTACCTTATTGAATAACTATTTCATGAAATCATGACATTTGAGGCCAATTTTCTAGTTTTATTGATGATTCTAATGATCACGATTCTGTAAAAACATATTTGTTACGGTCTAGAATCTAATTTTGATCAACATACAACCTAACACTGACCTGTACCCTAATTACGTAATGCAAAATCAATCCGAATCTGAATCGTTTTGAAACAGATTGCTAATCCATAACTCCATAAGTTCGAAAAAAAAACGGCAGAGCAACGTAAATAACGCAATGAATGTTGTTGAACTGTCAAAATAAAACAGATTTGTCTTTATCGTTTACGAAAATATGTTGCGTATTTAGAAAGCTGGAAATTGCAAATAACCTAAGACAATTCGAATTTCGCGGGCTAGGTACCTTAGCGCATCACCTTAAACAGAAGGTGAATCGAAGTCGACGTCTATTTGCGATCCTACAACGTAAAAATAAATTTAGATAATTTCCTTATAAAATTAATAATTTATACAATTCCCTAAGAAATTAAAAGTAGACTCAGTTCGTATTAACGATTCAACTAAATTGCATTTTCATGATCTTTTGTTCTGGCTGCGAGACCTGATCACTATTCTATAGCTAACGGGGATTCAACTCTCGTTTGTCGATAACACAAAGAAATTCTGCACTTGCTTTTAGTTATTACTTACAAAGTAATTATCTGAACATAGAACAAACTGTAATAGTGCATAAAATTATAGTATGAATGAGTCAGTAACTCCTTGGTATGAACGTAAACGAAGCAAAAGGAGGATTGTTGTTGTTGAGGTAGCAGGTGATGGTGTTCTGAAGTTTCCGCCTACTCCTATGAGAAGAAGGAATGAGTTTATATATAATATATACAATGTAACTCCATGATTTTTGTAAATAACTAGCCAAAAATTTAATGTCCCCACTGTTGGAATAAAACTCTGCTTTCTGTGAGAGGGATGGCTGTAATTTGTCAATCATTCGAAGACCGTGAGAAATTATTTAATTTTAGAATATCAATCGGTCGTAGCCGTCTTTATTTGATTTCCAAATTATAAACAGTGAATGCAAAAAGAGATAAAGAATATTATCGCCCGTTTATCTTATTGAGCAATTTGAAGGATAGCCTTAAGAAGACTTAATGGTTCAGAAAATTGCCCAATATTGCTTAAAAAAGGTTGTGAGCCGGCCATCTTTATTTTTAACAGTTTTTTTTTCTAAGACTTCACCCAGACTTGGGTGCAGTTTGGTCTTTGAGATACCCATATTATAACTTACCTAGAAATATAAATTTCGATTTCGAAATAGTGCAATTTCTGATCTTAGAGACTTATTATATTTTCCAACGAAATAGTTTATAGAAAGAAACAAAAAGTGGTCATAGAAGCCAGAAGTGATGCAGATAAAATACTAAAAATATATGGTGTGAATATGCGTCACATTCGCGCAAAACGCTCATCGCTCAGCATAATGCTGTAAGCTAGTGACATAATAGATGCCCAGAACGAAACAACCAGAGCCCTGGTTTTCAGCGACAGCCGATGTTGACATCATGGCGTCAACCAGCAGCATGAAACGTCTTCCAACCTGTTCAATCAACATTGAGCTCTATTTGGTAGGGCTCAAAATAGCCTAAATAAGTAAGCGATTAATGAAAATTAGAACGGAAAATGTAGTTAAAAACTTCCTAACAAATTAGGAAGACAGCTGAGGATATCTCGCTACGTTAATAATTATTAGGCATGTATTTACATTATTTTTTTCAATCTTAACGTAAGAAACCTCGGGTTGGCTTCCAGTCTAACCGGATGCAGCTGAATACCAGTATTTTTCATGGAGCGACAGGTTATCTAACTTCCTCTACCCGGTTACTAGATAACACTAAACACCTTGGTGAGACAGGCCATCAAACTTAAGGGCTTCTGACTACCCGTACCGACTGTCAAAGATCTACGAATGACAACCGGACCAACGGCTTAACGGGGTCACGATATGTGATGATGGTCACTTGCCACTCACCATCCAAGAACGCGTAGGTTACTACGCTTGCCGTGGTCGGTTCTTCGATTGACCGTGTAGCTGTTATAATATAACCACGAGCCACGTTAACATCACACAATTTGAATATACCTAGTGGATTCCTAAGGCCGGTATAACAGAACCTCAAGACTCAACTTACTTATAACTAAACTAAAAGCCGTTAGATTGGTTGAGACCAGTAGGTAGAGGATATCGACACCTACAGTGCAATATCTCTTATTTAATAGAATTCAATATTTTACAGAACACATCCGAGATAGAGCCTTGTTTCCCTTCTCCTTCGCTACCCACAGTGCTCTCCCCGAAGAGCCTCAAGGGCTGCATGGCTGATATATTGTGTTGGTACTAACCATGTTAAAACGAGTGATGGAGTGAACCCTAATTTGTTTTCGTGTCTGCTCTACGCTTTTTTGATCATATTTAGTTATCTCCGGATAAATGGAGCTGAACGGTTATGAATTTTTCATGTTCGGAGGAGTTGATTTTTTGTTTAGCCTGTGGGTATAATAGGTTTTGGTCTATGATAGATTCAATTATGGTGCGGTATAAGGAATATTAGTTTTAGATTTATTGTTGCGTTTAGTTTTTATGTAATACAATGTGGGATCTTTTGAGAACAGCTTGATTTGTAAGCGGTTTTTAGACTTAATGTATCATTTATTTTTTGCATCGTTTTGATGACATGTTTTTAAATCAACCTTGTCCATCAATTTCGGATAGAATATGACTATAGGTAGCATCAGACCCGTAGGAAAGAGGTTGTGATGATTAACTATACGTACGTGGGTCGCGTCAATCACTCCGATTTTTTTGCATCGTAATGTTAATAAAGTAAACGCGGGTAAACTCGTCAGTGACCCAGAAGTCGTAAAATTATCTAAAAACATCAATAATTATCTTTTTATACTAAACTTAAACTAGTAACATTTTATGGCAAGACATTTTTAGTAACATAATGCATAATGAAAATAACAACACAGACTTTTAATGGCGTCTGAAATATTTGACTTAAAAAGTGTGTCTCACAATTTTTATAATGTTTTTGCAAGTTTAGCTGCTAAATGTGAAACTCAGCACGTAGTTTTGTATTCTGACTTATGAATCTTTAGTGGGGTCTACGGTAAGTCTGATTGTTTGATGAACTAGTTAAGTTAATTAGCTAATGATATAATTTAAAATTTAGAACCCTTTTATAATAAAAGTTTTTTTTTTGAAATGTGACATCTATTGGTACCTAAAAATTACTACTTGCCAGTAATAGTCATTGTAAGTACTATACTGACGATTATTTTGAAACACTTAATAGTTAATTCTATACGTAAATAGTCTAAACTAGTCATATTGCAGATATTTTTATGTTATGCCACAGAATACGAATAATAACAGCTATTATCGGGACCGTTTCGTAGTTGGTAACTCTCTTGCACAAACAATTATATGGTTTGGATTTGGACTACATTTGACGATAAAACTGTGATTCACTTAAGCTGTTTTCGCTTCGCTCATTGAATAAGCGCACTTTGGTGAGCCGTTGCTTCATTGGGCTCTCTTCGCTCGCTCGGCATGAAACTGAGCTCGCTTTGCTTGCGGTGGTCATGTTTAAGTACGCTAGGCTCACTCGTGTCGAAGATAGGCTCGCTTCGGTTGCTGGTCTTAAGATCAGAATTTATCGTGTGACTAAGCGCGTGATCATTCGTGAAAAGAGTGGGCTCGCTTCGCTCGCTTGGCTCTTAAAAAGTATTCTCCGTTCTAAAGTAACCTACCTTACCGAGGAAAGTATAACCGATAAGATAAGTCATTTATTTGTAAACATGAGTATACATACAGTCATGCAGCCGTCATGTTCGGTCTTTGTGGCATAAAAATAAAATAAATAAGAAAAGTCATTCAACAAAGCTAAAAACATTATTAAATTCTTTAAATTCTAAAATACTGTAGTATGCTTTCCCAACTAGATATAATTTTAGCCGCTTTTTTAATATATGTGCGCTTAGTTCCCTCCATCCCTTATGAAGTTTATTAACCCGTCGCACGCGCAATTAGCAGACACAATAGAATTTTATTGTTATTTGCACACATGGGGTGCAATCGATATTTTAAGAGTTAAATATTAAAGGTGCCATGCAAAATATACTTTTCCCCATTAATGCTACCGAGCTGTAATAATATGCGATATGAGACAAAAAAAAAATCTTATAGGCTTTTGTACAAAATTCTTACGGTTTCCGATACCGCCGTAACTATTGTATTTACTCGACACTGGACTTAGTAGGCGCATTGTATTTCTTATGAAGTAACCTTTCACTGTATGTGTATAGAGGTATGAGTCACTCATCTCTATAGAAAAGAAAGGATCCTCCGACCAGACGGGTGTTGTGTCAGATTTACGACCAATACGAGATGACATCTGAAATTATTGTGCAGTTAACTTCATTGCATTTTTAACCCTTTTTTGGGCAATATTTCTGTTGTTTCTCTTTAGTTGTTTTATATTTCTGTTGTTTCTCTTTTGTTTGCCCTTCCAAATGTTAGAAATCTAGGACCCAACATCGTCTTAGATAAAGAGGTGCTTGAAACTGTAAACTCGGCAGTTTTTCTGTGCACAACGGTAGATGCCAAACTTCAGTGGGGCCAACATAATTATATCGAGCCTAGCGGGAAGGCCCAGTTCGGCCGCCTACGCCGTCAGTAAAGTAAGACAATACACTGACGTTGATACAGCTACGGCGGTTAGTCTGTTTTAGTTATTTTCATAGCGTTATATCCTACTGTATTCTGCTGTGGGGCAAAGCTGCTGATATTCAAAATATATTTGTCCTCCAAAAACGAACTGTTCGAGCAATTTACCAGCTAGGTGCCAGAGTTTCTCTGAGATATTTTTTCAAAGATATCAGAATCCTCACAGTGGCATCACAATTCATCTTCGCCAACATTTTATATATTAGGCAAAATATACACTTATACACTAAAAACAGTGATATTCACAATTTTAACACTAGAAGTAAGGATAAACTATGTGCTCCCTTTCATCGGCTTCATAAGGTTCATAACTCATTTGTTGGGCTTGGTATAACTTTTTATAACATGCTACCCTCTTTTTTGCTAGATTTGCCTTTTAATGCGTTTAAAACTAAAGTAAAGTCCAACCTTTGTTCAAAGGCATACTATTTTATCAACGACTACATTCATGTTAAGAATAGTTGGTCGCTGTGATTAACTCAAGAAAATGTTTTAATGTTCTTTCTCCAGAATTAGTTTACCTACTATGAGTTCATATAATTGTTTATAATTTTACTTTATAAGTCAATTTATTTTAATTTAATTTAAATTTATTGTTGACATAATCTACTCATTACAATGTTTTTTTATGAGTTGTATTGCAATACGAATATGTGGTTAGCTAGCGACCTCGACAATTATTTATTTTACCTCGATGGTCCTAGTTTATCAATTATAACTTCTAGTTACAGCTATATGCAAGCGGGCACGCCCTTTATGCCTGGAGGCCTTATTTTATTTTTTAGATATTGTTTACGTTTAGTTATTTTTATTTCTGCTTGAGTATAGTTCTCGATATTTTTGGTTGGTATATTGGCGTGTGATAGCTGTCATATGGCTATTAATTTATAATTTAAATTATGTTTTGCGTAATGTAAATTATCTGTAATACTATTATATAGAATCTTTTTTTTTCTAACTGAACAGACAGCTGTGCTGCTGGGGAGTTAGTTGCGCCACTTCTTCTTCCCAGCTAAAGCACTAGGAAGTGGTGAAGGGTGGGCGTTTTGGGGGACTGTCTCATGTAATTTTGAAGTTCGAAAATTGCTGACTCTTAGCCTAGTTTGAATAAATTACTTTTAAATGTTGTTTTTTTTATAAATTTTATGTTTGGGTCAATTTTTGACAATGGCACCAGAACCGTGATGGTTCTAGCGAAACATGTTATTGCGCTATATGAATTGGAATTTCAACACATATTCAAGAACAGTGGTTCGCGTGCATGCGCCTGCACTCATTATGACGACGTCATAGGCTAACTATATTCTTATTTATTTAAATTTTTATTTATTTATTTATTCATCATCAACTTGCACTAACAGTAGTAAGATACCAAACATTCAAGGTATAGGCTAATAAGTGACAATCATGAAATTGAAATAACACAAAACCAAATTTACCTAAGCGCAATTATAGAAAATTTAATAGAATTATACAAAATTAAATCATGAAATTAGAACATACAAAACTAAATATAAAATTTAACTTAATTTTTTTTTTTTACCTTAAATTTAGCGAGTAACTCGCAATAATATACAAAATTAAATAGAATTTTAGAAAATCAAATAGGATTATACAAATAAAATAGAAATACTTATATAAAATTAAATCGGTCTATACAAGCAAATTAGAATTATACAAAATTTGTACAAATATTATATTCTGCCAAAATTGGTACAAACATATAACCTATCATTTGAATGTTCAAACATTACTCTATGAATTAATTAATTAATTAAATGCACCGACCCCAGTGTGGTTTAACCAAACTCAATAAATCGTAGTTATTACCGGTTGAAATCTGATACGTTTTTGTCGTTTAGAAATATTAAACTTACCACCAGTACACCAAGCAAAAACATGTTTTTACGTCAAAATTGATTCTAATAAAAACTGATTTTGTGATTCTTCTTTTAATTTTTTTTTGTAAAAATATATTAGAATTAAATTTATCTTCCTGTTTTTATTGCCTACCTTTAGTAATTTCTGGGGTTTGGTCTTCTACTACCTTTTGTTTCTAAGCTTGTCATTCATAATTATCAAAGACAATCACAATTTGTTTTAATGGTGCCGATTCTCTTGTCACAAATGCCTCAAAACTAGACTAAAAATCACCAAAATTTAGTTTACTGCTGTCAAACGATGATTTCCCATTCTGAAATTAATAGACTAAAGTGGTAAAACTTAACTATATTTTAGTTTGGCAGCACTAAGATGGTACTGAGATTTTAATTAATTCAGTGAAAATGACAATTTTGCTATTCTGAATTTTTCACAAAATTTTAATTGTCTAACTAAATCTGGCCATTTTTAATCGAATTTTGCCTTTCAAGCCAAAGCAAGCCTTTCAAGCAATTTTCCTTTTTGCTTTTCCTTTTCCTTTTTGCCCCTGCGCGCCTCCAGCTATAAAAAAAATCACGGGGTAGGGCAAACAAGTATGTACCACGTGGAGTCGCAATTGTCAAATTCGATTTTAGTTGTGTCAAAATAATTATAAAATTTAGAGACTTTTTATTGTAGAATAGCTGTTTATTATAGCCAAAAGTAAGGAATTTTAGTGATAGTTTAGTTCGGTGTACAAGAGAATCGGCACCAATGTGTACTTATCTTAAACTTTATGTTCAAGACCTGAGAGTTCATATTAGCATTAAAATAATACGACTACTGTGTCCTTTTGATGAGTAATAGTACAAATCTGACGAATACTGGTACAAATCTCCCTTTTTTATATATGCTTTATTAATTATATAGTATCACTAAAACTTTTAGAAATGAACTAGTTACTAAGGCACCATCTATACATACGATACTTACGCTGTGCCTTCAAATTATCGCAGCGATTATATCGCAGTGTGGAGATTGATTCAAAGATTTTCTATTGAATTTGATGGCACGGCGAGACTATCACTGCGATTCTCTCGCCAGATAGCGCCTCAGAATAACGGATAAATTTCCTATTTAGTTATGCAAAAAGTTTTATTCTTCATGAAATACTTTTCACTCAGCGGTTCTTTAAAGTCAGCGAGTTTTGAAACCCGACCCACATACAAACTACGCATCAAAGACATGACGTCACACAAATCCTGCATCGCGCAATTAGAGTTTACCGCGCGAACGACATATATTAGACTATCCGACATCAACAGTCGGGCAGTCGGCCCGCCAGACACAACACCCGTCTGGTTGGAGGATCCTCCCTTTTCAATGGTGGATGAGTGAACTTTACACCCTGTTCCTCATACCCCTAAAACATTCAGCCATCTTTTTACATGTCAGACTGATTTATATAATACAATCAAACCATACAATCAAACAACAGACGGTAACTATTGAATAAAATAATTAAAACTCATATTTCATAAAAAGTTAATTATTGCAGTATAAACCTACTGAACGTAGTTTTTGCAGACTGATGCAAAAACTACGAAACAACATTAGAAAAGCTTTAAAATGAATGTTTTTCACTAAAGTTATAATTTAAATTCGTACTCATCAATTTTGATTCACAGGTCGATGACCTAACAAGACTTGCATTGCCATTGCATTAATTGTTCCCGTTTCACTCAATCAATTCAACTCAGCCCATCGCAGTCCATTGCTGGACATAGGCCTCTCCCAAGCTGCACCACAACACCCTGTCCTTCCGCATCCAGTCTGTCCCAGCTACTTTCTTAAGGTCGTCGGTCCATCTAGCTGGGGGGCATCCCACTCTATGCTTGCCCATACGCGGTCTCCATTCTAGAAATCGTCTGCTCCACCGGCTATCGGTCCTTCGATAAACATGACCAGCCCACTGCCACTTCAGTGATCTTACTCTGGAAGCGATGTCGGTAATTCCAGTTAATTTCCGGTTAGCTCCATTTGTGATCTTATCCTTCAAAGAAACTCCGACTAGAGTCCGCTCCATAGTACGCTGAGTGACCTTGAGATTTTGGACCAGCCCTACTGTAAGTGTGTGTGCCCTACTGTAATCACCAATAAGGTCAGTATATGTCCTCCTAGGGCGTCCCCACCCGGCGTTTCCATTCACATCTGCCTTGTAAATACATTTTGTTAGTCGCCTTTCATTCATCCTCTCAACATGACCAAACCATCATACCCTTTTCAATTTTTGTCACTACACCTTCTTTTAACTCACACCGTTGTATTATCACATCCTTTCTCAGCCTATCATTCATAGTTAGACCACACATGCTTCGCAAGGAACGCATTTCCACAGCATTTATCCTACTTTCATGCTTCTTTTGCCACACCCAGCATTCACTTCCATACATAAGCGTGGGCACCCGCACACTATTGTGAGCAACCAGTCATTTTATGGGGCATAGTTCTTAAGTTAAGGTTTTTTTATAAACTGTTAACTGTTTTTTTTATAAACATGATGAATAAAACAATAATAATAATAAGTCGAGCTTTTTTTGACGCAAATATTTAAAAATAAATTGGAGCAAAACGAAACATATTTATTTTAGGCAACGGACCCCTAGCATCAACTTAAATATATACTACAAAAATGATACAATAGAAGAAGTTTAAAGTATAAAATTCCTGGGACTCGAAATTGATAAAAAACGAAATTATAAATCACATATTGATATTTTATGCAAAAAAAAATGCAAGTCTGCATACGCCCTTTACACTTTATCACCTATAACAAGCATAGATGGTCTGCTGACTGCTTAGTATGGCATAGTAGAGTCACACTTATGATATGGGATCATATTTTGGGGAAATTCCTCTGAAAAAGAAACCACCTTCAAGGCACAAAAAAGATGCATTTGAGCGATGTTTAAACTCAAAACAACGGATCGCTGTGTACAGTACTTTAAATAATACAAAATATTAACATTGCCTTGTCTGTACATACTGGAAGTAGCTATGTTTGTGAAGACAAACCCAAGTCGCTTTAGACGTCTGGATGACGTAGTTCCCCGCAGTAGACGTGATAATAGCGTGCTATGTCTATCAGCAAAAGGGCACACTTATGGGCAAAAGTGTCTACTGCATGGCTCCAGTCATATTTAATAAAATACCGAAGAGTTGGAAAGAGCTGCCGATTTCTTTATTTAAAGACACACTTCGAGGCTTTTTAGTGATGAAGGACTATTATAATTTAAGTGAGTTTTTTAATGAAAAAGATTTTTCTATTTAGTATGTTTTTGTGTATCTTTTGCATGCCTACATGGTAAAATATGGCTGATCGTGTATTATTTTAGTTAACCTATTTAGTGTGTTGCAAAATAAAATTATCGTAACTTACCTTATCTCATGACTTTCGTATTGTCCAAATTCATGCCGAGGTCAACCCGACGAGAGGTTGCATTTAGACTGTGCAGCATCTGGTCTAACTATTCAACGATTTCGACACAGACGGTCCAAGGAAATAATGAGTTGTTGTTTCTGGGAGTAAAATGAGAAATAACTTTTTTTAACCGCGAGGGTGCAATTTATGGGTTAGTTTTATGTTCCAATTATTGTTTTTGAGTTAGTTTAATCAAACCATTTGCAAGATAGTTCAGCCGATCTATTCTGTAAAATATCACCGTGAAAACTTAGGGGACGTGAACTGTCATTCTACCCAATGCTATAAGGGATTGACAGTATTGATAGATGACTTCAAGCTCAGTAGAGGATTTTAACAGAACAAATCGGCAAGATTGAGTATTGATCACCACAGTCATTTATTTTGTTTACTGCGTTTTGACTATTAACAAAGATGTAATTGGATTGCTAATTCCTGATTCTTGTTTAATTCCATAATTTATAATATTGTTCTGCATTTTACTACATGTTACATCGTAAACTTTTTAATTACCGACTATAATTATTTAACTTAATTTGATTAATTGATTGTATTTTTATTGATTTATTTGATTGAGTCAGTAAAAATAAATTCTAATAAATTAATAATACTAAGTTATTAATTTATTAGAATTTATTTTTACTGACTTATTGATTTTTATCACTTAAATAATAAATAGGCAAACTATGTAAGTGCTGTGCATACCTTTAGGTAACTAGTTCGCTGTAGTTTATAAGTTATAATTTGACATTATGCGCTCTGTAAGCAATCTCTAAGCAGAATACTGGTTGTACAACTTGTCAAAAATGCAGGTATTTTTGAAAGATTGAGACTGAGAGTAGAATGGTTGCTAGAAATTTTGCAATGTCTGTAAAATATTGAGGGCCAGCCACATCTAGTTAGAGACTAAGAACCAATAGTCGATACAAACCTTGTTACGAAAAGACTAACGAATGATTGATGATAAAATAATTATTATGATTTCAAAACAAATGCCAAACAAACACAAGAATAACAACAGCTTAAATTAAAAAGGTAAAACGTGAAAGAATCCGTCGTCTTTTGAGATAAAAATAAAGGGATTAAAACATTTTTCGTCTTTAAAAATCTAGCCAAGTTAAGGTATTCTTGCAATCTAGAATAAAGTGAAATAGCACATTAAGCTGAAAATTAAAATGGCTTATTCAGGAGAATTCCAGACGTCTCAAGTACGACTAAGGCATCATTTTTACTGTTACTGTATATGCTGCGCCTTGTTTATCGTACCTGAATTTGTAATGATAAGACCAGGCTTACTGAAAAATATTAATATTAGACTTATATCTTGGCTTAGTCTGCAAAGTTATAATACGAGTAACTATTTATTTAATAAGGCACTCCAATGACTAGATCACAATAACATATATTTATTGTTTTACAGTCAGAGGTAGTACAGACTATTTTTACTTTTTTTATTATTTTTATTATTATTATAACGAATAATAAAGATTACGTGTCCAAAGAACTTCATTAGCCAGTTAAACTTAACTTGGTTAAACTGTTCTAAAAGGCAGTCAAAGGTGGTAGTTATCGGTAGACAGGTAGTTTTTGGGTGGACAGTAATAACTAGTGTCCACGGAAAACTTCTTACAAAAAAAAATAGTTTCCAAAGAAGTTGTAAAAGTGAATAGTAAAAAGAACTCGATTCAAAGAAAAATATTTTTCAGGCAGAAAATAGAACCCCTACTTGAGGCAGTAGTGTCGTAAAAAGCAACTGAAAGGTATGATTCCGAACAACACTGCACGTGGCAGTGCGCAGCGGTAATGCCGCGTCACTCCCGGTCCTCATACATTTTCTAAAGGTTTATATTAAATTACATTTAGAGCAAGGCAGCAATGTGACTCAGCTATATCTTGCAGTGTTGCTGCCGTGCAACGTTGTTCGGGTTATCTGTTCATTAAAACAAGTGTCCCCCATCATCGACCTGATCATCGCTTACCATCAGGTGAGATTGGGTGTGATAGTGGTCAAACACGAGAAGTTCGCATGTAAAAAGCGGCTGAGTCGGGCTCACACACGAAGGGTTCCGTACCACCGTACAAAACTCAAAATCAAAGCAATTATTTCAAATAAACCAAGTACAGGTACTTTTGAACTATCAAGGGGTCGGTCAGTCAGAAACATGAAGCTAGTTGCCAGTCTGGAAGACTAGATTTGGTAAATATGAATTGGACATGTTTTTTTAGGTAAAAATTTACATGATACCTAGACAACTTTGATGTGTGTGTATGGCTCTGATCGCTCTTTTCTGCAGAATAAAATTGACTCGACTCGATATCTGCAACCTATCCCTATAATAAAATACCGTAAGACATTATACTATGAAAGTAACTGAAATAGACTAGCCTCGCGGTATTTACATCAGTAAATTGACGGATTTTTCTCACAGCATATGCTGCTGAACTTAGCCGTCCTGCAAGAGATGTTAAATGAGGACCCCTATTGCAGCCTTGAGTCGAGCGTGATCCCCAAGAAAACAGTTTTATCGATGAATTCTAGTTTCTCCCTATTCAACACTATATCACAAACACTACTTTTAACTTTCGGTAAAACAAATCTTATGCATTTAGCTTTTTTCCCATTTAATACATAACTATATACTAAATGTTATATACTAAATTATTAGCAGTGAACCAATTTTGGACCTGCAGGAGGGCGTTATTAACTTCGTCAAGATCTTGATGCACGTCTATTTATCTTAAAAATTTGAGAAGTATCGTAAGCAAATAACACAATTTTTGGTTGTTTTGGTAATAAATGGGGTAGATCATTAATATATACTAAAAAGAGGAATACACCCAATATCGAGCCTTGTGGAACACCCATTTTTATTTTAGACTGGGTGAAATGACACCTTTAATTTGAACTTGCTCAGTTCTACAATATTTTAAAATATAAATAACATAAACATAATATCACGCCTTGTTTTCCCCGGTTTTTCCAGGGTTGGGCAGAGGTGTACCTGTAGTAGGTACACCCACATTTCGCCAGTTATGTTTAAGTCCCATGTAATAGGGGGCGAGCCTATTGCCAAAAATATACTTAAGTAAATAAAAAAATACACCCTCTTTAATTTAAAACTTTATTTTATTTATATTATTATTTGTTGTTATAGCGGCCATAATGTACATACTCTGTAAAAAATTTAAGTGTCTACCTATTACGGTTCAGAAGATACAGCCCTTTGACAGACGGACGGACAGAGGAGACTTAGTAATAGGGTCCCGTTGCCACTCTTCGGGTACGGAACCCCAAAAAGCCTAAAAAGTTGTACAAAGCGTAAATATTGTCGTCGTTGTTGTGTAACCAAAGACGGTCGCAAAACCATAATAATCCATACCAATCCTTCCATACTAATATTGATACAGATTGATCATGGCTGAGGGATAGGTTAGGAGAAAATCGCATAGTTTTTATTCCGGTAGTATACGTTTCCATGGGATAATCTTCGACCTTCACACGGGTGAAGCCGAGGGCAAAAGGCTTTCTTAAGAGCAAAAAGTTAACACTCATCAAAAAGCACGCAAACTATTCACGCGTCTTTTAGACACTTATCAAAATATCCGAAATAGACGTCTGGATCCACACCAGGGCTCCGCTAAACCAATACTTAATAAATATCGTAAAAGGGAAACGCTGTTTACAAAGAGGATCTTATCAAATTCGATCCATCTTGTGTGGAATTTTAATCTTGTTACAGCATTGTTGCTCTTTCAGTCGCCAGCCATCAACTCTGCTGTACCCATAATTCAAACCTTTCATATGTTGCTGGTACTTTTACCAACACCCACTACAGAAACCAATAAAAACAAACAAACAATCGAAAATCGTGTTCTATTCCCTATACATTACTCCTTTTCTTTCGGATTTTATTTATACTGCTTACAAATCCAGCAATGGTAACGTAAGTTACCGATGGAACGTGTATCGTAGATCGTTTCATAGTAAAGGCTTTCAAATTCCCTTTCTTCCAATCGGTGGCCTCAAAACTGGAGTTATCTCATTGAAATGGCTTCGCAGAATATTGTTAATCTGCACAACTATGTTTTATTTAATATATGTATAGCAGCGAAAACAATTATTTATAACCGACTTCCAAAAGAAGGATACTTTTTTTTTGTGCATGTTTGGGCATAACTCCGTCATATAAAAACGGGTTTGCAATTTTTTTTTGTGTGAAGGGGGTATACTTTCGAAATGGTCCCATTGTCATCAGGCCAGGATCTGATGATAGAATCCTGGAGAAATCGAGGAAACTCTTCAAATATTATAGGCACACCTATAGCGATTTGGGTATTTTTAGTAACTCGTGCAGCTGCTCTCGGAAAGTAACATTTGGTGTGTTTGTGATGATAAAGGCCCAACGAAACTGCTCAATAATAAGTATTTCACAGGTTGCGATTCAATAACTTTAATATGGTAGCCAAGCAATTTATGCTCGTCACAATGCAATGGAAAAGTGGAGCTGATGGTGGAGTACTAGAACTCCTCAACGATTAACGTCTCTGCATCGGGAAAAGCAATATTTTGTAAAAGGTGGTGAATAGTTGATATTAGGCTATTGTAACTTAGATAAATTACAAACTGACCCAATAAAAACCGAGAAACAAAACGTTTTTACAATAGCTATCAAATATATATAAAAGCTATTAGTAGATTACGAATATCAATAAAAAAAAAAGCATCCGCCTTCCAAAACACTACAAAGTTTCGGAAGTCTGTCTTTTGTTTTGCATTTTCGTTATTTGGTACCGACTTCCGAAATTTAAGTTATTTGTCACTGTAGTTTTTTTTTTGGAAGTTGGTAGTTTTTTTTATTTTTTCAAGTTTTTTAAAAGATATTTGTTAATTACTAATAGCTTTATTATTTTTTTATGGAAAATATAAACACCAAAAATCAGTGCATCTACAGAAATATTTTATTGATAAATCTCGGTCTTTTTGCTACCTATAATATTTATAGTCTACTTTTTTAGACAATTCCGGTTATGGCTAAGACTTCCTCCCACCATATTTCAGTAAAAACTCGGATGTCAATTACATACCTCCCTCTGTTTTTCCAACCTGCCTGCCTAGCCTTTTCCCAACTATATTGGGGTCGGGTTCCAGTCTAACCGGATGCAGCTGAATACCAGTATTTTACATGGAGCGACTGCCTGTCTGACCTCCACAACCCAGTAACTGGGTAATACGATACCCCTTGGTAAGACTGGTTGTCAGACTTTCGGGCTTCTGACGACCCGTAACGACTGTCAAAGATCCACGAATGACAACCGGGACCAACGGCTTGTTTTTCCAACCATTCCAGTTTATTCCCTGAATTCCTGATATCCATTCATCCGTTTAGATACCGTTAATATAATTACGATATTGTGAAGTTGATTCAAAAAGCCACTGTTTTGGTGCTATTCGCGGTATTACTTGCATACCTCTCGGTCAAATAATGCCTTTTCAAATACTACCATTTTCGGAGCTGGCTGTTTCCATGGATTCAGGAATCCGAGATCTGTGCTGCGAGTAATTTCGATAGGAAATGGGAGAACGCTGGGTGAAGCGGAGAAGCTAATTCATTATGAAATCTTTTATTGGGTACCTACTTTCAAGAAATCTAGTAAAGTGTTGAGTGAGTCGATTTTTTGTAATCTTCGTCGTTTTTGCCGTTATTACTGGTAGCATTGAATAACACCACGAGAAAAATTAAATGAATAACATCGTAAATAAAACTTCAACAACAGTCGTTGTTTTACACAAATCGGTTTGTCTAAATTTAGAGTTAGAGGCATCGAAAAGGAAATACTACCTACGTATTTATATACAAAATTTTATTTCATGTAGTAGCAAAACTTACACTTTCTCTATGAAGCAGGATAGAACTGATTTGGGTTAACAATGCCATTTCAAATGCCACATCATTAACATCAATATCATACACCGCTGATAAAACGAGAGATCTCACTCGCTTCCGTCTCCGCTACCTTCAAGGCCACTCCACCATATAATACATATAACAGGGCTTCGAAATTAAGTTGAGACGCTCTTATATTATTTATTTAACGCTATTATTCTGGCCCACGGATCCCCCCGTGATTTTTTAGTACACAATTGTGTTTTTCCTTTGTACTGAATTCAATTGATCCTCCAGGCCGCCTCGGCAAGGAAATGAGGCCATGTTCAAACGTACTTAAATAAAATGTAATTATTTACTGATGGCTGTTTGATGGGCTTGAAAAAAATCAGGGGCGGAAAATATATTTGTCATACGTTATTGGTTTGGGTTACCATTATACGGTGAGATAAAATTGAACAGACGAATCTGATCTGCGGGGTGATTGCGTAACACACATAAAATTACAATTGATCGCAATGGGTTTCATTTTGACAGTGTACGCACGTTGATTGCGTTATTTACGTTGTTGAGCAGATGATTTTTTCAAACCCATTAAGCAATGGATTAGTAATAATATGCTTCCAAATAACTCAGATTGTGATTGATATAGATGTGTGTTACGCAATTTGGGTGCTGAACGGTCTGACGGGATGTCATTGTGTATACGAAATATACGTGTATACGGTTTCTTAGGTAAAACTGACCATGTATGATAAATTTTAAACCTTAACAATTTGGTTTTCAGTTTTTTTTTTTTTTTTTTTTTAAGATGGCTAAGTGCGTGTCAGACCACGCACAATGAAGTAGTTAATATAAGTGATGAAGTAGATAATTCATTCCATAGTTGGAATGAATTATCTCAAGAACAAACTAAAAAAAATGTAATTGAAAAACATGCATACATTCCAACTGCAAATTTAAGTTTGAACGCTCAATGATGAGACATTTACCATATTATTTTAAGCCAATATAATTCTTATAGGCTTTCCTGTAATCTATAGTGAACCTGTATCGAACAATGCTGGTTTTTTTTTCAAAATTTTAGGCTTAGTAGTTTCGGAGACATGGTTGGAATGGTCTATTTTCTTAAATAACTTTAAGACTGTTTATTTTATTATAATATAAAAATATATTTGATACCCTCACAGTAAGTTCTTTTGATATATCACACGGTACAGTTTGCAAAACTTTTATTTTAATTTTTGATGTGTAACATCTTTCCTGCAGAAAGTGAGAGGAAAGATGTTGTCGTGAAAAGGGACGGAAGTGTGTAACAGGAAGCCGGAGAAGCGCGTGCTATTTGAAATGACCAATGAGCGCACGCGGCCATCTCTAACGAGTTGGTCGCCAGAAATGACCTACCTTGGCGTGGCCGAGCCGGACGAGGTGTTGCATATATACCTATATATTACCAAGGTGAGATGTCAGATGTTATACATCATAAGCGACTACTGTAAGGCTCACTCGTTTTTTTATTTGCCTCCCTAAATTAACACCCATATTCAAAATGTATTTATTTACGTTACACGTTCGTATGTGTTTCACAGAAATTCATAAATGTGTAGCTTATTTCAACTTAATCGCTCCATTAGATTCGGAGCAAATCAGCTGAGACGAACAGACAGACAGGCACATTCAGACGTACGTAACACTAAAAACAACAATATTAGTGCTTTTTTATATCACTGATAGTCGTTGTAAACTAGGCCACAAGGGGTGTTAACTAAGCCGGCGACCGACTACCGGCGCCCCCATAGTCACGGGCACTAATAGCTCAAACGAGAGCCCTAGTGATAGTGTTTTTTTATCAATTTACTAACTGTCTTTTAGCTTCAAAAGTTCTAGAAAAAAGCTACCATTTATTTTTTTATGTCTTAGCCCCATAATTCACAAATGTTTTATAGTGGTTTCAAACAATTTTTAAATCATGTATCCGGTATCCCTTGATGCTAGCATTTTTTTTCTATTTTCCATGAAAAAATACGTGCTTCAGTATGCTCCGTAAATTATGTTGTGTTGTGCACAGTTGACAGCTGCCACATGAGTTTTAAAATGTTGATTACTCGCAAAATGATGCGAGTGGGATATCCTTTGCAGCAAAGGTAGGTAATTTACTCCCAGGATATTTAGAACAACACAATTTCTACTTGACATTTTTGTGAATATATAATATTGTATTAAGGGATTAGAATTAATATTTTAAGGGACCTATTGTGAAGATTTTTCTTTTATGTATAGAATTAATAGCCAAATTTTCAGCCAGTTATATACAATCAATCTACCTAGCCTTTTCTCGAGCATACCGACAGAAATGTACGCAAATGGATTTGTGTAAAACTTCAGATTACTTAACGTTGGCAGTTTTTTTAACGACGGCTTATAAATTAAAAAAAAAAATAGTTAGGCGCACTTCGAGCTCGCGCCACAGTTTCGAGAAAACGTGTTTAATATTTAAAATGAATTACAAAACTTAATGTTCATTGCATTCCTAATGATGATTACGATTCTGAGCAGATTTACGGCCGATATGAGATTACAACTTTTTAACCGACTTCCGAAACGAGGAGGTTATCAATTATATTTTTTTTGCAACAAAATATATACTGACTTTGCTATTGTATTTCCTTGGCACTAGATTTTTTAGGCGCATTGCATTCCTTATGATTCAAGCTTTCTTTGACCAGGATTTTTTAAATTTCAATTTACGGCAGATATCGATTGCTATTTATCAACTTCATATATATTTTAACGATTCTGACCGACATCAGAATCACCGATCTAGCTGAACCTATTTTTGCTATATACTACAATAGAGGATCGCGCGCATGCGCCTACCCTTGCGATGTGTCATAGGCAAATTATATCCTGCTTCAAAATTGTTATAAATATGACCTTTATCTTTTTTATATATACAGGGTGTAAGGGACAGCCCTCCGCAGACTGATGGGGTGAATTAAGTATATCATACTAATATGACCGGTACATGAAATTATTTCAGGAACGTTATGGGAATCCAATAAACCTGATTTGTTTTATTAACTTACACGCAATGTATCGCTACCATGGCAAAACGCACGTAGTGAGCGGCAGCGCAGCGAGCTTTCGGACGCCCTCCCCGCCACCCCGCGGTGGTTGAACAGCTGATTTCACGCGTAGTTCGTTAGAGAATTTCAACATCCATTGCTGTTTATTTTATTTTAGCTGTTTGATTTACATTAATAGACTACTGTGTACACATAATGTCATTTTACATTGAAATAAAGGAATAGTAACTGAAACCCGATGAAAAAAATTAAAATTTTCCTGAGAAAATTTTCAGTAGTTTATGATTCAAAATAAGGAGCTGAATGCACCCTCAGGCTGTCCCTTACACCCTGTATATATAATATATTGTGCCTTAACCTGAGTAAATTTTTTTTTTCTTTCTTTCACGTGTTCAATGCATTAAGTCTTGTAGTTATTAGCGATTAAAATCCTACATGTTTTTGACGGTCAACTTAATATCAGTAGGTACACCGAGCGATAAGACATTTTCACGTCAAAAAAAAAAAAAACAATCAGTCTGCCTAATCTTTTCCCAACTATGTTGGGGTCAGCTTCCAGTCTAACTGACTGCAGCTGAATAACAGTATTTTACTTGGAGCGACTGCCTATCTGACCTCCACAACCCAGTTACTGGTAACACGATACCCCTTGATAATACTGGTTGTCTAACTTCTGGGCTTCTGACTACCAAAATGACACCGTAACATCCGGGACCAACTGCATATCGTGCTTGCCGAGGTACGGAAGGGTTTTAATATGTAATGGATACTCACCCATCTAGAAACGCGTAGCTTAACCTTCAGTCAACCCGTGTGGCTGTTATTGCTTAGCTATAGCCCTTTTTTACACATTTTAGTAGAGGTAGCGGAATAAGCATGATAATTGCAAGAGAATGGCTAGCGAGAAACACGTTGCTACAAGTCTTCATAATTTTATTATGTTCGTGCTAGAGTGTTACTGCAGAGCAGATTAATTATCTCGCACTCATAACTTTGCTGGCCGAAATTCAAGGATACGAGTATTTTGGCCTAAATTTTCATTACTACCTTTCATTTTATAATTTATCAGAGCTTTGTTATTGGCCAGGTGCAGGTCCTGCCGATTACAAAAACAACTTACACCAGCAACGCAACAGAAAAAAATTACATCTTTTTAGTAAAAGAAGTGATAGACATCATTATAGTACAAGAAATAGGGACCTATTAGTACAACCAGGTTTCAGACTGGCTAAGGTAGACTCAATGTTACAATAAAATTCCTCCCCACATACTTCAACTGAATGAGACGAAATTCAAATCTTGTATAAAACGCACACTATGTAGGCAGGCACATTATAAGTTGGGGGATTACATCACTGATAAAAATGCTTGGCTCATTGCTGGTCCTGCTCCACAGCTAATTGACATACACACTGATTAACATTTTGAAAATACTGTTGGGGCTGCTGAAGATTGTAAGACCATCTTTGTATTGTATAAACTCAATTTCCTTTGTATTATATAATTGCATAGCACAGGTGTGAGTACTATGTACTAAATAGCTACCATTTACCGGGTAATATGTAGTATTTCATTGACTTGAATGTGCCCTGGCGGCTGTGAGTATGTCATGCTCACTCAAATGTCTCGCTGATGGTGGCGCGTGTGTTGGATCATTTAGCTCCCTTCAAAATGGTTGAGCTGAATGGTGCTGATACGAGTACATGCGTCATGTTCGTGAACGGGCGCCGTCAGTTGGGACTGGTCATTTCTTAGCGGCCATGGCTTATTTTAATTTATTTTAAGTTTTTGAAAGATTATTTTTTTTTTTTCATTTTATTACGGACGCTTTTACGAACGTGCACGTCTTTATATATTGTTGTCACATGCATAATTTCAAAATGATTGATGTAACCAATATTTTGTATCAAATTTTCGATTTAAAAGAGTGTCCGTGGAGTTTCTTGTCCGTTCTTCTCCATAGGTACCTACTACGCTTTGGAATAGGCAACTAGCTTCATATTTTTGACTGACCGACCCCTTGACAATTCAAAAGTGCCTGTAAATGGTTTAATTGAAATAAATGCTTTGAGTTTGAGTTTGAACTTTACCGCGCTTATGTCACAGCGTGGCGAAGGAGCAAGAAGTGAGACACAAATGAATGCGCTGCTGCAGCGCTGTACCGTGCTGTCGACAGCAGCAGTATCACCACTATTTAATAAGCCCGTCAAAATGAAATTTGAATATGCGCTTACCAATGGCCGCCAAAATGAACGTACAAAGAGCGGGTTACTCGTCCTTTTGGAATGAATTGAGGAATCAGTTGTTTTTTTACAAAAACCATTATTAGGTAAAAGAAAAGGTAATTATTAATCATAACCTAAAGAAGAAACTCAGAAGAAGAAGAAGAAATCATCACGCCTGTCTTCCCTGAAAAGGTACAAAGAAGAGCAAGAAGCCTATTGTGAATTTACCGGGCACATACCTAGAGTCCGAGCTAAAACACTGAGAATTTCCCAAAGAAAAACCACTTCACTCTTTGTCCTAACGGGAGATCAAACCCAGGACTTTATGCTCAGCAATCACGCCAACCAACGAGGCAGTGAGAAAAAGGTACTTTATAAAAATAATAAAAAGTATTTGTTCGAGCAATAATAACAAAAATTGGGTAGGCAAAAGAGAATAATTTGAGGATCGGTAAAAATGTTTCCGAACTTAACTTCAGAGTTGGCGAAATTCTCTGTTATTTCAATAAAACAGATGTAAAATAAATTGGCAAATTTAATTTATTTTTATTAATACGAATTTTTACGGCGCAGTGGGTAGATGATTTTTTGTTATTAACCCAATTAATGGAAATAAATTCTGATGCTGGTAATTTTTTAATTGGAGACCCTTTGTTTTAACTTAATTTAGGTAGATTTTGATGATTCATTATGCCTACTATATGCTTGAAAACACACACGAACATAAACTCACTACTTTGTCCTTAAATGTAGAAATATTATGTTAGATATGCATGCTGGTATTGATTTTTGTTGTTTGTTTTGATACTACCAGAGTCTTCTATTGTATATGTTGTTAACACATACAATAGAACACTCTGGACTCTGGAGAACTCTGGTAACCTAGCTCAAAAGTCAGGGTTACAATACAATGTAACAATGTACCTATAATTCTGTATCAGTTTATTTGCGTCACTAAAAACACGTACCTACATAAATAAATAAGTAGGTAACATCCCGAAACCACGGTACGGAATTAATTAAGTCCCATTTAATTTATAGGTACCTTTGTAATGACTAAATACGAGTACCTTCCTTTGTATTTCACGTTCTAAAAGAAAATCATTCTTACTACTTATTTTTGTCTACTTTGAAGTTTTCGACTCAATTTAAATGATCATTAATCTTTTGCATACACAGTGGTTAAAAACGATAGGTAGCCATTTTCATAGAAAAAAACTGTATGTTTTTTCAAGTTCCAAAACAAAATAACCACGATATGTACAATCCCTTGCCCGGAGGCGGCCTGACGATTTGCGTGCGAACTCCGTAATAAAATAACGGAAGCCCTTGTAAGTCCTCCCGAAGTCATATTTAGAAAGATACAGACGAATATTACTACGAATTTAGGTATTTATTTAGGCATTCTCAGTTTACAACAGGATTGAAATAAACAGACTTTATTACGGATTATTATTACCTATCCACTTCTCGAACACGAGATAAGTCCAGGCCCTTGACAACATAATTATCTGGGAGATGATGTTATCCAAATTATGTTCAATGTCTAACCGATCTGGTAGATAGAGCCTATCTGGACACTAAAATAAGGTTCATTTTCAGACTGATTAAAATATTGTACGCCCGTGTTCAGTTTCGTTAATCAATAAACCACTGGATAGGTCATGAATACAACATACCGCAAATCAAGCTTTTACGTGTAGGTTTACAGTTTAGGGTTTCAAACATTAAACGTTTAATACAGCCGAAAACATGATACCGCAAATTCCGTTTAAAAATGAAACTATTAGTAAACAAAATGTCACAGATAATAATAAATACGATAATAGTTCCCTCACAGTTGAAACAGAGACGAATGTATTATCATGACTGTTTTTATAAGATTTCTTTGTTCTTGGAATGTACCCATATAAATAAATCTAAGATTATAAACAACTGAAATTATATTAAAATATAATAAAACCCATGACACAAACATTTCCTACTCCATCACCAGACCCTGTTTATCATCTATCTATAACCTATTCATTGAGACCATTCCAATGAGCCCAAACACGATACCTGTGCTGTAAGTTGATAAGGGAGTTGGCAATTCTGCAAATTCCAGGTGATGCTGCAGCATCAGCTCAAATTTAATATGTTCTTCTACAAACATAACATCACGCCTTGTTTCCCCGAAGGGTTGGGCAGAGGTGTACCTAATAGTGCACCCACATTTCGCCAGTTATGTTTAAGTCCCATGTAATAGGGGGCGAGCCTATTGCCATCAACTGGGCACGAATCCAGACTCCAGGCTGCTACTGAGAAATTCTAGAAAGAAAAACCCAATGACACTTGGCCCGACCTGGGAATCGAACCCAGGACCTCATGTTCAGCAGTAGCGCTTGCGACCACTAGACCAACGAGGCAGTCCTTCTCTCAGTATGTTCTTCTAGTATCATTGAAATAACAGAATACCCAATTTCAAATCGATCAGACCTGTGGAAGACGCTTGCATCCATTCATCAACTATAAAAGTGCTGATAAAAAACCACTATCGGTTTACCTATATAAGAGCTACGGTGCCACAGACAGACACATACACACATAGCGGTCAAAATTATAACACCCCTCTTTTTGCGTCGGGGGTTAAAAAGAAAAAAAACAAATGGCTCAATAATACAATATCACAGTAGGCGTAGAAACAAAACACACCACACTCACTAGATACTCGTATGCTAGTATGTTAATTATGTGCTATTTATCTAACCGTCCCACTTTTCTTGCTGACTGTCCCCAGGTACTAAACTAAAATGTTCGCCAACTCACGAACTTATAAAGACGTTTTGCTGGTGACAGCTAACCTCTGATATTTGTGACCCAATTTTAACGAAACTTCCTTCCAAGTGTTTTATTATATTCCCAAAACTTTCAACACTTTATTGTCCGTTACGTTACTCCTGAATTATATTACCTTATAACCTGTATGTAGTTGCGTACTTGTTAAATTATAAGATGGGTAATATACCATTATTTGGGCCCAGGGAGTTGTAAAGAAAATATTACGTAGAATAACGTTTCGGTTATTTTTACAATAAACGTAGGCAACATATTGTTCCGTGCCGTCTAAAATGTTGAGAATCTTCGCAGATTATTGGCGGTGGCGAGCCATTTTTTATACTGTAAACATTTTCAAAATTCGAATGAAAATTATTATTTTCTGCGATTGTTACCGCTGCCCTATCGGTTTTCGATCAGTGTTGCCCGCGGCGTCGAGACGCACGCACGTTACTCCACGCGTCGCGAGCTCGCCTGTCAAAGCGCGATTTGTTTACAGTCGTACAACACGTGTCGAGCCTTTGTGTTTTACTTATCTCCAATATTAATTTAATCTTAACAAATAAAAGAAGGTAATTTATTCATTTTATTTACAAAGAAAAGTGAGTTTTAATTAAAAAGAAGATCAACAAGTTTTCCATGGATAAAACGTTTTACTTTATTTGAATTTAAATGAAAACAGACTTGAGAAGAAAATGTTGTTGAAAATTAAATTAGTTTTTGTTTAGTGTTGTTAACTTGACGATGGGATCAACTTGTGTTAGTATGTCAGTGTGTGTGGGCCGAGTGATGTGGCTGGTACTTTTAGTGCTTGCTGACAGGATCCAAGGATATGTGGAGACTGAGGAGTTCATCAGCGACCTGGACAAGCCAAGTAAGTTCACCAAATTTTTTGTTTTTTTAATTTTATTGTAAATATTATCATCATATAAATATTACATTTCTGTTTCTGTCTACATAATCCCTATGATTTAGGAACGAATGTATAAAATTCAAATAGTATTGTAAATAATTCTGCAAATTCTGTTTTGTTCAGATAGTCTGGTGTTATAGTTGTTAGTACTTTCAGGTTCATTATTTGAGCGTGATTTAGTGCAACCTGATTATAAGTGCAGTTTAGTACATTTGCCGATACTTGAATGTTTAATGGTTATTTACATGTTTCATTAATTTTGTAATTATAATTTTAATGTGATAATTTTAGATAGCTATTATCTTTTATAGCTACCGTTCATTCGTTTGTCACATAACAATTGGCCCTTGGTTCTATAGTGTTGGGTTAGGGTTACTATCAAACAAAATTACTGTCGTTATCGTTATCACCAATGGGATCTTTGACGCACAGTGAGACCTGTGCCAGTGTGACCATCGGTTGGTCTCGAAGGATTGACAAATTATGGTGTAATTTAATTCTACATTGAAGGTTTTTCTGTCCTTCCCTGTCAACAAAAAGTCATAGTTACAACCTCTCTGAAGCATTTTCGACCCGAGAAAAATATGAGCCGATTGGAACCTTCACCTTTTATTGAGAATCATTACTGTTTATTTAAGAAACATATCGGTAATAACAGAAAGTACCCGAATTCTTATAATTTATTCTCTTATCACTAAATGTTTTTTATTCATATAAAGAGCTTTCTTTTTACCCGACTGCCCCAGAAGGAGGGTAATGTTTTTGAGAGCAGGCTGTGGCCAAACAGGTTGATGTATTATGATACATTATGATGTGTCGTTAGATTCGTCTTAATTGTGGGAGTAACATAGGCTATATATAATATTTATATATTGCATCTGCAAATACAAAAAAAAAGGAAGAGAAATCCGCCCCTAAGACGACCCACTGACCGAAGGGTTTAAAAAAAAAAACAACAATATTGGTATCAAATAAAAGCTAGTAATGAGTAAATTCCAAATAAATATATATATTATATTAATAAAATGCAAAAGCTTAATTTCGTTTAATTAAATAATTTGCTTTATTTCAATAAAGCAAATTATTTAATTAAACGAAATCCTTAATGCGCGCACAGATTGCATCTGCGGCGTTTAAGTCGCCGACGAACGAAATGTTGCTATCTTAAATAAATTATTAAATATTATATTTTTTTTAACATTTAGGAAGTATTAATATTATTTTATTTTTGATTTCTGATTGTGTTATTTCACTATATTATGCTGCACCGGTCGACGTCATTACGACAACGTCGGCTGTCGCTGAAAACCAGCGCTGGGGCTCTGTCTCGCATATGCAGAGTGATGGCCGTTTTGCGTGGATATGACGCACATTTACCCCCAAACTGTTATTTTTCGTGTTTTGTTCTTTTTTTGCGTCATGTGTACCGCAAATAAACATTTTTCTTTTTTCTTTCTTTCTTTATAAGAAATGAGAGGGAACAAATACTTTTTATTTTAATATCAGTAAAGCTGCTCACCGGATGTATGGTGTCTAGCCCATATTTAATAGAATACATATTTCCAGATTCTAGGTACCAGCAAATACTATTTTTTTGGGAAATTGAATATTTTGTTTGGGAAGCTGGAATTCCTGTGTTAATTTGATATACACATGGCAGTCACGCTGAAAATAGACAGAGCCATGTCATTGGTTTAAGGCTTTATAATGAAACGAGTTCGCGTCATACATGCTAAAAATATAGTTCTATTAAAGGGTTTCCAAAAATCCTCTTCACATGTCGAAAGTTTATCTATTAATGTACGCTCAGCTCAGCTACCATCCTTGCTATTTATTTATCTTTTTATCACCAAATGAGCTATTATCATTTATCACATTTTAAGACAAAACAATTTCGCCATGACAGAAAAAAACTAAAAAAAAAAAACATTATTATTACTATCACACTTTCATTTCAAAACCAATTTAATGTTTTATACGAACATATTTTCTTTAAATTCAACCGTGTAGTTTAAAAAATAATAAAACATGTAACAGAATTTAAAATGAACGAAATATCTCACGCGATATGTTACGTACGTACTTAATTAAGCAGCTCAAGCAAATTTAACTTGAGAGGCTCTTAGCAATGATACATTAATTCGTTGTTAGCTACTCAAGTATGATATATTGGAGTTAGTTGGTATAACCTGCTCCCAGGAGTAATGATAACGGTAACATCCTTCATTTCGCGACTTCTTCTTACTTTATTATTGTTAGTTTTTACTTTGTTGTTATTAAAATGTATGTGTAGGGTTTTTTGTTTTATACATTGGTTTATGCTCACATCTTTTCTATAAGAGTTGAAACTATAACTATGATAGTTACTTGTATTACTGTTTAACTGATTTAAAAAAAATAGCAGTTACTTAGTTTGACTGTCTCTTTAAGTTAAATTTTTAAAACGTATTAAACTCATACTCTTAAACTCAAACTCAAAGCATTAATTTCAATTAAACCATTTACAGGCACTTTTGAATTGTCAAGGGGTCGGTCAGTCAAAAATATAAAGCTAGTTGCCCAAAGCAAAGCGTAGTAGGTACCTATGGAGAAATACGGGCAAGAAACTCCACGGACTCTTTTAAATAAAAAAAATGATACAAAATATTGGTTACATCATTCATTTTGAAATTATGCATTTGAGAACAATGTAGAAAGACGTGCACATTCGTAAAAGCGTCCGCAATAAAAAGACAAAAAAAAGAATCATTCAAAAACTTAAAATAAGCCATGGCAGCAAAGAGATGACCAGTCCCAACTGACGGCGCCCGTTCACGAACATGACGCATGGATCAGCACCATTCAGCTCAACCATTTTGAAGGGAGCTAAATGATCCAACACACGCGCCATCATCAGCGAGACATTTGAGTGAGCATGACATACTCACAGCCGCCAGGGCACATTCAAGTCAATAAAATACTACATATTACCCGGTAAATGGTAGCTCTTTAGTACATAGTACTCACACCTGTGCTATGCAATTATATAATACAAAGGAAATTGAGTTTATACAATACAAAGATGGTCTTACAATCTTCAGCAGCTCCAACAGTATTTTCAAAATGTTAATCAGTGTGTATGTCAATTAGTTGTGCAGCAGGACCAGCAATGAGCCAAGCATTTTTATCAGTGATGTAATCCCCCAACTTATAATATGCCTGCCTACATAGTGTGCGTTTTATACAAGATTTGAATTGTATAACGTTATAGTATTAACGTTTGTAAACATAGTAATAAAAACCACAAATACTCAGCCCCGCAGTAGTTCTATTTATAGATCATCACAATCTCGAAAATAAAACAATTTTCGTAGATAAAATCCCATACGGGATTGCAACCCTGAACCCGTAGTACAAAAGCTTATCGTAGAGCCGCTGCGCCTATCGGCCCGTCTATCTTTGTGGATATTCATTATGAAATACAAACATGAAAGATACGGTTGTTACAAAAGTGCGGTTAAAGTACCTACTTGCTACGAGGCTACGAAGCTACGAGTTTCGTAGCAAATTGCTACGCGTTTTCCTTTACAATGGAAAAGTACATTTTATACAAGGTGAAGTCTGTTTGATTTACGACTAATTCGAAATAAATTCCATTCCTAAATACTTTGAAGTATACATCTACCTTAAAAGAAGGTATATAGGTCAAATTGTTATCTCTTCTGTTGGATTGGGTTTGGTATGCGGATAGAGCTCGAATGTAAATAACTTCCTACTACCTTTCAGCCATTGCAGCTATGTTGGGATCAGTTACCAGACAAACTAATACCGTAAAATATCAGAATTTTACTCAAAAACGTAATAGTTACTCTTACTGGAGCAAACTGACTCGTGTTACTGATAGTCGTTCCCGACAACAGTGCTACGGATGGACTTTGAAGTCCCAACCTTTTGATCGCCAATCAAAAATGCTGTAGCATTTGGCTATTCCCATATATTTCCACACAGCATACCCTGTCTTTTGTCCGTTAGTATATGCCAAGAGCTTTGTACTTAAATCACCGAAGAACGAGTTGAATCTCTGACTCGATTCTATTGTTAATGTGATAACATAAAGGTTATAAATATGTGTTGCTATGTGTGGTTTAATGTTTGTATAGAGCATAATCAGCCTATAATGTTAACACTGCTGGGACAAGGCCTCCTCTCGGTAAGTGGGAATGTGCTGTAATCCACCACGCATACCCAGTGCTGGTTGGTAGATGTCTCATATCTTCGAAGTTCTAAGACGGCTCGGTTTCCTCACGATGTTTTCCTTCACCGGTTTGAGAGCAGTAGTGATGAAATAATTTACCCAAAGTAAAGTGTCTGTCAGGGTTCAAAACTATGACCTTACTATTCGTTACCACTGAGCCACTGCAGCTCAATGTTTGTGTGAAGTTTTTAAATGAAATGTTATGTTATCGGCTTGCTGCACGCTTTTGTGTATACTGTAAGAGCAGCAAGCAATTGATAAATAAATAAATATCGGAATCAAAAACACATTCACATCTTCATTCCCACGTTCACATTCCGAGGTGAAAATTCTCCAAACAGTAAATGCATTCGTACCAACAATATATACATACCATTCGAAGTCACACGTGGCGGTAATGTATCTGCAAATCTACTCTTGTTCCAAATAGAATGGATTGCTGCCCTGAACTGTAAATACAAACATATATAATGTGAGTACATAAGTGTTTATGTACTCTTGTAGAACGAAAAGGTTTGTCAAATATTAACGCACTCAAATGTCTCGCTGATGGTGGCGCTTTTGTTGGATCATTCGGTTCCCTCCAAAAGTGTCGAGCTGAATGGTGCTGATCCATGCGTTATGTTCGTGAAAGGGCACCGTCATAAGGGATTGGTCATCTCTTTGCTGTCACGGCTTTTTTAAGATTTATTTTGTCATTTTTGTTGTTTTTTATATCCTTTTACTTTGGATGCTTTTAACGTGCACGTCTACATCGTTCTAACAATTGTATATGTAACCTATAATTTTAACATGAATAATGTTATCAATATTTTGATATTATAACTGTACCTGGAGGTTCTTGCCCGTTCTTCTCCATAAGCACCTACTACGCTTTGGAATAGGCAACTAGTTTCATCTTTCTGAGTAACCGATTCCTTGACAATTCAAAAATTAAGTCAAAAGTTGGTAAATGTACAGTACGTATTATGTCAAACTCAAACTCAAAGCAATTATTTCAAATTTACCTACTTTAAATAGATAAGTACATAATTATATAAAATATTCGGTTTTTTAAAGTGTCGTAATTATACCTACACTATATACTTTCACATACATAAACTTAACTGTTTTCGTAACTGTAGGTAATAGGAAGAAAAGAAAGAAAAATTGGTTTATTTTTCTTTATTTCTAATCATAGGTAATCTTAACTAATCTCAACTATATTAACTATAAAATAAGCATACATAATATTATAAATGCGAAAGTGAGTTTGTTTGCTAGTTTATTTGTTTTTTGATTGTAACGCTTTCACACTAAAACAGCTGAACGGATTTGAATGAAATTTGGCACATGAGTAGACCATGACCTTGAAAAGGACACAGGCAGATGGAAGTCGCGGGCAACAGCTAGATATCTATAGTCTTCACTTATTTTTAGTACGTATGTATTTATGTATCTATTATTCAGGATATTATGTGTTTCTATTTTAGTATATTGTATACTTATTATTTGCACCAACGACAGCCCCATTTTATATCCAGGCATTTCACTGTCCATTCCAAGGTTGCCCTGGAAGAGATCGCAGAAAGCGATAAGACCGCCCATTGTATATTTTGTAGTGTTTGATTTATTTTTTGTTTGTATTTTTGAGGTGTAAAAAAAAGTATATTTTGATATAATGCTTGGGTAGTCGGCACATCTCAACTTTCCCAACTATCATTTTCATTCGGAATGTTAGCAACATGCTGTCGGAAAAATAATCACACTGGGCTTTCAAAAGTTTACTTACCTATTTAGTGTTAATATTATTTATTGAATTTTGATTATTTACCTTATCTACTAAATATATTACAAAATGTAAATGTATCGAAATATGTGGCGACATATAAAAACATCGAGATTTCTGTGCGTTAACTACGTTAATAGGAATGTATTATACACATATACTCTCCGGAATAAATTAATAATCTTAGTGATAGTGAAATGGCATCAAAACCACTCACGCAGAAGAACAACGCAAAAACACAAATCACGAATTACGAATCACGAATTTTCTGATAACTGTGATTATTTTGTCTTGTTTAGTTTCTATTTAAATTTTGTTTTGAATTTGATTTTTGATTTTATTTTATTTTAAGTTTGTAGTCATTTTGATCTCGTTAGCTCCTACTGTACCCAATATTCGTGCCTTTAATAGTTTTCTTAGTTGTGTTTTCTTTTTAACTTTAATTTGATTATTTGTAATTTTATGTAATTTTATGTCGTAATTAAGTTTTCCCTTCTCAAGATTTTAACAGCTAATAACAATTAAGTGTATTTTAGTTACTAAGAATGTTGGTCGACCTATTATTGGCGACTGTATAAGTCTCATGCTTTTTTATTACTATTATTCTTATGTAATGCTGTATACAGAAGCTGTTGGTTTGCCTTTAATAAATAAATAAATAAATAAATAACAACGCCTTCACGCAGACAGACACTACATTTATTTATAATATTATGTACACATTGAACTAGCATGTTTTTTTTATTATGAATTGTTATTTTCAGAATACCGAACTAGACACTAATCGCACCCTGAGTTTTAGTCACTGACACGAACAATTCTTGGAATACGTATGTTGTTCCTTCCAGTTAATGGAGGTATCAGATAAAAAATGATATCCTTAAAAATCTAACATCTATCAAGGTGTATATTATATATGTACGTATGTATATAACGTGCTTCCACATTAGTTTAATTAACCTCGGAAAAAGCCAACGGTATAATATAACTGTGATCGTACTCGTCGTTGTACAAAAACTTCGTTTGATCATCAAGTACGTACTCGTATGTTTTTGAAAGTACCTACGTATATTCTAGTTTCGTACGGAATGGTTTGGAATGAGTACACTTAGACTTTTTTACATGTGAATTTAGACAACTTAATGTTGCTTAGAGAGATAAGTTCCACAAAATGATTAAAAATAACTACAAATATAACAAGAAACTGGATATTATGTAGGTTAGCAAATAACTAGCCACTTGATTATTTACAAGAGATTAGTAAAAGACTAATATATTGTAGAACTTTTTAATTAAGTATATTATTTTTTTCTCTTCTTATGCTTATTACCACTGTTTTCTAAGCGTGGTTATTATAGCATTGATTTTCTGCGGACTTTTTGATGGAGCATACCTTTATCTATTCATAATGTTTACACATTACGTAGTATCTCTCGTTCAAAGCCCCTGATCGACAAGCGAGCCTAAAACCACGTTAAAGACTACCGTGGTTTTACTCATTTCACGTCTTTCGTGTTACACGAGCAAATTAAACAGTAATTGTTCTTTGTAGAATGTGTGGAGCGCCGTGCTTTCAAACAACGCTGATGAGCCAACGATGAAGTATGGCTCGTTGGCTCACAATACTATATTCTGGCGATGATACACCACCTAGTTTACCCGGAGAGCCAATAAGACAGTGGTCACGCTTGCTGATAGATCATGTTCTTTATACTGCAATGAAGGAAGATCAACCTCACACGACCTCCTTGCCATTCCGCGCCTTCATTGTTGGCTTGTTTATCATCTGCGTAGTACTTCTTTAAGGTCGGTTTGTAGACCAACCGGTCGCAGTTGAATACCAGTGTTTTACATGGAGCGCCTATCTGACCTCCAAGACTGGTTCTCAGACTTTTGGGCGTCTGACTATCCGTTACGACTGTCAAAGATTTACAAATGACCAGTCAAGACCAACGGCTTAACGTGCTTTTAGAGGCACGGACGGGAATCAGTACTAAATAAATGATCACTCATCCACGGAGCGTCCAAACGGAAAGCATAAATATAGTACCTTGATTGATCAATCCGTGTGGCACTTATTTAGTCACGAGCCCTTTGTCACCTAATTAACGGTTCATATTTTCTTTACTTTTCACAAGAATATTATTTGATAGGCAAATACTCAAATTCCTAGACTATTTTCAATACTAGATATTTACTCAATGAACTATGCATAAGAGCTGGTTACACAACCGTGCCAAGTTTTCTCGTATTGCAAGCACCACTCGCAAATCGATTTTATTCGGCGATTAGCCGACTTTTATTAACCGCATTATTTCAGTAACGAGAACCTTAATCGATTCTGTTCTAGCTCGAGTTAAGCTATCTAGACTTAAATACAGACGAAATTATGGTAATGAATTTAAATAACTGCGCTTGAAATTGTTACTTAAGATAGATATAGGAACATACAAGGTGGAACAGATAGATGTAATATTATTTTAGGTGGTAAGTAAATAAACCAGAATATTAACAACGTTTTAGCAAAGGTGGCTTCGTGAAAATAAAACAGCTGTTCCATACATTTCGAAAGAGCAAACATCGAAGTTCTCAATGTTTCTAATAAACAGCAGATACCCTTTTCTCAGAGCTTGAGTTGTTCATACCAGAAGCTATTCGTATTCTGCTTTCATCTCCTAAGTACCTACTTATATTTTCTTTTTTTTTTCTTTTTTCTGTCTGAAATGGTTCCATGTTACGTAGGGTCAGCGCAATATGATTTTCTGTTCAATTCTCACTTGTCAGCACCTCGTCCGTTCTAAATACACTCAGGTAAATTTATTTTTTATCAAATTGACACATTGGGTACGTCAATTTTGTAGCCATTTCATGTAACTGTCAAAAAATGACAGTGTGATTTGATTACATGGTTGGAAGTTATTGGCTATGTTGCATCCACACTAAGATATGGCATTATATATTGGGGCAATTCAGTAAATAATGAGTATGCTTTCAAAGCCCAAAAAAGATGCATCAGAGCTGTGTGGTTTACAAAGTACTGACAGCTGTCAACCTCTATTTAAAAGCCTCAAAATCTTAACCTTGCCTTCTCTGTATATTTATGAAGTAAAAGTATTTGTTAAAACAAACATCACCTTATATGAAATAGCTTTTAAAAGCCATTATAGGAAACTACGTGATAAAAATAAGTTAGAGCTTAAAGTACCACATGCGGGTACGGCTTTAATGAGGAAAAGCTTTTTTTGTATGGCCCAAAGAATATTTAATAAGTTACCTTGCTCAATAAAAAGTCTAAATTTAGTAAATTTCAAGCATAAATTACGTACTATATTAATACAGAAATGTTACTATTCTCTCAGTGAATATTTTGATGACAACTCGTTGACAATATAATAATATTTGTTTCGTATTATAACATGACTAATTTTATGCATGTCGACTCTAATAGTAATTCTATGGACGATGTCAATTTTAAACATTTTTCTTATCATCATTTAACTTATTGACATTTTAATTATTTAACATTGACATTATCGCATTTCGTTATATAATGACATTACCAAATACCTACTACCTATTGCATTTTATTAAATTACATAATATTTATATAAATTGACATTGATACTAGAATTATTATAAATGAAGATACATTGGCAAAAGCCTCCCATAAATGTATATTTGATTATTTGTACGCCAAATGGCAAAACATAGAGAAACTATAATTATATCAATCGTAACATCTTGCACACTTTTGGAACCTATGTTTACAAATAAAGACTATTGATTGATTGATTGGATTCCTGACTTTATATCGAATTATTTAAATAAAACTGTGTGTTTTCGTTCAACCTTATTTCCATGCTTTAATATAAGCTGAGAACAAAGGTATCATCAAAAGCTGGTCTTTTTTAATTAAAAGAAGATTGCTGGTGTGACTTTGTTACCTATGTACATATTGTTCTGTTATCACCAATCTGTATTCTAAGCGCTATATTGTAAGCTAAGTTGCTTAGTATGACAACACCGAGCTTGTTCGATGTCGCTTCACTGGTTTTATTATGAACTAGCTTCTGCGCGCTCTAAATTGTTGTTTTAACATAAACTACCTATAATGACACTCAGAAATACCTTCCCATTAGTGAAAGAATTTTTGACATCAGATCACTAGTTCCGAAGATTATCCCTACAGACAAACTCACAAATTTTACCTCGCTATAGTATTAAGTATAAAAAAGAAAAATTGTTTATTCTGCGCAAACAAGAAAAAAAAACATAAAATACACACATACAAAAGTAGCCAAAAGCCTTGTATTCAACCAATAAATAAAAGTTTAACAATGTTGTTCATAGACGCGCGTTAGCGTTAGAAAGAGACAGTTAAATAGGTATGAGTGACAGAGACAGCACTCTACAAAGCTCAATGCGCCATTTTTATGACATGCCACTGTTGACTTTTAAGAAATTCATGATAGGAGGCAAAGTAAGTTTTGGAGGAAAATTAAATTGTTATTGAAGTAAAAACCGATTTAAAGTTTCAGCTCGATTTTACACTAACGATTTCCGCCTTTCTGCTCCTCTTAAACGCAGAAGTACTTATACACTGCATTCGTTTTTTACTAATATTCCAACTTTCTGCTTATACAGTTGACTTCAATACCAACCAATAATCATTGACCAACAATCAGCATTTAAGCAAACTTAACCTTTACGTGGTCTCGATTTACCAAAAATTCTACATTTTCCACCGCTTCCTACACAAGGGTCACCGAATTGCCTTAATTGCCTTATTATAATCTATCGTGTTGAACCACATCCATTATTCTAAAGTTACACGTAGATTTCAACCAATTATGGCCATTACAAACCTACTATATTATGTAAAGGCTATGTAAAACAGAACTATAATGGTCCATCATTCGATTCTGTATCTAAAGATAAGGTCATAGAGTCCATTTTGTAATCCACTACGACCAGTAAGGTCTAATTGGAGTAAATAATCTGTGAAATTAGAGCCTACTTTCGATCCACATTGATGAATGGTCACCTTAACTACTATTTAAGTGATTTATTTATTGACCTTACATGATTCTCGCCCTTACGACTTCTGAAGTAAGTTCTACAATTCTGTGATAAACTAGCGAAGACTGACATTGTATCACGTGATTATAAATTAAACGGGGTTAGTCAGTTTAAACCCTGTCAAGGTAGTTTGTTGCTAGTTTGTTTAAATAAAACACTGAAAGTATCGTAGAACTAATAATGAATGGAATAAGCATTTAAAGTGGGCTGATATTGCAAGGTTTCAGATGTATCGTGCGATGTGCGATGAATACTAATGTTGATACTCAGTACTGTAGGAGATTATTTCAGATAACGATACATTCAAGCGTTTTTGTAGGTACTCCAATTATTTTCCCCGTTTTGTAAGATACTTGTTAGGAATTTTAACGTTTAGGGATAAATTCAAAATTCAAAATATTTTATTTCACATAAACCTACAAGGGCACTTATGAAACGTCAGAAGCTAGGAGCACGGTTCCAATTGGATAGAATAGAATATGCTTGGTATGCATGGTGATTTTGGCCAAATATATTCCCAAAATTGTATTTCGGCAATATCTCCGTCCATCCACTATAATACCCAATTGACTGCGAGAAAACTGATATTAACAATACGATATTAATGATCTTTTTTGCCAATATCATGGATACTATCATCTACGGTTGTTGCCACCACAATGGTCCTAATTGGTCATAAGCGATATCTTACCAACGTGGCAGTATTCAGGGATTCCTTAATATGTAATTTAATTGATTGATATTATTTGAAACTTGCATTATCTTGCTGCCCGGTTCGTAACTAGAATGTCTAGACGTTACCTAGATTTTAAAAAAATACTACGTGATCAGGGCTCTGAATAGGTATTATTGAATGGCTTACGGTACCTGCAGAATAAACCGTTTATTTATTTTACACTAGAGACCCGCTCCACCTTCGCACGGGTGCGGTGGCGACATGAGAAAACATCAAAATCCTCCATTCGCGTTCGCAGTTTTTTCAATACTACCTTTGTAGTATGTTACTGTACTTATGGCTCGCGAAACATACCTTAATGTCATATAAACGGCTAAGATAACTACCACTCTAAAGCTATAAGCCCGTAGACTCACGAGTCAGCTATGAACCACAATAAAACGAGGCTGGCAGTCCCATAAATAAGCCATAATCGCTTTACTACGGATCCGACTAGGAACCTCGGTACCCCGAAAACCTAATAAAAAAGTATGAAAAGAGATATACAAACCGTGCGAACCTGGCTTGCTTTTGTGTTCAAAACAGAGGCTTAAGCGATAAAAATACGTCCGAGCCAAGAAATACTTTTGCAAAGCTAATGACGGTCATATATCTACGGTTTAGCCTAAAATGTACTAAAAATACTGTCGCAAAGCTAGCTGGCGACTCATTGCTCGAAACTGCTCAGAATCTTATCGCAGAGTTTTACGGTGACTTAAAGATACGTCGTTTAATTCCCAGCTTGCTACGGAAACAATTCTTTGTGAACGGTTCGGAGCCTGTTTAAATCGTTGCTCGTCGAGTCGTCGCTGCTCCAGAGAGATTTCGAGAGGAGATCATTTGGTTGCACGTGCGTGAACATCCTGAGATGGATGCGACGACACGGAATTCAAATGTACTTCTGTCAAAAGGAGTTAGGTAAACAATTTGGAATGCGTTGCGATATTTATTACTATTTGCTCTTGAATGTACGTGCGTATTTTTTTGTTATTTTTCAAATTCAAATTCAAATTCAAATTCAAATTCAAATTCAAATATTTTTATTTGTAGTACATAGGTAAATAAAAAGTACAGATGTTATTGTCATGTTAATAGATATGATCACTATGTCTTGCCGTCAACGGCGTACAAATATTCAGATTATAATTTCTAAATCATTCAAACTAATAAATATATTCAAAATTAGTAATTGTAACTATTCAATATAAATTAAAAATTCGCAATTAAAATAAACAATAAATTAATCAGACACCAAAACATTAAAATTATAAAAAAGATTAAAAACATTTAGTAAAGTAAAAATAATATAAAAATTGAATGTTCATGACAAAGTTACAATGTCAAAGTTACCATGTCAAAATTACAATGTCAAAAATTACAAATAAATAAAAAAATTAAATTAATTAAAAAGTCAAAATTACAATTTGTCTTCTAGGTACTCATTGACTGTGTAGTATGCTTTTTCGCCTAATAGATTAAGAAGAGCCTTTTTAAACTGGTGTATGCTGTCAAGATTTTTTATAGAAATAGGTAACTTATTATATAACTTAGGCGCCATTCCCAAAAAGCTTTTTGAGTAGAGCGCTGTCTTGTGTGGAATAGCACATATCTCTCCATGGCGTCGCTTCGATCTAAGTGTTTGGAATAAGTGCAAGTTTGATTTTGCGAATACTACTGTCTCGTAGATGAACATACATGGCAAAGTAAGAAGTCTATATTTTTTAAATAATGGCCTACAACTATCAGTCTTTTGAAGCTTAAACACAGCACGCACACACTTCTTTTGAGCTTTAAACGCAGTGTCTTTGTCAGTGGAATTCCCCCAATACATTATTCCAAAACGTAACGTTGATGAGACGTACGCTTTGTATGCTATCAAAACTACAGATTCATTAGATATCTTCGCAAGATTGTAAAGCGCATATGAATACTGGTTTAGTTTTTTACACAGAGTTTCTACATGGCATTTCCAATTTAAATGACTATCTAAGTGAATTTTGGGTAAAAGCTTCTTTTCTTTCTTCTTGGTCTTCTTATTTTGAGATTTCAACTACATGCAATAGGCCTAGGCACTAATTGTATTATTACTACATTATTGTTTGATGTGTTACATCTTTCCTCGCGCTTTTAAAAGGGACGGAAGTGTGTTAGAGGAAGCTGGGGAAACGCGCGCTATTTGAATTGACCAATGAGCGCGCGAGGTGCTAGAGTTGGCCGTCAGAAACGACCTTGAAGAGGCCCCTTTAATGTTTCTTATTACCAAGGTGAATTGTCAGATGTTACACTACGGTAACGCTCGCTCGTTTTTTTTTTTTTTTGCAAGACACGACTATCACAGCCTAACAGTCAGTCGCACTGTCTCCCTGACTGGCCAATCATTTTACAATGGCTTTCATCGTCATCATCTGCTAGCCTTTTACCAACTATGTTGGGTCAGTTTCCAGTCTAACCAGATGTTAAATTTTACAACGGCTTTATCTATTCTTATTAGGTACTTTTCGTGTCGATTTACTAAAAGATAAAGATCTAGCCACCCCACCTAATCGTTATTTATTCTAGAATAAGCTAATTAAGGGTCGTAAAATAAAATACACTAGTACTTACAGCCAGACAAATTACTAGGTAATCATGAGTCATAGGTACTAGTAAAAGGAACATTTTCTTAGAAATAAAGTTTATCTGAATGTTAGCTTGATGAATGTAGATTTAAACATTTCATCAACGCTATCTGTAATCTTTATTGGGATCCGCTTTTCGGGCGGACCTTCAAAATGACTGATTGGCAAAAGGTCTAAAGTATTTCACTATTTTTAAGTTACTTAGGTGTTTGAAAAGGTCTTTAGTTCATCGAAGCAGATATTAACTTTTTCTTTAAGTATCTCAAAGTCTTACACGAGTTTCACTAATCTTATTTCAGGATGAGTCACTACTTTTCTCTTTGACATGTACATTGAATTTTCAAGCTTACAAAACTTTTTCTCTAATAAAATTTTAGGACTCTTTTCAGTCGAAATTAGGACTTGCTTACATAAGGCTGTTTACCACGCTTAGCACTAACATTAGTTTGGACAAAGCCGTGATATATTTCACGTGTCGGGACAGATAAGCATTCCTCGAGTGGTCTACATTGCGATACTGGACGCCTGCCAGTTGTGCCATCGAATTCAAGGGAGTGGCCTGAGGTCCAGTTTATACGCTGCGAGTCTTACCAGGTTATTGGTTGGCCAATCGATTAAGATTGGCGATATTTCAAAGACTTCCTTTTAATTAATTTGAAAATCCCAATGCGATTGCACTGCGTGTCGCGGGTTCGATTCCCGCACGGAACAAATATTTGTTTGACCTACAAGTAGTTGTTCCGGGTCTGGCTGTTTGTGTATGTGAGTTTAAATGTTTGTAAATGCACCCACGATACAGGAGAAATTCATAGTGTGGGGCAACGTAAAAAAAATAAAAAAATAACATGAGTATTTTATTTGTCATTATCAGAAATTATTATGAAAACAAGGTCGATAAGATACCAAGATGCTTCCAACGCGACAAGGATTTGACCCAAAGTAATCTTCAACGAATACATTTTTTGTTTGCCTCTACACCATATGAAAGGTGACTTAAATCGAGCTTTTTTTATCTTGAATAGTGTCTATACCTAACTCTGATAACATCATAATAGTAAGGGACATACTTCGTAACTATTTTGAAGACTTAGTTATAAATGGCTGCGCAAGAGCATCTGAAACTTTTTTACAAAATTACTTGATCAGAAAGTTTTTTCGTTTTTTGAATCTGATAAAAAAATACATGTTATTTAATTATTATTGAATTGAGCACCCTGCAATTACAAGGTTGTTTCTAGTTGATCTAATGTATAAATCCCTCCTTGCCTAAAATAATTACCACATAGCAAGCCCTTTACAAAAACATCACCTTCCTACACGAACATTTTGCCCATGTCCCACTAAATGACCACCAGGTCATAGAGAGCGGTTAAGTCTTATAAATCAAATGGTAGGTGACCGATGGTATCAACCTCGCAAGTTGCAAGTACAGGGTATCGGAAACTGTGCTATCTGTATCGACTTGAGTCGTAAACTACCCGTCGTTGGGACCTGCGCGGCTATATATTAGATCTCAATGTGTGATATGGCGTAATGGGCGGAAAAAATATAGAATGGTGGGTGCCTGTACACAATGGGCCATACTTCAAGTTCGTGCGAAAGAGGTCTTAAGTAGGTAATTGATGAACGTTGAAGTGAGATCAATATTATCATTGTGCTGGTGTTATTTTTGCTACACATAATATTTGTATTTTGTAGTGCTATTTATTTAGCAAGCGTGTTTCCTGATATTTTATTGCGTCAGATTTTTCGTCAAAACTAAATAAAAATCTCCACCTAAAAACGTGCTTTTGGTGTCCAGCTTTAAAACACAATATTTTAGATTGCATTCGAAGTAATACAGACGATGTTAACAAAAATACGCGACACTTTTGATAAGCTCTGCACAGATTGACATCACACATAAATTATGAAATTCTTTCAAAATGTCAGACGTAACTAATATATGGTACGCTCAAAAATATGTTCAACATAATAAGTAGGATTATAAAACAACAGACAAAAAAAGTTTTTTTTTCAAAACCCTTTTCAAATTTCAAAATATATTATCACATCGTGACGTAATTTACGTATTTTGCGAGCACCGTATATTATTAAAATACACAAACAAAATTCTTCCATGAAAAAACGCATCTTCAAAAAAAACGTCGTGAAATATTGGAGGCTATTAAAGTTGTACCCTGGAGTAAGGTCCGACCGGTGTAATCTAAACGGAGTAGCAAAAATATTGGTCCAGAGCGACCTTCTGACCCTTGAATTTGCCCACCTAAACGATTAATAAATCAAATAAGTAGATTCACAGTCGAAAGGTTGACAAATACGAACTTTACTTTGTTCTTATTAGGTTAGGAAAAATTTGTTTATTGAATGAATTTCCTGATAGAACCGAACTCAATATAACATTATCTGAACGAGAAATGTTGAAACGCATTTCCGCTTGCGAACAGACTTGTCAAAAACTGCATGTTTTGAAACATGTTCCAGCGTAGTTTGTCCGAATGTTTTTCCTGTTTATAAAATAACAGATTCTATGCACGAATTGAACCATATAACCGAAGCCCAGAGAACGCTAATCGATTCCCCGAAAACGTTTCCACAGTAAAATATGTTACCTAAAACCCTGAATGGAGAACTCAAGTCCCAAAAATCTAACAAATTCCCTCATCCCTTTACGTATGTCTATGCACGTTTATCAGATTATCCGCAAAAATATGTCGGTCGGCAACTTTGCGAATTTTTGCTGCTACTAACCAAACACCTGCTTAACTTATAGAGGCCGACCCTTCAGGACTTTTTATCAACCTTCCCGCGAGTTGTGTCGTACTTTTAGCGTCGCTGGGGGATCCCGTGTAATCTCCAGCTTTTTGTTTCATTTTCTAACTTACTTATGGATGTATTATGCGCGTATTTAATGGCATGTGATAGTTTAGTGGATGTTAGTAACAGTTTTTTCGATACATTAGCTTTTTAGGGGCTTTAGATAATACGATCAATTGGGCACCAGGCAGGGTATGGCGATTAAATGTATGCATAAGTAATGTATTGCTATTTTCTTTCTTCTAGTAGCAAAATCTTCTAAAAAATAAATGTACATAAAATAACTTTCTGCTCACACAACCTGTTACGACATTCATTTACTCTGGTTTATACACTTATACACACATGTCCCTCGGCAAACTTCGTGTTTCGACTTCCAAGTCCGAAATCCGACGACTGACGAAACACGAAGTTTGCCGAGGGACATTGTTGTACTGTACTTACTTAAAGGTACTTTGGTTCAAACGTACGTGACTTAGTTTCCCTCAGAGCAATTGATTATTTTTACAATTTCACATTCATCATAATTAATACCTGCTTTATTTCTCCAAAATCCTAGGTCCTTATTGAATAATAAAAAAATACTAGATTCACCATACACGCATAATAAACTCACGCCTTCTTATCATTTTCGTTCATACATGTGGTCATACACCATTAACTTCGCATTTAAACTTGTCTGCAAGAAAAATCAATGGCTAAACGGAACTCCGGATTCTTCAGGGACAAATAGTTGAAAAAAAAAAAGATCTACTTACCTCCAGTTCCAACTGTTACTTTTTCTTTGCAAAGAAAACTTGCGAACATCACTAACAAGGCTAGGTCCCCAGGTGAAGCCGTACCGATTGTATGCATGTGTGTTACAGATTGTATAAGTGGGTAATAGAATCACGTTGAAGGTATTATGGATTGTGCTAGAGTAATTTCTGAACGTGCAAGGTCTTTGGTTGGTAGTTTTCTTGCAAAGTACCTATTCTAAGCTTTAGAGAGAAAATTATATAATTTTTTTATTAGCCATTATTGTCCCACTGGTGGGCAAAGGCCTCTCTCTGTCCAAAGGACAGTCGGTCCAGCTCATCCGGATATCTCCGCCTAGGTCTGCCGTGATGTCGTTTGCCATTAAGTTGGACCCACTAGGTCGTAAGTTTGGCCCATTGATCAACTGAAATGCGGTAGGTGTGTCCAGCCCAGTTCCTTTTAATCATGGCAGCTTTCCCAGTGACATGAGTTATTTTAGTGATGGAACGGATTGTAATATTCTTAACCCGGTCAAGTTTGATGTTTTGGGAATGATGGTGTTTTACACCGAACTAGCCTCGACAATTAAACAAAATAACAAGTGACAGTGACTCAGTGACAGTGAAAATGACAATGCAATGCTTACGGCACTTTAGCCGGGCCGATGCAGTGCCACTATTATGCCGCTAGCGGCACTTTATCCGGTAGGGATAGATTGCACTGCCTATAATGCACTGCCTATAATATATCGGACAGCTGATTTCTGCACCGGGATTTCGAGGTTCTTCCCTTAGTAAAAATAATAATATTTTTTATAGTCTTGAAGGTAAAACATCAAATTTACATTTTAATAACGTCTCTGTAAGTTGTGTATAGTTTTGTATTCCCACTCTGTTTATTCATCATCTAAGTTAAGTCCTCAAATACTGAAAATGTCTCTCTTAATTACCCACGGATACGTTCTACAATTTTCCATTCTAGATAAAAACAAACTTTGAACTGGCAAATAGCTCTCTCTTCATAATTCAACTGTCATGCCCATTTATACCCTAAACTTTGTAAATGATTATTCGCGCGAATAATATGTAAATGAGCGTGTTATGTAGAGTGGGGAAAAAAGAGTGCAAAGTAAAAAAGTAGGTACTCGTATCTATTGTAATCCTTTCAAGGGTGCACACTGAGGTGTCGGAGTGTTCCTAACGCCAAATATCACGGTAAGCGCTTTGTATTCACAAGTTTCCAAGCATTTTATTGTGAAAACGTGATAAGTTCAGGTATTGTCGTGGAAACATACATGTGTTGTTTTTGTACGGAGAAGACAGGTGAAATAAATTTTTCTCGAAATTGAATTTTCTCTCGATTTGTGACACTTGTCTTGCCTTGTTCTGTTAGTATTGCTGGCTAGGTATGCTCATGATTCAGAGAGTATGTGTCGTGTTTGCGCTCGCACCTGTTTGCAAATAGGACTACGCTAGATCCACAAAACAGAAGGTGTGTAAGTACATTGCCTTGATGAACTAATTTATATAGTTGTTTTTTGTTTGCTAATTGGCTCTTTCTCTTTTGCTAGGTCGCCTCTGCGAAAGTAGGAGCTTGCTTGTCTAAGCAATTCGGTACATTAGTGACATAAAATTCACCTCATTAGATACCTAATTAAGTAGAACTAGTTTAAACAGCCTCCAGCAGCGAGCAACCTTTCTCTGGGACCTTAGCTAGCCTCTTCATATCATCGTACTAAGAAGAAGATGAAGAATATTAAAAGAAAAGGAGCCGAGAAATAAAGCAATGGAATAGGTATTTCGTAAGAGGGTAGCGCCCGCAGTGCTCTACCCGGAGCGAGTCGCGTACGGACCATCCGCGTCGCTGTGAAACAATGTCTAGCGCCTCACGTGTGTCTCCGTTCTGGAAACCCGTACGGGTCTTACCTGTACGACACCTTTGAAACCAGCTTAAGACTTCAAAGTGGCATGACTAGTATGAAAAAAAAAATCACTAAGGCCGCGTACACACATACACATTCGGCCGTCGACTGTGAGAATGTATGAAAAACAAAGGACTGTCAGTCGGCGCGGCAGCTGACGTTGTTGTCAAACCCAACTGTTTGAAACAATGAGATCTAAACGACGCAATAGGGAGATATGCGCTAAGCCACATAGAGCTGCTCTTTATACAAAAAGTTTTTTTAGGAATGGCACCTAGGATCTAAGATCCCTAGACGAATTATAGAAATAAACATCATACACGATTTAAAAAAGACTTTACTTATAATATTATATGAAAAAAACACACACACACACACACACATTATAATTAAATATCTTTTTTATTTATTTATTATTTATTGATTTGACAATTTATACTAGACTTTATTAATATTATATTTTATTGAGTCGAAAATTACAATTAGAATTGTTTAATAATGTGTGATAATTGTTTGTTAAAATTTATTATAATCAGCATTTTTGTGCCAAAATAATTGTTGTATTCCAATGACTGCTAGTCAAGGCATTCTTTAATAATTACAACATCTGTACCAAACCTACCTATGGTCAACAAATAATAAGTATTAGTTTTTTTTTATGTGTTTTTGTGGTGTACATTAAAGTATATAAATAAATAAGTATTTGTATTTGCTTTTCCTACATTTTGTACTGGACGCTCACAGTCGGCGGCCGACTATACGCTTTGGTGTCCGCGGCCTCAGTGAGACAATTGAATTAATAACAATAGTAATTAGTAGTGGTAAAAAATTGTATTTAAAATAATCAACTTTCGATTTATCTGATGTTAAAACTCCAAAATCATTTGGCAAGATTCATGCAAGATGAAAGCCATTCCTCAACAAACTATAATACCTGAGATACACGAGGCTAGTTTGACAAAGCTACGATAGCAAACTAGAACCTCGGCACACTGTCATGGCCGGCTGTCCTAGCTTAGCACATGCTAGTGCTGCTTACATAAGGCTAGATAATTTTAAGCCAGTACCCTTGCGGTAACAACACGTCCGTGAAGTAGAATGAATTGCATTCGTAAAAATCTAATAGTACTAGCTTCGCCGGCCACATGAAGCTAGTAATGATAATGTAATATCGCAATATTGTCCGTGGAGGAGTTTGGTCTGTGGCCTTGACATCAACCAATGAGCAACATTGTCAAACTTTTATTTGTTGGTTGAATACGAGGCTTTTGGCTACTTCTGTATTTGTGTATTAATTTATGTCTTTTTTTTTTTCTTTAAATGTGCGTTTTGTTTGTGCAGAATAAACTTTTTTTTGTACACAAGCCAGGATAGTAAAATCAGTGGTGGTGGGTAAAACCCATCCTATTAAATTATCCTAGTTTGAGACACTAGCCTAGAAATTAAGCTAGTTCTACATGAAGAAAAAATATTAGCTTGCTAGCTTATCCTGACTTGATAAACTAGTCTCGTGTATATCTCTGACATAACAGAGCTGAAAATAATTTCTCATTTACAGTCACCAGTCATAGTGACTGAACACTTTCGCACAAATCTTCAGTATATACCTACCCAGTGCGTTGCAAATGATGACGTATCCTCAATTTGTCTCCTGCGACAATGAGGCTCGTCGGATGAGTTATGACCGAAGAGAATTGAAATATTCCGCTATTTTGGTATGTTTACGCTTTTTGTTGGTCCTAGTATGAGCAGTTGTGGTGGTGTACTGTACCTATCAATAATCATTACACAGGGTCAAATAAATTAACTACTAGGTTACTTCACAGAATTGACGGGTCTAGATATCAAATCATAAAAACTTGGGAGCCGTTAAAAATCTTATTTTACATTGCTTGACTTGAGAATTGAACAGCGCACTTCACACCCAGTAGATACACTTCTAAATAACAGGTCCTTAACATTGTTATTAATCCATAATTTTCACATTATTAAAAAAATAATTGAGTAAAAAACATTTCTTAAATGTGGGTTTTAGTCATTCTGTGAATACTTTATATAATACGACTTTAAAACGACTGGTATTCAACCAATCCCTCCAATAATACCTATCTATCTACGCTCTGTTGATGTGGAATATTCCAACGATCCCAATTATATTGAAATTGTTCACGTTTAGGATTCTATGCCTATTATTTCTGCCGAGTTTACTACTGTATGTTAGGCTATTAGATAAGCCTAGAGTCTATAAATAAATTTCAGTCCTTTCAAGAAATACATATGCGTACAGTACCCACGTGTTAATTGGGCACATCGAGCAATAGAAATAGACTATCAGACTGGTGCGAGTGACAGAGATAACGCTCTACAAATCACAACTTTTTCTCTGATGCTTGATTTCCCATATTTACTGCCTCGTACAGTATATAGACAAAAGGAATGTCAATAAAATATAGCTTACACATTGCTAGTATGTATATTCGTGGTATAATCAGAAACAAACTGAATTTTTAATAGCTCATTTACAGAATAATGAACAAAGAAGTACTTTTACACACTAATGAAGATATTATAGGGCTAGGTGCTCATTATTCACCTGCTGTCTCTCATTAGGCTATGTACACATGATATCAATCTAACACGCATTGATAACCTCATTATTATCAAAATAATATTTGTTACGAGCTTTCGTTTTCATCGCGATTGAACGTAATATTATTTAATTGATTGAATTCTCGCGTATAACCTTACATGTTTATTTTTATTACCAAAACAAATTATGAGCGTATGTTTTTGTTGACGCTAAATGTTTTTTTCCAATCAATGGTCGCGTATTTTTTAATCGATACTTTTCGTTTTAAATGTTTTTTGTTAGGGATACCCTCCATATTATTTCACAAATAAAATGGCCACGTTATGACGGATAAATCTAGTAATGATTTCATCATCTACCTAGCCTTTTCCCAACGTTGTTGGGGTTGGCTTCCTGTCTAATTAGATGCAGCTGAATACCAGTATTTTACATGAAGCGACTGCCTGTCGATCTGACCTCCACAACCCAGTTACTGGCTAATACGATACCCCTTGGTAAGACTGGTTGTCAGACTTTCGGGCTTCTGACAATCCGTATAGACTGTCAAAGATCCACGAATGACAGCCGGGACCAACGGCTTAACGTGCTTCCCGAGCAGTCGACCGCGGCAAGTGAAGCTTAACCTGATCAATCGACCCGTGCGGCTGTTATTACTTACGCTTATGCTGATTTATTTATTACAACCCCATTGTATAAACAGCGTGTCAGCCCCATACTTTCCTCCCTATGTTTACACATCATGAGGCATTTCTAAAACCAGGTTTCCTTTTCCACAAGCTTGGATTATTTCGACGCACCGAGTAGTACTGAGGTGCCAATACCACTGTATAGCCACAGAATAACAACAGAAAGACTGCTCCAAATAACACGCGAAAACGGGAGCACGCACTAATAAATGCGTACGTACGGCGATCTCAAACAAATGCCAGTCGCGAGTGCGCCAGCACTCGCTGTACGTGAAGCATGTCTATGTGTGCGTGCGTTTTCACTCTATGTAGGGTGCCGACCTTCTGTACCAATCTATTCTGTGGTACCGGTATCTACTGTACAGATACCGGTACCGTTGACAGAACCATGTTCGGCACATATACATGCAAATATTATTATGTATTTATCATGAATACATGAGTATTGTGTGAGTATGTCGCAGGTGGGGACGACGACGTCTGTCTGAGTATGTATTGCTTATGCTAATTTCGGATTACCGTCTGTGTGGTGTAGTGGTTGTAAGTTTTGCTGTTATGAGGTGTTCCTACGTTCGATTCCGTAGAAGGGAATAAGATTTTTTTATAGGTTAGATAATGATTATAATGGATTACCTAAGGATAATATTCTTTCACCAAATTCCTATATTTTCAGAAACAATGTTTAACAAATTGGCCATTAGCTTTTATTTTTATCTCAACATCTTAGGATTTAGTTTGCTGGCTTCGAAACTAATCTAATACGTACGTAAAAAGAGCCAGACATTAAAAAGGCATTTATAATATTATTTTAAAAGTTTATTGAAGAACCTCAGATTTTGAGGAAATTAAAATAAAAGGAGGTTTCTTTGTAAAAACTAATAGTTAAAAGAAAAAGTAGGCTCTTTAGGAAATGGGCTTAAACTTCTTATATTCTTACCAAGGCTTTCGGAATATTTTTCTAGTTAGCAAGGTTTTTTTTTTTTTAACTAAATTGGATTGAAAAAAGTTATTTAAAAATATCTTTATCGTTTTAATATAGAAGCAAATAGTGGATGGTTTTTTCTTGTTTGCTAATAAGTACCAGTAACCTTCAATGACCAGTCATTGCCAAATTTGGTTATTTTGGCAATTCCGCCACAGCTCTATAATGGCTGAAAGACTATTACTTTTTGTATATAATAATGTGTATACAGTGTAAGACGTAATGTGTACCTTAGTGCAGAATAAACTAAGTATATGTCTTTCTTGCTTAATTTCCACTTCTTGTGTCGTTTTGGCACGAACTATGTATAAAAATATATATTATAAGGATTGAAGATAGCTATAAAAGCCATGGTAAAAATTTTGCAAGTCACCTCTTCAGCAGGCTGACTGCTGAAGTGCTGACCTGCTCAGGGCATGACTATCGTTTAATCCACCAATCGTAAAGACTATTTAAATGCATATCTAAATGATCGAAAGCAATGAAGATAACAGCAATAGATACTTAAAGTGACGTCCATGTTCACTTGTAAACGTTCTCAGGCTAAAATAATAATAAAACTGTCACTACGAACTATAAATTCTAATGCAATAAAACTCCCGGTATGGAAGTTAAATATTTATACCGTTTGAATCCCCATTTATTGGAAATCTTGGAAAGCAGCTCGTCTAAGTAGGTTTATCCATGTTTCGCGTCAACTCGGAAAACTTATAATATCGAGAAATGTATGCTTTGAGCTCACGGAAAGGTCCTGGCCAGATGCTGCAGAATATTGTTAACGATCAAGGTTGTGGATCAACTCTGCGGACTGCCATAATTGTATATACAGTTTTTTTTAAATGTAGAACGGTGTGGAAAAAAAAACAGCATTTTTCTTAATAATATAATGTAACATGATTTAATTTTTGAATTTGTTAAGATTAATTGAAAATCTAGATAGAGCTTAAGGGAGTTTGAGATTATAAGGGACGATAAACTTTATAATATTTAAAAGGGTATATAATATACAGAGTCGAATAAAATTATCCATGTAAGTAAAAGTAAATTCTAAATGTTAGAAATAATAAGAAAAAGATGTCATAAGTAACCTTTTCAAGAGGAAGTCAAATAGTTATATAGTTTCTAGCTGCGCCCCGCGTAAGTCTCGATCCTGTGGGAATATCGGGATAAAAAGTATCCTATGCCATAATCTAGGTCATAGTCTACCTATGCCAAATTTCATCCAAATCCGTTAAATCGTTTTAGCATGAAAGCATAACAAACAAACACACTTTCGCATTGTATTAGTTAGGATAGTTAGAATAGTTTACTGAGGCAAGTAATGTTGAATTGAGAATTTCGTTTATTGGATGTCGACTCAAAACAATTTCTATTTTACCCGCTATCGTTTGACCTTATTAAGGCCGCATTGTTGTGTCCTTGCCCACTGGCTATAGGTTCATAGATCATCTAAGTTTGCCCATAAAATATTACGACTGTCTGCCCAAATAGAGGGATGGGTAGAACTTAACTGGGCACAAACAAGTGATAATTACTGAAATAAATAACTGGCCTCCAGTGTTTCCAAACATTAATAGTGAAATAAATTTAGTGACCCGTGATTCCGGTTTCATGTCCGCCATTTTGAATTGTGAATTGTTCAGCTGTAGTTTTATTTTGAGGGTTGGATGTCAAAGTTTCGATGATTTGTAGCGGCAATTTTTGGTTTTTGGTAGTCAGAAACATGCTTGGGTGATGTATGGGGGATGGTCAATCGATGTGCGCTTACTGTGGTTTACTCCGTGGGTGGATGCTACTTCTTTTTCTTCTACCGTGTGGGCTTGGTAACCCAATAATAGTTTATGAAGCGGTAAAGTCAGTCAGTCAGCCGGGTATGCAGAAAACAACCTACCTTAGATATACCTTTAACTACTACAGCAACCACTTGGCTACGCATGATATTGGTTACGCGTAGCCACAATCCCAAAAAGCGACCACCGGTGTAAGCTCTAAATATTTCCCAGTAATTGGGTTGTGGAGGTCAGAAGTCAGTCACTCTGTGTCAAATATTGATATTTGGAGTGACTGGAAGCTGTCGCCAACTTCGTTAAGAAAATGCTTCGAAAATTATGAGGTAGACCACACAGGCGAACGCACAAATGACAAATAGACGTAAAAGTTTACATCTTTTACCCTATCCCTTCAAAGTTAATGGATTGTAAATAATTTTGACTTGAGAGAACACTAAATCATGAAGAAAGAGATTGCCTTTTTACTTCTACTTATGCTGAGCATTCAAACCAAACGCCAACAAAGATAGCATTATAATACATGGTACACACACATAGAAAAAGTGAAAAATTATTCTGCAGAGAAAATTGTCCCACCTAACTTAAAACTGGGATTTAAGCTTTGAATATTTTTCCTCACAAAGCGGCTCTACCGAGAGCCAGCCGACGCATTAATAATGTCTCTTACTTTTTAACTTTGCTCTATCATCTCTACAATCGTGCTAGAGTCCCAAACTTGAAACTCTATTGATTACTAATTCTGAGTAACTCTTAATTGTTAGTATAACGACTCTTGGTTGAGTCGTGCTCTCATAGAGATGATTTTTGAGATAAAAACTTATGTCTTAGTTATTATTTGATTAGGCTACTCTCTTCGGGACGATAACTGTTCACCGCCGCTGTAAAACTTCATGTTGCGTAAAAATGTTGTTTTATTAACTGGTTTTGTTGGTCTACCCTTCAGTCATGTCCCTGTCGACAAATAACGTGCCAATTTCTACCCATTTTACTCGTAGGATTTTTCTTCATGTTTATGCTTTTTCATAAATGTTCGCTTATTTGAAACATACGTTAGAACATCTATAATTTTCTTGGAACCGGGCACAAATCGACGATAAACATCAATAATGCATCTAGAATAAACAAAAGGACAATTTCAGTTTCATGAACCGGTTGTACATTGAACCTTTCAGTCTATAATACTAATCAGTTGTTCACGTGCTGTCAAAAATAGGTCAGAACAAAAATCTATAGTTCGCCTAAGTTTGAGCTGAAGAAATAAACAAAGAGCTTAAAAATGCAAATGCCGATTTTTATGATCTGGGTCACGTCCCGTTTGTGTTGACTGCAGCGGAGGCACGCCCACCAGCGATCGTCATTTTGTACATTGATCGCGCTATTGTTTTTGTAGGGGTAAAGACAGAGGGAGTAATAGCAGCGTTGATAAATTGGTGTTTAAATGTTTTAAATGTATATTTTTACAAAAAAAATGTTCATAGAAACGTAATACCTAAATCATTTGCAATTTGAGCATATTAAGTTTATATTCGGATTTAGACATAGAATAATTGTCAATATGTGTGTGGTCGTACTGCAAACTGTAGGTGTATATCGCTCCGACAAGCAATCACACTAAAAATCGTAGCAGGAAAAAATTGCCCGTGCGTACCTGGGATTAAAATAAATAAAGACAATACTAATAAATATCCCAATAATTTATATTTACGCGACGTGCGTGTGACAACTGGCGCTGCTCGCCGGGCGAATTGCCCCCAAGGCCACGCTCGATAACAATGTATATTGTATAGGTAGGTACCTTATTTGTATGACGTATCTACTAGGTAGATGTTCTCTTCAAGTGGTAGATCTCGAGATTAGTCGAGATATCCTAATATGTTGGGATATCGGCATGGTAAAGAAATTTCCAAAAAATGCATTAACTCTGTAACATTCACTAACTATTCCCCAAAGATGTAAAAAAATGCGAGTAATGAACATACCTAATCTACACTAATGTCACTAAATACTATGTCACTATATACTTATACTAATAATACTAATAATATAAAGAGGAAAGATTTATTTGTTTGTTTGTACCGAATAACAAACAAACAAATAAATCTTTACAATTTAACAATTACTTTAACCATTTTTTCACCAATAGAAAGCTAAACTATTATTAAAAAAAACGAGATCCTTATGAAAATTGCAATAATGTAACCCAAAGTATAAAAATGCCTTTAAAATTCAATATTTGGCGCGCGCTGAGAAAACTTTTGGTAATACATAAAAATTATGTACTACATGATTGAAGGACTCATTATTACATACAACATGTCCGCAAGGGAATAAAATATCTTCAATAGTTAAGTCACAATAGCAGCTTTTGTGTTCTAAAATTTAATTAGATCGCCGGTAGAAACAAAAGTTGGTTACATTCGTATCGTAGTACTCATTCTTATTGAAATAAGTAGTTATATCATCAAGAGTATTTATGTAGCAGTAAAATACTTTTTAATTCTTTCGAATCGGACATTAATTACAAGTATGAAAATGCAATACGCCAACCGTTCGACGGCGCTGCTCACTGCCGCGACGTTCCCTATTCTATAGTACGTTAGGTTAATTGCTACGAGATACGTGGGTACCAGTCTGATGCCGCAAATATGGATAGTGCAATCCATGACGACGCGCCCCACTCCGCGATTACTGTACTGTAAGCTGTGCTTTAGTACGGAGCGGAGCGGATCGTCGTGGATTGCACTATCTATAGTTGGTTAGTTTTTCGAATTTTTGTCTATTTTTGATGTACGAGTATGTTCCAGATTGGCACAAAAACAACTGAACGGATTTGCATGAAATTTAGCACACATATAGTTTATAACCTGGATTAACACATAGGGTACTTTTAATCCCAGTAGTACGTTCCCGTGGGACATTTTCCGACAACGACGCGAGCGAAGTCGCGGGCAAAGGGTAGTTACTAATAAAAAATATAAATGCCGTCGCAAGTACAGCTAATAATACCTATCTATCTATTCACACACACACGGCTGCACACCGCGTCGGCGCCTTCTTTTGTCATACGGAGATAGCAATATTCAAAACGAATTTTGCACACATCTTGACTTGTAGTTGCTCCCCAGCCTCGAGTTTGTTTTTTGGTTTGTTTGAACGAGCTACACTATGAAAGCAGTCGGATTAAAAAAAAAATGCATTTTATAGCGATTTTTTTTTCGAGCGTACTGTACTGCTTTTTACACGTGCAGCCTGTGGGCTAGATTTAAGCAAAGATCGTACAGCGCACTCCGCGTTCAATACAACAATGCATTTAGGATGCTGGTGGGGCTGCCCCGTTTCTGTAGCGCGTCAGGGATGTTCGCGGATGCGCATGTAGATTGCTTTCACGCAACAATGCGTAAAAGGTGCGCTTTCCTGGTGCGCAGGGTGTAGGGCAGCTCCAACAGTGTCTTAAGCATGGTTGCTAGTCGCCTGGACTGTGTATACGTGGGTCACTGTTGTGCCGTCTCTCATGGGATGTCGCGACAGAGACCAACCGTGCATTGTTTCGTGAATATTTTCTTTATTTTTGTGTAGTGTCTGTGATTACTAACATAGTCGTAAGTTTTACTAACAACCCTTGTTGAGTCTTGGTAACTTTAATAAAGAAAAATTCTATTCTATTCTATAGGCCAATTTTTGAAAGGCTATTTAATATCACGTTAGGACTCTTAGGACTCGCGAAAAAACCAAAAAATGACAGAAATAACGCTAAGCGAAAACGAAGTAATAGCACGGGCAGGCGATGCGATGCGACTCGGTGGGTCGGGGGAACAAGAGATTTCTCGCAGATGAAGCTGCGGGCACAAGCTAGTTATCACTTTAGCCGAAAGATGTCAAACCTGTTCTTTCACAGTTCAACAGAGGACCTGGATCGAGGTTTGCCAGTGAGTGATGGAGCGCAGTATCCTTGGTGTTTGACTTAGAACACGATACTCGCGCTCTAAGACACAAATCGCTGACTTCACCCCAAAAGCAGCCAAGCTCAAGTAGGACTGGGCCGGACACGTTTGCCGCATGTCGGATGCATTGTGGGCTAAGACCACTACAACATGGGTTCCTGAAAACGTCCTTCGGCATCGTAGAATACCCAGGCATAGATGGCGGGACGAACGTGACGCTTATAAGAGGGATTGGACCATATTGGCTCAGGATCGAGTTGAGTGGAACAAAGAAAGGGAGGCCTTTGCCCAGCAGTGGGACAGCACGGGCTGATCGATAATTTTATTTATTTATTTATAGGCGAATTGGTTTTCGCGGGATTTCTGTTCAAGTATAAAATTAAGTAAGTAACTTAAGTAAGCTGTATATTTCTCACTATTTTGTTTAAAAATAGATTTTTAATATGAATTCATTCGTTTTTAGATTATACAAACCAGGAATAGATACAGTTAGTATGAAGAGTCTGAAAGTGAAAGTATCAGTTGTTATGAAGAGTTAAATATAATGCAAATACAAAACCGTCATCTGTATACTGTGGTCTGACCGAAATCGTTTTGTCCAGATTTGCATTAAATAGGCCATATGACGAAAAAGATTTTTTTTGTCGATATTTTTTTGTTTTTTTAAAGTAAAATACGGGTCAGTCTTTAAATCATTAAATTAAAACGTTTAATTTTAAATGACGTAAAGATTAACTTTATACTTTTCTCAAAGGCACAAATTATTAACAAACGACCTGATATTATAATAAAAAAAAAAACATCTTTTTTCTGTGTTGTCTCAGTAATTGTGCTTTTCTTTGATAAAACATAACGACGGATTTTCTCTGAAAAAATGAATTGGATATTGGTTTGCCACAACTTATTTTTTTGTAACATTTTCATTTTCCGCCGAATAATAAGGGCCGAAAATGGATATTACTGCCGAAAATTGCCGAACACTGAAAACAAAAACAAAATTCGGTCAAACTCTAGTAAACTGTTTTAGATACCTAATTAGTTAAAACTATTTATCATAATTATTTATAAACATTACGTTACATCACGCCTATAATCCCCGAAGGGTAAGGCAGAGGTGTACCTATAGTATACCCACATTTTTCGCCAGTTATGTTTAAGTCCCATGTAATAGGGGGCGAGCCTATTGCCATCACAGGTCCATACTCCGGGCTGCTACTGAGAAAGTTTTGATAGAAAAACCCATTAAGAAACTATACAATACATAACATAGGTATTATTACACACACTCTCTCGCTCTCTCTGTCTTTCTGTCTCTCGTACTTTTTAATAATGCAATGTGTTCGTATAGCCAAAAATTTTATTTTTTTTAGTTGAAAAGGCATTTCTCTCTCGGCTCTTTATTTTCTTCGAATTTGTCCACCACACTACAACATAAGTTATAGGTTTTGAAGTAAACATAGAAACCTTCTTGATACCATTTCTTAAAAAAATAATTCGTAAATATCCCAAGTATGTTTAACTGCGTCATTGGTAGATAGTGGTCGCAAGCGCTACTGCTGACCAGAGGAGGGTTGGATTAAGTTCCCTTCAAAATAGTTGAGCTAAATGATGCTGATCCATGCGTCATGTTCATGAACGGGCGCCGTCAGTGGGGACTGGTCATCTCTTAGCTGCCATGGCTTATTTTAATTATTTTTGATTTTATTTTTATTATGGTTGCTTTCACGTCGTGCACGTTTTACTACATTGTTCTCACATGTATAATTTCAACATGAATGATGTAACCAATGTTTTGTAACAATATTCTGATTTAAAAGAGTGTCCATGGAGTTTTTTGCCCGTTCTTCTCCATAGGAACCTACTACGCTTTGGAATGGGCAACTAGCTTCATCTTTCTGACTGACCGACCCCTTGACAATTCAAAAGTATCTGTAATTGGTTTATTTGGAATAAATGATTTGAGTTTGATTCCTAGGTCGGGCAAAGTGTTATTGAGTTTTTATATGTGGAATATCATAGTAGCAGCCCGGAGTCTCCATTTGTCTCGGTTGATGGCAATAGGCTATTACTGTGTATACTTAGATATACCGAGAGAATTTGTGGGTGTAAAATAGCTCTGCCCGAGGAAACAAGGCATGATGTTATGTTGTCCATAAAACGCTTCCTGGAAAACTTTTCAGATTCTTTTCGTGATTCAGCTCAGCGTCGTTATCGAGTTTGTTTGAAATATGTCAACAAGACGACATCGCACCAAAATAGTTTCGCTTCATACAGAAACCCATAAAAATAATATCCGGAAACAGTAATAAAGCGGCCATTTACAATCTTATTACCAAATCATTAGTTCCGCCGCTCATTTAAAATGTACGAACACATACATGTTACTATATTATTTTACTATGTTAATCACACAATATAACTGGTCCCCATTGTGACCTCGGTAAAATTACTGGTTTGTAAATTGTAGACACTTTTTATGGGAAATGGGTGTCGGTTAGGTAACCTGTAAACGTAAATATAGTAGGTGTAGGTACGGAACCACTGGTTTAATTATTGTTAATGGTTTATTACATTTTCGAGTGGTACGCAGTAACCTGTGGTAGTAATTAACAATTGATTTGTTCTGTGATTTCGGTTGTTTTTCGATTTTTGATGGCCATTGTAGTGTGTGATTAAATAATATACTGAGTATACTATTTCCTGCTTGTTATTTTACATGACGAAATAGGCAAGAAATTCATCAGATTAGTTCTATGTTCACGGTAAGTTGACAGATAAAAAAAAACAATCCAAAAAAAAAAAAAAAATGGCAATGTGGATACTTATCTCGGTACTCGGACTGTACTTAAAGTTAATATTTAATTTAATTAATTAAATCTCACCGTTAGCAATGTCGAGCTGCAATAAAATAAACTAGCTGCTAACAGCTGATATTTTAAAACGTTTTATTGTACAATGTCTACACGACTGGCGTTTCTAAAATAAGTCTATAACTACAGGCTGGATAAGCAGCACTATTACTGATACTGACTATGCTGACTGGCTCTTTTTATCACGGTAAGAGTTATTATACTTTAACTTGTGTAAACACTACAGTGGTTTTACTAGAGAGCACGTTTGTGGCAGTAACTTAGAAACTACAACTGAAACTTAGTTCCGTTCGAAATTTTATAAAATATTTTTACTGTTACTAGCAAAATAAGCTCAAATCAGTATTTTAGAACCTCAATCTAGAACTTGGAGTCCTGCCCACAACTTTCACACAAATCACAAAGGCAAGTGAGTTTGATTAACATACAAATTACTTTCACTTGAACAAAAAACTCCGCATATTTTTCAGCTGCGCTTTGCAGCTGTACTCAGTATCAGTCACCACTCGCGAATTACGACCCTCACGAGGACACACGTTTTATTTTAAATTGTGCTCAAAAAAACCCAGCATATTGCATGCCGCATATAACCAAGAATCTGCAGTCTAAAAATTACTTTCAACGAGAGAATATTCGCTTTAAAACGGAATTGATATTTAGTTTCCTGCCGGAATAATGAATAACATCGTATCGAACAGTGGAAATGCACTTTGCTTGTGTCGAGCACTGGCTAGAAAATAATTAAGCTGACTGTGTGTAGTCTCACCTATGAATTAAATAATTTAAAAAAACTAGTGTCTACATTGAAAATATGAATGGGTTGTTTTTTTTAATTTTCCTTTGCATTTTCCTGAAGAATTTTTCTTGTCGGTGTACAAAGCAGAAAGCAAAAATCATTCATTTATAATAATGATGACTGCCTGGCTGTATTGTTGCAAAAATAATTCCCGGCTCGCTATTATTATACTCGTCATTAAAGAAAAAGCCTCGCCAGTCTGCAGTTCTAATCCATCCCAACACATCCAAGTTCCGCTGTACTAAAATAACTTAGACTTCAAGAGGCTCTCGGGATTAGTTTAGTTAATCATTAATTCAAGCGACTCATCTACTTTTCATCAAAACGTTCCATCCTTTTAGTCCCACGTATTTCTCTACGCGCACTTATCCCGACACCACTTGTTACTAGACAAATTTATCAAGAAAATACGCCAGCCAGTCAGTCATACCTACTTCAGATTTTTTTCAAGGAATTTATATTTTCAGGTTCGATAAGCGTTCCCGTATAATACATCATAAAGTATTTTCACCACAGCATGCCGACGAGACATATTTTAGATACCGTTTAAAGACAAAGAATATAAAATGTTGCTCCGAGCGTACCTAAATCTTTCTCACAATTTGTCGCAGATAAAACGAGATAATCGTATTACTGGCATCCCAAAACGGTTTGCCGTCTAACATGATCTAACGAAATATTTCAGCTTCCACACTCACTCTCCCAAAGATTTAATGTGATACACTTGGTAGATAATACATTAGAGCTCAACAATATTGTAGTTAGTACACCCTCGTCACAGTTTAGACCTGGCCGGTTCTAGGACATGGCCGCCGGGAATACAGATAGTTTCCGTGTTATATTATGTTTACAAAATATTGCCGGCGCACAGGATGAATGGCACTTTTTATTGCTGTCTATCTCGAATAATAAAATTCGCTTTATCAAATATGGCGGCAGAGGCGTCAATTCTGTACACTTTTTCGAAACGCTGCGCCACTCGAATTCTTTGATGTTGAATTGTTAATGGCACTGCAATAACTGTGATCTCGGCACAACTTTGACGTGAATGGAGCTTCATTCCGCTGGTCTCTTGAATAGTTTTATTGCGCCGTTTAAAACGTTCTTTGATAGCAATCTTTCCTCATCACGCCGTGTTTCTAGATTCTTTCCTGTCGTGAAATGGTTCAAGTCGTTTTGCGCTGCTCTTTTGAGGTGCCATTGAACTAGTTACGTCGGCGCTCCGAGCGCGACAACGCTGTTTACATTCATATGCTGTTACATTTATTTGCGACGACGCGACGCCTTCTGACCGGACGGAAGAACTTCTCAAAAGGACTAAAACTTGAGTGCACGCTCAAGTTTGCTAGTTCATCACATCGCGCTGCTCCATCTCTGTGATCCTAACGATGCGGGATGTAGCACGAGTCTAGTTTGTTTTACTTGTTTCATCTCGAAAGTTTATGAACCGAGGACTAATCTGTAGGTTTTTAATTTAAATGTAACAATGAAGTTAATTACCAAAAACTGAACAATAGCAGAAAGTAAAAACAATTCGCCTTCCGTGATAATATGACATTGTGTTCTTTATTCGCGAATCTCTTTGTGTCCCACTTCCATGATTACAGTTAATAAAGAAATAAAGGTCGTTTATGTGCGCGTGCCTACTCTAAAGTGCTCATCGCAGCTTTATTTGTCGAGAAAACAATTAGAGTTTTATTAAAATTTGATCGCTGGCGCCGCGGTACCCTTCTTAATTAACTGCTGAGCTCTGTAATTAGGACCTTGTGCCCAAAAATAGGAAGCGACCCTCACAGGATCGCTTGCCTGTTGGAACTTCTGTCGAGTTCTATTGAACTGATGGAAACTGTTAACAAGTTGTAATTAAAAATTTGAACCTCGAGGTGTAAGAAAATTCATTGGTATAATTTTCCGCCATTTTGAAATGCAGAGTTTTGAGGGATTTCTTTGGGAATATAATACGGTTATACGCGTGATCTACTTTTGCTTTTACTTTATTAATTTGGTGAAGTATCCTAAGTGTAGGAACTCACTTTTAATTTTGTTTCCTTAATTAATATGGTGCGCATTTTTGTGGCTCATTTTGTAGTCATCACCATTTACAATTAATTAAGTTGTAGGATAAAATTACTATTTAGCAATAACATTCACAGCATTGGTGATGATTTCTAATCAAGGAATTTTGCTGACACTACTAAATCAGACTATCAAAACACTAAACATTTGAAACTAGACCAACATAATTAAATTTTCCATTCGATTTGAACTTGCGCTAGCAATTGTGAGCGGTAGTCAGAACAAACACGCCATGGTACAATGTTGACGCAAGGTGCAGTTCAGCTAAAAGTTTGGCCGCTCGAGAACAGTTGGACGACGACCTCGCTGAGGTGTCAGCAAGAATGGCGTTACTATTACTTAGTAAGAACGGGTGCAGTGAAAGTTAGTTGCTTAAAGAGTAGTATGGAATTTGTAGGATATTTAGTGATATGGACGACATAGTATGTACCTACAGTATGCCGGAGGTCAGTGGACAGCTTATACTGATATTGTTCCACTGAATTGAGCTCTTTAATTTCTGAGTTAAGCTCCACGATTACTGACAAATGCTTGCACTGACAGGACAGGTCCACTCAAATCTGTGTGGTTCTTTTCTCAAAATACCATTTCAGACTAATCAGCATGGGTCTCTTAAGGCCTGACCAAGATTATGTCTGGACTTTAAAAAAGACTGTGACCTCTGAGTTTGTTTCCTTTCTTCTCAGAATAGTCAGATAGGAAACGCCGAACTCATCTAGCTATTTTTTATTTATTTTTTTAAGATGCCGTGTAAAAGTGATTCCAATATCCTATTTACAGAATTTAAAAAATCATTTCATTTCACTAAAGTGTGGTCAACGTTATGTCTATTGCCTCTATGGCCTTACTGACTAAGAAGCAATAGACGTTATGGAAGACATTTTCGTGAACTGGCTAGAGCGAGGTGGCTAAAAATGGATGGCTAATAGTGGCTGAGGGATGAGGATCAAGCACAGTGATGGGCAATTGGAGATATTTATGTTCAGAACTAGACTGCTGCTTGCTTCGTCAGTATGCAAAGGTTTGTATGTACCCGATTCATTAAATTTTAACTTGGGAAAAATGAGAACGCGAGTTTCCCCAAGACTTATGAGCAAGTGCCACTAATAAACAACGATGTATGCTTCGTTGGTCTTGTAGACCGAAGGAGGCAAGTGGCTTATTTTTACAGGTCCATATATTTTAAGGCTTGTGGATGCTTTTACTTCAGCTATGAAATTATACCGTAACTTTGACTCATGTGGAGACGGAAATCTAGTTAGAGAGAACTTGGGTATTTATAGCAAAATGTAACCAGAGGTTGTTCAAAAGTTCTAAAAATTTGCGGGCAATATTCTAGACTTCTAGAGCAAATGCCCACAAAATCTTAATACCCACAAAAATTTACAGAAACGACATTATAGATCAAAGAAAATGTCGGTTAATTGTGTAAGGGATGATAACTATGTGGGAAATAACAACGAGACCGCTGATTGGGGAGACTGGTAGAGAAAAACAAATGTCGCCGATCCAAAGTTACATGGGACCAAGGCAGACAGCAGAAGATTTCAAGCGGAGTTATTTGCTGCCAATTTAGTTCCACAAATAACGCTTTTGCGGTATTTAATAGTAGATTGTTATCCAAGGGAGCTAACAACAATAATTTTTGAGGCGAGAGTTCTTCTTTGAATCCAGAGCGCAGCGAGGTATTCAAAGAAAAACTCTCTTGGAACTCGAGCTTAAAATAGTGTTGCTCCCGAGGTAAACACTCTACTTTTTATCACCATCTATGAGAAAAAAACGCGTGTGCGTGTGCGGTCCGACCCCAATCATGAACGAAGTTCCTTCTTACGCATGATTACAAAAAAATGCACTATCGACTTTACCATCTCTGAAAACTATGAAAACGATACCCCTGATGAAAAATAAAAAAAAAAGTTCGCAGCTGCCATCTTGTATTTACATTTTGACCTCATCATTGGCTTTAGCACTCTCGAAAACTATGAAAACGACAACCATGACAAAAAAATGAACATTTTCGCAGCTCTTGGATTTTCATTTTGACCTCACTATCGGCTTTAGCTCCCTTGAAAACCATGAAAACGATGCCATTTTTTTTAAACTTTGCCCCAAACTAGGAATTTCTCCTGTATCGTGGGTGCGTTTACAAACATTTAAACTCACATACACAAACAGCCAGACCCAGAACAAGTAATTGTAGGTCATACAAATACAGGGTGCAAGGAACATGGACGCGAAAACTGATACCATGAATTCAGTACGTGATTCTGAACCTCAATCCGTTGAAATTTATCGTCGGTTATTTAAAAAAAAATCAGCTCTCTCTTTGGTGATTGGAACTTTTACTAACAAATACACATTCCAAATTCAAATCACTTTTCGTCCCTATGTATTAAAAATCTATTTTGGTCCCTGTTTACGAAGAAAAAACTAGCTCTTTTTGAATAGATGTGAATATAAAAATAAAATTTTACGTTTAAATTCTGGTGCTAAGATATTTTGACAACCATAAGCATAAAAATTAAAGGTTGGACCAAATCCAATGGATTTAAATTACTTAACTCAGCGTGGGGTCTCAGTACAAAATCCGGAACCATCTAGAGAATTTACATCCAGACCAAAAGTTTATTGTTAGCGATTCAGTAAATGAAAATCGGGTTTTATAGCATCTAAGGGAATTGTAATTTTGCTTTTGTGTTCGATGAATATAAAGTTGGTACCACTTTGATGTTATCAGATTGTGTTTCAATTTTTATACCACTTTTAATCTTAAATGTTCGAAATTACCTTTACCTATAGTAATTTAAATCTGGCTTGTGTATGTGTATGTCATTGCATTGCATCCGTGACTCGGGGATAAGCTCACAGTTACACAGAAAATCTGTTTGGTATAAATACCTGCCCAGTGCAGTTATGTACTCGTACTATCGAAGATCTGCATATCTAAGCAGTTTGAAAGCAAAATCCCGTGAACACGATGACCACATCTGTTACCGCCCGGTTCTATAGCGGCCGAGCGCTGGAAGCAGAAATAGTCCTTACGGTGTATAGATATGAACTTCTTCGATAGTACGTCCAAGATGCCACGTAATATTATGAAAGTTCTTGAAATTATAACCCATCCCGTTTCTGGCACAGTCCTTATACCCTCAAATAACGAAAAAAAATGGTTTATTATATCTTAGAAGTAAATACCTTAACAATTAGTTATTGGAGCCTCCATTTAAATGAAAATAATAAATATTAGGAGACCGCTCTTCCAATATTTTAAATAGGTACGTACTTCATACTATCATAGTCTTTTCGAAAAAAGTTAGACACGATTAGACGCGGCAAAGCTAATTTGCCGCGTCTAATCGTGTCTAACTTTTTGTTAGCTGAACAGTGTGTTAGTAGATCATTAGGTTTTACGTCTCTTCCTTAATAAATTCAATGTCGCCATTTTGTAAGAACAGCTCATGATGAAATATAATACTATGTGTCTTAAGAGATGTGGCAGCCGTGGCGATTTAGGAACGGGGCGGGTGGTTTGGTTATAATAAATTTTAATATTTATTACACACTCTGACTTATTTGGATACAGCTGCACCGAGGCGTTTCAGCGAGCGGTGAACCCTTTCAACCTGCTCTGCAACTATACCGCATAGCAAGCTCACGCCCGCCATTTTGCAGGTTGTCGCAGGCCGCAGTCTGAAAGTAAAATGTTCCCCAATTTATGGGTGTTACCATATATTTTATACTAACGACCCGCCCCTGCTTCGCACGGTTTTACGACTTGAAAAAATATCAAGATTGCTTTATTATATGTATTTAAATTAAATATTAATGTATTATACCTACATTTATGGTTGTGACCAACCAGTTGATGTCCAAAAAGGCTCGACTGGCTGTTCACAATAGTGTGCTGGTGCCCACGCTTATGTATGGAAGTGAATGCTGGGTGTGGCAAAAGAAGCATGAAAGTAGGATAAATGCTGTGGAAATGCGTTCCTTGCGAAGCATGTGTGGTCTTAATATGAATGATAGGTTGAGAAATGATGTGATAAGACAACGGTGTGAGTTAAAAGAAGATGTAGTGACATAAATTGAAAAGGGTATGCTGAGATGGTTTGCTCATGTTGAGAGGATGAATGAAAGGAGACTAAAAAAATGTATTTACAAGGCAGATGTGACTGGAAACGCCGGGAGGGGACGCCCTAGGAGGACATACACTGACCTTATTGGTGATGTTCTTCAGAAAGGACAGGTGCGTAGTACTCGCAACCGGCGTGCGTGTATGACCAGATGTATGAACGTAAACGAGGCAAAAGGAGTATGCGAGGATCGTAGCAGGTGGCATTCTGTAGTTTCTGCCTACTGCCTACCCCCACGGGAAGAAGGCGTGAGTTTATATATGTATGTATACCTACATTTATAAGCCTTTTGGAATCAATTTTCTAAAGGATGTTGAAATGAAAACCACTTCAAAATTCGTTACGTTGTTTGGAAGTATAACGTGGTCACATTAGACCGACACGAAAAGCTACCTTAATTTATAATGTCTTGTGTATAGATTATTTAGAAATATTAATTTGGATTGATTCCGACATAACGTAATTGACAAAAAGTATTATTTTCTATAAATAACCCTTTTTTTGCCTTTTGTATTAAGGCTTAGTTAAATAAAAAAAAATATTCAAAAACTATTTTTCTGTCTCAAACTTAAGTTATAACAAAAAATAAAATACGTGTGGGTGTCAGATGCTGTGTTGTACGTAATTTATCTGCAGCTGAGCGAAACGGCTTACTTAATTCCGTTTGTGCGATGAGCTCGCCAACTGAAACAAGTGGGTTACATTCACTCTAGGTTTTAAATTTACACACATCTGTGCTTGTTGTAAGAGATAGCTTAAAAATTTTATTTCAGGGGATAACCATACAAGTTTTTTTTTTCTTGACAATCGAGTTTGTTTTTTCTCTATGTAAGATTTATTTTTAGACTGTTGTTTGTTCACACAGGAAGATTCCCACCATTAAATTAAAATACATTTTATGTGTGAATATTGAAATACTGCATGTTCTGCGTAACTTCTTGACTTCAAACATGGAATATACCTAATATCGAGACCTCATCCTCGAACTGGTTCATAAGTGTTCACAGTTCAATTCTCACATTAAACTTAATTACACTATAATTCGAAGGTTCCTCGAGCCAAAGTTAATTTACTAATTCCATTCCCGTTTGATGCCTAATTAATTTCAAATTGGTTCATAATTAAGACGTCCCAAATAGTGAAATAGTCGATTGGCTTAATTGGACAATTAGGTCCTCAATAGCTTCTCTGGCTAGCGGTTAGAGGTCCAAAACTACCGACAATTCCCCTGTTTATAACAGTAATAGTGAATTTAGTAGTGTCTAAGTCACATTTGATCATAGTTTGGCAAGTCACATGATAGTTAACTTAACGACGTGCTTAAACTTTATCGGTGGTGACTAAAATGTTCCTTGGATGAGTTGTAATGTCGGAAATAAACTCGAAACTGTAGCTCGCAATGTAATTATGGTAACAACATAAGAAACTGTGTTTTATATTCGAAAGCCTATAAAAGTTCTGGATATAAAGTTCTCTGTTTTGTGATTGGAGGATATTGTTTGATACTCGTAAGTCGTCAGGCCATATATAGTTTTAGCCTGTAAATATTATATTCTCTTTCTTTGTCTTGAAAGTAACTAACGTTAATTAAAATTGTAGATTCTAGTAGGTAGACAGATAGAAAGAAAAAGTCAATTAAATATTAATCAGCGTGACATTCAGACATTCTAATAACTTCGGACTTTAATGAGGAAAATGCCCATAATGTATGAGCAAATACCCCGATTTGATAAAAAAAAAACTTCACCTGCACCCTGTCTGGGTAGGTTTCATGATCTGCATTAATGAGGGCTGTTGCGATTCTAAAGTCCATCATTGCATTCGTAGCTGCTTTCTTGAAATAAGTGTTACTTGCACTCTCAGTCATTAACTGACTTTCGTTACGTTGTTTGAATGGTGGAATATGTGCAACATAACCGCATGGTACACTACCTATCTCTTTTTGACCACAGGAAACTCGTTACTTGACGCTTGCAAATTTGCCAATATTTTGTGCACGCTTATAGTGATTATTTTGAGAGCAATTAATTTCAAATTTGATATCTACCATGTATTTACGTTTATTTTATCGTTTTTTTTTTTGGCATTCTCCTTTCAGATGTAAAGTCTGGAACTTATTCTCCGTTGTCGCTCAAAAGCTCAGAGAATAATATAAGAACTAATCAGTGTAAAATTATAATTTATAAGATATCATTTTGATGTCTGTGTCGCACCACTTTCACGCCCACTTTACACAGCCAGCTGGGACTTTAACAACCCCATCTAGATAGCGTACTTCAAAATCTTGCCAACAAATGAAGTACCTCCCGATAAGCCGCTCCAAAGGGATCCTCTCCAGAATAAATTGTTTTTGCGTAACATTTTGTAAGGATCGATGTTGGGAACTTAAAGGTGCGCACCGCTGATTTTCCTCAGCACGGATTTCTTTAAGTTCCAAATAAAGTCTGTGTTGATTTAAATTTTGTTTTGTTTAGCACGAATCAAAGTTTCAGTTGCCAGTATTTCTTTCTTATTATCATTCAGGATACCGCCGCAATTTCAGATGAAAGGAAAATTATAATTAATAAAAGGGAACAGAAAAATTAATAAAAACCGAAATAAACATTGAGGTTTTGTAATTAATGTTTATGTTAATAACAATTACGATAAATATAACAGAAAACCCTATGTAAAATACAAATACACGGAACAAATATAAACAAAAACGTAAAAGGAATACACAAACCAATACGAATGATTTGCACATAATACATCGACACTCCGACAGCGATACATCTAATATTACGCCATACAAACATGACTGCTTACCGAAAATTGGAAGAAATCGTTGGTGAATGTAAACATAATTATTTTAATGTCAATATCAACATTGAAATTGTCCATTCACAAGTCCGATAATGTATTCCCGCGGCGCTGGGGGTCACTTATGTAAACAAAGGTTTATGACGCCGCCTGGGGCATGAGAGGCAGCGGGTGACGACGTGGAAGCGAGTTAACAGATGACAATGTACTTATCTTGGAGAAATACTGATAAAAACAATGTAATTTTAAATCTGTGATAATCTTTTATAGTTTTCATATAAATGATGTGATGTCTAGGCATATTTTAATCTTAATTAAATGGTCAATTTGAAAAACATATTTTACCTATCGGATAAGTATTAATATTAAACTGGTCAAAATAGCTTCGGAAATATATCGCAGACCTTTATGTTGATCTTGATAAGACTTACAATCCAGTAGAAATTAATGTTATCTATTTGCTAAGGTGTGGTCAGAGCACGCCATGTAAGCGCTCAAAAAAGCGACTTTTTCACGACTTGACAAAATGTCAAGTTTCAGTAGTACGTTTACGTGTAATATAAAAGAATTATATGTATAAACCTTCCGGATTACATTCTCTTAATTATGTTGAAAACTTTATCAAAATCCATTGCGTATTTTAGAATAACAACGCGGAAATACAGATAAACGCGAAAAGCAACTTTGTTTTTTGTTTATGTATGTACAGATGAACTTTTTGATGAACAATTTGGCTTGAGCAACAAACAAGAGATAAGTTAAGTATTTATGTTTTACTAGCACAGTCATTTCTTGTTCGAAATTGTAATTAAATCAAATGTAGGTACCTATCTAATTACTGAAATTGTAGTTTGTACTAGTTTAAATATTAATTCAAATTAGTCAATTAATTCGTTCGTACCTCAAAAGAATAGAATAATAAGCACTTTGTATTATTTAGCGTTCACAGAATTTCGCAATTTAATTAATTTTGCACAACATTCTTGGTCCTGGAACTAGCCTAAGGCTTAGAGGGCTTGAACCAAGTAATATTTAAGAGGGAAACTTCGAACTAAGTTTTAGTCGCTTTGTAGTAGGTACCTATATGTTTCTTGTTGAGTTTGTCAAAGGGAATACTAACTTTATAGTAATTTCTGCCGCTAACCAGCATTGTTTCATCCCAGATTGTAAAGTACCATTAAACTATAAGGAAATTAATTAAAAAGACTACAATTTTGAATTTAATAAACGGCAACGCATGGAAACTACATAATATTTTGATAGTTTTATTTCCGATGCACCGCGCCAGTCTTTTACCCCACACCACACACCCCCGAGCATTTGTTTAAACAACTTTGTACCGAGTTTCTTATAACTACAGTTGGTTGCGATCGACTGTTTGTTTTTCGGGCGACTCTTTGGCCGCGGCGCGGGTGACGTTAAGCAGCCGTCTACGAAGAATGAGGGTTAACGAACCAACACACACTCTCTATTTCATTATAGTGAACGGTATTGGGAATCGATTCAAACCCATTTTAGGCTGTTTGTCAGGACGCTCTGTGGACCCGAAAACCTTTGATGAATGAATTCGTGTGTTATTTATGTTGGGAAAGAATTTTTAGTTTTTGGGACCAACATAAAGCGCAGAGAAGTTCCAACACTACTCTTTTTTCGGGGTTTTCGTGATAAGATACTACGGGATTTTATCATCATTCTTTGCTGTGATATTTCTTGTTCAAAAAAAGGATAATTAATATTGGGATTACAAAAAGGCTATCTGTAGGCAGTTAAATTGGTTCAATGGCTTGATGCAGATAGTTGCAGCCCTCCTAGACAGAACGCCTAAGTTGTTAGATTCAAAAAATTCAAAATTCAAAAGTCAAGATGGTTTTCCTATTATAAATGTATATCGTATGTCTAACCTTGTTTCAGACGGTTAGATTTCAGTCCACCATCTGTGTGTCCACCATCACAAAAAAATAAATATATATTTTGATAATTTGATATAATATTATAAGTATCATTGTATTAGAATTAAAAACCAGCCAAATGCGAGTCGGACTCGTAGACGTAGGGTTCCGTACACCATAATCTATTTATCAAAAATCTTTCTTTATTTTTTTTGTGTTTGTTGTATTTTTATATTTTTTTGTTATTGCGACAATAGAAATACACAATCTGTGATAATTAAATCTGTCAATCTATTACAGTTCATGAGATACAGCCCGCTGACAGACGGACGGACGGGTTCCGTTTAGCACCCATCGGGTACGGAATACTAAAAAGTGAGGATGACAATGAATGGCATAACATATCACGCCTGTATTCCCCAAAGGGTTAGGCAGAGGTGTACCTATGTTCTAGGTCTGCTGCTGAGAAATTCCTGATGAAAAAACCCAATAGCAGTTGGTCTGACCCAGGACCTTATACTCAGCAGAAGCTCAGTGACTCATGACATCAAACTAAGGGGTGCTTTATAGGTATATAGTGTAGTAATATTTTGACTAAAGAAAAGAAACCTGGATCTATTTTTTCCAAAAACTAATATGAAAAATATTCGCCCAGTGCGTTGTTTATGTAACGGAAAGACCTTTTATCTGATAAATGAGTACCTATGCTACCTATTTATCGTGACGGCGACCCCACATCAACTCGCGTGTCAGGTACATAGGTTAGTGTCTTATACAGGTAGGTATGTATCGGATAGAATATCGAATTATGGTCTCCTTTGTTCCTATATAAATTGGCTTGATGTATAATAAAAATCTTGCTAGAAAGATTTTGGAATTACCTCCTGAAAAATAATAAATATCTAAATATTTAATAAAACATTTGGTGTTAGTTTATACCTGTAGTTAGACGAGAGAGATGAGAGATGTAGCAGGTATAACTATCAGGACAAACTTAAAATCTCTTAAGCTTTGAAAAGTAAAAGCAAATAAAGCAAAATTTAAAACAATCTGGGCCTCAAGTCTGCTATTACAATAGTGTCAGAATGGTCTATCATTGATTTCATAATTTTTGATTTTGACAAGTTTGGTAATCTACTAACATATTGGCGTCATTATGACTTTCCAATGGTCAGCCACTGACACTCCATTGAAAGAAATGGCATCTATTGGTAATCTCGTACATAATGAAAAATGAATGACTGACTTAAGCGGTAATCTGCTAAAATTTTGACAGTTCCTTTGATCAGTGACCTACCATGAGAACGTCATTGTTCAGTCATTTCTTTTAATTCGTTACGAGTATCGTGTTTGTGGAATACAATGATCAACCAATGATCGACCATTATGAATTTAGTAGATTACGAACTTTTAGCAAAATGACAATGGGATCGTGTTGGAATGACGAATTTATAAAAATAGCAGACTTGGGCCCCTGGTCACTGGATCGTATGGAGTAACTATGAGCCTTGATGCGGGAATGTAACGAAACTAAAACGCAAATGCATATGATGTTTTGCGACGCGAATGTGACGAAACTAAAACGTAAATGCATATAATGTTTGGCGACGCAAATTTGACGAAACCAAAACGCAAAACATACTTTTTGTAAAACCCACATTCGAAGCTTCTATTTATGTATGTCTTCTTAAAACGTTGAAAACGTTGTGTTGTATGAAAAACGGTATTGCAAATAGGTATCCTTATACTGGGTATATAACTATATACTAAAAGTGTATAAGTAAATATTTAGCAGTTACATACCTATTTATTTTGTCGACAGTACCTAACGTAAGTCGTACGTATTCAACAGAATAGAGAGAATTACGACCTATAGCACTCCAAATTCGAGGCACCAGAGTAACTAGTATGAAACCTACATCTCTACATCTCTTGCCAATTTCGTAGCACAAATTAATTCAGTAATACACTACGTGGTTTGAGGGAGTGTACGGTATTGTACGCACCTGTAAAACTGCATTACAGGTCTATATGTATACCTGTTACGGGTACGTTGCAGTTGCTTTGAAAATCAATCGTACTTTGTGGCGGCCAGTTGCGGCTGCGCTAGCTCACCTTATTTATGGGGATGTGTGAGTTAAGGCTATGTACCAGTGTACATGTTTTGCTATGAAAGTGATATTAGGCTGGCTTGAGAGTAGTATTTGCCTGGGCTTAGATATTTGCTTAAACACGTGCTTGTTGACAGTGTTTTGTAATAATTTCATGGACAAATTTTATTTAATTTGTCGCTATTCACTTATCATTTATATTTACAAATGATAAAATATACTCATTTGAGTATAAGATAGAGAAATAGAGATAGTATTTTTATTTTGTTTGTACTTCTTTTAAAATTGTATTTTGTAGCACTTATGTTTGTCTATTCCTATGTTGACATTAGTATCAAAGCCAAATAAAATGGAAGAGGACGTCTAGAGGTACACTTAGTTCAGAAGTCAGAGGTTTCAAACAAGTTTCTGTATCCTATTATGTCAATAAAATAATTATCTTATCTTATTTTACAGATCACATTATTTATTTCAACAGCTAATACCTTATCCTAGAACAGTACAGCTATGCACCTATAGGTCAGAACCAAAGTCATGCAATTGCGTTATCTGTGATAAAAAATGTGCAGACGGCAAGACTGCTCATGCAACATTAAATCCTAATAACCTTGTAAGCAGGGCCACGCTAAAATCCAAAACTAAGTTTAATTTGCTCCGTCGTAAAGCTATAACAGATCAAAGCCCTTTGAATTCTCTGAACAGGGCTTTAACGTGTATCGTACGTAATGTTAAATTAAGAAAAGGTTTAACAAGTCTTAGGTCTCAGAAACCAAATAATAAAGACATTATTACACAAACGTGTTCCTCAGTTCTATAAATTACGAGCCGTTTAAACTACGACTCGTGCATCTGCTACCAGCTGATATCCTGAAGTAAGTAGAATTGAAACAGCAGCAATATCGTATACTACTTACTATTCGTAAGCAAAGTTATTCGCGTCCGTATATATTACCGACGCGATTTATATCCGTCATATTAGTTTGTATAAGCCGCATGGAGAAGAAGAAAAACCTAATCAAATATTTGCTCGCCCCGAGATCGAAGCGAAAATGTCAAGAGTTTGGGTGATGTTATAGTGCAGAGCGGAGCGGAGAGGAGCGAGGCCGAGCATAGCGTAGCGGATCTGTATAAATTCATAAATTACAATTTCTAATCTTTGGGATTGTTATTGTAAAGTGCAGTGCGGCCCGACTGTAGTGTGCGTTTGTTTATTGAAAATATACGAAAGTGATGCAGGACTACCTACATATATTTGCAATGCGATGCGTTGCGGTGCGGTTCATCCTAATTTGCGCTAGCCTTTACTTGTTGCTTCGGCAAACAGAGATTTTTTAATATATGAAATAGTATTTTTTTCAGCGTCATTCTTTCCGCTCCACTCCAATATATCATCCGCCTTAGCGGTCGGCAACAGACCTCGTTTAATATAAAAAAATAAGAATTCAGGGACCAGCTAATAAGTGATTTTGACGACGTAATAAAGTAAAAAAATAAAATGGAGCCTTCAAGACGTATCAAAGGCTCAAAAGTCTGACGTTTTACGAGTAAAAAATTATTAGCAGTCAATCAAAATAATAAGTCGTGTTTCTTTGAAAACTCCAAAGATGATTTATGTTATTTTGTATGATTTCGAAGAAAAATAAAATCTGTCTGTGGCTTTGAACTATTAGATTCTTATTTTTGCGTCAGTCGAAAAGAAAATGGTTGTCTGTGTAGTGCCTAAATTGCATTTTGGTTTGGTGAGGTCAGTTTTAACACTTGGCCCACTTACACTTTTTCCCTCCCTCAAACTCAAACTCGAAGCATTTATTTCAATTAAACCATTTACAGGCACTTTTGAATTGTCAAGGGGTCGGTCAGTCAAAAATATGAAGCTAAATGCCCATTCCAAAGCGTAGTAGGTACCTATCGTAATAGGTACCCTATACTCACTATCTATACTTTGATATTATTGCTTTTTGACATAAAGTCCAATCATACGGTTTGCCGTATGATTGGACAAAAGGATCCTACAAAAAAAACGATCTGCCTAGTCTTGGGGTCGGCTTCCAGTCTAGCCGGATGCATCTGAATACCGTATTTTACATGGAGCGACTGCCTATCTGACCTCCACAACCCAGAAATACGATACCCCTTGGTAAGACTGGTTTTCAGACTTTCGGGCTTCTGACGACCCGTAACGACTGTCAAAGATTCAAATTCAAAAGTCATTTATTCAAACTAGGCTGAGAATCAGCACTTTTCGAACGTCAAAGTTACATAAGACAGTTCCACAAAACGCTCACCCTTCACTACTTCCTAGTGCTATCGCTGGGAAGAAGAAGTGGCGCAACGAACTCCCCAGCAGCACAGCTGTCTGTTTAGTTAGAAAAACTTGATTCTATACAATAAGTATTATGCAAAATAATTTACATAACGCAACACAAAACATTAAATTATAAATTAATATCCATATGACAGCTAGCACACTCCAATATACCAACCAAAAACATCGAGATCTATACTCAAGCAGAAATGAAAATAACTAAACGTAAACAATATCTAAAAAAGAAAATAAAGCCTCCAGGCATAAAAGGTGTGCCCGCTTACATATAGCTGTAACTAGAAGTTATAATTGATAAACTAGGACCATCGAGGTAAAATAAATAAACAGTTAATTACTAATAACAATAACAAAACCATGATCAGCAAGACGACCAGTCGCCACAAGCAGCACCCGTTCACGAGCTTAACGCAAAGATCAGCCATTACCCCCCCTCGCCATATTTGAGGGAAGGAGGCAACCCGACCCCCGACGCTACCGCAAGCAGTGACATCTAAGGGAGCATGACGTACTTGCTGCCTAAAAAAATATATGATCAATTTGTCGAGGTCGCTAGCTAACCACATACACATCCACGAATGACAGCCGGGGCCAACAGCTTAACGTGCTTTCCGAGGCTCGCAGGAGTCTCGGTAGGATATTACAAGGTAATACAATAACAAGTAATTTTCACGTTGATGAATTTCGTTTTAGTTTTCTTTTTGTGCGTTGTCTATCTACATAAAATATTCCAATAGCGAGCCAATTTTCTTGTCAAAAGCAATATGTCTCAGACGAAAACTTATATCACTACAAACAAGAATTTCCCAATAATAGAATAATTTCCGTAATGGTTCTGAAGTGAGTGGTTCACTTCAGAACTATTACGGAAATTATTCCCATTAAAACATGTTCTTTATTCACAAAAATGGCCGCCCCAATACTATGAATATCCTTTTTCCCGTTATTCCTATTCCGTGTCGTCAAAATGAAATATTTGCTGACATGGTTCACAAAAGATTGCCGACTCCGTCAGACCCTTTGACGTCGTGAACATTGTCACATGACAATTGAGGACCCAACAAATGACAGGTGAGGACCAAAGTAATGACAAGTAAGGACCAAAAGGCTTCTGTTGTATTTATTTTATAACTGGTTAGCAACACCAAAAAAGTCACCACGATGTTTTGACGGAACAATCAATGGTATTTGAGCTCTGAATTCTCTTGAGAGGCTGTGGGTGATTGCTCGTAAACACTTAGACGGTTATAACAAGTTTTCTTGGAAGTATTTATTCCTCAATAATTACTGGAAAGATTTTTCAATCAATATTGATGAAGTTACTACTGAAGAAAGCCAATATCGCTAATGACAGAAATTCTGCAAAATACAGCATGCAAATGCAAATATTATTATGCTTACGACGCGCCCCATTCCGCGATTACTGTACTTTAGTACGGAGTGGAGCGGAGTGGGGCACGTTGTCGTGGATTGCACTATTTATACAGTTCCTTATAATATTCTATTTTAGCCGTATTAATTTGTAGGTATATAGATACCTACTTTAACCTATGATACATTTAGTACTACAGATAAAAATGAACGAAATCCCAATGTAAATTCTAATACTAACTAATATAAATAAACGGATTTGAATTAAATTTGGCACATGAGTAGACCATGACCTGAGTTAGGACATAGGATACTTTTTATCCTGATAGTCTTACGCGATCGAGATTTATGGGAAAGAAATTTATATTCGTTTTCAAACAAAATAATCCACATGCATTTTACCGCAGTCCACTAATCTAAATCCAACTTTCAAGAGAATGTAGACTTTTAAAAGCATTTCGAGAAACGAGCTATTCAATTAGTTTCGAGCCATACACACTACAGCTCTTAACCCTCCGAATGTTGGCAAAGACATGAGCAATCAAATAAGTTTGTAAGACTCTGAGGGTTGAATTATAGAAATTCCTTTCACAAACGGACTTTCAGCGGGCAGACGGGCAAAATAAATCGATTTAGACTAGACAGAACTTTTAAAAGTTATGACTTAGAAATAAAATTATTTGTTTAAAATGGTTTTAACGTTGCACTAACCAAGATGAAAGTTTTTGAAAGAAGGTAGGACACTTTTTATGCTACGATAAGTTCAAAATGTTATGTGGTCTTTGGTATTATTACATACTAGTTTGTGCCAGTGACTTCGTCCGCTTGAAATTTCGGCCCCCGACCCACCGCGTCACATCGCATCGCCCGTCCGCGCTTTGACTTCCTTTTCACTTAGCGTTCTTTCTGACTTCTTTTTTCTCATTTCCTTAGGGTTGTATGGTGATGTTAAAGCCTAAACCGAACTCATTTAGCATTTTTTTTTTATTTTTTTATTTTTTTTTTATGTATCTATGGTTGACTGTCTAACCAGGTGTCAGAGTTTAAAAGCCGCCCTGGGCCTCTGAATTGGCTTCACATGCCGTTGAGAAATATCTCTCAGGCATGCCGGTTTCCTCACGGTGTTTTCCTTCACCGTTTTTGAAGCAAGTGATAATTATACAATATGCACATGAATCTGAAAAGTCAGAGGTGCGTGCATTGGGTTTGAACTTGAGACCTATTACTTGGCAGTCCGACGGTCACACCACTAAGCTATCACTGCTATCATTATATATCTTTTTTTTTAAGACGTGTAAAAGTGATTCCAACATCCTATTTACAGAATAAACCATTTCATTACATTTTAAGCAACTTTTCTCAAGAATTAGGCTATAAAAACATAACTATCTAATAGGATAGTTCTAGAGATTATTTATATTTATTTATATATACTTTATTGTACACCACAAAAATACATAACAAAAAAATAGAATTAAACACTGCAAAATATACAATGGGTGGCCTTATCGCTTTCCGCGATCTATTCCAGGCAAACATGAAGTGGACAGTGATTTGCGTGGATATAAAATAGAGCTGTCGTTGGTGCAAATAATAACTATAGATACAATATAATAGAATAGATACACAGATATAACATATCCTAAATAATAGATACATACATTCATATATACACACATCAACACGGTCTAGGGATATTTTTAAAAAAGCGAATTACTATCAATGTGTTAATTATTTATATGACATGTATATATTTAAAAGATACGTTATTTAATATTCTACCATTTTTTAATAATGGTTAAGGTACTTAGATTAAAATTTCAGGATTTTATGGAAAAAAAATCAAGCATAGACGGAAACCGTATATGAATTAACTTTTAATTTGTGAGTAAAAACTGAAAAAAATAGAAATATCATTTAATTTGTGTTTATAAACTTGAATTTAGTAGTCTGAGAAAGCGCCCATGATGTTCATAACACATCGGCAACGATTCGGCATGCTCAGAACAAGGTTGTCAATGTCTTGCTGCGGAATATTGTCCCATGTCCTTCTGAGGTGCGCAAAAAGTTGATCTTCTGTAGCCAGATTTTCAGGAACTTCCTTCAGAGCTCTTCTTTGCAGCATATCCCACGCATGCTCAATGGGATTTAGATCTGGCGATTGAGCAGGCCAGTCTAAGGCCCTAACATTATGTGTATGTAACCAAGCTGCTACCGCTCTCGCCGTGTGTGCCCGGGCATTGTCGTGCATGAGCAGGAAATCTTGCCCCATTTGTGTTCTGTGGGGCAAGATTACGGGCCCCAGCACCTGTTGGACGTATCGTTCTGCCGTCATATTGCCCCGCACCCAAACGAGATCCGTCCGTCCTCCAAGACGAATTCCTGCCCAAACCATAATTGTTCCTCCTTGGTATGGGTGAACTTCCTGAGGGTTCTGGAGACGGCTCCATCGTCCAGGAACTCGCCAAACACGCGTCCTTCGTGAATCTGGATGGAAGCCGAACCTGGATTCATCCGTGAACAGCACATTGGACCATTGCTCACGGCCCCAGTCCACGTGGTTCCGAACCCACTCTAATCGTCATCCACGATTGCCTCTCCGTAAAGGTGGGACCCGGAATGGTCTACGAGAGCGTAGATTGCTTTCATGCAGTCGCCTTCTTACAGTTTGGTCACTCACAAGCACTTGGTGTTCCACTCGCAGCCTTTGGACCAATTGAGTCGCCGTTGCATTTGGTTGAGCTCGCGCAGTAATTTGCAAAAATCGGTCTAGTCTGGGGGTAGTGATGCGACTTGGCCCCCGGTGCCTCTCCGCTACTTCACCTGTGGCACGATAGCGTGTCCACAATCTTGAAATTACATTTTGATGGGTCCCTATGGCCTCAGCAACATTACGCTGAACAGATCCAGCTTCCAGCATTCCCACAGCTCGTAACATCTCCGCCCTCGTCAAATGTCGGCGTTGCATGGCTACAATACCTCAATTTTAACTTTATCTTTCGTTTAAAAATGAAAAAAAACTGTAACTAAACGTAATTCGTATTGTTTTCTAAATTTCGCACAAATGAAAATTCCCTCTCCTATACATCAAGACATTTTTATGCCACCGAAACAAAAGAATTTTCAAAAATTTTAATTTGGAATTAGTCTGAGATAAATTACAAACAAATCGGTGTATAAAAGATTCCAATGCGGCCAGTACTTTTCGAGTTATTTAATTGAGTATGAAATATCCCTAGACCGTGTTGATGTGTGTATTTACTAAATATATAAACAACAAAAATTCATGAAGACTATAGACAACTACAGTTACGAGAACAAGATCACAACGACAAGTAATGTTCCTTCACGAGTCTCTTAAATACTTGTAACGATTGCGCGCGATTACCGCGTTCAAAAAGAAATGTATTAATGATTCTAATGGTTATAATTCTGGAAATACAAATTTGTTATGGTCGCGAATCATATTTTGATCAAGAGACAACCTGACACTGATCTGAAAAAGTATTTCGCGAGCTACCGCGTTTTCGCGGATATTACTTAAGTGGACTACCTGAAGTGGATATTATTTCAAGTGATGAGTACGCCATTGTCACTCCTTATGCATAGGCGTGGACGTAGGACACCTTAGTGCGCATGTGTAAGATTTTATGATCATATTTTATTACAGCATCGTTCAAAGATCAGTAGATAAAAATACCTAAGGCAGTGGAACCGCCGGTCCACCATATGGTTAGGGTATTCATTTATTTTACTCGTACCTACACCATCCAGGATAGAGAACATTTCTGAAGGATTAGATATCAATCTAGCGTAGACACAATCTTGTAGCTTTGCCCACAAACCAGGGGCCCAAGTCTGCTATTTTTATAAATTCGTCATTCCAACACGATCCCATTGTCATTTTGCAAAAAAATCGTAATCTGCTAAATTCATAATGGTCGATCATTGATTGATCATTGTATTTCACAAACACGATACTCGTGACGAATTAAAAGAAATGATTGCACAATGAAGTTCTCATGGTAGGTCACTAATCAAAGGAACTGTCAAAATTTTTCTAGATTACCGCCTAAGTCAGTCATTCATTTTTCATTATGTACGAGATTACCAGTAGATTCCATTTCTTTCAATGGAGTGTCAGTGGCTCATAAGTCATAATGACGCAAATATGTTAGTAGATTACCAAACTTGTCAAAATCAACAATTATGAAATCAATGATAGACCATTCTGACACTATTGTAATAGCAGACTTGAGGCCCTGTTAGTTTGTTCAGCTTCTTAACGTGAAATTAGCATCTCTTGGTCAAGAAGCTTTAGTATTACATTTAGTGTAGGCTACAGGGTGTTTAGCAAACTCAATCCCAAAACCTTTCCTGCGCAATTGATCACACAGTCGGCCGTAGAGCTGACAATTTGGTCCGACGCGGTGAACCGCGAGATTATGCCTCCGACACGGCCGTCCGTAAACAATCTGGATCGGTTCGTATTGCCGGCACTTGCCAGCCGGTATCCGGTGTTTGCCAAGACCGTGGTCGGCTTAAGCCCAACAGTTGATACCTGTATTGTTATTGTTTACAATTTACAAGTCTCTTGAAAAATGTTAGGTTTATTGAATTATAACGATTGCCCTCGATTTCATTTGCGTGTCAGTTTTTTGTATTTCTTTATAAATATTCAGGATGAAAAGTAGCTTATGTCCTCTTCCAGCCTTGGCTATGTTTCATTACGATTGGTTCAGTGGTTTAGTGGTGATGAGGTAATAAACAAACAGACACATAGTTACATTCGGATTTACTTATTATGTACATAGTGGCTTCGCCCGCGTGATATCTTTATAAAGCCTATGTTGGTACTCAGTGATAAAAGTGATAATATTCTACTAGTGAAAGAATTTTTTAAATCGGCTCAGTGGTTTTTGAGTTTATTCATTACAAACAAAAATACAAAATCTTTTCTCTATACAATAATAGAAAAATATGACTATTTTAGTGATATTTGAAATGAGCGTTGACAACAACAAAAAATAGAAACCAAATGGTTCGACTGTTTTCTTTTCAATTCTAGGCTTTGCGAGCTTGGCGAATTTGGAACATGTTACTGTTTTTTGTTGGACTTGATCTATGACCTTTTCTGTCAGTATTGAAAGGCAGGGCAAATTCCATGGCCAAATAAATCGCTGTTAGAAAATGCTAGATTGTTATTTGCAGTTTATTGTCATTTGTTTTGTAGTCGAGCATTAAGGTGCGTTTCCACTAAAGCGGAGACGAGCGGAGCTGAGCGGAGAGGTGCAGGATCCGATATGCGATGAGGATTTCAACCATTGTGATTGTACGTCTCCGCTTCAGTGGAAACGCACCCTTACTCCTATCTACTTAACCTACTATTTACTCGGTTACTTTTACTTCTAGGAATAGATAAACCGATTTTGTTTGCTGAAAAGCATACTAAATTAAGTCAGGGAAATTATTTGTTCAGCAAATTGACATAATGTATACTCTCTTCTTTATTTTGTTCTTCTTAGTCTCTAAATTTCATATGTGAATGTCATGCATACCTGTCATTTGCATGGTTACTGAAATGATAATTTTAGATGTTATTTTAATTTGAATTGTAAGTGACTGTGCTGTTGGTGTGCTTATATGATAAATAAATAAATAAATACAGAGGGTACAAGATTCTTTTGACAATTAATAATATAAAATATTTCAACGACGGTGACACCTTCCTGTCAATGTCACTCAGGCGCCAAAAGAGCCTTGTAGCACGTAGATACGAGCAATAATTTAAGTTGGTAGTCAATTGGCTAAACAATTAATTTTCCTGACCGTGCATCAAAAGGACATTCAAAATGCAGATTGCAGATGTTTAGCAGTGGACACAATCTAAGCTGCTATTATCAGCTGTGGTAGGGACCACAAGGACCCACAGTGTTTCTCAAGCATGTTACATGTACCAAAACTTCAAGAGACTTCTAGGAATTCTAATCCTAGAAGTGCTCCTATATAAACAGCTAGAACAGTATAATATTCTTCCATTAAATCAGCATATTCATTAGGGCATTACTAACAGAGTTTTTGTTACAAAGGAATCTTGTCTATGCTGAACTTTAGTTAGAAAGAAAAACACTATCTTAATTTTGAAGCTTTTCTTTAATGAAAATCTTGAATTTATAATGTTTATCTTTGGTTTTAAATCCACGAGGATAAAAAGCTGGTTCGATTGTTAGTTTTATACTAAAAACAATGAATGTTAGAAAATTATGTCTGTCTGTCTGACTGTTACCTCTTCACGGCTTAAACACTGAACCGACCAATATGAAATTTGCCTGTGACCGGGTGATATTAGGCTACTTTTCATCCTGGATAATTGGATTAAAAAAATACACGAAGGTGAACTTGTGGGCAAAAACTAGTTGCTATATGTTCACTGTTGGTAAGTGTGGAGGTCAATAAAAGACATACGTATGTAACTGGATACCGAATTGTATAATAGTTTTCCGTAATTCAGACGTATCGATGATTATAAAGAATACTTTATCTAAGAATGATCATACTTGTTGATTCGTGTCAGCTGTTGACTAAGTGCTTATCAAGTCTAAATAAATCAAGTTTGTAAATCATGCTTGTGTTAACAATATGGAATTCAATTTGTTACAAAAATAAACTGACACAAATACCTACAAAGCGGTCAGAATCCCGACTAGAATTATAGGTATCAAGGCTGGTCATCCTCAAGTGGGTAATAGGCACGTAATAGTTCATTTATAAAACTAGGTTATGAGTTTGTAAAATCGCAATGTTGTTCATACAGTGTCATGTAAAATAAACCACATACCACGATCCAATTTATATTCTTCTTAAATTGTAGATATTTTTGCTCCGTACACAGACTCAAGGGAGCTCTTCGTTTTGAATGTGTCCCTGTTCAACCATAAATTAGAAAATGTGTTTGAATTCTTGTTTCTAACAAATGACATCGAAACCACTTGTCTGGCTGATAACTTTAGCGAATTTACGAACAAAAGTAAGTTCAAATTAGGGTAATTTGTCCATTTCATTCAAATGTCAGAATAAGGCCCATCGTCCACCACGCTACTCAAAAGTAAAAGTGTAACAAACTCAAATCACCAATGAGTAGACAGAATGTTACAGCACTACTATTTGAAAGGTGGTCCGTGGTACGATGCGACTTCAATCAATCAATCAACTCAGCCTATCGCTGAACACAGGCCTCTCCAAGGCTGCGCAACAACACCCAGTCCTCGACCTTCTGCATCTAATCTGTCCTAACCTCCTTTCCAAGGTCGTCGGTCCATCTAATGGACCCCACAAAGCTTGCCAATGCACAGTCTCTACTCCAGGACTCGACTACGTGACTTACTAACGCGGTATTAACTATGTGTGATTGATTGCTTCCGTACACGATGCAACCAATCACAAACTATGTTGGCTGGTTACTTTTGAGTAGCGTCGAGGACGATGAGCCTAAGTCAAAATACATCGCAGTAACGTTTCATAGAGTGGCTATTTTATTTTATTTTTTGTTCTGGATCTGTCACTTAATCTAGTGATGCTATGATTGGCATCGTAGTTGAGTGATTTGCTCGTGTGTCAAGGGCCGCAGATATGTAGATTTGAACACAAAAGACACTGGCGTTATAAACATTCGTTCTGAGTTTCGTACCTTTGTAAACAAATTAATCACCAATATTTTGATTTAAGTGTCCAAGGAGTTTCTTGTTCGTTCTTCTCCATAGAACCAGTTATGCTTTGCAATACGCAACTAGGTTTAATTGAAATAAAAGCTTTGAGTTTAAGTTTGAATCCATAAAGTAACGGCAAAATTTCTGTCAAATAAGAACGTTTCATTCTAAAAGTTGGCAACGTCGCAAATAGCCGTCAAATATTTACCTGTTTTGATTAATTTGCCAATATTTCTGTATGGAAATTTTCTGTATGGAAGTAATATAAGTCGCTAACTAGTGAACTAGATGATGAATAATGAATTGCAATTAAAACACTGAATTTGATGTTGTAACTGTTTTAGGTGTAAAAAAGGCATTTGGAAAGCTTCCAAATACTTTTTTACATCTAAAACTAAATATTCAATGTTATTATATTAATTATTTCATTTCATAATCAATATTAGTTCACTAGTTAGCCATATTTCATATTTCCATACAGTAATATTGCCAAATGAATCAAAACATCGAAATATTAATTTGACATCTATTTGCGACGTTGCCCACTTTCAGTATCACGCTTGTTTCTCAGTTTCAGCTCTTGGTTATTCAAGAGCTAGAACTGAAACTGGGAAATAAGCATAATTCTGAAAGTGGGCAACAATTATTTTTGGTATTGATGTTATGTTATCATACTCGCATGATAATGTCGCAACGATAAAAAAACCTTTTACACAAAAATCTACAACGATCTAATTTGCATGCTCATGTAAATTTTATTATATCCATGGCATACAAAGTAGCATTTTTTTTTGCTAATTCTAGATTAAATTTCGTTGTAATTCTCGTTTTATTGATCAATCAAATATAGCCCTGATCAACATTAGGCTGTTATTCCACGATCGTATTCCATCCAATCGCCGGGGAATACCATCAATTCCAATCGCCCCAAATCAAAGGCAAATACAATACATACATATCAATTCTTATTGCGATATCGTCTATGTATATTATTATGCGGAGGATATATCTGACTATCTTTAGTGGTCAATTCTCAGGTTAGTCAAGTGCTATTAGGTTTCTCGTTAGGGAATTCTCTGTATTAGTTCCGTATTTGGAATAGCAATAGGTTTATCAGATAGAAAATAATAAGAAGTAAACAATTATCTGCCTAGAGCCCACAGTAAATACAGTCTTTGCTTGAATTTCTGGTAATTATGGTAATTTTCGGCTTGTATTGCATCCGCAAGAACTATTTAAGAATTACTCATTATTCTGTCAATATATGAGGCCGTCAACAAGATGATAGCGGGCTGATTGCCCTAGATATGCTGGACGTACTTCGTATGCCTCGTGGAACCTTTTTTATGTTTTACTTTTGTTTTGCCATGATGCTAAAAGTAAAATACTTACTTATGTATAATACTTATGTGAGTATTTTAATGGTATAGGTACACATGAATTTGTCTTGACTTTAGCAGTGGGCAGACTAGAATCAATGCCTTGTGTGTAATAGGTTTTAGTACTCTTTGACTATGATAAAGTTTTGTTGCTGATTCACTGCTTTCATAACAAAGAAAGCTTCTAGACTCAGTTTGAGCACAGTTTTATTAGAATTACCATCTCATGTCTCTCTGGTGCTGCCGTGTCCCACATTGTAACGCCAACTCGATCAGTCTTGAGGTTTATGACACACCTCGCTTCAAGGATTTTCTAGTCTATTCGGTCGCGCTGTTTCTGAACGTCACAAGATTATTTTGAGTCTACTATGTTGTTGGCAGAGGGACATACTTTGGTTAAGTTCTTTGTAGGAAAATTAATAAGCCCCAGTGGGAAGCATGCAAACCAGTCCTGAAGTTTATAGGATGAAAAGCAATGAACATGTGATGCCTGTTAAAACATATTCCATGAAGCTTGTTTATTTTTTGTTCATTCTTATCAGCAAAAATCTACTGACTGGTCCCTTGAGCTAAAAGTAATCTTTATGCGGGCATCTTGTGATCGTAAATTTAAAATAGCGTAGGTAGAATAAACCATCTCTTATACTGTATCTTGCTGCCAAACTCGCTTCATTTTATACACGCCAATCATCTATGTTACGAGTACAACAATGTACAATACAAATTGATACATTGCAGTATGATGTGATCAAGATTCAGGTAGATGCAGTCCATCGAACTAAACTAATTTCCATAATATTATTCAGGTAACTCCCTTCGGAGGCAACAGCCCTTATGTGGAACCGCGTGGGATGGATACGCATTAGTTTTAAGGTTCCGTACCAAAATGGTAAAAAGGAACCCATAAAGTGCGACTCAGTCTTTCTATCCGTCTGTTTGTCACAGCTGGATATCTTAAGAACTACTAATGCTATCAAATTGAAATTTGGAATAGTTTTAGATGACGTTTGCCCAACTATTTTGCAAATACGTTTTTTTTTTACAACAGCTTCTGAACGGGATTCTTAAAAATTCGAAGTGGGGCATGTGGAGTATCATATGAAAAAGCGCTATTTGCACATTCTCAAACATTTTTCTTTTTTTTTTTATAGGCTGAATAGTTTTCGACTTTTGACGAAACATGTAACCCCCCTCCACCCCCCTTTACTCCGAAGTTTGCATAGAGAAAATTCAGAAATTATTTTATGTGATAGAAGATTTTATAAAGATCTCTCCAGTGTCTCTAAATATCACACTTATTCAGATATCATCAACAAAAATTACATTAGTTCTACTATCGATCAAGTTACTAAATTAATAAATATGATATAAAAATAAAACAATAAATAAATATGGTACTGATAGAACGTTCAGCTGCTTAAATGGCGTAGTTTTTGGAAAAATAATAATAAAAAAATATCCTACATTCATTTCCTCTGCTGGTTGACCCTAATGTATGAGATGATGTTTTTTTGTATTTTTATTTTTTTAATACTTCACAGGGTTGTTTTACTTAGACTTTCCCTAGCTGAATTCTTGACAGTGCATTAAAATCCACGCTGTAATTATAATATATTATAATAACCAGTCACCAAAAGGTTCATTATAATAATAATTTCCATCTTAATAGGTACTTCAATAAAAGTCTGGCTCCAACTGTGTTCTGCTGGCTTGTGGCAGTTGTGTATGTATTATACAAATTTTAGTTAGAGTTATGTGTCCTCCCCTCTGCCAGCTAAATGGTTCGTTTTGGATATGTGAAAAAATTCATGGCAGTAGAATATATAACGAAATTAAAGGTAAAACTAACACAGCTAAACAGGCTTTACAAGTTAACGAGTAATAACTTAAATTTGCGGTGGCAAAAACTTGTTGACCCATACATTCCGTATGGGAGAACATGTTTTTCAACTACAAAGTTAAGTTTGTTGTTGCGTTAAAATCATCCCAACTACGGAATCCTCAATTATGCGTGGTCCGCCACGCACTTGGCCAGTTTAATAAAGACCATGTGCACAGACTTCAAGGGTATTATCGATTGTTGACCGCTGAAATTCGATCATTATGAGTATATTTTTGGAATTTCAATTAGTTTCAAGACCAAAAAATCTTGTGTTCCATTTATGTTTTTTATCTATATATAGTATTAAACAGATATGAATTAGCGAAATGGGTGATAATAGATCCCACAGATACCCTGTGCGAATGCGGTGCTCCTGACAAAACCATGTCCCTTATGCTGGAGTGTCCATAGTGTCCACACACCTGCACTTCTGAGAACCTACAAAATGCCACTGATACAATGGGTCCAACTCGTTTAACATAATACATGTTTTACCATCGACTCGAAAAGAAGAAGATTAAACAAATCGCTTTCTGTGTCTGTCTGTGTGACCGCTTAGTTCTTCTAAACTACTCAATGGATTTTGATGCGGTTCGTACCATCATTTTAGTATCATAGAGTATTTACTCCGAAGTACGCACCCACGATACAGGAGTGTGGTGCAACGTTTTTTTTTAAAATAAATAAATATACAATGTTCTTTTTTTATCAAGAAATCGATCCATTTTCAACGCGAACCAAGATCGATTGTGACTGTGAGAGGAATTTCATAAAAGTGTTTTCAAATCGTGATTTATTTCAAGCTATCTTTTATTATAATTAATTTGGTCCTAGAGCATTAACCCTAAATGATAATGGAATAACTTATTACTACCGCAAGATACTACTGTGGTTGAAGTTTTAAGTTACTTATCTTGGTTCTGAGAACGAGAAGGTAGAAATGCTGGTTGTTTGTGATATTTGTGTACTAATATCTCTCCGAAGATGAAAACAAGAAACAGGTAATAGAGATCCGCGTTTTCCCTCTTCGAGTCGTAATTAGAAACTCGACTGGTATCCGGAATTTCGTAATGTAAACACGAATAGATATTTAGGGTGGTTCCTGCTATGTTAAATATTTTAGAATGAGATAGCAATATGTTAGGGTGAGATGAATATTTACGCAGTACCCAAAAAGACGCCCTGGGGAAATATTGAAGTAGTATTGTATTGACAAAATTACATAACATAAAAAAAACTCGGTACTTATAAAATAATGAATTTAAGCAATTTTCATTAGATCAATGTGAGAGAGGATGAGAGTCATAACGCTGGATAACAGCAAAAAACAGCCTATTAAAAACTTCACCAAAACACTTGCAAACTTATAGAAAAATAACATGGTCCAACTCAAGACTCGGCCTTCAACAACACCGTTTACGACCAATAAGAAACGTTCAAACTAACTCCTTTACTAAAACCAACTCCCATTCACTTCACCGTCGTTCATCATTACGTAAAGACGGACGGTAGTTGTAAGTTTCCATCCGACCACCGACGGAATTGCACGACGAGTTCCGAACAGAACCGAGCGGTATTGTTTATTTACGACACACGTGGGTAGCTGACGGGGGCACATACAGGAATGAACGATGGCAAGCAGAGCGGGGGGAAGTAAGATGTATTGCCTTCATTTGTGGCCTTTTTGGAAGTTGTGTCGATTGTGTGTGACCGTCCATGTAGGGTGAGAGTTTGGGTTTTGGAAAGTCTGGTTTTAATTTTTTAAACACAAAGACCGTCTGACAAAAATACTATGTTTATAGTTATTTATCCAACATGTGAGGAAAGTTCGTTTTTCCAGTTTAGCAAATGAACTTGCTCACATGTTGCATACAAAACTTTTCACCACGACCAGCAAGAAAGTATTCAGTCATCATAGGTAAATAAATTAAATAGACACAAAGCAAATCAAATAATTCTTTATTTTTTAAAATATCTTTAAAACTTAACATAAAAAAATCAGGCAAGGTTAGTTTCTGAACGGGATCATTACTTTCCTCACTGTTCAAACAGTGAGGAAAAACCAACTTTCCTCACTGTTCAAGCAGTGAGGAAAAACCAACTTTCCTCACTGTTTTCGTAGAGGAAAGACACTTCTTTCGTGCGGGAGTGGTGAAAATTTAATTTACTATGTCAGATATGAGTTATATAGTCCTGTTGTTTTGTACATAAATTTTCATGTTGAAATAAGTATAAAATATGACGAGTATTTCAACATTAAACGTAAAAACATATACCAGTTACAATAAATCCAAGCCAACATAAGTTATTACAACAAGTTCCGCGAGACATTTCTTTTTCCTCTCCACTTCCAACTTTATTAAACTCGCTAACCAACCTGTCAGTTCGTGTGTCAAGCATGTAATCGCCAGCTCAACGGTGTTAAGTCTCACTAGTCTCAGTTCGCCGGTGTACTGACTAATTAATAGACAAGCAAATCGATTTACCCACGAATCAATAAACTGAGTTTGAAGGCTGTTTAAAGTTCTGAAACCCTCTATTACATTGTTCCAGTGGCTTAGCTGTAGGTTTGAGGTTTCCAAGGCATAGATTTACTTCGGTCTGTAATCGCCTTTGTTTTGCTCGAAGGAGTTATGAACTTGATAATCTTTGACGTTGAGGCGGTTGATGTGGTTAGCGCAGATAAATATGTTAATTAAATTATTGAATAGTTTAGTTTTGAGATTGTCTGCTTTCGACAGACAGAATTTTCTGAGAGTGATAATCAATCACAAGTTCAGGATCTAAAATGTAAATATGTTATACTGACGAATGTAAATGAAGAAAAGTGAATGTCATCACTATTTAATTAATAATCACAACGTTAAACGGCACGGCAAAAAAACACAACTTTAGTAGAACAACTAAGGGATGTTCTTAACAATTAATCCCTTTTTTGGTAAAAAAGTTTTCACACTATCGCAGCTTATTAAATTTAGTCAGAAGTACCTAACATTGAAACTAATTTCAAAACAAAACTACACCAGTCACATGTCGAGCATCATACTTGAATCAAACACAGCTTACTTTGTTAATGCAGCCATCTTCGGCCAGTTATCTAGCCTACGTCGAGTGCTTACGGCACGCCGTCGGCCAAATTAGGATAACTCGGCATCCCTCAGGATCCCTCTTGGGGATCTTGGTCTCCGCCTTTGTATCGAAGATATCGGAGAGTTTCTTGGCACAGTTGAAAGATACTGAGATATCTTTGTCCCGCTGGCCCAGTCTTTCTAATAAAACCGACTCGGTTTATGCTTTATACAATATGGAAAAGATTTTGCTGCAAGATTTGCTCCGGATTCGTGTTGTTGCAAGGGGAGTTCGAGGGATATAAAGAAAAGAATGAGAATGGAAATATAGGTCAGTACCTTATACAAAAATGCAAATTCAATAGTGGACTATAAAAGAGCGAGTTTATTGATGGAACAAGTCAAGTCAGCATCAGTTGCTAGAAAATGTTATAAATTGTTGAAAAGCTAAGTTCACTTCAAACCTCATTATACTCAGAGATTTCGATGAACTCAATTGTTTTAAAAGTAACATGGCGGGTTCATATCTCAATGCCGTTCGAATTATGACGTGATTTTTAGGGAAAAAAAAATCCTTTTTCATTTCTCATACTCAGAAAGTAGTGTTTGTTTGATCCGCTGGTGGAAGACGCTGCTCCCCATCTTTAGGCTGGAAAGACTCATAATAATTGCATCCCTCTCTAGGACGGGAAACAATTTAAAAAATAGAACTACGAGTACATTTGGTTAGGTAGTCGGCTACGAAATTTTTCATATAATTAAGATAAATATCGATTAAAATTAAAATAATATGCTGCGTTTTTGTGAGTGTGTAGGTGTATAATCAGCCAGTGTGAATTTAAAAAATACTCAGACTATAGCCGACCTCGCTGCGCTCGGGCGCCTAAATACCTCATAAGGGAATAGATTCCTTTCAACCCTTGTATAACAATCTTCTCAAACATGCTTGAAAATCCGAGCATTATTTTGACAACCTTCTTCGAGATAATTCGAATTTGCTGTACTGGCCGAATACATGCGGGTGCCCAGCCCAGCCATTTGAAAGTCGGCTTTATTTTAAACAGTTCTATTTTAACAAGCCAAATCGTAATTTAAATAAAAATTTTGTTACCTCTGCCATATTTAGAAGTAAAAAGTTCGTTCCATTTTTAAATAACACGACAGATATGATTTTTCTTGGTAATTTATTCGGCCGCTAAACACGACAGCTAAGGATTTTCATACAAACATTGCCGGCCGGGCGCCCGCATGTATTCGGCCAGGGGGCCTATTACGAACTTTTAAAAAGCCAGGCAAGTTCCAGGCAATTCATTTCACTGGCTGGATATATTTCTTATTATGACATCCGTAATTCTGACCGACTTCACGCTGTCTAGTTGGTCTATGGCTGGCTTAAAATGATCTGCCGTAACATTCAGAAACACAAATAAATATTTATCGGTAAATTACGGTTTTATTTCAATCACGTATTTTCTGATAAAAATAATAAATATATCTTAATATAGTTACTAAAAGTAGGTGAAAATATAAACGCAATGTTTATTGTGCTTTATAATTATTTTTTATTAAATTTTTCCGTGTTTGTAAATTGTAACGCGAGATTCTCTTAACAATAACGTTTCCGAACGTATTCCATTCCACTTGAAGTTCAACGGGGAATTTGACAACTTCATTCATGGACAATGTGTATTGTTGTAATTAATAAAATAATACTATCGTATTGTTTGTATAATACTCTTTATAAAAAGTACCACGAAAGTTAAGCTGATAGTTCGATTACCGCAATGTAGTGCACTACGATTTTTTTCCAGAGGTACAAACAGTGATTATAGAGTATTAATTAGGCATTATGAGGTGTTTGCGAGAGAATATCCAGAGAAAGCCCAGATTTGTGGAACGACAATTCATAGATTTTGCACCATGATGATGCACCATCACACAAAGCCATCATTGTGCAAGAGTTCTCAGCCAAAAATATAGAAAATGTCATCGACCAAGCGCCGTATTCACATGATATGGCTCCGCCTGAATTTTTCCTGTTCCCGAGGCTAAAATTACCTCTTCTAGGAAGACGTTTCGAGTCGATTGAAGCTATAAAAGAAAATACGTTGAAGGAGTTGTAAATCATACCTCAATCAGCTTACCAAAAATGTATGGAGGACCGGGTCAAGCGCTGGCGTAGCTGCATTGCAAGCGAAAGGGCCTACTTTGAAGGCGACAAAATAATTTTTGACGAATAAATTTCTTTTTTGGTTTTATTAATTAACTTTATTATTCTTTTTTAACAATTCCCAGTACTTTTTACACAGAATGTATTATGTTCCTTCGCTAGTAAGTACCTACTAGTTTCAGAGTATAAACAAAAATATGGATATGGTGGTGTGTTTTTGAGTGTTTTTTACTAAATATCCAGTTTTCAATATGATATAGGCATCATGGTAATTTTTTGGAATTATCATGGTGCACCATTTAATAGGCAGTTGAAATTATTATAGTTCAGTGGATGAGAGTCATCGCCCTCGGTGGTGTTTAACTTATGTTTAGTTTGAAACATTGTGGGAGTTTTTCAATTTTACCGATTTTTCGGTATTTTGATCAGAAGTGCGACTTTCCAGAGTTTCCAGAAACTCAAACGGTACATATTCGTCACACGTGATATTTTCATATTATGTTAACTGGATAACGCACAAATAATCTCGCCAAAAAATCCAAAACAATTCAATAAAAGCTCCACTGAAGCAGCGTAAATTGAATGGATTCGGAGGTTACTTATTATCAGTTATAATATGTCAAGAAATGTCAAACGAACGTTCATAATACGGTATTTCCAGCCAATAGTCGGGCAGAAGCCGGCCAGGGTGTCACGTGATCACTGACTGGCTCGTTTGACGAGTTCATAATACGAATTTGCAAGGCAGTTCTGTTTACGCCGTAAATTGCCTGGAAATAAGAGTTCATAATACCCAGTACAGCAAATTCGAATTATCTCGAAGAAGGTTGTCAAAACAATGGTCGAATTTTCAAGCATGTTTGAGATTATAGTAGATTGTTATCCATGGGTCGAAAGGAATCTATTCTCATACGAGGTATGTAGGCGCCCTTGCGCAGCGAGGTCGGCTATAGTCTGAGTATTTTTTAATTCACACTGGCTGTTTATACACTTATACACTCACAAGACCGCAGCATATTATTTTAATTTTAATCGATATTTTTCTTAATTATGTGAACAATTTCGTAGCTTACCTAACCAAATATACTCGTAGTTCTATTTTTAAAATTAATTCCCGTCCTAGAGAGGGATGCAATTATTATGAGTCTTTCCAGCCTAAAGATGGGAAGCAGCGTCTTTCACCCGCTACTCGGGAGCCACTTGAAAATCTTGTGAAAGTTAGAAACGAGATCGTACTTTTTAAGGTTAAAAACAAAACGAATACATATATTTTGTAAACGCTCAAGTGTATTTAAAAGCTCCTCGGTGGCATCCAAATAACAGGCATGGACTGAATGAGAGTTTGAGCAAGGGAGATTTTGGTGTTCAAGGGCTCTTGCTCTTGAAGACCAAAGCTTCTTAGCTCTGAAGACATTTCAACGAATGGAACGTAAAGTGCACTTTGCGACTGATTTGAGTAACATGCGCAGTCCACGATAAGTACGAGTGCATGGTCAACCCCAGGTTTTTAACTGTGTTTGCGTAAACAATCTGAACTCCATTCAGAAAAAGTGGAGACAGTGACGCAACATCGAGCCTATTCCGCATACACCTACCGCCGATAATCATGGAATTTACTAGGGTTAATTTGCAATCCAAAGGACCGCGACCACTCGCCAATCAAATCCAGGTCGCTGTTCAAGGCAGATACGGCGGTTTCCGCATCTTCCCTTACGAAATGATTGTAAAGCTGCAGATCGTCGGCATAGAGATGGAAATGAGAAGAGATAACTCTGGTGACAGAGTTAATAAAAATAGAAAAGAGAAGAGGAGAGAGAACGTCACCCTGAGGTACACCTACGGTAATAGAGCACCAATTAGAAGAAAACTCGTTGAGACGAAACCACTGCGAGACTCTCGGATATTATAAATGAGGTTAAATACCTCCTTTATAATCCTAAAACTCCTTCCTATCTGCAGGAACGCTTTTCCTACACCCGTCCTTCTGATGTGCCTTGCAGGTCACATCTTAGAAACCTGCTTAAGTCCCCTCTCCACTCCACTGACTTCTACTCCTATCCTTCGCGGTGCGGTTGTGGAATTCACTTCCGCCTGACATTAGGGACTGCCAAACTGTTGCAGTTTTTAAAAGAAGAGTGAAAGAACACTATCTTTCCACTTCGTCATAGTTGCATAGGTATTTATGTTGTATTTTATTTATTTTAAAAGTAAATAATATGTGTGTTGTTGTTTGTATGTATGTTAGTAAGTATATTCTCATATAATTTGTTTTATTTTATTAAGTGAATTGTTTTGATTTTGTGTATTTTACTTTCTCTCTACTCTTACACACGGTGTCTACATCTCTTTTTACCCCCTGTCCTATCGCAGGTATGCTGGAAAAAAGGTTATGCTTATTTCTAAAGAAATCTCTTCTTTAGAAATAAGCTTTGTACGTATTTTTCTGTTCTTTTCATATTTTCTGTTTATATTTGAAAGTAGCAAATAATAATGGCACGTGAACAATTATCGTTGTTCGTCATTGATTCTGGAATGTATAATTAATTTACTTAGTTTCAGTTTCCACGCATTATTTGAGAAAAGTACTATACAAGCAAAATCAAAGTCAAGTAATTTATTTAAATTACAATAATATAATTTTTTCATAATTATAAAATTAAGTTAGCATCCAGTTGGATTTTGTCTAGACTCTAATGGTCCTATAGACCAGGATCAACATGTTTCCAAGCATTCATATCTTGGATAAAATATAGGTGCATAGTGTCAATAGATAGGATAAAAGGCATTTATACGTTTATCTACGGCACTATTATTAGGTACAGTATTGGCTATCTTCTTTCACCTTTAAGGACTAATAAAACACAGAGATTACCCATACACATGCTAAGTTCGATTATTAGACATCTAGCTACGCCGCCAGCCTCGAAAGTCATTTTTTATGACTGTCTGACCCGACACCTATGTAAGGAACATAGGTGTCGGGTCAGACGTTATGATTTGGCTGTTTTTCAATGTGTCATAGTGTATGTACTATCTTCTTTCCGTCCGTATCTGAATTTAAATGGGGTCGTCTTTTTATGAGACGTCATTATTCATAGAGTTCATTCATCTTCATTGTGATCTTCCTTTTCCGTCAAAGTTTTATCTTATTCTGCTTTTTCTATCCTTGTATCTGTTCTTTGAACTTGTTTTTTATTTTTCTGTACCATCATGTAGGTATTAACAATGAGAAATTTATGGCTATCAGTTGTACATATTTGTTCTATCACTGGCGCTACTTTCAAACTGCCTCTTAGTTACATTTACCTCATATCATTTGCAGTAACTTTTAGAACATTTATGTCTTCCTCATAAGAAACTTTATCAGTAACACCGCAATTGAGCATCCTGCTATCATCATCACTCGTTTAATTATCTAGTAAAATAAATGCTGCTGAACATTTCTTGCCAAAATCTTATAGATGCACTTGGCACCGCAATTTTTTCACTTAATAAATTCCAGATCCGCAGAAACTGGTTCATAATAAAGTATTTTAGTATCCGGAAAAGAAATTAACTGTTTAGTCGCTGTGCTGCAAAAATTTATCCGTTTCTTTTACTTTTTTAACTTCACAAGTCACGGAGGATCGCATCGGTCTTAATTAGTTTATATCCTGCACGACCAAGTTTAAACCCGGTTAGCAAGCAATTAAGCCATGTATGGCAACAATATTAAGTGCCTTGTCGTCTATGTGGCGTTGGCTCTCTGCCAGAACTATATCAAATAGTCCTTTAACTTCTTCTTAATCTTCATCTTCGATATTAAAATATATCTTTTTATTTGGCACACAATGTTTTCGCCAAATCATATTTTTATAGAGCACTAAAATGACAAATACAAATGAGGCTGTCATCCGCAATTCCGTTCTTATAATAAATTATAGATGTCATGTTTTTTTTATTGCCCTGCAATAGGTAGTGAAAGAAAATTAATATTTATTATATTAATTCGGAACCGAAAAACGTTATAACTAGGTTTTTCTACGAGATAAAAATTCAAATAACAAGAGCGAAGAAATGCATAAATATTTGTCTTGAAGAGTAAAATAAATATTTTACCAAGACGCCGTTATAGACGAATAAACAGAGAGTGGAGGCATAAAGAGTATATTTACCATATTTAATGGAAGGTTATTTTTATTGTTTTTATATTATTCTACTTAACGTCTTCTCTGAAACTATAATTACCAAGTTAGCTTCAGTAACTAAGGAAATCCGTCTACAAATATTTGTTTCAATTCATCCCGTTATGATAAGCTGTCAAAATCAAAATAATATCGCTTACAAAGAAATCTATTTACAGTGAAATAAAAAGGGCGAGGCTTGTTAATCGAGTTGATTTATGAATATTGAGGGTCGTATTCTGAGATGATCAAAATATATTTTGGAGTCAAACAGAGTTAAGTGAGTTCTTAATTATGGAGTGGAAGGTAAAAATTTGGGGAATCTATGGTAATTAATCTATGTATAATCATAATTTTTAGCTCAGAAAGTAACTTTACGAAGCTATTGATTCTTAGGATAACAATGTATGGCACCAGAGTAATGTTCTTTAGTATAAGTTTGTTTATTTAATTGTGATTAGTAGATACACAAAGTTTTAGTTTAATTCATATTTGATTCCTAGTTTATTTAATAGTTAAATAGTTTAGTTTCGAGGCTTTGATACCAACGAGTTTTTTTTCAATAAGTTTCAAAATGTTAAAAAAACGTTATACCATTGTCATGTTTTTCAGTGATGTTCTAAAAAGCAGTAAACTTTAAAATATGTGTATTCGTTGTCTATGTCACAATATAGGAGAAAAATGTAACATACCCTCTCCATAGAATAAAAAAATAAACAAAATAACTTTGAACACGCAAAGAAAGTTTCATGTGACAAAACACCTCGAGTTTATAAGACATCACTACTAGCTTCCCGTCACTTGTGCATAAGGGTTCATTAGAAAACCAGCGTCAGACAGCATTTGGCATTAATGCTGAAATGAACCTTTTTGGCGCAGCCGTGAGTCACACACTATCACACATACATAATATAATAATATTTTCACTTTTTTTATTTTATTATGTGTTCCACGAACTGTGTTCAAATAAATATTATTATTTCTTTCTTTTATTTAGTTTATACTAATATCTAGAAATAATTATGAAGGTTTTTATTTACACTTAGCCATCGCATTAGGGCGACCATATTTAAGGAAATTAATAAATAAATAAATAGTGTGGAAATGTCCTGTCTGATTTATTATGTCTAAGAACTTTCGTGTTTACATTATAATAATAATATTATGTTGTCTGTGTCATTTGTCAATTACGGAGGATAGAACACTACAGCCTCCAAATTATTGGAAGTGCTTAGCAGTTAAATTATATTACTAACAACATAATAGTACTTGGCTCTAATTAAATACTCTAGTGTTTGCAATTTTGGTCTATGATTGGGACCACTCTGATTGCACAGAAACCAGGGCCTCAGTATAAAGAAAATCAGGCACTGGTTTCTTGTGGTTAAAAATAATGAAAAAAGTTTTAGTTATTTCTTGTTATGTACAAAATTAAAAATTAAGTAAGTAGATTGCTAAATGCAGAGTTTACATGAACATTGTTTCAGTTGAGTTGTAACGTAATTGTAGACGAAAGTGCAGGGAAATTTCAGAGTTTTACACAGTTTTGGACCGAGGAAAACCTGGGCCACCCCGTGCGTGTTTTATAAGGCGATTAAAATATATTATTAAATTGATAAGAGTTGTTCTGCAAACGATGGATTACGGCCCACTCTCTCTGTCTCTCTCGCGGAGATTAGTCCTGTGTTCCTGCAAAGGGATCTTTCATATCAATCTGCCTGCTTTTTCCCAACTATGTTGTGGTCGGCTTCCAGTCTAACCGGATGCAGCTGAAAACCAATATTTTAAATGGAGCAACTACCTATCTGAACTCCACAACCCAGTTGCGGGGTATCACGGTACCCCTAGGTAAGACTGGATATCAGACTTTCAGGCTTCTGACGACCCGTAACGGCAGACAGAAATCCAATTGATTAACGTACTTTCCGAAGCAAGGAAGGTTCTCGGTATGTTAAGCTGGTCACACATCCACCGACTGACCGTGGAAAGCGTAGCTTAACCTGATCGATCGACTCGTGCGGCTGTTATTTGGGCAGTTTTTTTTTGCTTACGCCCACGTTTCTAAATGCCATGCATGGCAATTTTCCCTTTGAATGTGATGGTAGTCTCTGGGAATCCTATGTTCAACAACATACTCTAAAGGTGTGTCTACACTGTATAATCTCGACGCACCCTAAGATAAAATGAACAGTACCTAATAAACCTTAAAGAAAACTAACTTAATTTCCAGTCCCATTTCCAGCCCCTTTGTTTAGTTATATTTAATTTTCATTTAGTCTGTGTTTTGAATAACATTATTATATTATTCACAAACTAGAAACTAACTAATGGAATTAGCTTGAAATAAATACCGGTTAATTTAATTCTAATAGTTTATAGGCTTTTTATTACATTCGAGAGTGAATATAAATTTAATTTAATAGTTACAAGAATGAGTTCGTTATTTATATTAAATTGTTAAAAATGAATAGCAGATAATGTAACGTAACGGAACTTTGTAGATAGGTATACATTTTATATACGAGAAAAAAACATTAATGAAATACCAGAAACCAGCTTTTCATTAAACAGAACGAAAGAGCCTCAAATAAAACAGCCACAAAAGCTTTAAAAACATTTAATTAAAACTAGTGACCAGTGTAACTGGATCGGGTGAATGTAGCCCGTTCTCATGGCGACACGACACGACACGTGATACGAGACACCGTGGGACATGTCGCGCGCGACTGAGCGTCAGGCACGGCTGGGCTGAGCCGAAACAGACGACTTTTTGTTCTACTGGCAGTTGTTTATGTTGCATTTATTGTATATAAGAATTATTTCTTTAAAGTTGATGGTACGACGATTATAGGAATAATAAAAAAAAACAAAACCCGACTGTAAAAACCACATAACTTAAATGAGAAAAACAAGTAGGTATTGAACTTCTTTTTTTTTGTAAGATAGCTGGCAACAAAAGTTTCACCATATTTCAGGTTATTGGTTTGTGCTACAAAAAACCAATTTCAATTTTGTATTTGCAGATGCAATATATATATTATAGTTAAGCCTATGCCCCACCCCCCGTGGGTGGGACACAGGCTGCTTCCCTCTATCTGGCAGAATTTTGATGCTCCGAAATTTATTTGGCATAACACACTTGGCATAATCTTCTTTAAACGAATATTTTAAAGGCATACAAAATATTTAATATAATGATTGTTTGGCCGAATGTTTATATGTTAGGTGGTGAGCGTTAAACACATTTGCGACGGTAAGCTCGCGTGGGACCGCCGGAGCCGTGACAGAAATCATGCCTGCTGCATGGTGCATGCTCGCTTGCATGCTGCATGCTTGCTGCATGCTTGTTGCATGCTTGCTGCATGCATGGTGTATGCTTGCTTGCATATTTGCATGTTTGTGTGAACTTTCTGCGATATGATGGTTCTGCTTTATAATAATTAGGAATATGAAATTTATGCCTAAAGATGATGTCAGATTCAGATTGAGACTGAACTCAATCGATAAAAATACGTCTAATATTCATACATTTTTGAATTGATTGTTTACCTCTGAGATGAGAATGCGACTAGACTTCGAGCGTTTTTATTTACTGGACTTGACTCAAAAGGTATCTGACCAAAACTAACTGGTAAAGGGAAAGGCTGCTGAACAAGAGAAGAAATAAGCCGTAATCATCAGTAATACTCACTGAGTGTTGACCATGTTAGACATCCAAGTTATTATAGTCAGTTATTGGTGTACAATGGTACAAAAAATGTGACGGGAATAGTCAATGATGTTAACATAAACTGAGAGATGACATTGAAATAATGGATTAGAGCCGACAACCTTGCGCTATGAAGGGTCTTTTAGTCCTCGCCATAGTGTGTTTTTCAGAAGTTTTATACTTCGTTATTCCAGACTTCAAATAAGTTTAAAATACTATACGAAACTTAAATACGTTGCAGATAACATGAACTCCGTCTCAAGTAAGATTAAAAATTATATCAAAAGGACAAGTAATGTTATTGGTCTGTTCTTCAATATTACTTTCATCTGATATAATAAGATTTTGCTCATCAACTTAGTTTAAATGAAATACGGTATTCTAAGTTTTGATGTAAAAAGTTTAAGCTCTTTTTAAAGATGCAATCTTGGTTTTGCACACGTATAATGATACTTTTGGTTACTTTAAAGGAGATTACAATTAAATAATGCTTACAACTAATTGGATTTTAAATTAGGTAGAGGTTATATTGACTCGGGATCCACTAGAGGCGAGGAGCAGATTTGTTACGCGAACATAGTGAATACCTAACCGCACCGAACCGTCACTGCGCCATGCAGTTCAGTTTTTCAAGTGTAGGAAAACGGTGTTATTAGATACTGATTACCAAAGGAAAGGTTGCTTTACATTTTAAAATATGTAAAAATGATTCTAAAATAAAAATATTAATTAATAATCAAGCTTTTTATTTAATGTAATTCCTCCTATAAATATTTTATTGAGAAATACATACAAAGTAAGAAACCGGATAGTCGGCACTCTTTGCCGAATAGTCGCCGACTAGTGAAAATGGACGATTAATGAAAAGATTGACCTTTCAGGTCAAGGGGGGTTGACTACTCAGCAACCGCTTAACTTACATGAGTATCTCTGTATATCGTCAGTTGTATCTATTTTAAAGGGTCATAATCCGTCCCTAGTTTAACATGGGTAAATTAATATTAGAAGTGGAAATGTATTCCTTTCTAATTATCCTTACCTGTATAATAACTATGTAGGTGTATTTTTATGTTATTTATATTATACGTATCGATAGGATATCGTTAAAAATATAGCTGTTATCGAAAAACCTTTAGGATGTTTACTAAATAAAATGAGTCGTGTAGCTATTTATTCGATATTATTTCGCCAATTATGTTATGGTGACTAAACTCGGGTTATAATCAATTTATATGTTTATGTATACGTCGTAGAGTTCATGATAAATAATCATGAGGAAATTAAAATATATTTGTATTATACATAATTATATTATACAAGGTCGCAGTGACATCAAATCCACAGTAACATGTTCCTGTTACTCTGAATTATATTTAATCCAAATTTTTCTTAATCTTATTTAATTTTTTGCTGTTTTCTGTAGTCATTTTCCGATCATATTTTTTGACCCATGTTCGAACCGTAAAGAACTCGACTATACCTGCACGCGTATTAGTATAAGAATGGGTATAAGAATTATGTATCCATTACCGGGTCACATTACTTTGGTCACAGGGCTATTTCTATTGCTAGGTAAAAACAACGAGATACACAGTTTCTTATTCCCAGCTTAAGTACGAGGAAATGGTAGAAAGTAATAAATATAAATTTGACTTTTGGCTCTGACTGTCCCAAATATTAGAATAGTTTTGCCCCTGGCTGGAGGCTTTGAGTTTAATAGCTTAAGTCAGCCGCAGGATTTTCCGGTTAAGTAGTCATCACCTCAGAGGTGAGCTACGAGATGCGCTAGTCAAAAAAAAAAAAAAAAAAAATGACTGTACCAAAAAATATGTGATCGAATCTACTTCATAAAAATCTTTTATGCATTTACTGACAGATAACGAACAGCCATAACCGCTGGGTCTGCTGGAAACGTGTAATTTTGCACACGTGTTCCTTAGGGTGACTGCCGACTGGTCTTTAGTGACCGATACTTCAACACGTGAGTTTACTCATCATTATAAACAACTCTTACTATGAGACCAAACCTGAAATTGCGAAAAAAACTAGCTATTCCCTACATTTATTTTCGCATAACTCTTCAAAATGTAGGGACAGCAGTTTTTTTTTTCGGCATGTATCTAAATAAATAAATAATTATTATTCGTTCCTTTGTTTCAGTACCAACAGCACACGCACAAGGAGTGCTGGGCAAGAAGGCTGCACTACCATGTGACATCCAGCCTCTTGCTGCCGAGGATCATGTCTCCATGGTGCTCTGGTTCAAGGAAACTGATGGAGAGCCTTTGTACAGGTATTTATTTATTGAATAAAACCCAATATAAGCTAACAGTTACAACCAAAACGCTTACATACTAACAATTTCCACAATCCATTTAAAACAAATAATCAAGAATTGAGAAAAAAAAAATAATAGAAAAATGATACATGTCAATAGAAAGATGTCAAAGAAATTCAATATTATAAGCAACAAAAAAAAAAATGTCAGAGATGTCAAAAAAAAAAAAAAAAACAATTTATCGAATACAAAAAAAAAAAAAAAAAAAACATGTCTAAATTCAATATCTCGGTCAAATTCAAATAATTACAATTGAACATTTAAAAATAACAATACCACATAGTTCACATAATCAACTAAACTACAGTACAATTATATTACTAACTACAGTCTATTTAAAAACGACAATACATCTTTCCTTGTGTTGTTGATACTATCCACAAATATGTCGGCATCTGGACTACTATCAAGGTAACTATTCAGGAGAGAAATTGCTCTTTCGGTTGGGCTGTTATTGACCTGATGGGTGCGGCATGCCGGTGGGCACGCGAAAAGCTGATGCCGCCGCCGCCCTATGCCCCGCATGTATTGCTGCGGAACATAATTCAAATTCAAATTCAAAAGTCATTTATTCAAATTAGGCTGAGAATCAGCACTTTTCGAACGTCAAAATTACATAAGACAGTCCCCCAAAACGCCCACCCTTCACCACTTCCTAGTGCTTTTGCTGGGAAGAAGAAGTGGCGCAACAAACTCCCCAGCAGCACAGCTGTCTGTTCAGTCAGGAAAAAAAAATGATTCTATACAATAATTTATAAGATAATTTACATTACGCAAAATAAAATTTAAATTATAAATTAATAGCCATATGACAGCTAGCACACGCCAATATACCAACCAAAAACATCGAGAACTATACTCAAGCAGAAATAAAAATAACTAATGGTAAACAATATCAAAAAAAAAAAAAAAAAAAAAAAAAGCCTCCAGGCATAAAGGGCGTGCCCGCTTACGTAGAGCTGTAACTAGAAGTTATAATAATATTGATAAACTAGGACCATCGAGGTAAAATAAATAATTGTCGAGGTCGCTAGCTAACCACATATTGTAATACAACTCATACAAATGGATATGCTCTCTAGCCGATGGATTATCAATCTTATTGCTTATTATAAGACAATAATGTAAAATATGCATTAAGTTGCGTCTCAGCTGTAAAGTATCCAATCCGATCATACCCGAAACGAATAAAGAAGGATATAAGAATGGGTAACACCCGTAAGTCAGCTTATACACATAACGGCAAAATTTCCTCTGAATTTTTCCTACCATTAGTCTAGTACATACAACTTCTCCGTAGGATTCCAGACAATTGCATTATACTCCAGTTTACTGCGCACATATGCATTGTACAGCAACTTAACAACCCTGACGCTACGAAATTGAGAGGAAGTTCTAATGACGAAGCCCAATGCCTTATTTGCATCTTTGCACACTTTTCTAACGTGCTCGTGAAAATTGAAACTACTATCTAAGGTAAGTCCCAGGTCCCGTATTATTGAGACACGTTCAAGTGAAACATCCGCCAGCTTGTAGGCAGTAGTGATTGGCGCACGAGACCTGGAGAATGTGATGACTTTACACTTAGACATAATAAGCGGTAACTTATTTCTCACACTCCAATCCAAAACTGCATCAATGTCCCGCTGAAATGCCAAACAATCCTAAAAAGTAAATGTTAAAAAGTATATGCTAAAAGGTATGTTATGCTAATATGAACATTTCTTGGATTGGGCCTTTTGTTTCAAAGGACCACTTTTTAGGAATACTGGTCTCACTCGCGTCTTAGAAACAATTACCGCTACGTAGATGCCGGGTTTTCAAGTCATAGAAATCCTAATAGATACACTACAAAAAGGGCACGTCCTACCCCTACAGATAATATGTATTTGTACGAAACACATGCATAAAACACTCCCACGATAAAAGACAAAAACCTGTAGCCAAGCCTTTAACAGACAAAGTTAAAGTTGCAATGTACTTAGTTATTTGGTTACCGCATTAAACCGGTCCGGTTATTTCGGTACTGTTTGGTGAACCATATTTTCAAGCTCGTTTCTTTTTATGGGCTAAACTAAATTTAAATAAAATACCCGAACGGCGGCGCTAGAGCGGAAGGTTTTCCCAGTCACACCTATTGCTCTTTTTTTATTATTTCGATACATAAAATATCGACATTGCATTTTTATATTTCGGATCACGGGTTTCAAAAAGTAACTAGGTAGAGGCTGCCGCAATCTGAAGTGACACGAATTATCTAAATGGAACAGCAAAACGAGAGTTCGGAAAAATATTCTAGTTTATTTATTCTCTCTGCTCTGTAGGCTTTAGTGATTAAAAATATGTCCATAACACAGACTAATACAGATGGTTTACTCCGCATTTTGAGTATGAAGCTACAAGGACGCGGTGAGCTCGGCTTTTTGGGTCAATTCTGTGTGTAACGTAGTCAGAAGATCTAAGAGTTACGCGATAGAGAGGGAACTTTTAGGTGAAATAACTATTGTAGGTAATACACGCTGTGCGACCTGAATTACACTTTATTGTATCGTAGCAAGAGTAGTTTATAATTTTAATGATTTTGCGGAGGGAACCATCTGTATTAATTTGTGCCCACACTACTTTAATAATTGAGCAAACTTTTTAAGATTTCTAACACATGTTAAAAAGCAAAATTAATTCAAACAGCATTAAAGTAGAAATTAATTAAATAAGTATATGAAGTGACAAGAAGAAAGTTCTCGACGCGTAACAAACTAAGACAATATTATACACACTTGGCTCTAATTAATGTTATAACTTCGTCATAAGCATAACAGTCGTTTATGCAAACTCGTGACACAATCTTAATAATATTTCCAAAAACTTGTATGCAAATATAAACATGTTCCCTCCCACCTAACGATTTTGAAAATGTCAAACAACTGAATTTTTGAACAAACACTGCAATGAAAAGAAAAACACAATATCATGGAATTTTTAAACGGGAAAGAAAAGGTCGCAACACGTAAAAGCACAATAAGACCGGCACTGTATATTTAATGAAGACAACAAAAGTATCAGAGGGAAAGTGAAAGAGATTTCAGAAACTTGAATGTTTGTTAGACAAAACTAAACTTAAGTTATGTAACTTAATCTGTCGCGCGCGCAATTAGCAGACACAATAGAATTTTATTGTTATCTGTCTCCAATATGAGACACCAGTATTATAAAGGTTAATAATATATAGGTACAAAATATTGTAAAACATTTTGTAAGAGTAATAGTGGTGGCTCGTGAATACGAAACTACCTTTTGGAAGGGGCGACTAGAATCAATTCTATTTTCTTGTTACAAAAGTGCCTATTTGAAATAAATGATTTGACTTTTGACGCTGTACAGTCTGGAGCATTAATACATTATCCCGTTTGTCTACGACGAAGACGAAACTCGAAAGTAACCTGCTACAAACTCAAATCACCAATGAGTAGCCAGAATATTGGCTTTAGTATTTCAATGGCGCCCGAGTACACGTCCAGACGTACTCGTACTAACGCGTCAGGGCCTACACACACTGGCAGACGCTAGGAGATAATCGAGGAAGATTCCTCTATCTGCCAGCGCACACTAACGAGAAAAATCCTCCGCGATACCGCGAGCGTCCGCCAGCTTACCGGAGCATCCGCCGTTATGCCGCGGCATCCGCCGAGTAGCCACCGCTCGCCGGTATTTGATTATTCCACTAGTGACTACGCAGTTAACAAGTTGCTTTTGAAAGAGTGTGCGCATACCTGCGCATGCCACCATCTCCAGCGACGTATCCTCCAGCATCCTCTTTGTTGCTCCAGAGGAAACTGCGCTGCAATGCTCTAGGGTCGATCACGGAGCATTGAAATAATATACCTTATTTCTATTGGATAAGTATTAAATTTAATTGGTAAATTTAAAATTCTGCGACGTACCGTAAGCCAGTCTGCGCAGGCCTTATTGTTTAGTTTGTGATGGCCGCGTTACTTTTAAGTAGCTTCGCGGCCTTACTCTTACGAAATATTTAATAGTGATTGTCTTTAAAAGTTTTGATTGATGTTTGGCAGTGCTCTGAACGTAGTACTTTCGAAACCATTATTTTTATGAAATAGGTTTTATCTCAAAGTTGCAATCGTTATTTTAAGAAAATTTGGCGTAAGTGTAAGATATTTATGCTCGTGATTGTACGGAATGTCAGACACTGCTAAACTTATGTTCGACACTATAGTTGCCGGTCGCAGCTCTCTCCTCGATTGAATGCTAAAAGCACGCAGATTGATTGCTTTAGGTTCGCTACAGACTGCACTAAAGACTAAAAGGCTTAGACGTTTTATCGACTAGTTTTATACAGATAAACATCGGGTTTACAAGTGTATTTGTTTTGTTGGAAAGAAGGATTGCAGTTCTCTGGGGCGTTGCTTTTGCAAAACTACTTTCTGTGTTTTAAAATTTCTCTTACTACTTAAGTTGATTCGTTTCTGCAGTGTTTAGTTACTATTAACTTTTAGCTGAGTAACTTGTATTAAAGTAATATGTAAGTATTTTGAAACTGTTTAAGGGCTGATTTTTCGTACGCAATAATTTTGAATTTTCTGTACAAAAACTGAACTGAAAAAGTTTTTCCGTACAACTGTCAGGCTTCAATTTTATTTTACGGTTATATGTTAATGCGTTTGAAACATCAGAGAGGCAATTGCCGTATTTCTCGCATTCTAATCTCAGTCTCAATCTGTAAAATATCACCTCTTAAAAACCTCTAATTTTCATAAATATTTGACAAGTTTTTGACATTGATTATCGCTGACATGAGATTTTTAGTTACGAGAATTGGCCTTTAACCCGCCGGTACTCGTGTCTCCTTTTAAGTCATGAACAGTCGCGCGAGGGTCGAAAAGATCCAGATTTTGAATGTATTGCTTTTAATAAATTAATTAAATTTCGGGATTATTTGTGAATTATTTAGAAAGAGGATAACATAACAAACATAAAAATTATAAATGTTTATTTTTTAGAGAAAAAAAGTAATATAAATCACAAAATTTAAGAGATCACTGCAAAATCTTACTTTTTACGATATAGGAACTAAAAAATAACTTTAACTTTTTTTACAAGGGTCGAAACGACCCATACTCACTTGACACGTCCGTACTGTCCAAATGCCGCATGGGGACAGGCTGAGGCGGGGTGTGCGGATAGCCAGTGAAGCTATTTGAAGGTACTTAGTGCGACGACACGAATGAATTAATACTAAAACAGTTATGGCACAAAAACTAGAGTACTAGGTCTTTTCGACCCAGGGGCGACTATCCGCGGGTTAACCCTAGGTCACATAATTTAAAGTATTATTATACGTAAGTAAGTCTATGAATCTACTCATTATTATTAATTCTATAAAAAAATGCAGTAAACGAGGAAAAAAATAATGATTACAAAACGCGTTTTTGCGTTGAACGAAACACAGTTATGATCTTAACTTCTAAATACATTTATTTATTTAATAATGATAATTTTCCGATTATTATCCTACACCCTACCCTAGGTAAGCGTCAGAGGACCGAGAAGTTAACGACGATACTGTTTCAAGTACCACTTTCCGCTAACTAACTAACCCTATGATGGCGATAAGGACCAGTTAGATCCGCTCGGATCATTACTCTCTATCCATTGGATATTAATTAGATCTATTCAGTCAGTTATGAATAATAATATGGAAGAATAATAATAATATGGTTCTAATTTTAAATTTTATCATGCAGCATAATTATGAGAAACGTTACAAACTTATGCAGCATTTATAGATAAATGATTTATAAACGTTGCTTTAAGTTAAAAGGCGATTAAAAGTCAAAATTTGAATGGTTTAGCAGAGAAATAATTATTACTGCTTCGTTGGTCTGGTCGTCGCAAGCACGAGGAGCGGAGGTGCGAGGAGCGACGTGAAGCTGAGCATGAGGTCCTAGGTTCGATTCCCGGGTTAGGCAAAGTGTTAATGGGTTTATCCGCGGAATTTCTCAGATGCAGCATTTTGTTTCCCCGAAGGGTTAAGCAGAGGTGTACCCGTGGTACATCCACATTTTGCCAGTTAATTTTTTTAGTCCCATGTAATAGGGGGCTAGCCTATTGCATTTTTTTTTTGTATGGGTAATTACCAAACAACTTCTCCCACCCTGGGCGGAGCGGGAGGGCGTGTCAGACTCTTACTGACTAAAACCCACCCATGTTCCTTCAATTCCCTGTACGTTGCCAGGGGCCACGGTATCCCTTTCGGACTTTCCTGCGACCCCGGCAGGCATCGGTCCTAGCGGACCCCGCCAGTTGTGCTGACATCTCTATGAGGCGCGTGGAACACAACGCGCCGTCGACCTGGGCCTGGGGGTTCTACTACCTAAGCGCAGTCCGTAGTTTCGGCCGAAGTTACGGTCATTTCGACGTCGTTTCCGTCTCACTTACAGTATGTTCGTGAGCCAGACGTCGCGCAAACCATCCGTAACTTCGACCGAAATTACGAATTTCGCTTAGGGAGTAGACCCTCTGGTCCTTATCGGACGGCGAGCTACCCATTGTTCACCGTCCGGAAGTCCGCGCCTACGGTGGCCGGAAATCGGCCTGCGATTCCCGACGCCCAGAGCGTCTCCCGCGGCGGCTAGTGGCGTGAGGGCGCGAAATTTTCCTCTCCCTCACGCGCTCCACCTCCTCCTTCGCGAGCATTACTGCTTCGCAGAAGGGGTGACGGCCTCCCATGCCTTCTCGCTCTATACCATGGCCTGGACCAGGGCCGGATGCGAGAGATCACCACCTCCGATCGCTTCCACGAGGACACGGCGATGCTCTGCCCAAGCCGGGCAGACCTCCACCGTATGCTCCACCATGTCCTCCAGGTGATCCACGCAATTATGCTCAAATTCAAATTTAAAAGTCATTTATTCAAACTAGGCTGAGAAATGAGCAAATTTTAAACGTCAAAATTACATAAAACAGTCCCCCAAAAACGCCCGCCCTTCACCACTTCCTAGTACTTTAGCTGGGAAGATTGATTGTATTACAAAAGTACTTATACAAAATAATTTACATTACGCAACACAAAACATTAAATTAAAAATTACTGTCTATAGTTTACCTAGCACACGCCAATATACCAACAAAAAAGTAAAAAGAACTTAATACCAGAATGAAAGCCTCCTGGTATAAAGGGCGTGCCCGTTTACATATAGCTCTTAAAGCTGTAACTCGGAAATCATAAACTAGCACCATCGAAGTAAAAATAAATAAACAGGTTATTATTAATAACAACTACAAAAACCATGGTCAGCAAGACGACCAGTCACGTAGAGTAAGTCGATAATAAATGAAAACGTACATTCAAATAAAATAAATTAAACAATTAAATTAGTTTGGAGTAGTATAGAGTTCGTTCCAAGCCTTTTTGTCATCTAAGTAATCTTTAACTTCTAGAAACCTTTTTGACATAGTTTGTGATTATTAAATAATTTAAATTTATTGAGTGTGTTTCTTTAACATGGCTTGGGAGTTTATTGTATAAACGTATACTTTGGAACTTAAATGAATTACTAATTTTTATGGAGCCTAGTCCTGGGCACAATAAGTAAATCTTTGTTTCTTGTATTTATGCTATGAATTTCGCTGTTTAGATTATAGATTAATATTCTTTTTTTCATTAATCAGGTTAAATCAGTAGCAGCCTGGCGTCTAGATTTGTGCCCGGGTGATGGCAATAGGATTGCCTCCCTATTACATGGGTTTAGGTGCACCTCTGCCTAACCCTTTGGGGAATACAGGCGTGATGTTATGTTTATGTTGTTAATTATTACTTTTTAAGTAAGTAATGATCAACGTCTGCTTAAGCATTTTCTAAGCAACGTTCATAAATAAACCTCTTGGCTTATTATATAGTTTACATGATAATATTATGATGATCATCTTAATCCAATAAAATGCGTTCCTTACCAAAACATAAACTCTTCTGAGAAAATTAACTTAAAAAATATTTCCTCATTAATAAAATCCAAGCCTAGTCAGAGGCCCATGGGCGGCTTTAAAACTATGACACCAGGTTAGTCACTAACCACTCGAAAAGAAGAAGAATAAAATAACCACAATATTATTTCTTCCCCAGCTACGACGTCCGAGGCCGCTTATCGTCACAGCCAAAGCTCTGGTCCTCAGCTTCGGGCTTCGGCACGCGCGCCTATTTCCGTGCGGCCGCCAACCCGGCCGTGCTGTTCGTGGACAGCGTGGTGTCTTCGGATGCAGGGGTCTACCGCTGCAGGGTGGACTTCAAGAACTCGCCCACCAGGAATCTAAGGGTCAACTTTACTGTTATTAGTGAGTATTTTTTTGTTTTGTAAGCTTGTGTGTTATTATAGGTATGGATTTATAGAAGATAAGGAAGTGTTTCCGGAAGAATCATACTTTTAAATGTCCTAATGGAGGCTTTGGAAACAGAAAGGGGAGGTTTTAAGCCAAGTTACAAAGCTTAGTTATTGATTTTGTGCAAAAGGAGTAAATCAATCGGAAATTTGGATTAAATTGAACATCTTATAATGTCGATTTACCTCGATAACTTAGTTTTAGTAACGTACTTTTACATTTTGAATATATAAATATTTTTTTTAAACATTACATTATGTACTCGTAAAGAGAGTCACAGTACCTAAGCTAATAATATATAAATATTCTAGGCTTTATAAATAATATTTATATGAAGGTTAATCTTACGTCTAAAGGTTGAAGTTATTTTTATTTATCGTGCTAGGACGTGTATGTCAGTCTGCTGAAAAGGGTCGACTAGTAAATGGAATATAACTTAATTACCTACGTCTACGAGAAAAACTACTCTTAGAGGTTAATTTGTCGATATTTTGGTTATTTTTCCCAACATAACACCAACATTGTACACTTAGTTCACAACAAACGTTTTGACTTTGACGTTTTTGATGTTATCTTTTTTTATTTCAATTTGTGTCTTAGAATAACTTTTAAGACATTTTTAATTTATGGAGGTTTATGAATATTTTGTTCAGAATTTTAGAGAAAAACATCTGTCTCTGAATGTAAAGTACGAATTTAAAACAATGTAAAATTTTAATAAAATGTGCTTAAGATAATATCCCGATCCTCTTTCATTTATAAGTAGGAAACAATTACAGTTCATTCAACGCATATTTCATCTGGATTAACTTCTATTCTGCTCTATTTGGTGGGTAATACAAAAGCGGGTCCGTAAATATTTTCTTTTAACATAACATTATTTATAAATATCTGTAGGTACCTGTACAAAACCCCAAAAATTCATCAAGACACATAATATCTATTACAGCATCCAATATTCCCGAAATACCACACGAAGAGGATTTATTTATTTAACGTACTAAGGGTTATCTGAATTTTACGAGCGTAGCCACGCAATATGTATCGCCTAACATCGATCTTTGGTCCTGAACTCCAGAATTTGGTCTTAAGGGACGGCATTTATCTAGTCGACAGAAATGGGAAATAGAAATTGCTACAAATGCCGTCTTATTTTATATCTTGACTTTACACGAGGTCTTTTAAAAATGTGCCGTGGTCTTATAAATATGGCTGTGTAGGTACTGATATATAAACCTTATTCTAATATTGTGTCGAAGTTTAGATCCCAAAATGTTTTTAGGATAATTTGATTTAACTATAATTTGATTCATTTCTTCGTAACAAAGTAAAGAGAAAACAAAATACATTTTAAATAACAATAAATAATAAGTAGGTACTAACTTTATAGTATTATAGAAACAGATTGTTTTTGATTAAACAACTTTTAAAATCAACAATTTTGCTTAAGTACCAAGTTTTATTCATGGCCTCGTCTGTCACAATGTAAAATGATAAATCTAGTTTTATAACAAGAAATCTTCTCTTCAGAATTTTAATTAAATATGAAGAATTTGACTGGGACCAAGAAAAAATTTCATGTATATAAATGAGAGGGGTTTCACAAGAAATTGAATATGCGATGAGTAAGGACCGGACATCAGGCGTGCCGCGCTTTTTATAAAACCATTCAAATTCAGGACTATTCATAAGGCGTGCCTCAAATAAATTATTATTTCTTTGACGGCAATGTGGCATCAACAGTTGGGACACGTTAGTCGCAACACCGCACTGTATTGATAGATATTGGGACACCCACGACGAGATGTTTTTCATGCCCGAAATATTTTGAGGGAGGAAAATCTAATTCTTACGATTGTTGCTGAAAGTAGTTGAATGTTATCTGTATTTAGTGTCTGGTACGCCACATTGGATAAACAGAAAACCATTGTTCCAAGAAAGCGAACGAAGAAAACCAGCTACTTCTTTCCAAATTAATTTCCCTGTGGATTTCAGATTGTTTAATGAGTTCCCTATGTCACGTCACGCGTAATTAAATAGTGGTTGCTTAAAGCCTGGCTGTAGCAGCCACTGAGGAATGTGTGGTGGGGTAAGTAAAATACCTTGTGTCGGGAGATTACAGGGATAGCTGCGGGGACAAAACAGGAGACTTAGTTATAGAGCAAAACTAATCATTTGTTATGACTTGTCTAGTGCAAGCTAGGTCTTGGAAATTATTTGATTTCAATGCTTTGAAAGTAAGCAAGGTCTAGATTCAGAGGCAAACTAAATATAACTTTAATATTTTGGGTTTACTTTATGTTCCAAAATATTTTTTAACAAGCACAATTTTACATTTGTTAGTTTAGCAGTTAAAACCCAACACAGTGAGGCTCCAGATTTCCATTTATAATAGTGTAAATAGTTAAACACCACAAAAATTAAAACGGCAGTAAAAATAAAACGCAAATATTAATCCAACTGTCAACACAATAAAATATAATTTGTAAGCTGTCCGTTTGTAAGTGTCATCACCGCACCACGACTAATCATGATCTATTCTCGCAAACAATGAGAGCTGACGAGGCGATTTCAATGCAATTAATAAAACATGTTGGGATTGTCGTTTGTGAAATAGAATATATTAATATAATTGCGATCCCGTTTCTGTTTTAATCCGATTAGGCTGTTGGCTGTTTTCTGCGTGCGTCAGCTGTTTCTTATCGCGTGAAAATTACAAGACTTGACTTCTTTCGAGCCGCGAGTTGACTCGTATACTGAACATTTATTAGATATGACTTTGCGAAACCAGTAAACACTTATGTAAATATTATGATTGAAATGCGTTTGACTGCTGTCGCACCTGATGGTAAACGATGACATGGTCGAAGATGACGCACAGCTGCATAGAAGTGACCTCTTCACTCTCCACTTGAAGACACTCAGGTTAAAGCTATCAAAAACAGGGCATTCCACTCGTTAGTTGAACGCACAATGAAAGTGTTTCCAAAACTCTACCTAGAATGGACCTTTAAATTCATGGTGTATAAATGTAAAGGTCGAAGATAGGTAGGTACACAGCTTGGTGCTTCGCTTATTGCTTAGAGTGCTTCGCTGCATGTTATGTGAAAAGCTCCAGCTAACCAACGCTTGGCTTACAGTTTCATTGCAATGTCAACTTATTCATGGACCGTGGCACCAAGCGTCAGTGTCACTTGGTGCCACAATGCATGAATAAGTTCGAGCGATGCTACTCACTGAGTGAAGATCCTAGCTGTGTAGTTTCAGCCTAATGGTTTGCCTCTTAATTAAAAAAAATAGTAGTTTTTATAATAATATGTAGTATGATTTTTATCAATACTACCATGTTTTGCCTCCTGACACATAACTTGGTAGAATGTTAGAGAAGTAGGCAATTTTTTATTAAATAAATACCCAGGTCGGGCAGTGTCATTGGGTTTTTCTTGCTGAAACTTCTTAGTAGCAGCCTGGAGTCTGGATTTGTGCACGGGTGATGAAATAGGCTCGCCCCCTATTACATGGGACTTAAACGTAACTGGCGAAATGTGGGTGTACTATAGATACACCTCTGCCCCACCCTTCGGTGAACAAGGCGTGGTGTTATGTTATGTTTATGTTATTTTAAATAAATAGCCACATATTTATTTATTTAATAAACAATAATTTCTTACTGTACTTACAGTTACCCAACACTCTATTCTCCTCCGCCGTTCATCCTTCACTCGATAGCAATTTACCCATACAAATATCTAACGAGAGGACCAGAAATTAAATGGATTCCACTAATAGATAGTAGTGTTGAATCTAAGCGGCAGTAATCAATCGTATCTTTTCACTCATAAACCTACCATCTGCCTGCATTATTCGTTCAATTGGCCTATTGCCAGACATTGCCAAGCGCAAGAGTACTGCACCTAATTTATGTCACAGTGAGTTTCCGTCGGAAAAAGCGAACCAACTTTTCATGTTTCACTTAATTGCATTCTGTGTATCACTTATCGTTAAAAGCTTGCTTTTCATAAAATATATTTTAAATGTTTAAATATTAATTTACCTGAATCCAATATTGAAGCTGAAATAATGGAATAAAGAAAAGCCTTTACTCAACATAACAAAGCGACGCAAAAGACCAGTCCGCATAACAAGTACCGTATCGAAAGCGTCAAAGAACCAAAAGTAGGCTTCCAGTACGTATCGGTCACGTATATCCTTGCGATAATGGCTGCAATCAGTAACAGGTCTGAAGTGGTTTCCACTGCCGTACAGCAATTACAAATTGGAAATATTCCAATACAGTGGGTATAAGTGGGGAATCGTTTACAACCCGTGCTCGCGCTCATTTGAATTGTTTTACGATTATGACTGGAACGGGATGTTGAGTGGAGAGGTAACGTTAGGAGTGATTTTAAAGGGTGGGTATCTTTAAAAGAATTGTTATATTAATAAATTGTTGTATTATATTGCATACATAGACTACCTCGTTAGTCTAGTTGCGAGCGCCACTGCTGAGCATGAGGTCCTGGGTTCGATTCCCGGGTGTTGCAAAGTGTTATTGGGTTTTTCTATCTGGAATATCTCAGTAGTAGCCCGGAGTCTGGATTTGTACCCGGTTGATGGCAATAGGCTCGCCCCCTAATATATGGGACTTAAAACATAACTGGCGAAATGTGGGTGTACCTACTATAGGTACACCTCTGCCCAACCCTTCGGGGAAACAAGGCGTGATGCTCTGTTACATAGGTAACTATGTAATCGCAGCAGGTGGGGTTCTACAGTTTCAGTCTACCCCAATAGAAAAGGGCGTGAGTTTTAATAGTACTAGCTTCTGCCCACGACTTCGTCCGCGAGCCTATAACCATCTTCAAGAATTGGGATATCCAATGCAAAAAGAATTATTTAAATCTGACTGGTGGTTCCGGAGATTACCCCCTACAGACAAACTAACAAACAAACAAATTTTACCTCTTTATAATATTATTAATAAGTATTCGTATAGATGTGTAAACATACATAAAATGTAGGTATTTGCTGGCAAAAAAATAAAACTCCTGTTTTATCCTTTGAAAAATGTACCACCAATCCATATTCTACTGTGGTAGTTATGGTAATATTTTGTATACAGTTTGGCGCAGCTACAATTTGGTTCAGCTACATTTGAAAAGGTCATTCACGTTAACGGGGTAATAAGAATGAATAAGTTAAAGTATCTCTATTTATATATATTACTCGTGAAAACCGGCCAAGTTCGTGTCGGACCACGCACAATGAAGGGTTCCGTAGTTGGTATGAATTTATTCCAAGAACAAACTTAACATTGTAGTTGAAAAACATGTTTTCCCATACATTCCAACTGCAAATATAAGTTTGTTCGCACAATATTACCATGATTAACCATATTATTTTAAGATCATAGACTTCTTATAGGTTTTCCTGTAATCTATAAGCACTAACTAAGAACTATTTCCTGTACTTTAAAAAAAAATGAGGCTTAGTAGTTTCGGAGATAAGGGCGGAATAGTCGATTTTAAGCAATTTTATTTAAAAAAAAATTAAAATAAACAAAAAAACATCACTAATCAAAAAAATCTCATAATAAATTATATTTCAAAAAAATTAAATTCTCACAATAAGCCCTTTCATTTGTTATGTAACATGGTACATTAACAGTTTGTTTTTTTTTTCATTTTTGAATGGACCTCGAAAAGTTAAACCCATAATCAAAATTCATTTATTTACGTTACGCGTCCGTGTTTGGGTCATAGAAATTATAATTATGTGTATCAAATTTCATCTAAATTGGTCCTGTAGATTCGGAGAAAATTGGCTGTGACAGAAAGACAGACAATTAGCCAGACAGACGAATATGAGTGATGACCCCTATAAGGATAAGGGTTCCTTTTTTTCATTCGGACTTACGGGACCCTAAAAGGTAATGGTATGCACATTTTCAACACGAAATAACGAATTGCCATGTACTAAACTTTTATTCCTGATACAGATATTGGCAATCACTCACTCTTTATTAATTTCATTTTCCTTTAAAAACTTTAAAATACGATTCCTAGGTAATGGAATGTTCGAAAATCTAAAAAAATAAATAAATTATAAATGAGTTTTACACGTCCATCATATTTTGGAAACTAGATGAAGTCGGCGTTTTCTATCTGACTACTCTGAGAAGAAAGGCCGAAATGAACTAAGAGGTCACAGTCTCTTTTCCAGTCCAGACATAATATATTCGGTCTTCCGGTGAGATCATGTGAGGACCATAATAATGTAGATTGTGAGGAAATAACCACATAGATTTGAGTGAGCCTATCAGTTCCAGTATCATTATCCCCTGTGGAATGAAACTGTTGAATTAAACGAACCTAATAATTAGTAATATTGAGTTTATTTTTAGTTCGACAAGCGAGACGCGTTTGATTTCACTTAACGTTTCAAGCGAATCTAATTTCTCTGACCATAATTATTATTCTTGTGATAAAAGGAAAATTTAATAATGTATGACAAGTTGACGAGCCAATTAATGTCCAATTAGTTTTTCCAATAAAATGAAAACAATTTAGTTGTTACTTATAGTTCGAAGCATATCGGAGTCAGATACTTCGGGAATATTATTGGTTCTTGTTTATGTGAAAAATAATAGTAATCCTAAGTGATAGTTTTTGGAATTCGTGATTTTGTACCAATAAGTTAATTACAAAAATATAAATGTCTAAAATCAAATTATTATTTTAATATTATCAGCTTTCACTAAACATAAAACTATATAAAAGTAGCTAAGCGTAACTTATTTGCAGGAAAATAAAAATACTAATAAATTATGATCATTGGTAGTAATATTGTATTAGTAGTAATTGCAATATTTCAAGATTTTCAATATATAAAGAACACAGTCTAATTTTCTATTTCCAGAGCATTGAATAAAAGATAAACATAATTTAATGTTACATAAAGTAAGTATAAAACGGCCCTTAATTTTTCTTATTCAGTTATTCATTACAAAACTTGGAGCCTTAAATCCTGTAACTTTGTGCAAAATGGAACTGAATCAGTCTTAATATTTTATATAATATTTTTTCTCGTAAAAGGGACACGTTGAGTCTTTTGTGTTTCATTAAACGTGTGCGATCAAAGAACTTTTCCATTTCTAAACGTCCGCTGAAAATACCATTACAGACATTTTCAATAATTCCGAAACGAAATTAGTTCCGGAGCGTTTCGGCTCCATTCGACGCTCTACCGGCGAATAATGGAATATTAAAAAAAGAAGTTTTATCACGCCCGTTTTTTTTTTTTTTTTTTTTGAATTTTTAATTTATCTTCAGTTTGCGTTCTGGACTCTCAGGAATGGAAAACTTCTGAAGTAGTATTCCGTGAACAATTGTAAATATTCGTAAAGGGACGGTTGCTTTTTCCGCTCAGAGGAAGTGTGTTTGAAAAGTTCGGTCTAATAAAACGCGTGTTATAACGATTGAAGTTTGAGTTGAGAATGTCAGGATGAAACAAAAGAAACTTCCCTGACATTGTCTAATGACATCTTATTATGGAAACTCGGAGGAGTTTCGGAAGCCAATTATATTAGTATTTCACTGTACGTTCCACGACGTTCGTAAAGTAAGAACATAAAAAGCCCGAAAGTCTGACAACCAATCTTACCAAGGGGTATCGTATTACCCAGTTACTGGGTTATGTAGATCAGATAGGCAGTCGCTCTAAGTAAAGTACTGGTAGTCAGCTGCATTAGGTTAGACTGGAAGCCGACACGAACATAGTCGGGAATAGGCTACTCAGATTGATTGAGTTGTTTCTTTGTTTTTACTTGTCGTAAATGTCGGCTGAGAGGAAATTAAGGCTTAATTGGGTAATTGGCTAAAACCTTGCCCTTCTGGATACGGATTGTCCGATTTATCCCTCTATGAATCGAAATTGCCTTTATAAATTAATATACTCTTGGTGTACATAATGAAGAGTATTATATTCTACCTACTTAATTGTTTTGCTTTGGACTTGTGAGATTAGCCTCTATAATGTGTGCAACAACGGTGTGTGTATAACTTAAGACAAATCGTAGTGTAAACAATTAAAGTGTTATGTCACAAATAAATCCATATTCATCAAAGGTAGGTATGTTATAAATTATACCTACATCAGAGGTCACTCCTCGATTCCGTGTCTAAACTTGACGATCCCATTTCTTTACGATCCCACGGGAATTCAGTAAATTCGTCACAGTGGTTGCTCACGGCAGAAAAGAAACTCGCCTTTCTGAGACCAACGGTTGAGGTCGCGTCCGTCATTTTTTCCTTTTATGTTACATAATATTTATGAACGTATAACTTATATTTATTTATTGAGTATATTTTATGTAGCTAACTCATTCGTCTTCTTATTTGAAGCGTTCTTTTTCGTTCAAAGGTCGAGTATATTCATTCACATGCGAATATTGCTAACCTCACTTCAAAAGCGTTTTTCCAAAGACTTTTTCACTCTTGCTCTGCGGTGAAATTCTAAACTTTTAGCTGTGGTATAAATGACAGGTTGTCGGGTGCAACGTGTGCCTTGTGGTGGCAAAGGCTTCGCTGCAAGTGGTGTGGCATTCGTTGCACGCGACAACATCGTGCTATAAGGAATGAAAAATAGTTGGCAACACGTGAATTTAACGCTGAAAAATACAGGCTATGCTTTTTTAACCACAGTGATATTTTTTGGTGCAATAATCCATTTAAAGTATATTTAGGCCTATGAAAGAATAAAATAAAGAAAATACATTTATTTAGCACAGACAAAAAGGCACACAACACAACATAATTATAAACTAGTAAAAAAATAAAGAAATAAAAAGTGTAAAATAATAATTTATACTAACGTTATTAAGAAATAAATTGAATCTAGGTGGCGAAGATAAAAAACGCTGCGTTTTGAAGAATGGAAAATACGCCGGAAACAATTTCTGCCATGGAAAGCTTAATAATCAGTCAAAATTGCTAATCTTATACCAGCCTCAACGGATTAACTCCAAATTCATCTAATTTTTCCCAAATACCTTTAACCTTTTGCTGCCGAATTGCCAGCCGTTTCGTGCACTCCGAAATATTACAGCACATAAGCGTTATTCCCATACATCTGTACACAATAGTAGTTTTTACGACACATTAGCTCCGCACTTTGAATAGGTTGTTTCGCAAAAGGACAATTTCTCATTTCGTCCGTTGCACGTGCGTGTACGTGCCCGCTCTTCCTAACTAGTTCTGCGATTAAATTTAACTTCTGCGAACGTTTTTTGGACTCATACGTGAACAAATTTCTTATTTTGGACGTCTTGGGTACGGCATTCGAAGGTTGATGGGCAGAAATTCGGGACACGATTGCTTTGTTTAGTTACGGTGGCTGTTTGGTGTTAGTTTGAGCACTTATTGACGTACTTGGGTGTTTTTGTTGTTATTTCCTTGTAGTTGTTTAAATAATATAGTGAACAGGTAAAAACGAATTTACAACTAGCAAAGGTAGCTATGAAGCAGCCAAACTTAAAAGCCAAGCCATCAAATAGTAAGCGTTAAACTAATGGGCACTTTACTGGTATGGGATGTTCATTTCAATCAAACATACGCCTTCGAGGTGTTATATTATATCCGCATTTAAAATTAAAAAGTCAGCCATTTTGTATATTGAAGTAATCAAATCTGTGGGAGTGAATTCGTCCGGGGAAGCGCGCGTTATTTGATTTGACCAATCAGAGATGACCTTGACGAAGCCCCGCCCCGTTAATGTCGAGAAGCTCGTGGCTAAGTAATAACTGCCGCATGGGTCGATCCATAAGTTTAAGCTACGCTTGCCGGGGTTGGTCTGTGGATGGGTGACCATCTTTACGTACCGAGACTCCTCCGTGCCTCGGAAAGCACGTTAAGCCGTTGGTCCCGGCTGTCATTCGTGGATCTTTGACAGTCGTTACGGGTCGTCAGAAGCCCGAAAGTCTGACAACCAGTCTTACCAAGGGGTATCGTATCACCCAATTACTGGGTTGTGGAGGTCAGATAGGCAGTCGCTCCATATAAAATACTGGTATTCAGCTGCATCCGGTTAAACTGGAAGCTGACCCCAACGTAGTTGGGAAAAGGCTAGGCAGATGATGATGTAACGAAGCTCAATAATAAATCTATTAAACTTTGGTTACTAAAATCAATTGGTGTTTTAAAGGTACGTAGGTAGTTTTTGTTGTAATATTGTAGTCATTCTAACCTTCGCAATATTGGTATCTTCATACGATGTTCAACTGTCTTCTGAAGGTAAAACATGCGTGAAAAAAGACCTCGCCTGTCCATCTCCTTACATCATTACGAAACCCTTTCCCTTTCGGGAAAGTTTGGGTCCAGAATCTAAGTGCGCCGGGATACGGCACAAATACGACCCGGACACCGCCCGCTATTCATTTATGTGGGCGATTACAGCTGTTGTTCTGTTCTTTGGGGTTTAAGGGATGCGGATTTATTTTAGGCCCAATGTGTCGCCCAAGACATTTGGAGGAAACCTGTGATAGTGTGGAGACATGTAAATAAATTAAATGTTTGCATGCATTCTTAATGTTTGGTCTTGCGTGTGGTGTGTCCTTGCCGTAGATTAGTCTTACTTTGTTTCAAGGAAACTCCTCAAGCCTTTGAATCACAAGGTTTCTTGCATCCTTTGTGCTATGTAAGCGGATATCTGTGTTTATTTGCTGCCAAGGGTTTTATGTATCCTTACTATAAACGTTCGGCAGATCTGGATGCAAATTCCCGGAATTATAAACGTTGAAAATCTAGTCTTATGCTTATCGTAGCGACAATAAATGACTAAAACTTGTCAAAAAGTAGGTAAAATGGATTTATTTTTGGCAGGTTCAGACTAAGATTAGAATGCCAAAGTTCTCAGAAAACAAAAACCGGCTAAGTGCGAGACTCTATGACACACACGAATGGTTTCGTATCAAAATTTACTACGGTTTTTGCATGAAATATTTGTGGTTATAGCGGCCACACTGTGAAATGCACAAAAAACATTCAATTAAAATGTTGTTTTGTTTCTGAATATTTTTTCTTGTTAACGTTTTACGCTACACAGCACATAATTACATAGTTTTTAGGGTTCCGTACCCAAAGGGTGAAACGGGACCCTATTACTAAGACTCCGCTGTCCATCGGTCTGTCTGTCCGCTTGTCACCAGGCTGTATCTCATGAACCGTGATAGTTAGACACTTGAAATTTTCACATAATATTTTTGATGTTTTTATAGATAATGGTACGGAACCTTTCATGCGCAAGTTCGACTCCCAATTGGTCGGTTTTTTGTGTTTGACAAGAAAACCCAGAAGTGTAATAAGGAAGGAAATCGAACTTCCTCTTAATTCGTGTTTAATCAATCAACGGCTACCCACGTCTTGAAATTACCCAAAAAAATCCTGTTCTTATCACGTTCAATTTTCCCCAATAATACAAGAAATGGCGTAAATTATTGCCTACCGTTTAAATAGATACAGTGTTACAATGAGCGATGTAATTATGTGGGACAAAGAGTTTCGGAGCCGAGAGAACAAAGACCGAACGTGTCTTAGGCCGGAGCGAGGGATTATGCCGCCTTGGCACAGTCGAGATGGTGTAGGAGGTTAAGTCTAGGAGAGTTTTGGAAGGAATCAGTTTTTGTTTCTGGAACTATTTTCTTCAGTAAGGGCACCATACATTTTGCTATTCGCAGATCTAACTTTTAAGAACTTCTTTACTTCAACGAGATAACATTGAAACTTGTTTTTAGGGGCTAGTTCTTGTAACTAGCTGTAAGTTTATAACTAAAGTTTTTTTTTTTAAGGGTTATTATTATTTTTTATGTCTGACATTACTCGGGACTCTAGGGTCCCGGACCTTTGGAAAGGCGTACGAGGGGCCGAAACAAACTCGCAGAGACCCGTTAAACGTGTTTAATGAAACGAGGCACCAACCTACGATTAAACCCTGTACGCACTATATGCTTGTGCACCCAAGGACAGCCCCCAGTTGGTGCCGGACTATTGCAAGATATGGAAACAAAGATATTGGATTATGGGTTGGGGTGGCTAAGTGAATTGGTTATATAGAACTATGGAAATACTAAAGCCCCTGCCTGACCAATATTTTATACAAAATAAACAGGTGGAATGGCAGGGGGTTAATTGCACACTCAATAATGGGATCCCGAAAACGGTCGCTAGCACAAAGTGTCGTAGTGACAAGGGGGCAACATTTCCTTTTTTTTTTTTTTTTTTACTGACTAAAACCCACCCCGTGTTCCTTCTGTTGCCTGTGCAATGCCAGGGGGCCACGGTATCCCTTTCGGACTTTCCGGCAACCCCGGCAGGCAATGGTCTCATCGGACCCCTTCACTCGCTGACACTCTTTGAGGCGCGCGTGGAACACAACGCGCCGTCGACCCGGGCTTGGTCCTTGCCGGACGGCGAGCTACCCATTGCTCACCGTCCGCAAGCCCACGCCTACGGTGGCCGGGAATCGGCTATGGATTCCCGACGCCCAGGGCGTCTTTTCCTGCGGCGGCTAGGGGCGTGAGGGCGCGAAATTTGCCTCTCCCTCACGCTCCCTCAAGCATTACTACTTCGCAGAAGGAGGTGACGGCCTCCCATGCCCTCTCGCTCCGTACCATGGCCTGGACCAGGGCCGGACGCGAGAGATCCCCGCCACCGATCGCCTCCACGAGGACACGGCGGTGCTCTGCCCAAGCCGGGCATACCTCCACCGTATGCTCCACCGTGTCCTCCGGGCGATCCACGCAGTGATGACACCCGGGCGTTTCCTCCCGCCTTATCCGAAACAAGTACCTCCCGAAACAGCCTCCTCATCCCGGACCTGTTAATTAAAGTCCACACAGGTCCGGCCTGTTCCGGCAAAGTAAACTCTACCAACACAGACCCGGAGTTCGGAGCGCGCAAGCCGCACCACGTCGTCAACGTAGAGATACGGCGGTGGGGTGATATTATTATGGTTTAAGAAAAGAGAATAGTGACTCAAACAAATCAATAATGTTTTGTGGACTTTAATTAACACGCGTTGTGAATACTGAAAGTGAATATAGAATGAATCCGGATAGTTTTAATAATGATTAGCACTAAAAGTAACTAAGCCTAGGCCTAACGAACAAAATTGTAGGTACAACACTAGTTATTTCAAACAAAAAGTCTGAGACTAGACGTGGAATAATTTAAGGACAAAAATACTGCTATAGACTCCTGCTCAAACCCTCGGGAGAACCAAGCCTGAAAAATGAACCGACCTTCATACAAATAAAATCACGTAAGCAATATATTTATTCTCTACGCAAACTTGATACACTGAGTGCCGCACTGCGTAATTATAATTCAGTCTAACGGATCCCCAATTAATGAGTGTACACATGAGACGCTCAAATTAAAATGTTTAACAACTCGTTAACATTTCCTAACGTGATTATTTTCCCACGCACTCACCACGCAAACGCCACGCACGTGCCACGCTAACGTCGCAATAATCATAATATATTACCAGTAATTATGAGAAATTTTAACTTGATACGGGTCATTATTCTTTATTATTTTTTATGGCAGTTACAATGATGATAAACATTAATAATTTTGGAGGGCTTATAAACCTGAAATTCTGAATCCTAATTATTATTATCCTAACTAATATTATAAATGCGAAAGTGAGTTTGTTTGTTTGCTACGCTTTCACGCTAAAACGGCTAAACAGATTTAAATGAAATTTGGCACATAGGTAGAGCATAACCTGGGTTACGATTTGGAATATTTTTATACCGATAGTCTTACGGGATCGAGACTTATGCGGGTGAAACCGCGGGGCGCATCTAAACATTTATAAAGAATGTAGTAATATTACCTGTTCTGAAAGCCTATTCTATTTAATCTGTTGTCCAATCTAATAGTAATAATAAAAACAGCCATCATTACTTAATTAAGTATTAGGCACTTATGTAATGATTGGCTCAATTGTAACCTAATCACAACAACTAAATGAGATTTGACAACAGATATGCCTACTGTAGAAAAACTTAATCAATCTTCCAGAATCCAGAAGCCTAATCTAGTCGTAGTTCTGCTCGGTATTGATACTTCTTTGTTTATTCCATTAGTTCATTTTGCGGTGGTTGTTTTAATATTGTAGAGAACAACTTACTCCTGAAGCCTGCTCTAAAAATAAACGAAATGAACCTAAATTTAAAGCTACTAATTATTAGTCCTAGGGTACAGACATTTGAAATGTTGTACTAAGAAGCTAATCATTGACATAATAAATTATGTTTGATTTTGTATGATACTGTACTTAGTTACACGAATAACAAAAATCTAAACACTGAAGAGTATTTTTATCAGCTTACCTACATTTTACCTTAATTCTAGCTTGTCCACTCTGAAATGACGCGCCCCACTACCACATTTACGCACGTGGTAATGCGGATTTCTATGGTAAAGGTAAAGTTTGAAAATAAATTCCATTTGATAAAAAGGAATCTCGTTGAAACAGCACACAAAATAAACAGTAAAAAAGTTAAGTTTAAACATTGCAAAAGTGCGAGAAACAGCAGGTGGCTAGTTTATCGCTCAGCAACAACGTGAAAGTTCATTTATCTCGGTTTACATTCAGTTAGAGCAAGCGATATAAAAAACAGAACATTTTAATATTTTATTCAGTATTTATGGGCTGCTGCTTATTTTGATAATTTTACTACTATTGTGAATACAATTATTACGTAAAATTAAGAAAACTAATTGTAAGTAAGCCAATTGACTACCAACTTTTTTATTTTTACATGTCTAATATTTAGTTAAATTACTAACTAAACAAATAAATACAAAGACAAAAGAACACATAGGCGTCGAAATACTCGTCAGCACCGCTGTCATCCGGAAACGTGCCTAGAGCATCATACATTGAATAATCATTGTCATTCATCGTGGCAATGCTGCTACGATAAATGGCAATGCTTATTCTCTGGCCAATGAACGAGCCAGCCCTCTGGTCACGTGAAGTATCGACCAGTCGGCGAGAAATTTTCTTAAAAAGGAGACGCGCACTCAGGCCCCCCAAACCCGAGTGTTTCGACCCCAAACGGCTCAAAACTGTAGATACCCATAAGGTCACAGTAATTGACCTTTCCTCTTGAGGGTCTCAGCAGCCGCAGCAGCGGCGCCAGCACAGCCTACCGTGCTAGAACTAATAACTTAAATTGTCCGTATAGATATCCAAATAACAACTGTCATTCTTTGACAGTTTGTATAAAATGGATACAACACACCTATGTAAACATATACACAGGTTACATAGACATAGGTTTTCAATTTTTTTACCAATTCATTTCCCTGATTGTAGTGACAGTTCAATGTGAAATTTCGAGAATTATTGCATTACAAAGGTGCGAATTTATCAAAACGGAGAAAAACTTCGCAGTGTACCTGTAGGTATTTGCCGCATATTTGATTGGATGGGCAGTAGCAGCTTGTTACAAACGATACAAATCAAGAGTTGAGTCCGCCGTTTCAAAACAAACAATCAATAATACTTTTATTTTTGAGAGGAGGCTTCACGAACGTTGATGCATACACTCTTTGCCATGGATATTTCCTATGTAATGTAATTAATGGATTTACATATCCATTTTATTTTTTCTCTCTACCAAGTTCCAAGCCACAATGGATTTGTGACATCACCATTCACCATATAACTTTCTACGTTGCTACAAATATCCTTGGCCTAAAAGAAAGGCTTGCATTAAGACTTGTAACTGATAAATCCACATTATCAAAGAGCAAAGTTTTCTTGTTCGTTTCTAAAGTTTTCACACGGAACCCGTTAAATTGAATCAGATAAAAGTTTTGGCTAAACGTTTTGCGTAGTTCACTGCGTGACGCGGTTTGCGGCTTAACTTACAACCGAGGTCTGCAGTGTGATTCTGTAAGACCTCATTCTAAAATTCGAATCTGAATCCGCGGTGAGTTTCTTGATTGGCATTCTATAAACTCGGTTGATAGTTCGAACTTACACTAGCGCTGCCCTTGCGAGCGTGTCAGCGAGTTGAACTAAATGTAAGTGAGATTTTGACAGATAAAGTATGAGATGACGTAAGAAGTGGTATTCAGTAAGGTAATTCCGCCATCACTTCGACGGTCACTTCGCACTCGAACACGATTCAAAGTGTCAAATAAAAAGCATCTATTTTACGAGTGAGATTATAAGAAATCCTATAAAAACAGTGTTAAAATAATATTTGTATGTCGCAGTGTTAAAAATTAGTACAATAACTATATAATTTGTGGTTAAAAACTACTTTTTAGGCGTTTGTGTTATGTGAATACCTACGATAACGTGAATTTAAAGCGATAACGATGGCCAGAATGTTTTTGTTAGAAGAGGCTCATGCTTTGGATAAAACAAGAAAAGCGTCGACAATCTAACCAAATTCGAAGTTTATCTTTAATAAATAACCCGAAATGACGCATATGTGAGCGTATATAGATTATCAAAGGAACTACCTAAATTGACCAACTAGCTAGAGTATGAGTTACTGCTTCTGATAAAGCCCACAAAACGTCGAGACTCGTGTAAACGTAAGTGCTTCATTTTATTAAGTATAAAGTTACTTTTGTAAGTATATACACAGTTTACAGCTGATAGATTTTTTACCAAGCACACCAACATAATTTATCGCATAAAACTCAAGAAAACAATATTCATACTAAGGATTAACTCTTTAGGTTGTTTTCCTGATAGCTATGTTTTCATCTTAGTCTAAGGACCCTATATTTACAGTTATAATAAAGGTACTTACTTGGTATTTATTTAGCATGTAAATAACCAAATTGGTCCCTATTTTGTTTTTACTATATCTAGATTACTTAATTTTTTTATTGATTTATTGTTTCACAGATATTATGCACTTTGTCATTCTTGGCTAATGGCAGTTATCAGAAAATAATAAAAGAAAATATAAGGACATAATTATCGCAACCATCAGCACCTCGTTGCATAAATGAAGTAGTGGAAGCTCTTAATAATCCAGCAATAGTAAAAATATATATAAGGTTCCCTCAAAGTATACAAGAAAGACAAATGTTAAAAGAAAGGTTAGTACCTAGGTATAATAAAACTAAAGTGACCCTTCTTTGATTTTTACATATTTGTGATAGTTAATTATGTTAGTGGTTACTTTAAATTACAGGTTCTACAAAAAGTTTGGCTTTCCAGCAGCTCTGGGGTGTGTCGATGGCACTGGTGGCATTGAAAAAACCAGAAGAGAATGAAGAATGTTTCTACTGCCGCTGCCGCAAAGGTTACCATGCAAGATATGTGCAATTGGTAAAATGGATTCCAATATTGTAATCTATTACTATTATTATAGTATTCAATTAGTCTTCATATTATTTCTTTTTTATATTTTTAGTTTTCAGATAACAGATGCAGATCTAAATATTTTAAATGTGGATCCAAGATAATGGTGGAGCTACTCATGATAGCTTCATTTTTAACTATGGTGTTATAAAAGCCCACTAAGCATTAACAAATGCTGGTGAAGAAGTTGTTTTCCTTGGTTAGTTAATCCCTCCCTACCCCTACTTCAGAATATAAGCCTAATTAGGTATAAAAACTACATAATTATTTGTTACTTACCTATTAATTATTTTCAGGTGATTCAGGATATGCTCAGCGCGCCTACCTTATGACGCCAATTAGTGGTGCTGAAGATAATTCCCCAGAAGCTTTCTATAATGACCGTCACTTAACTGCTTGCAATTCAGTAGAGAGAACAATTGATATCCTAAAAGGACGATTTAGGTGCTTGTTAGAACACAGAGTGCTCAATTATCATCCAGATGTATTTGCAAAATAGTTATTGCATGTTGTGTTTTGCACAACATGTGCAATCGCGCATGAATTGACAATTTCAGAAGAAGAGAGACTAGAAGAGCTCCAAACAATTGCTGAAGTTCAAATGAGGCAAACTAGGGATTTGCCATCTAATGCCGATTTAGCTCTAGGGCAACTACGTAGGCGAAACTAAGTAAATATGCTATGGTGTTCACATCATAATTTTTTTTTTTTTTTGTGTGTGAGGCGGGTCGTTACGTTCCCCAGCGGAGCGATGGTTGGTTCATACGTCGTGCTCGTGAACGGGTGCCGCCAGTGGGAACGGGTAGTATATTGTATTATAATTATTTATTTATTTATCCTTCAAGCACAAAAATGTACTGAGGTGGACTTAATGCCACAGGCATTTTCTATCAGTCAACCTTTGGGTGATGCAGAGACAAACAGGTGTAGGTGCAATAGCGAGAATTGAGGAAAAAAACATCTATTTAAATATAAAGATATACATATATACCTATTAAAACTAAATATAATAAATACACCTAATTATATATAAATATAAGCACAAATAAGAAAAAATGGGAAAACATTACCGTTGTGATAATAATAATATAATTGACTATGTCTGGATGATAATTGAGTACCTATGTCATGTTCACTCTAAACGTGATGCACACGGTAAAGAACATGTAGCTAACATGAACATAGGTGCGATAATAAGTCTGCAGTGTCAAATTAAACCAAATCGAAACAAATCACCAATGGACTTTCAATAAAACTGTGCTAGTATTCGTTAAAAGTGATAAATTCATAAGTTAAAGCCCCACCCCAAAACACACTGCAGGATCTAACTCTTATGATAGTTAGTTAGTTGTTTTTGTAAATAGATAGATAAATATATGTATGTAAAAGACAGAGGTCAACAACCCTTAACCCCAACTTAGAAAGGGTTGTTGACCTCTGTCTTATATTTACTGGGATAAAATGGGAGGCCTCTACGGAGAGGCCATTTTGTGAAATAGTGGTAGATTCAATAGATTTCTATTTTTAGCACATCAGGAAATGTATAAAATGAAACTAAATCCAAACTAATCACCAATGGACTTTCAATAAAACCGCTTTAGTATCCGTTTAAATGTGTTTTATTTATTCAAAATCAATCATTTATTTCAAATAGGCACATGAAAAGGCATTTTTGAATGTCAACAATTACAATAAAATAGAATTGATTCTAGTCGCCCCTTCCAAAAGGTAGTGTTCGTATGGAGAAGAGAGGACAAGAAAATCCACCGTTACTCTTTAAAAATGTTTTACAAGGTTTTGTATACATTCATTATATAATTATATGTGAAGATGATGCACCTAGAATAAAATTAGTCTAACACAAAGGTAAAAAGAAAAATTAAGCATAACATAACATCACGCCTTGTTTCCCCGAAGGGTTGGGCAGAGGTGTACCTGTAGTACACCCACATTTCCTCAGTAATGTTTTTTAAGTCCCATGTAATAGGGGGCGAGCCTATTGCCATCAACCAGGCAAAATTATTAAAGACTGGTCTACTACTGAGAAATTCCTGTTGGAAAAACCCATTAATAATTTGCCTGACTTGGGAATCAAACCCACAACCTCATGCTCAACAGTAGCACTTGCAACCACTAGACCAACGAGGCAGTCTGGTCAAAAATAAAGTAATGACAGGTAAATCAACTATGTGATAGAGACATGGTTCTCACATATTTACAATATATATTATATTAACTTATATTACTACACCCTATCTCTATTTTTAGCCTCTGCCAATGCTTGCAGCCCTTTTCCCACTGCAGCCACAGCTTCAGCTAAGATATTATCTCTCTCTGCACTCCTTTCATCCATGGCCCTTTCTCTTTCCACACTCCTCTCCATAAAGGGTTGCAGGATTTGTGCACTTAGTCGAACTAACTGGATATTCTGAAACAACAGAAACAATCCTAAAAAGGAACCCCGTTTACCTATATTATAATTAAGTATTGACATTTCCAATTCCAGAAAGTTGCTAAAGTGCCACAGTAAATAATAGCACTTCAAATTTCAACAAGAAATTTTAAAAAAATCTCTTAACGTAGATGTTATTTAATAATAATCAACAAAAATAAAAAAGTAAAGTAGATAAGTTGTTACCTCCTAAAACTATAGCTCGGGTCAGAGTGTAGCGGACCTGTTCTCAAGATATGATTTGAGTCTTCATGAATCTCTCTCTACCCAGACACATACCTGCAAAATACTTTAGCTTGTTCCAACAGTTGAGCTGGATGACGAAGCAAACAGTCTTCTCGAAATTGCAGGATCAGGTAGTCTGTAATTATGAGTGTGCTCTTGACTATCCTCAATCAGTTCAGAACCCTGAAAAGTAAATTGGATAAAATATTACTCCATAATTATCTTTCTTGTGGAATAAAATTAGTGAGAAATATTTTGACTGAAAATAGTAGGTACTCTAAAGATAAATTAGTATTTGAATTATATTAGTAATGAATTAATGTAATGTAGAAGTAAGGTGTTTCATGGTGATAAAGTTATAATATAGATAGGTACCTACTACATTTAGATCTAATAGAATGAAATCTAGACACATCAGATTTATAGTAGTGGGTATGTACCTAGTAGAAAAATACCAAAATTTAAACTTACTTCATGATTATTTCACAATTATTTTCGACAAACACAACAACAAAAACAACGCAACGTACTGTCAACATATTGTGACATATATTTTTTTCGTAAGCGAAGCATAGATTATAAATTCATGGCAAGAATTTAGAGTTTTTTGTTTTTTACTTATTATTAACTACCTCAAATTCCTTTATATAAGAAATTTAAATTTAAACATCTTAAGCTAAAATTCTGTGCCAAAAACTCAACAATCGTGTCAAAAAACTGGAATCGATAAAACTTTACTAACATTTTGTTGAGTATGGTAGTCACTAGTATTGTCATTGGTCACTTCGGTGCTCACTTCACTTCGCAAGTGACTAGGTGATGCTTACAGAATGCAAAATCAAGGTCATTTTGAACCTTAAGCGAAGTGAGAGTGAATAGCGAAGTGAGATGCGAGTTTTTGTTTGAATTTTACAGAATCGACGTGCTGGGGTTCGACTGCCGACCGTTATGGGACTTTGAAGGGTCTGATTTAAGTTTACAGTATTGTGGTGGATTCTATGGAGATAAACGAATGAATGTCAGAGTAATATGTTTTGACATTGTTAACGGGTTTTTCGTGGTGCCTTGAAAGTCGAGTTAGTGTTTTGGTCTATAATCAGGCGTAACTTTGCAGAAATCTATGACAGTAAAATGATATGCAAAAATATTTAGTTTTAATTTCGATATGCATAACATTTAACTAGTGTTTTGTGATTGAGCACGAGGTTCCATAAGTTTGAAATCATAGTAAGTAAAGTCAGTGAAAATTAATTGATAAGTAAATTTACTACCAACTTAAATTGTCCGTTTATAACGATTTCACTGTAACCGACGTATCGGTTAAAACGACGAATTTTGAGGACCCAGCATTTCTGTTTACTGAACATAGTGTGTGTACCCTATATTGCAACTTTCATCGAAATCGTTAGAGCCGTTTTTGAGAACGTGATTACAAATATATAAGATTAAGCCATTTTGATTAAGTTACAAACGTTAAGTAACATTCGCATTTTAGGTTCACATTCAAATTAGTTAAATTTCCGTTAATGGAATATACGAATGGTATTTGTAATAAACCTTTGTGCTTTGTAGTGGTATGTCAATGTTAGTTTATCTGGAGTGCTTTCATTTGCTATTTAAACGGTTGTCAAAGCAAGTTTGTTTACTTACCTACATTATATAGTTTCCGCTACAAACATATTATTGTGGCTGTTACTTAGATTGATGCAATACAAACTACCACGAGAGAGTTCTTAACGTGTAAAAAAATAGGAAACATCATGGTTCTATTTTAAAGGAATTCCTAAAAAACCACGTTTTCAATTGTTTGTAATAGAAAACTACCTGCTGTTTGTGGACGTGGATTTGGTTTGTAAACGCAACCACGTTTGAAAAACGTTGCCCCATGCTAGAAATTCTTCTGTTTGGAGAAACTCCAATAGCAACGTGTGGTGACAAAGGTTTAAAAAAAATACACGATTTGAACTGCAAAGGAATAACATGGAGCAATTTTCTTCAGTTTCCAGATTTTTGCTCTATTTTTACCCTTGTAACCCATTCCAAAAGCTCACCCTGTATATGCATTAGACAATGAATTCGCACCTTATAGGACCGCATAATGTAACTATGTTATTCCCAAGGCGATATTAATACACAGCCGTGTGATTTACGTCCATACTGCGTGCTACAACAAATAGCAATGTGTTGACTTAACGATCGATAACCTACTATCTCCTCGAGAAAATCTACGTGAAAGCCTATGGTAATTTAGGGGTATAAGGAATATGGTGTAAAGTTCACTCATCCACCATAGAAAAGGGAGGATCCTCTGACCAGACGGGTGTTGTGTCTGGCGGGCAACTGCTCGAGTGTTGATGTCGTAAATCTATGTCTATGAACTGACATGATAATGTTAGTGTCTGCAGTCGAGTTCGTTTCTAAGTTTTTCTTTTATATTTGAACTTGTGGCTAAGTAATACTAGCCGCACGGCTCAATCCATTAGGTTAAGCTACGCTTGCCGGGGTTGGGTCTGTGGATGGGTGGACCATCTTTACATATACAAGATAAATAAATAAATAAAAAGTTTATTTTGGAACAATAACCCAAGACTAAGTATAAATAAAACGATGATAGCTGCAAAAGTATAAACTGTAGCGAGGCTAACAACGCCCTTCTCCAGATACAAAGTGGAATGATGGTCCATGCAAAAGTGCTTAAAAGGTAATCAAGTTAATTAAGTTAATTTAGATTTAGTCAATTAATAATAAAAACAGAAAATAAGACAAGGATAAACAGTACAGAACAAGACATAATGATTTGGGATGTATTTTTGACGTTGAATTAATGTGGTGAGTGTAGGGTGAATGGGTGTGTGAGGGAGTGATGAGTATTTTGAGTATTTTACATACCGAGACTCCTCCGTGCCTTGGAAAGCACAAGCCGTTGGTCCCGGCTGTCATTCGTGGATTTTTGATAGTTGTTACGGGTCGTCAGAAGCCCGAAAGTCTGACAGCAAGTCTTACCGAGGGGTATCGTATTACCCAGTTCCTGGGTTGTGGAAGTCAGATAGGCAGTCGCTCCATGTAAAATACTGGTATTCAGCTGCATCTGGTTAGACTGGAAGCCGACCCAAATATAGTTGGTAAAAGGCTAGGCAGATTGATTTGATTTGAATTTGTGGCCCGCCCCAGCTTCGCACGGGTGACGTATCAAATCATCGAGATGTATGTGTGAGATCTTCGAAATAAATGCTCAAAATTATGGTGAGAACCGTAACAAAATCCATTGCACAGCTTAGAAAATTTAAGCGGTTACATAGAAAGACACTAAAAGCGACTTTGATTAATTTATATCGTTTGAGTAATTTTAGATATCGTAAAACGCTGGCATAACTTATTTGTATGAAATGTAGAAGACGTTTTCCTATAACTATTATAGTTAATGTTCTATTTATTTTGTCCTCAGCACCGCCAAACCGGCCAACCATAATGGACGCAAAGACCAGAAGCCACACGCGACTGCTAGAGCCCTACAATGAGGGAGACACCCTGGAACTTGCATGCGAGTGCTTTGGAGGTGAGTCTTAACTGTTCCTCTCTCATTGTGACACGAACTAGATCTTTCATGTAATCATGTGTGGCTAGATCTGAGGATCAGCAAAAGTGGAATATTATATACAGATATGTAGGCTGGTACGTTAAGTTTTAAAAATTCCACTCTCCTATAGATAGTGCAATCCACTGAGACGCGCCCCACACACAGCTTACAGTACAGTAAGCGCGGAGTGGGGCGCGTCGTCGTGGATTACACTATCTGTAACTAGCTTGCTATGCCCGACAGGGTCCGTAATGGGCTCATTATATTTAAAGTTACCGCCTAAGTACAGTATACATTGCGGAATGCAATATCCTAACTTTATAATATACATATTATAAATGCATAAGTGAGTTTGTTTATTTATTTGTATATCACGCTTTCACGCTAAAACGGCTAAACAGATTTAAATGAAATTTGGCACATGGATAGATCATGATCTGGATTAGGACATAGAATACTTTCTATCTCGATATTCCCATGGGATCAAGACTTAGGTGAAACCGCAGGGCTCAGCTAAATAATAATAAATAATAATAGTACTTTACTGTACTTTTTTTCGCGGGTAGGTGTAAATAATAGATAGACGTATCTCTGTTTTTGAATTTATATTTAAAATAGAAATAATCAGTTTGTTGTCTAAATTTCAATCAATTAATAGTGTTTAACCCCCATTACACGGGTACTCACGTTTGTGGCACATTTATGCGACTCAAGTAATAAAATTACACCACCTGCCAGCTCATCATCTACAATACAGACACTACACTTTTCACCTTGACACTAGTGGATCGCTATAATAACGCTATGTCCCAACTTGCTGAGATACTGTCAGTGCAAAAATGTCTTGAAGAGAACTTCACACGAAAGATGGAAGCACTGGAAGCTCAGATTCAGTGCGCTGGACCTGCCAAGGATACCGTGGCAAGGGTGGCTGACGAGTTCCGGACCTTCAGGGAGCTTGTTTTCAGCATGCTTGGCTTGCTCCGGACCCAGATCAGTGAGTGTGCTAAGCAGGTTGATGGATTGGAGACCAGACATAGGCGGAAAGCACTGATCTTTCAAGGTGTTGCCGAAGTTGACAGTGAAGACAGCACCGCAGTCATCCTGGATGTCATCACAAATAAGCTGGCCCTGAGGAACTTCTCTGCATCTTCCATAAAGGTTTGTCACAGACTAGGCGCTGCCAGTAAAGATCATCATAGGCCGATACTGATTAGGTTTTCCAGCTACGATGACAAATCAGTAGTCTGGAAAGCTAAGACGCGATTGAAGGGAACTTCAATCGCAGTCAAGGAGTTCTTGACAAGGGTCCGGCAATCCATCTTTGGGCAGGCGCGTCTACACTTCGGAATGCGGTCGTGTTGGACTCAGGACGGTGTTGTTGTTATAAAAGCCTTCGACGGAAGTAGACATAAAGTTTCTTCAATGGATGAGTTGAATTCTCTGCTTGCGAAGTTTCCAAAGGTTCAAGGCACAGGAGATAGCCTGCAAAGGAGAGGGTAACAATCATAGTTATCATGTTTCATAAATTGTTTCTAGATTGATTTGCTTGCACTTGTTATTAAGGAATTACTTACCGATGTTATTTCTTTGTTTATGTTCTTAGTAGTCCCTCTAATATTAGTTACGCAATTTCCTCGTAGACATCGTGAGGAAATTGCGTAACTTCTGAATGTAAATTGGCACACTGTAGAGAATAATTTACCCTCAACAAGTTTTATTTTAATTTTATGTGTTACACGCTTTCTCAAATTTTATTTTTCTGGTACGTAAACGTCAAATATGTCAAATGTCAAATGCAGAAGTAAAAGTCCACAGATTATTTAGGAAAGTAAGATATGTCATCTTACTTACTAATTAGATACGTTTCACGACTTATTCATATTTTATAATGTTACCATAATTGTTTGTTTGTTTAAACTTCGTTTATCTTGATATTACTACTATGTTATTCCGCATGACACATAAACTCTTTTAAATGTTTCACTGTGTGCTTTTATCTTATAACGTTGAAGTTTTTAAAATGTTTAGTTAGATGATGTTGTGAGCTGGCGGGTGGTGCAGAGTTGCGAACATCGTACCAGTCATTCGTGTGGTTTCTAGCATTGTATATAATATTATATTTATAGATATTAATTTTATTTTACATATTTATGACATCTGATAACGAATCATTTTATTCTGCCCAAGAATCTAGTGCCGCTTCCAGCGATGAAACTTTCACTTCTCTTACAGACACCCTAGGTGTTCTTTTACGCCAAAATTTCAGCCAAAATTCTTGCCGGCTATTTAACGTATGCCACCTCAATGCCCAGAGTATTCCCAGTCACTACAACGAACTATACGACACGTTTTCCGACAACAACGTTCACGCCGTCCTGATTTCCGAGACTTGGCTCAAACCAGAACTGCTTTCAACCACTTACCCGCTCCCCGGTTTTGTTCTTCTTCGGAATGACCGGATCGGTAGGAGGGGGGGTGGTGTAGCCATCTACCTTCGTGATGATTTCCCATTTAAAATTCTAGCTTCTTCTTCTTCCAATGAATCCGCAGAGTTTCTTTTCCTCGAGGTTTGTGTCAAGGGAGTTAAAGCCGTCCTTGGCGTAGCTTATTGCCCTCCTTCCATTGATTACTTCACTGAATTCGAATCGGTACTTGAATCTTTGGGTTCGAAATATGCACATCACATTATTATGGGGGATTTTAATACCAACCTCCTTGCCCACAACTCCCCTCGGTCCCGTAAACTTCTGCATTTAGTCGAGTCAGCAAGTCTGCATGTTTTGCCTCTTCAACCCACTCATCATAATATAGTCGGTGATGATACTTGGCTTGACCTGATCCTCACCTCTAATCCTTCCCTAGTTTCCTCACATGGTCAGCTCGATGCTCCTGGCTTTTCCCATCACGACATTATTTTCTTATCCTATGTCCTTAAACCCCCTAAACCTAAACCAACGTTCCAGTACAGGCGTGCCTTTGCGCGTGTGAATGGCGAGAGGCTTCAACAAGATGCGTCCAATATTGACTGGTCACCTCTGGAAGCAGCTGCTTCAGTTGAGGAAAAAGTCAAATTATTCAACGATGTTGTGGTCACGTTATTTGACGCCCATGCCCCTATCAAGAAAATCAAGTTGAAGCGTTCGCCAGCGCCTTGGATGAACAGGGGAGTTCGGATGGCAATGCGACGGAGGGACCGCGCGTTTCGGAAGTTTAAAAAGGATCGCTCGGATGACAATTGGGCCTTGTTTAAGGCTGCTAGGAATCGGTGTAATCAGATGATACGCAACGCTAAACGCCGCCACATCCTAAATAATATCACTTCTTCTTCTCCTGCCGATATTTGGAAGTTCCTTGGAACTTTGGGCATTGGTAAATCGCGACATTCAGACCTTCCTAACACAATTGGTTTGGACGATTTAAATCGCCATTTCTCCACTGTTCCCACTCTAGATAGTCCAACCAAATGTCAAACCCTCGACTACCTTGCTGGTCTGACGCGTCCTAATATTAATCCCTTCGTCTTCACCCCTGTCGACCCGGGAGAGATAAAAAAGATAATCCTTTCCATTAAATCCAAAGCGGTGGGCTGCGATAATATCAGCCGCCATATGATCGTAGCGGCTCTTGATCAACTACTTCCTGCAATCTCCCACATCATAAACTTTTCCCTTTACACCGGTGTTTTCCCTTCCCTCTGGCGTAAAGCCCTTGTTCGGCCTTTACCTAAGATACCCAATCCCTCTCTTCCTAGTCACTTTCGCCCAATATCCATCCTTCCCTTTCTATCTAAAGTGCTCGAGGCCAGTGTTCATAGGCAATTCTCCCACTTTATTCACCGCAACTCCCTCATCAGTCCTTTTCAATCCGGTTTCAGGCCTGGGCACAGTACCGTTTCAGCTCTCCTTAAAGTGACTGATGATATAAGGCGGGGAATGGAAGACACTAAAGTTACAGTCTTAGTATTAATTGACTTCTCCAATGCTTTTAACACCGTCAGTCACGAAGTCCTCTTATCCATCCTTTCCTATCTTATGGTCTCTCGGGAGGCATTGGAATGGTTTTCCTCTTATCTTCAGGGGCGTCAGCAGTCTGTTCGTGCTGGAGACTCTTCGTCGGGTTGGTGTGATCTTGCAGCTGGCGTCCCTCAGGGCGGTATATTATCTCCTCTTTTGTTCTCCATTTTTATTAATCTCATTACCACTGAACTTCAGACTGCGTATCATCTTTATGCTGACGATTTGCAGCTTTACTGCCAGGCAAGTGTGGACAGCATATCCGATGCGATTGAGGAGCTAAACCGGGATTTAGGTGTGGTTAAAAGCTGGTCTGATCGTTTTGGGTTGGCGGTTAATCCTACCAAGTGTCAGGCTATCATTGTAGGGAGCACCTACAGTACGAGGAAGCTGAATGGCTTAATTGTGCCACCTGTAATGTTCGACAACTCAGTCATCCCGTTTGGCTCCGATGTTAAGGATCTTGGTCTGCATGTTGACACATGTCTTGACTGGCGAAAGCAGGTCACGACTGTAAGTAAAAAAGTCACCGGAACGCTGCGGTCGCTCTATCGGTTGAAAAACCTTCTCCCATCACACATAAAGGCAATGCTTGTACAGTCCCTAATCTTTCCCATAATAGACTATGGTGATGTGTGTTACTATGACCTGAATGCAGATCTCCTCAATAAACTTGACCGCCTTCTAAATAACTGCATTCGATTCGTGTTCAATCTCCGTAAGTATGATCATGTGTCTGCGCATCGATTGCTTTTAAAATGGTTACCCATTCGTCAGCGCAGAGAGTTGAGGGCTCTGTTAATGTTGTATTCTATACTCGACAAACCCACTGCTCCTTCTTACCTGACTTCCCATGTTCAATACCTTTGCTCTGCCCATAGCAAAAATCTTCGTTCTACCAACAATCGTCTTCTACGATGTCCTTCTCACCGCTCTGGTTTTATTCACTCTTCTTTCTTTGTCCAGGCGGTATTTCTTTGGAATGCGCTTCCTCTGAATATCAGGATGGCAACCAGTCGGTTATCTTTCAAGTTGATGGCACGTAAACATATTCGTGAAAAGTTGGCAGAATCTTTGCAGCGCTGATTTGCTGGATTTGTTTTCTCCTCTACTTATCGTTATTTCTCCTGACAAAGTTGATTCGGTTTATATGTATGTATCTATGTATGTTTTATGTATTAGTAGGTATTCATTATCACGTTATCTATCACTTATGTTGCACCTGCCATGTTTTGTCTCTGCACCACCCTAAGGTTGACTGGTAGAAAATGCCTCAGGCATTAAGTCCGCCTTTGTACAGTATTTTTTTTTTACTTGTGCATAAAGTTTTAATAAATAAAATAAATAGTATATTGAGCATTGAAATTATCGTCATTGGTGGAAGCCCCAAGTTGCAGTGAGCTTCTTCATCTTTTTTCAAGTCAATGGAATAACATAACATGACACCTTGTTTCCCCAAATTGTTGTGCAGAGGTGTACCTATGGTACACCCACATTTCGCCACTTATGTTTAAGTCCTATGTAACGAGGGGGTGAACCTAATGTCACCAACCGGGCACAAATCCAGACTCCGGTACTCCGGGCTGCTACTGAGAAATTCCACCACCTGGGAATCGAACCCAGCACCTCATGCTCAGCAGTAGCGTTTTCGACCACTAGACCAGCAGTCAATGGAATATATATTAAATAAAATAATCTCAGTAGGTGGCCGCGTCAATCGCGACTTCAGTGGCGCTTTTTAGAGTAAGTTAAGTATAAACAGTGCTTTTATGTATTTATCTTGCGATCAAGAGTGTTCTTTACGATCCAAAGAGTTTGCACTATCATACTGAGTATATTCACTGAGTTTTTGTGGCTAGAATTTTCCGCATTTGCTGGTAGGGTATTTCGCTTTTATTTTTTTCTATTGTGAGCAGCGCGGAAATTAGTCCTCGCCACTTGTGTAGCAATTTGTAGCATAAACTAAGTTTTTTAGCGCACAAAGCGTGAAGATAATATTAAACATAATAGTTGTGAGCAACGACATAAAAGAAAAAAAGGGCTACAGTAAGCCATTATTTACATACAATTATAACAATCGCAAGACTCCAGAGTTTTACTTTTAGTAAAGCATTTACTTGATTAGAAAATTTTATCATTTAAATCCTACTGCTCAGTACTTGTTTTTCAAGTTATTAAATATTTTAAAAGAAACAGCGCATTTAAATTGACTATTACAATCGTCTTCTAATCTATGCAAATTAACAAAAATATAAGTTTTATTAAACGCCTCATCGCCTAGAAGATCTTGAATTATTCATTGGATTCCAATCTACATCTTGTACTCGTAATCTAATCAAATCTAATTAATCAAATTCTTGAACATCAAAGGCTTACCTTTGGATTAGTGATCCTTGTTATTAGCCAATTATTAATGTTATATTCAATCTTGATTTGATTAAGATTGATTAGACAATATTGAAAGGTCCTGAGGGTGACAGCTGATGTCATAAATTCACAAAGACTGTTATCGCTGATCGCATTACGTCAATCAATCTGCCTAGCCTTTCCCCAACTATATTGGGTCGGCTTTCAGTCAAACTGAATGCAGCTGAATACCTGTATTTTACATGGAGCGACTGCCAATCTGACCTCCACAACCCAGTAACTGGGTAATACGATACCCATAGCTATTGGTCCTGGCTCTCATTTATAGATCTTTGACATTCGTTACGGGTAGTAAGGAGCCCAAAAGTCTGACAACCTGTCTTACCAAGGGGTATCGTGGCTCAGTAACAGAGTTATGGAAATCAGATAGGCAGTCGCTCCATGTAAAATACTAGTATTCAATTGCATTTGGTTAGACTGGAAGCTCTGCCGTCCTTTAACTAGAAAACCGTTAAGCCCTTAAAGTTGTTTCCGAGAAAATAGCAAAAAACGCGCGAATCATTGTTTCTTAAAAACTATGATACTTAGGTAAATGATTGTTCGACACATCAATTGATATTTCTTTCTTTATAACCTAAAGAATCTTTTATGTCCAGAAACTCATATTAATTAGTTTCAAAATACATTTTTCTTATTTTGTGTACTGACCACAACAGAGTTGGAAAGAGGCTAGGCAGATTAATTGATTGAATGGTTGGAAGCGGACAATATTATAAAAAAAACAAGTGCATGTTAATTAAAATTAAAGTAAAAAAATTAAAATTAAGTAAAATAACGTCAAATCACGCCTGTATTGAGCATGCTCCGAGAGTGTGGGCAAAAATGTTTCTTATGTTATGTTTAGTGATGCAACCAATACTACTTTTACGAATACCAATTGTACCATTCGCCGAATACGAATATCTGATTCTACTACAGCTGCAAGCAATTATTAGTCAAAGAAGGTGACAGGAAATTATACACGTCACGCAATATAATTTAATAATTAAAATTAACTATAGGTAAATGTTTATTTTACTAACAAAATAGTCGCAAATGTTTTGGCGATGAATGATTCCTTTTTTTTCTTTCTGTGTATGCCCTGATGTTGAAAATAGCCTTTCAGAGCCTTTCACTGTGAAAGGTTTTATCGAGAAATCTTTTCACAATAATAATGTCGCGTTAATATGTCGCAACGCAATATCTATATGGGATTTCTAAGAAATCAATGATTATGAATGTCATGAAAGTATTCGGCAAAAACGATTATTCGTATTCATAATCGTTGCATCACTAGTTATGTTTAATCCCATGTAATAAGGAACTTTGTAATTAGAGGAGTAATTAAGAATGTATAGAGATATCTCTAGTCGGAAATTGCGAACACAAAGAGGGCTATAGTGGTAATATATGTTCATTTCCCTTCCGTATTTGAAGAGGATTTTGCTTAGCAGGTAATTAATAGGTAAATTCAGGTTGGATTTAGTTTTCTTATCTTTGTGATTTTGACAGGGATACTCACACTCATACTGTACCTACTACAAAACAACGCTATTCAAATTGATAACAGAGCAAGTTGGATTGATGAAACAATTGAAAGATACCAATAACATCCGTGTTTTCCACTGCTATGCCTCTGATAGGTTTCACTTACAGTTCCACACTCGTTATTTTGGAGTATTTGTGAATTCCCCTTATTGTTCAGCTATTGTTGTCGCATTTGAGTTTTTGAAATGCATTTGATCCTTATTTCCAATGGATGAATTCATGTTTTTGATAAAGCAATTACGGTTTTATGTGTTTATTATAAATCTTTTGTTTTATTTTTTTTATTTAAAACATTGTTTATTGTTTGTTTATTGACGTGGAATATTTTTTTGTGAAAAAACAAACAAGAGTAAATTGACATTACAGGGGTCGTGTTATGTTTATCTGTAAATATCATTTATCATTTGGAGCTTTAGATCAGGAAATTAAGAATAATAGGAAATCTCTTGTTATTTAAAAATATTCCTTCATCCAAAAATTCACGAAGTTTTAATCACGTCGCGTCGCTTGCTGAATGTGTGTTGGCGATTTCATGCCTACAAGTCTTTCTTTTAATTGGCATTGGTGGTGATCTTTAATACCTTAAAAGCAGCCTTAATAGAGCACACGCTTAAACAGACAAAATTCTATTAAAATTATTATTTTATTGTTTAAATAGTGTGCACTGGTGGCCCAGTGATATCGGCCGCAAATTACGAGTTGTAGGTTCTTACCTTGACAGATAGTTTACTTTGTGTACATTATTTCAACACCACTGCCCTCATAACGATGAGGTAAAACAACATTTTAGGAAATTTGAGGACATATTATGTGTGTATCTACCAACCCGCACTGGGCCCGCTTGGTGGATTTCAGCGCGTTCCCAGTTCTATAGGCTGATTATGCCTTAAAAAAAAAACGCAATATGATTAGTTTCTAAACCATTAGAAATTGCTCTCTAAGTCTCTGACCCACCATGATAGTTCCTTTTTTTACACTCATTTTTTTCCAACCAAACATTAGTCAATACATTTTCCTCAATTTACAGAAGTAGGTCAACTAATCATTTTACTGTTTTGTTGAGGAAACAATCTAATCCATCCCTAGTATTGTAGATATTTTTGTGTATTTGCCAAATAATCACGGCGCGTTGATGTGCCGGCATTGTGCATCTCGCAATCTAATAAATAGGGGTTGCTTATAAATTATTTGTGTAATATAGTTATGTATTGCTTGACTGGCGTTTCGAGGGTTTGTCGGGGAGAAAGATGAAAGGATTGGAAAAAATTGGGTTAGCATGGAAGTAGTTGGGTTGCTCAATTTTGTGGATCGAATCTCATGTTTATTTAGTTACTTTTCACGATATCCAAAAAATTTTCATCAATTCGACTTAATTTATAAGAAAACCGTGAAAAAAAAAAAAGGAACCGTACTAAAAGTACAATAGCGGTTACACCGCCACACACAGTACCACGCATCAAAGACATGACGTCACACAAATCCTCCATCGCGCAATTAGAGTTTACCGCGCGAACGACATATAAAATTAAAAAAAAAACAAAATTCAAAAGTCATTTATTCAAACTAGGCTGAGAATCAGCACTTTTCGAACGTCAAAATTACATAAGACAGTCCCCCAAAACGCCCACCCTTCACCACTTCCTAGTGCTTTTGCTGGGAAGAAGAAGTGGCGCAACCATTATACCAAGCCCAACAAATGAGTTATGAACCTTATGAAGCCGGTGAAAGGGAGCACGTAGTTTATCCTTACTTCTTGTGTTAACATTGTGAATATCACTGTTTTTTGTGTATAAGTGTATATTTTGCCTAATATATAAGATGTTGGCGAAGATGAATAGATGCCACTGTGAGAATAACGATATCTTTGAAAAAATCTCTTAGAGAAACTCTGGCACCTAGCTGGTAAATTGCTCGAATAGCTCGTTTTTGGAGGACAAATATATTTTGAATATCTGCAGCTTTGCCCCACAGCAGAATACCATAGGACATAACGCTATGAAAATAACTAAAATAGACTAACCGAGCTGTATCAACGTCAGTGTATTGTCTTACTTTTCTGACGGCGTAGGCGGCCGAACTGAGTCTTCCCGCTAGGCTCGATATATGTTGGCCCCACTGAAGTTTGGCATCTACTGTTATGCCCAGAAAAACTGCCGAGTTTACAGTTTCAAGCACCTCTTTATCTAAGACGATGTTGGGTCCTAGATTTCTAACATTTGGAAGGGCAAACTTTACACATTTCGTTTTTTTGGCATTGAGAACTAGGTTATTTGTCGTAAACCAATCCGTAACCATTGATAGTGCACTGTTTACATCGTCAAAATCTTGTCTATTCCTGTCTACTTTAAAAATAAGAGAGGTATCATCTACAAACAGTACAACTTCACAGATACCCTTTAAATAGAATGGTAAGTCATTGATATATACTAAGAACAAGAATGGACCCAGTATTGAGCCTTGAGGTACACCTAACTGAACTGGTAGCCCGGAAGATTTTACACCATCAACATCTACACATTGCGACCTATTATTTAAATATGAATTTAAAACGTTAACGTATATAAAACTATCCGACATCAACGCCCGGGCACTTGTCCGATGAAGCGCCAGCCCGCGCCGCAGCTGAGCGCGTAGCTTTAAATTCCCCTGATAATAATAATGATCTATCCTTGATCCAGCCTGTCCCATCTTGCTGTCCTCCCCTCAGCGACGCCCTTAGCCGAGGTTCGTACCCCACAGGGGGTGCCCTTAGCGAGCGATCGCCTAATTTTAATTTAGAATAATTTTGCTCCTGGCTGGAGGCTTTGAGTGTAGTAAGCTTAAGGCATCCACAGGACAGTCCGGTTAAGCAGTAAATACCTTAGTGGTATACCTGCAAGAAGCAATAGTTATTAAAAAAAAAAGAACGCCCGGGCAGTTGCCCGCCAGATACAACACCCGTCTGGTCGGAGGATCCTACCTTTTCTATGATGGTTGAGTGAACTTTACACCCTGTTTCATATACCACTAATAAACTGTTCTCTACAAGGCAGAGGTATAGATTTCAGCTTTAAAGATACTTAATAAGTACGTTCTAAGTAATGTTTATAGAAACGTTACTTAGAACGTACAGGTAAGGTTACAAGTATAAGGTTAAGCGTTATATACCTATCTATCACTGCAGCACAACTTTCAAAATATAAGTACATAACAGAGACAGGAAAATGTTTCAGTCAAAGCACGAGCTAAATAACGCTTCTCAAGATTACCAGGATCTTGGAAGTTTGTTTTGTCAACGCTGCTATAAGGGTCTTTTTTTTTAGTTTGTTGGGTTTCTGAATCTATATTTGTCGCTTTTTAGCATGGAAATAGTGGTCATTGCCCTTTCCGTAATATTTCTCCAAAGGAACCAAAACAATAAACTTTGTATGGTTTTAGTTATTGGAACATGTTGAAGATCACGATGGATTCAGGACGTTAACTAAAAATTATTGTTTAAAGTTACAAAGCTAAACATTTTCATTCCTTATCATAACAATTCCCAAAAATAACAAGACTCCTTAATGAATTCTTAAATCCTCCAAGTGATGATGCCTCAAGAGGTCTAACAGAGATAAGAGTGTCAAACAGTCTGAGGCGACATTCGCAATGCCAAAACATTTTATCTTTTTTTTTGTCACTCTTAAGAACTTCCAGTGTCTACTTTAAATCTCTTCAGTAAGCCTTCTTAATAAGGACGAAATGTTCTGATCCTTCATTTGAGGTTGAGTTATTTTTCTGACAGTTAGATAAATCGTAACTTTTTTCATGACAGCAATAACTTCTGTGCCTGCCTCAATACGAAGACATTAACTTAGAGGACAAGTGTTGGATCATACACGTGTCAAGTCAAGATTAGAGTATTTATTGAAGCAGTAGAACAATGTAAACTGATATTTATTACTTTCAGATCTTGTGAGATTCTTTTGATCTTTGTTATTAGGTATTATAAGACATACAAAAACAACTTTTACGTTGTTTTCGGATGCAAGAAGGGTAGGGGTAACTTCTAATGCCCGTTTCACCGACAACTAAGAGACACTTAAGTAACCTCTAAATAATAGTGCACTGTTGGATTTTCAACTCTCAGAGCTGAGTCTAGAGTTGAAAATCCACTAGTGCACTTTTATTAGGAATTCATTGAAGTGACACTTAGTGAAGTTGAAAACATATAGAATCTTAAGTTTATAACACGTGCTAATCTACACGGAGTCAAGACTAGAGGTGGCTCTGTCCATGTTTCGATTAGTTATAATAATTGTTGTTGTTGTATAAACACTTTTTTAACACCAAATTCTAAGCTTTATAGCCGAATACCTTGCCTAATATTTTGGTCTCTAAAGTAATCAATCACCTTAAAGAAATAGAAAATCGACTTGTTTTAGTATGGCAAAAGCGGTCATTGGCACACCTACATTATAAAACGTTTTTTGTTTAAAAAATTAAGTTCGTAAACGTCCAGAATCCATCGTGATCTTCAACATGTTCGAATTATAAAAACCATACATAGTTTATTATTTTGGTTCCTTTGGAGAGATATTAGGGAAAGGGTAATAACCGCTATTATCACGCTAAAACGCGACCACTATAGATTCAGAAACTTAACAAACTAAAAAAAAACTCTGGCAGCGTTAACAAAACAAACTTCCAAGATCCTGGTAATCTTGAGGATCCTAAAATATGTGTTCGGTGTGCGACCCTGTAGGCACGTAAAGCGCATGTATTTGTCAGTTAAGTACCGACATTAATAACGACTAAAACAGTCAGTTACGTGTTTAAACTCTACAGGTATCTCTTGAAACCTTCAGAAGAAATTTAAATATACCTAGCCAGGAATGACTGAAATATGTTTTTAGATGAATTATGTTGATGTAAGGTTAGCAGAGCTCGTATTTAAAATTCTTGTTTTGGGGAGGTCCGATTACTACGCGCGTTTAACATAACGTAAATCCGAACGATTTTTTAATCGAAAATAGAACCTGTAGCGTATTGGTTAATTTTATTGCATCAAGCACAATTAGAATCACCCCCAATCACTCATTATAGGAATAAAGTCTTAAAACTAAATTAATATTATGTTTGAAACGAGTATTTTCAATGTTAAAATCGTTCGATATTACGTCACGTTTAATCCACGCGTTTGTGCTAGGCCCACAGATCCGATCCCTTCAGCGCATGACACATTCCAACGTTGTCTCAAATGTTGGCAACAATCAACAACATACTAGTTGGAGTTGCATGACTATTTATCTGTGGTCTTTTGGCCTGTTTTATAATCCTGGAAATTGTCAGATGCAAATCGTGTTTACTTATTAGCTTCAGTTCAATACCCCTCGTAAAGACTGGCAACGTTAAGTGTAGAAAACTTATGTATAATAAACTAGGTTTAGCCCGCGGCTTTTCCCGCGTGGGGTCGGAAATTATCCGACGGGGACGGGACCTACTACCAGTATAAAAAGTTCTCGGCTCTTCGTATCTTTTTTGTTCTAACCCAGATCATGGATCAATTCGTCTGCGTTTATTTTGTATTTCATCATTTTTCCCCAGGTGACCCTCGCCCCCGCCTCACCTGGTACCTCGAGAACACCGTGATTGATGATTCATTCGAGCAGCGCCCTGACGGCGTGACATCGAACACGCTGACTTTCCCCAACGTGGGCCGACAGCATTTGAATGCGAGGCTCGTCTGTCAGGCCTCTAACACCAACCTCGCAGCTCCTGAGGCTAAGCTGCTGATTCTGGATATAAATTGTGAGTTGATGTTTTTGAAGATTTAAAATCTTTGAAAAAAGGTAGGTTTGGTATTTTTTACTGTTTTAGGGTTCAGACCTAAAAGGGAAAAACAGAACCTTTATTAGATCACTTTTCTGGCCGTCGTCTGACGTTTTTCTCGAGATCTATGTAATGTAGGATTTTTTTTAGGCACACGGATTGCCAGCCAAATACCAAAAATATTTTCGTTCGTGTGTTTATTTTGGGTGTGCTCAAAAAGTTTAAAGTCATACCGAAGCTCCGTGTTTACGAGTATGAGGCGCCATCCATCGGACACCACGGGCAACTACGTCACGAGCAACAGCGACGCGCAACCACGCACGGCGGAGGGCACCGGGCCCTCCCCCCTCACCTTTTCGACTATATAAACGTGTGTAACCGCGACCGGCGACTGCTACTACCAATTTTGAAAACCATTGTAATTTTTATCATCATTAAATCTCAGTTCATCGTCATCAAGTCTTTCCATCAAAACTAACATCCTCATCACAACGACTGACCACCTTCCTGCAAACATTCTGGTACTTCGAGCCCGATCTGCGAGTCTGCGAGTTCTACGAATCACGCACGAGCACCGAAGAAGCGTCGTGAGAAAATCACCATCGGCAAAGAAGAAGATTCGAGAAGATCACCATCTGCAGTTAACGGTCAGGTCAATCAATCTTTTCCTTCCTATTTCCATTCCATGCTGAGTTTGTGCTAACATTGTCTTATTCCTCGATTTCTTTGTCTTTGTAACGAGTGTGTTAAATTTTAAATACCTACTTGATTTTTGTCGCTCGCAATCACCAAAATGACGAGAAAGAGGCATTCCATCGTAGACACAGAAAGTATTGATGATGTTATTAGGGATTTAGTAAAAAAACGCGGTTCCTTGAAAGGCAAATTAACGTTATTTTCAAAATTTGTTCAAACACTAGAAGCTTCTAATCCAACAGAAATTCAAAAAACGGAATTACAGGAGCGCTTGAAAAAGATAGAAGAGTTGTTTAATCAGTTTTGTAGCACTCAAGATGAAATAGATTTGTACGTCGCGGGTAGTCAAATAGATAAAGAATTGCAAGAAAGAGAATCTTTTGAAAATCAATATTATGCTATTGTGGCCAAGTCTAAGTGTATTTTAACCTTTATAATACTGGTGTCTCATATTGGAGACAGATAACAATAAAATTCTATTGTGTCTGCTAATTGCGCGCGCGACAGATTAAAAGAAAACTCGGTAGTTCAAAGCGATGACAATAATTGTAAATCACACACACACGGTATCAAATTACCCACAATTACTTTGCCGAACTTCGATGGTTCTTACGACCAATGGCTTGAGTTCAGAGATACGTTTTTATCAATCGTTCACAATAGTAATACTCTAGACAATATTCAGAAGTTTCACTATTTGCGTTCAGTTCTATCAGGTAATGCACTACAAGTCATTAAAGCGTTGGAATTTTCCGCACAAAATTATATCGTTGCTTGGGATTTGTTGGAGAATAGATACAATAACAACCGTTTGCTAGTTCATAATCATGTTAAGGCGTTATTCACTGCCCAGGCAATAAATAAAGAATCAGCTTCTCAAATACGCAAACTAATGGATGCTATTTCACGTAATCTTCGTGCATTAAAAACTTTAGACGAACCTACCGACAAATGGGATACGTTAATTATCTATATTCTCGTCACAAAGCTAGATTCGTCAACCGAGCGCGAATGGGAACTTTACAGAAGTACCCTCATAAACTCGTCATCCAATAAAAAACCTTCGTTGTCTGACCTAATGACCTTTCTTAAGGACCGCGCGGATTTTCTAGAAACGGTTAAGCCTTCTCATAGTAAATCAATAGATAGTAGTCAAAACAATCACACAAAAAATACACCGTCTGTAAAAACACATAGTCATGTTTCTACTCAGAAAGACGGAAAGAAATCTGCTAATCACACAAAGTCGCCACGTTACAAGTGCAATTTGTGCAGTTCAAATCATCCTATTTATTCGTGCGATGCTTTCCTTCTTTTATCATCCAAAGATAAATTAAAGTTCATTGACGAAAAAAATCTTTGCCGTAACTGTTTACGTGCCGGACACGCAATAGCTGAGTGTTGGTTCGGACCGTGCAAGCACTGTAACAAAAAGCACAATACTTTAATACACAGTGAATTCGTCGACGCTAAAGAATCATCCACTGTTTCACACATGGCACAGATAGTGACTCCGCCAGAGTCCACAACGGAAATCACACACGCAAATCCTACGACCACCGCATCTCACACGACTCACACGCCTTATAAAGTCGGTACTCTTGATACGCGCTATTTTTATGATCAAGTATTATTATCGACAGCATTAGTGGAGATTGCGGATGCAGAAAATAAATATCACACAACCCGCGCTCTTCTCGATAACGGGAGCCAGCATTGTTTTATATCCCAAAAGCTTTGTAAAACCCTCAACATTCCAACGATACAGTCCACTATACAAGTCATTGGAGTAGGCAACTCCGTGACGCAATCCACACAATTATGTGAAATAAAAATACGATCCAAAGCAAGCTCATACAATACACACATTAATTGCTTAGTTTTGTCTCAAATAACAGCACAATTGCCATCACTAGGCATCGATCATAACATCGAAATTCCTAAAAACATACAACTTGCAGACCCTGACTTTCATTTAAGTAATGAAATTAATTTATTAATTGGTGCCGACAAGTTTTGGGATCTGTTAAATGAAGGTCTAATACGTTTGCCTAAAGGTCCTTATTTGCAAAATACAAAGCTCGGCTGGGTTATATCAGGTTCAGTTCAAAAACAAATAAAACATAGTTTAAATAATACTCGTACACAATGTAATTTCACACAAGCATTGGACGCAGAACTTAAACGTTTCTGGGAACTCGAAGAAGTCACCTGTAATAAACCAAATTTGACGAAAGAAGAAATCGCATGCGAAAAATCATTTAAAGATACCACTTTGCGTGACAATAAAGGTCGTTTTTCGGTGCGTATTCCGCTAAGGGAATCAGCTGATGAGCTACGCGATACGTTTTCAATGGCAGAGAACCGGTTCTTGGCACTCGAGCGCAAACTAATCCGAAGCGCACCGAGTTATAGGCAAATGTATTGCAATTTTATGAAAGAATATTTAAGTTTAGGACACATGAGCCGTATCACTGAATATTCGCCGCCTTACTATTTCTTGCCTCATCACGGTGTCTTCAGGGAACATAGCACAACCACAAAGCTTAGAGTAGTATTCGACGCGAGTGCCAAGTCTACGTCAGGCAAGTCTTTAAATGACATACAATTCATTGGTCCGACTTTGCAAAATGACATATTCGCTATTCTATTAAGGTTCCGGCAATTTAAATATGTCGCATGTGCCGACATCGAAAAAATGTATCGTCAGATATTAGTTCAGCCAGATCAAAGACAATTACAATTGATTCTTTGGAGGGAGAAGCCGTCTGAACCCCTTGGTATATATCAACTTAACACCGTCACCTATGGAACGGCATCCGCACCTTATTTGAGTATTCGGTGCCTTAAGCAACTCGCGTCGGAATGCGATGATGACGTCATTGCACAAGTAATTAGTGACGACTTTTACGTAGACGATCTGATAACGGGAAATCAGGATTATCAAAAATTAATAGAGATATGTAATAGTGTTTCTAAAGTTCTAGAATCGGCTTGTTTTCCTTTGAGAAAGTGGATCTTTAATGCAAAACCTTCGCAAACCCAACTTGAATCTACGTTCAAAGAATTATCGTTAGGAGACTCGTGTCACACCAAAACGTTGGGATTGGGGTGGTTTAATTCTTCGGATGAACTGCACTTTAACACTCAACATGAGCATACTTTAACTCATGCTAGTAAGCGTAGCATTCTTTCGACCATCGCGCAAATATACGACCCTTTAGGTTTGCTCACCCCAATGATAGTTATTGCCAAGATGATACTACAAAAACTATGGTTAGCCAAGATAGGTTGGGATGACCCAGTTCCTAAGCCAATTTTAGCGGATTGGCAAAATTTTGTTGACAAACTGCAATATTTACAACATTTGCGCATACCTCGTTATGTAATAGGAGATAACGCACACACAGTCGAATTACACATCTTTTGTGATTCTTCGAAGGACGCATTCGGGGCGTGTGCGTACATACGTAGCTATACAGACAACATGATAACCGTGCGTTTGCTATGTGCGAAGAGCAAAGTGGCACCGGTGAAACCGGTCTCCATTCCGCGCTTAGAATTGTGCGGCGCGTTAGTAGGCGCGAGACTTTACAAAAAGATAATTAGTTCGTTGCGATTAACTTTTAATAATATACAATTCTGGTCAGATTCTACCGTGGTACTAGGATGGCTTAGGATGCCACCAAGTCAATTAAAACCATTCGTGCAAAACCGTGTTGTGGAAGTGAACGAACTAACGGGTGATAAGGCGTGGCTTCACGTTAGTGGTAAACAAAACCCAGCTGACTTATTATCGCGCGGCGTGCAATTGGATGTGTTAAATACTTCCGATCTGTGGTGGCGCGGACCTTCATTTTTACACGTTCGTGGAACGGAAGGTAAACATAGTAACAATCCAAATATTAATTACGATGAATTACCAGAATTAAAACCCACAGTCACATTAGTAAATCAAACGACGCCGAGTTGGTTTCCTTTCGAAAGGTTTTCCAATTTTAATCGTATGCTACGTGCATTGGCCTACATAATTCGATTTGTGAATAATTGTCAACATAAAATAAAATCACAGCGCCTCATCGATCACTTGTCGGTAGATGAATTAAACACGGCAACAAGAACATTAACGCGTATTGCACAGCAAGAATCTTTTCCAACTATTTGTGATAACTTAATTAGTAAACAAACTTTAAAGTGTCCTCGTAATATTTCTAACTTAAACATATTTTTAGACGAGCACAATATAATCAGAGTAGGAGGTAGGCTAGAAAATTCCGAATCATTCTCATTTGACAAAAAACATCCTATATTGTTATGCAGCCGACATAGATTCACGCGTCTTTTATTCGTATATAAACACAGAGAATTATTACATGCGGGCCCCCAATTATTACTCGCTACGATACGAGAAGCTTGGTGGCCACTCAGAGGGCGGAACTTAGCAAAACAAATAGTGCATACCTGTGTGAAATGTGTTCGTATGAAAGCCAAACCTTTTAATATTCAGATGGGTAATTTACCAAACGACAGATTGATAGCTGGGTATCCATTCATGAACTGTGGGGTCGACTATGCGGGACCATTGTTCATGTTGAATCGTTCCGGAAGGGGGGCAAAGTTAACTAAATGCTATCTATGTTTGTTCGTGTGTTTTACAACGCGTGCGGTACACTTAGAGTTGGTCACAAATCTCACGACTGAAACATACTTATTAGCATTAAAGCGCTTTATTTCCAGACGAGGTAAACCTCGGCAGATCTATTCTGATAACGGTACAACATTTGTAGGCGCCCTAAAGGAATTTGCTAAATTTCTAGTAGATAAAGATAGTGATATCCAGGATTATGCTGCAAATAACCTAATTAAATTCACTTTCATTCCGCCATATTCGCCTCATTTTGGTGGTCTGTGGGAGGCAGGCATCAAGTCCTGTAAATCCCACCTAACTCGCGTAGTAGGAAATGCACATTTGACTTACGAGGAATTAAGTACTGTGTTGGCACAAATCGAGGCTGTCCTCAACTCCCGTCCCATGTTCCCTTTGTCCTCTGATTCCTGTGACTTTCTCCCTCTGACTCCCGCTCATTTCCTGATTGGCCGACCGCTCACTGCACCCGCCAGCCAAGACTTGACCACAGCGGCTACGCAGCGTCTTCGTCGACATGACCGTGTGGAGCAGATGCGTCAGAACTTCTGGAGCCGATGGTCTAAGGAATATGTTTCTGAACTCCAGAAAAGAAACAAATGGCAGACCAACCAGGACACTCTCACTCCCGACACACTCGTGCTCGTGAAGGAAGACAACCTACCTCCCCTCAAGTGGCGCCTAGGACGAGTTCTTCAGACATTCCCGGGCAAAGATGGCATAGCTCGCGTTGCAAGCATAAGAACAGCGACGGGCACAATCAAGCGCTCGTATTCGAAGATATGCCCACTCCCGCTCCCTGATGAAGACAGCATCGCGACATCTGCTTCGTTGGAACCGGGTGCTTCCAAGGCCGGGGGCATGTTTACGAGTATGAGGCGCCATCCATCGGACACCACGGGCAACTACGTCACGAGCAACAGCGACGCGCAACCACGCACGGCGGAGGGCACCGGGCCCTCCCCCCTCACCTTTTCGACTATATAAACGTGTGTAACCGCGACCGGCGACTGCTACTACCAATTTTGAAAACCATTGTAATTTTTATCATCATTAAATCTCAGTTCATCGTCATCAAGTCTTTCCATCCAAACTAACATCCTCATCACAACGACTGACCACCTTCCTGCAAACACTCCGTATGACTTGAAAACTTAACTTCTTCATGAAGAAAATAAGGAAAGATCGCAATAGTGAAACTATTGAATTAGGTTTAATGTGTTTCAGACCGAAGCTATTAGTATTCCTAACATCCGTATATCATCGAGTTTTTTTTTTTAGACATATATTATTGTTTTTTTTTTTTTGTGTATTTTGTAGGGTAATTATTGCAACTTTGGGGGATAATTATATGTATTTCAGATCGCCCACTCATAAAATTAGAATCAAGACCTCGCTTAACAGGTAAGCTCGTTTGATTCCCAATTTTACTTCACGGCGACCTGAAATATAACTAATAACAAAGTGGATGTTGATGTCTGCAATAATTCAGTTAGTTAATAAATTATCTGATTATAAATTTTCTGGTTTATTGAATAGGTACTTTTATTTTCCTTCATTAGCATTGGTTATTAAGGAATAATAAGCTATTGTTAATCAGCATAAAAGCAACAACAAGTAATCCCACATTGTGTCTGTCTCGTTGCCAGCTCTAAGTTGAGCTGCTGTATGTGTTGCCCAGTGAAAGGATGAATTAAATCACTAATGTATCTGTTAGGCTGTCAATTCACTTCGAGAGGGGAACACGCCTCCCCGCCCATGGCTCCGCCTACTGCGGTGCCTGATGCGGACCACACCGCCGATGACGATGACGATGCTCTGGAGGTGACCGAGGTAGAGATGAGGGTGGCGGTACGTAGGCTGAATGCCAGAAATACCGCCCCAGGACCCGACGGCTTATCTGGGAAAGCCTGGGTCCTGGCCTCAGAAGCTCTCGGGCCTCGACTAAGGGGGCTCCTAAGCGAATGCTTGGAGAGGGGCCAGTTCCCGCTTTGTTGGAAGACGGGGAAACTGGTCCTCATGAAGAAGCCGGGGCGCCCTGCGGACTCTCCGTCCGCTTACCGGCCCATAGTGGTGCTCAACGAGGTGGGCAAGCTCTTTGAAAGAGTCATTGCAGACCGCCTCGTCGGGCGGCTGGTGCGGGTGGGGCCGGATTCGGCGGAGAGCCAGTTTGGTTTCCGCAGGGGGCACTCCACGGTGGACGCCATCATGCGCGTGTGAGCCCTCACGACGGGGGATGCGGTGGCTCGGGGTGGGGTCGTCTTAGCGGTGTCTCTAGACATCGCCAACGCCTTCCATACCCTGCCCTTTTTTTTTTTTTTTTTGGGTGGGAAATCATCAAATGACTCCTCCCGCTCTGGGTGGAGCAGGAGGGCGTGTCAGACTCTTACTGACTAAAACCCACCCGTGTTCCTTCTCTTGCCTGTGCAATGCCAGGGGGCCACGGTATCCCTTTCGGACTTTCCCGCAACCCCGGCAGGCAATGGTCTCATCGGACCCCTTCATAGTCTTAGCGGTATCTCTAGACAACACCTTCAATACCCTGCCCTTTTTTTTTTTTTTTTTGGGTGGGAAATCATCAAATGACTCCTCCCGCTCTGGGTGGAGCAGGAGGGCGTGTCAGACTCATACTGACTAAAACCCACCCGTGTTCCTTCTCTTGCCTGTGCAATGCCAGGGGGCCACGGTATCCCTTTCGGACTTTCCCGCAACCCCGGCAGGCAATGGTCTCATCGGACCCCTTCATTCGCTGACATCTCTTTGAGGCACGCGTGGAACACAACGCGCCGTTGACCCGGGCTTGGTCAATACCGGACGGCGAGCTACCCATTGCTCACCGCCCGCAAGCCCACGCCTACGGTGGCCGGGAATCAGCAATCGATTCCCGACGCCCAGGGCGTCTCCTCCTGCGGCGGCTAGGGGCGTGAGGGCGCGAAATTTGCCCTTGTGGGACACTGCACGACATCTCTCGCCGGTTCCACTCTCCCTGGTGACCGGGGTAGATGATGGCCCTGTCTGCTAGATAGGCCTCGACCACACGACAGAGGTAGGTCGGCATCCGGTGATACCGGAGTGCCTCCCTGATGCAATTCCAGGGCAGGGTATTGGCACGCCACTATTGCGGCGATAAGTCCCCTCTTTGAGGAGTGGCTGGAGAGGCGCCACGGCGTCCTCACCTTCCACCTGACGCAGGTCCTCACCGGACATGGCTGTTTCGGGAGGTACCTGTTTCGGATAAGGCGGGAGGAAACGCCCGGGTGTCATCACAGCGTGGATCGCCCGGAGGACACGGTGGAGCATACGGTGGAGGTATGCCCGGCTTGGGCAGAGCACCGCCGTGTCCTCGTGGAGGTGATCGGTGGCGGGGATCTCTCGCGTCCGGCCCTGGTCCAGGCCATGGTACGGAGCGAGAGGGCATGGGAGGCCGTCACCTCCTTCTGCGAAGCAGTAATGCTCGCGAAGGAGGAGGCGGAGCGCGTGAGGGAGAGGAAAATTTCGCGCCCTCACGCCCCTAGACGCCGCAGGAGGAGACGCCCTGGGCGTCGGGAATCTATTGCCGATTCCCGGCCACCGTAGGCGCGGGCTTGCGGACGGTGAGCAATGGGTAGCTCGCCGTCCGCTAAGGACCAAGCCCGGGTCGACGGCGCGTTGTGTTCCACGCGCGCCTCAAAGAGTGTCAGCGAGTGAAGGGGTCCGATGAGACCATTGCCTGCCGGGGTTGCGGGAAAGTCCGAAAGGGATACCGTGGCCCCCTGGCATTGCACAGGCAACAGAAGGAACACGGGTGGGTTTTAGTCAGTAAGAGTCTGACACGCCCTCCCGCTCCACCCAGAGCGGGAGACGTCATTTGATGATTTCCCACCAAAAAAAAAAAAAAAGGCTGTCAATTCACTAGGTACGAATTTTTTTTGTCTAAAAATAACAAAAATGAATACAACATAGTAGACACAAGATTTGACTACGCACAGATTAAATAGACTTTCAAAAATAAATAAGCAAGCTGTGGAAAGGAGATGATAGTTTTTTTGTTCGGCGTTCGCCCACCAAAAATTGTGGCGTCTATTAATGGAACGTATGTTGATTTGTTCCTTATGATCTCTAGATTACAGTGGTAGTATTAATTATACTTCGTCTAACAGAAATACTGAGAAATGAGATCAAACCTAAAAAAAAAACACTAAAAGAACTGCCTATTGTTTATTGAGTCGGTTGGCCTCATCTGTATTATAATCTAGTAAAATAGTGCACTGTTCAGTAATAAACAGTAAGAATGTAATTTTGAACCTTCGTTGAATTATGTCACAAAGCATTTTTATTACTGCAAGTATGTTACGTCAGACAACTAAGAAGTAGATAAGTCAAAGTCAAATAATTTATTTCAATTAGGCACAAAAAGGCACTTTTGAACGTCAAAATTTACAAAAAATAATAATAATTGGTTCTAGCCACCCCTTCCAAAAGGTAGTTTTCGTATGGAGAAGAATGGGCAAGAAACTCCACCGGTACTCTTTTAAAATGTTTTCACAATATCTTGTATACATTAATTATATGTGAGGACGATGCACCTAGAATAAGATTACTATACCACGATAGGTAAAAATAATGAAAAATTAAGGAATGACAGATAAATTAATTATGTGATAGATGCATGGTGCTCACATATTTACAAACATTGTAAAATTATACGATATTCCTAACATTTTAACAAGTAAAACTATTAATAAGTCAGTGTGTGAGTTCAATAATAATCACAGAATATAAAATCAATGTTATAAAAAATTATATTATATAATTAAATTGGGAACCAGTTAGATTTTGTCTAGATTCTAAATTGTCCTATGGAGCAGGACCAGCATGTTTCCAAGCATTTTTTATCTTATGTATTTATTTAAAATTACACACACTATCTTTACAGGATGACCCCAATACAATAGTAGTTTGCAAACACACAACATAAATAGAAAAATCAACTTATGGCTAATACTTAAAAATCTAAACTTAAAAAATACAAAACAACACTTAACTCTATTAAAAACACAATCTGAAGTTAGTCTACAGACTTCATCTTGGATATAATCCTCTAATTTGTAATATGCTTGTTTACAGTGTACTTGTTATAATATGAGTTTTAAATTTTCTTTAATTTAATTCTAATATGTCACAAGGTATTCTGTTGTAACATTTAGTATAGTATTCCATCTAAAAAAGATGCAGGGTGCTCCACTTCTTATCTTGATACCGTTTCCAAGAAAAAAATACATAAAATCCATGCGTTCACAAGTTACCACACATCTGCAGCAGTCTCGGACAATATGTTCGCACATTGTGTTGAAATCTTACTAAAGAATTAACACACCATCCTTCTGGACTAAATGCTGTACCATCTTGAAGATTACATATTCATTATATTTCTTCAATTACACACAGGAAAACAGAAATATAAATTTCATGCAATTCGAAAGAAACGGAAGAAATTTAATGTATGAAGTGATGTTGTCACTTGACACCTGTCTTTCTGACAGTAGTGTCTGATAGTTATGCGGCACTATTTTCTCTTGGTACTCGAGTAAATAAAATAATTGCTCGACCATTTTCTGTCGAGGTGCCATCACTCGATGTAGTCGCGATTAGATATACACTAGTTAACTGTCATTCTTAATTCTATAATTCAATACGTAGGTAGGTAATAAACCAATACCTACATATATTACGTGTAATAAACTGTCAAAATAATGTGATGCACAGTCACAACATTTTAATAAAAAGTGAAAATAGGTACATGTATGTTCTCTGTGTTAGTGCCGTCAGTTGATAACGTGTAATTTGTCATTAAATCGTCATCGAATGTGAGTAGGAGTTCAGAAAACGCTCGTTACAAATTCAAACAAAGCCGAGCTTAGCAGAATGTCACTGACTGCAACCCCAATGTACCAATAATGAACAGCTTGCTGTATTTTAGATCTTCCTATGATTCTTTTCTATAAGTTATTTTCTGAGGTTTGCGTTTCAAACGTAAGAAGCTGCTGGAAACCTCCGTCCATTACCTACCATTACGATTCAATTTGAATTGAGTTATCGAATCGCATAATCGGGACAATCGAGTTAACCTGACCGTTAATGACTAAGTAACATCACTAGAGTCAAACTGACAAACAACCATGAACTAAAATCCGTTTCACGCTAATGTTTGTAAACCACTTTACGCAAGAGTAAGCAAACGTAAAATTGGGATTCAACACAGGAGGAAATGCTGCAGCGTCAATGATACATTTATTTACTTGATAAAAACAGATATGGTTACCACCTCGAACGTGGAGTTTCTTGCCCATTCTTCTCCATACGAAAGCTACCTTTTGGAATGGGCGACTAGAATCAGTTTTATTATTTTTTGTAAAGTTTGACGTTCAAAAGTGCCTTTTTGTGCCTAATTGAAATAAATTATTTGACTTTGACTTTGACTTTGAACTGTAATTAGGTATATAATTTGTAATTTTTTTATAACATCGTTAAAAACGCTTCATTACATGCATATATGACATTGACGACCATAACTGGAATTGAATCAATTGAGTGCATTATCAACATTTTCTTTTTGTGACGATTTCGTGATTCCAGATAGACTTTATTAACTACCATGTTAAGTGATTAATTGGTTACTTTTTTTAAGTTACAATACAGAGGGGCCAAAGAAACTATGTCCTTTGAAATATGACTGTGTTTTTCGCTGTTATTAGTCTTCACACGTTTCGTTTTCTATATCTATAACTAAAATATTGATGACGTCATAATAATAACAAACTATTATACTCTACTGTGTTGTAAATTATACATTTCCTTGTACATCTTCATGATTCATGGCCACTTACTTGGCCATTTTTGGGTCTATTATAAGCAGGCACTCAATTGGAACTTCCGATTGAGCAGATCCAGTAGTTGGTTTCAATTACGGAATACACAGTCGGCAAACCTTTAGAATCGTGTATAATATTGCGATGAATGATGCGAATAATATTGCGATGGGGATATTGAAATGATCTCAACCATTTTCTGGAATTATACCTTTGCTATAGTGATGGTTGTAAATCTGATCGTTGAGGCAGCACAAGTTCAAGAGACTCTGAAGGTGAGTGAGAAGTTGCGAGTTGAGAAATGAAAGTTATGAGTAGCATATAGGATATATTTTATGATTTAATATTGGGAAGGGACTTTAATAAGAATTTGAATAGAGTTATGGTGTAAATTCTTGTTATGTTGTGGATCGGTCTAGTTGGCAACGGGAGTCATTATAATTATGTCCTGCAGTAATAGGACAATAATAATCATGATGTAGCGAATAGCGGAATGAATTCGAAGTTTGTTCTGCATATTATACGGGGCTTTTTATTTGTCTTTTTTGCTGGCTACATCTATGGAAAATAGGCATATATTTTTCTCTCATAAGAGTGTTTTTTATTTGTATTATCTCGGTTAAAATGAGCGAGAAATATTTGCCGATATCGTCCGATATTCTGCGACCAATAATAGGTTGTTAGAGATTAACTCAAGCGTTATTGATTGCTTCCGACAAAACCTCACTTCTCTCAATATTATTGTGACAGTTATTTTATTTCATATAATATATTAATGGGCATCAAATTGGAGGTAGTGATCCAAATGTGATAGACTCCTCTACTTAATTTGTGGTCATCTCCTATATGTGTCTGTTTATGCTTGTTGTTATGATGTGTGTTTAACTTTAATATAATATTTGACAGCAAACTAACTGAAGACTTAGGCCACCTTGCACCCCAATCAACAGAATTATAGTCTAAACGAATTTAGACCATAATTCTGTTTGTGTTAATCGTTTGAAGAGGACAGAGACGCGATGATGTTTTAAATACGTTTTACACTAAACGTATTAAGTGTTTGGTACTGCCCTTGCATGCAATCCAGATTTAGGCCCAAATTTGGATTAAAACTGGTGGTTTATAAAATCTGAATTATTCATTAAATTCAGTAGTTTCAAAATTCAAAATCGTGGCTACTTATTTATTTAGTCTAACACCAGAAAAATTTGGGAACTGATGCCATGACCAGTATGTAACTTGGGCGTTAACGAGTAAGTAGGTAACCGAATTAAAAAAATAGGCATGCTAATGCTATTACCTGTTTCAAGAGAAGAGTAAATGAAAATAATCTCACTGAAGCCATTTTAAATCCTGTCACTTCGTTAACGCCCAAGTCAAAGCCATCATCATCATTATTATTAGGTATCATTTCAGCCGAAAGACGTCCATAACTGGACATTAACCTCCCCAAGGAAGCCACATCACCCGGTTTTGTTTCTCCTCCTTGGTCCACCTTGTGGGAGGCCTAAGGAGGAGTCAAAGCGAACGCCCATTTAAAACACATTTTCGGAAGCATTTCATACCACTTCAATCCCACCATCGATCCAATGCCAATACGTCCAGTTTGTTGCAGTAAGGCCACTGAGCATCCAGATCCTGAACAAGCGGGCCCAGCTGTCCGCAGACAGGAACTACGAGGTGGAGTGCAAGGCCGTGGGGTCCAGGCCTGAGGCACAGGTCACTTGGTGGAAGGCTGGTAGGCAGCTCAAGAGAAGTGCTAAGAACGTGAGTGTAGTAGTCTGTTTTATTGTTTGGTTCGTGATCGTCTTCAGTGAGCCTAGCACAAACAGGCGCAGTGAAAGTAACGAAAATTTTAACGTTTTAAAAATTAAAAATACTAGTTTCTAAAATTCATATCTATGCGTACGTGTTTTTTGTTAAAAAAAAATAACCAAAATGCTATTATCATAGTAATTGTATTTTCGATTCAATAATAGTTACGCTACGTTTAATTTGCGCGTTCATGCTAACCTCTAATAAAAAAAATATGGAAAAGTATGGTGGACACTGTAAGACCTGAAATAACAGTTAGTTTGGTATCGGCAAAAAATTAGTAGGGGGCGAAATAAATTTTGGAATAACGACGTAATCTTATTAATGTCTCACAAACTTAATTAACTCTGTTGCCCGAATATTGACATTAAAAATTGCGAGTGACATTTTAAAAAGGACCAATCAAATTAAATGCTTATAAAAATCACAGTACTTTTTTCCATAGTACTATAACTGGCTTTCTTGTACACTGACAGCATGGTAGTTCAACTTTATATACCTATGTAAAGTCCGGGATATCAATTTTTAAACAAATTGCGTAGGTACAAACTAAACTTGTCCGTATAATATATTCAAATCACAAATGTTATTCTATAGCAGTTATATTTAATAACTATAACACGGCAAATTGACGTAGGCTGACAATTTAACAATTAATTTCCTTCACTGTGCGTACATACCTGGGTGTGTAAAGCGATACCCATCACACTACTTAGTAACAAAACTACATTTTCAAACGGCGATTTTTAACTAAATCAATCTGTTTAGCCTTTTTCCAACTATGTTGGGGTCGGCTTCCAGTCTAACCAAATGCAGCTAAATACCAGTATTTACAGTGTTTACATTTTCAACTAAATGATGTCTATGTTTAAGTCGATTCGTTTTTCGTTTTCTCTGATTAATTATTACGTCAACATAGTATAAGTAGGTAAACGTTGGATCATTATTTTTTGCGTTGTAAACGATACTAGTAGGTAGGCTAGGTAGGTTTAGTTAGGTAGATCTTGTTTAATGTTATTGTATACTTAATGTTTTTCGCAGAAAGTTTACGTCTAGTCTCGTATTTTTTCAGGTTCTCTATTTGATTTTGTGTCTGGTATTTGTACAGATAGAGTTTTGTATTTTTGATGGAATTGGTAACAGAAATTAGTATCAGTTTTAATTTAAGATGAGAAAAATATGCGGCTGCGTTATTTAAAAAAAAAAATAGGCGTTCTTTTGTTGTGGCAGCAAGTTTTAAACTATGACAAATACTTTCTGCTGAGCTTGGAAGTAAGAATAAGAATTAACTTTATTGTCTCGCCACAATACACATTAAATACATGGTTTCTAGGGAACAAGTGGATACACTAAGTATACTGTGGGAGACTGGTGCCTAAACTAGGCTTGGAGCTTGGGTATTTCAGTGCACCAGGTCTCCACCCTTTAGGTTATATAACATTCTAGTTGTAATGCTTTAGCAGACATTGGTCGCGAATCATTTAACAATTAAAGATGTAATTTCTATAATATATTTAGTATTGCGTGGGGATGAAGGAAAGTGTAGATTTGAATGTGTTTTTGGGTAGTGAGTGAGGATGTAGAATTTTCTGTTGAATGGACGTATTAAATACTAGTTGTTCGTCCAGCGTCACTCGAGTGTATTTCTGGATTCCTCGGGGGATTTTCTAAAATTTTCTTTCATGCAAACCTTGTCTAAACAATTAGGAATAAAACAAACAAAAAAACTGCCATATTGGTCGAGCCGTTCTCTAGAGATGATCTTTCATACATGTGGCAATAGATTTTTATTATACAGATAGCATTTTTTTTATGACTTTAAGTGAATTCATGCAAGCCTAGTACTTTTTATTAGTTAAAAAATATTTGTTTCTAAATGCTATTTATTAGTCGGATAATACTACAAATGATTGTAATACTATCTTGAATTCATGCTTACCTCCTTTTCATGCCTACTTTTTGTTAGGTTACTCAATAGTAGATTGTTTGCCAAGGGAGCAAACAACTATTTTTAAGGCGAGAGTGTTTTTTTTAATCCAGAGTGGAGCGAAGGATTTTAGAGTAGATTCCCGAGCGTAGCGAGGGATTCTAAAGTAGAATCCTGAACGCAGCGAGGGATTCAAAGTAGTCACTCGAGCTTAAAATAGTGTTGCTCCAGAGGTGAACACTCTACTTTTCATCACCCTCTATGAGAAAAAAAAACGTGTACGGTCCTACCCTCATCTCTGACTATGATTTAAAACCAAAACAAAATTATCGCAGCCGCCATCTTGGATTAACATTTTGAACTCTTTATCGACTTTAGCAGCTTTAAAAAGTCCTGCCTTCACGTCTGCACCTCAAAAACTATGATAACGACACTCATGACAAAAAAATTAAAATTATCGTTGCCGCCATCTTGGATTTTCGTTTTGACCTCACTATCGGGTTTAGAACCCACAAAAACTATGAAAATGACACCCATGACGAAAAATATGAAAATTTTCACAGCCGCCATATTGGATTTACATTTTGACCTCACTATCGGCTTTAGAACCCTCGAAAACTATGAAAACGACACCCATGACGAAAAATTTGAAAATTTCCTTAGCCGCCATCTGGGATTTACGTGTTGACCTCACTATCGGCTTTAGAACCCTCGAAAAGTATGAAAACGACACCCACGACGATAAGTTGGAAAATTTTCGTCATGTGTCGTTGCCGCCATCTTGGATTTTCATTTTGACCAGGCTTGTCAAAGTGTGAATAATAATTCACATTTTCTCTTTCTTTCTTGCCAGCCTGTTACTTGTTCATACAATGTTCGTGATTGATCTCCTTGGTGATTGGAACTTTTTCTAACAATATCCACATTCCAAATTCAAATCTACTTTGCTCCCTAGGGATCAAAGTGCTATTTTGGTCCCTGTTTACGAAGAACAAACTAGCTCTTTTTGAATAGACGTGATGAAAAGAAATTGAGCACAACGTGTCGTGAACAGAATACCGTCTTGTATGACGATAACTTTTTTTTTGTGTAACCCTAATAAAGAACATTTTTAACGCTTGGGAAGAAACACCAGATGCGATTGGAATCGTTTGCGACCTCTCGAAGACGTTCGATTGCGTAGACCTCGAGACACTTCTGCTGAAACTGGAGCACTATGGAATTAGGAATACAGTTCTTGATATTCTAAGAACATACCTGAAAGATAGAAAGGTTAAAGTTCAAATCAATGGCACAAACTCATTAGGGTCTGAAATGGTAATGGGCGTTTCTCAAGGTTTGATATTGGGTCCATTCCTCTTTTAGTTTCTATTTATAATTTATCCCAATTATTTCAAAATCAACCGAAGATAGTGTTATTTGCAAATGAAACATCATTGATCTTTAAAATAACCTGACAGTCACAAAATCTTGATGACGTGAATAGTTCTATTGTTCAGGTTCAAGACTGGTTTACGGTAAATAATTTGGTACTAAATAAATAAAAAACCAAATGCATTAGATTTCAATTAACAAATGTTAGAAGCAGCGAATGTGACATCATATCAATGGAGAAAAACTGGAATTTATTAATCAAATAGTTTTCCTAGGAATCACGCTAGATGAGAAATTACAATAGGTACCTCATATAACATCTCTCACGGGGTGGCTAAGCTCGGCCGCTTATGTTGTTAGAAAGATAAGACAGTTAACAGATGTAGAAACCGCGCGTTTGGTCTATTTTAGCTACTTTCACAGTATTATGTCGTATGGCATTTTACTGTGGGGTCGGGCTGCTGACATTGAATCCATCTTTATTTTACACAAGAGAGCTAGCAGAGCCATTTATAATCGACGTCGCGTCGTCGCGAATCTCTCAGGGAACTATTTAAAAAGATTAATATTATGACGGTAACTTGCCAATTCATTTATGATAATATTATGTATGTGAGAAAAAATATACATATTTATAATAAAATAAGTAGAAGACATAACTTTAATACAAGAAATAAAGATAAAATACGAGTAGATCAACCATTTTTCAGATTATTCAAAGTAAATACATATTTTATCATTTTTATGTTAAATGAACAGAATACCTTGTGATATATTAGAAGAAAATGAGAGAAAATTTAAAACTCATAATATAAAAAAGTACACTTTGTAAACAAGCATAATATTCAAAATTAGAGGATTATACCTATCCAAGACAAAAATGCTTGGAAATATGCTGGTCCTGCTCCATAAGACAATTTAGAATCTATATAAAATCTGGTTGCCAATTTAATTGTATAATATTATTTTTTATAACATAACATCACGCCTTGTTTCCCCGAAGGGTTGGGCAGAGGTGTACCTATAGAACACCCACATTTCGCCAGTTATGTTTAAGTCCCATGTAATAGGTGGCGAGCCTATTGCCATCAACCGGGCACAAATCCAAACTCCGGGCTGCTATCGAGAAATTCCAGAAAGAAAAACCCAATGACGCTTTTCCCGACCCGGGAATCGAACCCAGGACCTCATGTTCAGCATTAGCGCTTGGCGACCACTGCCTTGTTGGTCTGGCAGTGATTACTTGAACTCACAAACTGATCTATAACCTTATTAATTTATCTGTTTTTCCTTCAATTTTCATTATTTTTACCTATCGTGGTATAGTAATTTTATTTTAGATGCATCGTCTTCACATATAATTATATAATTAATGTTTAAAAGATATTGTGAAAACATTTTAAAAGAGTTACGGTGGAGTTTCTTGCCCATTCTTCTCAATACGAAAACTACCTTTTGGAAGGAGCGACTAGAATCAATTCTTCTTTTTTTGTAAATTTTGACGTTCAAAAGTGCCTTTTATGTGCCTGATTGAAATAAATGATTTGACTTTGACTTAACTTTGAAAAAAAAATAAAGGTACAGCTCATTGGGCATCAAAAAAATTCGTCCGCATTGCTGTCAGTGGGAAAAGTGCCCAGAAGGCTGGCAGCATTGCCACGTTGGATGGCAATGCTGATTCTTTGACCTAAAAATCGGCTAGCCCTCTGGTCACGTGAAGATTCAACCAACCGCTTTGTGATGTCCCGAAATACTCGATGAGCACTCGGACCCCACGGCCGTAGTGTGCCCCTAATGAACTACAACAAGACATCTGGAATTTTTTAAATTTCAAGGTAGTTTAATTCCTGAATCCAACTAGTCAATTTCGTTTTGCATTTAATGTTGTTAAGGTCATAGATAGGTAGAATCCTGTTAATTTTGTTGTGGAGGTAATGACCGAGGTGGTAGAAGAATCGCTGTGAAAACTAGGTTGAAAGCTGGTTGCGATAACTGTCTACGGGGTTGTATCGCTTTTTGCCACGCGACAGAGAGGGGGAATATGTTCAGAGGTATGGAATATGTTAGGAAGTATAAAATTTATGGTTGTACGTTGTTTTATAGATAAAAGTTTTATAGATATACTTAATGCGAACAAAACTAAATCTCTTAAGTGCTCATTACCAAATGTACCTCAAGTAAGTCTAAATTTAAAACTTGATGGTAAGAAACTAGAAGCTATTACGGAAACCGTATTTCTAGGAATTACTTTAGATTCGAGATTGCAATGGGGCGCCCACATTAGAGTTCTTTCAGGTAGATTAAGTTCGGCTGCTTATGCAGTAAGAAAAATAAGGCAGATGACTGATGTAGCCACAGCTAGGTTAGTATACTTTGCTTATTTCCACAGTATTATGTCTTATGGCGTTTTGCTGTGGGGATCGGCAGCTGACGTAGATTCCATTTTTATTTTACAAAAGAGGGCTATTCGCGCTATCTATAAAATGGGTCCTAGTGAGTCCCTTAGAAATAAATTCAAAGAAATTGATATACTAACTCAGCCTTCTCTTTATATCTTAGAAAGTATTTTGTATGTTCGGAAAAACTTAGGAGTTTTCAAAATTAGAAGCGATATCCATAATATAAATACACGTAGAAAACATGAAATTGTGATACCCAAATTTAGGTTAGCTAAAACTAGTAAGTCATTTGTTATAAACAGTATTCGATTTTATAACAAGTTGCCAAAGTCGGTTACAGAACTTAGTGATGGAAAGTTCAAAACCCACATTAAACGTGTCCTTATCAAAAAAGCATATTATAAGATTAAAGACTACGTTGAAGACAAGGAAGTTTGGCAATAATTCCTTCTGCACATGTGGCTTCCCTGGTACCTCAATAACGGCATTACTATGTAATTATGTCTATTAACTGCTCCCAAATTAAGATGATTATTTGATTTTACCTATTTTTCTTTTTTTTCATTCGGGTACTTTTTTGACATAATCTTTTCATTATTTGACATTATATAACTTCACTATACTATATTTTTTATAGATTTGTTACAGCTTTAGTTACAGTCATGCCATTTAGTTTAAATAGATTTTTAATTGGTTTTTTTTTATATAGATTCTCTTTTATATTTTGTGAATGTGAGAACGTTGTAGGCATAACCGACTTTTAGATCTGTCGATCGTTTTCTATCTTGCTAAGTACCTGGTACTTGTTGATAGGCCTACAGTGTCCTCTCATACCTATAAACACTGTAACTCGAAAAGATTGTAAATACCATTTATTTTTAAAAGAGTAACCGTGGAGTTTCTTGCCGGCTCTTCTCCATAGGAAACGACCAATTGGAACCGTGCACCTAGCTTCTGACGTTTCATAAGTGCCCTTGTAGGTTTATGTGAAATAAAATATTTTGAATTGAATTGAATTGAATAGAATTTCGTTTCACATTTTTTTTTCTCATATTATCATTTCATAGAATAATCAATACTTTGACAAAATTTAAATCTTTGATTTTTGTTACAAATAAAATGTATTGTTTCGATAGTCATATCATAGAATAACAAATCAAATATTCATCATCCTCATATTGTTTCATCATTTCAGCCATAGGACGTCCACTGCTGAATATAGGCCTCCCCCAATGATTTCCAAATTAGCCGGTTGGAAGCGACCTGCATCCAGCGGCTTCCTGCGACCTTTATTAGGTCGTCTGTCCACCTTGTGGGTGGACATCCTACGCTGCGCTTGCCGGTACGTGGCCTCCATTCCAGAACCTTTCTACCCCATCGGCCGTCAGTTCTGCGCGCTATGTGCCCCGCCCACTGCCACTTCAGCTTGCTAATCCGTTGGGCTATGTCAGCGACTTTAGTTCGTTTGCAGATCTCCTCATTTCTGATTCGATCTCGCAAAGAAACACCGAGCATAGCCCTTTTCATGACCTTGAGCTTTCTTATGTTATCACTGGTAACACACACTGGTCGTTTCGTCTTGAGACACTGAGGTATGTTGGACGAGACGATGTTGTGTAGTTTCCCGAACGCCGCCCAGCCGAGTCGGATTCGACGATTGACCTCCATCTCGAAACTGGACCTACCCAACCGGATCACTTGTCCCAGGTAGACATATTTGTCAACAGTTTCGGAGTAGAGCATCCAACCGATATTGGGTAGGGCGGAACATGGACGTTTGACATGACTTTCGTTTTGTCCATGTTCGTCCGGAGCCCTACTTGTTGGGAGACTCTATTGAGGCCTTTGAGCACTGTGCCAAGGTGTTCCAGCGATTCTGCCATGACCACAATATCGTCGACAAACCAAAGGTGAGTAATGTACTCGCCGTTAATGTTGATGCCAAATCCTTCCCATTCCAGGAGCTTCAAAGCGTCTTCCAATGCAGCGGTGAACAGTTTCGGAGAGATAACATCTCCCTGTCTTATGCCTCGCTGCAGAGGAATCGCTCTCGTGATCTGCTCCTGTACTTGGACTGATATAGTGGCGTTTTCGTACAAACACTTGAGCATCTCGATATGGTCAATATGGCACCGCTGGAGAGACTGTAGCACTACCTAGGTCTCAGTTCGAATCGAAAGGCCTTCTCATAGTCCACGAACGCCAAGCACAGTGGCAAGTTATACTCCTCGGTCTTTTGTATAACTTGCCGCAGCGTATGGATGTAGTCTATGGTACTAAGGCCTTTTCGGAAACCGGCTTGTTCGGGAGGCTGGAAGTCATTGAACCTACGTGGGAGACGATTCGTGACGACCCTCGAGAACAGATTGTAGACATGGCTCAGAAGCGAGATAGAGCTGTAATTCTTTAAGGAGGTATTATCCCCTTTCTTAAGGAAGAGTACCACCGCACTTCTGTTCCATGCCTCTGGCGTTATTCCTTCGAGTAAGACGGAGTTGAAGAGCCTCTGACGGACTTTCAGTACCGGTGTTCCACCCGCTTTCAGAAGCTCTGATGTGATTCCGTCTTCACCCGTTCTCATATTGTTTAGTAAATATACAATTTATTACCAAGAAAAACTTTTTATCGAGTGACATTTTCTAAACGTTTCAATTCATACTTTTGACAAAATGCATTCCCATCTTATAAAATTACAACACCACGTTCACAAAAACCTACTACTACTTGGACTTGGTTTTACTTGAACTATCTTATAATTGATAACCACTATAATTATACTACGGTATAATTATTCAAATATAATTAGTTAAATTAATATTAGTATAATTATTCAAAGCGGTTCATAGCTGTGGGAGTGCCCTAATTTTGTTACTGCAACCAATTTCGACACCGCTCGCTTCGCTCGCTCGGCTAGCGCGTAGCTGGTCACAACTTACATATTTGATCGGAGTGTCCTAATAGTTATATTACTAAATCGTGCTCGTTTCATACTTAGAAGACTGAATATTTGTTTATTTGAATATTATTGCATTTTTGTTGTCCAATACAGAACTTTGATTACCAGAGTTGATTGATTGAACTGTTCAGGTGTATATTTTTAAATAATCTACGTGACTAACACGGCTTTTAACCGTAGATTTATGATTACACATGACATCATGATTTTTGATCATGATAATGAAATTGCCAACTTACGTGATTATTTATGTACATCAGTCTGGCGATCATTAAATTTATTTTCATTATAAAAAAATCCAAAAATCCATTCGTTAAAAATACCTACTAGTTAAATATCGAACAAATTTTGATAGGTAGTATGTGTAACGGCTAGGGCTGCACAGGGTAGGCTGCGCAGGTCGTTAACTGATAGGGTAGGTAGTAGGTAGTAGATTCCCTAGGTCTGGGCACACAGGATTTCGAGGAACAGGGAATAGTATTCACCAGTTCTGCAAACGGAGGCGAAATGACAGAGAATCTCCGGAAGATTAGTGTTGTACCCCGATTCTAGTGATGTGATTAGGAGCTTACTAATTGTGATATTTCAGCAACACTCGACTATTATTAGTTGTGAATCCCAGGTATAATGATTATCGACATTTTTGATCATTTGATATTTTAATCATTCGGCATTTCAGTAGCAGACATTTTAAGCTTAGAAATAACAATTTTCGATATTTCGATACAATCTATATTAAAATTTTCGTGATTTTGAACATTGACATTTTACCTGTAGGTATTTTAATTTTCGACGTTCAAATATTTACCCATATTTATTTTTAAAATTATTGATATTTTATTACTATTTTTACATTTTCGTTGAAATAAAATAACATGGAAAAATACACCGAACAAACAATATTCCCTATTTATATTATATTATATTAAATAATTAAAAAAAAAAAAAAAAAAAAAAAAAAATGAAATAATCTATCTATCCATGAAATAATGCCTAATTATAATGAAATAATCTATATATCCATGAAATAATGCCTAAAGTAGATTCCAAAATACCGGTATGTGCAATATATGCCGATATGTCGAAAGCCTTTGACTGCGTGGACCACGATATTCTCTTAACCAAACTTGATGCGTACGGTATTCGTGGCAGTGCTCTTAACTTAATAAAAACTTATCTCAAAGGCCGTAGACAATGTACAGAGATATCACGCTTATGTTTAAAATCTAGGAAGGAACAAAAAACTTTATCGTCATTTAAAGAAATAAAATATGGAGTTCCGCAGGGAAGTGTCCTCGGACCTTTACTATTCCTACTATATATTAATGACCTGCCACGCCATATATCTAATCCAATGATTTTATGTGCAGACGACAGTACTTCAATTGTTTCATGTACCAATAAAGACTCATACGTAAATGACATCAATAACTCGATCAGCAGTTTAATAAAATGGCTTGACAATAATAACCTAGTTATTAATCTACAAAAAACTAAAACTATGCATTTTCACCAAACGTATATCTACAGGTGACATGGATATCAACTACAATGGCCAAACTATCGATAACGTGAATAGCACAAAATTTCTAGGAATCTTAATTGATAGCCAGTTAACATGGAAGCCGCAAGCAGAAGATATCTGTAAACGTCTGAGCACAGCCGCGTTTATGTTATACAACCTATCCAAAAAAGTAAATCGGTCAACAATACTAGTTGCCTACCATGGTCTTGTAATTTCTATTTTAAGATTTGGTGTTATATTTTGGGGTTATTGTAGTGAACGAGAAAGCATTTTTAAAGCTCAAAAGCGCTGTTTGAGAGCTATATTTGGCCTCAAAGTTACTGACAGTTGTGTGCCTATATTTAAGTCTCAGAAACTATTAACTTTCCCATGCCTCTATATCCTCGAATTAGCCATATTTGTTAAAACAAACCGTAATTTATTTCCCACATTAACAGAAACCAGAAAACGGAGTACATCATTAAGATCACAATATCAGAATTTACTTCACACAGGCACTTTTAAAACGAGTTTATTAAAAAAAAATGTAATTTGTATGGCTCATGTTGTCTTTAATAAAATTCCCGATCATATGAAAACCTTGCCCTTGATGAAATTTAAAAAATGTTTTACTGATTTACTTGTAGATAAATGCTATTATTCTGTTCAGGATTTCCTAAATGATACATCTTAATAACCTATTTTGATAACTTGTATAATAATTATTGTGTTTGCATGCCAAGAAGGCAGAATGTACACGGTTCTTTATTATGTTATTTACGATCCTATTTGTATGTACCTGCATTCAAAGCAAATAAAGTATATTCTATTCTATTCTATTCTATTCTATTCTATTCTATTCTACTGTTTGATAAGTTTGTTAAATAAAAAAATGTGATTATAAAATTCATTGAATTGTGTTTCTGTGAAATAATACGAGTATGTTTCATTCAAGTAAATAGTTGTTAAAACAATAATATTCGAAATAAAAATACACGGACCAAACATTATATGAAACATTTGCTCCGAAACGAAATTCTGTGAAACTTCAGTCTGAAAAACAAGGGAATACCAAAATGTATATTGCCAAGCGTCTTAAACTATGCGTGTCGCTTTCTTTGACGAACAATTTAATCTAATTTTATTTATAAATTTTAATGTCATTTAATTTGAGTTTTATTTTTGAGTTGAATTTTGATTTTAATTTTATTTTAATCTTAATTGTATTTTATTAAAATTTTATTTGTGAGTGTATATTTTGCCTATTCCATTATAAGTCTATGGTTACTCGAAATAAATGATTTGAATGTATAGAGTAATCACTTGAAAATGAGGATGACACAGACTCATAGAGTGAACGTGATACATTCTAGGAATAGCACTTACTAGCTTAAGCATAATTTGATACCATACCATAGATTGCCTACCATTAGATTAATTAGAGAAACAGATTGCAAATGAAAGCTGCTTAACTCCTTATTCCTCACATTATATCCAATAAATAATTTTCTCAAAGCCTTTAAACGGTTCTCAGTAATCAGCTGGCGCGCCAAGTTCTCTCCGGGTTACCCCGCTCAAGTGCTGATTACAAACCTGAGCCACATTTAAACCCACATTGATTGAACTAGCACACGACAAATATGCTCAGCATTAATAATCTGCTCCGTACAATAATTTACTATTTGCTTCCCAATGTAGGTAAATACGTGTCTATGTCAGACTTTGAATAGTAGATGTTTTTAATTAAATCCTACCACAAATGCTAGTTTTCGGTTTGTGTTGACTTGAGTTTATATGAGCAATTCAGCTGGTATTAATAACGTTGGTTAAATTTTGATGATTTTGAAAGAATAATACGATGTTTGGATGAGATAACTATCTAATTTAATTGAGGTTGACAACATTTGGAGTATATAGAGAGAGAGAATAGGTTTCAAAGTTATTATACTGCTCTGCTATTTCGTGCCAGAAGTTGAGTACTATTTCTTTATGCTCCTGAGTCCTGTGGGAACTTTGTGAGAGAAACTGGATAGTTATAGCTTAAAAGTTAGGTACAATCCTTTAAATTACTCGTTTATGACACTTCTTGGCTTTTGCCAGAATCAGAGCTGATTTGTGTTATTCGAACATATTACAATTTCTTTGTTTTAACTATTGTGTTACTGTATATTTGTTTGGTGTTTATAATACCTATTATTATCCACTATTTAACCTTTTTTAATACAATTTTTTTGGGATTTTTGGCACTGTTTAATTTAACATCATATTTACCTACATGAAAAATGGATGATTTTGAAAATTAAACAATTAATATAGATAGATAAATAACATGACTATTTGATATATCCCACTCATCTGCATTGTCATGTAACTTGGCCATTCACAATACCACGAACCATAAAATGAGGCGACCTGATTTGCAATTAATAAACCACTAATTAAGGAAGTTACACGTTGGGGAACTGTCGCAATTAAATAATAACGAATCTACTGACGTCATGTTAACTTTATCTATACTAATATTATAAAGAGGAGAGATTTGATTGTTTATTTGTATTGAATAGGCTCCGAAACTTCTGGACCGATTTGAAAAATTATTTTACCATTAGAAAGCTTAGTTTTCAGGGAGTAACATAGGCTACTTTTTATCCCGGGAAAATAATGCGTCCAGCGGGTAGGACCACGGGAGTGAAGCCGCGGGCAAAGTGCTAGTAAATAATAATTTGTAATATTTGTCCAGAACTGACTAAGGTGCGGGACATAAATAAATGGCGAGTAGCGCGGGCGTGTGACGGTGTGGCGCGGGTGTTGCGCTGCCCGTTTCATATTTCATATAAAATGTCGACAACACCCGCGCCCGCGCCGCACCGTCCGTGGTCTCGCCCGCACCACGCCTCTTGTGTATGTTCCGCGCCACGTCGTTCCTATAAATTTTGTATGAAATACGAAACGGGCTGTGCAACGCCCGCACCACAGCCTGTCACGTACGACACGCCCGCGCCCCTCGCCACTTGTGGATGTCCCGCGCCTAATATGCCAAACTTCGGTTACAGTGTTACGGTGTGTGTTGGATCATTAAGTTCCCTTCAAAATTGTTGAGCTAAATGATGCTGATCCATGCGTCATGTTCGTGAACGGGCGCCGTCAGTGGGGACTGGTCATCTCGTAGCTGCCATGGCTTATTTTATTTTTTTAATTATTTTTGTTTTTATATTTTTATTAAGGACGCTTTTAACGTTCACGTTTTACTAGATTGTTCTCACATGTATAATTTCAACATGAATGATGTAACCAATGTTTTGTGACAATATTCTGATTTAAAAGAGTGTCCATGGAGTTTCTTGCCCGTTCTTCTCCATAGGAACCTACTACGCTTTGGAATGGGCAACTAGCTTCATCTTTCTGACTGATCGACCCCTTGACAATTCAAAAGTACCTGTAATTGGTTTATTTGGAATAAATGATTTGAGATTGAGTTGAGTTTGAGTTTGAACGGTGAATAAAAACACGTGAAAACGCGAACGCACAGTGAGTGGTGAATGTGATGATCAAAGCTTTTTCTATATGAGGAAAGTGGCAAAGCTCTTTTGTGGAATTAAAAGCTTCGACCATACATTTGAAACATTATCTACACTGGTTAGCTTATTCAGCCATGCAAAAATTGCATGTTTTATAGGACTAACGCATTTTAAACCTGTGATATTTACAACTAAAGCTTGTATGTAGCTACATACTACACTAATTTTTCGATAAAGCATTTTGTAAATTTCTTTAATAAAACATTTTTTCATCTTTGCCTATAAAATACAAACCTGAATGCTGCACTAACGCCATCTAGTAGCAACAGTTAATAACTAAATTATACTTTTAGCATCGTTTCGCACATTTCCTTTTATTGATCTCCCAGGACATAGAGTGACATGGATGGTCCAGCTATCTGAAAATTACATGTCTTATCTATCAACTACATCTTAATGTACCACTAACTTTTAAGTTATTGCTCGCGTGAAATAACATGTTTTCTTTGTGCAATATGAAGGTATTTCAGAGTTGAAATAAACTGGTTCTCTTTTCTTTTTAGTGTCACGTTTATTTCACTTTGGTCTTATGGAAGTTTTCCCTTATTTCGCCAATATAGCTAGAACAGGATTTCTTTTGTAGCAATTATTATTAACTATTGTCTACATTTCTTTCTCATTTCTCCTTTCGTAGGTCTGCTGAAATAAATTTCATAAAAAAAAGCAGTAACTTTGGTTAAAATATACTCAAAATTATAATTATATCCTATCTGTATGTATTTTACTGTGGGTAAATATATAATAAAATAAATAAACAATTATAACTATCACATTTATATCTAAACATGCATGCATACATATAATTTAAAAAAAGAGTAACCATGAAGTTTTCTCCCATTTACGTTACTTTTTCAAACAGCCTACATAATAATATTAATATTTAAACTTTATGACCTCCGCGGGTGGGGAAGGTCTTGCACAATGTAGAAGCATACTCCTACATTTCCCAGACAAAGAAAAGTTTGGCGCGCTAAACAAAGAGAGCATAAAAAGACCGAATTAATTAGATTGTTAATTTTGTTCTATTTAACAAAAGTAACCTAATCCCAGAACTTTAGTTTTCATGTTGATTTAACCACTAGAAATTAGTTAACCGGGGTACCATTTAGTTATCTATGTAATTAAGCATCTATTTCAATCAGGGCTCGCTATCTAAAATAACGTTTCAAACAGTTCTTTGTACAACATTTTGTTCCAAAGGAAAATGAGAACGTTTTCAAAAACCGGTTTATTCTGCAGGACGCAGCCGCACATGGGGCGTGCACCCACAAGCATGAACTTGTTTAGTTAAATTGTGCCTTATCTTCATTTCATTACATCATTGATTCCAATGCGTTTGCCGCTTACGTATTGATTCGGGTTGTGTTGCGAGTTTCCTATCAATCAACCCAAAAATGGTTAAAAACGGATAAATACGTTTTATTAACCGAAATTTTGTTCTTCTTCAAAAACGTTTTAATAACGTTCCGTTCGAACGCAACCGAAACAAACTGTTTCTAAGGTTTTTAAGACGAAACCGTTTCGAAAAATATACCGTTATCCAAACCCTGATTTTAATAAAAATTGTGCTATTTGTTGCCCGCGATTTCATCTGCGTTTATTTTGTATTGCATATGTTTATACAAATTGGAGCAAAAACGGGAATTTTGTCCAAATCTACTTAGATTTTGATAAAAATTTGGCACACAGATAGATTATAACAAAGGGTATTTTTAATCCCGGTATTACTTTCCCGTGGGATATTTTCTGACATCCATGCGGGCTCAGGCGCGAGCAAAATTTAGTTTATATTATTGTATGGATTAGCATGATACCACATTTTAGTGTGGTAAATAATTATCAGCCTCATTAATTCACTAAAATTATCCTGGCTGCCTCGTTGGTCTCGCCCGGGTTCGGTTCCCGTGTCGGGCAAATTGTTTTGGGTTTTTCCACCTTGATGGCAATAGGCTCGCTCCCTATTACATGGGACTTTAACATAACTGGTGGTACCTACTATAGGTGCACTACTGCCTAACCCTGCTGCGAAATGTATATATGTAAAATTCTTCTCTTGCCTGAAATTTGATGAAAATGTGTTAATTGCTAATTTTCTCGCATCATTTATGAAAGTTTACTGAGCGTGGCGGCCATTGTGTGAATTGATGGGAGTATGTGGGTCAAAGCGCGGGTAGACAATGTGCCATCACGTCGGTAATTAATTCTTTTTATCCTCGAGTTGCGCATACTTTTGGAGTGTAGCTGGTACCACTGTTTACGTTGAATTGTGTATTATGTGGCTTTGTTTGTATGGATATTCATTGTAATTAAAATAATTATTATATATTTTTGTAATTCGTTTAGAATGTCTACACAAGCTGTGAAAAATGACAAACTTCTAAACAAAAGTTTTATCCTCCCTGTTTAACTCCATTAACGGTGAGTTTTCAAAAATCCTTCCTTAGTGCTCACTTTCGTTAGAAAGAAAGAAAGAAAAATGCGTTTATTGGCATTACAAAAAATACACCTTAAAACTATAAAAACAGAATACAAATTATTATAATGCCAAAAGGGCCTCAGCTCAGCATAATGTCAGATGACAACACAAAGTGACACTGATTTTCAGCTGCAACCCACGAGTGCCATACGCTAGAATTATAAATATAGGAAAGTGTCTGTCCGTTATACTAAATACATTTTAAAGGTAATATAAAATAAAATAAACCCATACAAACAAATAAAATGTTGTGGCATACATGTGTGTGTGCGTTGTGTTGTGATTAATGTGCAGCTAAACTAAATACTCAATATCTGTGTATCGTTTATAAGGAATTCTTGTGCAAAATTTCACTTCTAAACCCAGCGGCTTAGGCTATGCGCTGTCTATCAGTGAATTAATTTAAGCGGAAAAAGCATAAAAAATAGTATGCTCTAGTAGAACAATATCTATGAAATCTTCATGGAAACTGTGCAACCAGAATCGCGTCGCACCGTCGCGTCGCGCCTGTCTGCGGGAGCCTTAATTATCGTTGTTATAACATTTACTGTTACATACATATTATTATCAGAACCCAACATTATTTCCGTACGTTTTTCGGTACCACTATTTAGTTTGAAGACTGAAGTTTTCAGTTAAACTTCAGTTTACAAAATTGCGTGAATTTTTCACTGGCAGGATTTAAGCTCATTTTTTAGGTAAACTTGACTGTAAGTGGGTCAAATGTGACTACGTTAAAAGGAAGTTGTGACTTGCATTATATAACCTTTATTATGATTAATATCCTAGGCATTCGTTGTGATAGTCCGAATGGTAACGAACCCGACGTTACAGGCTCAAAACCTCACACATGTTGATATTTATATGAATGCCAATGTGATGTCTAAATGAATTTACCACTGACGGACGTATTTACCATGAAAAAAAAAACAACTATGAATTTAGTAGTTTAAAATTTCTAAATCATTGATCAGTTGATCAATGTTCCTTCATACTCTATACCAGAATAAATACTGTGTAATTTTACTTTCTGTAACCTTGCCTTGGGGGAGGTCGTCTGAGTAAAGCCCTCCCCCAAGTCCTTCCGGGATCTCATTTGTCGCGCCACCTCGAACACTCAAAAAGGACTATTATTTACGAGCTGAAAAATTTATTCGACTGAAAATGTTTCCGAAACATTTGAAAGAATTAAAGATCTGAAGTGAAACTTGGAACGGTACGAAAACAAAGACTCAACTTTTAGTGAGAGCAGCAAACGTACCGACTTGTGTAAACGACTAACTGTTGCTGTTTCATTGTCTTTGTGCCGACAGTGAAAAAGAGATCTTACGTAGTTAAGTTGACGATGCGATTGACTTAGCTATTGTCTTTTTTATGGCCAAAGGGCGATTGATAGTTGCGAGTGAAATCGAGATAAATGATTTTAAAAAAATATATACGTTTCAAAACAAGATGGGCTCGGTGTTTCCTATCTGGCTACTCTGAGAAGAAAGACCGAAACAATCTCGAAAGTCACAGTCTCTAAGTCCGGATTCAGGTTTTACGAGATAAATTTAGCTATATAAAGTTTGTTTGTTTGTAAGTTTGTATAGGTATAGGGGGTAATCTCTGAAACTATCAGTCGGTCAGGAGAAGCTAGTTATAAATAAAAGAGGGTTAACGCACATCCTTTTTCTCCTGTCATATCAGTTTGAATGTATATTGCTCATATTAATTAAGCTTAAATAATTAACCACTCGTAATGAGCCAGCGGTACTTAAAAAACACACTTACAATATTGAAATGGCTTATGTATAAGCGTATATTATATGAAATGCGTTATTTACGTTTAGAGAAACGAATTTATGAAGCAATGGATGAGGAATGATCAAAAGCATATCATCAGAGAGTGCTTAGTTAGTGGCATTTAGTGATTACTGAAATATCTTTGTCACTGCAATTCTGAAATACACGTGAACAAAATCAAACAAAAAGTGGCAGTTTGTTACAATAAAAAATATAATCCATTTCATTCGATAAATTCACTCAATCGCAGTCCACTATTGGACGTCATTCAGCAAGTTCATCACAATTCACTATACCTCCTCTCAACTGCACCGTTTACAATTTTAATCAACTTCAGTATTCAATAGTAGGTACCGGGAAAACCAATTATGTACAAAAAAAGATTGAAAAAAAAAAGAAACGGAGTTTCCGATACTTACGTTTTAAAATAAGGGCCGGCGCAGACCTGTCGAAGCGCAGCGCGACGTGGTTTTCACTGGGAAACAAAATCGACCTTGCTCTTGCACAAATAAAGTTGAAAATAAATGAATTTCATTTAGTCCGAGAGCGCATAAAAGCAGACACAGGAGCGCATTTGAGGTTAGTATCAGGTTATTTATTTTTGACTTTATTTTAAGACACAATATTGATATTTGCTTGGCAGTAAAACCCACTCTGCGCGGCGCATGGTTTGCGCCGGGCCTAACAGTCAAATGATGAATGATTTTCATACTTACTAGAAAAAATTATATCCCAAACCTGCTTAGAAATTAGAGCTGTACTGGTCAAATATAAGCGAGGAGGCGGCCGGTAATGTTTGTATGAAAATCCATATATTTCGTGTTTAGCGGCCGAATAAATTAGGTACTATGAAAACAACCTGTTTGGTAATTTAATCATGGAAATAACTTTTTACTTCGACACATGACAACCAAGTATACAAGATTTTATTTAAATTTCGATTTGGCTTGCAAATAGAGCCATTTAAAGTAAAAAAGAAATAAATGAACATATTGGCGCGTGAAAATTATAGTTGTTCGTCATTGATTCTGGACTTTATAATTTATTCATTTAGTTTGACTTTCCGCGCATTTTTTGAGAAAAGTACTTTAGAAGCCTTGGCCGCAACCAGGCATTGATGGACTCACGTATTTGTGCCTCGGATTCGCCTCGGTCCACATTCTCACGTTCGTCCATAAATGCCCCTTTTGTAGGCCGCGGCAGTACTAATATAATAATATAATTCTTCATTCAGACAGGTATTTCAAGTACATTAGTTGTTTTTTTTTTTTTTTTGATACAATTTTCGAGTTTTGTGAAATATTACTTAGAATTAACTAACTACCCCGACATCCCCGTCTGTATGTCCCCCGTTGACAAAAGCCTTTTCCAAATGCATTCACTTCTCCCTATCCCTAGTAGCGCCTGCTACAGGCCTAATATCATTTGCCCATCTTCTGTATGGCCTGCCCAGTTTCCGCTTTTTGTCACTTGTAAACCAGTATATTATTGTTCTTGACCATTTTTCCTTTCCTCTGATTGTATGTCCTGTCCATTTCCATTTGAACTTTCTTATTGTTATAGTCACATTCTTTGTTCTTGTGTGTTTCTTTATATCTGCAGTTCTTATTCTATCAGGTTCCCATCATCCTTTCCATATCGTTTTGGCATGTTTCTAGTTTCCTGTTTTGGACTTTAGTGGTTGTCCAGGTTTGATATCCGTAAGTGATTACTGGTATAATACAAGTATCAGGTAGGCCGCGGCAGTAATATACTGCCTGTACATTAAGACGCATATTATCCACTCTATAATTATCTATATATTACTCGAAGGTATAAATTAAATTAGGTTTTCGTGTCTGTCTATAGTACCGCGTTGTGCTTCAAAACTACATACTAAACGGATTTTGATACGGGTTTGACCATCATTTAGAGAATATATTCTGGAAGGTTCGTGTGTACATATACATACATCTTCATGTTTTGTCAAGTGGTAAAAACCGTCGAAGTAGGGGCTAGTCGCTAGTTATAAAATAATGCAAAGTAGTTATTGCACACTCTATAAGTAAAAGTTTTCAATCGGCTCTGGATACCTAAAGCCTCCACTAATGTTTTCACTAGAACCTTCAATAGTGAGGACAAAACTAGCAACAATTTGACTAATACCTAAAGATATAAATATATCTAGAAAGCGGCCAAGAGCGAGTCGAACTCACACACAAAGGGTTCCGTACCACCGTACAATATTTAACACTACATATTTTTTTTAATTGTTTCCTTGTCAAGGGAGCCAGTTCAATTTTTAACTTTATTATATTTTGTTGTTATAACGGCCATAGTAGTACACACTCTGTCAAAATTTCAAATATCTACCTATAACGGTTCAAAAGGTACAGCCCTGTGACAGACGCACTGACGGACAGGCGTCTACGTACGGCGGAGCCTTAGTTTTAGGGTCCCGTTGGCACCCTTTGGGTACATAACTATATAATTAAACCAAAAAATGAATCGTGTGGCAACCCTGTTCTAGAAAATTCACCATTGCTAGAATAACAGTGAAAAATGAATATAGTTTTGATATGCAAACATTTCAGCTTTACACACTGTTTTATTACGTAGCCAGGTCCAACTTTGTCCAGACAAATTAGTATTTATTACCTACTAGTATTTTTGTTCCTCCCTTTCTAATTTCAAACATGGAAACGTTCTACGGTTGCAAGCTTTTTGATAGTTTAAGAACATTCTTTTCACATAATTTTTATTTGCATAACAAGATTTACCCGTGGCTTGACCCTTGTCAAAATAGGTGTTTTAATTCGCAAGTTGTGCTAAGAAATGTATCTATCATCATTTAAATGTTACAAAAATAAATACAGGTAGGTACCTATTAGATTAAATAATGTGTAATAATTTAAGCTTTTAAAACCCTTACCCTGTAGTAAGACAATACAGGCTGAAAATACAACAAAGTAATTAAGGACAAAAATATCCCAAAACCGGGACTATATACTAAGTTTGCAAAATTCGCAGCTAGCTAAAAGACAGGCCAAATATAACTTTTTTGAAATGAAAACGTTATACGATTCAGTCTGTTTAATCCCTCGTTTCTACATGACTCATATTGATAAAGTTTCCGATTATAAAATGCCTATTGGAAAAAGAGGCTTTATACTCTGTTACTAGAAAGGTTTAAGCAGAAAGTACAATATTATTAGAATAATACATAATATATATTACGAATACTTACCTATAAATCTCTGTGTTTTTTGTATTTAAATTCGTGATAAAAGATAGGTATGATATTGTAGCGTATTTAAAAAAAAGTATAATAGGTCTACCTATAAACAATTTTGTTTGAATCTGAGTCTGAATAATTTCATGAAAGTTTTATACCTAGCTGCTCTGCTTTTCTATAAAAAATACATATATCAATCTATCACACTTTGCAGTGACAGAAAAAAATACATTTAAAATTAAGATATCAATTTGTGACATGTTTAAACAACGTTCGATCAACGTATACAATAATAACTGTATAAAGACAGTAATTTCTGTTTACATGTTTATTTCTAGCTACAGACGAGCACAGCGTTCGTGTGGCTTTCGACTAATGACTAATGCCCTGACACTGTTGTGATTGATTGTCCAAATTATTTGTTTTGCTTTTTATACTTTTTATTTTTATTTAGTTTTCGACTGTACCTACGTCAGGTTTTTTATTTAGGAATGTTCAAATTGAAGGATTACAATGTGGATTGTGCCTATTACCCTCTTTTTCTGTTCTCTGATAGTACGAAACTGAAGTAACGATAGTAAAATAATTGTCTAGTATACTATTTCTTTTATCTACGGGAGGAGAAGATAATAGACTTTTAATGATTTTATACTGAAGATCACGCCTAAATGAGTAGTGTTATGATTTGAAAAAATATATTTTAAATTAGAGCATTTTTTAATTACTTAATCTGCGAATATTTTATGTTTAATATAAACACAGTGTAATTAATTTGTTGAGTCTAACGCGGATAAAAAACTGATTATCACGCAAAAACTATTAAGCGTACCTATTTTTTCTTAAACCTTTCACCATTTTCAAGATAATTTAATTATTTATCTTTTAGTATACGTGTTTTATTAAAATACCTTTTGGTTTATCTGTAATAAATTAATAATGCGTCTAATTTGGGACAGCACTCCTTGATGGGCTCTTTGACGAGTCCTATTACTGGCTGGACGTACGATGCGTTGCGTGAGCTCAGCAACACGCAAGCTAACTACTCAAAGCCATTGACATAATATCTGCGTCCTAAAAGATAGGCACTAGAACACCACTGTACACAAAAATTCCCTCTGCGATCGCTAATATCCTTGCCAAGCCTGGCATTATCTTCCCAAAATCGTTGTTTACTAACATTATACACACTTTACAGCACACTTAACACTTGTTTTGGCACAGCATTCAGTTTCTAAGCCCATTAACCAGGAACCCCATACAATGGAAATGTAAGTACTGGTCCAGCTGTAAAACTTATTGCAGACAGCTATGAAGCAACATTTTAGTACTTTGGCCAGATTAGGAACAGTAGCTTTGTTGTGGAGATAATGTGTAGTAGATGCAAAAATAATTTCCAATTTTATTTACTTTCTGCATATTTGTATTGTTTTACGAATCAGTTTTAGTGTATTTTGGTCTGTATAGTTTTTGCTTAAATGTTACTAAAAATGTGAGTTGCCCCCTAACTGGTTGTTTAGGTCAATAACCCCTTACTATTTATTGATGTCAAAAGTGCCACTGACAGGAATTGAAGTCACGACCTCTCGACTCGCCTTTAATGTATTTTTGAAGACTTATTCTCTTAAAACCAAAGTTTAAACAAGCCCAAATGTTTTTTTTTTAAACCCCCGACACAAACATTTTAGTCACAGGTGGTGGTCCCAATAAACTATTCATTGAGACCATTCCAATGAGCCCAAACACGATACGTGTGCTGTAAGGGAGTTGGATATCCGGAAAATTCTAGGTGATGCTGCAGCATCAGTTCAAGGTTAATAAATGTTCTTCTAATATCATTGAAGTAACAGAATATCAAATTTCAAATCGATTGGACCTGTGGAAGATGCTCACATCCATAAATCAACAAGAAAAGAGCTGATAATCTTCAAACGGCTGAGACGATTTTCTTGAATCATAGCATAAAAAAAACAAAAAAGCAGTCGGTTCAGCCGTTTGAGAGTTACGTGAGACAGACACACGTTAAACTTATAAAACCCCTCTTTTTCCGTCGGGGGTTAATCTATAGATTTACACAAGATGAAAGTCTAAGGTGCCATCTCCACGGGCGAGAGTTTCTCTGTGCCATCAAATTCAATAGAAATTCTTTGAATCAATTTCCACATGACGATTTAATCGTGGCGATAAATTGAAGGCACAGGGTGAGTATCGCCACGATTCTCTCTTGTGTGGAGATGGCGCCTTAGACTGCTTGTTGCCAGTGATGACCTATGGCACTGAAACGTGGTCGCTCACAACGGGCCTTATTAGAAGGCTAAAAGTCACTCGAAGAGCAATGGAGAGAGCTATTGAGGTTCCTTTCAAAGTCAAAGTCAAATAATTTATTTCAATTAGGCACAAAAAAGGCACTTTTGAACGTCAAACTTTACAAAAAATAATAAATAAAACTGATTCTAGTCGCCCATTCCAAAAGGTAGTTTTCGTATGGAGAAGAATGGGCAAAAAACTCCACCGTTACTCTTTTAAAAAAATCATTATATCTTGTATACACTTATTATATAATTATATGTGAAGACAATGCACCTAGAATAAGATTACTATACCACGATAGGTAAAAAGAATGAAAAATGAAGGAATGACATAATTATGTGATAGATGCATGGTGCTCACATACTTACAAACCTTGTAAAATTATACTATATTTCTAACATTATAATAAGTAATAATAATAAGTCAGTGTGTGAGTTCAAGTAATCACAAAAAATAAAATAAAATAAATGTTTAAAAAAATAATAAAAAAAAATTATACAATTAAATTAGCAACCAGTTCGATTTTGTCTAGATTCTGAATTGTCCTATGGAGCAGGACCAGCATGTTTCCAAGCATTTTTATCTTGGATATAATCCTCTAATTTGTAATATGCTTGTTTACAAAGTGTACTTTTTATATGATTTTTAAATTTTCTTTCATTTAATTCTAATATATCACAAGGTATTCTGTTGTAACATTTAACACAGTACCCCATAAAAGATGTATATACTTTAGATAGTCTGAAAAATGGTTGATCTATTTTATCTTTATTTCTAGTATTAAAATTATGTCTGTCACTTATTTTATTAAAAAGATGTAGATTTTTTCTCATATACATAATATTTGAATAAATGAATTGGCAAGGTACCGTCATAATATTAATCTTTTTAAATAGTTCCCTGAGAGATTCGCGACGACGTAGATTATAAATGGCTCTGACAGCTCTTTTTTGTAAAACAAAGATGGATTCAATGTCAGCAGCCCGACCCCACAGTAAAATGCCATACGACATAATACTGTGGAAGTAGCTAAAATAAACCAAACGCGAGGTTTCTACATCTGTTAACTGTCTTATCTTTCTAACAGCATAAGCGGCCGAGCTTAGCCGCCCCGCGAGAGATGTTATATGGGGTCCCCATTGTAATTTCTCGTCTAGCGTGATTCCAAGGAAAACTGTTTGATTAATAAATTCCAGTTTTTCTCCATTCAATATGATGTCACATTCGCTACTTCTAACATTTGGTAATTTAAATCTAATGCATTTGGTTTTTTTATTATTTAGTACCAAATTATTTACCGTAAACCAATCTTGGACCTGAACAATAGAGCTATTCACGTCGTCAAGATTTGGTGACCGTCGGTTTATTTTAAAGATCAATGATGTGTCATCTGCAAATAACACCATCTTTGGCTGATTTAGAAATATTTGAGGTAAATCATTAATATAAACTAAAAAGAGGAATGGACCCAATATCGAACCTTGAGGAACGCCCATTACCATTTCAAACCCTAATGAGTTTGTGCCTTTCGTGATCGAATCAGGAATGAAGAGATCCGCAGGATAACCAAGGTAACTGACATAGCCCGAAGAAGTGCCAAAAAGTTCTGGAATGTCAACCGCGTCCGGAAGACGTAGCGTTGGAAGGCCTCCCTCAAGGTGGACCGATGACCATGTGAAGGCTGCAGGTCATGATGATGATAGGTCACAAAAGTCGGTCGAAAAGAGTCCATACTAAGAAGAGTGAGCTCACTCATCTCGCATGGCAGACACAATCCAAATATCTCTGTCAAGGAAACAGATACTTGACCATATTTATCGGAAATATCGTGACCCTAACTATGTATTTAAAATAAACTTTTCGTAAAAGCACATCTTTAAATTACAACAAAACTTAACTTAATCTTAACAACTTTTATTTATGTCTGATCATAACATTACTATTTCTTTATACAGTTTTCTGACATCAACGCGACACTCAGTACCCTGAACCTGGTGCCGATGGCTGAGGATCATGAGAAGTACCTTGTCTGCCGCGCCGAGAACTCCAAGGTTCCTAACGCTGTTATTGAAGACCGATGGTTCCTCAATGTGCAATGTAAGTATTCTGTGCTGCAATCCAATTGCGTAGCACACTTTCAATCACAATCCGAAGGATTTTGAAATAAATTCCTAATCCTTTGTAAATTTTTAATCGTCTGCTCGACGACGTACATAAAAAGGTCAAAACGAACGGCATTGCCATTGTATACAGGGTGGAAGGGACATCGACGCGAAAACTGATACCATGGATTCAGTACATGATTCTGAAACCGAGCGGGTTTCAAAACATTGGTATTTAAAAAAAAAACAGCCGTTTCATAGACAATTTCAATACCTACGCGGTCAAAATGTATCAGTCAGGTTCAGAATCATGTACTGAACCCATGGTATCAGTTTTCGCGTCGAAGTCCCTTCCACCCTGTATTTGTGTGTTATGCAAGTACCCGGCTGGCACATCACGAGTGGTTAGTGATTTTTACCACAGTATCAGTATATCAATCCCTACTGATAAGGCAGAAAATCCGGTCAAATGCGAGTCGGACTCTCACACGAAGGGTTCCGTACCGCTGACATCGAGCAAAAAAACCCTGAAAAAAATCGTTTCTTGTAAGATAAACATACCTACATTCAGACAAACAGACAAACGGACAAAATTCTATTTAAATGATTATTTTATTGTATGTATGTAGTGTGAGGAGCTCGTGGCTAAGTAATAACTGCCGCACGCGTCGATCCATCAGGTTAAGCTAAGCTTGCCGGGGTTGGTCTGTTTTCATTCGTGGATCTTTGACAGTCGTTACGGGTCGTCAGAAGCCCGAAAATCTGACAACCAGTCTTACCAAGGGGTATCGTATTACCCAGTTACTGGGTTGTGGAGGTCAGATAGGTAGTCGCTCCATGTAAAATACTGGTATTCAGCTGCATCCGGTTAAACTGGAAGCCGACCCCAATATAATTGGGAAAAGGCTAGGCAGATTGATTGATGTATAGATAGTGTGAAAGCAGTGATGTAGCAGTGGTGGCCCAGTGGTATCAGTCCCGATTCACGAGTGTAGGTCGTGGATTCGAACCCAGGCGTAAATAATTTCATCACCACAGCTCTCAAAACTGTGAAGGAAAACATCGTGAGGAAACTGACATGTCCTAGAACCAAAACTTTAAAGTAAGTAAGTAAGTAAGTAAGTCTTTATTTGCCTTAAACATGGTATAAAAGGTGTTACAGTTTGGTAATATAATATAGTCCACATGTTTAGCTATACAACATCGTGTATCAATTGCATGCAAAATACTTAGAATTAATTAGTAAGTGAGAGAAAGACATGTGAGATCTACCAATCCGCACTGGGCCCGCGTAGTATATTATAGCCCACTCCCTCTCGAATAGAGGAGGCCTGTTTCCCAACAGTGGGAATATTAAAAGGCTGATTTTGCCTATAGTTATATAGATAGCATGCAAAAAGGTCAAATCAACATGAAAGTTACTCATTATTGTGTTTTATAATAACTGTTTCAAACATAAAAGAAACATTTACCTACATTATTCATTCCGAAATAAAATGATGAAAGTGCATGTTTTCAAAATACTTATAATATTGTAGTAGGAGTAAAATCAACAAACCGCCTGGCTTTAAAACAAATATAATTAAATATGTTTGATTACTGGCGCTATTTAAATCGATAACTTGGTATCCAAATAGTAATCAACAATTTTTTGTGATTACGGATCACAGAACCCGTTTATTGAAAGTGTGTTATTAAAATTGGTTTAACAACATTTTAGGCCGCTTTCCGAATAAGAACATAATCGCTCACAGCGCTGACATCGATAATTTGCGTTCCGATTAAGATATCACGATTATGACAGCTGAGGGCTGTCAACAATTTGGAACGTTCGTAAACGCACTCAAGGTACTCGCTCAACACACTCACAGTACTATTCTAAGTTATTTTTAATTTTTTCTGTTTCTTTTTTTGGTTTTTGTGTGAGTAATGTGTGCCTTGACCTGAGTCAAATAAATTTATTTCTTTCTTTCTTAAAGTCAAAAAGTCATGTCATTATTTGTGTTTATACCACACATTTCTTTTTCTTCTTTGATTAGGTGAAAATGGTAGCCAGAAACACAATTTCGAAAATGCAATGTTAGTTTAAAGATAAGATGCAAGTCAAAACAAAACAGCACAACTGTCATTTTTGACAGCGCTCACGGTGATATTAGTAAAAGGCATGGTCGGCGTTATCGCAAGATGGCGCATGTCATGAAGTCATCAATAACGATTCAAGACACATCGTTATCGCGCCCACGTTGATTCAGTACGGGTGTTAGCACGCTCAAATCGATTACAATGTAACTTGGAATGCACCCTTAAAGTGGATAGCAAAACTAGATAATTATGAAAATCATCGTACCGTTCCTTTGCAGGACATTAGGCCCCCTCTTTTACTTGCCATCTCATTCGTGACCCACACGCATTAGGAGTTCTAGACTGTCCTTCATTGTACCCTCAAGGTCACTGCATCAAAGTAAGCCGCGATATTCAAAATTTTCATATAAAAAACGGAAGAAATTCTGAATTTCGCGGGTAATATTCTAAAGCCTCGCCAGTTTTGTAAACTTATAACTGTCAAGCCTCGCATTGACGCACGCGCCACGTCACTTAGCGCGCACGTCAAGGTTTTGCGGGGCATAGTTCTTAAGTTAAGATTTTTTTATAAACTGTTCATGATAAATAAATAAAGGTCAACCGTCGATAATAATTAACTGTACTGTACTGGTACAGTCACTTATAAGCGGTGATGGGGACTTTATTGGTTAAGTAATGATAAGGTAGGGTTTGACAAGTACTCATCTTCAAATCAGAAATCAGACGCGCGATTTCCGTATTTTTACGAACGTTCACGTTCTAATCCGAGTCTCAATCTGTAGAAAGTATCTATAATTTACTCACATAATTGACAAGTTTTTGACATTGATTTTCATTGAGATGAGATTTCTACTACAGACCGTTCACTATAACTTGTCCCTTGCCGTCATATTACTAATACAGTTCAATACTAATACAGTTCAAAATGGCGACTGACTGAACAGAACCAATCACATCACGGGAAATGTTAAAATGAACGTACTATAGATTTTAAACGTTAATAATTACAGGAATTGGTTTTCAGGTATAAATAATTCTTACTTTTTAACCCCCGACGCAAAAAGAAGGTTGTTATAAATTTGACCGCTTTGGGTGTGTGTCTGTCTGTGGCACCGTAGCTCTTAAATGGGTGAACCGAATTGGATGCCGTTTCTTTTATTTGAAAGCAGGTTTTCTAGCAATGGTTTTCAAATATGTTTTTATCAAAATTGGTTTAGCCGAAGATTATCAGCTCTTTTCTAGTTGATGAATGGATTTGAGCATCTTTCACAGGTCTGATTGATTCGAAATTTGGTATTCTGTTACTTCAATGATATAATAATAACATAGTCACCTTGAACTGACGCTGCAACATCACCTGGAATTCGATACCCAACTCAGTTATCAACTTACAGCACAGATATCGTGTTTGGGCTCATTGGAATGGTCTCAATGAATAGGTTATAGATAGATGAACAGAGTCTGGTGATGGAGTAGAAAAGAGAAATGAGGAAATATGTGTCGGGTTTTTTTTTTTAATTGTAATATATTTTCACTTGTTCCTTTTCATAATCATTATCGATCGCCAGCTCTATCTAATAACTTAATAAGTCATGTGTGTTTAACAGATGTCCCAATCGTGACTCTCAAACTAGGATCAAACCTGAACCCCAGCTACATCAAGGAAGGAGATGGAGTGTACTTCGAGTGTAGCGTCAAAGCGAACCCCAAGGCGAAGAAACTCACGTGGTATAAAGGGGTGAGTTTAATGAACACACAGTAAAATGAACGTTGTCATTGTAATTATGAAGTTGGCAGCTTGCGTAAAAATAAGGGGGCCTAATTTATTTAGGTATAAACGTTACTTACTTTCTTTTTCGGTGGTTATAGTAACTTACCTGGTGTTAGAGATTTTTTGCCGCCCATTGGCTTAACTTGGCTTCACATGCCATCGAGAAATATCTCTCAGGCATTTATCTCAGGTTTTCTTATGACGTTTTCTTTCACCGTTTTTGAAGCAAGTGGTTTATACAATACGCACATGAATCTGAAAAGTCATAGGTGCGTGCCATGGATTCGTACTCGAGACCTATGACTCGCCAGTCCGATAGTCACACCACTAAGCAATCACTACAACGTTACTAATAGTTAAATAACAATACAATGAAACGTCAAAAAATCTACGAGTATGGCTAACCAAACGTAAAAAAATACTCAATTTTAAACAATGTTTTTTTTTATAAATACTTAAACCCCAAGATGTCTTAGATTTAAATATGATCATTATCTTCTCAGCCGATAGATGTCCACTGCTAAACATAGGCTTACCTCAAGTACTGCCACTCAAATTGATTCCTAAATGCTGTGATGATGTAATGTTGTACTTACATAACATTTAGGGTAAGAAAGACGTGCCAGTCAGTAGGCTATGCCTTCAGCAGACTACTGGAATTGAATGTCTCCAATTTCACACTTCTGAGCTTGATCTTAAATATAGCCATCTAATCGTCATGATGGATTAGTATTCCCTTTGTTACGAATTTTTCTTAAGTAAGTAAAAGTCAGCAAGTGTTTCTTCAATCTCAAATATTTCAAAGTTTAAACAGCTTGTTTAATTTTCATTTTCAGTAGAAGATATTCTGATCAAATCAAACAAAAATTTGACTCATAAATTCTCTGAAATGATATTACACCACGACTAAACTCCATAATATTTCACAGGTGAAAGAAATCCAGCATAATGCTAGCGCTGGGGTCATCCTCAGTGACCAGAGTTTGGTACTGCAGAGTGTGACCAGATCAGCTGCAGGGGACTACAGCTGTCTGGCGTACAATAATGAAGGTAGTGCCACTAGCAACCCGGTGTCACTGCAGATCAATTGTGAGTACTTTACAACAACTTGCTCAAATCCGGGGAATATTTTGTCAAAAATTACTTAACTCTGATGCCACAAGTAGCAATTGTTACTAGAGATAACGTTAAAACATATTGAGTGGTACGAACTTCCCAACAGCATAATCAGCCTATAAGGATCCCACTGCTGGCACAAGCCTCCTCTAGGTGAGAGAGAGTGGGCCGTAATCCACCGGGCGGGCCCAGTGCGAGTTGGTAAAAGTCACATCTTAGAATTTTTGGTCTAGAACATGCCATTTCCTTACGATGTTTTCCTTCACTTTTTTTGAGCAAACTCAAACTCAAAGCATTTATTTCAATCAAACCATTTACAGGCACTTTTGAATTGTCAAAGAGTCAGTCAGTTAGTCAGAAAGTTGAAGCTAGTTGCCCATTCCAAATCGTAGATCTCTATGGAGAAGAACGGGCAAGAAACTCCAAGGACACTCTTATAAATGTAGAAATTACAAAATCCTGGGTACATTACTCTTGTTGATTCTATATGTGAGAACAATGTAAAAAAATATATAAAAATCAAAAACGATTAAAAATATAAGATTAAAAATAAGCCCTGGCAGATAAGAGATGACCAGTCTCAACTGACGGCGCCCGTTCACGAACATGACACGTGGATCAGCACCATCCAGCTCAACCATTTTGTAGGGAACCGAATGATCCAGTTTCTTATCTATTCTTCTCCATACGAAAACTACCTTTTGGAAGGGGCGACTAGAATCATTTTTTTTTTTTTTTTGTAAATTGTCACGTTTAAAAGTGCCTTTTTTGTGCCTAATTGAAATGAATTATTTGACTTTGACTTTCACACAAAGTAAAGCATCTGTCTGGGTTCGAACCTACGACTCGTAAGTCGCGGACATTTCCACTGGGTCACCAGCATATACAAGGTGTGATCGAAATAACTGAAAACTTGACCAACTCTGAAATCGCGTAAAAAGTGTCAGCTGTTCCCTGCTGCTTTATCTTCGCATTAAAAAAAACATAATTATTTATACTATGACTCTCTTTCAGGTTTTTAGTCACAAATTTCAATTGCATCTTGTAGCAATTAGGGAGGGGTATAATTCTAAAAAAAAAAATCTTGCGGGGAAGTCTTTGGGGACTGCCGATAGAAGTGAAAACAAAGCGTGTGGTGACGATGACGCGAGTTTCACGCTTTTTGTTCACCCAAAAAGTACACATATATACACAGTATACATATAGCTCATGAAAGCGTTCGGTGACGATGACGCGAGTTCCATGATTTTTGTTCACCCAAAAGTGCTCAACGCGCCTAAAGAAGTTTTCACTTCAAAAACTTTTTTGATACAAATTAGTTTGTTAAAAAATAGGAATCACACTAAATTGCTCTACTTATCGGGTAAGCGGAGCTTTAGAGGTATGAATAAACTTAAGCTCGATTTCAAGGCGTTTCCTATCGACATGTTGAGGCCTGGCTTTGTCGACTCAGTTACATCAAAGTTATTTGAACATTCTGTCCCCACGTACACACTTAAATCACGTTTGGCACGGAAGGCTCTGTTGTAGATTATTTGATATTTGTTGGATAAGAACAAATTGTTCATTCGAATGAATCTTCTGTCTTTTTGTGTTCGGTTGACGTCTCGAGAGTCTTGATAGCATCTTTGAAAGATTAGCTTTGTGAAATAATATTTTTGGAGACTTGATCATACGCTATATAGATCAAAAGTAAATAGGCCAATTAAAGGCTCGTGCAGACCAGAGCAATGCGACGGGCGCGACGCGACTTGAACAATAAATTTTCTAAGAAAACCTCACGGTATAACAATAGCCGGTGTCGCGTCGCGCCTGTCTGCACGAAGCTTTAGTAAGACTTTATAATAGAATAATTATATATTACATGGGACTTAAACATAACAGATAAGAGATGACCAGTCTCAACTGACGACGCCCGTTCACGAACAAGACGCGTGGATCAGCACCATCCAGCTCAAACACTTTGTAGGGAACCGAATGATCCAACACACTCGCCACATCAGCGAGACATTTAAGTGAGCATGACATACTCTCAACTACCCTGCTCTTTCAAGTCAAAATACAACATAATAACATAGTAAATGACTCCATGGTCTCACATGTACATATTTTTTTTTTAATTGCGTCTAAATTATGCAAAACTGTAGTTTACAATATAATTGTAACATTAAAAGAATTTTACTACCAAAAAGAATGAAATCATTATTATCTATGGGAGTATTCATCAATTAAAACATGGTTAAATAAAAATAAAAATAAACATTAAGTTCGTAAAGTCAGACAAAATAAAAAAGGGGAGGCAACTCTAACAACTCCAATGTTTTTATTTTTTTTAACTAGTGAGCCCGTGGCTGTGTAGTAGGCCCAGCATAAAGCCAAGCATGATGAGAGACTGTCATCGCATAGATACAGTAAACAGCAAAGAATAAAAAAGAGTGAGCTAAATAATGCTTAGTTAATTGAGTCTATTTATCATAACATAACATCACGCCTTGTTTCCCCAAAGGGTCAAGCAGAGGTGTCAGTACCCATAGAAGGTACCAGGGCTTATTTTTAATCTTATACTTTTAATCGTTTATTATTATTTTTTTTTTACATTGTTCTCACATATAGAATCAACAAGAGTAATGTACCCAGGATTTTGTAATTTATATATTTAAAAGAGTGTCCTTGGAGTTTCTTGCCCGTTCTTCTCAGCTTCAACTTTCTGACTAACTGACTGAATAGTTGACAAACAACAAAAGTACCGGTAAATGGTTTAAATGAAATAAATACTTTGAGTTTGAGTTCACCCTGTCACTTTGAACATATAACATTAAGTCGATAAGATTGAGGTTAACCACCCTAAGAGCTGATTTAAATTTGCATTAGTTATGTACCTAGCGAGTTTAATTTAATTAGCTGCAAGTTATGAGTTCAAACGTCAGAAGGCCAATTACCGTATTTAAACATGTTCAAAATATATTGTCGGAATCTCATCTCAGCGGCAATCAATTTCAATAACGTCAAAGTTTTAGGTAAATTACAGATATTTCTATCAGATTCAGTTACTGAGATTAGAACCCGAACATTTTTCATAATACGAAATGTGACAGTTTTTTATTGTGTGTGAACGTATAGACGTTATGGTAGTTAACTCGCTACTAACTAAAGCAAATGGAAATCAGCCGTTACTATACTTAATATTAGACGACTACCAGCGAAAACTGGATGCATGAAAGTACGCCTCTGCCGGCTCCTTTGGGGAACATACGTGACGGCATATTATATTGCGTTGACTTCTTGGAAAACTGGAAGAAATCCAGATTCAAAATTAAATGGATGTGGTCCGTAGACGTTGTTTGCGGCAGTTTGCGGAAACCCGCCGGGATTACGAACAGATTGAGCACTGAATCAGCCCAGAATTGTCAGGGTGAGTAGATTTATACGCTGGACCTAATTTAAATTGAGATAGGTTTTGTGATTAGATAAACGGCGACATTTCATGTCGTTGATTTGGGATTATAGTTCATGCTACGCCAAAAAAGAATGAAAAAAAAAGCATTGCACTGCACTAAGATTTTGTGTAAATTCTAACATACACTCGAGAGCAATGAATCCGGGTCACTTAAAGAATGTTAAAAATCTCGGAAACTAAAAATGATAGGTTAATGCAATAAATTGTATTTAATAGACAATGTAATACTCCTTAAATGAAAGTAAAAAAAATATGAGTCACCATACATTTTATTAACACAAAATTACATAAAGAAAAAAACTGCTGATCTCTCCTTAAAACAAAAATAGGAAACATGAAATTTTTGAACTTTATTACGATTTTCTTGAATTTTAATACTTCGTATTGCCTCCTCGTGCTTCCATTACTGCGTTTACGCGGTTTGGCATGCTGTACACCAAGTTCCTTATACGATTTTGGGGAATATTCTCCCATTCCTCTGTGAGAGCAATTTTGAGCTCACGAAGCGTGATTGGGGGAGGGTTTCGTTGTTTTACGCATCTGCCTAGCTCGTCCCAAGCATGCTCGATCAGATTGAGATCCGGGCTGCGCGCTGGCCACTCCATACGAGTAATGTTCATCTCTTGAAGGTAGTCATTCACAATCCTACCTGTATGAGGTCGGGCATTGTCATGCATAAATATAGCATCCTCACCTAAATTGACCATAAATGGATCAACGTGATCATTGAGGATTTCTTCCACATATCTTTCGCTAGTTAAAGAGCCGTTTTCTATGATCACCAGCTCTGTGCGACTTTCAGAAGAAATTCCGGCCCACACAAGTACAGACCCACCACCGTAGGCTACTTTTTCTTCGATGCATGCTTGCTTGAATCTTTCCCCTGGTCTTCGATACACTCTGTGTCTTCCATCGTGCTTGTAGAGCATAAATTTTGATTCGTCGGAGAACATAACTTTTGACCAATCTTCAATACTCCAATTTACGTGGCTCTGGGCATATCTTAGTCTTGAAATACGATGCCCACGCTCCAGTTTAGGGCCGTTTGCAGGTCTAAGGGGTTTTAAGTTAGATTCAGCAAGCCGACGTCTTACTGTCCATGCACTTGGGTTACTTCCTCCGAGGCGTCGAAACTGATTTGTGAGTTCAGTTCCTGTAAGAAAGCGATTTCGAAGCATGGTGTTCACCAAGTATCGGTCTTCTCGTGCTGTGGTACACCTGGTTCTGCCCGTTCCTGGTCTGCGTAGGTTAGAACCAGTTTCTTCGTAACGTCGGAGAACTCTTTGTACTGTTGACAGCGACACACCGACAGTCCTGGCTGTATCGCGCTGACTCCGGCCGGTTTCCAGCATTGTAAGTATTCTGGTGCATTCTTCAGGCGTAAGCGACATAATTTCAGCTTGAATAATGAATATAGAGCACTATCAACATGGTTTATGTACCCACATAAATGACAGATTACAAACAAAAGCAAAACCAAATGCTGTAATTTCGTAGTTCCATCTTCGAAAGTGGCCGTTTTTCAAATTTGATTTTTTTATGATATAACTTTACAATAACTAAGAAGTTTTAATACCTTCATTTAAGGAGTATTACATTGTCTATTAAATACAATTTATTGCATTAACCTAGCATTTTTAGTTTCCGAGATTTTTAGGATTCTTTAAGTGACCCGGATTCATTGCTCTCGAGTGTAGTTATTTGATTTTTAAAGGAGTATTTAGTTTCTTTCATGGTTCTCACAAAATTTAAGAACGTGAAAGAAGCAAAAGGTATTAATTTATGAATAGTTGAATTAGCGTTTTGGATCTTCCTAACCCCATGGGCAAAGACGTGGCTGTGTAGGTATTTAAAAATTCAAAATTCAAAAGTCATTTATTCAAACTAGGCTGAGAATCAGCACTTTTCGAACGTCAAAATTACATAAGACAGTCCCCCAAAACGCCCACCCTTCACCACTTCCTAGGGCTTTTGCTGGGAAGAAGAAGTGGCGCAACAAATTTGTAATGTGAAGTTATTTCCGACGTTGCATTCTAATCATATCATCACGCGCTATTTATACACAGGTGGTCCACAGTCATCTGCAGACGTACCTGAGTTTAGCGTTATGACACGAGTACCCATAGAAACGTTAGCGCGTATTAAATGGCACGTGGGTGCAACTTACGTATACGAATGGCGTGGTTTATTAAAAAGATCTACTGTTAAAACGGCTTTTGAATCCATACTAATAATACTGAAAAATTGCGTAGAAATAAGTTGTCATGGTATGGACGTGTGATGCGGAGGAATGAGGGAGATGTTGTGAGGAAAGTTTTTCGTATGAGTGTGGATGGCTACACGAGTGCAGATGGCTTTATGACCAAAGAAAAATGGGAACAAGGCAAGAGAATTACTAATAATACGTCCATATTTATCTGTCTATTATCTTTTCATGCCTTATCGGATGACCGGATTTCGATCAAGGGACCATGGGGGACCATTTTGTATGGCCCGTCCCCACCCTCAAAGACTCAAAGTCAAAGTCAAATAATTTATTTCAATTAGGCACAAAAAAAGGCTTTTTTAAACGTCAAAATTTACAAAAAATAATAATAACTGATTCTAGTCGCCCATTCCAAAAGGTAGTTTTCGTATGGAGAAGAATGGGCAAGAAACTCCACCGTTACTTTTTAAAAAAAACATTATAATCTTGTATACACTAATTATATAATTATATGTGAAGACAATGCACCTAAAATAAGATTACTATACCACGATAGGTAAAAAGAATGAAAAATGAAGGAATGACATAAATTAATTATGTGATAGATGCATGGTGCTCACATACTTACAAACATTGTAAAATTATACTATATTCCTAACATTATAAGAAGTAATACTAATAATAAGTCAGTGTGTGAGTTCAAGTAATCACAAAATATAAAATAAATGTTTAAAAAAATAATATTATACAATTAAATTGGCAACCAGTTCGATTTGGTCTAGATTCTAAATTGTCCTATGGAGCAGGACCAGCATGTTTCCAAGCATTTTTATCTTGGATATAATCCTCTAATTTGTAATATGCTTGTTTACAAAGTGTACTTTTTATATGAGTTTTAAATTTTCTTTCATTTAATTCTAATATATCACAAGGTATTCTGTTGTAACATTTAACACAGTACCCCATAAAAGATGTATTTACTTTAGATAGTCTGAAAAATAGTTGATCTATTTTATCTTAATTTCTAGTATTAAAATTGTCTCATCATCATCATCATCATTTCAGCCATAGGACGTCCATTGCTGAACATTGGCCTCCCCCAATGATTTCCAAATCGACCGGTTGGAAGCGACCTGCATCCAGCGGCTTCCTGCGACCTTTATTAGGTCATCTGTCCACCTTGTGGGTGGACGTCCTACGCTGCGCTTGCCGGTACGTGGCCTCCATTCCAGAACCTTTCTGCCCCATCGGCCGTCAGTTCTGCGCGCTATGTGCCCCGCCCACTGCCACTTCAGCTTGCTAATCCGTTGGGCTATGTCAGCGACTTTAGTTCGTTTGCGGATCTCCTCATTTCTGATTCGATCTCGCAAAGAAACACCGAGCATAGCCCTTTCCATAGCGCGCTGAGTGACCTTGAGCTTTCTTATGAGGCCCATGGTGAGAGGCCACGTTTCAGTTCCGTATGTTATCACTGGTAACACACACTGGTTGTAGACTTTCGTCTATCATATAAATTATGTCTATCACTTATTTTACTAAAAAGATGTAGACTTTTTCTCACATACATAATATTTGTATAAGTGAATCGGCAAGGTACCGTCATAGGATACATGTCAATATGTTTTTAAGGACCCAGAAAAACACGTCACCATGTACTTTACGTGGGATAATTTCCAACGTCCACGCGGACGAAGCTGCTTCCATAAGCTAGCTAGTTCTGTATTACTTGTTATAAAGAAATTTAAACGTTGGCACGTACCTATAACATAATATCCCGTATGCCTTCACGTTGAAGAAACGCATTTTATAGACGCTTCAGGTAATGCAATACTCTTTGCTTCTTTTTATGATATTTACCATTTATCTTTTTACTCAACATACAGATGGGTTAGACTGAGGTGTACCTGTAGTACACCTACGTTTCACTAGTTATGTTTAAATACCATGTAATAGCGGGCGAGCCTTTTGCCATCCGCCGGCCACAAACAGGCGAGACGTTACGTAATGTTTTGTATCAACATTGATTATCACCTCGGATAAACGACCTCAGAATAATTTCAAACATTTTATTCTAGTCTGTAAAATTAATGATGTTCATTATTTTTGACACCCAGACGCTCCAATGTGCAAGACGCTGAATGAAGGCGAGGTGTACGGGGCTCTCAAGATGGAGACAGTCGTGTTACAATGTATGGTGGATTCCAGTCCACCTCCCACGTACTTCAGCTGGTTCTTCAACAGTTCCGGGGAGCAGACTGAGATATCTCCAAGGTAAGAACAACTTTTTTTTTTTGTTGTAAAAGTATCTGCGAGTCGTTTTCCATTTACACATTCTGTTTTAGCCTGATATGAGTCGGTATAACCCGAACAATGCACTCAAATAAATAGGCAGACAAAAGGTTTTCATGAAAGTTATGAAAAAAAATATGCAACAGATAGGTATCATAGGTATTTGTAACACCAATAGCTAACATATAAAAAAGCTTTTGTACAAAATATATCGCTATTTGCACCAACATTTATACAGACTGATAACCCTCTCATATGGCCGACTGTTTCAATTTTTAAATGTGGAATAGATAATCGAATTTGCATACAAATAAAGCCATTTGATAACCAACAATTTGAACTTTGTATACAATTTTGGCGAATAATTCCATCAGATTATCAATTTGTCGGCACTGACATTGAGAAGCAATTTGTACAAAAAATTAGAAAATGACGCAATCGTGTATGTGCGAATATAAATCAAAATAAATAGTTGACACTTTTCCCTTTTACCCATAGTAGAAAGTTAGTGGAAACACTGACAGAAACAGAGCTGTTAAACTATGTAATTCAGACTCCGGGCGGCTACTGAGAACATTCTAAAGAAAGAACCCAATTTCACGAGTAAAAGAATGATAATAATTAGCGGGCAACATAAACGCCAACACGTCACAAAATAGTTTTCATAATTTTATTTTCATAGTTTTATTCATTTTAGACGCAGTTTTTTTATAAATCAAAATAAAACAAAAAATAACAAAATGAACCAGAAACACCTTCAAGAAGTTGTTGAAGTTCACCTTGGAAGTGAACTTCCAGATGTCACCTCCAATAAAACCACTATAAAATGGAATGAAAACTAAATGTTGACGCAATCAGCTGCAAGAGCACGCTCACCACCTCCGGACTCGTCGCTCAGCTCCACCTCGCCGCCGCCGGTACCCACCGTGAGCGTTGTGACAACACCGGCCGTGGTAGTTGCGTCGAGCTCGAGCCATGAGTATTTTTCCCCACCGATGTCACCAACACCTGTACGTCGGCAGGGGAGAGGGCGCAGGTTTTTTTCCAGAGCAGCGAGGTTCTCGTTGATACACACTCGATCCTGTACAGCGCGGCTGTTGCGGCATGTCGTTTAGCGTCAAGTTCTCAAACTGTGACAGAGCTACTCGACCAAAACTAGCCGTACTGGCCTGGCAGTGTAGGATCGAGTGACGTATCGATGGGGCCAGGGTACTCATCGGCAAACTATAATGCTTCAGGAAGAGCAATACACGACCACGAGTGATGCGCTTTGTGAGGCGGGCATTCTCGGGGACTGGAATCAGCCCTCAAGAATGCATGTCCCGTGTCACAGAGCGCATGGACTTCCTGAAGCAGAAAGTTTGTGCATGGGCGAGCCGTATTCGGTGGTATAAGCGGCGGGTTGATCGATACACGTAGAATCGCATATTCCAAAGCGATAAGAGGTGGGTAAATAGTCTGAATAGAGCTTGGGAGCGACCTGAACAAAATGTGACGGACGTGTGCCGCCCGGATGATACCACCACGAGTGCATTCTGGCGCAGCATCTGGTCGGTGCCCGTCTGTCACGCTGAAGCTGGCTGGATTCAGGTTGTCGCGCGAGTGTGTGAAACTATTCCAGAAATGGAAACTGTGTTAATCACGCCATTAGACGTAGCCAGAGCAGTCCGTCCAACACCGAATTGTAAATCACTGGGACCGGACGGACTGCACAACTTTTGGTTAAAATGACTGATTAGTTCGCACACTCACCTAGCATCCTAATTCCAGTCATCTCTGGAGTCTGGGTCGCTACCACAGTTTCTATCAACAGGCGTTACCCACCTGTTCAGGTGGAGATTCATAGATGACTCCGCCTTGGAATGTAAACGTGGTGCAGTTCCACAAACGATGGGACACTTAATATCGTGTCCTGCGTGTCCTGTCAGTTGCACGTTACAGGAACTAATGGACGCTGGTGATGGCGCCAAACAAGTCGCTGAATTCTGGGCCGAGTCTATTTAGATTGCTATCGACACGCTAAGAAGAAGAAGACCCACCTGCTCCATAAGTCAGGTAGTCCCGCGGAACCCAAGAATTATGGACACATGTTTGTCGACGGTCGGTCTATAAACTTCTTACATCCATTTTGAGAGCGAAAATTAATACACACATTAACAGTAATTCAATTATGTCTGCCCCTCGAAATGGATATAAGAACAGGTCCCGCGGTACTAAGGAGCTACTCCTCATCGACATGGCCATAAGCCAACAGGTTATGTTTGTATTTGTCAATTTCGCAAGGATCTGTTGACATGCTGGATGTCTATTCACCAAGATGGCACCGATTCGTAGGCCTTCTTCTCGTATAAGAAGGCCTACGACTCGGTGCCACATACATGGCGTATGAGGGTGCTGGAATTGTACAAGATAGATGCAACTCTGCGCAACTTCTTGATGGGGCAATGGAGGCCGGCCCATCGCTACCGAGGATGTCGACAGATCCAGGGTAATGATGAGCCTGTATGGATTAAAACGAGGAATTTTTCAGGGAGACAGTTTGAGTCCACTATCGTTCTGCTTAGCCTAGGATTCAGTCTTCTAAGCACACTGCTGGAGGATTCAGGTCTGGGCTATCGGTTGAGGAGAGGTGGTCAGGTCATATTTTCACCTCCTCTACATGGATGGCTTGAAACTCTTTGCCCCCAACAAATTGCGACTGATGGAGCTACTGAAGGTACATTCAGTAGCGCCATCTGGATGGAATTTGGTGTGGAAAAAAATGCAGTCATGCATGTAAAGCGAGGGGAGATTATGGAATCTGAGGGAATAATCTCCCCTCCATACACCTTATTCCCGGACTCCATACACCTTAGATCCCTCTCCTCAGCCGAAAGCTATAATTATTTTAGAATGTCGGAAGCATACAACATATAGCATACATACATAGGCATCAACTGTTGTGATTAAAACCTCATTGTCTATGTCAAGTAGACTTTTTGTTCTTTTTAAACAGTTGTCAATAAACTGATGTCTTAGCATGTGCAAAAATGTCCGAATAAAATTATTTTTTTTTCTCCATTTGTATAAATTGAACACCCTCTCATATCAGGTTATGGGCCCAGCAGACCTACTCAAGTAAGGTTTTTTGATTCATTTCGAGACAAAAGTTATTTTTAGTAAGAAGAAAAAAAAAAAAAAAAAACGATCGGCAGACCGGCACATGTTTTTTTTTTCTTTTCCATGAGTTTTTTCTATCTGGTTTAAACTAATTAAAAATGACCAGCGAAGCACATAGTTCGACAGGAATTCCAATCGAAAAGCTGCAGGGCATGGAAAATTATAATAACTGGAAATTTTCCATGAAGATGCTCCTGATGCACGAGGACCTACTTGAATGTATCGAGTCCACCGACGGAAGCAAAGATATTAGAAAGAATCAGCGCACGCTTGCTAAAATTTGTCTATCAGTGAAAACCAATGCTTTTTCGCTTGTGCGTAACGCAAAATCAGCTTATGAAGCATGGACAAGTTTACAAAAGGCTTATGAGGACAAGGGTCTGTGCAGACGCTTAGGATTACTGCGATTGCTTTTTGGAACTAAGCTCGAAGAGAATGCTTGTAACATGGAAACTTACATTACGAAAATAACAGAAATTGCACAACAATTGAATGACATAGGTTCTCCACTAGACGATGACTTCATAGCAGTCATCATGTTGAGCGGACTGACATCCGATTACGACCCGCTCATTATGGCGTTGGAGAATTCCAGTGACAAGCTTGTAAGTGAAACAGTAAAAACGAAATTATTACAGGAGTTTTACAGAAGAGATGATAAGACAGAGACTGCATCGGCTTTGACTACCATTAAGAAGATCAAATGTTACCGATGTAAGAAACCAGGACACACAAAGAAGAATTGCCCGAAGAATGCTGCTTCTACGACTCCAGTGAGTAATGTCAAGGATAAGAAGAAGGTGTTATTGTCAGCATTGTCGGTAAATCTCAAGAAGGATGTCTGGTACGTGGACTCTGGTGCAACCAACCATATGTGCAACGACAAGAGTGTTATGTTGGAGTTCAAATCAACTAAGGACCTCTCTGTGAACATTGCAAATGGTGATCAATTATGTACTGCAGGATTAGGTAAAGTTAGAATTAAGTTAGACGGCGTTTTTAGAACAATAACTAATGTTTATTTGGTTCCTCAACTGTCAACTAACCTTTTATCAGTGAGTGAGTTAACAAGGAAAGGTTATAAAGTCAATTTTAATTCTAAAACCTGTAGAATAATGGACGGGCATGAAATCATAGCTACTGCTAGTTATGTGAATGGTATTTTTCAATTAGATTCTTTAGGGAATAGCAGCAGAGCTGATGTTGGAGTGCAGCCTCAATGCATGGTGTCTGACAGCAGCAGTAAAACACTACTGGACTGTGATGTGTCAGAGCAAGAGCAGAGCAGTTTGGTGTCACAGGAAGTATGGCATCGCAGGCTGGGGCACCTCAACGCTAGGAGCATGAATGTCATGAGACAAGGTATGGTCTTTGGTATTAAATATGATAGTACTCGTTTTCAATCATGTATTGCCTGTATTAAAGGAAAACTTACAAAATTAGCTTTTCCAAAAGTGTCTCATAGTAGGTCTAAGGAGATTTTAGGCTTAATACATACAGATTTATGTGGTCCAATGCAAAATAAGTCATTTGGTGGTGCTTGTTATTTTCTTACTTTCATTGATGACTGTTCAAGAAAAACATTTATTTATTTTTTGAAAACAAAGAGTGAAGTTTTTGAAAAGTTTAAAATATTCAAAAAGCTTGTTGAAAATGAAACTGATAAGAAAATAAAATGTATTCGTAGCGACAACGGTGGCGAATATATTAATAAAAAATTTCTGCAGTTTCTGCAACAGCAAGGAATCCGTCACCAAACGACTGTCCCGCATTGTAGTCAACAGAATGGTGTGGCAGAAAGAGCAAACCGTACCATCATGGACAAAGCTCGCTGCATGTTGGAAGATGCTGGTCTTGACAAACGTTTTTGGGCAGAGGCCGTAAACACTTCAGTGTATTTGAAGAACCGCTCACCCACAAAAGCTGTCATGGGCATGACACCACTGGAGAAATGGACTAACACAAAGACAAACGTAAGTCATCTTCGTACATTTGGTTGTTTGGCTTATGCTTTGACTTCAAATCACAAGAAACTGGATTCGAGGGCAAAGGAATATATATTTGTAGGTTACTGCAACGATACAAAGGGTTACAGACTCATTGATCCGGAGAACCCTGAGCATTGCATTAGAGCACGCCATGTGAGGTTCTTAGAAGAACGTTTCTGGAAAAAGGATCTGTCAGATGATGATGCTAACCAAGTGGTTCATGTTGTTTCGCATACAGAACAGACATGTAGATCAGACGAAAACACTGGGGATGAAAGTCCACAGGGTGTGTCTGAAAATTGTCCTTCTGATGACAGAAATAGGAACAGGGACACAGTATTTAGTATCAATGACAGTAGAATTTCATCTGAAGCAGATAACTCGTCGGATCAAACCTATATTCCAGGGAGTTCAAGTGAAGACTCGACGTCTACAGACTTCACTGATGCTGTAAATGAAGATCTTCATGCACAACTGGTAGGTCAACAGTACAGGGATCTTGACGATCCGGAGACTGTTAAGGAAGCACTTGGTGGCAATGAAGCTAAAGAATGGAAGGAAGCCATGGAAGATGAGTATAAATCTTTTATCACCAATAAAGTCTGGCGCCTTGTGGATCTACCTAAAGATCAAAAAGCAATAAAATGCAAATGGATCTTTAAGAAAAAGAGGAATTTAGATGGCAGTCTCCTCAAATACAAGGCACGGCTGGTGGCTAAGGGATTCACTCAAAGGTATGGCATTGACTATGATGAAACTTTTTCGCCTGTCGTCCGTTACTCTACTATCCGTTTGTTGTTAGCACTAGCTGCAGAATATGATCTGGAAATAAATCACCTAGACGTCAAAACAGCCTTTTTGAATGGTGATCTTAAAGAGCATGTGCTAATAGAACAACCACAAGGTTTCGTAAAGAAAGGACAAGAACATAAGGTGTATAAGTTGGAAAAGGCCGTTTATGGATTAAAACAGGCTGCAAAGTCATGGTATGAAAAGATTAATGGAGTATTAATAAACAAACTCCATTTCAATAGGATGCCTTCAGAACCATGTGTCTATTATAAAGGACAAAAGGGGGAAATGGTTATAATTGCTCTTTATGTCGACGACATTATGTTATTTTCTTCACCAATATCCAAAGAAAGAGATATAATGAAAGAAAAACTCATGTCAGAGTTTGAGATGAAGGATTTGGGACCTGCTCATCAAATATTAGGCATGAGAGTATGCAGGAATAAGGAATCGATTACTTTAGATCAGTCACATTATGTTGAAACTGTTCTACGTAAATTTAATATGACTGAATGCAAACCGTCTCCGACCCCTATGGAAGTAGGATCGAAACTGAAGAAAAGTGAAGTCAAGGATACTCGTTTCGACTACAGAAATCTTATAGGGTGCTTAATGTATATTTCAGTTTGTTCCAGACCAGATATCTCGCATGCAATAGGTTTTTTGAGCCAATTTAACGAATGTTTCGATGAAACACATTGGAAAGCTGCGAAAAGGGTCCTGCGATACCTCAAAGGTACAAGTCATTACTTTCTTAAGTATGTTAATAGCGGATTGGTCATAAATGGCTACACGGATGCTGATTGGGCATCCAATGAGGTTGACCGTCGTTCATATACAGGGTATGTATTTAAATTAGGTGATTCTATTATATCTTGGGAAAGCCGTAAGCAGAGGACTGTGGCTCTCTCGAGTACTGAAGCAGAGTACATGGCTATTTCAGATGCTTGCAAAGAAGCGTTGTTTTTACGTACTTTCTTGAATGAATGTCTTCAAGTTCATTGTAAGGTAAATTTATACAATGACAATCAGTCGGCACAAAAACTATGCTCTAACTCAATGTTTCATGCTCGTACCAAGCATATAGATATAAGACACCATTTTATAAGGGATATTGTAATTAATCAACTAATTAATGTCTGTTATATGCCTACAGGTGACATGGTAGCTGACTTGCTCACTAAACCGCTGAATAAAGAGAAACATGTTAAGTTCTGTTTGTCTCTTTTACCAGTGTAATATTGTTATTCTAATTATTACTATGTAATGTAATATTTCTCATAATATTTTAGTAATAATTAACTAGTTACATTTGTGTTTTTATAAGACAATAGTTTAAGGGGTAGTGTTGTGATTAAAACCTCATTGTCTATGTCAAGTAGACTTTTTGTTATTTTTAAACAGTTGTCAATAAACTGATGTCTTAGCATGTGCAAAAATGTCCGAACAAAATTATTTTTTTTTCTCCATTTGTATAAATTGAACACCCTCTCATATCATCAACGTTGCTGACATGAAGCAATCGCTGAAGGAGCGCTTCACAAAACGACCACCCATCACGACTATTCCTAGTGCTATAGCTGGGAAGAAGAAGTGGCGCAACAAACTCCCCAGCAGCACAGCTGTCTGTTCAATTAGAAATATATAAAAAAAGATTCTATATAATAGCATGCAAAATTATTTATATTTCGCAACACTAAACATAATTTAAATTATAAATTAATAGACATATGACAGCTAGCACACGCCAATATCCCAACTAAAAATATCGAGAACTGTACTCAAGCAGAAATTAAAAAAAAAAGACTAAACGTAAACAATATCTAAATAGAAGCCTCCAGTCATAAAGGGCGTGCCCGCTTACATATAGCTATATATAGCTGTAACTGGAAGTTATAAATGATAAACTAGGATCATCTAGATAAAATAAATAAACAGTTAATTACTAACAACAATAACAAAACCATGATCAGCAAAACGACCAGTCACCACAAGCAGCACCCGTTCACGAGCATTACGCAAAGATCAGCCATCATCCCCCTCGCCATATTTGAGGGAAGGAGGCAACCCGACCCCCGACGCTACCGCAAGCAGTGACATCTAAGGGAGCATGACGAACTTGCTGCCGGTTGGTTAGGCAAAAAATAATATGATCAATTGTCGAGGTCGCTAGCTAACCACATATTCCAATATAACTAACTCATGAAAATCATTCAAATGAGTAGATTATGTCAACAAAAAATATTATATTAAATTAAAATAAATTGACTAAAAAGTCAAATAAAAATAAACAGTTAAATAAACTTGTATTATAACCTGTCAATAGGTAAGCTAATTCTGGAGAAAGAACATAAACATTGTCTTGAGTTAATCACAGAGACCAATTCTTATCATTTAAGTAGTAGTTGATAGTATAGTATGCCTTTGAACAAAGCTTGGATTTTACTTTAGTTTTAAACGCATTAAAAGGAAAATCTAGCAAAGAACTGGGTAGCTTGTTGTAAAAGGTTATACCAAGCCCAACAAATGAGTTATGAAACTTATGAAACCGGTGAAAGGGAGCTCGTAGTTTGTCTTTGTTTCTAGTGTTAACATTGTGAAATTCACTGTTTTAGTGTGTGTATATTTTGCCTAATATAAATGATGTTGGCGAAGATGAATTGTGATGCAACTGTGAGGATACCAATAATCTTTGAAAAAATCTAATCTAAAAAGCTGGTAAATTTCTCGAACAGCTCGTTTTTGGATGTCATGTGTATCGGGCATACCATCGTCCGGGTGAGTCCATCAGACATATTATCTCTGGTTGTTCGCGTCTAGCTAATGGCGAGTACTTGCACAGGCATAACCAAGTTTCCAGGATTATTCACCAGCAACTTGCTTTGAAATATAAACTTGTTGACCCTGAGGTACCGTATTATACAAGTCATTTTCGAGAACTGGGTCGCACATGCTTATGTGTGACCCAGTTCTCGAAAATTACCATGCCGTTGTCATGTGTCGTTGTACTGGGATAGGTCTATCATTACTGACTGTACTATTGTAGCCAATAAGCCTGATATAGTGGTGATAGATCGATCAGCACGCCGCGCAATGATAGTCGATGTTACCATTACACATGACGAGCACCTCGTGAAAGCTGAGAAAGAGAAACAAATAAAATATCTCGACTTAGCACACGAGGTTGTTCACATGTGGAATGTGAGCTCGGCTATCATTGTGCCGATTGCCGTAACGGCCAATGGCCTGATGGCCGAAAGCCTCGATCAACATCTACCGAGGCTCTCGTTAGGCGGTAGGATCAACGGCCTGATTCGGAAGGCAGTACTGCTCGATACGGCTCGCATTGTGAGGAGGTTCCTGTCTCTGCAGCCCTAACCACCGGAAGCTTGGACCCTGCTCCCGACACCCACCGGTGTCGAGAGCAGGGTCCAAGCTTCCGTGTGGACCTCTGTTTTTCTATACTTTTAAATATTTTTTTGGTTTAAGAAATATTTAAAAAATGTTATTATACATGAAAGTAAATAAATCAATGACATAATAATACGAACGAGGAACAGGGCTCACCAACACCTCCTTTTTCCTTAATTGGCAGACTTGAGTGAAGATTTGTGCTCGGAGGAAGGAATTATTTCACTAAGTGCTCGTAGGGATCTTGACCATCTTCCGGGTTCTGGGATTGTTCTGAAAGCCGTGGAATACCTTTCAACTCCTTAAGCACCTCAGGACATGTTGACCCCTTGTCGCTACGTCACTATGAGCTTACGACAGTTTTCAGGTGCTCATTATTTAATGCGCAAGTTACCCCCTGCCATTTATCCGTGTATTTATAAAACATAGATCAGGCAGGGGCCATAGTCCTTCCATAGTTCCAGGTCACCGTACAAAATTTAGACACCCAAACCCATAGTCCAATATCTTTGTTTCTATATCCTGCAATAGTCTTATACCAACCGGGGTTGTTCTTGGGTGGTCTAACGGGCCTCTGCAAGTTGGCTTCGTCCCCTCGTACGTCTTCTAAAGGTCCGGGACCCCACGGTCCCGAGAATTGTCAAACAAATTCAAATAATAATAATATAATTTATTTCGGAACATAAAGGTTTTGTAGTACATGAGGGACTACAAAGTATGCATTATTAATAACACGGTGTAGGTACAATTAATTGTTGGATGAATCGCTGCTCCCCTAGCTAGATCACTGAGTAATCTGTATTTACGAGAGACAGTTTCGACTCCCAATTTGAGTGTCACAACAATCATGTTTTATGCTTTTGGAGATTACAGTATCAAAAAACAAAAGATAACATCTTACAATAAAAATTAAATAGAACAAATTAGAAAGAGGAGTGTAGATGAGCTGAGTCGAGTGAGTGAGTGAGCATTTGAATAATAATAAATTACCTTCATCTAAGTGGCAACTTTTCAGTCTTGTCGTAGCTTTTATTCAGGAGGAATGCACGGACGGCAAGTTTGCATTTGCTGTATGGTCCTGAAGTGAATAATTAATTTATTATCAAGTCTAAAATTATACTGTCGTCTCTCAAACAATCATAATTATATTACAAAATCAATATGTCAAAGGCCTTTAAAATAATTATACTACTTAACTCTCAAAATATTTATTTCTCCGAAGAACAGATTTTAAACAAACTTAGTTCTTACTTTACAAATACGCCTCCGTCGCCGTCGCCCTGAGTTTCTTACGGTTATTCTGGTTTATTTCTGACCGAAACTTAATAAAGCCTGAAAAAGTTCGCTGAATAAAACAGTAATGAAAATCGGCTCAGAGAAGCTCAAGTTTTAAGCTGCTAGCGGGTCAGATAGGCAGCTTGTCGAAGGAATTTGGTCACTAAATACGTCCATATTGGGAGCTCTAATTAGAGCAGTGGCTGTGCGCCGGCATTTCAACGCTATGAGCCTTTTCTGTAAATGCGTTCGATGCGGGTCGTTCGAGTGGATAGTTTGTCTATATGCAACGTTTGTTTCGCGTACTTGTAGGGATACTCATGCATATTAAGTGTTTATGTAGCGACATGGATTCGCGCGTAAATGTGCTGTTTCTACAGCATCTCTAATGCGGGCGTTTCATGAGAGAATCACACTTTGATTCTGTCATTAGATGTTGATTTGTATGAACTGTAGAATGATAATTCCAAATCCTGTTTTGAATGTGATCTGTGAGTGCTACTTTAGAATACTTACTTGAATAGAGGAGATTAATAGATATCTTGTATCGATACTAAGTATTTAAATGAAAGGAGAATAGCGCTTGTGACTCAACAATACTATATGCGAACTGAGCGATGCCTGCCGGGGTTACGCGAAAGTCCGAAAGGGATACCTTAGCCCCTGGCAACGTAAAAGCAACTGAAGGAACACGGGTGGGTTTTAGTCAGTAATGATTAAAACCTACCCGTGTTCCTTTAGTTACGGGTGGGTTTTAGTCAGTAATGTCAGGCTCCAGGCTCTTACGAGTCTGACACGCCCTCCCGCTCCGGCCAGAGCGGGAGAAGTTAATTGATGATGTCCCACCCAAAAAAAAGGTCTACAATACTTTATAATGATCTGATCAATTTAAAGGTCTGAAAATACGAAATCTATTATTCTCTAAACTATAGACACACAATATATAAAACCATTTTATATAAAACAAACAGTTTACCAGTTCTTTGAACGCACAACCAAAGTGCATTCGCACGGAAGAACACGCATTCGTCTCGTCAATCGAGAGCGAGCAATCTAGAAATTAGCATCACGCGTTGTGTCGTACGTCTACAGCCTGGTCACAGAATATATTGATATAGAAAACCAGCTCCATACAGAGAGTGAGACACGTACACAGACACGCGTCTACATACAAAGAGTGCTAGCCCACTCGCGACTGGTATTCGTTTGAGATAGCCGTTCGTGCGCGATTATGGTCCGTTCCAAAAGGACCTCTTTATGTTAAATTTTGACGCAATCACTCCCTCAACGAATTAGTTACGCATGACTGTATCGGTCTTTAAAGTTTCAACTTTTTATCTCATCATTTTTTACAGCAATTATTAGTTGAATAACTTAAAATAAATAAAAATAAAAAACATGATTTAAAATTAGAATTTTGGGCTTAAGTAATCAAATAATCAAATGAAAGCACGCAATTTGTAAGTGGCGCTACAAATTGGCGTCTGTTGGTAAGTTTTCTGAACCATTTGTTTACATTTTCATCAAATACTTTTGGTACCGACTGTATAATGGGTGCGTGCGTTTTCGCTCGTTGTATGGAGCCGGTCTTCTGAATTTATTTATTTTACAGCCTAGTACAGACCGGAGCTTTGAAGTGGCCGGTCGTGCGCTTTGTCATTGTGCCACGAATTTGCTGAGCTAGCCTAAGTTTAGTTTGGCATTTGAACTTGAATTGAATGCTTGATTACGGGTTCGAAATACCTAAATCCGAGCAATTTTTGAAAATGCTTGTGGTGACATTGGATAGGTATTGGAAGATAGGCATGCCTGCCTATTTTTGAACTGTGCTTATCTAGTTTTTAGCATTAAACAAGTAGACAAGCTCCTTCAGCAAGGTATCGTGCGAGAGAGCATATCCCCTTAATCATGTCCCGTACATATTGTACCCAAGAAGCCCGATTCCTCAGGTAACGTCAAATGGAGGCTTGTAATAGATTACAGACGTCTCAACGATCGTATCGTTGAAGATAAATACCCCTTACCAAACATTCATGATATATTAGATAGATTAGGACGAGCACAATACTTCACTACCCTAGACCTTGCTAGCGGTTATCACCAAGTGGAAATGCACCCAAATGATATTGAAAAAACCGCATTTACCACAGAACGAGGACACTATGAGTTCCTTCGAATGCCTTTTGGCCTCAAAAATGCCCCAAGTACATTTCAAAGACTTATGGACCATATATTAAGAGGCTTAGAAAATGTTTATACATACTTAGACGACGTAATAATAACATCTACGTCCCTGCAGCAACACATGGAAAAATTAAAACAGGTATTCGATAGATTCAAACAACATAATCTAAAGATTCAGCTAGATAAATCTCAATTTTTACAAAAACAGGTTAACTTCTTAGGACATGAACTAACAGACGAAGGTTTAAAACCAAACAATGACAAGATAAAAGCCGTAATTAACTTCCCCCTACCAAAGTCTCAGAAGGAAATAAAAGCCTTCCTAGGTTTAGTCGGTTACTACAGAAAATTTATAAAAGATTTTGCCAAACTCACAAAACCAATGATCCTTTGCCTAAAGAAAAATAGTAAAGTAACACACTCCCCAGAGTTCTTAGAAGCATTCAATAAGTGTAAACAGATCTTAACTAACGCCCCAATACTACAGTATCCGAATTTCGATGAGCCCTTCATCCTCACCACCGATGCATCAGATGTAGCATTAGGTGCGGTGTTATCCCAAGGAATAGTAGGATCGGACAAACCAGTAGCATTCGCATCCAGAACACTGTCAGATACTGAATCTCGTTACTCTACAATAGAGAAGGAGCTACTCACCATAGTATGGGCAATTAAATATTTCAGACCCTATCTCTATGGTAGAAAGTTTATTATCTACACAGACCACAGGCCTCTCACCTGGCTAATGTCATTAAAAGATCCTAACTCTAAATTAACTAGATGGCGTATAAACTCTCGGAATACGATTATAAAGTTATATACAAGAAAGGTCGGCAAAATACTAACGCAGACGCTCTATCACGTGTTAAAATCTTCCATGGTAGTGTCGACTCTCTAGCGGTTAATTTAGATGATAACGAAGATGAGGAGATAATTAATAGAATATTCGAAAATGCACGTAGAGAAGCTGAAAATCAAATAGACATAGTAGCACCCGATGAAAACATACAATTACAAAACCCAAGCATTCCCGAATCTCATATGGGTACGGATAGTATGAGTATAGTGTCAGCCGAATCCGAACTAGTGTCTACAAGACATACACAGCCTGACAACGAAAGTAAAGGCAAACCCATAATTACAGACGCTATTGATAGACACCACAACCATTTTTCAGACTATCTAAAGTAAATACATCTTTTATGGGGTACTGTGTTAAATGTTACAACAGAATACCTTGTGCTATATTAGAATTAAATGAAAGAAAATTTAAAACTCATATAAAAAGTACACTTTGTAAACAAGCATATTACAAATTAGAGGATTATATCCAAGATAAAAATGCTTGGAAACATGCTGGTCCTGCTCCATAGGACAATTTAGAATCTAGACAAAATCAAACTGGTTGCAAATTTAATTGTATAATATTATTTTTTTAAACATTAATTTTATATTCTGTGATTACTTGAACTCACACACTGACTTATTATTAGTAGTACTTGTTAAAATGTTAAGAATATCGTATAATTTTTACAATATTTGTTAATATGTGAGCACCATGCATCTATCACATAATTAATTTATGTCATTCCTTCATTTTTCATTCTTTTTACCTATCGTGGTATAGTAATCTTATTCGAGGTGCATCGTCTTCACATATAATTATATAATTAATGTATACAGGATATTGTGAAAATATTTTAAAAGAGTAACGGTGGAGTTTCTTGCCCATTCTTCTCCATACGAAAACGACCTTTTGGAATGGGCGACTAGAATCAATTATAAAATTTTTTTTTTTTGTAAATGTTGACGTTCATAAGTGCCTTTTTTGTGCCTAATTCAAATAAATTATTTGACTTTGACTTTGACTTTGACAGTTGAAACAGTTTCATATTAGATCAACGCCCGGCTCCACGTATAGAGTAGATAACAGATCCACTAACTCAAAAGTAGTTATAAAAGATGTCTTTATCCCAGTTAATAATACAGAGTCCGAGATAATTAAATTTCTTAAAGAACACACTATCGCTGATCGTATATTCCATTGCTATTTTTATAATGAAGAATTATACCATGCCTTTTCTAGGGTATACACAACAATATTTAATGAGAGAGGCCCTAAGCTACTTAAATGCACAACACGCGTAACTCTAGTAGAAAACAAACCTGAACAACAAGAGTTAATTAAGAAGTATCACGAAGGTAAGACTGTTCACCGTGGTATTCAGGAAACGTACAAGCAGTTGCACAGAAATTATCATTGGCCAAACATGCTCCTTACCATTCAAAGTTTCGTTAATCAATGCGACACCTGTCTGAAATCTAAATACGAACGCAACCCTCTTAAACCACCTTTAGCTATAACCGATACACCTCGAAAACCGATGGAAAATATATTTATGGACCTTTATTCAACCGGAGGCACAACGTTCCTTACAATAATTGACAACTTCTCTAAATACGCATAAGCGGTCCAACTAACAGCATGCAGCAGGGTCCATATAGCTGAAGCATTATTAAACATTTTCTCCGTGTTAGGTTTACCGAACAAAATAACCACAGATTCAGACACTAAGTTCGATAACGATGTTATTAAAGAAATATGTGCCCTACATAATATTCACATACATTTTACAACCCCCTATAATCCAAATTCTAACTCCCCTATTGAACGTTTACACTCTACCCTGGCTGAGATAATTAGAATACAAAGAATGACCAACAAAGATGACCCTATACAGCTAATCATGAAGTACTCTATAATAGTATACAACAACGCTATCCATTCGGCAACAGATTATACACCTCACGAGTTATTATTCGGACACACAGCGTCCAGAAACCCATTAGAGTTATATTATCCAAAATAATTTTACCAGGACTATGTTATTAAGCATCATGCCAATGCAGAGGCAGTTCTGCACACATGTCCAAAAACAAGGAGCAGGTGATTGCTAAACGTAACCAAGATACAGAAGTAATTAAATTCAAGGTAGGTGAAACTGTCTATAAACAGGTAGCAAAGTCAGCGCGCAGTGACAAAACGAAGCCAGTCTTCAAAGGACCATACAAAATTATACACCTTCACCCAAATAACGTGGCTGAAATAATAGGTAACCATCCAAATTCTAAGTCCATTAGGGTTCACTTCAAGCTACTACGGAGGTCTCATCTTGTTGCAGGACCTTTATCGCAGGAGCCGTCGTGCTCAACACAACAGCAACCGTTACCATTACCCACGTAGATAATGACAACGGTATCCTTCTCCTAAAACAAGGTCAACTCCTTAAACAGGACAACTACTTAAGCCTTGCTTGAGTTTACAATATTACCAATCTGCAACTTACATCTACCCAATTGATGTCTCTTTATGCAAGCACGAAAAACGCCGAGAATACAGCATCGGGAGATTTACATAAAACGTTTAGGAATCAAATAGAATATAGTCTTAGTATTATAGCATTATATATTTTTAGCATTTAGCCAATTGATTATTTATTTATTTTATTTAAGGTAGCTTCACAGCTGACAATAAGTATAACATTATTAATATTTTAAACATAACGCCAATAAGGAAGTACACAGAAAAATAATAATGGATGAAGAATGGAATCGACCAAAATGAGAGAAAACTAATAATTATACGTGAATGAAAAGTTCGAATCAACCGTACCAACTTATGTCTTTTAATAGTTGCGATTCAGGATTAATGAATTCGGAAAACACAGATTCGGATTCACAATCAAGTACTTAATACACGGTTTGATATAATTATGACCTACGTCCTAACTTAGAAGAACTATTTGGCAATCTTTTTGCAGCGATCATCTTAGATGGTGGATGATTACATCTTATTTACCCGGAAAAAGTTATACTATTAAAGAGCAAACATAATATTCTTCTAATAATAATAATACCAGCCTATTACTGAACCACTGCAGGGCAAAGGCCACTTCTCATAAGAGAAGGCACGAGCACTGATCACCACGCTTGCTCAAGACGGGTTGGTGATTTCAGACTTATATTAACTATAAGTCCATGTTTCTTCACAATGTTTTCCTTCACCGATGTCAATAATGTCCAAGATAAACTCAGAAAGTAGGTACATATGAATTGAAAAAGTCACATTGGTACTTGCTCGGATTTGAACCCACAACCTCATGCATGAGAGGCGAGGCCTTAACCGCTGGGGCATCTCTTCTCTTATTATCATTATTTACTTTTTTTTAAATCCTGGTAAAAAACTACTCCTGTTGCCTTTAATCCATCCAAAGCTTGTCTGTAAAAGATCGCTTTAAGCGATAAGACCTCCCATTGTGTCACCCTATGTAAAATTTCTAAATTTATGTCTGTAATTTTTATGGTGTACAATAAAGAGTATTCTATCTATATATCTATTATTCTAACTAGAGGGTAAACATTTCCCCGACTTGACCACTAAAACTATGTCCAGGGTGTTATTTTTCAATTCATTCCTGTATGTATAACTGCTAAACTTTTGTGCCCTAATATACACACTAATTGTCTAGTTTGGGGCTGACTGGAAAATAATACTTTGTAAAATAGCTGTAGGTAATATTTTAAGCTGCTCATGTCGTCTCAACTTGGTATTAACCTGAAAACCTGCTTACTGTATAACCTGCACAATAAACTTTTTTGAAGTGAAAACTTCTTTAGCGGCGCTGTGCACTTTTTTGTGATGGGTAAAATATGTTAAACTCACGTCAGGACACGTGACCTGATCGAAAATTTGTAAGACGGAGGGAGAGTAGACCGGTGCAAAACGATTCCCTAACCATTCCAAAATATAAAAAAATGCACAACGTTTTTATTCAAGTTTTCACTTCTGTTGGCACTCCCGGAGTGCAACCCGTTTTTTTTTTCTTCTTTTGTTTGGGAATAACGCTGAACGGTATCATGAGCTCAATTATAGAGCCGATATAATCTCACAAATTACTGTTCTTCCACCAGCTTGTACACTGCCTACGGCAACACCTCAACTCTTCGGTACACTCCAACTACTGACATGGACTTTGGGACAGTCCTATGTTCGGCCACCAACTCCGTGGGCAGGCAGGAGACGCCCTGCTTGTACAAGCTCGTCGCTGCAGGTAATTCATTATGACAGCCCTTAGGGTTTCACTATTGAAGATGATCCCGTAATGACGAAAGATTTTCCATAGATTGACTAGCAGACAGATTGGTGATCGCAGTATCTGAAAAAATTACGTCAGTATCTTTACTTTTTACTTAACTTCTTAATCATCTTTCACAATATCCCCAGTCAAAGAAAAAATATTTTAGTATTCATCACAGAACCAATAAAATGACCTGTTTTAATTTCCACTTTAACGCTGTCGTTATTTCATCTTGTGTGTGTATAATTCAATTTGTGGTAGCAAAACGCGATACAAAGTTGGTTGTTTGCATACGAGAGAAAGTTTGTCGCTTTGTTTACCGCCTGCAGTGATGATAAACTGTGCAGAGTTGTTATATTTTATCGCTGGGCATCGTAATATGTAACACATGTCGTAATCGCAATAAATGTAGCACGTGCCGTGGTGATAAATTGACTAGTTTTTAACAAATTAACTGAATATTTTTTTAAATCGTCTCCCTAACTACAGTAACCTTATAAATTCTGCAGGCTGTAAGTTGCTTGTAGATCTATTGATCAATTCTAATAACTTGTCATTATGAAAACTTAGGCAAAGTTACCTGTCAATAGTGTCAAACCCTAGTATCAGGTGACATGACAATAAGCTCAATAAAATTCACCTAAGATTTCTTTGTGAGATTTTTACAGAATAAAGTCCGGCTGGTGTAAAGTGTTCCTAAATCGAGTCGGTTTCAGCAGGGAACCCCACAGCTCTGCAGAACTGTTCCGTGGTGAACCAGAGTTTTGACGCCCTGCTGGTGGAGTGTCTGGAGGGCTTCGATGGAGGCCTGCCACAGGTGTTCTACATGGAGGTGTTGGAACTGCCCTCTCTGATGGTAAGTGGTCTGGAGATGAATAAACTTGCATTTTATCGTGTTTATGCTCTTCTAGGAATATGAATAGTAGAACTGTTGAAATGTGAGTGTACTAAACACAAATGTGTCATGTGTGTATTTTTTTGTGTTAACCGCTGTGGAGAATAAAAGTTTGATGTTTTTTGTATGTTTATGTGTTAGCTTGTATAATTTATTTAAGTATATTTTTACTGTGAATATTTTTTTTTTTTCATTTCTCTTATAAATCATAAGGATATTTGTTGCTATTTTTCCTTTTTTTAAAACAACAACAATATCGAGATTAAATTCAAACGGAAATATGTCGTGATCAGTTTCTAGCTGTTAAATTTACAAGCTGCATCCAAAAAAATAAACTGTGAATGATGATGACGTTCTTTTGTCCAGGTCCGAGCAAACGTCTCTTCAAACCATACTCCTGCCTTCGAGGTCCACGACCTGGACAGCCGGTCTAGTTACACGCTAGTCCTGTATGCTGCCAACGCTAAGGGCAGGAGTGAAGAGGTCACACTGTATACAGTCGCCATCAGACCGCCTGATAAGTATACTGGTAAGTTTAGAAGTAACCAGGTAGATTTAAGTATTCGAAGAGCTTCTTGTGAAGGAGTTCGTCCGGGGAAGTATGAATTACCACACGCATTTTTGTCACAAAGCAGGGCCGGCAATTGCGATGTTAGTCTTGTAGTTGAGCTGGCAATGCAGGTGTGACGCCTTTATAACTGCAGATGTTCAGAGGTCGCGGCGTCCAGTCAGCATCATGTGGGTGCGGTCGACTTGTTTGCCAACCAATCAATCTGCCTAGCCTTTTCCCAACTATGTTGGAATTGGCTTCCAGTCTAACCGGATGCAGCTGAATACCAGTATTTTATATAGAGCGAACCCAGTAACTGGGTAATACGATACCCAATGATAAAACTGCTTGTCAGACTTTCGGGCTTCTGACAACCCGTAACGACTGTCAAAGATCCACGAATGACAGCCGGGACTAATGGCTTAACGTGCTTTCCGAGGCGCCGAGGGGTCTCGGCATGTAAAGATGGTTACCCGTCCACGGACCAGCCCCGACAAGCGTAGCTTAACCTGGCGTGCGGCTGTTATTACTTAGCCACGAGCCAACTAAGAACTTTAAAAAAACGAGTGGCATGGATCCCCCTTGATGGTGACATGCTCGAAAAAAATATGAACCGTATTATCTTTCACAATGTTAAATCTCTATAGTTTTTTTTTCAACACAAAGGTTTTATAATTTAATCTTTTTTATATATATAATTAACATTTGCTTCTTAGAAACTAGGAACCTACTTACAATTAAAATTACTTCAGAAAGGAAGACAGTAGGTATACCATTTGAAATTACAATTAAATTATTTTAAACAAGAAGTTTCAAAAAGAAAATTAATAAAAACGCCTCAAGGGTCGTACGAGAAACAGAAAGAATTATACGAATATTTTACTTTGTGAAACTTAATTCGGAAAATTATTTCTTTACAACAACCTTTTAGATAATTAAATAAGTAGTTACCAATTACAAAAAGATTAGGTAGTACCTAATTACTATGCAAAAAGTCGAAGTAAATGTTTTATTAATAAATTGTTTAGACCGTACATACCTTATTACCATAATTTGTTATAATCATAATACCGGCCGTCTTACTAAGTAAAAAAAAATATTTTTTTTTGTAATCATCATCGACCCTTTTACTGGACTGACTGAACTAAAAATCTTAGTAACGGATTGATAATTTTAACACAATCAGGCTCAATTTCCCCAAAAAATATGGACTTGGAAACAATTTTCATTTAAAACGCGAACGTTGTTAACATTTTAAGGAACGCTTCGAACTGGGAACAATATTAACTTTAAATCCGGTATACATTTTATGTATCACTCACAGTCGGAAATGATTACTTCAGTAGTCAGTGGAATAATTTAATGGCGACCAGTCTGAGCCTTGATAATTCACTCTATTTGGGAGAATGATGCTCAACGCGACTGACGACTTTACGATAAGAGCTGACGTAAACGAAAATAATGTTTTATTGGTCAAACAAGATCAGAGTGCGATGCTAATGGAAGGTTTTATAGATTTTTCTGGAATCAAAATATTATGCGTAAATGCCAGTAGGCCGACAATTAAATACAGAAGTTAACAAACATAATCGTCATCTATGCTTGGTACTACAATAAGTACCTATTAGTTGGACAACCAGTCTTACAAAAGGAGTACCGTGTAACCCAGTAACTTGGTTGTGGGGGTCAGTTACGCAGTCGAATATAGGCAGCAGGTCGCAGATAGGCAGTAAAAAAAATATTCAGCATCTGAATATTACCTAGTTTTCTATCACTGGATATGATAGAAAACTTATGAGATTGAGTGCAAAATATACTTCTTTTAACGCAAAACTTGACTTTAAATCGTTTTTAGGGTTCCGTACCTCAACAGGAAAAAACGGAACCCTTGTGGCGATGAACACATCGTTCACTCAAATGACCATGTAATGTAACATCCCTACGATAGTGTCACATCACTACGTTTCTTGACAGAAGCTAGGACGAGAATTTTCCTGGGGATTTTGTTAGATAATAATCCAGGCTCTCACCGTCTATATAGTGCGACTATCACTTGTTTTACAATTGTATCACTCTACCTAGTGTAATCACAATTTGTGGGCGTTCCTAGCTAATTAAACTTTATAACCTATGGATCACAGTGATTGGTTTTATTTCGAATAATCGGGAGCAACCAACTCCCAAATTGGTGACCGCGACTGCAAAATCACGCTACCTGTAATCAGTAGCTAGACTGCTAAATAAAAAAAAGTGCCAACGCCGGCGCCGAAGTGCCTACTCATTGCGTTTGTCGTCGTGTTTCAAACGAGTGCAGATACCATATTTTGACATTGATGACGACGTTGCCGACACCCAACTACAGTCCCGACGCTGCGCCGGTCGGTCTACGGTACATCTACGCTACGAAAATTTCATCGCGTTTCTGCAGACGTAACTTACGACCGCGATCGTCGGAACAACTCGCCGGAGTGCATGATTGCATGTTGTGTGTGCTTTGGGTTCAAATGCAGTGAAATATGAACTAATGATTTGCAGCACTGGACATTCCTAACCGTCTCACGCAAGTTTTTATTTTTTTTTATTAATTTTTCCGAAGACTGACAGCTAATAACAACATAAGGTTGCGCAAATGCTATGTTGTGGAGCTGCATTGCACTTACTCAACGATCCGAGTGAATGATTATAGTTCTTGTTGTTATTTACTATAGGAACTAGGTAGTAATAATGTTAATGCTAATCTTTTCTTTGTGTTAGTTATAAAGTGCAATTGTATACCTATTAACATATCTACATAATTGAAATAAGTGCATGTAACTAACCCGCATCATAAAAAAAACTTAAAATTTAATATTGCTCAGCTAATTGAAATAATTTATGATATTGTACAATTTTGTGTATATGTTTGAATGCCTTCCTACTGCTAACATTAATTTACTTTTGGGATTGGTATTGTAGTTACCAAAAAAAAAAAAAAAAAAAAAAAAAATATTGTTTGTTTGTTCTGCGGTGCTCGGGCGTGTGGTATTATTGTTGCTTGCTGTGTATAGGTTTTGCATCATGGCGAATGAACAGCTTCAAGCACAACTCGAGCAAGTGATGGCAGAAAATGCAGCATTACAAAAGCGACTAGGCCAGAAGGAAGTGGAGGCCAACGTATGTAGGGTAGCAGTAAAACTACCTACATTTTGGGCTGACAAGCCCGCAATTTGGTTTGCACAGGTGGAAGCCCAATTCCAAATTGCTAAAATTGTTGGTGATTCCACCAAATACAATTATGTAGTAGGCCATCTAGATCAGAGGCTGGCAGGTGAGGTCGAGGATCTAATAACAAATCCACCAGTCGAAGATAAATATGTGAAATTGAAAGAAGCCCTTATACAGCGTCTTTCAACTTCCCAAGAAAAACAGGTTCGACAGCTTCTAAGCGACGAAGAGCTTGGTGACCGGAAACCGTCCCAGTTTCTTCGTCACCTTCGCTCACTTGCTGGGACGGTCCTTTCCGACGATAGTATCATACGCCAACTTTGGTTGCGGCGTCTGCCACAACAAGCTCAAGCAATACTAGCAGCACAGGCTGACCTTAATTTGGATAAAGTGTCGGAGTTAGCTGACAAAATTGTGGAGTTAGCCCCATCACCTGCTGTTTGTTGCACGTCAGCGACGTCAACTTTAACTTTAGCTACATTAGCTCAACAATTAGAAGCTGTGAGTAACCAAGTAGCTGCACTCTCGAGGCAGCAACATCGTCCTATACGTGACCGGTCCGCATCTTCCGGCAGGTCAGCATCTTCCAATAGGTCAGCGAACAATTCCAAACGATGCTGGTACCACAGGAGATGGGGTGTTAAGGCAACTAGATGTACTAGGCCATGTGACTGGGAGTCGGAAAACCCAACCAGCGGTCAGTAGCGGCGGCAACTGATTGCGAAAACATCGGCCGCCGCCTTTTTGTCACGGACCACGTGACCAGCCGCCGTTTCCTAATTGACACTGGGTCGGACCTGTGTTGCTTTCCACATCGCTGGTTACCGGCACGCAGGCAGCCTACTGATTATGAACTAAGCGCCGCTAATGGAAGTAGTATACAAACCTTTGGAACAGTAAACCTGAAATTAAATTTTGGTTTGCGCCGCGATTTCATTTGGCAGTTTGTGATAGCCGACGTCAGCACAGCCATTATTGGTTCTGATTTTTTGGCATTTTATCACCTTTTACCCGACTGCCGAAATAAGAAATTGGTCGACGGTACTACTGGACTAACATCTGCTGCTTCTACCGCTACTACTGACCAGCCCAGCGTACGAGCAGTAGCGTCTGGTAAGTCAATATTTACTCAACTCCTGGCGGAGTTTCCAGATATAACTCGACCTCCCGGCTTTCCCAGGGTCATCAAGCATGACACAGTGCACTACATCAAGACCATAGACGGACCCCCTGTCTCCTGTCGACCTCGACGTTTGGCGCCGCAGAAACTTGTTGCGGCCCAAAAAGAATTCGAGGAAATGGTACGATGCGGTACAGCCCGGCCGTCAAAAAGTGCTTGGTCGTCACCTTTACATATGACCGTGAAAAAAGACAACACCTGGCGTCCCTGTGGCGACTACCGCACCTTGAACGCCAGGACCGTACCAGATCGATACCCGGTTCGGCACATTAATGATTTCGCCCATAACCTCGCTGGTGCCAAGGTATTTAGCACACTGGATCTCGTTAAAGCTTACCACCAAATTCCGATTTCTGAAGAGGATATTGCGAAAACTGCCATCGTGACCCCGTTTGGCCTCTTCGAATTCCCGTTTATGACCTTTGGCTTAAGAAACGCTGGCCAAACATTCCAGCGTTTCATCGATGAGGTCACACGGGGTCTCGAATTCTGTTTTCCTTACATAGACGATATCCTCATATTTTCCAAAGATGAGTCTACCCACCTTCAACACCTGCGCGTCCTCTTCAAACGCCTGCAAGACTACGGAGTGGTAATAAACCCTTCAAAGTGTGTCCTAGGCGTCAACGAAGCCGCATTTTTAGGCTACCACGTTTGTAGTGATGGAACGCGCCCCCCACAGGATCGAATTCAAACGTTACTGGATTTCCCACCACCTGAGACAGTACAAGGTATGCGCCGGTTTCTGGGTATGCTTAACTACTATCGTCGTTTCGTGCCTCGTGCAGCGCAGTTTCAGGCCCCATTGATTGACGCATTGGTTTCAACTAACAGTAAAGGTGCAAAGCCATTTCCATGGTCACCCGAACTCTTGCAAAAATTTGAAGCTTGCAAAAAGAGCCTCTCCAACGCAACACTTCTACAACATCCAGTCAGCAACGCCAGGTTGGGTTTATTCACTGACGCATCTAGCGTTCACATCGGGTCCTGCCTTCAGCAAAATCTAAACGGCCAGTGGTATCCACTTTCCTTTTTCAGCAAAAAGTTGACTCCGCAGCAGGCACAGTGGCCAGCTTATTACCGTGAATTATTAGCGATCTATGAGAGTGTTCAACATTTTCGGTACATTTTAGAAGTCCAGCACGCAACAATTTTCACAGACCATAAGCCCCTCTTGTACGCCTTTTTACAGCGACGCGAGAAACTTCCACCTCCACAACTTAACCAGCTATCATTCATTAGTCAATTCACAACTGACATCCAGTACATTAAGGGTGAAGACAATGTCGTGGCCGACGCTATGTCACGCATCGACATAGACGCCATAACTCTGGATCAAGATTATGAAGCTTTGTCTAGGTCGCAGGAATCAGACCAAGAACTTGCTAAATTATTGCAAGGTGGTTCCAGCTTAACATTCACCAAAATCAGTACATCAGGAACCAACACTCCGGTTTACTGTGACATCTCTACTGGTAAGCCACGTCTCTATCTGACCCCTTCCTTCCGCCGCGCTGCTTTCAATAAGTTACACAATTTGAGCCATCCCGGTGCTCAAGCTACGACTCGTTTGGTGGCAGAGCGTTTTGTCTGGCCTTCGGTTAGAAAAGATTGCCGAGCCTGGTCTCGATCTTGTGAAGCATGTCAACGTAGCAAGATTTCAAGACACAATTCTACCCCCGTCGGTAATTTTGACATACCATCCGGTCGTTTCATGCACGTCCACGTTGACATCGTTGGTCCATTGCCCGTCAGTAACGAATACCGTTATTGCTTGACCGCAATAGACAGAGTGTCCAGATGGCCCGAGGTTTGGCCCATGCGATCTATTACCGCGGATGAGGTAGCCGAGACTTTTACCAAAGAATGGGTATCTCGCTTTGGCGTTCCGTCAGTTATCACTACAGATCAGGGTTCCCAATTTGAGTCGGGTTTGTTTCAACGATTACTGCAGCAATTCGGTACCAAGCGCATTAGAACCACCTCATATCACCCCTGCGCAAACGGGATGATCGAGCGTGTCCATCGGCAACTTAAAGCGGCGTTAATGTGTCATAATGATTCGTGGGCGAGGTCCCTTCCGATGGTTCTGCTTGGAATGCGTTCGGCGTATAAGGAAGATCTCGAAGCCACGGTAGCAGAATTACTTTACGGAGAGCCTCTCAGGCTCCCTGGAGAATTTTTGGTCCCACCTTTAACATCAGGAACATTAGAAAATCCAGTTGATTTCGTTGTACAGCTGCGACACAAAATGTCATTGGTACGGCCACTACCAGCTAGTCGACATAGTGAACCAGCTCCATTTATATTCAAGAATTTGTCGACTGCGACTCATGTATACCTTAGAGACGATACCATTCGAAAAGCGTTGCAGCCACCCTATACAGGTCCATATAAAGTCCTGGAACGTTCGTGTGATGGGAAAACATTCACCCTAATGGTAAAGGGCAACAAGGCCGTCGTAAGCGTCGACAGACTTAAACCGGCCTTCATTGACCATTCCGATCTGCAGACGACCCACACTATGCAATTGCCCACCCCGGCTGATCATCCTTCACGGCAAGCCGTGAGGGATAAGTCGCCCGAGCCCTTAATCCCGCAACAGTCAGTACAGGTTCATTTACCAGTAAAGCAGTCCTATACCACACGCTCGGGTAGGCGCGTTAGATTTAAGAATTTTGATTAATTTTTATTTTTAATGTTTATTGATGTTTTATAACTGTACCATGTTAGTTATTTAAGCCTGGTTTTGTTCTCTCCGTAGGGGGGTGGTGTGGCGATGAACACATCGTTCACTCAAATGACCATGTAATGTAACATCCCTACGATAGTGTCACATCACTACGTTTCTTGACAGAAGCTAGGACGAGAATTTTCCTGGGGATTTTGTTAGATAATAATCCAGGCTCTCACCGTCTATATAGTGCGACTATCACTTGTTTTACAATTGTATCACTCTACCTAGTGTAATCACAATTTGTGGGCGTTCCTAGCTAATTAAACTTTATAACCTATGGATCACAGTGATTGGTTTTATTTCGAATAATCGGGAGCAACCAACTCCCAAACCCTTACAGCGATCACTCGTGTGTGTGTTTGTCTGTCCGTCTGTCGGAGCCTATATTTGCTCCGAATCTATTGGACCGAATAAGTTTAAATTTGGTGTACATATACTCGTATATTTCTGTGACCCAAACAAGGACGTGTGACGTAGGAAAGGAAAAGAAAATGCAAACTCTACCGTGTGACGTATCAAATGAAAGAACTTATTGTGAGGATCTCAATTTTTTTTTTATATTTTTAAAATAAATAGTTTTAAAGATATTAAAAAATAAATGAAAATTGACCATTCCTTATCTCCGAAACTACTGATCCTAAAGTTTTGGAAAAAACTCAGAGAATGGTTTTCTACTCATAGATTACAGGAAAACTTATAAGAACAGAGAACATGTATTTCAACTACAATATTAAGTTTGTCCTTGGTATAAATTCATCCCAACTACGGAACCTTTCATTGTGCCTGTGTAATCATAAGTAATTACTTTAGTTACTAAGTAACTAACACTTCCTTAAAAATAAAACAACCCTAAGCCAATAACATAAGCCTCCACCCGTACGACATGCACCACCGAAGTGAGGATAAAATACAATAAATATCGCGAACACAATGCTAAGTCAAATAACCACTTGTTACTCATAAATCTGTTGGTAGTACAATATTCATTGGAGCTGCAACAGAACGTTAATCACGGCAGTTTGCAAGTTACAACAATTAGACACCGCGATTACTCAGTCGTATGTACTAATGGTCATTGCATATTTAGACGCCGGGAAGAAGGAGGAGATGAGTTTGTGAAGAATAATATTTTTTGGATGATTCGCTTTTGTTTTTTGAGAAGTTTTGTTGAGGTAGATGCTGAAGTTGTAACTTAATTATTAATTAGTCTTCTGCAAATGGGGATCTTTTTGAGAAATACCAAATTGCTTTCGAGAGAACTAAGCAATTTTTTGTTCGTTATTTTGAAACCAGTAATTTTTGTTTAATCTGACCAGTGGGCACACAATATTATTATCAACGTAAATGCTAGTCGGTCCGAGTAAAGTTGAAAAGTTTCATGTGTCCGTAATTATGCCAGCTCCGATATCAGATGTAGTGGATTGCAGCAATGCAGCTTGGCGGTAGATATTACTATTTTATACTCTGAGAGTGGCCTTTTTACAACGACTTTCTCTACAATTTTGTAAACCAGCTAGGTACCTACGTCAATAATATATTAAAGTGCTACAAGCGGCTAGGATAATTTGGCGCTTGAATGACATTGACGCATACACAATTTCTGTGACAATTTTTCAAAATTCAAAATTCAAAATTCAAAAGTCATTTATTCAAATTAGGCTGAGAATCAGCACTTTTCGAACGTCAAAGTTACATAAGACAGTCCCACAAAACGCCCACCCTTCACCACTTCCTAGTGCTTTCGCTGGGAAGAAGAAGTGGCGCAACAAACTCCCCAGCAGCACAGCTGTCTGTTCAATTAGGAAAAATAAAATGATTCTATACAATAGTACTTATGCAAAATAATTTACATATTATTATTACATAACTTACATAAATTATCAGCCATATGACAGCTAGCACACGCCAATATACCAACCAAAAACATCGAGATCTATACTCAAGCAGAAATAAAAATAACTAAACGTAAAGAATATCTAAAAAAGAAAATAAAGCCTCCAGGCATAAAGGGCGTGCCCGCTTACATATAGCTGTAACTAGAGTTATAACTGATAAACTAGGACCATCGAGGTAAAATAAATAAACAGTTAATTACTAATAACAATAACAAAACCATGATCAGCAAGACGACCAGTCACCACAAGCAGCACCCGTTCACGAGCTTAACGCAAAGATCAGCCATTACCCCCCTCGCCATATTTGAGGGAAGGAGGCAACCCGACCCCCGACGCTACCGCAAGCAGTGACATCTAAGGGAGCATGACGAACTTGCTGCCAGTTTTTCAGGAAAAAAAATAAAAAATATGATCAGTTTGTCGAGGTCGCTAGCTAACCACATATTGCGATACAACTCATGAAAATCATTCTAATGAGTAGTTAATGTCAACAAAAAAATTTATAAAATTAAAATAAATTGACATATAAAGTCAAATAAAATGAACAATTTACCTAAGCTTATATAACCTGTCAGTAGGTAGGCTAATTCTGGAGAAAGAACATAAACATTGTCTTGAGCCAATCACAGCGACCAACTATTCTTATCATTTAAGTAGTCGTTGATAGAATAGTATGCCTTTGAACAAAGGTTGGATTTTACTTTAGTTTTAAACGCATTAAAAGGCAAATCTAGCAAAGAAGAGGGTAGCTTGTTGTAAAAGGTTATACCAAGCCCAACAAATGAGTTATGAACCTTATGTAGCCGGTGAAAGGGAGCTCGTAGTTTGTCCTTGTTTCTTGTGTTAACATTGTGAATGTCACTGTTTTTAGTGTACAAGTGTATATTTTGCCTAATATATAGAATGTTGGCGAAAATGAATTGTGATGCAACAGTGAGGATACCAATATCTTTAAAAAAATCTCTCAGAGAAGTTCTGGCACCCAGCTGGTAAATTGCTCGAACAGCTCGTTTTTGAAGGACAAATATATTTTGAATATCGGCAGCTTTGCCCCACAGCAGAATACCGTAGGACATAACGCTATGGAAATAACTAAAATAGACTAACCGAGCTGTATCAACGTCAGTGTATTGTCTTACTTTCCTGACGGCGTAGGCGGCCGAACTGAGCCTTCCCGCTAGGCTAGATATATGATGCCCCCACTGAAGCTTGGCATCTACTGTTATGCCCAGAAACACTGCCGAGTTTACGGTTTCAAGCACCTCTGTATCTAAGACGATGTTGGGTCCTAGATTTCTAACATTTGGAAGGGCAAACTTTACACATTTCGTTTTCTTGGCATTGAGAACTAGGTTATTTGTCGTAAACCAACCCGTAACCATTGAGAGTGCACTGTTTACATCGTCAAAATCTTGTCTGTTCCTGTCTACTTTAAAAATAAGAGAAGTATCATCTGCAAACAGTACAACTTCACAGATACCCTTTACATAGAATGGTAAGTCATTGATATACACTAAGAACAAGAATGGACCCAGTATTGAGCCTTGAGGTACACCTAAATGAACTGGTAGCCCGGACGATTTCACACCATCAACATCTACACATTGGGACCTATTATGTAAATAAGAATTTATAACGTTGAGAGCTTCGTTTTGCACACCGTAATGTCGCAGTTTACGCAAAAGCGTGTCATGGTGCACGCAGTCAAAGGCTTTGGAGAGATCACAGAAAACCCCAATAGCATTTTGCGAGTTCTCCCATGCGTTAAATATGTGTTTCAGCAAAGCAACACCCGCATCTGTAGTGGAGCGACCCTTTGTAAAGCCATATTGTTCATTATGAAGGAGGCTATTTAAATTAAAATGTCTTAGCAACTGCTTGAGTATTAACTTTTCAAATATTTTGCTAAATGCTGGTAATATAGAAATAGGCCTGAAATTGCCAACGTCATTTTTATTACCTGATTTAAATAATGGTATGACTTTACTACTCTTCATGAGGTCAGGAAAAGTTCCTAAATCAACACATTTATTAAAAGTAACAGCTAGATAGGGGGCTACGATGTCTATTATATTACTTAAAAGTTTAATGGAGATGCCCCAGTAATCACCAGTGTTTTTAGACTTGAGTGTGTTAAAAACATTAACTACATCACGAGGCGTTACATGTTCGAAGCTAAATAAGATACTACTTTTAGAAACACTACTAAGCAAAAGGTTTTCAGCTTTAGACGGGGACGAATTTAAGGAGCGAGTCGTAGTTATAGGTATGTTGGCAAAAAACTTATTAAACGCCTCAGCTACGTCAGCTGCTTTAGTAACTAATTTATTGTCGACCATAATCTCAAGTTGTTTATCTTGCTTAACCGATTTACCAGTTTCATTGTTAATAATTTTCCAAGTGGTTTTTACTTTATTATTTGAATTTTTAATTAAATCGCTTAAAAATTTAGATTTAGCAAAAACACTAACCTTTTTAAATAATTTTGAATAATTTTTGACATACTCTAGGAAAGGTGTGTCAAATCTGTATTTTTTCAAACCATATAACTCGTATAGTCTCGCTCTACTTTTATAAATACCTGGAGTGGCCCATTGGTTAAAGCCAACGGAGGTGCCATTAATTTTAATAGTTTTGGTCTTGAAAGTAGATTGGAACTCCTTTTGCACAACATCAAAAAGGGCTCCATAGATTTCATTAGGATTCTCGTGTTCTACTATAGATGGTGTAATTCTATGAGCTATATTATTTTTAAACTGTTTGCAACGACTAGCTGTATACCGGCCTACATTCTATTTTTTGCTGCTTTTTATGTAATGGCATGGGGAAGCTAACTAATAAACCACAGTGGTCAGACGTTAGGTCACTTAACACTAATTTATTTTTGGCATCACAATCACTAAATATATTATCAAGACAAGTTGCCGAAGATGCCGTAATCCTAGTAGGTTCAAAAAACAAGTTAATTAAATTATAAGACCTAAACAGATTAAGAAGTCTAATACTTAATGGAGTAACATCTAAAATATTAATATTAAAATCTCCACATAAAATTTTATTATACTTTTATTACTTGATTTTAACCTATTGAGTGAATCCTCCATTACCGATTCAAAACTAATAAAATCACCAGAGGGGGGTCGATATACGCAAATTACAACGTATCGCTCGAGTTCAACACAAGACAACTCTATAGTGCGCTCAATAGAAAGATTAACTAAATCTAAACGTTGTTTACATTTCAACTTGTTTGAAACAAGAACTAAAGATCCACCGCGAATGGCATTTTTTCTTACAAACGCACTTTGTACAGTAAAATTATCATCATTGAAAAACACTACTTCATGTTCTTTCAACCAGTGTTCAGTCAAACATAACACCTGAACATCATAATTCTCCATAAATAAACTTATCTCTAGCTCTTTGCCGGACAGACCCTGCATATTTTGATGAACAACATTCAATATATGCGGCTCACCCGTTGTCGCTCCTAATAGTTTAAACTATAAGGCGTATCAAAAGTAATGTTAGTACCACTACTAACAGTAATCGATGGTACACTACAGGTACCAGTGTCACTGTGTATATTGTATGCTAAAAGATTAGCAATTTGTCTTCTACTACTAGGTGGCAAATACATTGTATAATTTGTCAGTTTGTAATCATTAATAAATTCATTACAATCAAATGCTACCGGCGTTTGAGAAATTGCCACAGAAATTGTGTTATTAAAACAAGGGCCGAAAGATCCTGGTCCTGGTTATTCACGTCTTTATCATATGTTCTTCCCCAATTAATCAATTACACATCCCGTCATACAAAACCCACTTCACATCACAACACAGTCCGAAAAAAGCCATCATTATATTTATTAATTATATTTTTTTAAGGCATTCACTGTTTGCCTACCGTCCTATTATCTGAACGATACATAATGATCGTGCTTGGGAGGTAGAAATGATGCTATTAGCTCACCCGTTGATGCCACTGGTCATTTCCATGCTCCCTTGAATCGGTTCATTAGGAATTTCTTATGGCTCCCATGGGGAGCTATGGTTCGTAAACCGAGATTGGTAATTAGTGGTCTGTCGTGATTACAAAGTGGAATAATTGTTGTATACTTGGTTGGTAATTTGCGGCGTATTGTATCATAGGTTAGTTTATAGGCTGTAAGGTAAGCTTTGTAAATGGTTAATGTCGCCTAAGGATAATTATTTCCATTATTGCCAACCTTGCAGAATTATGTAGACAGTCAGCTCTGCCCGGACCACCTTAATCGGCAGAGCTAGCCTTGTGGCGGAATCGAGTAATTGTATTGATGTTGTTTTATTTTGTTGTTTAACAAAATTGTCAACTCTTATGTGCTGACACAAAATGACGTCTAACGCCTCAAGATTCTGTAATTTTTGCATTTTCCAAGCAATCTTTTTAATTAGATGTTAGTCTGGATCGTCCAGTTTTTTATTTTTTTTATTTCATATAATTTTACTCAACTCATTGGAACAGGTAGCACTAGGTACCTAGTTATCATAACATGACCTATCATTTACATCTGTGATTAAAATACATAAGTACAGGATAGTTGATTGACTCAGGCGTGACTTTGCGGAAATCCATTATAAAATCCAATTGTTCTTAAAAAGTCATAAAGAACCCTGTAAGAAATGGACACAAGTTTCACCTCTCAACGAGGCATCCTCAGGATGACAGTTGTCTTGTTGCGATCCCGGACACGACGTGTTGCCACATCAAGCACCGAACGCAGTGTGAGCCACAACGCCCGACAATCCCACTTGTATAGAATTACCGCTCGTTCTCGGCTAGAATCGTTACCAGTGCGATAATTTCTAAATTTCACTCACATCATTGGCTTGTGGCGAACCTGGACACGTCATGCGTATTCGGGTTCGCAACAAGTCAAACGTCATCCTGAGGATGCTCGTTGAGGGGTGAAACACGTGTTGATTTCTTACAGGATTCTTTATGACTCTTTTAAGAACAGATAAGCGGATAAATAAGGTTACTAAATATACGTTGTCTATTGCATTTTAAGTACATGATGTAAAAAGACCTATCAAAAAGCCGCATCTAAACATTCTCAAAAATATTTGCTAGGAAACGACTTTTATTTTTGGTGTGTTAAATCGCTGTTTACGGCAGCGAGCAATATAGCCACATGAAAAATACAAAGGTCTCGGATTTGTGGGCATTTAAGGTTAAGGTATAATATTTAAAACTAGTTTTCGGGAAAAAACGTCATAAAAAGTTGGAAATTCGACCTTCGATCTCCGTAACCAGAATGTTCCCAAGTACATCTGACTCTCGATATCTTTTTACACCCGAAAAAAATAATAACGTAGGTATACTAACCCAGTCTCTTTTCCAGCAGGCGTAAGCACCTCAATTCCGCTGTCTCCAATGCTGGTGTCTCTCTTATCAGTGGCTGCTCTGCTGTGCACGGGAGTGTGCGGTGTTATCACTGCACTTTATCGACGCCATGCGGCCAGGAGACGTGATATCGACAAGCATCCACCCTCTACGTAAGATTACTATTATTTTATTGTCTTGTCTTCTGCTTTTGGTTGTTTAAGTATGTGATTTAACATACCATTTCCTAATGGCGTAGTGTACCAAACGATTTTTTTTTAAGCTAGTTTTCTCGAATCTTTAGTAATTATGATTTGTTGGATTGTTTGCTTTTTATTAAACATGCTGATTCTTAATGGCATTTTTTTATATTTTCCGTATTTCCGGTAACATCAAAGCGTTTTACTCATAGAAAAGCATCATCATTATTAATAGGGAATCCCCCTCTTGGCATACAATTTGAAGGCATAATATTATTTGACATAATGTTTTCGCATAAATTTTATAAGCATAATAATACTGTGGCATAATGCAAAAGCTACTGTCATTTTGGCACATTGGGAGTTGCATTTTTTTAAGGTATAATATTTATTCAGGTCTACCCATAATTAATAATTAAATTGAAAAAATATGCCATAATATTATTTTGCATAACAGTGGATAGCATAAACTTCATTTGGCAGATTTTTTTTTGGCATAAGTACACTCATTTATCATACACTCAAAACTCATAATTTTGTAAGTCAGAATCATATTTAGGCATAAATTTCATATTCATAATAATGAAAAAGCAGATCCATCATATCGTAAAAAGTTCACTCAAACAAGCATACACCATGCATGCAGCAAGCATGTAGCATGCAAGTAGCAAGTATGCAGCATGCAACATGCAGCAGGCATGGTTTCTGTCACGGCTCCGGCGTTGCGGGGCTCCGGCGGGGGTTCCCTCTATCTGGCAGAATCTTGATGCTCAGAAATTTATTTGGCTTAACACACTTGGCATAATCTTCTTTAAACGAATATTTTAAAGGCATTAAAAATATTTAATATAATGATTGTTTGGCCGAATATTTGTCCGATTTTTCAATGGCTTACTTTTAAGATGGCAGAATGTTATTTGGAATAATTTTATTAGGCATATTGCCATTTCTATAAAAGATCATTTTAAATCTTAAAGTAAACTAAAATATCGTCTAAAAAGTCAATATGTTAATCTACAGTTAGTGACAGAAACGAATCGCTGTAAAACCGACTCCACGTAGGTAGTCTTGTCTGCCCTACCCCTTTTTTTTTTTTTTTTTTGGGTGGGAAATCATCAAATGACGTCTCCCGCTCTGGGTGGAGCGGGAGGGCGTGTCAGACTCTTACTGACTAAAACCCACCCGTGTTCCTTCTGTTGCCTGTGCAATGCCAGGGGGCCACGGTATCCCTTTCGGACTAATCCCGCAACCCCGGCAGGCAATGGTCTCATCGGACCCCTTCACTTGCTGACATCTCTTTGAGGCACGCGTGGAACACAACGCGCCGTCGACCCGGGCCTGGTCCTTACCGGACGGCGAGCTACCCATTGCTCACCGTCCGCAAGCCCGCGCCTACGGTGGCCGGGAATCGGCAATCGATTCCCGACGCCCAGGGCGTCTCCTCCTGCGGCGGCTAGGGGCGTGAGGGCGCGAAATTTGCCTCTCCCTCACGCGTTCCGCCTCCTCCTTTGCGAGCATTACTGCTTCGCAGAAGGAGGTGACGGCCTCCCATGCCCTCTCGCTCCGTACCATGGCCTGGACCAGGGCCGGAGTCTGCCCTACCCCTAGAGTGTAATTTAAAATCACGTATGCGCGGAGGGGAGAGGCGGAGCTGCATGCTGCATGCTTGCTGCATGCATTGTGTATGCTTGCTTGCTTGCATGTTTGCATGTTTGTGTGAACTTTCTGCGATATGATGGTTCTGCTTTTGAATGATTATGAATATGAAATTTATGCCTAAAGATGATTCTGACTTACAAAATTATGAGTTTTGAATTATGATAAATGAGTGTATGCCAAACGATTTTCTGCGAAATGAAGTTTATACTATCCGCTGTTATGCAAAATAATATTATGACATAAAAAGTTCTGCTATAAAGGGTAGACCCGTTTGTTTTTATATGAGTTATATTAGGGTTTATAATTTTAAGTCCAAAGAACATTATGTGTAAATATGCGTTTATAACATTATGCTTTATACAATTAGGCTTCATTATGGATCTATAAATCTGGATCTGGATCGCAAAAATTCCGGGTTGCTAATAAAAACCGTGATATCTTCATAAATTACATACCTACCTAGATCGCTAGAATAAATAATATGTAAGGAGTCATAAATTAGGAATATAATATTTTTTTCTGCTTTTGTTTCAAAGCGAGCTGTCATTATAAATGATTCCTTGGTTTGATCAGAGTATTCAGTGCAATATCATGTCGTTTAGAATGAACCTGAAGAATGTACACGGATTATTACCATAGTACAAGAAGGAAGAAGTCAGCGTAGCACTGTTAGAACAGTAGGAGTATCTTTATCAACGGTCCAAAGAGTACTCCAGCGATTTCAAGAGACCAGCATGAACATCAAGAGACCAGGAAATGGCAGGCCAAGGTGCACAACTACACGAGAAGACCGATTCATTGTGAGCACTATGTTAAGAAATCGACATCTCACTGCTGTTCAGGTCCGAAACAGTCTTCAAGAAATTCACCACAACAATGTGAGCTCCGATATGATTCTGCGATGTCTTCATGAAGCTGATATAAAGCCTTATAGACCAGCAAACGGCCCTAAACTTCTCAGAGAACATCGACTTGCCAGGTTACGGTTTGCTCGAGAACACATTCGATGGACAGATGAAGATTGGTCCAAGGTTATGTTTTCCGATGAGTCCAGATTTTGTTTATTTACGCAAGATGGGAGATGAAAAGTATTTAGACGAACAGGAGAACGGTATCATCAAGCGTGTTTTGAAGAAAAGGTGCCATTCGGTGGAGGATCAATAATGTTTTGGGCTGGGATATCTTCAGAGGATCGCACGGAGTTAGTGATCATAGAAAACGGTTCTCTGACTGCTGTCAGATACGTAGAAGAGGTATGAAATGAGCATGCTGGTCCTTTCTTAATGAATATGGGTGCAAATTCCATTTTTATGCATGATAATGCGCGACCACATACTGCTCGTTTGGTATGTGTATTCAAGACGTCGGTATTACCTGCATGGAGTGACCAGCTCGCAGCCCAGACTTAAATCCCATAGAACATGCATGGGACAAGCTCTGGAGATGCGTGAGACAACGATTTCTTGCTCCCGTTACGCTAGTGGAAGAATGGGCAAACATAGACCAAAATCGTATTAAAATATTGGTTTAAAACAGCATGCCACATCGTCTTAATGAAGTGAGACGGGCTCGTGGAGGAAATACAAAAATATTAAATTGACAAAATATCTTTTTTTTTTTATTTACTGCGAAGTGTATTTTTGTTGTCTTAAGTTAGAAGCGACATTTTCTTATTTCTTATTATTTAATTAAAGTTATATAGTGTGCAAAACGTGTTACGCATTTTTTTATACATATTAATCAGTCATATACAATATACTATAATTTCGCAAATTAGTCATAAGTAGGTATTTAAGAAACTATCACCGGAATTTTTGGGATTCAGTTTATTATGCGTAATGATCATTATGCTGAATTACGTTATGACAATATATTTTATGCTTATCATTAGTAAACCTTATTCATATAGCTAGATGTTTCTGAATATTTTGGGTTTTTAATTTTTGCCTGCATTAAAACACAATTGGTTGAATTTGGATACGGACTATAATAATAAAGTATTTTTATGGTTTACTTCCGAAAGAGGATTAAAAATAACATAAAAGTTACCATAACCCATCAAAATATTATGTTTATTCACACAGTAGAAACCGAACAGTTCAATTAAAGCAAAGCAGATTACCTACCTACCTACCTACCATTTAACCTTTTCAAAGAAACCAGTATTTTTCCATAAAAAGACATGCTAACCAAGGAATATTATTATTTAACCTTGGAAATTATATTTATTTTTAAAGCTCTGATTATCCTTGTAGGAAGATTGCTTATTATACCTAATATAAAATATACGTATGAATACATAAGGGCGCTTACACTGACTTTCACATGTACTACAACCACACCACACTACAAAGAAAAATTTAAGTTTTTAAATGCATGGTGATAATCATACGGACCACATTTTACCGTCCAAGTCAACTGTTTAGAAGATATTATTGACCACATCACAGCCACAGCCACCAGAGTTATATTGCAAAAGAAAGAAATAAAGAAAATATAATTATATCGATACGAGTATAACATCAATTAGTATAATAGTGAAACAAAAAAAAAAACAATATCTAGAGACACGTTTTTGTAGTTACCACAACGCAACTGCATTGGGACCACACGTAACCACCGCTTGCCCAATTTTTAGGGTTTAGTATGCCCGAATCAAAAAACGGAATCCTTATAGGATCACTCGTGTGTCTGTCAGTCTGTCTGTCACAGCCACTTTGTTCCGTATCTAATGGACCAATTACGTTGACATTTGGTACACGTTACTACTGCACCATCGAAAAAGTTCATATATCTATACACCGTAAGGACTATTTCTGCTTTCAGTGCTCAGCCGCTATAGAACCGGGGCGGAAACATATGTGGTCATCGTGTTCAAAGGATTTTATTTTCAAACTGCTTATACTTATATGAAGTTCTTCGATCTTCTTCTTTTCGTGTGGTTAGTAAATAACTAACCTGGTGTCAGAGTTTTAAAGCAGCCCATGGGCCTCTGACTTGACTTCACATGCCGTCGAGAAATATCTCTCAGGCATGCCGGTTTCCTCACGATGTTTTCCTTCACCGTTTTTGCAAGTGATAGTTATACAATACGCACATGAATCCGAAAACTCCGAGGTGCACACCTTGGGTTAGAACTCGAGACCTATGACTGATGAAGAAGAAGAAGAAGTTCTTCGATAGTACATATCAATTTCTGTGATCCAAATACGGACGTGTTACGTAAATAAAATAATTTTTGTCACTGCTATGTGGTGGGAATGTGTTGCATGTGAAAGTGCCCTAAGAGTATTAGACATCTAAGCAGGATCTGAAGGCTTTGCCGTTAAACAAGGTTAGGTTACTAAATTTAAATTGGCCCTGAGTTTTTGGCTGTAGGTAATATTTGCCTACGTTGTCTTTTAGCTGTAATTCCGATTTGGCATTTTCTTTCGAAGTACCTTTTTTCGAAGATTTGATTTTGTTATGAGATCTTAGGTATTTTGGATATGCGAGCTTATAAGAGTCGAGTGCTAGGCAAAATTAGTTTTTTTATATTTGATTCTACTCATAATTTATTTAATGAAGATCTTTTGAAGTATAGCATACTAATATTGAGTTCATTTTTATAGAATCATATTTCCTATTAGTCTAAGCCAATTTGTAGGTAATTCTAGCAGTATTTGGTCAGTCAGTTTGTCTCTTCACCATTTCCTTTAATAGGTTAAACTATGCTTGTCCTTTCATAAATAAGCATATAATACCCATAATGATCACTTACTGCTATGACCCTACAGCTAATTCCACCTTCCACAGCAACGCCCTCTACATGGAGCAAAGCGTGGAGTCTCTTTCGAAGCAAGACAATCTCAACACTTACTGTGGTTCCCCGAAGCTGGACTACTGCAGTCAGTATGAGCTGAAGATGGAAGGCAGCGGGGAGGAGACGGATCCTGATATTATACCCTGCCATTATGGTAAGATATAGTTTCTTGTTACCATTATTACTTTGAGAAATAGTAGATATTCTGTAAGCTAAAACCCACAGAGCTTGGAGACGACCGGCAGCCGCTGCTAGAGGCGGCATTGTCAACAATTTTCATTAAAAAATAAGTAAAAAAACAACTGCTAACCCGACTACGTAAAAATAAAAGTGATCTAAAAAGTACGAAATAAGAAAATATTTTAGCCAGAAATCAAGACATAGGTACAATAGTGGTCAAAGTAAAGTTGTCGTCGCATGCTTGTAACCATGTGGGTGCCAACAAAATACCTAAAAATAATAATTTAATAAATTTTAATATTTATGTAGCCGGGTTACAGTTTTTTTTTTTAATTTAAACTATTTTTTTTATATACTTTTCCATTTTAACGCTTGATTACGACACCACAAAAGTTACGGCAACGTAAAATAAGAGTTATCCAATAGGTCAGTAATAAATATTTTAATCATGCTTTTACTGTATAATTACCTACGAGTATTAATTTTACAGCCACGCCGTACGTAGCACAGTCTCACTTTTGCTTGTTTTTAATAATTTAAACATATTTATTTACTTAGACAATATGATATACAGTATGGAAACCACATATATGTAATAATTGAAACCACAAGTAATAATAGTCCACAGAAGTATAGCAAAATTAAATAAAAAACCGTAAATTAAAAAAATTAAATTTTCAAACAAAATAAATATCAAAATAAATTCTATAAAAGTAAACACTCTGTATAGTACCTTGACCCAGGAAGAGCGGCAACTATGCACGCGCGCGGCATTTTTGTCGGTGCTGGCGCTTTGATACCTAGTTTGTCAATTTTCGACACAATCAAATTTTCAAAGTCGTTTTTCAATGTTCAAGGATTCAAGTTCATTGAATCATTGACCTAGTGATCCAATTCTACATAGTGTTCAAATATGATCAAAATTAGAACTCTACTTTTTGACCTAATTACTGGACCGATTTCGTCCATTTTTTGTGTATCGTCAGAAAAGGCGGTAACAAGTATGTGGTTTCATTTATTGCATATATGTGGTGTCCATACAGTATGTACATATTTGTAATATACTTGTCAAGACCTTTATTTTGATACCAAACATGTCATGATTATTTCTATTTTTTTTTTTTTGAGGTCAGGAATTTACGTGTCCAGTCCACCATTTTCAATTTTGGGAGAATTAATATAGCCTATGTCACTCGGACTATTATTACAAATCTATTGATACCTTATTCATCAAAATAGGTTCAGTAGTTTATACTATATCACCGCTATAAGATGGTTTTAGCCGTGATATAGTTATATCGCTATGGATATAGCTATATACCGTAATATAGTTACATGAAAGCGGTTCATAACTATCTTACTAGGAATATAACTACGATACGAGCATGATTCAGTAATATAACAATTAAGGCACTCCGACAGTTATTACCAGCTTTCTTATAACTATATTACGGTATATAGCTATATCCCTAGGGACATAACTATAACCATCTTACTTCAACATATCTACCTAGTCTTTTTATTTATTTATTCTGGGTGTGTCTATTGTTGTATAAGTCTATTTGAACTAAAAAAAAATATTTTTGGGGCTAACAATACTCGCACATTATATTTACTTTTATCCAGTATAAAATTATAAAAAATGTGGCAATAGATAGTTAAGTGACTGTATGGAAGGGTTTAGGAAAAGGTCTTTACCTGCTGTTATTATATTATAGAATGGACCCTCTTCATGATATTAACGTAGTAGATACTAACGATTATCGGGTTGTGGTCGTGGCATGGTGTTATTTTTTTCTTGCAGGAACAGGACTTATTTATTTATTTAACAAACATAGAGGACTAACAGCTACATTAACACAAGATGGTAATAGAATATCAAAAAGTGAGCCAATAATAAGTCCTCACGTTTAGAGACGGAACAAAAAAAAAATGCTTTTAAAATTCTGTTATGCTACAATTTGTTGTAGTTTTTTGCTTCCTAAAGCAGAGCACAAGGCTTTTTGCAGCAGTCTCAAATCATATTTTCTGTTTATTTGTCAAAATATTTGATCTTCTTTTCGTATGGTTAGTAACTAACCTGTTGTCAGAGTTTTAAAGCCGCCCATGGGCCTCTGACTTGGCTTCACATGCCGTCGAGAAATATCATCTCAGGCATGCCGGTTTCCTCACGATGTTTTCCTTCACCGTTTTTCAAGCTAGTGATAATTATACAATACGCACATGAATCCGAAAAGTCTGAGGTGCGTGCCTTAGGTTCGAACTTGAGACCTGTGACTTGGCAGTCCGACGGTCACACCACTAGACTATCACTGCTATAAAACAGCGGGCAGTGTTATTGGATTTTTGCGAAGTCTGAATTTCTGCCCGTTTAATGACAATAGGCTCGCCCTCTATTAAATCGGACTTAAATATTGTTGTAAAACCTACTTATTCAACTTACTATTTGTTAGGTTTTATGAATATTTTCTAATGTCAATAAAAAATATTTTTTTGTACTTTGAACGTTGAATACAGCAACCATCACACACGTCTACGTTTTTCTTTTTCCTTAGCAATCCTAATATTTATTAAGGAACTCAGTCTACAACTACAACACGTTATCAGCACGAAGGGCTCTGTATCTATATTTGATCTACGATCGAACTTAAAAGAAGATTGGTGGTGAAATAATTGATACCTAGTTAACATATTGGTCATCATGTCGTCTGCAGTTCATGGTATGTCTCTAATAAATGGTATTCCGATACTTTGTAATAGAGAAGGTTACACTCTGTGGAAATTTAAAATGCGCATGTTGTTAATCCATGAAGGGTTGTGGGAAACTGTAAGCGGAGTAGTTGTCGTAGGGAGTAAGACGCCCGACGATGTACGGAAGGATGAAAAAGCTCTTTCTAAAATATGCCTTACTGTGGATGGTGCTGCTATTTCGATTGTTCGACCAGCTAAGACCGCAAAAGAAGCGTGGGATGCTCTTATGAAATCCTACGAGGATCGAAGTTTGGGTCGTAAACTGTCGTTGGAACGTAAGTTGTACAGGTACACCTTATCTGACTTTTCTGATTTAGAAGCTTACTTAACGGCAATAACTACAACTGCACTAGACCTAGCCGACATTGGCAAAACCATTGAAGATAGTTCTTTAGCAGCTATTATTTTGGGAGGTCTAACGTCTCGCTACGAGCCCTTGATAATGGCGCTTGAGAATGGGAGCGTTGAAGTCACAACAGATTTGGTAAGAAGTAAGTTATTGAGCGAAATGACGAAAGAGACTAAAGATGATGTGGCTGCGTTGCATACTAACAAGCAAGTTATTTGTTTTCGATGTAAGAAGCCAGGGCACAAGAGTCCTAATTGTCCTCTCAAAAAGAAGGAGAAAAAGGCAAAGGCGAGTTGCTCAACAGAAAGTTGTTCTAAAGATAAGGGACTGACTGTTTTTAGTTCAGGGAATATGGATGCATGTGTCACGGAATTGTTTTTGGATGGTGTCACGGGACTGGCTTTGTCTGCACCAAGTGTTCAGATGTCTGAGAAGTGGATAATCGACTCTGGTGCGTCTACTCACATGACTCCACATGCTGAATGGTTTAATAGTTACCAATCCTGTGATGGGAAGATAACTGTAGCAAATGGTAAATGTTTGCCGGCTGTGGGTTTAGGAGATGTTGATATTGACACAAAAACCAATTTTAAGAAGATTATTAATGTTGTACATGTTCCTGGCCTAGATTGTAATTTACTCTCAGTCAAAAAGGCAGTAGAGAAAGGTTTCTCGATTGTTTTTGATACGAATGGCTGTAATTTTTATAATTCTAATGATGTTTCTTTTAAAAAGGATCCTGTTTTACATGGTTCTAATTGTGGTGGATTGTACACTTTAGATTGTACAGTAAAACCGCAAGGTATTTCAGCTTATAATGTTTACACTAATTTGTCCCAGTTTCAGCTTTGGCATAAGCGTCTAGGACATCTCTGCCGTATTGGTATGGATCTACTCAAAAAAGGTCTAGCTGTTGGTGTAGAGTATACTGATGTTGACAAAGAACCATGCGTACCCTGTGTAGAGGCTAAACAGGCGCGGAATCCTTTCAAAGGGATTAAGTATAAAAAGGCTTCGTCACCATTAGAATTGGTCCATACGGACGTTTGTGGTCCCATGACCACTGAATCTTTTAAAGGTAATAAATATTTCATTATTTTTGTTGATGATTATACACGTTTTATATACCTTTATTGTATGTCATCTAAGACAGAAGTTCAGAAGTTTTTTTGTGCTTTCCAAGCACTTGTTGAGAGACAGACTGGTACTAAGATTCGAACCCTTCGGTCAGACAATGGTACTGAGTATGTCAACAAGGACCTGACAGACTATTTGCAGGCTCAAGGGATACGACATGAAACGTCTGTACCATACAGCCCTCAACAAAATGGGGTAAGTGAACGTAGCAATCGTAGCATTGTGGAGAAGGCCCGTTCCTTGCTGGCACAGAGCTCTTTGTCGAAAGCTTTTTGGCAGGATGCTGTTGAGACTAGTGTTTATTTAAAGAATAGGTCACCTCATCGTGCACTTAATGGTATGACGCCATATGAAATGTGGTGTGGTAGTAAACCCGACCTGTCTCATTTAAGAGTGTTTGGTTGCCGAGCTTTAGTTCATATGCCTTCATGTCAGAGAACTAAGCTAGACATGAAAACTTCTGAACATATCTTCGTTGGATATTCAGACGATCCAAGGAGTTATTATTTCCGTAGCGCGGAAAACCCTCGAAGGTTGATTAAGTCACGGGATATTACGTTTTTTGAAAATATTTTTTCAGGATTGAAGGACAAATCTGTTCAGCCTGAAGCTGCTGTGAGCCCTAATGTCATTAATCTTTTATTACAAACTTCTTCAGATACCACATCGCCACGGGCGATTTCTATCTCATCTGCTTCTACTTCTTCACCTACTTCAGAAAGTGTGGACATGGAGGTAGAGCAAGTTGACGATTTTGTGGACGCGATTGAAGAAGCTGGTGGGGTTTGTGACACGGAGTCTCTACATTCAGGTGAACAACGTGTTCTGTCCCTGGTTCCTTCAGTTGAACTCAACGATGCATGTCCTGAGAGAAGGTATCCTGAAAGAGTACGTAAACCTCCTGATTATTATTCATACGGCACTCACGGTGTTGATTTGTTGTGTGATGATCCAAAAAGTTATCGTGAAGCTGTTAATAGCGATGATAAATATAACTGGATCTCCGCAATGAAGGATGAGTACAACGCCTTATTGAATAAGCAGACTTGGACATTAGTGGATAAACCAAATAAAAAGGTTATTCCATGTAAATGGGTGTTCAAGATAAAGAGGGACCCGAACGGTGCAATAGTCAAGTATAAGGCGCGACTAGTTGCGAAAGGTTTTAGTCAAGTTTGGGGGACTGATTATAACGAGACTTTTGCACCTGTAGTTCGAAATTCATCTTTGCGTACCCTTATAGCGTTGGCTGCAGAAATGGATTTAAAGATCCAACACATGGATGTCGATACCGCATTCCTCAATGGGGACTTAGAGGAGGAAGTGTACATGCAACAGCCTGAGGGATTTGCTGAGCACGGGGCAGAAGGTAAAGTCTGTTTGCTCAGAAAATCCATTTATGGTTTGAAGCAGGCAGCTCGAGCCTGGAATATCAAATTGCATCAAATTCTATCGAAAATTGACTTTGCACGAACATCTGCGGAATCATGTGTTTACATAAAAAAGTTTGGTAATGAAACCTTAATACTTGCAGTCTATGTTGACGATCTAATTGTCTTTTATAAAGAAAAAAGTTCGTTTGACGCTGTCAAAAATGACTTGGAGAAATTTTTCTCGCTAAAAGATTTGGGTGCATTGTCGTATTGTTTAGGCTTAAATGTTAACCGTGTTGACGATAAAATTGTGGTCAGTCAGAAGACCTATATCCAGTCAGTGTTGGAGCGGTTTAATATGCGAGATTGCAAGGAAATGTCTACACCTTTGGAGAATAACAAATTGGAGAAAGGTAATCCAACATCTCTTGGTGAATATCCTTACCAAAACTTGGTAGGATGTCTCATGTACCTAGCTGTTAATACGAGACCCGATATAGCTTATGCCACAAGCTATTTAAGTCAGTTTAATAACTGTCATGATAAGAGACATTGGTTGGCCGCTAAAAGGGTGTTACAGTATTTGAAAGGTACTATGGATTACTGTATTACTTACAGAAAAGTCGGTGGACGTCTGTGTGGATACACGGATGCTGACTGGGCGAACTGTGTACATGACCGTCGGTCGTACACTGGTTATTACTACACGCTAGCAGGTGGACCTATTAGTTGGGAGTGTAAGAAGCAGCCGACGGTAGCCTTATCGTCTACAGAAGCTGAGTATATGTCCTTGAGCAGTGCTGCAAAGGAGGCTATTTTCCTCAGACAAGGTTAGTGTATGACATTACTGGTTTTGCTCATAGGGTGTTGCTATACAACGATAGTCAAAGTGCACAGAAAATTGTGCTCAATCCTATCCACCACAATAGAACTAAACATATTGATACGAGATATCATTTTATTCGTGAAAAGGTTACTGAGGGTCTTATAGATATAAAGTTCATACCTACGGATAAAATGACAGCCGATGTTTTAACCAAGCCCTTAAGGCGCATAAATCATCTTAGGTGCGTTGTTAATATGGGTTTAATGATAAATGAGTAGAATATTTTTTCTATTTATTTATTTTTCGTCGGTTTATGTTTTATATTTTTGTTTAGTCTGGTAGTAATGTTTTATTTTATTCTATTGTGTTCAGCATTACTACTTTATCTTTTTATTGCCATTAAGGGCGGATGTTGTAAAACCTACTTATTCAACTTACTATTTGTTAGGTTTTATGAATATTTTCTAATGTCAATAAAAAATATTTTTTTGTACTTTGAACGTTGAATACAGCAACCATCACACACGTCTACGTTTTTCTTTTTCCTTAGCAATCCTAATATTTATTAAGGAACTCAGTCTACAACTACAACAAATATAACTGACGAAATATGGGTATACTATAGGTACACCTCTGCTTGACCCTTCGGGGAAAGCAGGCGTGTTGTTAAGATGGGTTAATTTGATTTGAGATTGCAAAAAAACTTGTGGTGTGATTCTTTTGATTCCCAGTCAACGTTCCTACAAAGTTATTATCTGTTTTTATTTATATCTGTTATTACCTGTCGCCTCTGTTCTAAAATTCGCCGAAGAAGAAAAATTTTGGAAATATTCAAACTGTTGTGAAATGCGGCATGCGACATTCACTCCCCTTGTTGCTTCTGTTGACTACTATTAGTTCAACCAGGTTTCAGACTGGCTAAGGTAGACTCATCTTTCATGGGGTACTGTTTAAAATGTTATAATAAAATTCCTCCCCACATACTTCAACTTAATGAGACAAAATTCAAATCTTGTATAAAACGCACACTATGTAGGCAGGCATATTATAAGTTGGGGGATTACATCACTGATAAAAATGCTTGGCTCAGTGCTGGTCCTGCTCCACAACTAATTGACATAATTACACACTGATTAACATTTTTAAAATACTGATGGAGCTGCTGAAGATTGTAAGACCATTTTTGTATTGTACTAGCTTTTGCCCGCGGCTTCGCCCGCGTGGATGTCGAAAAATATCCGACGGGAACGTACAATCGGGATTAAAAAATAACCTATAGGTTAATCCAGGTTATAAACTATCTGTGTGCCAAATATCATCTAAATCCGCTCATCCGTGTTTGTGCAAGCCGGAACATACATACAAACAAACAGACCAAAAATTCTAAAAACTATATATTCAACATCAGACTCGAATATTCAATGTAATATTTGACTTCGTTACTATTTTATTTTACGTCGTCTGCGTAGAGTATAAATTATTTTTTTCTAGATAATTATGAATTAGGTATTATAACAATAACAATAGACCTTTCTTCATGGCTAATTGTCCTCTACTACGTGTGATATTTGAGGAATACTGTAAAGAAATACCTGCTGTAAATAGAATAGAATAGAATAGAATAGATTTATTTATTTGCAATGAATGTAGGTACATATTATTAGGTGTTACAGAGTTTTGTGGTTCCTTGTACATTCTACCTTAATTGGCATGCAAATTTTAATTTTAAAAGAATTTAATAAAACTTATCATCTAAGAATTCTTGTACTGAATAATAACACTTGTGCAAAAGTAATTCTGTAACATGCTTTTTAAATTTTGTTAGTGGTTGTTCCTTGACATTATTTGGTAACTTATTATAAACAAGTGGTGCCATACAAATAACACTTTTTCTTAAAAGAGCAGTCTTAAAAAGACCCGTGCTTAAAAGATTTTTATATTGGGATCTAATACTTATTGTTCTATTTCGAGTTTCTTTCAAGGTGGTAAACAAGTGTGAGTTCGTTTTAACAAATATACATAATTCCAATATGTAAAGACATGGGAAGGTTAAGAGTTTATGAGACTGAAATATAGGTAGACAACTGTCAGTTACTTTTAGGGCGAACATAGCTCTGATACAGCGTTTTTGAGCTTTAAAAATACTTTCTTTCTCGCTACAATTGCCCCAGAAAATTACACCAAACCTCAAAAGTGAAATAACTAATCCGTGGTAGGCAACCAACACGCTAGACAGGTCCACTTTTTTGGACAAATTGTGCAGCATGAAAGCCGATGTACTCAATCTCTTACAAATACTCTCTGCTTGAGGCTTCCAAGTGAGTTGGCTATCAATTAATATACCCAAAAATTTTGCAACATCCACTGTGCCTACAGCTTGACCATTGTGGTTTATATTCATGTCATTAGGGGAGATTCTTTGGAAAAAATGCATAACTTTGGTCTTTTGAAGATTTATTAATAAATTATTATGATTTAGCCAATTTATTAGAGAACCGAGTGTGTTATTAATATCTTGTTCATAATTTTGTTTATTGGTACATTTTATTAAAGACGTACTGTCATCGGCGAATAATACCATTGGATTTGGTGTTTGGCGGGGGAGGTCGTTTATATACAGTAGAAACAACAAAGGGCCTAGGACGCTGCCCTGAGGGACGCCATATTTGATTACTCTGTATGAAGATCTGTATTTTAATTCATTTTTTGTTTTTGGACATATCCTAGAGACCTCGGTACATTGTCTGCGGCCATATAAATAAGATTTTATCAAATTCAGGGCATTTCCTCGAATTCCGTATGCTTGAAGTTTTCTAAGAAGGATATCGTGATTAACATAATCAAACGCTTTAGACATATCTGCATAAATTGCACATATGGGTGTCTTAACATCTACAATAGGCAGTATTTTGAAAAGGAAATCGTAAATTGCCATATTAATATTTTTATTTTTCCTAAATCCCTTCTGTTCATCGCATAATATATCGTAACGTGTCAAAAATGAGTAAAGTCTTTCATAGATTATTTTTTCTATTAATTTTGAGAAAACAGGTATCAAGGCAATAGGTCTATAGTTTGACATATCTTCTTTGCAGTTCTTTTTAAAAATAGGTTTTACAATAACTGTTTTGAGGCTTTCCGGAAATATACCGCTGTAAATGCTAACGTCAATTATACGCGTAAAGGACCGGTATCTACCTAAATCCTTCACAGTATTTCTCTATATACGATGTTTTTCACTAATTCGGAAGCGGGCACTAAAACAACCAGGCTAGTTGGAGAGCTAACACGTGAGCAAGCCACATAAAATTAGCCGTGGGAGAAACAGTCTTGCCGCAAATCAACTCCAGCAAATTTTAGAGTTTGTCCCTGTGACTTATTAATAGTCATCGCGAAACAAACCTTGACTGGGAACTGCAATCTTTTAAATTCAAACGGAAGGTCATTTGGTATCAATGGTATACGCGGCACGAATACTGTTTCTCCTCTGGCAGATCCAGTTAGTATTTTCGCCTCAATAACATTGCGGCGGAGAGCTGTTACTTGGAGTCTAGTTCCATTGCACAATTTTGGAGGATGTAAATTTCGGAGTAACATGACAGGAACACCTACACGCAACATAAGTCTGTGACACGGAAGACCCGGCGGATTAAGAGAGTTTAAAAATTCTACAGGATAATTAACCGACTCGTCCATATCGACCATGGTGTCAACAGAATTGTAAATCATTTCTTCGCCTTCGAATGTATTTATCAACATTTCGTTGATCGCAGCGGCTTGGTCGTTTTTGGGAGTCAAAATGGCTCTCGCATAACCACTCCATCGGTTTGCCTTTAATATTTTTAATATCAGGATAAATTTTATCTACAAGTCCCTCAACTGTTGATACCACAGTACATAATTCGTATGGTATTTGTATCAACCCATCTATTTGTGGAAAGTTTCCGTTTCCGATTTGAAGAAGATCTGCAAATCTGCCGGCAGAAACTTCACCTCTGAGATGTACTCTCATGTTTCGAGTAAGTTTTAGAACTTTAATTGAAGGCCATAAGAAAGATCTTTTGATGCATGCTTTGATCTTATCTGCGCGCGTACCTTTAGGCACTACCGGTAAAGTCTGTCGAAAATCTCCTGCCAGCAACACCGTCATACCACCCATTATGTTTTTATTATTTCGTATGTCCTGCAAACTCCTATTCAAGGCTTCAACTCCTCTTTTGTGCGCCATCGTTATTTCATCCCATACTATTAGTTTAGTATTTTTAAGCACTTCGGCAAGATTGCTTTGCTTTGGTATATTGCATAAGGGTGTCTCTACATTTGTAAGATTTAGAGGTAGTTTTAAGGCAGCGTGTGCAGTTCTACCTCCTTCTAATAATGTAGCAGCAATCCCAGACGACGCTACAGCTAAAGCTATGTCTCGAGTGCTTCTTACTTTTGCCAAGAGCAAGTTTAAAAGATAAGTCTTACCTGTGCCACCAGGGGCGTCCAGAAAGAAAATTTTTCCTTCACTTACTTCTACACTTGTCATGACTTGGTTATATACAGACGTTTGCTCGGCAGTCAACGATGGCGTATTATTATTTACAAAACTTTCCAAAGCTACTGTATCAAAATTAGTTTCTCTCATATACTCCCTATTACCGGCAACTTGTGGCTTGGTTGGTTTTGGCAAACCGTACATATCTATCGATTTTCCACCTAATGTTAACACTGCTTCTTCAATATCAGATAGACATTCATTTAAAATTTGGTCTTTGAAATTCTCTACATTGTCTCCGATCTCTTTTTGCAGCCTGTGCTTAAAATCTTCAGACAAATAGTCTTTGAAGTCTTCCCAAAGAGCTATTGGGTCTGATATTTGACAAAAGACTAACATAATTGTGAACAGTTCTCGCATTTTTGCTGCTGACTGACAAAGCGCGGCCTCCTCCAACGTCGCATGCCAGTGTAGGTCATCTTCAAGCAAACCTAACATTTTGCAAGCAGCTTGGAAAGTAGGCTGCAACACACCATTCACAGTTTTTAGTGCTTCAAATGAAGTTGGGCCCCGCACTTCATGTAGCAGTTAACGCAGATGATAGCACTCCGTATTGTTGGGGTGAACAGTATAGACTCTACCTAAGGCGTGTTCCTTCATCACACCAGGCCAACCATCAACTGTTACTCCTCTTTTTCGTCTTACAAAATTACTCTTATTCCATATGTAATATGCGGGTACCTCAGAGTAAAGTAGAATTTTAGCAAAGTTATCTGATTGACATAGTTCGAAAAAAGCTAAAAGCGTCGTTTTTGGTGGATTAGCTATTTTGTCAGCGAGATTATTTGAGTTGAAGTAAACTCTCTGACCGTTTTCCAAATGAATTGCTAAATGAACAACTGTGGGGAAACGCTCATGTATGGAAAACCCAAGAATTCGCCACACTGCTTCTGAGCTACTTATGTACCTTCCGCTCTCATAAATCTTCACCTCATCTTTTTCATTTTCTAGTGCAAATGTAGCCTGGTCCGATCCTTTATTAACATACTTGCATACATATTTTATTGATTTCACAGAGTTGCAATACTCAACGTTTATATGTGCGTTAAAAGTTTTTAATAGTACAGGGTTAAAAGGAACTACCCAACGGTTATCTAGATCCACACCATGAATATTAACGGTAAAACCGCCTTCGCTAGGGGATCGTCTCCGATACTGTGGATAGCCATCATCACCTGTTTGTGTTTCCCTCAATAGAGGTCGGGGATATCTTTTAGTGCAGCTCTTGTTCTTCATACAAGGAGATTTATGATTAAAGCTTCCACAAGGGCCATGAATCATGTTCGACTTTACTATTTCGTAAAGTTTTTGGTCAAGTGCAGGGTCAGGTATTTCAGCGCAGATTACTTTGTCGATAGAGTCTGGCTTTATGCTACTTTTCAGCCATAGAAGAATGTGGACATGTGGAAGACCACGTTTTTGCCACTCAACCGAATACATGTAGCAACGAATTTCTCCAAATATTTGTCCTTTAATCAATAAATTAATCAGTTTTTTAACTTTTATATGAAACACTCGAGCAATTATATCGTGACGATCACAAGACTTTTGTCCAGGAAGTAAAACTTTGGTAATGTCGTCCCAGCGAGGGTTGCATGTAAACGTCACAAAGAGATCAGGGCGACCGTAGTTGCGTACATATGTCATCGCATCCTGGGTACGCTCGTGCATGTACCTCGGACCACCAGTGAAAGAGGACGGTAGTACTACCATTTGCCCCAATTTATTGGCATCAGCATCTTGTCGTCTAACTGCATCCTTAAGATGTACGTAATTATCTGCACGTAACTTTGCCTGATTATGTCGTATATAATTGAGTCTCTCAGTTTCTATTTTAGCGTATTGATCTACTAAATACTGACTAAAAAGAGCGATAAAACGCTGGAGAATGTTATCTTCACCGTCTCTTATCATTATACGGAAGGAATAGAAACTGGCTGCTGAAACCATTTTTTTTAGAGGCAATTTAGTTTTGGGATCATGTTGAGGCAAGTTGATAGAATAACCATCATCGCCATAACAAAATATTATGGGATATTGCAAGGCATCGTATGACCGATGCAGTTCACTTATCCGACGACTTAGTACTACGGCTTTCCAATATAATGTCCCGTTTCTCAAATTGCTGATCAACCATCACCAAAGCAACTTCGTTGGTCGTTGGGGCGTTAAAACGTCCTCTATGACCTTCAAGTGGTTTCTTGTCGGCATGAATGACTACTTTAAACGATTCACAGGTGGGGGGAATTTTATCAATGGTGCTTTTGAGGTCTTTAATGTAAGGGTTAACATCATGAAGCATTTTTTGTAACTGTTTAACCAAACTTGGTTTCAATCCTTGATAATTTGAGCACCTTAGACTTACTTCTCTATCGTCTTCTCCAACGAAATAAATCTGCAAGAATTTAGCTTTCTCACCTGGTTCCGGTAAAATGCTTCCAACCAAATGATAGACCTGACCCTGTACTTTAAATGTTGGCATAAAGCCATCCTCCACCACCTGTTTTGCACCAAAAGATGTCATCTGGAAACAATTGTTGTATTTACGAATATTACTCATAAAATGCTTATGGTCAGGGTGCAGATCCATTACCAAACTGTATAGAGGATCAGGAAGACTATGTAATGCTTCGAGTTGCACCTTTCCACTGCCACAACACATTTCAAGAGTCTCGTCCTTCCATTTGAGTGCATTGCAACACTGACACTTATTATTCATATTGCCTATACTCACCATAGAATCGTTGTCGTAAGCCATTCCTGGATTGTAAGACATACCTGAAAGGTACTTTGAAATCCAGGGACTTGCAGTTGCCTTCGTGTTGTATTGTGACTGAGCCGCTCTATGTACTTCAGGATGTGCCTGCTGGTAATTAGCAGCAGCTCGCCTGTGCACTTCAGGATGTGCCTGCTGATAATTAGCAGCATCTTGCCTGTGCACTTCTGAGTTTTTTTTTATATATTTGGATGCCGCTTTCCGATAAGGTGTACGGTTACTTTTTGAATACTTTTTTTGGGCCTGTTTTAGTTGATTTTTTCTCGTTGCTGCTGTATATCTAGCTCTACGCTTCTTATTTTTCTTTTGAGGTATCGAGCAAGTCGACTGATAAATATATACATCAACTGGCTGTTTGGAAGCAAAGTCGGTAGAAAGATCTGAATCAGTTGATGACACAGATATTTTATCGACTACTTCAACACGTCTGGAAGTAATTTTCTTAGCCTTTACAGATATTGGATTGAGTTTAGAATTTATTTCAACTTCAGAAAATTGTTCCTCATCTGAAACATAAGCTTCAAAATGGCCACCAGATAGATCGCCTTTACATATAACTTGCAATTGTGGTAAACCTCAAAAATAAAATTATATATTCTGCCTGCTGCTGTCAACTCGCATAATGTGCCGTAAGTTGAAGACAGAATCATACCAGCATAGTATTCGTCTGATGTAGTGTAGTTATCACCACATCCATTTTCAGAAAGACCAGAAAACTCATCCCAGTTTTGCTTTACGTGATCAACAATTTGTTCACGTATTTCGAATGCCATTTCTTCATTTCCGTGCATCAAAAAAGAAAGAGACCTAAAAAGGCAAGCTCCGTCCCCTATGATCGGTACGACAAACTTTAGTACCATCTGCCCATCAATATTTATAATTTCAACAACCATATTTACAACCAATTTCCTTAGTCTTAAATAAAGTAAAAAAATAAATTAAAATCTAAAAATAATATTCTTCAAATTTAAAATTTAGAAACAAAGACTAAAAAAATAAACTAATGAAAAAAATCTAAAAATAATATCCTTCAAATTTAAAATCTATAAACAAAGACTATTCAATATTACACCTCCCTAAAAAAAAACTATCCTATTAATAAAATATTATAATTGATACAAAAAGCAGATCTTGATAATTAGTAAATAAATTGCTACCACTTTCTCTGATAAGATTACTTAACCGGATGAAAATCGTACCGTAGGAATCGTGGGATGTCGCGACGCCCCCGCCAGGGGGCGTGGCGAGCGAGGTCAGGGCTTCGCCCCTCGCCCGCGGAGGCATACAGTGGCCCGCTGCTACGGGCCCTCTCGCTCGGTTCGGCCTACTACGGCCTGTAGCATTTGGCGTAGCAAGCTACGCCTGTGTGAATGGTTGCTATGAATATTTCTGTAGGCGCGTCGCGACGCTATTTCACATAGCGCCGCTTGCTTCACGACACCACGGCGGTCAGTCCCCATCAGGTGAGACCTCCAGTTACCTGGAGGAGGCCCGATGAAGACGACCAGCGACAGTGATGCCGACTCGACGCACCTACAGGTAGATATGTAGTTTACCCTCGCCCCGCTTACAGATCTAGCCGTTTACGGATTGAGGGATAAACAGTCGTGTTTGTGTGAGCGGCTTGTGTTGTTGTGTAACACCGCTCAGTGTCAACGTGCGTCGCGGCCCGCGTCGCGCCTGCACGTGTTATGTTGGATGCATGTGTAGTTAAGGTTGTCTGTATTTAGTTACGTGATATGCCTATATTAACTTAGAACACACCACGCAACAGATGTATGTGTACATCTGTAGAGTCTTATTATTTCGAGTAAGCTGCGTGTAACCTGGGTGCGGCTTACTCGAGGCGTCATATCCGGTGCGATGGGGTCAGTTGTCCGCTACCAGGTCGCGGGGCAGGGGTCTCGCGTCAGGTGGGCGCGCGTGCAATGGCGCTATCTGCTTGACATGGGGCCAGGCAGAAGCGTCGGCACGCGCGAACATTACCTTCGCGAATCGCCCTACAAACTCGTCCAGGCTCTCAATCCCGAGGTCCCGGTGGAGTACGTCGTTCCTCACGAAGCGAGGAGCGTCAACAATGGTCCGCAGCGCAAGGTTTTGTTGCGCGCGGAGCGTCTTGCGGCTCGACTCCTTCGTGAGGGCGAACCACGCTGGGGCGGCGTACGTCAAGATTGGGCGTATGTACGTTTTGTACACGCCCAACTTGACGCGCGCCGGGATGCGGGATGAGAGCACAGGTTTGAGGAGGTTGCGGGCGACCCTTCCCTGCGCGGCGACCTTGCGGACATGGGGCCCCATCGTGAGGCGGCGGTCGATGGTCACACCCAGGTACTTGGCCCGGGGCGACCAATCGACGTCGACCCCATGAAGTTTCAGGGGTGGCGGGACGGGCGAGTATCCGACGACCATCGCCTGCGTCTTACCCACGTTCACCGATAGCCGCCACTTCGACAGCCACTCGGGAAGCAGATCGAGGGCGCGCTGCATTTTGAGCGCCGCGTGCTTCGCATTGAACGAAGTGGTGATGTACGCGGCGTCATCAGCATACAGCGCGAGCGTCGTCTCTGTCGTGGTGGGGATATCGTCGGTGTAACGCGCGTAACACGCAGGCGACACGCAACTGCCCTGCGGCACACCTGCCAGCACTGGGCGAGCGCCGGATAGCGCCCCGTCGACCACCACCCTGAAGGATCTGTTGGACAGAAAGGATGCAACCACCTTTACAACGCGACGGGGCGCGTCGGAGGTGGCGAGTTTGTAAATCAGACCGTCGTGCCACACACGGTCGAAGGCCTTCTCCATGTCGAGGAATACTGCCACCGAGCATTCCTTCTTGTCTAGAGCTGTCGTCAGGTGGTGCAGTACCCTCGACAGCTGAAGCGTCGTGCTGTGCTCCGCCCTGAACCCAAATTGCTCGGGGCGTGGGGCGATGTGTTGAGTGAGGTGTCGCAGCAGGAGTACTTCGAACACCTTGGAGACTGTCGGCAGCAGAGTGATAGGCCGATAGCTCTCCGGCTTCGCTGTGTTCTTTCCCGCCTTGGGCAGCATAATGACGCGCCCCTCCTTCCACGAGGTGGGAAAGACCCCCGTGCGCAGTATCGCCGTGAACAGGCGCGCCAGTGCCGCTACTGCACGGAACGGCAGGTGGCGCAGCGCTGTGTTGGTGATACCGTCAGCACCGGGGGCCTTTCTGGGCTTCGTTCTTAGGATGGCGCGTCTAACTGCGCCAGGCGAGAAGAAGATAGGGTTCTCCTCGGTTGCTCGACCGCTGCGACATGCTCGACGTCGTCGGTCGGGTTAGGGCGGAACTGACGCTCCAGGTGCTCGGCGAAGACCTCCGCCCGGTCCTCTGCTACATACTTAAGCGCCCCGTCGCTGTTAAGTAGAGGGCGCACCGGGGCTGGGGTATTCGACAGCTGGCGGCAAAGACGGTGTACAGACGGCCAGCTGTCGACAGCGGCGTCTATTCTCTCTTCCCAGCCCGCGGCGGCGTGGGCCGATAACTCGGCCTTGACCTTCTCCGCGAGACGGTTGAGCTCTCTCTTCATGGTCGGGCATCTAGTCTGTTGTCACTGCTTGCGAAGGCGCCTTTTCGCGGCAACCATCGCGCTGATACGCGCCGGTAGGGGCGGCAGTAGCCCTCTCCCCTCCGGTTGTATCGTCGTCGCCGCTTCTAAGGCGCTCTGGATGCAAGCAGTGACGTCATCCGCCGCTTGTTCCACGTCCGCGGAGGAAACTATGGGCCGAGTCGGCGTGGTGGTATGCATCCTTTCTGTGAACATAGTCCAGTCCGTTGATCGGCGTGGCGCTAATGGTTTCAGTCGGGTCGGCTGCTCCGCTAGGACGACGAGTACCGGTTGGTGGTCCGACTGTAGCTCGTCGTCTATCACATGTTGCGTGATCTGGCGGTGCAGCCCTCGGTGGACTACGATGTCCAGGACGTCCGGCGTGTATGCCGCCGGGTCCGGGTAATGGGTGGGCGTCTCCGGGCCGGACACCGTAAACCCGAAGGCTTCCGCGTCCGCGAAGAGTCGCCGGCCGTCGCTGTTTGTTTCAGCTGAGTTCCACGCCGGGTGCTTACTGTTAAGGTCGCCGGCAAGGATGGTAGCGTTGCCATGCGTGCTAAGTAGCGCCCGCAGCTCAGCCATGACAAGGCGAGACGCGGGCGGCTTGTAGCACGCATAGATGTTAATGTCCTCGCCGGCGACATGCAGCTGTACACCCAGGGCGTAGAAGCTGGACAGCGACGGCAAGGGGAGCTCCTGATGGACGACTCTTCGCCTCACTAGTACCGCCAGACCACGGTAGCGGGCGTGATGAGCCGACCTTTCGTCCTTGCGGTAGACATGATAACCCGGGAACCTGACCCTATCTTCGGTTCCCAGGTGCGTCTCACTGATTAGCGCCACGTCGATGTCTTGTTCCCGAAGGAGGTGGCGGAGGGGGGCGACCTTATCCCTAAGGCCGCGGGCATTCCAATGTACAATCCTCAACGGCCTAGCCATCACAGAGCGACAGCAACGTGGCCAGACCGTCGAGGATGACCGCCTCAATATCTCGGCCCTGCCTTATAGCTCTGATAAGATCCATCAGGAGCTTTATCGCGCAGGTTGTGAATTCTTTGTTAGTCGTCGCGCTTTGCGCGGTAGGGGCGACACCACTCGCCGCCGCAGGGAAGCTTCCCTTTGCCGTGATTGGCCGTTGTGCCATCATGGCGTCGGCGGCGACGGTGGTGGTGCCTTGCGGCTTTTGGGCGAACCTACTAGTTGTAGTTCCTACGTTCCGCCGCTGCGTCGTTTTGTCGCTACTAGTAGGTTCGTCCACTAGTGCGTGCGCCGTCCGTCGGTCGACAACCTGCGCGATGGAGGCAGGGCCGGCCTCAGGGATGGCTTCTGTCTCTTCCTGTGTCGCCGGGGGGGTGGTTTTCTTCCTCCCCCTCCCCCCCCTCTTCTTCTTCCTCCGCTTAGAGGAGGCGGAGGCTTGGCCTCTTTGTGTGGGCTCGTTGGCCGCCGCCATCAGCGTCGGTCCATCGGCCTCCACGATGGCCACTGTTTGTGGCCTGGCCGCTACTCTGTGTGTAGCCGTGATGGCGGCGGTCCCCGCTCGCTTGTTCCGAGTTTCCTTCGTGAACACGGGGCACTTGATGAAGCTCGCGGGGTGCGGGCCACCGCAGTTAACGCATGTGGCCGGCTCCTCCCGCGGGCGTGGGCAGTCTCGTGCCGCGTGCTCACCCCCGCATCGCACACAAGCGAGCGGTCGGTGGCACTGGTGCGAGCTGTGCCGGAAGCGCTGGCACCGGTGACACTGCGCCGGCCCACGCTTTCCACGCCAAGCCTCGATCTTGACACCACGCATGTACATGAACACGGTGGTGTCATAGATCTCTCTGACGTCCGGGGTTTTCTTTAGTATTGCGTGAAACACGCAACCGGGTCGTCCTTGTGCGCCCTTTATGTGACGCACATACTCCGGTTGGTATCCCAACGCCCGGAGTTCCTCCTCTATCTCCTTCGGGTCCGTATCCGCCGGTAGGCCCCTGATGGCGACTTTGAGGTTGCGGTCCGCTGGTAGTGAGTACGCGAACCACGACACGCCTGCACTCTTTTCCAGGCCAGTCAAATAGCGCTGGACCAGCCGATACTCGTCTTCGGTATCCGGGGTGAATCTCACCCCGGTCCCGTATGGACGAGCATTCGGGGGCCGGCCCAGCTGCGCGTGAATGGCCCGGAAGTGCGAGGCCCAGTTCGGCAGCGTCTCCACTACCAGCGGAGGGTACCTCAGCTTCTTTCTGTTCTTCCCCTTCTGCTGCTGCGACGTAGTCGGCGCTGAGGACGAGGCGCCGGCGGCGGGGGCAGGGGGGGGAATATTAGTGCCAGGGGGGGGGGGGGGGCGAGTTGGTGGGTCTCGCCCCTGTGTGTGTCGGTGCAGACGCCGGAGGTGTCGGCGACCGCGGTGGTGTGCGGCGGGCCGCGTCGGCGAAGGTAGGCGACATTGGCGTACCCCGACCCCGCGTCGCGCTTTCGCGCTGTGGACGCGGCGGGTCGAGGCAGTACCGCTTCGCCTCCTCCGACGCGGCCTCGCCGGAGCTTCTTCTCCGCCGCTGGGGTCTGGCCTCGAGCTCAAACTCGAAGTTAAACCCCAGCGATGGTGTAGGCGACGCCGGCGACATCAGTGCGGCGGCGGCGGTCGTGCCGCCCACGGTGGACCGCGATCCGGGTCGTGAGGTCATGTCCGGGGACATGTCTCCACGACCGGACGCGGCCGAGCCCACGGACGCCAGCGACATGCTCGACCCAGCACGGGAGGAGCATGCCGACAGCATCGCGGGCGAGTCGCAGGCGGACATCCGGGGTGGCGCCGGCGAAGCGGGCGTCTGCGTCGTTGTAGGTGCCGGCCTGTAACGTTGGCCGGCACTTACTGGCCGCTCCCGCTCAGCCATCACCGGCCCCGCCAGCGAGCGGCGGGGGTCGGGATCGGCGGTGCGCGGAGCGGGCACAGCTTGGGCTGCCTTTCGCGTCGCGCCGGTAGAGGGCGCGGGCGGCGAGATGAACCGCGGCGGTGGAGCAGCGGCGCATGTTGGGGGCACGCGGGCCCGTGCGGACGACACGGGGGTACGCGGCGGCGGGAGCGCGGGGTAGGCGGCGCGGGGCGCGGTAGTACGCGCGGAGGGCGCGGAAGGACGCGCAGCGAACGCGGTTGGTGGCGCGGGCGCAGCAGCACGCGTCGACGTCGACGGTGCGCGCGCTTGCGGTGCGCGGCTGGGGTTCGCGGCCGGCCCCGGGGCCTGGATCGGCACCGGGCGGAACGCGGCGGGACGGACGGCTACCGCATGCGGCCGGCTCGACGACGGCGTTGGCGCAACGCGCGCAGGCGCCGATGTCGTCGGTGGGCCGGCGGGCAGAGCGGCAGGGGTCCCCCACCCCGGTTCCTCTTCCGGTCGCGTCTTCTTCGTCGTCTTCCTCTTCTGGGCTCCGGCCAGTGATGCACCGGACGCCGCATCGCCTATGTTAGGCAGAGACGACGCCCGATCCAGCACTGGACGGTCCTCCGGAGACCCGGCATCGCGGCCCAGCGAGCCGCGCGTGCCGGGTTTCGGCATCTTAAATGGGCGTGGGCCTCCGCGACCGCTGCGGTGATTTCTCATCGGGCAGCACGGGGCGGCTCCCTCTGTGTTTGCACAGGTACCGGCTGTATCCTGTACACACACAGAGAGAACGGGTTAAAAGTATTGCGGTCCGCACGGAAAAATTACGCGATACGTAGGCGGATTATCGCGCAGGGCACACGAGCTAATTCGTACCGTAGGTATTTTTTTTTTTTTTTTTTTTTTTTAACTATGGCATCTCGCAGGTATACCACTAAGGTATTTACTGCTCAACCGAACAATACGTACCGTAGGTACGAAGCACTGGGGTACTTATACAATGTGCGGTAACGAAACCATAGCGACTTCTATTTTTTCCACTACCGCCATCTATCGAGCTTCCGAGCAACTTTCTTTCTGTCTGTTGGTCTGAAAGTATGACGCAAAAACTACCGGATCGATTTTGTTCAAATTTTGCATAGATGTTCCCTATAAGTGTGGTCAGTCTGTAGGGTACTTATTATCACGCTATTTGCTATGAGTGATGAGCAGAATTGCATTCTGTTCGTATCCTAACTATCCTAATCTATTTATATCTATATTGATTCGCCCGGAGAAGGGGGTGGAGGGGGTTATCCGGGAGAGGGGCCCGTGGCTAAATAAAAAGAGCCGCACTGGTCGATCGATCAGGTTAAGCTACGCTTGTCGCGGTTGGTCTATGGATGGGTGACCATCTTTAGATACAGAGACCCGTCCGTGCCTCGGAAAGTATGTTAAGCTGTTGGTCCCGGCTGTCATTCGTGGATCTTTGACAGTCGTTACGGGAAGTCAGAAGCCCGAAAGTCTGACAACCATTTTTACCAAGGGGTATCGTATTACCTAATAACTGCTGCGTTGTGGAGGTCAGATAGGCAGTCGCTCCATGTAAAATACTGTAATGTTAGAAACAGTACACGTGTACTTAAAAATATTATTTTACTTGAATACAAAATTTTGCGAATGAACAACTTCAATACAAAACTTCATACCCCTTTCAGACACTTGTGGGTTGAAATTTAAAAAAAAAAACAAATATTTAGGTTGTGTTAGTTTCCAACCATAAGCCGAAATATTAGTGATTTTAAATTAAAAAATAAAGAACTTTAATTAAAAACAAAATTTCATCCCCCTTTTCACCCCCTTAAGGGTTGAAATTCTAACAACACCGTTGCGTTAGATAGTAGTGATTTTTCTTCTAAAATGAAGGATTTTCAACTTTAGATACGTATGATTAATTTTCAATCGTCAGTCTAAAATCAAAATTTGAAGATCCTAACTTCAAAACTGACGGACTTTCATACAAACTTCCATCCCCTATTTTTCCCCTTTAGGGGTGGAATTCCCAAAAATCCTTTCTTAGTGGATACTTACTCTTCACAAAGAACACACCCTCCAAGTTTCATGTCTCTAGGACCAGCGGTTTGGGCTGTGAGTTGATATATCAACAGTCAGTCAGTTTCTCCTTTTATACATATATAGATAAACTCAATTTCCTTTGTATTATATAATTGCATAGCACAGGTGTGAGTACTATGTACTAAAGAGCTACCATTTACCGGGTAATATGTAGTATTTCATTGACTTGAATGTGCCCTGGCGGCTGCGAGTATGTCATGCTCACTCAAATGTCTCGCTGATAGTGGCGTGTGTGTTGGATCATTTAGCTCCCTTCAAAATGGTTGAGCTGAATGGTGCTAATCCATGCGTCATGTTCGTGAACGGGCGCCGTCAGTTGGGACTGGTCATCTCTTAGCTGCCATGGCTTATTTTAATTTATTTGAAGTTTTTGAATGATTCTTTTTTTATTTTTTAGTACGGACGCTTTTACGAACGTGCACGTCTTATTACATTGTTCTCACATGCATAATTTCAAAATGAATGATTTAACCAATATTTTGTATCAATTTTATATTTTATTTAAAAGAGTGTCCGTGGAGTTTCTTGCCCGTTCTTCTCCATAGGTACCTACTACGCTTTGGAATGGGCAACTAGCTTCATATTTTTGACTGACCGACCCCTTGACAATTCAAAAGTGCCTGTCAATGGTTTAATTGTAATAAATGCTTTGAGTTTGAGTTTGAGTTTGACGGAATCTTCGCCCAACAAATGTCTACCTTCGTAAATCATCTTGGAGCTGCAATCGCTGACCACTGGAATAGGCCCGTGAGTGTAGTGATGGATTGGCTAAGATCAAGAATCATCATCTTAATAATCCGTGCCACTAGCATGTGTATTCGCGGCACAAGGCATACATTTAAGCCAATAGCCAAGTTATTCGACGAAGGAGCAGCCCTACCTAGACAAGACTGATGTACATGTAGCCGATGGACTGAGATGACGTCGATTGCAATAAATCGCGATAGATAAATGAGCTTGTGTTGTTATGTAATGTTATGTTACTTAAGTTCCGATGATGTAAATAAATTTAAGAATTTAAATGTATAAGCAATGAACTATGAACGACTGAATGAACCTTTAGCACTTCGTCCACAAGTTCGTGCACACAAACAACAGCTAATTCTACTTATAGTTACTTTAGAAAGTAAGAGAATAAGAAAGTAGTTTATTACGCATTTACATAGAAATGTAACAAAGCTAGGGTTTCACATTATATAATGTGTTTAGTGTTTTTTTTTTTTTCACTTATATATAATTTATTTACCTACTGTAAAATACCGAAAAAATCTGTAATTTTTTTACCTTATAATAAAAAAATAAAAATGTATATTTCTAAGATAGTCCATTTATACATACATAACCTCACACCTTCTTCCCATGAGGGTAGGCAGAAACTATAGCAATAAATAATATAAAAATATATCTAACAAAATTCGTATTCGAAGTCGTAGTAGACTTTAATAAAATATTATTCAATATTGGGCATTATTGAAGAATATTTGATTAAAATCTACTATTCCTTTTAGTTTAATTGCGTTTTCCAACATTGCAAAAGTTACTTCAACATAATTTTCTTCGCATTATATAAATTTTAAACATTTTGTTGCAGATAAGAAACCAATAGGTGAATATAGTAAACTGCCTACTCCTGGCCTGGACACGGATCCTCACAGGATATTCAGCGATCGACCTATCTTACCTGCCAGTGCTGTAAGTATACAAACTAGTGGGGTAATTACGTTACACACGTACAATGGCAATACCTTTCCTTTCCCAGTTCAACAACATTTATTAATTACATTCATTTACGTTTTTGAGCAAACGAATATTTAAAATATTTTTAACAATATCATGCAGTCGGAGGCAATAGAATAGGTCTTTATTGTTAAAGGACAATGGCAGACACCCGAACAAAAATTTTGTCATTTTTTTTTGCGTCTGCCGATGAAATATATATTAGTATTTAAAAGTACAGTTTGAATTCTTGAACAGTTTAGCTTAGCGAAGTCAAATCTGTACATTGAATATTTTTGAAATAACGTAACTGCTACGAGGTCTGAGAGCGATTGTAATGCCAAAAATATATTTTTTAGAATTTTTGTCTGTTTTTCTGAAAGTATATTCCAGCATCACACAAATACTACTGATTCTCTTAAAATTTTGCATAAATATTCCCTACGAGTTTGTTCAGTCTGTAGGTTATAAAATTATCACATTATTTGCCATGGGGCAATAATGCATTACGTTGGTATTTTTTTAAAAGTTACAGTGACTGCTTATCTGACCTACTGGCTTGTGCTAGTAATTGGGTAAAGCTTCGTGCAGACTAGCGCGACGCGATATGCGACGCGACACCGGCTATTGTTATACCGTGAAGTTTCCTTAGAAATTGTATTGTTCGAGTCGCGCTGGTCTGCACGAGCCTTTACACGATTTGTGGCCTTTCCAAAAGTAAAAAAAAAAAACTCCTTGAATAGCTATTCATTAATCACAATATCTTTAAAAACCTTCTTAATTAATGTAAGTAGGTATCTACACTTTTTTTCATTTGCCTGTGATTAAAATTAAAATTTCTTATCTCACAATATTTTTCCATTAAATTAAGAGGCTTGCTAATTTCATTATGTCATTGTGTAGAACTTAATGAAGTTAGCAAACCACTTAATTCAGGCATGGAGATTCAGACTCCAGGCATAGCGGCCTTAATTAACGGTGAGGTCTCCACATTGCTATTTTATAAAACAAAGACATCTTAGGAGCAACAAAGAGATAATACATTCAATGAATTAAATAAAAAAAATAGTTATTGAAGATAGAGAATAAAGAAAAATGAAACTGTAAATACAAAGGAAATGGGTTTAGTTTTCAGCAACTTATAGGGCCATACTAGACTGGGACTGTGAGACTACGAGTCATATTTTTATGTGGCTCTCTCTGTGTTTCATATTTTGCAAGTCTGACAACCAATCTTACCAAGGGGTATCGTGTTTCCCAGTAACTGGGTTGTGGAGGTCAGATAGGCAGTCGCTTCATGTAAAATACTGGTATTCAGCTGCATCTGGTTAGACTGGAAGCCGGCCACAACAAAAAAGGGGAAAAGGCTAGGTAGATTGATTTTGATTTGGTAGGTATGACAATATTTTCTTCTTTGAGCATCCTATTGGAACTTTGATTTTTAAGAATTTTCTTTCCACTTCCTCTTTGAAACTTCCTCCCACCTTAATTTTTAAACCGACTTTCCAGAAAGCCATAACCAGTTTTTTTTAAAAATATAGCTTCATTTACTGTGTATATATTTTTTCTCTTTTCCTCACAGTCATCAGTAAGTATATGTGTGGTGAACCGCGGGGTCACCGCCCGCAGCGCCGACATAGCGGCCGCGCGAAGACCTGAGGTAGTGACCACTGCGAGAAAGGTGCGCGAGAGTTGCATATAGACGCTGCGGCGTAAGTGATCGTGTGGTAAGGACTTTAAAGTGACTGTGTTATGTTCACAGAGGTGTGATCTTTGGAAGGTTGTACTTTTACCTTGGACAAATTGTTAGTTAGATTTTTTACGGTGGATAATCCTAGTAGTTTTTATTAAAGTTAAGAAGTTAAATGTGTTGTATCTACGAGTATAATGAACAATGTTTACCCTGTAATGGGAAAATAATAGGATGCTATTATGAATATTATATAATAAAAAAACTATAACCTATTTTGAAATTGAACCTACGGCCGTGTCCTGACCAAACGCGATCGTCGCGCGTGCCAATACACGATTGTCGCGTTCAAATCACTTTTTTTTTCGGTGAACCGGAACGTGTGGTCGCGTCGACAGAGGGCTCTTCCCGTTTATCCGTTCTTCCAGGTAAGTATTGCCTAGTAAAATCCAAAGTTGTTTTTCAGTGTTGTTGTTTTAGTCGCATAATATTCCTAAAAATGTGCAATATAGTTTTAAACACGTAAGTTCAATTTCGATAACATCCAAAGATCACACCTTTGGTATGGTTGTTGTTTTAAGTAACAAAACTGTTGTAGGAAATAAATAATTTTAATTAAGAATACGGTGGTTAAGTAGGTACACGGAATTATATTTATAACTTAATTGTATTTACTATAGTAATTTAAATGTAATTAATTAAAAACATCCGCCCACTCCTTCGAGCTATCGCGAATTATTTTAGTACCATCTTGTTATTTCACAATTAGTAAATTAATTTCAAAGTAAATTGTTTGTTGTCCCATGATACTTTTGCTACTTTTCTAAGGGCATTTATTTAATTGAACCTCAAATAATTCCCATTTTGCGTTCCTATAATTTTTATTCAATTAATATAATGATTGCGCTTCTTTTAGTGAACCTTAAATAATTCCTATTTTAAGGTCCGAAAAATACTAAACAGCCAAGTTACTGCCACCAACTTGGATGTAGCGCTCGCCGGCCACTGCCGCGGCACGCGATTGGTCACTGTTCTAACCCAACCCATTTAGTCGGAGTGCCTTGGCTTAGTTTTACATGTGAGAAAAGGCCAAAAAATAAAAAGAGATTTATTTATTTTAAAAAAATTCATTAGAATCCCAGAAATTTATTAATAAGGGTTCATTTATTTTAAAAAGCGTTCATCATTAGAAGATCAAAAACTTTTTAGAGGATCAGTTAAATATTCACTCCGGAGTGGAAAATTTTGTCTATGGTACACAAACAAAACAGTCTTGTTGTGAGTCAACGCTTATTTGTTTTCACAGAGCGATAGTCTAAAGTGGTTTAAAAGCAGTCTTGACTCAACTCTGCGCATAGCCTTAAGTATATCTAGTTTGAAAATAACTGCCTTGTCATGATCCTTCGAAATGTGAGTTAGGTTCCGTATACTTTTCATATTAACAAAATAATTCTCACTAATTTCATAATATTGTTTCTTATAAACAGTGTAGGTACCCAGATATTTTCTGCAAAATGTTTTGGAGGTCGACGAGTATTACTTTTAAAAAGCAATTATTATTAATAAAATTCATCGCTAACAGGATGAATACAGCTGAATCGTGAAACAAATTGAAGCCATAAATAACGATATCTTACAGTTTGCAAAACTGTTGAAACAACGAGATGCTTTCGAAGAAAATTTGAATATTTACATTATTGTATAAAATTGTAGAGGAATTTTTAATTCTACTTGATTTATTATATTTTATAAGACTGGTCGTTATGTAGTCAAAAGTATGTCAAAAATCTACGATTGATATCCGGGACCAACGGCTTAACATGATTTCCGAGGCATGGAAGGTTTTCGATATTTAATCATATCGGCTCAATGAAATCCATTTGCTCAGAGTTTTTAGATCAACTGAAAGGTCGAATTTATGTTGTCTTACTAACGTATCTTGGCACTGAAACGCGATACCTGTAGCACAACAATTTTCAACTCACAAATATTTTCACACTTCACAGGTAGGGTCTTGTTAAGATAATAGGCAGCTCAGGTTAAGTTTAATGTAATTTAAAGTTGACTACGTTAGTTGACACGCTTGTTTACTGTCAGGCTTTCAGGTTACTTTGTAAACAAATCAACCCCTTCTAACTGGTAACATACTTAAACAGCTGTCATTCCTTGACAGCTTTATGAAATAGTTATAACTAATTTTATAAAATGTTAAAGTTTGTAACTATGTTTGTTACTCAATCACTCTTGAATGGCTGAACGGATACAGATGAAATTAAACACACAGATAAACTATGACCTGGACATATCAACATATAGAATACTTTTTTTTCCGGGTACATGAAGAAATTTCTGCCTCGCTTTGGTCTCAACCACTAGACCAAAGTGCTGAACATGAGGTCCTGGGTTTGATTCCCAGGTCGGGCAATGTGTCATTGGGTTTTTTTTTCTGGAATTTCTCAGTAGCAGCCCGGAGTCTGGATTTGTGCCCGGTTGATGGCAATAGGCTCGCCCCCGATTACATGGGACTTAAACATAACTGGCGAAATGTGGGTGTACCTGCTACAGGTACACCTCTGCCGAACCCTTTGGGGAAACAAGGTGTGATGTTGTGTAGAGAAGAAATTTCCCTAGGATTCGAGTGAAACATTCATTTCAGCTCATTCATTTATTTAAGTACCACAGCAGTACTTATTAACATATTTCAAAACCTACAGTAGTCCTTCCACACGTTTACACAGAGTATCACCGTCCCTAATGGTCCTGAACAATGGCCTATATTGGACACGCTTCGGCGTTCAACGACCATTAATATGCAAATCCGGTCAATCAAATGAACAAAGCTCAACACTGCTGGACATAGGGTGCCACTTAAAGGCCCATAGAAACCACTGTTTAGTGGATTGTTCAAAATATAATTTGGTTAGAAAGGGGTAGACTGACTACTGAGGTGACTCCTAGATTCATGTAAGAAAGCTAAAACAAATTGACCCCCCTCACTAATCTAATCAGATTCTAAACGCTTGCTTAGCAATATTAACTGTTTTTTTTTTGCTGTAATGGTATCAAACTGGCCTTAGCATGCATAGCTTACCCTCATAGATCGACCGATATTCACAGTTGCTACTTAACGAACTGTGTACATGGTGTGATAATAAACTTATAAAATAAACAATATAAGATGGATTATGGAAAATACCACGCGGCTTCAGAATGATTGATTAAATTTAAACTTTGCGTGGCGGGGTCGCGAACTTTCCGCGTTGTTGACGATGGAAATTGTTATTATAATAATGTTAGAACAATTATTATTATGTCTGTATCACTATTTAATTGGGTTTTACATTAATTTATACTTTCTTTTCGGCAACCTAATAAAAATAAAATCTCTTGTACCATTAGGAATTTGAAACCACTAAATGCACGCTGATCCGAATCAATAACTACAGCTTTTAAAACATATTGAGACATCACAGATGCTTCTTTTATATGAGAGACCAGCTTTTTCCCATGGTTTCGCCCGAGTAGAGGACGGAAATCATCCCATGGCAACATAATTTCGAAAAAAAAAATATCCTTTGTTCTAGCCCAAGTCATGTTCTCCAAAATTTGTTTAGCCGTTGAGTTAATTTCACATTTATTATATTAGTAGGTAAGTATGTATGGATAGATTTACGTGCTCCGCGACTCAGCAAATCAAAATCCGTTCTTCATGATCGTAGTGAGATACGATCATTGCCTTCAGGGCCTCAAGTCTGCTATTACAATAGTGTCAGAATGGTCTATCATTGATTTTTTAATTTTTGATTTTGACAGTTTGGTAATCTACTAACATATTGGCGTCATTATGACTTTCCAATGGTCATTCAATGACACTCCATTGAAAGAAATGGCGTCTATTGGTAATCTAGTATATAATGAAAAATGAATGACTGACTTAGGCGGTAATCTGTTAAAATTTTGACAGTTCCTTTGATCAGTGACCTACCACGAGAACGTCATTATGCAGTCATTTCTTTTAATTCGGTACGAGTATCGTGTTTGTGGAATACAATGATCAACCAATGATCGACAATTATGAATTTAGCAGATTACAAACTTTTAGCAAAATTACAATGGGATCGTGTTGGAATGACGAATTTATAAAAAAAGCAGACTTGGGCCCCAGGTCATGATGGTCGAATCCCGTCTTTAATTGATGCCAATCAAAACATACAGACGAAAGTCTAGAATTGCACCCAGTTCAGTCAATGATTTCCAATATGCGGCTATGCGTGAGCCCCAAGCTAAGCGTGTTTACTTTGTGAAGCAAACATCCAGCGAAACGCATCAAAGGCTGTGTGCAGAACGTACCACCAACAAATATTCATGGTGGTGGATTTTTAATGGCATTCCTGAAAGGGAAATTGTACCAATATTTGGTAGATCTACATAATATAGCAGAACTTTTTATGTTATAATATTATTTTGCATAACAGAGGCTAGCATAAACTTCATTTCGCAGAACATCGTTTGGCAGAATCTTGATGCTCTGAAATTTATTTGGCACAACACACTTGGCATAAACTTAAACAAATATTTTATAGGCATAAAAAATATTTAATATAGGTAATTATTATTTGGCCGAATGTTTATATGTTACACTTGACTCTAACGAAAATTGGTACTTTAAAGCTTGATAAGTCACAAACGGTTTACTTAATCAAAAAACGGTCATCGCAAACCCCTAATATTTTTGAAATACCTATTCAACGATATTCCACACTATGGGAAGGACGAAAAAAAAATATCATCCCCACTTTACATGTAGGGGAGGTACCCCAAATACCTACTTGTTTTTTTTCAAAATTTTATTTTACTACTTTTTTGGCGTCATTAACGTGAATACTCATACAAAATTACAACTTTCTAGTACCATTAGTTTTTGAGCTAAACCGCGGACAGACAGACAGACAGACAGACGGACATGGCGAAACTATAAGGGTTCCTTGTTGACTACGGAACCCTAAAAATGGACCTTATTTCCTGATAGTTTGGGTTTAAATTACCATGTAACATATAGACCGCTAACGACATTTCTACGACGCTGCTTCGCCGACCATTCGTCGCCCGGGATGTTTTATGTAATAAGGTTCAACGCAAATAATTAATCATGATATTATTATTGATGGTATTAAATTATAGAATTATGAAAAAACATATGTTTTATGAACTGTATGGCAACAGTTGTTATAAAGTCTGTAAATATAGCAGTGTTTAGGGAGTAATTGGTAGGTATGTAGGTATGCTAAAATTATAGGGTAAATAAAAAAAAATGTGTGGTCTATTTTTTATTATTCACAATATAAGTATCTGTACATTAGTATCGTTTTTTTAATGTATTATTTCGTATTATATTGCCAATGCTTATTATTTATTATTTGGTCAGTATTACATACATATATAAACTCACGCCTTCTTTCCATGGGGATAGGCAGAAACTACAGACACTATTATTGATCAGTGTTATTCCATTCACTTTGTTGTCTTTCCAAACGAGCTTTAGTCCATAGTTATCTTTGATATTGAACTTGTAGAAATTTAAAAGAAAATAAATAGTGAATTCAATAAGCATAAAAAACGTGTGCGGTCGTCAGGAACGAAGTTCCTTCTTTCGTATGATTTAAAATAAAAACAAAATGTTCGCTGCCGCCATCCTGGATTTACATTTTAACGTCACGATCGGCTTTAACACCCTCGAAAACTATGAAAGCGACACCAATGACGAAAAAATTGAAAATTTACGTAGTCGCCATCTTGAATTTTCATGTCGACCAAATTCACACTTTCGTCAACTTCTACCGCAAGCCGCGAAAGAATTTAGTTAGATTTAAAATGCTATTTTATAGAAATGGCAATATGCCTAATAAAATTATTCCAAATAAAATTCTGCCATCTTAAAAGTACGCCATTGTAAATTCGGACATATAAACATTCGGCCAAACAATAATTTGTATTAAATAAGTTTTATGCCTTTAAAATATTCGTTTAAAGAAGACTTTGCCAAGTGTGTTTGCCAAATAAATTTCGGAGCATCAAGCTTCTGCCATTTTTGGTTTATACGTAATATTGCCAGGGGCTCCAAACATCTAAACAGTAAAAAATAAAATGAAACGAGAAACGACATAGTAAAAAAGTATCAACATCGGCTAGAATGTATCATATATTTTTATTTATTACTAGTACTTTGCCCGCGGCTTCGCTCCCGTGGTTTTTCCCACGGGACCCGCTATTTTTGCCGGGATAAAGTAGCCTATGTTATTTTTAAAATCGGTTCAGTAGTTTCGGAGCTTATTCAATACAAACAAACAAACAAATCTTTCCTCTTTATAATATTAGTATAGACTATTACTGAAGCCAAAAATCTCTGTATAAAACTAACCCAATTTTGGCCCAACATACGTAGTTCACACCGTACGGTACACGTCATCGCGCTATTTCAGTACATAAACCTGTATTAACGGCTGTTAAACACAGTGGCTGCGTTTTATACAGGGTGTGTCGTGTTTCGCACCTAGGCGCCTGTAACGCTTTGCACACGAACGAGGCGCGGTACGCCCGTGTAAATAAGAGGTCGGATGTACACTTACCTATTATATGAAACATGTTTTGCAGATTATATCGTGGTGTATTATTAATAGTTTGTACTTTTTAGGGTTCCGTACCTCAAAAAAAAAAACGGAACCCCAGGATCACTTCGTTGTCCGTCTGTCTGTCCGTCTGTTTGCCAGTCAGTTTGTCAATACCCTTTTTCTTAGGAACGCGTGAAAGTATGGGTACGCTGGTCTAAAAAAAATCAAGCATCTTAGGTGACGCAATGAAAAGATACGGGCATTTATGCGACTTATTAAGATACTCGCAAATAAATCAAAACCTATAGGGTCCTTCCCATTGACCTAGAAACATGAAATGTGAAGAAGCAAGGTCTCATATTATGCTATACGACCTTACTTCTTCCAGCAAGTAAAGAAAAAAGTCCGAAAATCGTTCATTTCTAATTTTATCACATACATTATTTATTTTTTGCGATTGAAAACTTACATTTACAGTTGGAGAATTGACCGTGGCGTGTATCGATGTATGGGAGACATGTTTTTCAACTATAATATCAAGTTTTTTTTTAGATACGGAACCCTTCATTGTGCGTGGTTCGACTCGCACTTCTTCGCTTTTTACTTGATATTGTATCTCTTGTGCAAGTTGTTTTAGTGTATCGATACGTAAATAAAACTCGACTGAAATGATGTTCCCGTTTTAGTTGAATTGTACAACTGCCCCTGTCTTGAAATTAATTAAATTTAGTTTTGAATCTATTTGTAGTCGACATTAACATTTAGTTCACACGAGTAAAGCGAATTGCATCACGCTTTAATAAATATACTATAGTTAACGTGGAATACGAGCACGGGAGTGGAAAACGTCATCTTGTATTTGAATATTTCAGATAATTAAATGCTGTAGCGGTTTGTTTGAAATTCTGTAATATTTTGATATGCATTTTTTTATTATTCTAATTGAACAATAATATTATTTTTTAAGTAACTCTGTATAATTTTATATCCAAATCCAATACTGCTATAGGTATACTACATTCATAAAATATTTCAATGTCTGCTCATTTCATCAGTATTACGTCGCCGTACAACATGCGACCTGAAACATTGTACATTATGTGAAAAGTAATTATAATGATGTAATGTAAATTAATTATTGAATAAATTTATATTTAAGGTGTAGTATAAATTAAACTAGTAACAAAATTAAATTACGTCCTGAAATGCTAGGAACGATCTGTTAGCATATTTTGTTATGTTAATGACTCACAGAATTCAAATTGATAGCGACATGACGAGAGCAAGTCGTTAAATAGAAATTAACATTTGTATGAAATATGGAGTTAAGTAATCTAATTATGTCAATGAGAATGAAGAGGTAAGTCGAGTGGAAAAAGTGAAAAGCTCCAAAAATGTATAAAAATAAACAGATAGTATAATCTTCCCAATAGTATGAGACACTACTACGCGCTACTGCTGAGCATGAGGTCCTGGGTTCAAAGTGTTATTGAGTTTTTCTATCTAGAATTTCTCATCAGTAGCCCGGAGTCTGGATTTGCGCCCGGTTGATGGCAATAGGCTCGCCCGCTATTACATGAAACTTAAAACATAACTGGCGAAATGTGGGTGTACTACAGGTACATCTCTGCCCAACCCTTCGGGGAAACATGGCGTGATGTTATGTGTCGTATGAGACACCTCACATAAGTGATCGCACATAATTCAAACGCGAACTTTATTTTTAGCACAGAGTACAGAGACGCCTTGGCGTATAAAAATGACGTTTAGAACTTGACGACTACATGTTGGTTTGGAAAAAACTGCTGCGCTCAACGCAATTTCGCCACGAAATTTATTAGTAGCCTAGTGCTGTCTCTTGACGCTCTCGGCGCGGCAATTGTGTGCTCTGTGATTTTTAAAGTAGGTAAATCACCGGGAATTTACACCTCAACACCGCTCTAATATCATTTTAACGAAGCAGGTTTGCTAGCTAACACGCAGCGCTTGGTCTCCGGCGCGGCGACTCGCTGGAGATTTCAAAATCTCATGTCCACAGATTTTGAAATCGCTACCGACAAATCTGCGACTAAATTCACAGCGTGTGTACTATCGAAGAACTTCATATCTAAGGAGTTTGAAAACAAAATCCCGTGAACACGGTGACCACATCTGTTACCCCCCCGCTTCTATGGCAGCCGAGCGCTGCAAGCAGAAATAGGCCTTACGGTGTATAGATATGAACTTCTTCGATGTTACCTAGCATTAGACAATATCGAATGTTAATCATTATCCTTCATAACCACTGGCATTTGCTCAAAAATATCTCGTGAAAACGTCAGTTGGAATGTATGTAATCAAATAATGTATGTAAACGTCCAAACGAATTATCAGAGAATCATGAGTTTTGGGAAAGTGTAGTTTGCTTCTTTAATCATTTTTAATGAGTTTATTTGTTTCTCGTTCCCGTGATCCTGGAATGGATTAAATATTCAACTTAATACAACTCCAGTTGAATAATTGAATAGTCCTATAGTCCAATAAATATAAATGCATTTATGGGAAGGTCCTGTCATCATTAGGTATTTGACAGTCAGTTGGTGGCAGTAAATTTTGTGAATGTTAAATTCTGCAATTGCTGAATAGGGATGACACCTGGGTTGAAAAAAAGAAATTCTATTTAGTCCGTCAGTCAGATAAAAAAATATTAGACACGTATTTTTTGCTTTATCATATTAATAAAAAAATACTTAGATAAAACGCATTAAAGTTGGGGAATGGGGGTCACAAGTATGTATAAAATATACATACTCGTGACGTCATGGCACATTTTAACTCAATGTATCGCCGTAATCTTTTGAAAATGTAAAACAAGAAAAAATACGTGTACGTTGTCTTTTCATAATCTACATTACATATTTTAGTCATCCCTATTGCTAGGTGCGAGGCATTGCTCCCTTCGAGGCAGCCTCGAAAAGAGCATGAAGTTACAAAGTGACTATGTCCTAGGCTAATAATTAGTTGTTACTATGTTATTATTTATATTATAAATATACAAAAATAAATTATACTACTATACTAAGTGTTGTGTTGCAAGCAATTAAAAAAGTAAAAACATTTATTTGAAGCCTTTTATTTAGTAATTATAAATTGAATTGGATTTTTTTAATTGACTGCAACATTTTAATCTATAATTGCACGGCAAGAAGAAATTGATAAATTTTAAATCCTGTTTGTTGTTAAAAATAAATGAAAAAATACTTTTTATTATTAGGCGAACCCGACTGACATTACCTATAGTGATATACTGTAAACAATGATTGTGAATGTTTTAATAAAAACAATTATGAAAATGCTTTACTTTGTTTAATTTTAATGATTTTTCAAACAGCTTCAACACTTTTTTGGTACTAAATCGTGGTTCTGCAGAGATTTCAGGTTCGATTCCCATCATCAAATAAAATATTCACTGTAAATAAGCGGCGGAGGTAACCCTGCTCACCCCAGTACAGAACAAACAGGCTTGAAAGATAAATAACGTGTTTCTCATACCTACACCGACCGATTATTAGAAAATATACTTAGTAGAATCACGACTCTTAGAAAAGAGATTCAGGATCAGTTTCGTAATACAACAACAAAATAAAAAGGATGCTGCTATCCAAATAATATATTATCTTACAAACTGTTATGGATTTAAAAAGAAAGAAAGATCATAGTATGGCGCTTAAAAATACGCATATAATTAAAAATAAATTACAGCAAAAAGGGGGAAAATATGCGTCACATCCGCACCGGACAAAACGCTCAATATTATACTGTGACTCGTTTGTGAAACAGAGTCACAGCGCCTATTTTCGGTGTTGACTTGATGACGTTGCCCGGTGCAGCATATACAAAAATATGTAAATAAATAAAAAAAATAGAAAATTCTGGAAAACTGAAGTGCATTTTCTATGGATATATTTTGAGTTTAGTTTGAATTAATGTATGAAACTGCACATCACTATAAAGTATGTTAACACTAGTGTGATACTGTTATAAACTCACACTCGTGTATTATCAACGCCTGTTATGTAAAGTTTCATAAACTACTATAAATTATAACTTGACACCTATCTTGTCAGTGTAATACTTAAATGGTCAGTGTTACGCAAATTACGCAATAGATTTTCAGTATGTGATATTAGATGAAATTGTTTAGGGCTGTTGTTGTGATCAGTTTTAGTGAGTTTTGTGAGAAAATTTGAGTATTGAGAGAATGTCATGATTGAAAAAACTGCATCATCCGACACTCAAAACGTTGGAGAAAAATAGATAAATATCGCAAGCAAAACCGATATGTCCTAGAACCAAAAATTCGAACATGTGACATCTACCAAGTCGCACTGGACCCCCCCCCCCCCCCCGTGATAGATTACGGCCCATTCCGTCACGAAGAGAGGAAGTCTGGGTCCCAGCAGTGTGAATACAACAAACAATTGTTTATTTATTTATGTAAGTTCAGTGATAATTACAGATTTTTTTTATAATCTACGCCCCACAAAATAATAGTAGTGGTTTGACTGTGGGGTCAGTCGAGTCTATAAACACTAACTTAAGACTTAGATAAGTAGCACTTTAACATTATTCAATGTAATAATAGATTTTACAAGTGCACAAAACGAACCATTTTTATCCGAGACTTTTAGCAGCGCGAGACGAAGGCGAGGGCTGATAGTAATGTCGAGGATAAAATGGTTTTGTTATAAACTCTGCTTTTCACTTCGATTGCGAGGAAATAAAACAGTAGAATAACATAATATTTCTTTATTAAAATTCAAAGTAAAATTAAATTAAAAATGTAATATATTTTAAGTCTTAAAAACACATAAGGCAAATAAAGTAAATATTATAAAATAACAAATTCTATCTATGAACTTCTTATTGTGTTTGGCTGTATTACTCATTTTCTTTGCCTTAATACATACATTTATGAGTATATACGTTAATGCACTTGTTCACCAAATTCGATTTTGTGCAGCCTATATCCTGCACAAATAAGCACTTTCAGAGCATGAGAAGTGAAAAAATATTTTAAATTTATTTTTAAATCCCGTTAGACTTAAGATTCAGGTCGGTAGCACTTTAACATAATTCAAAGTAAAATTTTGACCTGCGGTTAGTAGTTTCAGCTCTGATTGTTCGTGGAACTCATGTGAGATTTGTGTGTTTGTAAACGCATTCTCAATGCAGGAGGAAGTCCTATTGTAGCATTACATTTCCGTTAATTAGCTAATAATTATTCATTGTATGACAAAAAAAATATATAATATAAAATACAATAGACGACGTATATTTAGTAACCTAATCCGCTTATGTTTTCTTAAAGAGTTATAAAGAACCCTGTCAGGGGTGAAACACGTGTCGATTTCTTACAGGGTTCCAAAATTCAAAATATTTCAAAATTCAAAATATTTTATTTCACATAAACCACGGACACTTATGAAACGTCAGAAGCTAGGTGCACGGTTCTAATTGGTCGTTTCCTATGGAGAAGAGCCGGCAACAAACTCCACGGTTACTCTTTTAAAAATAATTGGTTCTTACAATATTTTCAAATAACAGTGTTATTAGGTATGGGAGGACAGTGTAGGTCTTTCAACAAGTACCAGGTACTTAACAAAATAATTATGGTCAGCAAATATACAGTCCACTAAGCCTAGTTCTTTATTGTATTTTATAATGGATTTCCGCAAAGTCACGCCTGAGTCAATTAACTAGCTATTCTATGGCAATTTGGTTTGAATTTTTGCGACAAGCTCAATTAGTATCACACATAGGTATGAATAAAGTCTTAAAATATATTGTGTGTGAAACTAATATTTTTCAATTTTTAAAATATTTCGAATTTGCGTGTCGTTGACTTCGCGTGTTGGTGGTAGACCCACAGCAGTACGCTTCACTATCATCCCCATCTAACTGCAAAAATGCAGTAGTACTAATATCATCTACCCTGAAAGAATACCACTATTGAGGAAATGAAATGAATTGAAAAAAAAATGAAAATGTTTTTAAACTGTAAATAGGATACCGGAATCACTTTAACGAGTGATATAAATAAATAAAGAAAATAAGCGAAAATTCCTATCTGAAGTCCAGACAAAATCTTGATCATTTATTTATTTATTTATATATACTTTATTGTACACCACAAAAACACATAACAAAAAGAAAAAAAAAATAACACTACAAAATATACAATGGGCGGCCTTATCGCTTTCCGCGATCTCTTCCAGGCAACCTTGGAATGGACAGTGATTTGCCTGGACATAAAATGGGGCTGTCGTTGGTGCAAATAAAAAGTATACAATATACTAGAATAGATACACAGATAAATACATATCCTAAATAATAGATACATAAATACATACATACTTACTAAATATATAAACAACGAAAATAAATGAAGACTATAGATAATTACAGTTACGAGAACAAGATCACAACGACAAGTAATGTTCCTTCACGAGTCTCTTAAATATTGGTAGCGATTGCGCGCGTTTAATTTGAACTGGCAATGCATTCCACAAACGAGCGGCCTGGACAGTAAAAGACTTGTCGAGGAAAGTTGTGGAATGCATAGGCATTTTAAGCTTCAAATTATCCGATGACCTTAAAAACTTCGTGTGGGAGTTGCAAAGAAACTGGAAACGTTTCTTGAGATAGAGAGGGGTGGAAGGGGAAAAAAGCACATTATACAAAAGGGAAAGAATATGAACATTCCGGCGAAGGCGAATTGGTAACCACTTGAGCTTCAAACGAAATTCGGAAACATGGTCATATTTGCGCAAACCGAATATGAACCTTATACAAACATTTTGAAGCCGCTCAAGTTTATCGAGTTGGTCTTGGGTAAGGTCAAGATAGCTGACATCAGCATAGTCAAGAATGGGAAGAAGTAGCGATTGTGCAAGCGCAATCTTGGTGGCAGTCGGTAGAAAATTACGTAATCTCCTCAAAGATGCTGCGGATGCAAATAGTTTGCGGCTAACTTCCTGTAGCTGGGTAGTCCAAGAAAAGTTTTTATCGATGAAGATCCCCAAGTTTTTAACTTTCTCACTGAAGGGAACAACTGAATCGTCAAAAGAAACTTGGGGAAGAGTCGTCCAGTCGATCCTTGAGACATCATATCATGTGATTAGCGTCTGAAATGGTCTTTTTAGGAAATAACCTCACAGATTTGAGTAGACCTGTCCAGTCAGTGCAAGCATTATTTTGTCAATCATCGTGTACCTCAATTCAAGATTGAACTTCAAGAGCCCAACCCCAGAAAATGCATAGTCCAAACATTGCCCTGAAAAAACCACTAATGAGGCATTTTCTAGACTCCAAAACAGGCTAATAACTACACAATGAAATCTACGTAATTTAAAAACACATAATAATAGTACTAAATAAATTACTTCCGCCATTTTAATTGCAGGTAAGTGAAAAGATATGAAAACAAAAGAGGCGCCATTAAGCGCTCATTTAAAAATGCAAAAATAGGTTTAATGGGTTCCGACTATGTTAATGTGGACCTGCTGGAACAAGAAGATATCAAGTGAGTAGTTTAAAGTTCTCAGAATATTTGTTACGATTGGTCTATCGTAGACCATAGTCAGTACTTTGTTTTATTTTATTTTAGGATTCTTTTGCGTAGGGAGCCATCACAATCAAATTTAGATTGAGTAGAACTGTTTCTACTCAATCTAAATTTTATTCAGTTATATTTAAATGAATTTATATAGAAAGAAAGAAACAATAATATTTATTTGGACGCAGTTAGTGAAACACATAATAACAAAATAAAAAGTGAAAATAATCATAAAGCAATAATAGTGTGTGCCTCACGGCTGCGCCAAAAAGGTTCGTTTTAGCATGAATGCCAGACAAATGCTGTCTGACGCTGGATTTCTATTGATCCCAATCATATCAAACTATGAAAATTATAATAGCCCGCCTGTATTGGCATTCCAATTTATTTTATTTCAAATAAAATTATATTTAATTAAGCTAACAATTACGTGGTATATCTTTGACCGGCTCCTTTTCGAACCATAAAACAAATTGCCAACTATACTATCAGTCTAAAAAAAAAAAAACTATTGAACATGTTATACAGCCGCAATATTTATTTCAGTAGACACTAAGTACTGGCAATTATATATTTTGTAATTGTAATAAAATAGGCATCAAGCTAAAATAAAAAAACAAAAAATGCACCTCAAGTCGCATCCACAAAACTCCTCCCCTATTTTTTCACCCAATGCAATCAAGGGTTAATTTTCATCGTCTGTCACCCGAGGCGTCGCGTCACCATTCAGGCATAACGAGTCGTTTCCTTCGTCACTGTGCATGGTGCAAGGTGCAGCAACATCAGGATTTCTGAGGTCAAGGTATGCTGCATGTGGATTTTTTAATGATGCATCATTTAGTATGAGTTGAAATCGTACTGCAGTTTCGGTGTAGAAAAACACAATAGTGTCTACTTTTTTGGTACCTATGAAATAACAACTAAGCTGGATAGAATTGTATTGTTTATATTGAAGGTATATTTTTTGTTTTTTACATATTAAGTATTTGCTGGAGAAGTATAAACCAACTAATGAATGAGTAATATACCACTGAGCTTAAGCCAGTGACGTCATTCGTTCAAACTGAAACTTTTTAATGGATTCGTGATTATTTGTTGCTAACTGCCTCGTTGGTCTAGTGGTCGCAAACGCTACTACTGAGCATGAGGTCCTGTGTTCGATTCCCGGGTCGGGCAAAGTGGTATTGGGTTTTTCTATATGGAATTTCTCAGTAGCAGCCCGGAGTCTGGATTTGTGCCCGTTTGATGGCAATAGGCTCGCCCCCTATTACATGGGACTTAAACATTTTCGTTCACCGCTTAAACATAACTGGTAAAATGTGGGTGTACCTGCTACAGATACACTTCTACCCAACCCTTCGGGGAAACAAGGCGTGATGTTATGATATTATGTTGTTGTTAGTATACAGAAAGAATCAGCTGCCTATGCTCATAGAAATTACAATATTCACCTTAAACATTTCAAAATATAAACCCAACACCTAACCTAATAAAATCCCTATGAACATTTTCGACACCTAACCAAAAAAATCCATAAAACCGTACAACATTCCCGTAGCCTCACTGGACTGACATATAATTACCCGGCCCTAATAAGGTTTCCTTTCTGAAGCGGAATCATGCCCCGGGATCCCAATTAGTTTTCCTGGTAAAGATGCTCATTTAGCTTGTTTCTACAAGTAGGTAATGTAGTTTCTAGGGCCTGGGGCACGTCCGAGGCACGTTGATCGCTGCCTTTAAAAAAACATTCAAAAACGTTGTTTGAACAGACCCGGGGTTGGAAGCTGTCGGTTGTGGACGCTTTTTGTAAGTAGATAATAAAATTAATTGATTTACGAAGGTAGTAGTTGTATATTATTAAAAGATTTGAGAGAGTAGTTAAAATTATTAGTCCTATTCGTGGTAAAGATATGCAGATGATTCTGTCAAAATTAGATAAGAAATAAGGAAAGCTTATTTTTACCCGACTACGGCGAAGCAAAAAGGAGGGTTATGATTTTGATCGGTATGTATGTATGTACGCTCATGTGTTGCATCTTATTACGTATTTAGTCTGGCCATAAATACTGTTACAATTAAAAATAAGAAAGATATTACATTATTTTGAATTTGGAATCTGTCATTTATATACGATTGTTCATTGAGTTTTCTAATGTTGGCGCCAATACATTGTACAATATTTTGCGATATTAAAATGGAGTGGGGTGATAAAAAGAACCGAATCGCTGTGATTGCATTACACAAAGTTGGTATGGAGCCAAATGCAATTTTTAAAACTCTCCATACGCTTGGTATTAGTCAAATGTTTGTGTACCGGGCTATTAATAGGTACAATGAGACCACCTCTGTTTGTGACAGAAAAAAATCTGGCCATCCACGTAGTGTTCGTACGAAAAAGTTGGTCAAAGCAGTAAGGGAAAGAATTCGAAGAAATCCTGTCCGAAAGCAAAAGATTTTATCTCGGGAGATGAAGATAGCACCCAGAACCATGTCGCGTATTTTAAAAGATGACTTAGGAATTGCAGCCTATAAAAGACGCACTGGTCATTTTTTAACTGATAATTTTAAAAAGAATAGGGTGGTAAAATCGAAACAACTACTGAAGCGGTACGCAAAGGGAGGTCACAGATTTTTTTTTGTTTACGGATGAGAAAATCTTTACAATTGAGCAACATTTTAACAAACAAAATGCGTATTTATGCTCAAAGCTCTAAGGAAGCTTCCCAATTAGTCGACAGAGTGCAACGTGGGCATTATCCGACTTCAGTGATGGTTTGGTGGGGTGTTAGCTATAAAGGAGTGACAGAGCCATGTTTTTGTGAAAAAGGTATCAAAACATCGGCACAAGTGTATCAAGATACCATTCTTGAGAAGGTAGTTAAGCCCCTTAACAACACCATATTCAATAACCAAGTATGGTCCTTCCAACGAGACTCGGCGCCGGGTCATAAAGCTCGCCACGCAGTCTTGGTTGTAAGTGTACGTTTCGGACTTCATCAGAGCTGAAGACTGGCCGTCATCTGGTCCCGATCTTAATCCGCTAGATTATGATTTATGGTCAGTTTTAGAGAGTACGGCTTGCTCTAAACGCGATGATAATTTGAAGTCCCTAAAACATCCATTACGATTGGCAGTGAAGAATTTTCCCATGGAAAGAGTGCGTGCTTCTATTGATAACTGGCCTCAACGTTTAAAGGACCGTATTGTAGCCAATGGAGACCACTTCGAATAAGCTTTTATATTTCAAATTGTTTTATTATTATTATTAAACTAACACACTATAAAAGTGATAAATATTAATTGCAATAAAAAAAAAAAAATCTTCGTGACAATATTTATGGCAAGAATAGGTAGGTATATGTATAATATTGTTTAATGAAATAAATATGTTTAAATTGTTAAAAACAACAACAAAAGTGAGTTTATGCTACGTACGGCGCGACTGTAAAAATAATACCTTTATTACTACGAATACTAAAACAGTAAACAAAAGTAAGTTTAAAATCAAAAACTCGACTACTAAAAAATCAATGTTTACTGTGACCATTTTTGTACCTGTGTAATATTTCTGTCTGAAATATTGTATTTTTTCATACTTTTAATTTAAATTCAAACGCAAACTCTTAAAAGCCTTTTTATAAGCCTATGTTATAAAAACCTAGTAATACTTACTACTTTGTAGGTGGCTTGGTAAGTGGTTCTACACTTACCTATGCACCTGGCATGTTTTGGATCCACGCATCAGATCCCAAATTAGATTGCCAGCTTCCCCGCGTCATATTCGCGCTTTGAGTCAAATATTGGCACGGCATACAAATGTGCCGTATTTACAGCTGTCGTATCAAAGAAAGAAATAAAGAAAGAAAGAAAGAAAATACATTTATTTGGCACAGCCTAAAAGGCCAACAAGTAGAAAGAGAAAAAGAAAATACAAAAAAAAAAGACAGCACATCAGTACATCAGTAGCTTGTTGTAACCGTATGTAATGGAAGGTTTTGAGGCAATGGTGCTTTTCTTTCTATAAACTTTTATATTTTAATTTTGTATATTATGAGATATTAAAAAGCTTCAACATAAAACATTTATTTATTTTATTTATTTATTTATTTATTTAAACATACATACATCTACCATTACAGCTAACCAATGCGGTAAATGCGCCTTAATGAACATATGTATGTAATGTTAACATAGGGTTAACAAATTTTAAGAAATTATGCAGCCCACTACATTATAAATTGGACCTTACCTGTTATCAATTTGTACTATTGTAAGCCGATGTCAAATGTTTAATGCTGTGGTCTTCTGTCCGTACATATTATAAATTAATAATAATCGTTTTTCATGTTTGATTGTGTAAAAGCGTTGTTCTTCTAAACTAAGTAACGGGTTGTGATGTGGAAGAAAATTTATCCCAGAAGTTTTCTTTGAAAAATACATGTTTTATGTTAAACTTACATAATTATAATAAAAAAATCACAATGTTTAGTCAAAACATTGAAATTTCTCGATTCTTTTCTCTCTAAAACCAAGGATGGGTCGCTAGTACATAAATAAGAGCACACAGGTGCTTTCATTGCCAATCAAAATACTTCGAAAATAAACGTACGTTTTATAAGTACTCCTTCATTGGCTTTCCAAAACCACGGTCCCAAGTATTCTCCATCTATTGTCACCCTGCACTCTCATGGCTCACTAGATGTCAACCCGGCTCACAAAATGTACGAAACATTTTTTTAGGACGCCATCGCTCTCCAAATTTTCAATGACAATGAAGTATTGACTTGTTACAGCCAATTATTCTGGGCCAGGGTGCTTACGTCAGCATGGGGATATAACAATAGGTACTGACGCTGCTTGTGGGATCACCATGGATTTACGAAAAAACTGAATTTTGTTACTATTATTTTAAAATTTCATTTTTAGCTATTTTGTCGTAATTTTTATGAAAGTTATTTACGTTACATGTGGTGGTTTACCTGCAGTACTGACAGTGTTTACAATAAATTGTAGACTTAAGGCCCAGTTCACGACCTCGAGCGACGCGACTTGCCTCAAGCGACATGCACGCGCCTCTCGTGTTTCCGTACGTCGCTCCGAAAGACTCGTGGCATGCTCAAAACCACTTCTGTCATTTGTTTTCTCCACATGTCGCAAGACGAGTGTTGCTTAAATGCGTAGTTCGGGGCCACGGAGGTAGAGAGAGAGGCAGGAGAAATTGAAAAGTCGCAAGCTGTGTGTCAGAAACCAATACTCGAATTAGAACAATAAAGAAAAATGAAGGTCGGTCCTTACTCCTATAAAAGGGTTTAATACTATTGAAGGGTTTAAAACAACTAAAATGATTGATTATAGGCCCATGATATTTCCCTACTATGATTTATGAAGTTTTTATTTTTGGTAGGTACGTAAATTAATGTACCTTGTAAAAAGTTGCATTAATTTAATTCAAACAATTGCCCTTTTCGTAGATTAAAGCAAAAAGATAATCGGCGCATCCCTGATTACTGGAAATGGTGCTTGATGGACCCGATAAAGTAATTAGGGGTAATCCAATAGCCATTTACCGGTTACTCGAAGTCGGAATCGAAAAAGTTTCTTACAGAAACTAATAGTTATTACTGACGTTGGTGTGTTATTGTATTTGATCAATTATTGCTGTTATTCATCAAATTCAGCCTGAATGCTGAAAATGGGCCTCCCTGTGACTGTTTTAATGAAGGCTTGAAGCAATAATAACATGAGCATCATGCTTTTCGGAAACTTTGCGAGGAAACTGGCATGTCCTAGAAGCAAAAAATCGAAGACACGTGACATCCGTCAACCCGCACTTGGTGTATTATCACTCCCTCTCACGTAGGCCTGTGTTCCAGGAGTTGAAACATTATAGGCTGATTGTACGTATATGCACCATGCTGTTTCTTGTTCCGTGGTCCCTTCATGGTAGCAAGAGGCATACTTGTGCTTTACTCTTCTAGAGTCTGGCGTATCCATTAGGACCAATTTCTTAATTTCCAATTACCCTTTTCTAGTACACACGCATTCATAACAGATGTCTCTTTTCCAACCCAACCCGTTGGTCACCACAAAGACTTTCAAGCAAAGCAACCCTAACAATGTCTGCTTATTTCAATTCACAGATGTACGTCAGTTGAAAACCTCTAATCCGTCCCTTCCGCACTGCATGGTGTCAAAACCCGACATGACTAATGGTTCAAACCCGTGACGTAACACTGAAATAATATATTACTGAGAATGAAGAAAAATGCCCAAGCATAAGCGTTTAATGCTCTCAGCTGCTGGAGAGCGATGGAGTTTCTTGTAAAAACATTAGGAAGAGCGTTTTTGCTCTTCGTAATGGCTGTTTGGTGTCATTATCTTCGATATTTTTTGTAATGACGTTTTGTTGGTGCTTATTTGATTTTGTTTTATTGAGATGATCGTTTGAAAGAAAGGGGTAAATAGGTAAGGGGTCTAAGTTGGTTACGTTAAATATAATTTTGCGTAATTGAATATAATATACTATGTAATTTAAGGATTATTAAACTGTGTGTTGTTTTTTGCCAAGCAATCAGCAATGCTTTCACATTGTCTTGCTGGTATAACATAAAAAAGTCAATGCAATAGAATGCAATTATGAGTATTTCAAAGTTTAAGCACCTTCTTTGTTTAGTAAAACTTATAACATGCATCAAAAGTAAGGTTACGTAGGGTTTGTTGTCTATACTAATATTATAAAGAGGAAAGATTTGATTGTTTGTTTTTTTGTTTGTATTGAATAGGCTCCGAAGCTACTGGATTGATTTGAAAAATTATTTTTCCATTAGAATGCTTAGTTTTCAGGGAGTAACATAGGCTACTTTTAATCCCGGGAAAAATAACGGGTCCCGCGGGAAAGACCACGGGAGCGAAGCCGCGGGAAAAGTGCTATTTTTATAATAAAACTACGTTTACCTTCGTGCTCCACTCCCAAAAGCCCAGTAAATCATGAAAGCCTTCATTTGTACAAATATGTATAAATCCAGTTTTTATCCAAACACGAAGGTAGATACGAAGCTCTATGGACCCCATTAATTTTATCATTGACCCATGCAAATAGTCCCCTGTCGGCAATTTGTTTAATAAATGATTTGATCATTATTATATAAAATTTACGTAAGTACAGCACGCGAAGCGATAGCTGTATGATCACCATTTAAACGCTTTTGTGCGGTTGTCAATCTTGACTTCTTCTTTTCGACGGTACATCTATGTTGCTATTGTGAATATACCTACATCATCATCATCATCATCAGCCTATAAAGTTCCCACTGCAGGGACACGGCCTCCTCTCAATGAGAGGGAGTGGGCTATAATCCACCACGCGTGCCCAGTGCGGATTGGTAGATGTCACATGTCTTCGGATTTTTGGTTCTAGGACATGCCGGTTTCTTCACGATGTTTTCCTTCACCGTTTTGAGAGCAGTGGTGATGAAATAAATTACACAAAGTAATGCGCCTGTCTGGGTTCGAACCCACGACTTACTGCTCGTAAGTCGGGGCCGCCGCCACTGGGCCACCACTGCTCTATAAGTATACTGCTCTATAGTATATAGTCTATAGTATTCACTGAATATACTTACATAGTAACATAATCGTGTGAAACATCAGAAGCTAGGCGCCCGGTTCCAATGTTTCGTTTCATAAAGAGAAGAGCCGACAAGGCAATTTTTTTTAATAATAAGCATGGGAGGACAACCTACAGTGTTAAACATTTGCAAATGTGACGTTTGCTATTATATTTTTTTATTAAAATTGACACTGCTGACACTGAGTGTTACATAGCTAAAAAGATGGTGGTGAGCACTGCCAACTCCTTCTGTTTATGAGAAGGGGGCGTGATCTTTGGGATATTACAAGCTAGGATCATACTGTTATTGGTACTTATCTACTTTGATACTACCTCTCAAAAGGGACAACTACAAGCTTCAATTTATATTTTTTCTTTTTAATAATCTATAATTAAAATAACGATTTGATTTTGTTTATCTCTAAATGTTCTTAATAACCCTGTACACTTAACTCATTTGCTGTGTGTACGATTATCGATATCCTGTTTTAGATTATTATTAGACCATTATATATTTATTGTAATTGCCGATATTGGGGTAAGTCTATAAAGGATTAGTTATTTATTGGTTCACATAATAGCGTTTGGTCCTTAGGGGTCATATTGTTCAGTTTCAGGAGATCTTTGAGGGTTAGTTCCTCATAGCTCAACTGGAATGAAAATGTTGAAATGAAATTATACTCGTATTATAGGGTTTATTTAGAAACGTTGATCAATGTTAAGAGACTTTTTAATGTCAAAATGTATGCTTAAACAGACCCTAATTATTACTAATATTTAAACAACGTTTATAAATAAAGGGGTAAGTTTAAAAAATATAATGTAACATTAAAATTAAGAACTTTTTACCGGCGTATCTAGAACATACAAACTATTTTAGAAATAGGTATTGTTTGTTGATAAAAAATCAAGGACTATACAATTTGATGGGGTATAGTTTTATGCACAGATTTTTCATTCTGTGATAAACGAAAAACCTACCAAAAAATGTAGGTTGAATTTGACTTTTTTTTTTTCGAGTTTGTTCGCACAATTCGGTAGAGTGCTGGTGCAATATGACTACCAATGAAGAACTGAATGCATAGTTACATCATAAAGCCGTTTCTATGTTAAAAATCGTATCGTATTTTTGTCCAACGTCCGATGACCGATATTCGGATTCCCAGCTAACATGTATTCACATAAAATGTGTCCTCCAACGGTGAAACATTTTTTACAGCATTTTTATTTTTTATGAATTTGTCGTTGTATGTTTTTACATGCAGCTCGAAAAAAACTTTATTAGCTTACATCACAGCAAATTTACTAAAAACTACACTTCCAAAACACGTACTAAACTACGGCTACTACGGGCGTAGCTTGCGTAGCGGTGACTTCCGCTACGCCGTAGCAATTACGTAGCAACTAGTTGTTTTAGTATCTGAACTTGTTATATTTGGTGCTACAGAGAAGTTTCATACCGTCTCCGGTATGACAATTTAATAGAAAAAAATGTACTTTTCAGGTGACAATAATTCTACAATTTTTACCAATATAAATCAAGTTGGTAGATGAGTTTTAACTCCATACTGTACTGCTCCATACTGTTTACTCATCACTTTGTCTAAAGGATTTCTACAGATAACAGTACCACCAGTTCGTTCAATAAAAACTTTAATAAAAACTTTAACATGACAAACATAATTCGTTTTAATGAATTGGTTTCGCTATAATAATTTTTATTTCGATATATATAATTATAAAGGGTGTTAAGTTAAATGAGGGACATACTTTATGGGAGTGCAGAACTCATGAAAATTAACAAGTTTTTTTTGGACCCTATAATGAAATCGAGAAAAAAATCAGCTACTCGATTATGTTCGCATAAGGTCGCGTCCTAGCCGAAACCAATCGTCGCGTTCATAATTATGTCACATTTTATTCGGTGAACCGTAACGTGTGGTCGCGCCGTCAGATGGCGGTTCCCGATTTTCCGAACAAAATGTGACATACGTCTGGACGATCACGTATTCGTGCGACGATTAATTTTGGTTAGGACGCGAAGGAACTCGAAAACAATCTCGAAACATCAGTTCAAAACATTTATTTTTTCTCATACTTTTAAGAGTGCTACAAGAGTATTACACTCCCAAGTATGTTCTTCGTTAAACCTATTACTCTGTATTAAACTGGTTGTTTTAATGTTTTATAATGAAGAGACTTAAACTCACAAAATAGGAATTGAGAAATTCGTCGTTCAGTTTTCAGTCAATTTTTTTTTTTTTTTTTTTTTTACCTTGCACCACAGGATTTCTTGTGTATCGTGGGTGCGTTTACAAACATTTATACTCACATACACAAACAGCCAGACCCAGAATTCATGTTATTCCATAATTAAATTCACCACAATGATAATGCCCTCATCAGTATGTTAATTAAAATCAAGTTCCATCCACATTTCGCCATAACTACATTGTATTCATGAATTTAGAAGATCTTTCCCTCTCTGGCACTGTTTTGATTTCTGTACTTGTTTATAATCCTTTCTTTTTTTCTTAAACTCAGTTTTAGGTTTATTTGTATGCTATGTACATCTGTAAAAAAACAAAAATTTATTAAATCAGTGTCAAGAGGCTTATTCTTACTAACCTACTTAATTTGATTAATAAAAAAGACGGTTACTTTTCGTAGAAATTAGGAGAGAATACGAATTAATCCCACGCCTTTTCTTTATACAATCGGAACCTTTTACAACACCCACGGATTACAGGAGATGGGCTATTTTCGCTCAATTTGTTCATTACTTAATTAGCAAGGTCCCGGCTGTCACTCCAGTCGTTACAGATATTCCGAACTTCAGAAGTCCGAAAGTCTCCAGTCTTACCAAGAGATTTAGTTTTACCCAGTTACTGGGTTGTGAAGGTCAGGTAGGCAGTCACTCCATGTAAAATATTGAAATTTAACTGCATCCGATACGACTGGAAAAGCTCGTGGCTAAGCAATAACAGCCGCACGGGTCGATCCGGCAGTTTAAGCTACGCTTGCCGGGGTTGGTCCGTGTATGGGTGACCAATACATGCATGCCTCAGAAAGCACGTTAAGCCGTTGGTCCCGGCTGTCATTCATGGATTTCTGACAGTCGTTACGGGTCGTCAGAAACCCAAAAGTCTGACAACCTGTCTTAATAGGTAATAAGGTAATACGATACCCCATTGGGGTATCGTATTACCCAGTTACTGGGTTGTAATGTTCATGCCTATCTGACCTTCACAACCCAGTAACTGGGTAATATAATACCACTCGCTGCATGTAAAATACTGGTATTCAGCTGCATCCGGTAAGATTGGAAGCCGACTCCAACATAGTTGGGAAAAGCTAGGCAGATGAGATGAGTGAATTGCTTTACTCTTTTACTTACTTACTCATCATATAACGTTCCCACTGCTGGGCACAGGCCTCCTCTCTGTGTGAGGGAGTGGGCTATAATCCACCACGCGTGCCCAGTGCGGGTTGGTAGATGTCACATGTCTTCGGATCTTTGGTTCTAGGACATGCCGGTTTACTCAAACGGTTTCTCATCATTTCATCATCATCATGACCATTTAAGCCGAAAGACGCCTGCCCAATCTTGGATATAGGTCTCCCCCAAGCATCAGCACATCGACCGGCCCTGTGCTTCTCACATCCAGCGTGCTTCACATCGATCAAAAGTCCACCTTGTGTGAGGTATTCCAACGCTGCGTTTTTCGGTACGCAGTCGCCACTCCAGAACATTTCTGCCCCATCGGCCATACATTCTGCGATGTGATGTGTGTATGTATGTGTGTCTGTGTGTTGGTATATTTACCTGAACCATAATCAACATGTAATTGATGCTCAGATCCAGCACAAGTATTGGTGTGCCGAGGCCGATGGATAGGATGGAGCCACTGACGTATTGAGGCTGTTGGGATATTACTATGAAGTACCACCGCTGCACCGTCTTGTATTGGCTTCGATTGTTTGCTGTAAACATCAAATATGAAAGTTTCGATACTAACAGTGAATGTGAAGGGTTTGTTAAAAGTCAGGATTGAATGGGTCATCAAAGCTTGAATGCGTTCCACAGCAACTCAAGGCATAGCTACGCATATGAACTTTTGTATGGATATGTGGGCTAGATTGTCACCTACGACTCAAGGCCTACGCCTACGGCCATGCTACTCACGGATGCGTTTCTGCGGTAAACAAATGAACTGCGCAGCTTATGTGGCAAACCTCTTCGTGCACATCTTACGTAGCAGAAGACGGTTGACTTTATGCTAGTGATAGTACTGCAGAGCCAAAACCTCGTCCCATACAAAGAAGGAGCAATAATAATGTTTACTCACAGCCTGTGCACTAATATTCCAGTCGATGAAATGTGTATAAATTTTAAATCTGACACTAAAAGCCTTCGAATTCACTGACAGCTTTTACTACATAACTTATAACCATTTAATCGTCGCCAGTATAGTATCATTCATAGTTAATACCGCAGTTAGCGAGATTTAGTATAGTCGACTAGTTTGACGTGTATGTAATCTGCGTTCACAATTTATTTGCCAAACATCTAAACAAACACGAGTTATCCACTTAGACAAACATTAACTTTATGCAAGTGTAAATAAAGTTGACTTTAGACCGACTTGAAAAAGTCATTAAAAATATGAAGTTGTAGCGCAAACTGAACCTTATAATTAATAGGCGTTACAGTTGTTTTTCCTAAAACTCGTGTTTGTTTACTTGTTTGGCAAATGCATTGCAAACGCAGATTAGTGCCTTTTTGAAACTAGCTTCCGCCAGCTGCTTCGCCCGCGTGATATCTTTATGAATTGTGCCTATGTTACTCAGTGATAACATAGAGGCGAAAGAATTTAAAAATTAGTTCAGTAGTCTTTGGGTTAATTCATTACAAACAAAAATTTAAATATTTTCTCTTTTTATTAGGTATTAGTATATGTATATGGCTCTATTTATTTGGTTGAAACTGTGTAACTGTCACAAAGATAAATTAGCGTTGTCGTTTGATGATGTGCAAGTGAAATTCAACCTTAAGGTTATAAAACAATGCTGTTGACTTGCTGGTTGACTATACGTATCAAGCTAATTAATTTTATTTCATGGCGATCTGAAATATAATTATTAACAGAGTAGTATTCCTAATACACGCCGTCTAACATCGCGTTTTTTTAGAGATAAAATATTGCAGATACTTTTTTAAATAGAATTATCCCCGTCGATGGCAACACATGAAATGTCACTTTTCATTTCGCGCGCATTCTGACATCGCAAGAAAAATTCTCTCTCGTCAAAATATTAATTTAAAATAAGTTTATGATACTCTTTACTAACGTACTACTGCTAAATAACTATGCTATGTGATAGAAAGTGTACAAAGTGCATCATTACGGGAAATCTGAGACGTACTAAGTCCATCGTTATTGGAAATCTGAGACGGCCGCGGCGCTCATCAACGACACGAAGCACCCTAAGTCCTGACCAACATTGGAAGTACTTAGATTCTGAGGCCTCCCACAACCTTAATGCGTGATACTGACAGTGTTTTATACAAATATGAGCACTATGGTGGACAGTAACACTGCTTATTGCATGTGTGCTGCAAACTTGTTAAAGCATTATCTCTCCAGTCGACACGAGATGTCCTCAGCAACGTTACCTCCACGTTACTAGCTGGATGAGAAGCTGCCAGAGAGGCACGAGATGCCCATAGCTTGTAGCTGTACATAGCTAGCTGGTATGCCCTTGCCACCATTACCCCTCCAGTCGACACGAGATGTCTTCAGCAACGTTAATTCCACGTTACTAGCTGGATGAGAAACTACCAACGCGGCACGCGATGCATTTAGCGATGTAACCCTACATAGCTAACGCTGGTATGTACTCGTCGTAAGAGGTAAGTCCCATTTCTATGATCTTGGCTAAGATACTGTAAAAAGTTGGTTCTATATGCTTTAATCCATGGGCATGAAGGCTGCGAGACAGCTCTACCTAACCTCGCACATCGTCTGTGTTATATATATATACTTGCAAAAGGATTATACTCCCTACAGTGAGGGATTCCACCCCACTATCTGGATTGTTATCAGCGAGTACGGGATACTCTTAACAACATTGGTTTTATCTAGCTGGTACATATTTGACATACTGGGTACATGCTCAGCCTTACTTAACCCTGCACATCGTCTGTGCGTTATTGTATATAAACTTGCAAAAGCATTATACTCCCTATAGCGAGGGATTCTACCCCGCCAACTGGATTGTTATCAGCGAGTACGGGATACTCTTAACAACATTGACTCTACGTTGCCAGCTGGTACATATTTGACATGGTCGGCACATGCTTAGCACGAGATGCTCATAGCATTTAAACCAGGACCATGCATGATCTAGCTTCACATCAAGGATGATAATATTATCAAAGCACACCTTGTCTTGACTGATTACCTCTTACCAGCTAATGTTACACATGCCCGCTACGGATATAGACACCAGCTGCAGCCCATTAAAATGCCATTATATTTATATTCATGGCTATACCGCTGAGTTGCCATCTTTAACAAACAAATATACCTAATTAAAAGAAATCACCGTGTACAAGATACTCAGTGACTTACCTAAGCACAAGGTGACTTAATTATCCTGATACAAATTGATAAATGATATTTATTTCATAAATTAAAAACAATGCAAAATTGTGTAATTTTACACTCATACACTCAAATACTAGTACAAGATACTATGTTAATATGATACAATGGCTGATGACAAATTACTCATGGACCAAACCCCTACAAAGTACCATTCCATGTTCATATTTACTCATAAGGCATATGCCCTACTCCCAGATTCCCCTAAACGGAGGGAACAAGGGATTGACATATTCCAGAAACAAATTGCACTGGTTACCTCTATCATAGGAAAAGCAGTGACTGATCCTATGCTTATAAAGAACATAAGCACAAAACAAACTGTTGACTGACCTGGCCGAAGAAACAAAATACCTGACAATGTCAATGTTCACTTCCACCAAAATAAAACCAGAGCAAAAGTAATATCATCTCTAACTGACATGAATTTCTATTTACTCTATTTGATAAACAAAGAGATACATTTAACAAACTCAAGCATACAACTTTATAGCCACAATCAATAACAATTAACCAATAAACATTAAAACCACAAGAAACTCACTCTTATGATAATAAAGAAAACTTACCAGTTCTATTGATAAACGTAAAACTAGTACAACATGAGCTGGTCTGTCATAGTAAACAAAAAAATTCAAACATCCAACATGTCATAATAAAAAAAAAAAAAACAACTAATTACAATAACAGGAATCACTCATTACTGAAAACAAAATTAATAGTTGTGGTAGACCTTACAAACAACCCGGCTTATATCTACACTCCAAGACAACAACTCAAACATAATAGAAAATTCAGTTTCACCCAGAACTTAAAACTATTACTAAGCCCCCTTAGGATAGTGAGAATTCCACCACTTGATTGGCAAAAAAATGACAAATATTCCCAGTACTAACTCTAGTACTTAATACGGACAATCTGTGCACTATTCAATCATTGTTGTCCAACATACCAAAATAGATTGATGTAAGATCTCATCCTATAGGTCCAACATACCAAAATAGATAGATGTAAGATTTCCCCTATCACTCTTACCTCCAAGAACTTTCCCATCACCGGATAACCAATAAAGGGTTCATTACATACATTGTCGGATAACTTCCTTGCATACTTTAACTGTATTGACTAAATTACCATTAGTGAATGACACTTACCGAAACAATATTTCCTATCAACCTACCCTGATTACTTACTTGACAAATAACAAGACTGCCATAAATCATAATACCTAAAGATACTACCATAATGTACTTAAATGCTTGGGATGGCGATCTAACACCTGACAAACTTATGTGAATTGCTAGGTTCTACTGCTAAGTCTTTTTTACATGAACCACATGATTTGAAATACCTATGTAAAAACAAAAGTTAAAGCATTAGCGACCTTAGTCGCATTACATAACATCAGGCCCGTATTTCCCAAAGGGCCAGGCAGAGATGGGTGACCTAACTCAAAGGTTATAAAATCAAATATCTAATTAAACATTCAACCATTCCAATTACTAGCCTAAATACTTAATAGTAGATTTCAGTGATAATTACATCACTAAAATGAAATTTTCAAAGAAACAAAGAGGGGGGGGGGGCGCATTGTGATGTGAAGATAAAGTATTGATGGATTGTGATTAGAACATGAACAAGGTCAAGTACCATATAATCAATGTAGAGAACATGAATGAATTAACTACAAATTATTGCACACTAAAACTACCTGCTCACCAAGAAGTGCACACTATAGCTAACTATACAACTCCTTACTTGAATTATATAACTCGTCCCATAATTTAATCTTGGATATAGTATGAGGTCAGAGAAAGAAGTTTCATAATTTTATGCTCCTAAAATGAACCTACTATTTTCGACTAGCTCTACACATGCCAATTATACTTTTGAACACTTTCACTCTATGTAAATTATGAAAGAAAAATATTTTATTTCGGACACACAGGCAAAATGGTAACAAACATTAAGAAGACTAAGAGACCTGAGTGAGGCCACAAAGCGAAACTTTGCCAAATTAACCTATTAAATGGTGCTTGCAAAAAACTTAAAATTGACCAAGCGGAAAGCTCATTCCGTGCTTGACACACTATTTTCCAAAATAACCTCAATAACCAAACTCGTAAGCTAAAGCGGCAAAACCTCCCTACCAGGTCGCTGAATCTGAAAGAAGATGAAATAGTTACACAATTACCCGGGCATAGACTATGTGGGGGGATTGATTAAGGAACATTGCCGCAATGGCGTAGAGGCGTCAAATACATAAGAATCCCTACCGATTCTGATATATGCTATCCTAGTGACTAATGCTCGGTTACTATAAACAAAACGAATCATTTTGCTTAAAAATGGTAGCATTTTATATACTAAACAAATAAATAGATTCTGTGATAGGTACTCCCATATGGGAGTCCCTTCTATGTAGAGCTATGGGGCTTTTTGCCCCATTATCGGTAAAGATACAAGGGTCTGAATTCTAACCAATGAGCCAACGCCCATACTACGTTGAATACACCGGTTATCGTCAGATCACCGAAGTTAAGCAACACCGGGCGTGATCAGTACTTGGATGGAGGACCGCCTGGAAACACCACGTGACGTGGCCTACAAATTGCAGGAATTGACCATAAATACACAACATCATTATAGAATTTATGAGCTTATCGAAAACAAATACAGAATAAACCTAAAAAAAAAAAAAAAAAAAAAACCTACTAAGAAGTTGGCCCTAATGCCGACTCTGTGGACTAATAAAACAAATAACGTTTTAAAGTGACCCTAAAGTTTATAACTAAGAATAATAAAAGCGAGAGTGATTCACTCTTCCCTTCACAGGACAACACATACAGCACCTCAACTTAGAGCTGGCATCAATCGAGAGAGACACAATGTGGGGTTACTTGCTGTTGATTATGCTTTTAAGCTGATTAACAATAGCTTATTATTCCTTAATAACCAAGGCTAATCGGGGAAATAAAATTACCTATTCAATAAACCAGAATATTTATAATTAGATAATTTACTAACTAGCTGAATTATTGCAGACAACTCTAAACATCTACTCTGTTAATAATTATATTTCAGATCGCCATGAAATAAAATTGGGAATCAAACGAGCTTACCTGTTAAGCGAAGTCTTGATTCTAATTTTATGAATGGCGATCTGAAATATAATTACCCACCCGCCACTAGCTAACAGCCCCAAAGCTGCAATAATTAGTCTACCTAATTCACTTATCCTTTCAGGAAAACCTAGTGAATGTAAGTATGCGGAACTACTCTGTACAGAACACAGAGCCTGTTCCTTATCTTAAAAGGATCTCTAAAATAAGTGACATTTCATGTGTTGCCATCGACGGGGATAATTCTATTTAAAAAAATATCTGCAATATTTTATCTCTAAAAATACGCGATGTTAGACGGCGTGTATTAGGAATACTACTCTGTTAATAATTATATTTCAGATCGCCATTCATAAAATTAGAATCAAGACTTCGCTTAACAGGTAAGCTCGTTTGATTCCCAATTATTACCTATTCTAGAATATACATTACCTTTACTGATGCTTTGGTCTTGTGTCAGTCTACCAGCTAAGTACAATGAAAGGTCGTTGCAGATAGTACCAGACCTGGCTATGGCAGAACACATCATCCATAAAGAATACATGGATCTTGATTCACGCCATATTAGGTAGAATGATAGGTATATTATCTGTAATGGAATGAAGTATTGATTACATACACAACAACAACAAATTATTATTCCCGGAAGGGTTATGCAGAGGTGTGTCCATAGTACACCCACATTTCACCAGTTATGTAACAGAATAAGTCCCATGTAACAGAAGGCGCGCCCATTGCCACCATCGGGGACAAATTGCATACTCCGGGCAACTGCTTATGTTTATTTTTAAGTCTCATGTAATTGGGAACAAGCGTTTTGACTTCTACTGGGCATAAATCCGGACTCCAAACTGCTACTAAGAAATACAATAATTTACTAACTATTACAAAACAAACAACACATACATACAAAACCGTCTATTTTTGCCACGAGAGTATGTATTGAAAAGTACTTTTACTGGAATATTCCCAACTCTCTGCCGATCGATATTAATTAATTTAGCTGTGTATTATCAAACAGATATAGACGTCTGTCTGCATTTGTTTATTAACTTGGCATTTGGATTAATAGGTATTTGCATTTATAATAGTAGGTAGTTACTGTGGACTAGTGACGAAATCATCTTTCAATTTTCCTAACTATGGATGCGGCTAAGTACCAGTATTTTACATAATGAAGCGACTGCCTGTCTGACCTCCGCAACCCAGTAACTGGGTTACCTTTAACCTTTGTTAACTTTGACTGGATTAGTGATGGACTAATACCTACCTACTAGACAAACACAAACTGGTTGGTAATTTAATTGTACCTATAATTTATTATTTTTATGACATTCTGTAATTACTTCCTCACACACTGACTTATTAACTGTAGAATTTTAGGTTATAATTTTACAAAGCTTGTAAATATGTGAGCACCATGTATCTATCACTTATTTAACTTAACTGTCGTTGCTTCATTCTTAATTCTTTTTACCTATTGTGGTGTAATTTTATTCTAGGTGCATCGTTTTCACATATATATAATTAAGGCAGTCTATAGAGTGCTGCCAGCAGCATAATAGTGGCGCTGCTTAGGCCCAGCAAAAGTGCCGTAAGCATTGCATTGTCATTGTCACTGTCGCTGAGTTACTGTCTAATGTTATTTTGTTTGATTGTTGAGCTTAATTCGCTGTAACTGACTTTCAAAAGTGCCTTTAAAGGAGCTTATTTGAAATAGATTATTTGACTTTGAATTTACCTTTAATTGCGGTATTTTGTGGGGTCGAGTGTTCATGGTCTACTCAATGAAATCTCCTAACGGCTGGTTAACACTTCCCATGACCCAAGGGCTGGCGTTTTCCTTGGCCAGATGCTATGCCATTTTAATGTGGCAATGCCGCTCTCTCTTTAGTATATTACCAGTCGACAGCGATGCGGTGGAATGTTAGAATATTAGATTAAGTATATGCTGTTATTTATGTAGGTAAATATTATTTTAATTCGGAATAAACATTTAAATCTACATTTCGAAAGTAGTTATGCTTCAGGTTAGACTAGTCATAATTACCAATCCATTTATGTACCCCACGGATTTTTTTACTAGGATATATTATAATCTCCTTAGCTGTCCGGCTCCTTAGCAGTCTTGAACGCAGATTATCACTGCTCTGATTGACTCCTCAGAATTGTACAACATACTATGCACATTTTATGTCCCTGACAATTACCTAAGCCACTGGTCTAACCGCACAGACTATTCGCGACTGCACACGGTGCCGCACGGTGTCACGTGCGCATTCCCCGCCCTTCCGTCGCATGAGCAGCGCAATCAATGCCCTTATTTTTGACCTACCCGATTGTGACGTGTTGACCGACAGATACAACCAAATCAAGTTATTGTGCTCGAGTATTTGTGAAAGACATTGTATATGAATAATTGCATGCCCTAATAATTTGTGACCTAACGAAATGTATTTTTATTTTATATTAACGCTGTTGTACCTACCTAACATAACATCACGCCTTGTTTCCCCGAAGGGTTGGGCAGACTAGAGGTGTACCTGTAGTAGGTACACCCACACTTCGCCAGTTATGTTTTAAGTCCCATGTAATAGGGGGCGAGCCTATTGCCATCAACCGGGCACAAATCCGGACTACCTATCCAGATGAAATTGTAATTTATATAATAGGTAGTTATGAAATTAATTAATTTCGGTTACTGTTGTATAACCGTTGTAATTATTAATAAATAAATAATACTAAATTTAAACAGTTTTCTATTACATAGCTAAAGCTTGTAATAGTAAAGTTCCAGTCATATCACAGACGTCCCTTTAATTTTCATGCATCGTTTCAAACAGTGACAAGTTGCCAGCTCATTGCCTATGCATAACATCGCCCCATAATAATTTCCGACAAAGTCCTACTACAATATTAATCTTAATTCCAGGTCAGCATCGTATTATTAAAATAATCATGAGCCATAACAACTTGAGCAAATATACTGCGGATTTTCAATTTCAACTTGGCATCTCTCTTACTTAATGGCCACACACAACCATTATCCTCTGATTTATGGTACTAATACGAATATACTTAAGGATTTTTCTAAAAAGGCATCTTCATTGAGATGTAGGGAAGCTTTTGTAATCTTATTATTCATACAAGATTAAAAAAGGAAATGTAATTTGTGTTTTTGTACTTACTCTTTCGCTGTCGGTGAGGACTAAGATAAATTCGTAAGCTATTGTTGTCATAAGAGTTACTGCAAGTATCATTAGTAGCTGAAAAAATAAACATACTTAAGAAAAATACAATCAGTACCTACCTACCAAAATGTTATAGAATTACAAGAATTAAGAAAGAAAAGAAAGAAAGAAAATATGTGTATTCTGCACAAACGAAACATACATTAAAGAAAAGAAAAAAAATAATTGTTACCTACTACAACCAAACAATCAGTTACTACATAGAAAAGAATCTTCCAGAAACTGTTCACGACTTTATAACAATAATCCAAAAGATACTTACTCTTAGAGTATATTGCTCACTCATATGGGCTGTAGCAATCAAAATATGCCTGTAAACCCTTGAACCAGCATTAGGCAAAGCTTCCTTCAGTTTTTCAAGCCTCAGATTTACAGTTTCGATCATCAAAGAGGCAAAAGCTATTTCTGCATCATGAGCAGCAAAAGCCACAGTAAGAAATGCTGCAAAACCAGTATTAACTCCTAACATAACCAGCCCAATCATATCAATGACAAAGGATGGTAGAAATATTAAAATAATTTCTGTAGTTTTTGCTTGTATTTTGGATCCATATTCATCATCAACTCCACATTTTTCATCCAGTCTGTCAATGGCATAAAATATTTCTTTTCCAAATCTCGATTCAACTACTAGCCCATAATATTCAGCACAAATAATAAACTCAAAAATCCGGCATCCAATACTCAGTTTGGTAGTGATAAGATCCATAATGATTAGGCTTGTGATAGTGATGATAGCGCTGATGGAGATGACGTCACATATGAGTCCTGTTCTCTGGTCTTCGAAGAGGTGGGGTCTACTGATGCCGAAGAAGTTTTCAATGATGATCAGTTTTTTGAAGTTAGGCATAGTTTTTGTGGACATTTTAATGTTTTTTAAAGAAAAATGCTGAAATTATCAAATTAAATTGACCAAGTGCGAGCCGCGGACTCGCACACGGAGGGTACCACCACCTCTTTTAGCAGTATTATTTTAATCTTACTTGAGGGTGGGAAAGAGATAGAGCTAGACGTCCTGTATAGCTCCACTTCTTTCTCGCACTGAAGTAATATCAAAATAATGCATAAAGAGGTCGTGGTTGGCCCCCAGACCACCCGGTCTTATTTGACACAACGTTTTTTACTATAGTAAAAATAAACACGATTGTTGTATGTACCCCTTTTAACCTTATTTTATTTTTATTATTTTTTATTAAAGCGGCAATAGAAAGTCAAAGTCAAAGTCAATAGAAATACATAAACTGTGAAAATTTCAACTGTCTACTGTATACAAAGTAAGAAGGATTGAATAGCACGATCGGTAATCTGTGCTCGTCAATCCTTCTTACTTCCTGTGCTTATCTCAATGTCCCTTTGCTTTGGAACGTATTATAAGCTGGCTATAAAACCTACTTGAAACATTCATTTCTCCGAATAACACCTGTGAGGAAGTATCAACGATAAAGAGGTAGTATTTAACCACGTTCGTTCTACACTACAATGGCGGCACTATATAATTATGATCGTTTGTGGCTTTTGCACGTTTTTATATGGAGCAGTCCATAAACGTAAGAAAACAAATGCCTTATTACATTGTTGTACGGGCGGAAAGAATGACGTCCCTTTTTTTTTCGAAACCTTGCTTGACACTAGGCATTTCTCCTGTATTGTGAGTGCATTTACAAACATTTAAAGTCTCATACACAAACAGCCAGACCCGGAATAACTACTTGTAGGTCATAAAAATATTTGAACCCGCGACACGCAGCGCAGCAGTCAATCGCTTAACTACTGCGCCAACCGTGCAACCGTTATATTTATTGAATTGTAATGTGCTTTTTCAGTGAAAGCTTGTAAGCATACATTGCACTCTTTCTAAACGAAACTGAACCGTCATTCTCGGGTCGGTGATGCTGAATCGGCTATACTCGGCTCCAGTCAGTCGGTGACGTTGTATCGGGTACACTCGGCTCTAGTCGGTCGGTGACGTTGTATCGGGTACACTCGGCTCCAGTCGGTCGGTGACATTTTATCGGGTACACTCGGCTCCAGTCCGTCGGTGACGTTGTATCGGCTATACTCGGCTCCAGTCGGTCGGTGACGTTGTATCGGGTATACTCGGCTGCAGTCGGTCGGTGACGTTATATCGGGTATACTCGGCTGCAGTCGGTCGGTGACGTTATATCGAGTATACTCGGCTGCAGTCGGTCGGTGACGTTGTATCGGGTATACTAGGCTGAAGTCGGTCGGTGACGTTGTATCAGGTATACTCGGCTGCAGTCGGCCGGTGACGTTGTATCGGGTATACTCGGCTGCAGTCGGTCGGTGACGTTATATCGGGTATACTCGGCTCCAGTCGGTCGGTGACGTTGTATCGGGTATACTCGGCTGCGGTCGAATCGGGTATACTCGGCGCTGAACCGCATATACACGGCTATTATAAGTTTTCACTTTTGTCGTGTGTGTGGTCATAACGTGAGGCACAATTATAAAAGAGGGTCCTTTCATAATTTGAAAGCTGTTACAAATGCCATACTGTGCTGCTGGTTTAGTTTTCCATAGTCTTCTTCTTTTCGTGTGGTTAGCCCGGTGCCAGAGTTTTGCCGCCCATGGGCCTCTGATATGGCTTCACTTGCCGTCGAGAAATGTCTCTAAGGCATGCCGGTTTCTCACGATATTTACCTTCACCGTTTTTGAAGCAAATTATAAGTATACGATACGCACATGAATCCGAAAAGTCAGAGGTGAGGGCTTATACTTGGCAGTCTGACGGTCACAGCACTAGGCTATCACTGCTCCATAGTAGTAAGTGTAATTAAAACACAGCAGTTTAGAATCTTACCAGTGGGTATTACCACGTTAACTTTTTAACTACCCATCTATTTGATGCTCTTCTTAACTATCCAGCTCTTTACAACTTTTACTGGCATCTAAAGTAGTTATCTTTATCTATAACTTCTTTTTCTTTTGAAATTCTACTTAGCTGCAACCTTTGACTTCGCTTTTAAAGTTGAAGTTAAATAAAAGCACACTTTATTCATTAACATTTAAGAACTTTGCAAACTTTGCATGATTTAAATGAAGAAAATGCTCGCTTGCAATTAATATTAAATACCTTTAATGCAAACTCATAAAAAGACGGAGTGGAGGCTGGAGAGCACAGTAAACACAGGTAGATCCTACCTAATCTTCCTTATTTTTAGGGTTCCATACCTGAAGGGTACCAAACAGAACCCTCATTACTAAGCCTCTGCTGTCCGTCCGTCAGCGTGCATACAGCCCGTAATATAGGTAGAGAGTTGAAATTTTCCCAGGTTATGTATTTGTATTGATTGGAGCTATAACTTAATATAAAATAATAAGAAATAAACTAAAGTTAACAATTTAAAGTCCCCATACTTGCCCCTATTATTATACCCCTATTCTTTGCTAGATTTGCCTTTTAATGCGTTTAAAACTAAAGTAAAATCAACCTTTGCTCACAGGCATACTATTCTATCAACGACTACATAAATGATAAGAATAGTTGGTCGCTGTGATTAACTCAAGACAATGTTTAAATGTTCTTTCTCTAGAATTAACTTACCTACTGACAGGTTATATGTAAAGTAAATATATTATTTTATAAGTCAATTTATTTTAATTTATTGTTGACATAATCTACTCATTACAATGTTTTTTTTTATGAGTTGTATTGCAATATGTTGTTAGCTAGCGACCTCGACAATTATTTAATTTCTAGTTACAGCTATGTGTAAGCGGGCACGCCCTTTATGCCTGGAGGCTTTTTTATTTTTTTTAGATATTGTTTACATTTAGTTATTTTTATTTCTGCTTGAGTATAGTTCTCGATGTTTTTGTTTGGTATATTGACGTATGCTAGCTGTCATATGGCTATTAATTTATAATTTAAATTATGTTTTGCGTAATATAAATTACCTTGCATACTATTAAATAGAAATATTTTTTTCTAACTGAACAGACAGCTGTGCTGTTGAGGAGTTTGTTGCGCCACTTCTTCTTCCCAGCAAAAGCACTAGGAAGTGGTGAAGGGTGAAACGTTTTGGGGGACTGTTTTATGTAATTTTGACGTTCAAAAAGTGCTGATTCTCAGCCTAGTTTGAATAAATGATTTTAGAATTTTGAATTTGGATTTTGAATTTCTGAATACAAGAAACGTGTATTTTCGGGGAGTTTTGCTAAATATTGTACGCGATTTATCAAACGGATCGTCTATTTTATCTGGATTCACAACGTTGCACAAGTGACAATCTTCTCACAGTTCCCCCAGAGTCTAAAACAACTGAATCAACCAGTCTTAACATAGCACCTAAATTATTTACTGACAGTTTCTGTTAACACAGTTTCTCCTTATGTAACTCTTTTAGACCAACTTTCACAAGTACAAAACCATGACTGGCCCGCGGCGTGACCAACAAATGGAATTAAACTGTACAGAGTACACCTACCAATTCCTTAGGGGAATGGACTCTTATCGCTCTGATTGAAGTTTATTTGATTTCATTTTTTGTAATTTTGTGGGCTCATGGGACTAGGCAATGTGATTTTAAATCGTATAGTCATGAAAATTAATATTGCTTAGAAAACAATATTAATATAAACGATTTTAAAAATGTACCTATCGAAAAATTTTGATATCTCGTTAATGCTAGAAATTATTAGCTGCACTGCACATTGTGGGTTTAATTCCCTCGCGGGAAATGCTTCGAAGCAATTTTATTGCCTCAAGTGGCAGCTGGTACCTTCCATAAAAGCTCTGGCACAAGTGTGGTGATTATTGCCATTTCGCCGAATTACTTTGTAGCCTATGTTCAGCAGTGAATTTTACCTAATGAAATACCCTCCTTTACAATTCCATAATTTTAAGGAGTAAACAACGTTCACTAACAAACAAAACACAATTGTGATGTGTAAGTAGCACGAATGTAGGTAAGTATGTCTCTAGAAGCAGCCAGCAACATCCTGGAACTAATTTAAAGTTACTAGTTTGAAATGAAAAAAGTTATGCGTTTTTTTTACTTAAAATTTTGTATTCGATCGCTTCCGTTGAAGGATGAAAGTACAAGTTTTATTTTTATTAAAACTTCCAACAGCTGTCGTCCTGTTTTTGTCCGTGTTTGAATTTGGACAATGGCCGCCGAGTCTCGCTGAGTTTGGGGCGTTTTGTTGGTATGTTACGCTCGTTTTCGCTAGATGGGGTTGATTTCAGGATTGGCTTTTGTGCAGCTAAGTTATCTGTATAATTATATTATCGTGTTTATTTGAGGAGTGGACATCGCCGCCTGCGTATGTATTTTACCAATTAATATAAAATACTTTTATACACAGATCTTATTACGTAGGTAAGTAGGTACTGGGTTTAACATTCTTTATTTAGACGCTTCGTAGGTATGTTATCGAGTTTTTTCTTAAAATTCAGTGTGTTCACTTATTTAAAATGATTACCTAAAACGCCATTTTTTATAATTATTGAACATGATGTTTGTTCAAAATTATACAAAACAAAACACTATGTTCAAAGAATTTCAAAGCTTTGCAACTTCTGCAACCACTCAAAGGAATTTCGTATCCATTCCTTTGAAATTACTCAAAACAAAACCTTCGAGGTTTCCATAAACGCGCGGCCTAACAATATATCAGTCAAAAGTTTCTTAAGTACAATTAATTAAGTAAAGTCCTGAAAATCGGCCATTACTCTTCACTAGACCGATGCTCTTCAAAACTGAGATAAATTTAATTTAAGATTTACTTGGTGGAAGGTCATTATTTTCCGACGTTAATTTCCTTTAAATAGTCCTGTTTTTGTGATGCGGTACGAGGGCGAGACGGCCTTTATTTTAATAACATAGCCGTTGATTAAAGCGAGTCTATGTAAAATATATTATTATAGGTACCTATAATAATATTATATTTCTCTAGGTATGTTTGTGCTGTAAAAGGCTACTGAGTTAATTTTTGAAGACCCAGCAGTTGTTCTTTCTGCATGATACTAGCAGTCGCCTAATAATCCCAATAAATGTTTAATGAGCGTGATAGATATAAAATACTCCCAATTTCAGTACCTCCTGTGTGTCGTTCTTCGTCGCTCTTCAAGGAGGTGAAAATAAAGATGTAGTCAACAGAAAGCCTACCAGACCCCTCTTTTCATTAAAAGAAGGACGTGCATAAACTCTCTAAATAATTTGGAACCATTTAAGTTGTTCATTTTGCTTTATTCACGATTGTAACTTACAGCATAAACCAAGCTGAATAACAAACAATATAATATTATGACTAGGAGAAAACGTAAGAATAAGAAAATAAATTCACGCAATACGTCAACGTGACTTTTTTCGATTTTATTCAAATCAAAATATAAATGGTAATATTATTTATGTAACGCGATATGAGCCAACTTATTCTGGGTACCAATTTATTTTCCGCTGAACCTCGAACGTAGACTTTTTAGATGAAAAATAGGCTTGTTATAACTCCTACTACGAGCGAACGAATTTTAATATTGTAATTACGTAAATTTTTAATTCAGTGTAGTACTCACATCATACGTTTTATGATAAATTGAATTGTCCCCAAACAATCATAAATTTCATTATTATTCATTTATTGGATGACTTTTCATTAGTTTATTTTCTGCAAAATTGAGAAATAGTTTTTTTTTTGTTACCTACTTTTTATTTAATTACCATAACATATTAAGATATGACTGCCTCGTTGGTTTAGTGGTCACAAGCGCTACTGCTGAGCATGAGGTCCTGGGTTCATTCCCGAGCCGGGAAAATTATTATTGATTTTTTATCTGGAACTTTTCAGTAGCAGCCCGGAGTCTAGATTTATGCCCGGTTGATGGCAAAACATGACTGGCAAAAGTGGGTGTACTATAGGTACACCTCTGCCCAACGCTTGGGAAACAAGGCGTGATGTTATGTTAAATACAGATATGATAAGTGTCAAGGACGGATACAATAATGTATAGTCATTTTAAAGACTCAATTTTCGGAATCTCAACCCCAAAAAAAAAAGAATTTCTCATCATCATCACGTGCACTGTAAAACTCTCACTTTTTAAATTACTTGTAATTAAATCGTCCACCGGTGCCATGCAATTTTCACCTGAAAAGCCTTGATTTTCCATAAGAAATTGCTAAAGGGAGCCGTGAATTCAGAGCAATTACTGATATAATTCGTTGTGGCGGTTTTTGACGCGCCACCGTGGTACGGTACTCGTACTATCCAGTGTTTGGAAGATCGAAAGCGAGCGTTAAATTACGTGTTCGGGCTTTATAGGGTTATTATAGTTGCTAGTCATAAGACAAAGTGGTTAAGTGTTATTTTAAAAGTTGTCACAAAATTATTTCTAAATGTGTGTGAGATGGGAGGTGTGGTCAGCCAGCCTCAAACTGATCGCAGCAAGCTTGATTATCGTTAGAGCTACTCAATCTTTTTGCACAAAAGCTTTACACACAAGTAAACAAAGTCAAACCATCTCTAAAATTCACATCGGCGCTGTTTCAGATACCTTTAACGTAACCTTTTCATGAAAAACTACAAACAAGGTGAGCAGGAGGGGGCAGACGGATAAACAGCTCACCCTTTATGATGCAAATCCCAGCACTTCAACTGAAAATTCCTAGCAATGCCTGAAACGCTGAAAAAGACGCTCTCGGCTGGACGCACCTGGAATATTTAGTAGTGGAATATACGCCTTTTTTGTTTGTGTATACGTTTTAGATCAAGGAGTCACGTTCCGAAAGAGATAGGTGTTCTAGATAGGGTGGCGACACGTTTGTTGATTTTTTTTTCGTCTTTCTTTTCTGGGGTTTCTTCTTGGTGTTATGTTTATTGGAAAAAAAGAAAGTGGTATAAGTTTTATGGAGTTTCAAAGGTATTCGGCTCTCTGAATTACCTTTTTCTGCTAGTGATGGTACCTACTTAACCATAATGTAGGTACTAATTATCGTCTGGGAGGCCACCTGCAGTCAGTTTTTTGGGTTACTTTGAAATTGCGGGGACGGGTTCTGCGTTCGTGCCATATCAGGGTAACCCGCAATGCGTTGAAAGGTGATCCAACGCCCGGCTAGCTTACACGGTTACCGAGTTATTGACAATGCGATCACTTGGGAGGCGATTAGTATTATTAGTAATAAGCGGTAAAATAATAAGATTAGTATTCTAAGGTTAAGTAAGAAACGTCCAGCATAGCCTGGACTGGGGTCCAATACTACACTTGCTGAACGGCACATCTAACTATAAGAAAAAAAAAGTAAGAAAATAATACATGTTTATTTGCGGTAAACATGACTCAAAGAAAAAACATAAAACAAAAAAGAACAAGTGGTTCTGTATCACTATCTGGTATTGATACTAGAGAAGATGGAGAAAGTCCTTTGGTTCACTCCGATGGCACGTGTAAATTTACAAGCACAGACAGACGCACTGACGCAATGATCCTACTTGGGCTTTTAAAAGCTCTAATTTAACGAATAAAGACATAAATAATTAATTAAAGATTTATGTATTTAAAAATTTAATGTTTTGTAAATATTATCTTTAATTGTATATGTCAGAAATACGATACTAAGTTGACTAATCGGGATGCCAGCGCCACCTAGCGGCGTTCGGCAGAGTCTATAACGTAACGCTCGGACCGGCCCCCGGCCCTCGCTCAGCAGAGCAGACTTCATCGGTGGCGGTCAAGCAGTGAACACGTTTAAAAACAGTCTCGCATTCCGAATAGTTGTGTCGTGTACCTGTGTGTGTATTGCTAGTATGATTAATGTGATCGTAAATTATAATTTGATCTGAACTGCAAACGGTTTTTCTAACATTACCCATAGTTCTCCCATAGTAGCTAAAATATGGCTGATAATAACGAAAGAGACACATGCCCTCCTCCGTCGTATAAATAATTGTTTATTTAAATCAGCACCTTACTGGGATATTAATATTTGGATGGCAAAATATATGACGAAATGTGTCATCAAAGGAGATTTTCTTTTACCAAATAAAATTATTTTGACTGACCAAGATTTCTATCCCTTTAATAATAAAGCCAAATAACGAAATAAACAGTTTTGCTGGTGTAATCCTATAAGTGCTACAAAAGTAAAATAACGCTAAACCGTTACCTGTTCTCCCAACAGAAATTATTATGAAATTTAACACAGCAACGTGTCTGACTAAAGATCGTAGCATCCAGTAGATCCCTAGAGGGGTACTTATCAATGTATTGGAAGTACGTGCCAATACATTCCGTGTATGCAATGCTACTTCAGTAACGAGTTACTCGCCAGCTGCGATGCTGCATGCATTTCTTTAGATTTTTGACTTGGAAAGTATTTGCGTGACTAGTTGAGATCGCGAGTCTGCTTGCTTTTGTAAAGTTTTAAATGAAAGTTAACGGAATGAACAGTTTGATGAAGTAAGCCAGAAAGAACTTAATTTTGCATACGGATAAAATAATATAAAAAAAACTCTCCGTATACCTACGTTAGTTACAGAAAATACAGTTTCGACAGTATCAATCTTAGTTCCATTTACCGAGTAGGTACAGTCTGGGAAATAAATTGACTCCTTTTTCAATTTGCCGAGATAAAACCATTTCATACAACTGTCAAACAATTACAGTAGTGATTTGGAAATACGGACAATTTAAATTGGTAGTCAATTTGCTTAATCTTTACCCTTCATAAACGTTGCTTAAAGTTAAGTAACGATTAACGACTGTTTAAACGTATGTACATTTTTTTACGTTAATACAGTAAACGTCTCTTAACTCTAAACATCGTTTATGAATAAAGGGCTTAGTTTTCCTGAATTTGCAACAAAAAACAAAGGACTGATACTATTTTCTAAGAAAAAACAAAATTACAGTTTGTTCAACCCAAGAATCAATTTTAGCAGCTCACAATTAGCTGCAGTAATGGTGTACCAACAAATGCGTCTAGATGACTTTTGCATTTATAGCCATTGGGCAAAATAAGTAAATGTAAGGCTGGTTTCACAGCTGCCCGGGAGACCCGTACGGGCTCCTGGAACGGAGACACACGTGAGGCACTAGAACATTGTTTCACAGCGACGTGGTTGGTCCGTACGCGACCCGCTCTGGGTAGAGCCCGTACAACGTATCGTACTACTCCTTCGTTTCAGAACACTGCGGGCGCTACCCATACAGGCCCGTACGGGTCTCTGGTCAGCTATGAAACCAGCCTTAGCAACACTTATGCAACATTCAAAATAGATATTTTTCACAATAGTGAAATATAGAAGTATGGTCTTTACAAAACTATGTTCGTAACACCATCAAATTCTATTCTCTCTTCACCTCTTCTTCTTAATATTTTTCACCATTAATCTTGCATAAGTGCGCCATTTTGGCCAAAATTAGATTTTAATGCAGATATTCTTAGTTTTCTTGTCCTCTTTCGATAGGCATATTTAAAATTTCGATATTCGCTAAAAGTGGTGGATACAACCATAATTTTTGGATTGCTTAACATTGATTTTCTTTCATTTGGGCCGTAATGAAAAATATTTCATTTTTCACTACCGCAAACGTCGAAACAGGTAAACAAAATTATAAACTTGGAAGTATATCCCGTGATCTGTCTCTTTTGGTGTTTACGCCTCTAGCCATTTTAGATTTTTTTTTGTACTTGTCTTATACAACTCGAGATTTTATCAAGGTTGGTGGTTACGTTCCAAACTATACTAAAATATTTATATTTACTAAATAATCATCTCAAGGTTTTATAGAGGTGGTTGCGCTTCCAGATGCTTTTTAAATATTAACAATTTGACTTATACGTTCGATTATTATATTTTTAACGAAAGCGTCTTGTACTTTACTCTCAAAGTTTTATGCTATTGTTCAGCCCTAAATCACCTACGTAATAAACTAAAATATTGTTTATCTTATAGTCTTCCTTGGCAAAAGCGTGCGACGCGATTGTTCTGAGAGAGATAGCTATCTATATCGGAGAATAGGAGGGGTGGGGTAGGGCAATTGTTTACGAAAACCACGTGGCACGTGCCAGCCAGCCTTTTGGCTGCCATTGTAAGCAAACGACTGAGCATATTACGTTTTTAATAATGTATTGTGGTTAAAGTCGTTGTGTTTACAAGATGGAACCTAAAAATAACTGAAAACAGCTTGTAGACATGGCTCAGAAGTGGCCATGGCCAATAGTACTTAAGCAGGACCCCCTTTTTAAAGAAGAGTACCACCCTACCTATGTTCCATGCCTGTGGCGTTTGACTCTCGAGTATGACAGAATCGAACAGCTTCTGGAGGGTCTTAAGAACGGGTTTTCCACCGCCCTTCAGGAAATCGGCCGTAATTCCGTCACTATACCCGGCGCCTTGCCTTCAACGCAAAACTGGGCAAACGAAAAGATGATGAGCTGCGAGTGGGACAATTTGGAGTTGGAACCACAGAGGTCACCATTAGGTGACCCCTGTGGTTCAGTTTTATGGAAAAGTAAGGCCTCTTTATGATAAACTCTTTCTTCAGAAAACGTGAGCACAGAAAGTGGACCTGACCCTGATGGTGCAACAAAAAATGAGGTTGACTTCATTATGACGACAAAAATGAAGTATTCAATGATGTAAAAGGCACATTGAACTTAAATATCAAACTGGAAAGATCTCGATTGATGAAGTCTACGCTCCGACCAGCACTGATCCAAGTCTAAAACCCCGAGAGCTTTCAGCTCGAACTTCAGAACGCAAGAAAGTTCATAAGTGCCTTTTTCGTGCCTAATTGAAATAAATAATTTGAATTTGACTCTGACTTTAAGATGATCCTGGAGTCTACAGACGATGCACTCAAATACCGGTAGCGGCTCAATAGACACATCTCTAGGTCCTTGAAAAGCAACCTACGCCACTATGATACGAATCGTATTAAGGACGTTATGAAATGGAACAAAGGCACCAAGGTTTTTGCAAGACATCTGTCTGTTGGACAGAGCCAGCTTGCGAAACTGAAGACCGATAATGGCAGAATCGCATCCACCAAAACCTTAACTATCGAGAGTTTCTATGGACAGTTATACACATACACGTCAACTAGTAACCCCGTTACGATAATCTGGCAAACGATCTAAGAAGTAGATTGACCCGACACTATATCGAAGACATCCCGGACGTCAGCTTGTACGAGATTAGGATGGCTCTGAAGCACCCTAAAAACAACAAGGCGCTGGGTGATGACGGAATTACGAACGCACTCCTGAAGGCCATAGGAAAACCCGTTCTTAAGGCCCTCCGGGAGCTGTTCGATTCCGTCATACTCGAGGGTCAAACGCCACAGGCATATAACAGAGGTGTGGTGGTACTCATTTTAAAAAAAAGGGCTATAATGTCCTGTTTAAGAACTATAGGTCCATCAGACTTCTGAGCTTTGTCTACAAGCTGTTTTCAAGAGTCATCACAAATTATCTCGCACGCAGGTTTGACGACTTCCAGCCGCCCGAACAAGCCAGCGTATAGGCTTTAGCACCATAGACAGGCAGGTTATACAAAAGACCAAAGAGTATAACCTGCTTCTCTGCTCAGCGTTTATGGACAATGAGAAAGCCTTCGATTCGATCGAGACATGGGCTGTGCTGCAGTCTCTTCAACGGTGCCAAATCGAAAATCGGTACATCGAGGTGCTAAATTGCCTGTACAAAAATGCCACTATTTCATTCCGGTTTCAGGACCAGACCTAAAAACCTATTCTCCTGCAGCAAGGTATGAGACAGGGATACATTATCTCTCCGAAACTACTCACCGCTACACTGGAGAATGTCTTTAAGGTTCTGGACTGGAAAGGACTAGGCATCAACATCAATAGCGATATTATATATAATATCGCCACACACACTCACTAATCATTGCTGACGACATAGTTATGGCTGACACTATGGTGGACCTCTGTATAATGCTCGATGACCTCAGTAGAGCTTATGAAAGAGGAGGTCTTAAAATGAACATGGATATTACAAAGGCCATGTCGAATGCTTATGTAATACCTACTCTCATGCAGATCGGAGACGCTACGCTCGAAGTTGTGGACGAGTATGTTTACCTTGGACAAACTGTCCAGCTAGGTAGGTCAATCATCGAATTCCACTCGGCTAGGCAGCGTTCAGGAAGCTACGCAATACCTTCTTGTCCCACATACCGCAGAATCTCAAGACGAGTCTTTGACCAGTGCGTCTTACCCATGGCACTGAAATGTGGTCGCTCACGATGGGCCTTATCAGAAGGCTAAATTCATCCAAAGGGCAATGGAGAGGGCCACGCTTGGAGTTTCCCTACGTGATCAAATTAATTAAAATTTTAAAAGAAGATTGACACAATGAAATTAATTTCTAAAGGGGGATACCCCTTTAGAAATTAATTTCATTGTAATGGCACATGTGCCATTAAAACGTGTAAAATTAACGTCATTTAATTTCAAAGCAGCTAACTACGAATTAATCAATTTAAAATTATGAGAAGTACGTTGGAAAGAGCTACTGGAACCTTGTGTGAATGTTAACGTTATGTTGGGGGTATTTTATGAATCCGTTCAAGCTATAATTGAAGACATTATTCCTAGAATTATCCATGTAAGCCAAAACTTTCCCCCATGTTACTCTAAAACCTTAGTATGAGTTCCCAAGGAAAAGCATAGAAAACGTTTTAAAAAATATGAAAACCCACGTGACTAGATTGAGTACAGACTGCTCGATGAGTGAGCATGGTTGATTATGAAAAACTGCTATAGGAAATATGTTTACTCTGTGGAGAATATCATCCGGTCAAACCCCAAATCTTTCTGGTCCTTCGTTAAAACTCAAAATTCTTAATCCAGCTCTATGCCGTTCGAAATGACACTAAACGATTCAATAGCTACGACAAGTGACGATATTTGACAACTCTTTGCTACTCAATTCTCGTCTACGTTTTCTGTCACTAGCAGAATGTCCCGAGCTCCAACAAATACCCAAATATTCCCTCAGTTTATTCTCAGTAAAATTGCTTTTACTGAGAGGGAAATGCTTAAAGCAATAAACAGAATCGATGTTACCAAAGGAGCTGGTTCGGATGGGTTGCCTCTACTTTTCATTAAAAAAATGTTCGCGAATTTTTCATATTCCCTCACTCAATTAATTACTAAATCGCTTGAATCATCTACATTTTCAATATAATGGAAAAGGTACAAGAAGGTAGTGCCAATATTCAGAAAAGCTGCTTGTGCAGATGCTAAAAACTACAGACCAATTTCTATCTTGTCTATTTTCTCAAAAATCTTTGAATCAATGATTTGCCTATTATATTAACATTCCATGTAAAACCACAACTATCCTCGAAACAGCATGGCTTCTGCATCAAAAAATCTAATGTCACCAATTTGGTTTCATATGTTGACGAGATCTGTATGATCATTGACTCTGGCCAACAGATCGACGCTCAGTATATGGATTTCAGTAGCGCTTTCGATAAGGTCAGCCATGAAATTCTCCTGCTGAAACTACGTGATCATGGTGTACACGGACCTTTACTGAAGTGGTTCAGATCATATTTGTGTAAGCGAACACAAAGAGTGGTGGTAAATGGTTATCAATCCCGCGAATACGTTGCAACCTCTGGTGTGCCCCAGGGATCTCATACTGGGCCTATCTTTTTCATTGTTTTCATTAATAACATAGTGAATTGCATCAAACATAGCCAATGCTCGTTATTCGCCGATGACCTTAAAATATACCGCAAAATAAAAACCCAAGAAGACATAACCCTACTCCAGTCAGATCTGAATTCAATACAGAATAGGTGTGTGGTAAATGGGATGGCTCTAAATGCCAGCAAATGTTATCACATAACGTTTACTCGGAAAAAGCACCCCCTGCTATCAACTTACTCCCTCAACGGAACATCACTGCAACAAGTTAAAAACATACGGGATCTAGATGTAGTGCTTAGCATCGATCTGTCATTTGTCACACATATCAATAACTTTATAAAAAAGCAATACAAATGGTTGGGTTCATCAATAGAGTTGTCAAAGAGTTTCAAGTAATCTTGGCCTTGAAAGTGAAACGGCTAAATTACTTTGAATTAGACTCATTGAAGCGACGAAGGGTCCTAAATGATGTGACAACCCCATAAAAAACTGATAACGGGATGACTTCAACCCCAGACTTGCTTAACAAAATCAGTCTAGACGTACCTCGTCACTCTCACCTCCGGTCGAAGCGTACTATTAGAACGTTTGCAACTAAACAGTGTTGCACAAACCTGGGCCACCATGCTCCGCTAAACAGGATCTTGACCACGATCTTGACCTACTACAACAAAGCTTATTCCATTGACAGTAAACAAACCTAGATAATTATTCTACAATGGTTTTGCTATTAGGTAATAGTACTGGTATTACCAGAAAGGACATAGTGGATGGTGTGAACACCTTATTAAAGTTAAATATAGGAAAGCTAATGTTGTGTGCTTTACCTTACTCTGATACTTTATCAGTTTATGAAAATAATTATATTTATAAGTTAAATAGTACTATTCACAGGCTGACATGTTGTCATAGTGACAAATTATTGTTTTTTGACACTAACAAGTTTGTTAGTGGTTTTAAGTTAACTCAGAGAACTTTATCTCTGTCTTGGGAATGTAGACATATGATTGCTATGTTGATAGCATATAATATTAATGAGGTTATAGCTAATATAACAAATTTTAGTATTAGTGACGAGTCTGTGTTGTCTAGTTATACTAACAACATAGTGATTAATAATTATGAGTCATCATGTTGTACGAAGGAGAATCCACCTATAATACCAACATCTTTGGAGGCCACTAGCAGTCAGATAGGGTATTCTCTTCCTGCTGGAATTCATACAGACTTTCTAGACTCTTCTGTTGTAGTTGTGGAGGTCACTCCGGATAACTTTTTAAACTAGTTAGTAAGACAACAGAAGTTACCCCTTCAAATAACCAATTATTATTAGAGAATAATAAAAAGGTATCTTCTGGCAATATAACACTTAATAATAATAAAAAACCAAAGGGGGGGCAACAAACTTTAAAATTATTCAATCAAAATATCCAAGGTTGCTCTTCCAAATTACTGGAAATAGAATTATTTTTAGAAAATACTAAGTTTGATGTTGTTTGTATAACAGAACATTGGTTAAAAGATCATCAAGTAATGTCAATTAACTATGAAAATTATTGTGTAGTTAGCCATTTCAGCCGAAAACGTATGATACATGGAGGATCATTAATATTAGTAAAAAATGCTATTAAATCGAAAGAACGAAAAGACATAATCGGACTGTCTGTTGAACACACCATTGAATTGTCCTGTGTTGAGCTTGATAAGCATGTTATAGTATGTGTATACAGACCTCCAAGTTACCAGAATCTTTCTATGTTTGATTCTGTAATGGAAGATGTGCTAAAGAAACTAAATGCTAGTAGTAAGTCAATAATCATATGTGGTGATTTTAATATTAATCTATTAGAAAATAACTCTAATACTGTCAGACTATTAAGTCTTTTCAGGTCATTTGACTTGTCAAATGTTTTTATTGAACCAACCCGAGTGACAGCTTCTTCTGGCACTTGTATAGATAATATTTTTTGTAACTGTGATTACTTACATAAACAAATTATAAATAAGTTGCCATCTGATCACAGTGGACAAACAGTTACTTTTTGCTCCTACCTACCTTTACGAAAAATTCAAATAAGGTTTAGGCCGATTACATGTAAAAATCTAGATAAATTAAATAATGCTTTGGCAAGTAAATTATGTATTCAGAGTTTTAATAATATATGTGACCCAAATGAGTTCTACGCCGAGTTCTTTTCACTATTAAACAAACAATTTACTGACACTTTTCCACTAAAGACCAAAACAATTTACACAAAGTTCTTATTTAGTGATTGGGCGACTCCAGGTATTCGCAAAAGTAGGGAAAAACTTTTTGAACTTTATGGTCTAAAGCAACACATGAATAATACAAGCTTTCATCAGTATGTTGCAAAATATTCTAAAACTTTTAAAAGTGTGTGCAAAATAGCTAAAGCTCTTCACATTAGCAATAAAATAAAATCAGCTGATGATAAAATAAAAACTACCTGGCAAATAATAAATAATGAAACCGGTAGGAAAAAACAGCGTAATACTGAATTTAATTTAGAGACTGCTCATGGTCCCATCAACTCAGATGTAGAAATAGCTCAGGAATTTGAAAACTTTTTTGTTAAAAAACCACTGAAGCTTTAAATTCCTCACCCGCGCTTTCTGCTGCCTTACTTAGAAAGAATGTAAAGGCATGCCCTTTGGAGTTTAGGTTTCAGCATACAGACCCCCAGGCTGTTATAAAAGCTTTTAAAGATCTTAAAATTAAATCAACAGAAGATCTGTGGGGAATGTCTGTAAAAGTCTGTAGATCTGTCATCGAAACCATTGCGCCTTATTTAGCATTCATATTTAACACTAGTGTAGACCAAGGCGTCTTTCCGGATCTCATGAAACATAGTAAAGTAGTTCCTTTGTTCAAATCCGGTGATAGTAAGGAACCCAACAATTATAGGCCTGTGTCAATTCTGCCAGTTCTCAGTAAGGTGTTTGAAAAGTTGATTCTCAATCAAATGTTACGGCACTTTAATAAAAATTCCATCTTTCATGATCAACAGTACGGTTTCACCAAAGGGCGTTGTACCACTGACGCCGGTGTCGCCCTAATAAAGAACATTTTTAACGCCTGGGAAGAAGCACAAGATGCCATTGGAATTTTTTGCGACCTCTCGAAGGCTTTCGATTGCGTAGACCATGAGACACTTCTGCTGAAACTGGAGCACTATGGGATTAGGAATACAGCTCTTGATTTACTAAGATCATACCTGAAAGATAGAAAGGTTAAAGTTCAAGTCAACGGCACAAACTCATTAGGGTCTGAAATGGTAATGGGCGTTCCTCAAGGTTCGATATTGGGTCCATTCCTCTTTTTAGCTTATATAAATGATTTACCCCAATTATTTCAAAATCAACCAAAGATGGTGTTATTTGCAGATGACACATCATTGATATTTAAAATAAACCGACGGTCACAAAATCTTGACGACGTGAATAGCTGTATTGTTCAGGTCCAAGATTGGTTTACGGTAAATAATTTGGTACTAAATAATAAAAAAACAAAATGCATTAGATTTAAATTACCAAATGTTAGAAGCAGCGAATGTGACATCATATTGAATGGAGAAAAACTGGAATTTATTAATCAAACAGTTTTCCTAGGAATCACGCTAGACGAGAAATTACAATGGGGACCCCATATAACATCTCTCGCGGGGCGGCTAAGCTCGGCCGCTTATACTGTTAGAAAGATAAGACAGTTAACAGATGTAGAAACCGCGCGTTTGGTCTATTTTAGTTACTTCCACAGTATTATGTCGTATGGCATTTTACTATGGGGTCGGGCTGCTGACATTGAATCCATTTTTATTTTACAAAAGAGAGCTGTCAGAGCCATTTATAATCTAAGTCGTCGCGAATCTCTCAGGGAACTATTTAAAAAGATTAATATTATGACGGTACCTTGCCAATTCATTTATGAAAATATTATGTATGTGAGAAAAAATCTACATCTTTTTAATAAAATAAGTGAAAGACATAATTTTAATACTAGAAATAAAGATAAAATAGATCAACCATTTTTCAGACTATCTAAAGTAAATACATCTTTTATGGGGTACTGTGTTAAATGTTACAACAGAATACCTTGTGATATATTAGAATTAAATGAAAGAAAATTTAAAACTCATATAAAAAGTACACTTTGTAAACAAGCATATTACAAATTAGAGGATTATATCCAAGATAAAAATGCTTGGAAACATGCTGGTCCTGCTCCATAGGACAATTTAGAATCTAGACAAAATCAAACTGGTTGCCAATTTAATTGTATTTTTTTTTTTTTTAAACATTAATTTTCTATTCTGTGATTACTTGAACTCACACACTGACTTATTATTAGTAGTACTAGTTAAAATGTTAAGAATATCGTATAATTTTACAATGTTTGTAAATATGTGAGCACCATGCATCTATCACATAATTAATTTATGTCATTCCTTCATTTTTCATTCTTTTTACCTATCGTCGTATAGTAATCTTATTCTAGGTGCATCGTCTTCACATATAATTATATAATTAATGTATACAGAATATTGTGAAAATATTTTAAAAGAGTAACGGTGGAGTTTCTTGCCCATTCTTCTCCATACGAAAACTACCTTTTGGAATGGGCGACTAGAATCAATTATTATATCTTTTTTTTGTAAATGTTGACGTTCATAAGTGCCTTTTTTGTGCCTAAATGAAATAAATTATTTGACTTTGACTTTGACTTTGAGTAGCATTGACATATTCGCTGACAGTCTACCAAAATTAAAATTAAAATCATTAAAATCAACCTGTGATTCGGTCCACTTCTACTATTTTAATTCAATAATATTTTGATTTTGAGTATAATTCTTTTTTATCAATATAATTCAGAATAATCATATCCCATTATAATGTAATTAAAGTTCAATTGTCGAATTTATTAGTACCTAATGTTTTATTTATAATTTTTATTTTGAAACGTGTTTTCTTTCTTAGTTATTACTACTTAATTTAATTCTAATTTAACGTACAGTATAAATGTAATTAAGTTATGTTTATATTTTTAATTTAACTTTTCCTTGTGTTCTTTATTCTAGATATTTATTTCAATTGTAATTCAGATTCGTCCTTTTCTTTTGTGAATGATGTGCATGCCTCTAAGTAAGTTATTTACACAGAATCCCATCGCAAATGCCGTACATGTCTTATTTGTCAATAAGTTGTTTGTGTGCCTATACCAAATGAATAAATAAACCGACATAGCCCGAAGAGTTGCCAAACTTAAGTGGCAATGGGCAGGGCAAATTGCTCGCAGTACAGATGGCCGATGGGGCCATAAGGTTCTGGAGTGGCGACCGCGCACTGGATGACGTAGTATTGGAAGGCCTCCCACAGGATGAACCGATGACCTTGGTTGTAGGCCGCAGGAATCCGCTGGATGCGGGAAGCACAGAACCAGTCGAAGTGGTGGTGCTTGGGGGAGGCCTATATCCAGCAGTGGACGTCTTTCGACTGAAATGATGATGATGATGATTATTATAGCAGAATGATTGCTTTCACAATGACATACTATTACGTATAATTATTGCTGTGATTAAACATTTTTGATTCAATATTGATTCTTGTATTTTTAATGCTATGTTCTGGACTGTACTGTTGTTATGTGTAGGTGTAGCACTAAACTATCAAACAAATAACCTGATCGGCAAAGTTTAACTTATTTACCTGAGCTTATAATGAGAAATCATTGATAAGAAACGCAACCAACACTTGCAGCACATTTTGGACAAAGAGATTGTAACTTACATCGTAAATTGTTAGTTGATTTCGTATGAATTGCTATACCCTGAGCTGTTGCTGCAGGAGCTTTTTTTTGGCGTAACCGACTGTTTTATTTATTTGTTAGGGAGTATACGAAGTCTCTTTTTTATTTGTTAGATTTACTGTAAATATTATTCTACGATTTTCTTTATCTCAAAATTCTAAAAACTTTTGTCTTTTGCTTTTTTAAAGCTATAAGCACAAAAAAGTTATGTTGAAAAAATGCTTTTATTTTTTGGCTCTCCTGAAAAGTAGTGTTTTGGTGGATACGCCCTTTGTGCCTAAAGGTCGATATTTAATTTAAGGCTTGTGACTTTACAATACATACCTACTTACGTTCAAAAAAGGTCATCTGATCTCATAATGAACTTCAAATACTCATTTGCATACCGAATACCGGCTTACATATTTTAAAGCTAATTCCATATATCTAAATATTAGACATTCACAAATCAAATTATAACGCCTATGCGATATAAGTTTGAAGATTTTCTTTGTGAATGTGCCAAAACATTACCACAGCATTGCAGTTCTCATTTTATATCGTGTGTAATTGTATAATATTGTTAGCAACGTAATACAAAATGTAGCACAGTACAAGCATCTTTCGTCAGCACAACAAAACATTTAATTCCGATTATTACCGCAGTGGCGCTGTACGATATTCTGTAACGAGGTTACATGTGAAAGAAAGTCTTTCCGATTAAGTTCCCGCAGTTTGCCATAGATGTCGGTAGTGTGCGACAGAGGAAAAGCGTTTTTTCTTTTCAATAATTTTTCACGAAAAAATGATACTTGATGATAATTTATGACTATTAAAATTTAATATAAATTAATACTCGAAAGAGGATAAATAGTTATTACAATAACTAATTGCTATTCAGATTAATATTGAAAGTATTACACTTCTTAAATATGAAGCCAATCATCATTATATTATTTGTTAAAGTGGGGATGAATTTTGAGGGAAAAAATATAACCTTTTTGCTGTCGCGAAGTGAAATGAAATGCAATTGCATATTCCGTAAATAGAATATCGAAATCACTAGTAGAGTAATAAAAGCTGTCCTATTTAATTGTGAGCCGTTACTGTTTACGTAATCAGGCACGAATTATAAATAAAATGTTGCAACTTTGTAACTTACCCACAACCTAAGGTCTGCTGAGTAGTCTTTTCTTGAGCTTATTTATAAAGACGTCAAATAAAAAGCATGAATAATTTCCCGACATTATGTATAAAGGCAAATGCACACCCGCACACACGTACGACACAATATTATTATTGTAGTTTACGAGCTGGTCGCACACTGCGCTGGAACTGCGACAGTTTTGTGTCAAAATATGCTCCATAAAGACTCCGCAAACACATTTAACTAAGTTTAGACACACACTTGCGATTATTAATGGTGACGGCAGTTTCATATTCACAGCTTGCGACTGTCGGCTTTATGTTCTAGTTTTCTGGCGTAGTTTTGGGAAAAATATGGGTCGCGTACTGAAGGGTGTCGTAAAGACAATTAGGGGACAGAAGTTTTGTTAGCAAACCGAAAGGAAAAATGGAAAACAAATTATGTAATGTCTACGGAAAAATCTTAAAGTCAATTTGCCATGTCCGATTTGTTATTTTATATATCATTGCGACCGATGTTAGATATAAATTATGTTTGGAAGATGAATAAATTCACCGTCGACCTTAAATAAATTTGGGAAAGGGACAAGAGGTGATGATCTACCTATTCGTTACTTTGCATGTAAAGTCAGAAAAATTAATTATTAAACAAATTGAAACACTATGTCAACTTGCCTTACTACCCATTTCATACAACTGTCAAACAATGACAGTAAAGTTGTGATTTTAATAACGATTTAAGTTTGTAGTCCATTTAGTAAACTATAACCCTGACTACCTAACGATGTCTTTTTTTATCAATATCAACACAATGACACTCCAAAATAAGTTTCACAAATATTCAAAATGTCAAATTATTTCAAATAGGCACGTAAAAGGCAATGTAGAATGTCAAAAGAAATAATTTAAATTGTGTATTATATTATTACTAGCTTTTGGTCGCGTCTTCGCCCGCGTGGATATCGAAAAATATTCCACGGAAACGGAGTACCGGGATTAAAATAATAAAACCTAACGCAGGGGTCTACCCGTATGCCAAATTTCATTCAAATCAGTTCAGCCGTTTTAGCGTGAAAGCGTAGCAATCTCTATATTGTGTATTGCTATCGAAACTCAAGCGTAGTAGCGATAGACTCGCCTCCATCATATGAAGAGTAAATAGGTGATTAAATGTAATTGAATTGAAACTTGTGTGGTCATAATACTTCACATAACTAAATGAGTGAGACTCGAGCAGTGCGTGTGGTGGCAGTAAGCGCGAAGTGCTCGCGAATTTATATAATTTAATTAGAGATACACTTTTTGTGCGGTATAAGGTATAAGCGAAAGTGACTGTTATGTACTTTAACAGAAACAGAAGTGACTAACAGAATATTATTATACTAAATGCAAACACTATTGAAAATATCCTAACCTAAACGACCGGATTCGTTATTTTTATTTCTGGAGTCCTTGTAGAAAAATCCTTATCCTGTCCTGAGATTGACGATTTTAAGGAAGGACGTACTTATTTTATTTATTTATTTATTAAAACTTTATGCACAGGTAAAAAAATACTGTACAAAGGCGGACTTAATGCCTGAGACATTTTATACCAGTCAACCTTAGGGTGGTGCAGAGACAAAACATGGCAGGTGAAGGGATGGGAGAAGGTTTTTCAACCGATAGAGCGACCGCAGCGTTCCGGTGACTTTTTTACTTACAGTCGTGACCTGCTTTCGCCAGTCAAGACATGTGTCAACATGCAGACCGAGATCCTTAACATCGGAGCTAAACGGGATGACTGAGTTGTCAAACATTACAGATGGCACAATTAAGCCATTCAGCTTCCTCGTACTGGAGGTGCTCCCTACAATGATAGCCTGACACTTGGTAGGATTAACTTATGTTGTAGCACGTCTTAAAAGAGTTTGTTAACTGTTATTAGTTGATTGGATTCACAAGCATGAGGTTAATGTTTTGGGGGTTTGTGCAAGGGCTAGACTAGTAGGTAATTTAAGATCGAAGAACTAACATATTAGCCGCTTAGCACCTATGACTTAATCCTAAAAAAAATACAAGCAGTGCTCCTTAGATTTTGTGCGCGTCTTTAGTATAATTGTGGAGAAAATTAAGGCCTTTTCATGCGGGCCGTGCCCCGGGCGCGTAATTACGAGTCCTAGAGCATAGCGGCGCCTCGTAAATTGAGCATTTTACGCTTTTATTTGATACTCTTGATGTACCGTAAATGATATCGCAATACGTATTTTTTAAAGTGAGTGTTGAAAATAAAGTCCTTTTAAAATGAAAGATGGCCACTTGCTGGTTTAAATGTGAGTGACGAAATTAAAAATGTGAAGAAGTATTACCAAACTCAGGAGCACGTATTTTAGAAACAAATATTGTGTAATGATTGTAAAAGACAAATTTATTATTACTTCTTCTTCTTTTCGTGTGGTTAGTAAACTAACCTGGTGTCAGAGTTTGAAAGCCGCCCACGGGCCTCTGACTTGGCTTCACATGCCGTCGAGAAATATCTCTCAGGCATGCCGGTTTCCTCACGATGTTTTCCTTCACCGTTTTGAGCAAGTGATAATTATATAATACGCACATGAATCCGAAAAGTCAGAGGTGCGTGCCTTGGGTTCGAACTCGAGACCTATGACTTTTCAGTCTGACGGTCACACCACTAGGCTATCACTGCTATATATGTATATGGTATTACTTTTTAACAGAAGACAGAATAAGTAGTGTCCTACTAATATAAATATTTCTATGCCGTTTTCGTTTGAGCTCTTGATAGATATTATGTTTACGACGGCAGCAGCAAACACTGCGTTACCGTGCTTCAGGTGATTTCGGTGATAAGCGTAAGTACAGTGATGTGTGGCCGGCTTCATGTTTCATCTCGACGGATCTCTTCGACGCAAAGAATGTCGCAGTGATTTTTGCGGTAAACATCAGAAAGAATTTCAGATTTTTCATGTGAAAACCTTTCGATGTTAATCGAGACTACACACACAGCCGTTTTTGTAAAAGGATTAGCCAATCAGCGTGGATACGTAGAGTATAGTGGCTCTGTAGATGCGTCCTGCGTGCTCCTTTCATGCAACCCATTATCGACACGCATAAAAAAAAAAGAATAGTCACTACACCTTGAAAATAAAGTTTATTTTTTCAGGAACTACTAAATTTTTGCAACCACTCTTATTTCAAAACAGTCCTTGTCCATTTCTTATTTGTTTTTTAACTGCATCAAACCTTACCAAACATGCATTTTCTTCAAGACATTATTTATATCGCAACAAACTTAGAACATAAGCTGAGAACAGCAAACGGTTTCCTTAATAGTGGCCGTATCTTACTTTGCACCTGTTACTGCAGTATTACAGCCGTGACCTGGATTTAATAGGTATATAATTAGCTACGTAATTTTATTAGATGAAGTTGCTAACGGTAAATACTAGCACCTGAAATTAGAAGCACTAATTATAAAGGTATCTTGAGATTGGTTTAACAGTTATATCTCAGTGTGATCGGATTTTAGGTAAGATAGTACAATCGTTTTATTGATTCCCTATTAGGCGTAAAAAGGGATGATAAATTAGGTTTACTACTTAAGTGCTTAATTAAATGTAGTAGTAAGTACTACAATGCTAACATTTTAAGCCACTCGAAGTCTGTTTCCCTAAGTCGTGGGTCTGGTCAGTCACTTGTGGGTGCATAAAACGAAGAAAATATGGTATTGTCATATTATTAAACATTCTAATGAAATTATGTTTTCGAATGCTTTTGATAATATACCAGTCGTCCCACGAGAGACGTAGTTGAATTAATAGTACAGAACTAAATAAGGACGAATAAAATAGGCTGCTAAACCACAAAGGATTCAAATAACCAATTCATCTTGTTTAAAATATCTATAGTTTAGTCTGTAAGCAAATTACACTAAGCCTCTCTATAAATAGTCAGATCCGGACCAATTCGAGATCAAAGCTTTCAAAATCGAATTCATTTCAACCTTATAGTATGTCATACCAGTATGGGTAGGTACCAGCAAAAAACTTGGCTCCCACTATTTCTATTAAATAAACATACGAATATAAATTACATAAACTAATATAAGATCAAGGTCTGTGCGGGTACATGCATACAATATTTCCCTATGGACTGAACCCGACCAAAATTAGAAGACCTTCCATCCCCTCTTGACTTCAAACGCTTAGTAGTTTTTACAAGGGTCGTGTTAATTTTCAGGGTAACTGAAAATGTGTTGAGGGGTCAATGGGAAATGGTTGTTTCTACGTTGGTCGTATCATATGGAATTTCAGATGTTAGGGGAGAATTTTATAGAGACCGCAGTTTTTTGGTGTTGTTTCGGTAAATAGGATCGCGAATAGTTACTGCTACTTATTGGGTAAGTTGTATTAAAGGGGTCTGGATAACTAAGTTAGGAAAAGCGAGCTCTGTATTCATCACCATGGATCATACAAGTAAAGGTCGGTATGAAGTTGTATGAGCAACCAGGGGCCCAAGTCTGCTATTTTTATAAATTCGTCATTCCAACACGATCCCATTGTCATTTTGCTAAAAGTTTCATTGGTTGATCATTGTATTCTACAAACACGATACTCGTTACGAATTAAAAGAAATGACTGCACAATGACGTTCTCATGGTAGGTCATTGATCAAAGGAACTGTCATAATTTTTGCAGATTACCGCCTAAGTCAGTCATTCATTTTTCATTAAGTACGAGATTACCAATAGATATCATTTCTTTCAATGGAGTGTCAGTGGCTGACCATTGGAAAGTCATAATGACGCCAACATGATAATAGATTACCAAACTTGTCAAAATCAACAATTATGGAATCAATGATAGACCATTCTGACACTATTGTAATAGCAAACTTGAGGCCCTGCAGTAGCTCCTTTCTGTGAGATTACAACAAACTGCAGTCACCAATCCCAGTCTACCACATGAGGCAGACTTGTGACAATTTTTTATTTGCTTTTCAGCATTCTTATCCCATCATAATTATAATGAGGCCTTTTATACAAGAGTCTAACGTCAATACCAAATTTAATTTAGAAGGTTCTACATACTCAAAAAAATACATAAAACAAAATCACCTTAATTATCCTTCAGATTACCAGCCGTTCAAAAAACATGGAAGCATTGATACCAACATTCAACATCAGAAAAAGTATTAATATCCGCAGTCATACCCGGGAAGCTGTATTACACCCGGCTAAATTGACTTATATCCGTGTCGAGCCGCACTGAGATTACGGTACAAAGACGCAGAAAAATTGGAGGTGCTTCTATTTGGAGGTGCTGTCGCTGTTGCCCACGACTTTGTCTGCGATCCAGAATAAAAAGTACCCTGTGTCCTTCTCCTGGTCGCAGGCCGCCTATCTGTCAAACATTACGATCGGTTCAGTGATGCGTGGAGAGGTTCCAGACAGCCATAGTTAGTTTTAAATTTATGGATGGAACACCCTGTCTCCTTGAGATTCGGCATATCAGCTTTAGAAAAAGAAGTGATTCCGAACAGGATTAGGAAATTTAATAAATTAAATTTGGGATTTTATTTTGTTTTTCATAAAGCAGTAATTTGCACACAGTAAATTATACATTTCTGGTTTCCTAATAAGTTAAAGAAGATAATTAACTCAAACTCAAATCATTTATTTCAAATAAACCAATTACAGGTACTTTTGAATTGTCAAGGGGTCGGGCAGTCATAAAGATGAAGCTAGTTGCCCATTCCAAAGCGTAGTAGGTTCCTATGGAGAAGAACGGGCAAGAAACTCCATGGACACTCGACCCCAATGTTGAAATTATACATGTGAGAACAATGTAGAAAGGCGTGCACGTTAAAAGCGTCCATAATAAAAATATAAAAACAAAAATAATTTAAAAAATAAAATAAGCCATGGCAGCTAAGAGATATCCAGTCTCTACTGACGGCGCCCGTTCACGAACATGACGCATGGATAAGCATCACTTAGCTCAACCATTTTGAAGGGAACTTAATGATCCAACACGCACACCACCACCAGCGAGACATTTGAGTGAGCATGACATACTCTCAGCCGCCAGGGCACATTAAAGTCAATGAGAGACGTACTCAGTAAATGGTATATTTAAAGTAGGTAAACAGTGCTCACATATGTGCAATGCAGATATATAATTCTAAGAGATTGAATTTATACAATGTAAATATAGTTTTTCAATCTTCAGCAGCTCCAACAATATTTTCCAATGCTAATCAATTAGTTTATGCGCCCTTGTGGAGCTGGACCAGCGTTGAGCCAAGCATTTTTGTCAACGATGTAATCCCCCAACTTATAATATGCTTGGCTGCATAGTGTGCGTTTTATACAAGATTTAAATTTCGTTTCATGCATATTATATAGGCATATTATGCATTTTTACAGTTAAACTCATGTTTTGAAGATTCCTTACTACAGATAAACCTGTAACGTCATATTCTAGCGAGTTGTAAATTTCTTAAAATACTTAAGAAAATCTTAACTTCTCATTCAAATATAAAAATTATTAACACAGAATTTTTTTTTTTTTTTTTTTTTTTTTTTTTTCATTATGAAGTACTCGCTAATAAACGGTTACTCATACAATTACAATCTAGACCTTGAGGCTAATAAGTAATTTAAATTTAACTTAATTTGCTAAACCTTATACAAAATTAAGAATGTGTCCATTGGCACTTTTCTTATAGTCTCTATTAAGTTGAAAGACACTTTGTTCACGTGTTCTTTAAACGTAGCGAAGCACTCACTGCACTGCACTGCATTACACTAACTTTACTAAACTAACTCAAATGGTTTAGTTCTTTTTAGTCTTCTCACTATGTCTGTGGTGTCAAGTAGCTGGATAGCCTCGACGTTCACATGATGAAGAAGCCTCTGCTCGTGTGCTTCGGCGTGTTTTTTTATAACTTCAGTTACAAGATCCACTCCAAGGTCTCGGTGGATGTCATCATTTCTGACGTACCAGGGAGCATTTACTATAGCCCGAAGTACCTTATTTTGGAATCTTTGTATGATATCAACGTTAGTCCGTTTTGTACATCCCCAAAGTTGAATGCCGTATGTCCATACTGGCATGAGTACTTGCTTGTATAAAAGTACTTTGTTATACACTGACAAGTTAGAATGTCTGCTAAGTAGCCAGTACATATTTTTATAGCGAAGGTCTAACGCCTGGCGTTTCTTTTTGACATGAGCCTTCCAGCGAAGTTTTGCGTCTAGCGTCATGCCCAAGTACTTTGCCGTATTTTCGTGTGGTATTACACGATTGTTAATATATACTGGTGTATAATTAGGTCTTTGGTTTGTGAAGTCGATATGTGTCGATTTAGATTCATTTAATTTGATTTTCCATGTTTTTGTCCAATCGGTGATGGCATTAACGGCAGTTTGTACCTTCTCCACTGCTTCTGTGTGAGTGACACCTGTAGCCATGATAGCCGTGTCGTCTGCAAAAGTAGCAATGACGCTGTTATTGGTTTCAGGGATATCGCAGGTGTACAATAGGTACAGGATAGGTCCAAGAACACTTCCTTGCGGTACACCAGCTTTTATTTGTTTGATATCTGAATAAGCATCCTCATGTCTCACTCTAAATGTCCTCTCAGTTAAATAGGATTCCAAAATATCCACAAATTGTTTTGGGAGCATTTTACTTAACTTATATATTAGGCCTCCATGCCATACCTTATCAAATGCCTGAGCTACATCTAGAAATACTGTAGAACAAACTTTCTTATCTTCTAATGTTTTTTCAATAACATTGGTTATCCTATGTATTTGGTCTATTGTGGAGTGTTTTTCTCTAAAACCGAATTGGTAGTTGGGAATCAGTTCTCTGTCTTCTATAATAGGTTTTTAACGCCTGAGTAGTAGTTTTTCGAACAATTTGGATATAATTGGTAAGAGTGATATGGGCCTGTATGATGTTATTTCTCGAGGTGGTTTTCCAGGTTTAGGAATCATGATAACTTCAGCAACTTTCCACATACTAGGCACATGTTTTAACCGAAATGTGGCATTGATAAGGGTTGTAAGTTTCACAATTGCTTTACGTGGCAGATTATGTAGGAGTTCTCCAGTGATTAGGTCGTATCCCGGAGATTTCCTTTTTGCCAAATTTTTGATAATGTTGTTAACTTCTTTTGGAGTAACAAGTTTTATTTCTATGTTGTCATGGTGAGTCGCGTCCAGTGTTATATTTTCAGAGCTTTCCTCGCTGTTCGTTTGAAAAGTTTGCTCTAGATGTTCTGCAAATATAGTCGCTTTCTGTTCATTATTTTTGGCCCATTCGCCATCTGGTTTTTGAATAGGTGAAACGTGATTGATAGGCTTTTTTAAGCTTTTAGTGGCTTGCCATAGTGAGTAATCAGATGTGCCATTACTTGACAGTTGACTAAGGTAATCATTTGTTGTCTCATCGTGAAATTCCTGAATTGCTCTACTTAACCTTTTTGTGAGTTTATTTAGCAGAGTTTTATCAGGCGGATATCTAAATTGTTGCCACTTTTGTCGCTGGACTCGCTTTATGGCTATTAGATTTCTAATTTCCAGTGGATATCTTTGAGTTGCAACTCTTCTTTTCATGTCAGGTGTATTTCGCCAGGCACAACGTTGGATGTCGGTAATAAATTTTGCTACTTCGTCATCTACTTGCTGTTTGTTTTTGAGGGATACTTTGAGGTCTATACAGTGGTCTAAATCAAATTGAAAGCTCTCCCAGTCAGTGTTTTTGTTCACTAAGGTTGGACTGCTTTCTTTTTGTATTATTGTCTCGCTTAGAGTTAAGATAATGGGTGAATGATCAGAATGCATATCATATCCTTCTTCTATGTTAAGGTATGCAGCTGACAAATTCTTATAAATGAAGAAGTCTATCAAATCTGGTGTTTTTCTAATATCGGTAGGCCAGTAAGTGGGTTTGCCCGTTGAAATCACATTGCACTTGATTTCTCTGATAGCACATAGCAATTCCTTACCCTTCGTATTAGTTAGCCTAGACCCCCAATGTGTGTTCTTTGCGTTAAAGTCACCTCCAAATATGAATGTGTTTCCTAGAGCTTTCAATAGATTCCTGTACTGCTCTGTTTTCAGCGCATACTTAGGTGGAATATATACAGCTGATATAGTAATATCATGATGTTTGGTTCTGACCACAACAGCTACAGTTTGTGCAAATTGTTCTTCGCATTTGTGTTCCAAGTAATGGTAGATGTTATCTTTAATAATGACGGCACTGCCACCACTCGCTTTGTTGTTGGGATGCAGTGCGTGATATATGTTATAGCCTGTTATGTGAATAAAAGATTCTCTCGTAAAATGAGATTCTGAAATGAGGCATACATCAATTTGCTCTGTTGTTAAGACTGCCTGCAACTCGTTTCGGTGTTTCAGGAGTCCGTTTGCATTCCACGTCATAATTTTTAGTGTGTTTTTCATTTTTGGTTTGAATGAGTAGGTAATTGTTTACTTTCTATGTTCCTCAACCTTTGGTCAAAAGAAGTTAACATGCTTAAAATTTTATTAATATTTTCATCTGTATTAGTACTTACAGAATTTGGGAGCACCGTTGGCTGTGACTGTGGTTGCGGTCCTTTTGTCATTTGCGCAAAGGACACATTATTTGTTACCTTTCTGTGAGTAGAACGTGATGGTTGTTGTCTCTCAGCACCAGAGGCCGGGATGTTAGGCGTAGCTACTTTTCTTTTGGAGGCTTTATTTTTCATTTGTTGTAGTTCTTTAGCTACAATACATCCTCTATAGTTAGCCGGGTGAGGCTCGCCACAGTGAACACATTTAGGTTTTGTATCTACTGATTTTGTACAGTCCTTGGTGAGGTGTTTACCAGTGCACTTCACACACCTTGGTTCCTTTGAACAATATTTTTGTGTATGGCCATATGCTTGACACCTTTTGCACTGAGGAATTAAATTTGATGTTTTTAAAGGCTGTACGTCTACCTTACAACCTAATATGGCCTTAATACCGTAGATATTGTTTATGTTCTCATCTTTTTGGAATGATAACATAAACATGTTAAGAGGTTCCTTAGTCCTCCAGCTTAGTTTATTTACGGCATCCTGAATTTTATAACCTTTAGCATTCAGCTCTTCGACTATTCTGTTCGGCAGACATGATGAGTGCAGGTTTTTGACCATAACTCGTATCGGTCTGTCCTGTTTATTCTCATACGAGTGCCAGAGACAGTTATTTTGCAACAATAATTTTGATACCGCTCGATATGAGTCTTCATCCTTGGCGTTTATTTTAACCGTTTCCCCGTTCATCATTTTTACAATGAATGAATCACCGTTTAGACTAGTCAAAAGAAGGTCGTAGAACTGTTGGTAGTTCTTGATGTTTTCGACTATGATTGGTGGAGGTTGTGGTGCCCTCTTTTCTTTTGGTTTCTCGGGTTTCGTGCCGGCCTGAGATTCATTTAAGTTTCCTCCTTGAGAAGGAGGAGATAGCGAAGTGTTCAGTTTCCTTTTCTTCCTACTTTTTTGTCGTACCCACTCGGTTTCTCGGGCAAGTTCCTCCTCGTCAGTCCCATATTCGACTGCATTTTGGGGCTTGTCGTTCGTTGACTGTTCCTTCTGTGAAGGAACATTCTTTTGCTCCTGAATGAGTTTCAGCTGTTGTTGCAGAGATTCTATCTGACCACTGAGGTCTTTCACTAGTTTTTGTAGTTCGAGGCGCTCATTCTGTTCCTCGATGTATCTGTTGTACAACTTATGCTCGAGTTCAGTTTTGAGAACTATTTTGTTTGGTGAAGACATAATTGAGTAGTATAATATTAAAAACTATAACTTATCGTTTATTTGCACAATTACACATGATTCACTTAGGGCGGTATGTAGGTCATCGCGGCGACCGTGTCGAGACGCGCCGGAGTATGTTGCTGCGTCAACAGTTTTACACGAGCGCGAACTTGTGCAAGAACGTGTATGACGCGACCGTTCTCGCTAGAAGCCAATTGAACACAGAAATAGTACATTTTTTCTGAGATTTATGCAATGCCATTTTACATATGCAAGCGTCTGGATTGAGAGCCCAAGTCTTTTTTTTTTATAAAAAATTTAATTCATGTTTAAGAAATTTATGGACCTTTGCTTTAAGTTTTTACTATTTTTAACTAATTTCCCTGAAAGACTTAACTTTTTTCGTAAGAAAAAAAAATTGGCCCTCAGTCCAGATGCACATGCCTTTTCGTATCTCTTTCGGACTTTCCCGGCATTGTAAGTAAAAAAAAAGTATTATGCCAATACGATGGGCTGCAGCATCTTTTCGTATATTAAAACTAAGGGTTCAAGCACGAGTATAAATACCATACACCTTGCACGTCTTACAAAATGCAAAGGCGATTTTCTCATACAGCATTGGTAGAAATTCTATAATGTTCCGAATACTCGTAATTATAGTATTTTCAAAACCATACTATTAGGTCTTTTCTCGAGTCAGTCAGTCTACCATTCCGTGAGCACAGTTACTAGATACTTCGAAATTAAATAGGCTACCTCTCGAAGTTCATCAAAAACATGCCACATCCAAACATTGCCATCATCCACGAGATCCCGCCCACACCACCGGGCGGCGATTACCGCGCCATTTTTGAGTCATTCCCGCCTCTCTGTATGCAAATTTAGATGGGTACCCGTCCTCGGATTGTGAGAGGGTTAAAAAATGGTAACGTTAGTCAACCCCCCACAGGTAATTAAGATGTGATTGTACGTTTATGTCTGAGAAGAATTGATGGAATTTGTGGTTGATTGATGTCTTTGTCTCTTGACTTTGGGAATGTAATTTGTGTCAAAGGTGGTTTGACAACGTCTTTTGTTTTAAATTACGTGTTTTTTTTTTACTTGAACTTTGGAAGATTTTTGTGAAGCTTGTAAAATATTATTTTTTCCTACCAGTTTGTAGGTACCTTTTACTTCCTGCTATTGGAAGATTAAAGGTTTACGGAATATTTCCACGAAATGCACAGCGTGTTTTTTTTTCAGGAAATTGTTTTTACAAACACGATGTTACCAAGTGTCTGTAAGTGAAACATCGAAGTCTCTTTACTGTCTCGACATAGATGATGACTTTTAAATAACTAAAGCAAATTCAACTCAATCTACCTAATAAGCTAAACATTTTAAATACCTAGTTTGTCTACACAACAATGTCTTCAAATACTTTTATAAACTAAAAATAAACGTCGCAATCCTCAATATTACTTTCTATAAAGAATATTTTTCAGTTGTAACAATGAAAGAACAAGAATGGTGCTCGGTTGCATTAAATACTCGTGCTTCCTTCAACAAAGGGAAAATTACATTTCTACTTTTTTTTAGTTGCGCGTTAAAAATAACTGGAAACTGCACAAGGACTCAGACAGACTAGTGCTCTTATCATTGGTAAATTAACGTTGTTTGCATTTGAACATGTTTTACCACTAATTAGATAGTTAATTTGTTTTTATTTTAACAGGTGCGAATGTTTATTTTCGCAATTTACCCTGCTCACACAAATTTCCATTCAAAGTCAAATAATTTATTTCAATTAGGCACAAAAAAGGAACTTATGAACTTCTCGTTTTCGTATGGCGATGAATGGGCAAGAAACTCCACCGTTACTCTTTTAAAATGTTTTCACAATATCTTGTAAATACGATGACATTAGCTTCATACTGAAATATTTCACCTTCAGTAAGTTTGGCTATTTTCAATCATTGTTTATTGTAATAATTATATGTGTCATAACAAATTAATGATATGTACCATTTTAGCCACGGAATAGATGAATAAGATTATAACTAAGTTCACTGTGATAGTCTGTTAATATTGACGGGTGTGATTCTCTTTACCCTAGCTGGGTAAAGTCAAGTCAAAGGCAGATTGTTTCGATTGTTGGGGTCGGCTTCCAGTCTAACCGGATGCAGCTGACTACCAGTATTTTACATGGAGCGACTGCCTACCTGACGTCCATAACCCAGTAACAGGGTAATACGATACTCCTTGGTAAGACTGGTAGTCAGACTTTCTGGCATCTGACGACCCGTAACTACTGTCACAGATCCACGAGTGACAGCTTGGACCAACGGAGGCCCACTGAACATGCTTTCCGAGGGCACGGAGGAGTCTCCACATGAAAAGCTGGTCACCCATCCACGGACAACCCCGGAAAGTGTAGCTTAATATGATGGATTGACCCGTGCGGCTGTTATTACTTAGTCACGAACTCTTCTAGTCTAATAAGTCTAATATAAACGGCAGTCATAAAACAAGTATCGTAACCATTGACGCCTGGCAAGGAGTTAGATGTTCGTATTAAGTAATCTATTTAGCGCAATATGTTTCGCTTATTATCCCTTGTCAAATTTATTCCAACATTATGTTTAAGCCGCCCACTATACATAGAAGTCTTATAAAAATATAAATTGATTTCAATAGTTTAATGACCAGTCTGTCCAAGTCCTAACTCTCTGTGCAGAAGTGGCGACCATCGCGACAGTCGATGGCAATTCTTTTGTTTCATATCAAAGCTTTCTCGGAGTTCATTGAATTGCATATTGGGTTATTATGTTTCTTTAGACGTGCTTGTTTATACGATACAATTTTTCTAGCACTATTTCGTCTGTATTTGAGAGTTCTACTGTATTTGAGTTCTTTTTGTCTTTTGTACATTATTAGCTCCTGCTCAAGACTTCGTCTGCGAGCCTATAATCATATATCCTTATGAATTGGGCTACCCAATGTAGAAAGATTTTTCAAATCCAACCAGTGGATTTGGAGATTACATACAAACTAACAAACAAATTTTACCTCTTTATAATACTAGGTAAGTAAAGATTTTATATTTTCGTTTAAATGTTCTAATTGCTTATGATACGAATCAAAATCTACTTACTTATTCGTGAAGTGTTAATTTTTAGTTTAACTCTATTACGTTTAATGTCACTGATTTAATATGATAGTTAAGTTTGGTTTATCCCGTAAATTGAACACCACTAACGCTAGCATCAACATCAATAGCATTTTGTTAACCTAAAATCACCTTTATACAAAGTTCAACCACGGTTTACAAACAATAGTCAAAACTAATACTTTTCCTAAACGATAAATATCATACCAAAATAATATACATACAAACCAAACCTTAATATTAATTTTCCACTTTACTAACAGGTGAGTCGTTTCATTACACTACAAGACGTAATTTCCGGCGCCTCCACCAGACATCTCCACATGCCCTTTGAGCGACGATGCATGCATGCAGAAGACAGTCATTTGGTAAAGTCTGTCTGTAGGTGCTTTACAAGCGGCTGTTGTAACGTTACGTTTATCTCCGTGGAGGAGTTAAACGTAGGTCACAATAAAAAAAATAATAAAAAAAGATATTAAGATTAAAGTTTAAGTTTAGGACGTTAAGGGGTGGCTTCACAGGACATGGGATATTCGGGATAGGCGAGAGGCAGGAGGCAGGATCAGGTAGTTGGACGGGCAGGCTTGCAGTTAGACAGGTACGCAGGTGGATGGGCAGACAGCAAGCAGCGTGGAGGAGCGGGGCTGCGGCGCAACTCGGAGCAGATTTATCCACCCTATCGAACGGAGAGAAGGGTGTGAGTAAATTCTTTAGTGAGTGTGTATTCGTGGCATTTTACGCCACGTGATTAGAGTTCGTTTGGAGTCGGAGTAGACGCCTCTTTCAGGGGCACGCAAGAGGGTCGGACAAATGATAAACAGTATTAAACGCACTCAATGTTTATTATCAGAGACCACTAAGTATCGACAACTTAGGTAACACATTTAGTATGATTACACGTATAACTACGCTATATACACGCACACAAGCTAGTTACATGGAACTAAAGTTCGAGTAGTTAACTGTATTAAAAATATATATTATAGACCCAAGGAGCATAAAAATAGAGACTTCTTCGAAAGTCAAAACAAGACCGAAAAGTTGTAAGGCCGTTTTTATCGTTCTCTCTTAGGTTTCAAAAATCGCAAGCTATTTCTTAACTTTATGATGGCCAGAACGAATGAAAACGGTTTACAGAGGGAAAATCCTACACCTGCCCTTATTGCGAAAGTTACAGTGTGTTCACCAGCTTTATAAGAGCTCTACAAGAAGATAAAGTGTACTTGGCATGGTGCGATATGTCTATGATTTAGAAAAATAAATTAGACAGATAATGAAAATGTCAGAATAAAAAATATTCTAAGATTTTTTCCAAAAATTTAAGTTAATCGTATAAAATAAGTTTTGGATGCTAAAACTATCTGAGATTATTCAAAGTATGCTTTTCAGAGGGACAACGTTAAAGGATATACAAAAAAAAGAAAGTTACAAATGAGTGACTTATGATTTTAATAGACACAGAGCACCTGCCATCTAATCTCTTCACCACCCTTGGTTGACTGGTAGAGAATGCCTATGGCACTAATACCCGAATACTGAAACGCCACTCAAATCTCATAATCATCTAAGAGCTACTTAAATATAAATGGTATACACAATCGCCACTCAAGCAATTCGAAACCATGATTAGCCAAGCAGTGCTCAGATGTTTACATCATGGCAACATCCTGCTCAAAAAATGTTATCAGCGCGTTCTCAGTTACAAAATAATTTAGTTTACGTCTCGTATTCGTTTTACGCAGTCTTCTTTGAACAAATATTTTCTATAATTATTAATCAGTTGAAATAAAACAGCGTAATGTAAGTTTGGTTTGAATTTCGATTGAAATTATGTATTTATTTACATGAATATTAAAAGAAGACGTCATAAGAAAAGAAAATTTCTTGAGATAATTGTCGTAGATTGGAACGTCATACTTGACATTTTACGCGCGATTATTTGACAAGATCATTAATAATTGATTTACAATGGAGGAGAAGAAGAAACGTGGATGCAATTATACATCTGCTGAGAAAGATATGCTCTTGGACCTAATAAAGAAGGAAGTACGCGGTCAGATTGTTTCCGCCCTCTGCAGCCCCATAGTATGAGCGCATGACGTTCTCGTTGATGGATTGTGTCCATCTCATGTGCTGTATACTTCCGCCGGGAGCTGGGACCCTATCAGAAGCCGGTGTGCCTCGAGGTCCTAAGCCGTCCGGCGGCCGGCGTCCTCTCCGTCGCCAAGCAGGTGGTGGCGTCGTGGGCGGAGAGAAATACTCGTCACTCGAGCTCATCATAACTGCTGCGGCTGGTGTCGTCCCAGCGCTCACAGTGGGGCTGGGTACCGGCGGCGGCGAGGCGGAGCTGAGCGACGAGTCCGGAGGAACAATTAAATACTTTACTTTATACTTATTTAACCGCAAGAGCCTGGTGCATGTAATAGTTTGCTAGTATACAATACATGCCTATAACATACTCGTACATAGCCAGGGGTGGCCAGGGCAACCGTTGTCTGTATCAAGCACTTACTTACCCACTGAAACTTGTGACCACTTACTATCTGAAAGGCTCAGAATAAATACACGATTTATGTCTATGTACTAGTACTTTTATTCCTACAAGTATAAATACGGCCAGATAAACAAAATCATTTATTGCAGATATATCTATACGTAAATTTTACACAAGAAAATACACAAGATTACATTGAAATAAAATGGCTATCTTGGCTGTTACTTTATGCACTATTTGATGCACCGTGGGTTGTTCAACCTCAAAAATATCCCCTATTACGCGTTGGTAGCTGCCTGTCGCATAGTACCGGAGCTGTATGGTTCGGTTTCTTTTGGTCAAGGGTTTACTTGTACTACCGAATGCAGAGTCCAAATACAACACAGTTTCTTTCGAGATGCGGAACCGTGAAACAAACTCCCTGTCGTCGTACTTTTCAAAAGCGTTTAACTTTTCTTCATTTCTGCACCGCACAGTTGGCTTTTCGTGATCCGAAAGTGAAGACAAGGACGATAGAGACCTTTGTATCACTATTTGAAAACTTTCAATAGATTTAACTTGATTTGAGGGACCTCGCGACCACTCTCAAATCTAAGGGCTGCTCAAATCAGTTTGACAGTTGATTTGACAGATAAATAACGTTGAGTAGCGTTCCTGTATACGACTTTTAAACTGAGTGGTGTTTGAGCATGACTTATTTTAAGCAGCACTTATATTTAAAAGACGTTTGAGTATACGAAATTAAAGTTTAGGAGCTGCTCAAACGATTAAGCAGCCCTTACATATTTGAGTGGCGTTTCAGTATTCGGCCGTAAGTCCGCCTTTGTACTTTTTATGAGTGTGAAAAGTTTAAATTTTAATAAATAAATCAATCAAAAGATGTTTTGTTTAGCATATCATATAGAAAGGTTAAATGATGTGGTTTTGCTCGGCATAAAACGACACTGTTTTGAATATTATGTGGAGTAGGTGACGTTTTGTATGGTATTTGGAAAGCGGTAATAGGTAAAAGGCTTTTCTTTTTTTTTGGCTGAGCAATTATCAAATAACTTCTCTCTCTCTGGACGGAGCGGGAGGGCGTGTCAGACTATTACTAACTAAAACCCACCCGTGTTTCTTCAGTTGCCTGTACTTTACTAGGGGCCACGGTATCCCACTCAGACTTTCCCGCAACCCCGGCAGGCATCGGCTCTATCGGACCTTTTCAATTGTGCAGAAATCTCTTTGAGGCGCCCGTGGAACACAACGCGCCGTCGACCCGGGCCTGGTCCTTATCGGACGGCGAGCTACAGGGAATCAGCCTGGGATTCCCGACGCCCAGGGATAGGTAAAAGGCTAGAGTGTAGGTTAATAAAGAAGTTATATGTTTTAATTCTGAAAATAACATCTGAAAATCATAATTTAATATTCTTCATCATTATCATCTGTCTATTATAGTTTTTCTTCTATCCAGATGAAGCTGAATACCAGTATTTTACATGGAGCGACTCAATTTCTACTAAAGAATATACATTTGATTGAAATATAAAGTTTTAGAACCTGCAACCCATAGCACAGAAGACGGAGGAACTGCTATTGTGCAAATTAGATCGTCATTTTGTTATAATTATTATAGTTCCAGTAAAGAAGCGTATAACTTTTTTGCACTAGCCCCAATCAGTACCTATTTTTACACTTTGTAGAAGAAAAGATTGCATCACAAAAGACGAACAAATACATAGTTCCTTTGAAATTCCTAGTTCCTCACAGAATCTATAACGATCAGTCTTCCTCACAATACCTGCCCAACGTACAATGAAACGTAAAATAAACCGCGCTAAGTTGTGGCACTCTTGGTGACGACTCCGTTAGGGGCGCAAACGTTCACTTTAACACATGGAGCGATCTCACCAGATATCATATGTTTGGGGGTGACATACGGTGCCGTGAATTGGGTAACTTGTTTTTCAAATTTCAGGGATTTTTTCATAGTAGTAAACCGTTCCATAGTAGCCGTGTGACCGATAAGATTTACCTTCGGCAAATTATCAGGAGGATGAGTGGCCAAAAAACGATGATCAATCAGTCTTTTATCAACTTATACTAACGTAGCATGCATTGTATTACTTATTTTTGCTAAATATATTATTCTTATTATTATGTTCGGGTCGGCTTCCAGTCTAACCGGATGCAGCTGAAAACCAGTATTTTACATGGAACGACTGCCTATCTAGGCTCCACAACCCAGAAACTGGGTAATATACGATACCCCATATGGTAAGATTGGTAGTCACGCTGCCATGTCATTATTCTAAGGTAGCCTCTGGGCGTTGTTCTAAACTTTGGGCGACCGGGCTCTGCGCGGCTGAAAATACGGAGAATTTTTTTCCAGATATGAGACCTAGCTAGATAAATTTTTCGCCCCCGTAAACCAACTGTTGCAACTTTCATCGAAATCGTTAGAGCCATTTTCGAGAGCGTGATTAGAAATATAAATATATACAAATATTGTTAGTTTAATAGTATAGGATATATACCTCTTGGTCTTCTTATTGACGTAGTGAGGCGTAAACAAGAAGATGTGAAGAACACAAAACAGTTTATTAAACCACACCGGACACCACAACAGAAGAAGAAAATACCCAACAAGCTCGTTACTCTACCTAACCATGTGTATCCCGGACGTTATCGGTCGCGCACCGCTCGAGTGAACACAGCCGATGACGTCATAATCCCGCGTATCACGCCATACTTCACGCCGCGTGCTTGACGTGACGTGATTTTATTAACGACACTCTTGCGTGCGATAGCTTTCCGCGAAGTTCGTCCGTCTATCTATCTGTATGTGCCAAGTTTGATTCAAACTATGCGTGTTAGTATAATCTTGGTTCTGGTTTTGGAGTGAGCTGAATTTTAATGTGAACTTAAAGATGCATTGTCAGGTGAAGTGTTTGGTGTGGAGTTTCTTGCCGTTCTTCTCCATAACCTACTACGCTTTGAAATGGGTATCAAGTTTCATAATTATGACTGAACGACTCCTTTACAATTCAAAAGTGCCTGTAAAGTGAATACTTTGAGTTTGAGTTTATGTAAATATATTCTGTGAATTTTAAGTTTAAGATTTGTAGGTTCACGAAATAAATATGACGTTTTGATAGTCTAACTGCAAACTAAGGGCCTTTTCTTATAATAATATCTAGAATGAACGAGTTTTAACTCTCTACCTTTAGGATTATTATTTTCGCTGAAAGGCAGCAGTGCAATGTTCATAATAATTGGGTCACAACAAACTTGTAACAAAAACACCACTTTATTCCACGACACAATTTTTATCACACAAGCAGCTCCATGTTCCCTAACTAGTTTACAAATAGACGTTTCTTGATATGAGAGTAATGACAACATTTGCTACACTGATTTAGTTCCTCCTTCCCCCTTATATCTACATCTCCTCCCCCCTAATATCACCATCTAACTGACAGTAAGAATCTAATATCTCATTACGGGATTACGTATGTGTGGACATGGCGTCCCTATATAAAATGTACTCTGTGATGGCGTCTCATTAGATCACTGGAATTAACCCATTCGTAATGTTGGTAGTATACTGCTATGAAATAAACTGGCCTGGCAATGTCATATGTTACCATGGACGTGCATAAGGCTGTACCAACCTGTATTTTTGGCTTAATAAATATTTTTCTGAAACATGCTTGGAAATTCGAACATTTATTGACAACCTTCTTCGAGATAAATTGAATTGGCTGCTAAATTCGACATATTTGTCGTGTTTAGCGGCCAAATATATTATTATGAAGACTCGTATCTGTCGTGTTATTAACAAAAAGGAAGATATTATTTAAATGTTGATTTGGTTTGCAAATAGAGCTGTTTACAGATAGTGCAATCCACGACGACGCGCCCCACTCCGCGATTACTGTACTGAAAGCTGTACTTTAGGTCGGAGCGGAGCGGAGTGGGGCGCGTCGTCGTGGATTGCACTATCTATAGAGTAAAGAAGAAACAAATGAACGTATTGGCGCGTGAAAAACTATCGTTGTCCGTCATTTATTCTGGAATTTATAATTAATTTACTGAGTTTTAATTTGCGCGCATTATTTGAGAAAAGTACTATACAAGTCTTGGCCGCAACCAGGCATTGATTGACTCACGTGTGTGTGCCGCGGTTTCGCCTCAGCCCACATTTTCACGATCGTCTATCAATACCCTTGTTGCAGGCCGCGACAGCAATGTACTATTATGTTTGTACCAATTTCATAATAAATAAGACTTGTTTCAGCCTTGGCATTTCTTTTAATAATGTCAATAATTCACATCACAAAATACGGTGTTGTCCAACAGTTTACACTTTCCCAAGATTATTTCTTCACTAAGCGTTTAGAAGTAAGTTGCTCGCTTAAAAAGTCACCTGCTAGCCTTATGTTTTTGGTGCTCAAAAAGCCGCGAGCCGGTACGTGAATTTTCAGGACATCGCACTCCTTCTAAAACCACATAAAAAAAAAATATTTCTTTTTTAAGTAGAAAACAAAAGGAGAAAGCGATTCCAGGAAGTATACAACTTACACAATACGATACTTACGTTAAACGAGACATAATAACACTAACATAAAGTTAACTAAAGCGAAACATAATTCTATCTCTTTACCCCGATCTTAGGGATCCGCAAGCTCCAGGGAATTACTAAAGCTTGTAAGTAGTTTCCGAGTTTTGATGGATGAACGGATAGATAAACGATAGGCGTCTTGAGACTTCGCTAATTCTGCTTGGCGATGTATTAGATCAAACTGCTCAGGCGGTACTTGATAGAATAGCTGATATTGTTAAGACTTGGTGTGAACTGCGGCTTTGCTCGCAATAAAACTTTCAGATTTTTGAAGTAGGTCCGTACGTAGAAAAAATTACGATCCTATTTGAAAGCAAATCGTAAAATGACTCTTATCGGTCATTATTACAATAAATATGTAATCGTAATTGAAAAAAGTCAAGCAATTGTGCAGTTCTAACAAAACGAAAAAAAATATTATTTTATGCCCGGCGTTACAAGGGTACGTTGTTGAATTTTGATGAATTGTCAAATGTTACCTATTAAAATGGCCTTACTTTAAGTTCATACTGCTACAATACTAACCATGTCAGCACATAGAAGTAAAAGTATATTTCGTGGTGAAAAATCGTTTCATTAACATTTATTTTTTTAATTTGTTCGAGGTTATGGACGCTTATCTCTTTCTCGTAAGCCAATTGTAGTTCATCGAAACAGAGAAAGCTACCTACATAATATCAGATAAAATCATTACACTTTGTAAACAAGCATAATTATTATAAATTAGAGGATTATATCCAAGATAAAAATGCTTGGAAACATGCTGGTCCTGCTCCATAGGACAATTGACAATCTAGACAAAATCTAACTGGTTGACAATATAATTGTATAATATTATTTTTTATAACTTTTATTTTATAATCTGTGATTATTTGAACTGACTTTTGACATTTCTCGGGACCTTAGGGTCCCGGACCTTTGGAAGGCATACGAGGGGCCGACGCCAACTCGCAGAGGCCCGTTAGACGTGTCTAATGAAATGAGGCACTAACCGACGATTATCCCTGTACGCACTAATCTAGTGCACCCAAGGACAACCCCCGGTTAGTACAGGACTATTGCAAGATATGGAGAAAGAACTGACTTATTATTAGTATTACTTGTTGAAATGTTAGGAATATCGTATAATTTTACAATATTTGTAAATATATGTGAGCACCATGCATCTATCACATAATTAATTTATCTGTCATTGGACTTCATTTTTCATTATTTTTACCTATCGTGGTATAGTAATCTTATTCTAGGTGCATAATATAATTATATAATAAATGTATACAAGATATTGTAAAAAAAAAATAGTTGTAGTAAGAGTAACGGTGGAGTTTCTTGCCCATTCTTCTCCATACAAAAACTACCTTTTGGAAGGAACTAATAGTTTTTTTTTTTTTTTTGTAAATTTTGACTTTCAGATGTGCCTTTTTTGTGCCTAATTGAAATAAACTATTTGACTTTGACTTTGCATTACTACTTCGACTTACACTAGTTTGTAATGCGTTTGAGATAGTTATGTTCAGTAAATGAAAATGTTGTAGTGATAGCTAAAGGCACTAAAACACTACTTAATAAACTGCCAATAACTTAATTATCCATGTCTGAAATAAAACATCTGTCACTTCAATTGCTCTCTCGTCAACTAGGTTGATATAATCGATAATAGTGACGTCACTATGCATAATATCGACAATTTATAATCGTGGAGTCGGAGCGGGATCGCTCAAGTCTAGTGAAGTGGTGTTGGGGCAATTTGTATGCAAATATCGATGGCACTCATAGCGCTACGATTGGGTCGTGGTGTGAGTTATAAGAGGGTGGATTGATTGGAAAATAGTGTGAACATGAGAATAGTAGTAAACTGTCAAAAAATGACATTTTTGATTTGAATATACGGACAGTTTAAGTTGGTAGTCAATTTGGTTAACAATAAGTTTCCCTGATTTATCTACTGGGCAAACAATTATTCAATGCTTCAGTGACTCCAAAGTGTAGTAGTTTTCTCTAGTGTCATATTAAGATTAACTACCGTTTCGGTTCTTTTTGTCACAGGCGTTAAATATAATTATGATTAAATAGGAATTAACTATTTCTCAGTTGTCTTTCATGATCAAATGAATAAGCGTCTTTATCCTAGCGTTTTATCTCTATTGCCTATCTGTAATGAATTGAAATTAAATTGTTTATTTTATAAATATCTATGATATTGGAATCACTTTTACACGTAATGTAAAAAAAAGCTAGATGTAATGAAATGAAATGAAATTGTTTATTCTGTAAATAGGATATTGGAATCACTTTTACACGTCATCTTTTTAAGCTAGATGAGTTCGGCGTTTCCTATCTGACTACTCTGAGAAGAAAGGCCGAAACAAACTCAGAGGTCACAGTCTCTTTTAAAGTCCAGACATAATCTTGGTCAGGCCATATGAGGACCATGTAGATTAGTCTGAAATGGTCTTTTGAGAAAAGAACCACACAGATTTGAGTGGACCTGTCCTGTCAGTGCAAGCATTTGTCAGTAATCGTGGAGCTCAACTCAGAATTGAAGGAGCTCAACTCGACGAACAATACCATAGAAGGGACATTTGGGTAGGCCGCATAAACTACTCAATCTGTCAAACCATCATTAAAACTAACTGAGAAAGAAAAGAAAAAAATATATCCACGTGATTAGTTACATTCACAAAAATTTAAATTATATAATACTTTTCAAAGTAATCATGTCATATTGTGTGTTATATTGAACAATGTCAATGTTTATATAATACTGGTAGGTATATTTTGATGGCAGAGAGTCTCGGTCTGTGGTACCCGCATGCGGGTCAAATTCTAGTCTTAATTAAAGCGGATTTTGCGCGTTTAAACGTACAGCGGAAAATGTTTACCGAAAAAACTCTACCTCCTATATCTTGCGCCGAGCTAATATGTATATTACGAGATAAACTTTGTTCACTGGTCATATATTTCATGTCTGAGTTACTGCCAGTTTACTGATTAAATTTTTCTCAAAATATATTGCTAAGAAAATTGTTTGCCACATTAATGGTTCCTGTTATATGATTTTGTTGGCTTAGGATGAACTATTGAGATAAATTTTTGGCTCATAATGCGATGATACAATTTTGTTGTGAAGGTCACTTATTGTTAATAATGTCTTTGTTTCTTTTGAACTTTTCCTTTCTTTGTTTGTATTATTACAGCTTTTTGTTTAGTTGATTTATGAACGTTGTCCTTTAATAATATCTTTATTGGCACAGTGCTTTGTGTGTTCGTTTCTTGTATTGAAAAACTTTTTTGTCTAGAACGATTAGATCTTAGTAGATATAGGTCTTTCATCTTATAGTTTTTCTTTTATTCCAATATCTAATCCTTTTACAAATAACAGTTCATGTAACACAACAGACAGCATTTCTTGGCACCACTACACTGGCTTTGATAGCATTCTGGCAGTGAGTTTTCACAACAAATCCACTTGAGGACAGCTCGACATTTTAAAGATATTCAAGACTTGTGAGCGTATGAGCTAAGTTAGTATGTGCTGAGCTTTCCCATTTAATATTATTTGTTTTTTTAGAATCTCTCTGAGTTACTTCTATTTAATAAAACGGTTCTAGTTTTTGAGATAGAGGCAAGAAAATCAAGCTAAAATTGTGTTAAAGCGCAAATATATGACGGATCAAAACAATGTTTATGCGTCCCTAAAATTATTGAAATTGGTTATACTATTTTAAACACCTAATGAGTTTAGTTAGGTACTTAAAATATGTAGTATATAATAAAAGAAAGTTTATTTTATTGCAAGTAATTAGTATTGACTTGATAATCTCATGTTGTGCAATTATTACTACACGTTCTCAAATCAATTAATTAGAATTTAAAGCCGTAGCAATGTTCATTTCGAAATCAACGAGGATTTAAGAAAGAAAAGCGTTTTAATTTTCATAAGTAGTTTAGTACATTTTCTTTTATTTACTTAACACTTTCCAACTAAAAAAAAACTTGGAATTGATCATACACCCACATCCCACATTTTAAGCAAATAATCTCTTAAAAAGCGGACGGGATATTAAAATGTAGTCGCTGCGAGCGCGTGTCACCAACAGACCCACATTTACATATCCCATCGGAAATATTGAAGTTGTTAATACGAACGTTTGCTGTTTACAAGATTCGATTCCCGGTATAAGTTCTGAGGGGGATGGGGATTATTGTAATTATTTTTGTAGAGTAAAAGTGTTGGCAAGCAAGTTTTTTCTCTCTCTTTCTTTTTTCAAGAAAAAAGAAAGAAAGAAAGAAAATATGTGTTTATTTTTGGTAAAATATGACGCAAAGAAAAAACACAAACACATAAAAGAAAAAGGTGGGGAAAAATATGCGTCATATCTACGCAAAAAGGCCATCGCTCAGCATAATGCTGTGACTGTGACCCTATACAAGACAGATCCGCAGCGCTGCTGGTTGGATCAGGAAACTATCACCATTCAAATGCTAATCGTGGTTATTAAGATTATATAACTAATTCTGGAGTATCGTATGATTCTCAACTATGCTAATGAGTCACTGCCTATGCGGGGATGTCGAACTAAAGAGGTTTATGTTTTTTACTCGGGGCCCAATTTAGTACTAAACCAAAAATCAGTCTACATAGACTCCACGTAGTACTAAAAAAAGTGTTTTTGCAGCCTCAAGCCGAAGACTGTTTCCGTACTTCATTTCAAGATCTAACCATTTCCTGCAGCATTGCTCTGCTTTTTTTTTTTTTTTTTAAATTCTGTTAACCGGGAATGTTTTACCCACACAATCCTAACTAATATTATAAATTAGAAAATGAGTTTATTTGTTTGTTTGTTACGCTTTCAGGCTAAAATGGCTGAACGGATTTGGGTGAAATTTGGCACAAGTTGTAGACTATAACCTGGGTTAGGACATAAATAATTCTTTTTTATCCCGATATTCTCACGGAATAGAGACTTATGCGGGTGAAACGGCGGGGCGCAAGCTAGCATTGTATAAATTGTATTGTGTTGTTTTCTCTCTAGCTTGCTAATAATACGCCTGTTGTTAACGAACTTAGCGCTAACGCAATTCAAAGTTCTATCAATCTTCAAAGCAAAAACAAGTCTGATAAGCCTATAAACCAGTCGAAATAAGTTAGTTTTATTTGCTTAGGAGACGATACGAAAACGTCGGGAACCCAAACTTTGGAACAGGAATAGATTTCTCTGTAATTCTGTGGGTGTATATTGGAATAGAAAATGTATTTATTTTTTTAGTCTCATAAGTGGTTAATGACAGGGCCCGCGTGGTAGGTAACGGACCACTCCCTCTCACAGGGAGGATGGTTGAGTTTGGCACATTTTAAAACTATGGCTATGGTTAATAAAGTATTGATAGACCCTTCCCTACACCTACAATAATTTTTTCGCAATATTTATATTGCGTAAGCGCTCATACACACGAGGACGATTCGTGTTTTTTTCCGAATCGAATTTTTTCTCCATTCGTGATTTTTGCCGACGGTGGCACTAGTTTTCACAAGAATCACGAATCGTGAAAAAATACGGATATGTCTTAAATGACGTACGGTCTTTTAAAAATCACGTTCGTCAAAAAACATGAATCGCTATTTTTTGTGACGAATCCACTGAAGCGTTCGTCCAAGATTGAACTCTGAATCACGAATCAAGTGTGAATATCTATTCGGATATTTTGACGAATCGCGAAAAAACTCGTTTCCTTATGGAATATGAACGTGCATCCGTCATGACGTATCGTTTTTTTGTCGAATCTTCATGACAGGTCCCGTGTGATTGAGCGAATCAGCCCTTGCACTCAAACGATCCATTATTTTCACGCAATATAATTGACCGCCCATATACTGCAATGTATTCGCATTAGCAAGATCTGCGCAATACTTATCCTACAATATGCAATAAAAATTAAACTCGTTCAAACTTTTGTTCAATCATTGCGCAATCTTCAATACTACCCTAAGGGCTTCTTCACACGTACTACAACCACACCACGTCGCAACGACAAAATGCTGTCAAGCAGTGGTTACGTGTGAATAGTGTCGCTGCAGCTTTTTGAATTTGGTTTGTGGTACCGACAAAATTTCGATGTGGTTGCGTTGTCGCCAGTAGTTGCGATGCAGTTACGTGGTGTGCAGACACATTTCGACTCCGGTTTTCATAGCGGAAACACGTGTTGACTGACCAAACTCACTGTCGTTGCGTCGACGCAACGTTGTGTTTGTGATGTGGTCGGCCACTAGTTCGCAGTATCGCTGGTGGTTGCGTTGTGGTTGCAATGTGGTTGCGATGTGGTCGGTATCACAAACACGGTCGATAACGACTGCAAAATGTGGTACGTGTGAACAGTCATATTTATTTTCAATACAAAATATACGCCCGGCCACGTGGTGTGGTTGAGGTGTGGTTGTGGTCGTGGTGTGGTTGTGGTACGTGTGAAGAAGCCCTAAACGGTCAAACACATTGCGCAACTGGTGATATTGTGCAATACAATATATTCGTTTTAATCCGCCCTTACGTGTACCTTATACCTCTACGAATTATAGGCAGAATAGTTTTATTGTGCGTGCAAGCAAGCAGTTCAATGAAATATATAAGCAGCATGACTTGGATCCCTATACGACTAGTGTGACGTCAGCTAGAAGGTGCTTAAGCCTCAATTTTTTCAAACAGCCACTACAAAATTGTTTACAATAATAATATATTCTTAATTTTATAATATGTTCTCCCTATTGTAAGCCAAATAGCTTTAGACAAATTATATAACCTCTTAAAAACAATGTATTACGTATTGCTGTTGTATGCTCACAAATTAACCAGTCTAATTCTACAAGCGAAGACTTGTAATTGGCTTACTGTTGACTATGTCTTCCTTTATATTGAGTTTTTAAGGTGTAAGTCTTCCATGCTTAAATATATAAATAAATAAATAATAATCGTGCGCCCACTTAATAGGTACCAGAGGGTAGTGGTAACTAATCATAATTAAATTACCGAAATGACTGCACAATAAATTAGAAATAGTTTAGGGGCATGAGGAACAGGGTGTAAAGTTCACTCATCCACCATAGAAAAGGGAGGATCCTTCAACCAGACGGGTGTTGTGTCTGGCGGGCCGACTGCCCGACTGTTGATGTCAGATAGTCTTATACAAGTCGTTCGCGCGGTAAACTCTAATTGCGCGATGCAGGATTTGTGTGACGTCATGTCTTTGATGCGTAGTTCTTATGTAGCGGTGTAACCGCTACAATAGAACCACCGAAATGGTAGTGAAATAACTTAAGAAGATCCCAAAAAATAGTGCAATAACCGTAAAAGTTCCCAAATGATTATTCAATAACTTAAGAACTTTCTAAGTGATTGTTAAAAACCGTTAAAAGTTCCCAAATGATTATGAAATAATTTTAAAATATCGATTTTCTCTTTACGAATCGTGAGCAGCTTCTCCCCCGAAGCTCTTGGACAGGCCAAAACCTACCGTTCCCAACATGTAAACATCAAAATAACTAGTAAATCCCCAATATGAATTATACCCGCATTCACTTAAGAGTGATTCGTGTTCCAAGGGATGTCCTGCGTCCATATATCAAGGGTTGCCTCCCAAGCACCGTTATAAATTTTTCGGTCAAGAAATTGGTCGGTCTCTGTGATATATACCGGTTTAGTCACAGTAAATACTTACTCAAGTTACACGGACCTACTATGAGAAATTTATGGTTAGTAATATACGGGCTGATGAAACTAGCCGACGTACGGATGGATGCGATTTTTTCATAGGTACCCCTATGTTATTTGTATGCGTGAGCGTTGAGTGGTTGGGCGTTTTGTTAGTTTTGGCGTTGGTTGAAATCTTTGTAAACAAGTTTAAGTAGCTCGCGAAACTTAGCAGATGTGTTGGGTATCGACAACTAAATACAAAAAATTACTTAGCAGATGTGTTGGGTATCGACAACTAAATACAAAAAATAACTTAGCAGATGTGTTGGGTATCGACAACTAAATACAAAAAATAACTTAGCAGATGTGTTGGGTATCGACAACTAAATACAAAAAATTACTTAGCAGATGTGTTGGGTATCGACAACTAAATACAAAAAATAACTTAGCAGATGTGTTGGGTATCGACAACTAAATACAAAAAATAACTTAGCAGATGTGTTGGGTATCGACAACTAAATACAAAAAATAACTTAGCAGATGTGTTGGGTATCGACAACTAAATACAAAAAATTACTTAGCAGATGTGTTGGGTATCGACAACTAAATACAAAAAATAACTTAGCAGATGTGTTGGGTATCGACAACTAAATACAAAAAATAACTTAGCAGATGTGTTGGGTATCGACAACTAAATACAAAAAATAACTTAGCAGATGTGTTGGGTATCGATAACTAAATACGTTAAAACAAAAAAAAAAACTGATTTTCTAAACTCAAACTTCAAGTAACTACACTATCTATATATCTTTTTGTTTAGACATTTGTTTTGATATCGAAACTGATCACTGTCTGTGGAATTTTGCTAGATAATTAAAATTGATTATAAACACTTATTGTATTCCACAATTTTCAATTCAATTCAAAATATTTTATTTCACATAAACCTACAAAGGCACTTATGAAACGTCGGAAGCTAGGTGCACGGTTCCAATTGGTCGTTTCCTATGGAGAAGAGCCGGCAAGAAACTCCACGGTTACTCTTTTAAAAGTAAATGGTATTTACAATCTTTTCAAGTTACAGTGTTTATAGGTATGAGAGGACACTGTTGGCCTTTGAACAAGTACCAGGTACTTAGCAAGATAGAAAATGATCGACATATCTACAAGTCGGTTAAGCCTACAACGTTCTCACATTCACAAAATATAAAAGAAGAGAATCTATATAATATATTTAAAAAAAAAAACATAATTATACCAAATGACATGACTGCCACTAAAGCTGTAACAAATTTAATTTAATAAAAAATATAGTATAGTGAAGTTATATAATGTCTTATAACGAAAAGATTGCGTAAAAAAAAAAAATGTGAACATGGTAGCTTCTTTGTTACTCACACCTGCCGATGCAATCACCTGACAATAAGTGAAATTATATTAAAATAAAAAAAACCCCGACACAAACATTTCCTCTTTTCTCTTTCCTACTCTGTCAGCAGACTCTATTAAGCATCTATCTACGAGTATATCCTATTAATTGACACCATTCCAATGAGCCTAAACACGGTAACTGTGCTGTAACTTGGTAAGGAAGTTGGGTGGTACTCCCTTTCTTCTCCTAAAATTGTTTGTCCGAAAATCATTATCCTTATCACGTTTGCTATAAATTTCAGTAACCAAAATGTTCATAAATTCGAAATTTTGTTTTACATAAAATCTTTACTTCTAAAACTATTCTGTCATAATATCGAGTACTATAACAATTGAATCTCCCAATTTTGCATGAAATAAAGTCATATGTCCTAAGTATTGTATGATTATAATGTGTATTATTCCCGATGTTCATTTATAGTAATATTGTTAGTCCTAAAACATTTGCAAAAAATTTGGATTTAGTGACAGAATCGAATCGCTGTAAATCCGACTCCACGCAGTAAAAAAAAAATCAGATAATATTTAATTATAACAATTTAACATTAAATACCTTTGAATTTAGGACTTATAACTATTATTGAAAACGATTTTATGTCTTTTGTATATTATTGATTGTAATAATATATTAATGACAAACTATTTATAGGGCATATTGTATTTAGGGATTTAAATGCTATGCCATGTTATGTGACATTAAGTTCGGGCAAGTTATCATTCGGACAAATAATAATTAGGACAAAAAAACAATGTCACTTTAAATTATGAATAAAAAAGATAGGGAACACAATAGATAACCAAGTTGGGTATCCTGCAAATTCCAGGTGATGCTGCAGCATCAGTTCAAGGTTACTTTGTTCTTCTAAATCATTGAAGTAACATAATACCAAACGTTATCTCGATCAGATCTGTGGAAGACGCTCACATCCAGTCATCAACTAGAAAAGAGCTGATAATCTTCAAACGGCTGAACCGATTTTAATCAAACATGTCTAAGAACCCTCCCTACTTTCAAATAAAAAAACTAAATTCAAATTGAATCACCCGTGTACCACTGACAGACACAGACAGACACACAAGAATAGCGGTGAAACTTATAGCACCCCTCTTTTTGCGACGGGGGTTAATAAAACAAAAGAATACCGTTTAAAAAAAGCATTTCACGAACACATCGTGTTATCTAAATTCCTCGATACATTATTTGTTCACGAATTCACTCACGTTCCGTTATCCGCTGTTCGATTGTTAGATGAGTGTAGTTCCGCACACACCCTGTATACATCCGTATTATTTGTCACTGTTGCTTCCCATGGACCGGGCGATTTTTCTTGAGACGCATCAGCAGTGGGAGTGTGTTTTGCTGTAGGTAGTTTGATTTGTGTCTTGAATTGTGGGGTTGAATTGGACAAAGAATTTTACAAATTTTGCGTATCCTTCTTTTTTCATTTAACAGAATGTAAGTGGTATTCGCCACCAACATTCTTTACAAATTAATTAATTTGGTTCTAATTCTAAAGGTTCTAGGTTGTATTTATATATAAAAGCACTTATAGGTCTGGCATCCACCAATTTATTTTTATTTCATCTGGATTTGTAGTCGCTTTCGACTAGATTAACAAAGGCATGTATAAATCCAACCTGAAATAATTCTCGTTTTGCGAACTCTAATAATGATTGCGCCTCTTTTCGTAAGCCGCAAGTCCTACTAATATTATAAATGTGAAAGTTTTGTTTGTTTGTGTGTTTGGATGTTTGTTACTCAATCACGCAAAAACAGTTGAACAGATTTAGAACACACAGATAGTTGGTAACATGGATTAACACATAGAATATTTTTTATCCCGGTAGTACATTGCCGTGGGATAATGTCTGACCTCCACGCGGGCGAAGCCGCGGGCAGAAACTAGTTATTCATATTTTGGGGTCCTAAAATTCTAAATAGCCAAGTAACTGCGACCAACTTGGATGTAGCGCTAGCAGGTCGCTGCCGCGGTGCCTCTCGCATCGCGCGCTCAGCTCGCGCACACTTGGTCACAGTTCTAACCTAACCTAACCCGTTTCGTCAAGGTACTATGACTTAGTCACTGCGATCAACTGTGAGAAAAGGCCAGAAAGTTAAAAGAGGCTCAATTATAAATAAAGTGTGCATCATTAGATGCGCGAAAAGTTGTTAGAGGTTAATTTTTGAAGTTCCATAAGTTTTTAGAGGATCAAGCAAAATAGTCCGGTTGATCGATTAATAAATGCTTATGGGGACTATTTAACTGATTGACAGTTTTTTTATTAATGGGAACTCAGTCGCATTCTTTGCTTTCAACTGGTGAAGAGTAGTATTTCCTTCATTGCAGAAAATACCCGATGATTGCTGAAACGTTACACACATTTCATGACTGCGAAATGATTTAATAATTTGGGCGTTATAATTTTTGGACATAAGACAGATAACGGCTCAACTCAGGTATTGTAGGTAAATGACTAAGGAGCTCAGCACTGGTAAGGCAACAACCCTTTTACCTATTCATAAACGTTGCTTAAAGTTAAGGTAATGATTAGCGTCTGTTTAACCATACATTTTTAACGTTTAAATGTCTTTTAACTTTAAGCAACGCTTATGACCATGAAGGTCTGGTCTAATAATTATAAACTTTACCACCACGAATCTAAACGTCAATACATTTATCGCTAAGCCCCGCTACTTATAAACCACAAGCACAAACAAGTATCAACGCTCGCTGACGTTTGTCTCAAAAAGGTTTTCGCTCGGAAAAGAACCTGTTACCCGTACGACACTCGGCACGACATTCGCAAACACTCCTGACTGTGAGAGCTCACTTGTAAGTCGGCACAAAGGCCTCATGTCACACCATTTCGTAACTGAACACTGTGTGTAGCATAACATCACGCCTGCATTCCCGGAAGGGTTAGGCAGAGGTGTACATATTCCGCTGCCCGGATTCCGCCTGGATTTCTGACCCGTTGATGGAATAAGCCATCAGGGCATAGGCACGTTATGATGGCAATAGTGCCATCATAACGTGGGGCTGAAACAAAACTGGCAAAATGTGGGTGTGGCTGAATTTAGGTATGCTTCATGTTTTTATATTGAAATTGAAAATGGGGAGGCTGAATACTGAGGTTGGCTGGCAAGTAAAAAAATGCTAATGTAAGCACCGCTGACGATTTGGCTCACTGGTAAATCTGGTAAATAGTTTACCTCGTCTCAGCACAGATACGTTTATTGGGAACTAAACACGCTCTTCACAAAACAGCTTGAATGTTTCTTGGACCGTAAAAATGGTGATTTGTGTACTCAGATACGACAATCACCCCCTTTACTGGCCAGAATAGGCATCAAATTACACACTAATTAACTATGAATATAGTTAATTAGTGTGAAAATATTTCGACCCAAGGTTTGCAATGCCAATGGGTCTTTTTAAAAGCAATCACTATTAAACACTTTTCGCGGACTACCCGCCGCTATCTTTACTTATGTTATTATTATACTTTATTATAATAAAGCGTACATTTTGTAACTCAAATACTGTAAATATTATGTGGGTCCATACTAAGACTTGCACATACCTACTTGTTACACAATGTTCTTAAATAAATAAGTTAAGTCATGTCAACGCAAAATATAATAATAAAAGTATGTTTAAATGTTTGTAAAGGCGACCAAGCCTATGGAACAAATAATTCACGATTTGTATACAAATAGAATAAGATCATTTGTAAACACCTTTGTAACAACATTATGTGTGAATAAAGACCTTGAAAAATCAATCAATCAAATCACTATTCAATGAATCCGCTGTTCGGATTGCCAAGATTGCACTCATTTTTAAGTCAAAATGTCGGCCGAGCAAATATCAACAAAAATATTTGTTACCGTCACACTACGGTGTAAGCGCAGGTTCCCATTAAAGGCACAGTCTTCACACCCGGTTTATTTCACACGTAGCCACAAGAAAATAAAATGCGCTCTAGGTAAAGATCGAGCCGCGCCATTTCACAAGATTTACCTTCTATGCGTACAAGGAAGGATATATTTCAGCGTTGACTGTATTTGATTACCTAGAATTACAGTAATAACTTACGAAAACATTTTTTTTACAAGCTGACGAGGATGACGTGGAGAAATAGAAGTTTTTTGCTACACACCTCGTTTATAAACCTATCCAGTAACTCCTGCTTTTGCTTAGTTTCTAAAAAAGGGAAAATCCTAAAACTTTAAGGCGTGTACGCACGAACGAACAAGAACATGGCGAACATGAACATCGAATACTTTGATCACGTGTGCGTACCACTAACGAACATCAAACAATGTTCGTGACGAATCCATGGCTACTATGGATTCGTCACGAACAGAGTGAGAGAGAGAGTGGGGCGGTTGAGCGTAAACTCAAGTCACACTGTGTTCGTATGGTGCTCGTGTGCACTTTGTTTAGTTACATCCACACGTACGAACCAAATTTTCCTCACAAATTATCATCAAAATGACTAGTTCGTTTGTTATCTCTATCTTTTCTATCCTGGCTTTTTTGTCCTATCTGACAATGCGAGACGTCAAAGGTACGGACATTTTTTCTTCTTGCTTATTCACCCATAACACTATGCTCATGACCACTAAACGTCTAAACCTTACCTAAACGTTTCGACAAACTCCTAACTCATTCCTATCCTGGGTCTGTACAAATGTCCTAGGTATAAAACGTGACCGACCTTTACTAGTAAAATATATTAAGGGTATTACATGCAGTAAACTGTTTTTGTTAGGTAACCTTAGGTCACGTCCTCATTTGGCGGACTGGACCGTAAATGGAATATATTTTTTTAAATTATTTTCGAAAAATCTTAATTGTCACTATCATTGTTTTTTGTATGTCTCGACAAGTAACACGCGTTATTTTATTTAGAAGTGCAATATTGATATGAATATGTCACTGAAAAAGATGACCTTCTCGCATTTTCTCTCCATCAGCATCGTCATGTATTGTGAGAAGATACCTATAACTGCTAGTCACTAAATCTCTCTTCTGCTTTACTCTAAGTGCTTGGTGACATAGCACCTTCTACATTGTACTGAATCTTATGTACTAAAGGATTTATGAAGAAAGAGGATTGATAGATCGAACTCAATTTTACTTTCGCTGCTTATATTATTTTTATATTCCATCATTTATTTTATTTGAAACTTGCTAATTTTAGTTATATCTATATTAGTTTCATAATTTAGTGCTTGTGGCACACCTAATATTTTAATGGGGCATGCGGTGCTAACCTGAAATAAATTGTTCCACTAACCTTAGATTATATTATATATTACTTCAACTATTGACAGTGTAAACAATTGTTGGTTGAGAAAAATAAATAAAGTCAGTAAATCGCAGTATTCGACGCTTACAATAAATTCTACCAGTATATAAAACGGTTACCGGTTTATCCCATGAGTAAAAGTCCTTAGGTAACCTTTTGTACAAAACAGAAGACATAAGGTAGTTTGGGTGTCGACGTAATCCTGTTTATTCTTCAGTTGCCGATGGGAACGTGAGTGCTCGCGGCCTTTTCGCTGTTTTTGTGATCTAGATTATAGAAATGATAGTAGGTAAATTGTTAGGAAGTTTCGTAGATATTTCGTGATTGCATCTGTGAGGCATGCGTTTTGAAAACGACGCTACTGTATTTCCACGTGTGTGATTGAACAGACAACCCCATATTTAAGCCATAAACATGGGGGTGAGCTAGTCGTATAGCTTAATTCTACTGCATTGGCATCGATTGAACGTTTTACTCTGGACCTGAAAGTACTCCGTACCAGTACGAGCTTTTTGGCAAATCCTTTGATACAATGTATTTTATTAACTTTGTGAAGTGTTTACGCCACCAAGATATATGTGCTTAGTTTATTTAGGACCCGTTATGTTAAATCTGTCAAAAGACTTCTGTTAGTTAGAATTTTATACCATGTAACTTGTATGTTTATGAAATAAGGAAGTTAAATTAATTAATTTTAATGTAATCTTCAGATTTTGCGAAATCATACTGCAATTTCATAACTAATTTAGAATCATTCAGTCTTCATCAAATGTAGATAATTATAGTACAATAAGCGACAGTTGTGTGTTTCTAGGTTGGACAAATTTGTAGGCACAATACTTGATGTTCCATTACAACATTACTATCGTATCTGCATGTTACTTCTTACTCTGTGCTTGTCCCGGTTCCCCACGCTTAGTATTCAGCGCCATTACTGTAATCCGTCGGGCCGCGGTCCGCGCGCAATAAGCATCACAATTTTAGCTTTGTCTCGGTAGGTGACGAATATTACGCTTATATTCTGTTTTTATTTAGATTTACGCTTGTTTCGGTACCGAAATACATAGAATTATGCTGAATTCAGTTATAAACAAGTTATTGGGTCTTTTATGGATACGAATCGAGTAAATACTGTTGATTGTCCGCTTAAATGATATGAAGATGGTTAAACTTAGTACAACTGTCCTAACTTCAGTTTTCTTCATAGCTATGAGCAATACAACAACAACAACAGCAACTGCTTTTGAAAATAGTACAAAATGAGCTTTGAGAAATTGGGTAAGATTTTTAACCACTTATTTGCTCGTTAAAGAGACCAGTAATCACTTGGTGGTTACCTCTCTCACTCTCATGGAGTAGGCTTGAGTTCCAGCAGAAATATATTATTGGCAGATTCAGTATTTCCTCAACAATGATGAAAAATAGCACAATTACCGAAACACATCCAGTACATTAACAATACCCAACTCATAACGAACAGGTAAACAGTCGTAAATCCTCCTTATTTAACATTCATCCCGAAACATAAACGAATTATGAAAATATTACCAACTCTTTTTTCACACAACCAAATGCAAATGACGTATTAAAAGTTATTTAACCATCTGCCTTCTGTACTCACCCTGGGAACTGAAAACTGGGAACTGTGTATTATTTTAAATGCGGCCTGAACGACCCACAGGACCAATTTGCATCTTATCTGCGCATTTAACCCTTGCCTCGTCCACGTGGATTTTTTTACCCCGCACTTTGTTGGCATACAATTTCTTCCCAGCAAACGATAATGGTGCTAAGTGGTCTTCGGTATTTTTATAATAATGTTGGGAAAATTCTCGTGAGAAATAATGTTATAAAATGGAAGACAGGGATTGTAAGGAAATTGAAATTTGAAGGTGGCAGGGGTATAAGAAGTAGTTAAGTACATTAATTAGCTTTGTCGGGCGTAATTCGAAGCGACTGACGTTAAATTCTTATTTAATTTCCTATTTGTGTACATAATCAGCCTCTAATGTTCCTACTGTTGCTGGCATACAGTCCTGCTCTAGGTGAGAGGGAGAGGGCAGTAATCCACCACGCGGGCCCAGTGCGGGTTGTTAGATGTCATTATATCTTCGAATTTTTGGTTCTAGGACATGCCAGTTTCCTCACGATGTTTTGCTTCACCGTTTTGAGAGCAGTGGTGATAAAATAATATATACACAATGTAAAACGCTTGTCTGAGTTCGAACCACCACTCTCTCTTATTTGTATAAACTTACTTTATTTATACACGGTTGACGCAGTGGTTAAGCGTTGCCATATATCTCCGGGCGCATATTCCATACTCATGTCAATGTGTCAGCGCAGCCACCGCCATCTAATGCTGGTAAACATCTCTTCCTTGAAGTCGAACTACATCATTCAAAATTACTTCTTGGCATCTATTATTGTTCTTCTTTACGCGTTAATTTCTTTTCATCTTTTGAAAATCTCCTAATAATACTGATTCCTTCTTACAGTCATAGTATAATCATGGGTGACTTTAATACTTGTCTTCTGAAAAAAGACTATTGCTCTTCTTCCCTGATTAATATTTTGGCTTCCAGTAATCTTTCCATTCTTCCGTTGAGTGCCACTCACCATTTTCCTAACTCTAGAATTCACTTCTGTACTTGATTTTTGTCTCTTCTCTTGATCACGTCACTAAGCATGGCCAATGTTCAGCCAATGCTTTTTCCTATCATGACCTGATTTTTCTGCCACACAAAATCCGCCCACCTAAGGCTAAAGCTAAGATTCTAATGCAACACAATTTTGGTGGAAAGAACGTTGAAGATCTTTGCAAAGATGCCAACAATATAGATTGGTCTGCTCTGTTTGCCTCTGCATCAGTTTATATTTTTGCTAAACTTATCGAGCTTTATGATCATCACGCACCTGTTCGAGCTGTTAAGGTCAGACATTTGCCGGCGCCGTGGCTCACAAATGAGATTAAAACGCATATGCAGCAAAAAGTTACGGCAAAGTCTAAATTTAAGCGAAGGGCTAATGACGCTAATATGGAAAGATGCTTCTCCATACGTAATCACTGTAATAAGTTGTGTAGAAATGCTAATCGTCACCACATTCATACTTCTATCCAAAATAGGGACACATCGAAAGTCTGGAAATTTCTTAGATCATTGGAGGTTGGTAAAACACGACCAGACACAATTCAAAAAGACATAGACATTGATGCAATGAATACTCATTTTACTGCCTGGTCCAATTTTAATAGGACAATAAAATTAAATACACTGAATTATCTTTGTTCACTTCTGACTCCCAGTTATTCTCCATTTGTTTTTAGTCAGTTCTCCGCATGTGATGTTAAAAAGAGCATACTATCGATTACTTCTAATGTTGTAGGAAGTGACTGTTTCAGCCGTAATTCACAATCAAATAAGTACTTTCCTCTCTAAAAATAATCTCCTCAACCCCTTCCAGTCTGGCTTCCGTCCTGGTCATAGCACCACCACAGCGCTTCTGAACATTACGGATGATATAAGGTCAGCCATGGAAAACGGTAATCTTACGGTCTTAGCTTTGCTAGATTTCAGTTATTATTTTGATTGGCAGTTTATGCTCTCATATCTCCATCGGTTATTGACTGGTTTCGTACTTACCTGTTGGGCCGCCGGCAACGAATTTGCATTGGAGAGACCATGTCCTCCTGGAGCAATACTTCTGCTGGTGTAACTCAGGGTGGCGTTCTATTTCCTTTACTTTTCACAGTTTTTATTAACTCAATCTCCGACGAACTAATTTATTTCTACCAACTCTAAGGCGACTCTTCCCCAAGTTTCTTTTGACGATTCAGTTGTTCCGTTCAGTGAGAAAGTTAAAAACTTGGGGATCTTCATCGATAAAAACTTTTTTTAGACTACCCACCTACAGGAAGTTAGCCGCAAACTGTTTGCTTCCACTGCATCTTTAAAGAGATTACGTAATTTTCTACCGACCACCAAGATTGCGCTTGCACATTCGCTACTTCTTCCCATTCTTGACTATGCTGATGCCAGCTATCTTGACCTTACCCAAGACCAACTCGATAAACTTGAGCGGCTTCAAAATGTTTGTATAAGGTTCATATTCGGTTTGCGCAAATATGACCATGTTTCTGAATTTCGTGCGAAGCTCAAGTGGTTACCAATTCGCCTTCGCCGGAATGATCATATTCTTTCCCTTTTGTATAATGTGCTTTTTTCCCCGTCCACCCCTCTCTATCTCAAGAAACGTTTCCAGTTTCCACACAAACTTTCAAGTTATCTGATAACCTTAAACATTTATTGTGGGAGTCGCAAAGAAACTGGAAACGTTTCTTGAGATATAGAGGGGTGGACGGGGAAAAAAGCCTATACATTCCACAACTTTCCTCGACAAGTCCTTTACTGTCCAGGCCGCTCGTTTGTGGAATGCATTTTCAGTTCAAATAAATCGCGTGCAATCGTTACCAGTATTTAAGAGACTCGTGAAGGAACATTATTATTTACTTGTCGTTGTGATCTTGTTCTCGTAACTGTAATTATCTATAGTCTTCATTTATTTTTGTTGTTTATATATTTAGTAAGTACGTATGTATTTATGTATCTATTATTAAGGAAATGTATATATCTGTGTATCTATTCTAATAAATTGTATACTTTTTATTTGCACCAACGACAGCCCCATTTTATGTCCATGCAAATCACTGTCCATTCCAAGATTGCCTGGAAGAGATCGCGGAAAGCGATAAGGCCGTCCATTGTATATTTTGTAGTGTTTAATATAATTATATTTTTTTGTTTTGTACAATAAATTATATATAAATAGATAAATAAATAAGCGATTGACTGCTGAGCTGCGTGTCGTGGATTCGATTCCCGCACGGAACAAAGATTTGTATGACCTACAAGTAGTTGTTCGGGTCTGGCTGTTTGTATTTATGTGAGTTTAAATGTTTGTAAACGCACCCACAATACAGCAGAAATACCTGGTGTGGAGTAAGATTGTATTAAAAAAATATGTTAAAACACTTTAACACTGGTCTATATATTATGTATTTACGAAATTGAGACTTCCAAGAACAAACCCTCATTATTGCTGATAATGAAGGTGATTCTGAGAAACTACAGAAACGAATTTTCAGGGTACTAAAAGCGCGCTAAGCCCTGAAATACACGTGTCCGATATATTTGAGAGCTGTAATTGATCAGTTCAGTTATTGAAAGCTGATCCAATTTCCACGGTGACTGCTTTCAGCGTAGCTGCTGTGTGGTACGTAGATGTTACTTGCCAAGGAAATAGAAACGTTTATGATATTTACGAAACAGCACACCTGTTTTTTTATTTTTTATTACAATAAAAATAATTAACATGGTGGTAGGTAGCTTGAAATAAAAGTCGAGATAATTAACTAACTAAGCAAAATAATTGTTATAAGGAATCAACTATGTGCGAGTATGTGTATTAATACAGGGAAAATTTTAACAAGTGACCTTACTCATCATTATGAACAAATTTTACTATGTGACCAAACCTGAAATCGAGACTGGTGCTAATAAAAAATAATAAAAGTAAATTAATTACAAGACGGGTAAGTTTTATTACTATCTGATGCTCTCGTATGACTAGTACGTTGATGCAATTAAATAATGTATTAGATCATTATAGTATATTGAATACACCTTTTTTTTTTTTTTTTTGTGTGGGAAATCAACAAATGACTCCTCCCGCTGACTAAAACCCACCCGTGTTCCTTCTGTTGCCTGTGCAATGACAGGGGGCCACGGTATCCCTTTCGGACTTTCCCACAACCCCGGCAGGCAATGGTCTCTCTCTCTCTCATCGGACCCCTTCACTCGCTGACACTCTTTGAGGCGCGCGTGGAACACAACGCGCCGTCGACCCGGGCCTGGTCCTTACCGGACGGCGAGCTACCCATTGCTCACTGTCCGCAAGCCCGCGCCTACGGTGGCCGGGAATCAGCGATTGATTCCCGACGCCCAGGGCATCTCCCCCTGCAGCGGCTAGGGGCGTGAGGGCGCGAAATTTGCCTCTCCCTCACGCGTTCCACCTCCTCCTTTTCGAGCATTACTGCTTCGCAGAAGGAGGTGACGGCCTCCCATGCCCTCTCGCTCCGTACCATGGCCTGGACCAGGGCCGGACGCGAGAGATCCCCGCCACCGATCGCCTCCACGAGGACACGGCGGTGCTCTGCCCAAGCCGGGCATAATTCCACCGTATGTTCCACCGTGTCCTCCGGGCGATCCACGCAGTGATGACACCCGGGCGTTTCCTCCCGCCTTATCCTAAACAGGTACCTCCCGAAACAGCCGTGTCTGGTGAGGACCTGCGTCAGGCGGAAGGTGAGGACGCCGTGGCGCCTCTCCAGCCACTCCTCAAAGAGGGGACTTATCGCCGCAATAGTGGCGTGCCCAGCACCGGGTTGCGACAATCGCACTCTCCATGCCGCCATGAGATCCCGTCGGAGCTCTGTCCGCTGTGCCGTGATTTCTCGCGGCATCGGAGTCAAGCCCCGGCGTTTCGCCTCCTCACGCCACTCCCAAATATGCGCGAGGACTTTTGCCTCCAGATCCCATCGCGGCAATCCAGCAAGGAGGCTCGCCGCCTCACCGGAGACCGTGCGGTATCCCCGGAACAGCTGGGTGGCCATGACCCTCTGGGACGCGTTCAACCTGCGGGCAGGCCGCCGCCTCAACGGATGCGCCCACACCGGTGCCCCGTACAGGGCCATGGACCGCACGATCCCCGCGTATAGCCACCGGCAGGAGGCGTTTGGACCCCCTAGATTGGGCAGAAGCCGCTTCAATGCAGCCCCGGCCCGCTCCAGTCTGGGAGCCAAACGTCGGAAATGCACCGCTTAATAAAAAAAAATAAAAAAAAAAAGGTTCCCCCCCCGAAGGGTTCCCGCATTGTCGTTGCGGGGGGGCTCATTAGCCGTGGGTTGGGCACCCACGGTGAAGCCAAGAGGAACCCGAGGAGGGGCCGCTCGTCAGGGCTTTTTGACCCAAGCCCATGACGTAGCGGCCAACGAGTAGGTTGCGGTGGCGACATCGCAACTGAGGCGGGCCGCGATGTCGTGTATCGGGGGCATCGCGGCTGCGGTTTCGGGGCCGCGGCTGGAGAGGTGTATTGCGGTACAGCGCTCTCCCTCCCTGCCGCGGCCTTGACGGGGTCGCCACCGTCTGATGGCGAACGCGGTGGGGTCGCAGGGGAAGAGGAGTGTCGGTATAGCGTAGGCCGCTCTCCCTATCCTCTGCGGCTGAAAATTGGTAGACGGCGGGGCCAATGACCTGACCCGTCGAGGAGGGGCCAAGGGCGCCCAGACAAGGGGCTGTCTGGCGCCCATGTGCTGGTTTGGTCCCTGGGTTGGTCACGGCGTGCCATGTGTTCTGGTGCGCCGGTGATGAAGGAGGAGGGGCCCGCTGCGGCGGGCTGGCACCAGTCGGGGGTTGCGGAGGATTTTTTCGTTCCCGCGACCCCCGGCGTAGGTGTGAGACGTTCCACCGACTGTCGAGGACGAGTCCCAGGTACTTCATCGTCGACTCGACGCCGATGTCAACCCCTCCTACCGTTATTTGGGAACTCGACGGTGGCGCGTTCCGAGGACCATGAAAACACATGGCCTCGGACTTGTGCAAGGCCACCTCGAGTCCCAACTGCCGGATTCTGGCCACGATTGCCGCAACCCCGTGTGTCGCTAGTTCGGCCGCCACCTGCTGCGACCTCCCCTGCGCCAGGACCAACGTGTTGTCAGCGTAACAAACGACGCTGACGCCATTGGGGAGGTCGGCGCGCAGCACCCAGTCGTATCCGATGTCCCACAGATGCGGCCCCAGGACCGATCCCTGTGGGACACCGCACGACATCTCTCGCCGGTTCCACTCTCCCTGGTGACTGGGGTAGATGATGGATATTGAATACACCTAACGATTTGATTGTCACAAATCTAAAAACAATCGCGTTATATATATTATTATGTATTTTATAAAAGTGGTCATCAATACAAACAAAGTTTTGGGAGTATGTCTACCATATTCTACTATTAATAAACTTATATCAACACATAAACTTCAATCATCAACCTAAAAACCGTTTAGAATAAATCACCTCCCACATTTTCCTCACAGCTACTTACCGTACGTCAGCCGAAGCGTGGCCATCGAAAAGTTTAATTAAAGGAGAACGAATAAGGTGTAATATTTCTCACTCGGTATAGCGCAGGCGCATCTATTAACATCCAGATCTGAAAGTTGCTTTATTTATTTTAAAATTGATATAATGGGTTTAGTTTTTTTACTTATTATAAGAGCCTGTACAGGTTAGCAGTTGAGGTGCAACTGATATTTTAACACAAAATTCTTTTCTCTTTCTTTTTTCTACTTAATGGTCTTCCGATTTAGAACCCCGATAAAGATCAGCCGTTCTCGCTACGTGTCTAAAAATACAAGCGTGAGAATTGAACCCATGAAACTGTTAGCACTGTAACTCTATTTCACCACTCTATAAATTGTTGTCAATTTCTGTGAGTGCAACTCTGATCGACGCCGCATTTGTTGTTCAAACAAGTTTGTTCCGACACCTTTCAAACGACATTCCACTGCATATTGCGGATACTATTTTATTCCGTTTTCTACTTGGGAAACTGTTATTGATTCAACAGTTTTTCTCTGTCACAACTTTTCATTCTACAAAGTGTTTAGATATACCTAATTCAAATAATCAAATATTACTACTAGTTTTATGTTTCTTAAACTTCAGTTTGCTAGAAGAGCGTCATCAGCATAGTGTCTGCAATATACGGGCGAATGACGTCACCGAAAGGTTATATAATTTTTTATGAATGGAAGTTGTGTGCTTTTCCTTCCTTCCTTTTTCTTCCTTCTTTCCTTCCGTAAAGTCAAACCATTTTCATGACAGCCGTCACTGCGGCCGTTATGTAGCGGCCACCGATTTTCTAAGAAACCGCAGCGTTTAATAATGCTATCTTTGTAATAAAAAACTCAAAAATCCTTAAGTAAAGATATTTGAAGCGGATCTGACGATACGAGGTTCAATGCCCTGCATCCATTGATCTGGTTTTCGTGCACCCTGTATGATGTTGTGAGCCTGATCGAACCGTACCTACATAATTATGACAAGCTCAGGTTTTCAAATTATCTTCACGTCCAAAATACAACAGCGCAGGACCAGTGGGCCTATAGCACGAACGCGCGGAGTAACGTAACATAAATTCGAACTCGATTTTAAAATAAATTATGTAATTATGTGTGAATAATTATGTGTGTGTAAATTGTGTGTGTATAATTTAGTTGTAAGACTTTATTCATATCTATGGGTGACAGTAATTGTGCTTGTTGCATAAACTTAACACAAAATGCTATAGTAGGTATAGTTGTATGTCCGATTAAAAAAAATGATCGAATTTACGTTACGTTTACGTCGCGCGTTCGCGTTACCTCTGTACCGTAAACTGCAAAATAAAACCTACCTAGGTGCTAGGTACGTTAAAACGCACTTCCTCCTTCAGGCTACAGGAAAGCCGCGCGGGGAGAGGGGGGTATCGCGTCCGTCCCTTGTGACTTAATGAGCTTTCTGCCTGTGTTGACTCGCTAGCAATTAACCCCGTCAAAGGAGACGGAAAGCAGCATCTAGTCGGGTAGTTTTTAGAAAGTTCCTTCTAGCATTAAAACAATGCATGATCTCGTGAGGATTTTTCTGGTTATTTTATAGGATTAATTAGAACCTCGATTTATTGCAAATATGCCAGAAAACATAAATATGATAGAAACGTATGCTAATCACCTAATGTTTTGGTTTTGATAAATCAAGTTTGAGATGGAGTTAAGAAGTGGCCGAGAAAAATCGTGCATAGTATAATTAGCCTGCAACGTTCCCACTGCTGGGACAGGCTTCCTCACTTCAAGAGTATAATCTACCACGCGGAACCAGTGGGGGTTTCAATTTTTTGGTTCTAGGACATGCCGGTTTCCTCTCGATATTTCCTTCACCGTTTTGAGAGCAGTGATGATGCAACTATTTACAAAGTAAAGCACCTGCTTAGGTTCGAAGCCACGACCTACAACTCGTATGTCGGGGTTGTTACCACTGCTTGTGACTAAGCTCAAGCGCACGCATTCTATGTGCGCTGTCTGTGCAGCTTGACTAATTATTTAGGTAGATTATTACATTAGGACTGTTAAACATACTTACTCTCAAATACTGAAATACAATTCTAAAACATTTCAATGTCCTATTGAGTTCATGATTATTTTTTTGCTAGTGTCGGATTCCCATATTTAAAGCTCAACGCGTGAAAAGTGGTGCCAGGTTAGGTGGTACAACACTACCACTCATTATTATAGTGTAGCAACACTGGCGTCACTTCTTCTGGTCGTAATGGCCGACATAGTCGCCTGCAATAACGTATCTCAATAAAAGTATACTACGAGTATTACTTTCCTACTGGTGGATTTATTTATTTAATACTTCAAGCACATAAATGTACAGAGGCGGACTTACTGCCACAGGCATTTTCTACCAGTCAACCTTTGGGTGATGCAGAGACGGTAGAGTGGTAGGTGCAATAGCGAGAATTGAGGAAAAAAAGATTTATTTAAATATAAAGATATACATAAATACCTATTAAAAACTATAAATATAATAAAATATATATAAATATATATTTATATTATATATAAATATAAGCACAAATAAGACAATGGAAAAACATTACCGTTATGATGATACTGCCAGCTTCTTGCGAATGTGCTCGCGAACTTTAATTTTAAAAGATAATCGGTTGGTCGCCATCTTGATTTCCTTGGGGAGCGCATTCCATAGAGAGATAGACTGAAAAGAAGAAATAACAGTGAATGAAGTCTGTGCCGTGAGTGGGACATTAAAGAAGACGATTATGAGATGAACGTAGATTTCTATTGTGGACTTCATATTTCAAACACCATAACTCCCCCAAGACGTCCTATCTTCAGTCGCTCCACGTGGTATTCATAAAGCACACGACTACGTCAAAGGCTTCAAGATAAAGGTTCCGTTGAAACTCAAAATCAGACACCCTTACGTCTGTTAAACGTACAATAATTTAACGTTACCCATTGGTAAGTAAACAAGAAAAAAACAAAACACTGACCTTTCAAACGACTCTCCAATCAAAAGTGCATACTAAGCCCTGTATATTACCACTCCATAACAATTAAGTCGTTTGGTTAAATCGACGCCATTATTTCGATCGCGGCCAATTGTTCCAAATGTCCCACCGTTTACACAAATGTTAAGCGCATGTTCAATTTTCAGTCGATACCTAGCTGTTCTGCAAGTTTTTACTACAGCATCGAGTTTATTTCAAAATAAATAGAAAGATATAAATTACATTGATGGGAATGTAACTTTGAAAGATAGTTAATTAAGAATCATATAGACACAAACGGTTAAAGAGATATGAAGCCTTTATTTATAGTACAAAGTAAATAATTCAGTAAAAGAACTGAATTGTAGGAATGATTAGCTTTCTTTGTCACAGCTTCAATTTTCATAAAATATAATGTCTTTATTGACCTCTTGAAGGTCCCGATGCTGTTAAGGCCGTAGCAAATTTTTTGCCAATTTATCTTTTGCATAAACAAACGAAGCTTATCAAAACAAAGTTATGTAACAACCAACAACAAGTAGATACCTATTTCATTTCCATTTAGAATCGGAAAGACGATCCTGAGCCCCAAGTAAACATTAATAAAATTACGTAAACATTTAACTAACCAATAACGGAAAGTACAATCATCTCCAATGTACAATCGCGAACAGAAGTGTTTCAAATAAATTTGAGTTAAAGTAAAATGAAAGATGGCACTCATATTTCTGCGTCATTGGCCCTCAACCGAATATAAATCTGAATAACCGTGGAACAGGATTTGTTCTTAATTTGAAATTCAAATTCTGTAGCGGGAAAATGTAGCCTACCCATGAAACAGAGAAAAATGTACCCATTCAAATATAATTAACATAATAAAATGTTAAAAATAAACACGTATTTTGGAACAAGACGCAAAAAATTTCTCCCCCTATCTTTTTACCATTTACATCTGCATAATTCTAGAGTTTCATTCTTTAATAGTGATTTAATCGGAATTCAATTACTGGACAAGAAAAAATAAGTTATGACCTTTACGTGACCTTTGAGTTGTTATTAAAAGTATTATTACCTTTAAAAAAGTTGTTACTTTTTAGGAGTGTCGTTTCAGTTTCCGTTTTAAGATCAAGGATTTTTTGTAAAACCGATTTTATTCTGAATTATTTTTCTCCTGACAAATTCCAGGTAATCTGGCCAATGGAATGTTTCTACTCTAATAGAGTTTGGTGATTTTAATAGTGTTGGCGATTCTAATAATCATTTTAAAAGAACATAAATACTTGTATATTATAAGTTCTGAGTTAAGCTCCACGATTACAGACAAATGCTTGCACTGACTGGACAGGTCCACTCAAATCTGTGTGGTTCTTTCCTCAAAAGACCATTTCAGACACTGAGCTACATGGTCCTCGTATGTTATGGCCCGACCAAGATTATGTCTGGAATTGAAAAGGGACTGCGACCTCTTACTTTATTTCGACATTTCTTCTCAGAGTAGTCAGATAGGAAACGCTGACCTCATGTAGCTTATTTTAATATATAATATATATAATTTTTAAATGACGTGTAAAACTGATTCCCGTATCCTATTTACAGAATAAACAATTTCATTTCATTATGAATTACATTCAATTATTATCTTTCTGTTTCTATTCTGTTTTTGTTCTGTTTTTTTATGATTTCTGGACGCTCATTATTCATTTCACTTACTCAACTTTTACGGCTACTATGAACATTATCAATCATTTAACCTAACCACAAGCTCGTTCTACATGACTACATTTTTACCGATACTCCGGTATCGTTCACGGTTTGCATTTTGTTCCGACGCGGCTCTGGCACGGTTTATGTTTATGCAAATGGCCGCCAACAAGCGATTTAGCCGGTTTATGGCGCGTCACTGCCCGCGGTGGTACATCTGCGAAACGTCGGTGTCGGATGGTAATCGTGGTGGCACTTTTGTACGTGGATGCGTTTTGGTTCCCGTTCTGTGTAAAATACTATATAAAATATGTCGGAAAAACGCTAGGTACTAAGTTTAATAATGTGTGACACTAGCATCGCCTACCGGCGCTCGACAGAGTCTAAAAAATAACGCTCAGACCGGCTGGAGCTAAGCAGAGTTCATGGATGGCGGTCAAGCAGTGAAGACGTTCAGAAACTGTTGCGCATTCCGAATAATTGTGTCGTGTACCTACTACAGTGTGTAAATTGTTTATGTGATGGTAAATTATAATTTGATCTGAACTGCAAACGGTTTTTCTATTGCGCAATAACCAACACTACCCACAGTACGCCCACAGTAGTCAAATATTGCTGATAATAACGAAAGAGATACCTTCCTCCGTTACATTCATATTTTATACCATAACATCACGCAAGACATTATTTTACAAATTCTATACAATAACAAGTAAATGGTAGCACCTAGCGCCAATTAGTGTATTTGCAACGCAAGCTTGGCCTAGTCAATAATAATAAAAATTATGTTTGTTTGTTCGTTTCGAAACAAAAGAAAGATTAAATTACAAAAGAAAGATAAAATAAATTAAGTCTTAAAACGCAGGTTTTTATGAACATATTATGTTTCACAAAATATTTTAAAGTCTTAACGTATGTGCAGTAAACAATATTAACAATATTAATATTTTTTGATATGGTATCACTTTTAACCAGGCAAAAATCTTTTAAAATAATAATATTTCCTTAAGCGCCACAATTCCCCTCCCCTTAAACTCCCAGCAGCTGTGCACAAAACATTCTTCCGTTTCCAACAAAATATTCTTAGTTTGTCTTTATACATCGCAAAGCGAGTGTACGACATCAAATTACCATTTTTGTGCGCGTCTGTACTTTACCGAATGAAAACTTTAATGATGTATGAACTGCGATAAGAATGTAGTTCTCCTAACTTGTTTACGAGCTATTTATTTTGGGAAGCTAGTCTAGATTTTGTTAGTGTTTGTATTTATATTGTAACTTGACGCTGCATTCGGAGAAGGAGTAGTCTGAGAGGCAAATGGTTAAGCTGGATGGTGCTGATCCATGCGTCATGTTCGTGAACGGGCGCCGTCAGTTGAGACTGGTCATCTCTTATCTGCCAGGGCTTATTTTTAATCTTATATTTTTAATCGTTTTTTATTTTTATTATATATTTTTTTTTACATTGGTCTCACATATAGAATCAACAGACTAATGTACCCAGGATTTGTAATTTCTATATTTAAAAGAGTGTCCTTGGAGTTTCTTGCCCGTTCTTCTCCAAAGAGATCTACGTTTTGGAATGGGCAACTAGCTTCAACTTTCTGACTAACTGACTCTTTGACAATTCAAAAGTGCCTGAAAAGGGTTTAGTTGAAATTAACGCTTTGAGTTTGAGTTCGAGCAAATTTAGTGTCTGCGTAGTATTCTGAAAATTGAAGGAAAAAATAGGTTATATTTCCTGCGTCCATTGTTAGTCGGGGTTTTCAGAAAGAAAGCGAAATTCATATTAGGTTTAAGAAATGTCTGGTGGCCTTATAAAACTAAACAAGAAACTTGCAAGCTTTTAAAAAATCCAAACTACAAACTGATCCCTACTCAAAAACCAAATTATGTATTAAAACATCTCAACTTTACGGTACACTGTTGCCAGCAGATCAACATAACCCTACTCCTGCAAAAGTCCTTAAATCAAGAGCTCATAAAATTCTAGACTTAGAAAAATAAAGAACGAAGGCACAAAGTAGGAGCTTCGCTTCGTTTTGGACTGTAGCTAGAACATAAAATTCACTAGCTTTTCCCGCGGCTTCGCACGCATCGAGGTTGGAAATATTACCACGGGAACTTACTACCGGGATAGGAAGTATCCTATGTCCTTACCTAAGTCTTCACAGACAGACGGAGTTACTGTCGCATTTACAACATTAACTAGCTGCGCTCCACGGTCTCACCCGCATAAGTCTCGATCCCTGGGAATACCAAGGTAAACAGTATCCTATGTCCTAATCCAGGTCATGGTCTACCAAATTTCAGTCGTTTTAACGTGAACGCGTGATAAACAAACTCACTTTCACATTTATAATATTTGTTAGGGTTACGGTATAGATGGCTTTGGCCGTATGGATGCAGCGTCGGCCTAAGAAATAGCCAAACCATGCGTAGATTCACCACAGCAAGGCACCTAGCACGCAGCATATTCTAAGTACCTAGCTGTAGTAAAACACACATAATATTATCATCATCATAATAAGGGCTGAAGCCCACTCGAGTTGAGGATGATAACATTGCGATTCAAATAAATGCGGCTATATTTTGTGGGTCTGTCATAAAGAACACGCGTCTGGACGCCGACTCAGCGGTTGGGGGCGCTTGTTTAGAGGCTTACGATACGGGGACGATACGGCAGGAATTTTTAACAAAAAAAATTATACTCTTTAACAGACCCGCTTTTTGGGCAGAAATTGTAATTTTGTTGGAAGTGCAATCTACGACGACGCGCCCCACTCCGCGATAGGTAAACTAGTACTTAGCAGCTTATTTGGATACCATTCATGGGGACTAGGGCTAGGCTATGTTTATAAGACGTGTTGTCGTGAGTTACTTCGTATTTTTATCAATCGCTGTAGCTAAGGATCCGTTGCTAGTGAGATGGGTTTTTAATAGATTTATTTATTGTATTTATATATGCTTGTACCTGGGAATTACTACTTATTCGAAATTTCGTTTTTGGGCCTTTAAATGTGAATTACGCTGCGGATAAATGTGAAGTTCCTACCTGCAGCCATTCGAACTCAAAATTATTTGAATGCAATACACAAAAATCCTAAATAGGTCTGCTGGAGAATATTTTATTCGATATTGTACCGCATATTTGAATGTGTCGTACACAACGTGTTCCTTTTGAAGATAACTCTTAGGTTATAAATTATATAAGTAAATATAATACAAGTCTTAGAACTAGGATTCCAAAAATACATAGTTTTGCAGATAACATAACACTAGACTCGATGTGTGTATCCAAGTTTCATATTTCACGTAAAGGTGACATAAATAATCGTGATATTGTCGAATAATTCTGTAGAAAAAATGGAAACGAAAAAAAAAACTTGTAAAATAATTCATAATATGCTAGTTGATTCTTTGACATGGTCTCAATGGGATATCAAAAGGAACACCTTGTATAACCGTACAACTTAAAACCATCCTCTCATCGTTGGACCTAAAACCCTCCAATCCCAGAGATTTACAGCTACTCCACAAAGTAACTTCATTCTTTTATTGACGTTAAACGGAGCGAAAGTGACAGATAGACGTGATCACAACCGCCATGATGAAACGCTCTTATTGTAATGTGAATTATCTCTTATATGTGGCGTGAACACTGAGGTGGGAGAGATATGACTTTTTGGAGTTACGGTTGTCTAATCTTGGAAGTTATTTGCACTGATTTGTGGAGGCAATGAACGAATATTTATGATATATAGTTTGTAAGTTATATGGCGTTTGGAATGTTGACAGCAATAGTTGCGTTGAGTAGGTACTAAGCCAAGAAGAAGATGGAGTGGCGAGTGAGGCTTTTACCTAAAGAATTGGGCTCTAATTGCAAAAATAAGAGATTTGTTTTTTTTTTTCACTTTGTAGTGTTTTTTTGGAAGTCGGTTGTTTTTTGTATGTAAAAAGTTTTTATTTTTCACTTTTTAGTAGTGGTACCTACCCCTCACAAATTCAAATTCCAGTATGTATTGATAACGTGTTTTGTTTCTGCAACTACTTAGATAAAGCCATTGTAAATTATTTACCTTATAATCACAGTGGTCAAAGCGTTACTTTCAAGTCCAACACACCATTACAAAGAATTCAGATACAATCTAGACAAATAACAACCAGCAATTTAAGTAGATTTAATAATAACTTAACTAGTAAGTATAGTATACCGGGTGATATTATAATCAATGTAAATGAATGATAATTATGAGGATTTTTTTTCGATAGTGCGCACCGAGTTCAATAATACTTTAAAAAAGAAAACTAAAACAATTTGCCCAATATTTTTGTTCAGTGACTGGGCAACTAATAGTATTAAGAAAAGCAGGGAAAAATTGTTTGAGCTGTATGGCCTTAAGCCTTATATTAATCTGAATATTCTAAGAAATACGTTGCTACTTACTCTAAAACTTTTTTTTTTAAGTTTATGTACTTCACCTGCAAGGTAGCTAAAGCTTTGTACAACAAGATCAAATCAGCCGATATTAAAATAAAGACGGTTTGGAAAATTATCAATGACGAAACAAACAGGAATAAACGACATAATAATGATTTCACACTAGAAATTTCCCGTGGTCTAACACTGAAGTAAGTTCCCGTGGTAAGAACTAACAAAGAAGTTACTCAAAAATTTGTTAATTTATTTACCAGTATCCCACTTGAAACTACTAAAACACTAAATTCCTCGCCCTCACGTTCTATTGATTTATTAAGAGCAAATGTTTCATCCTGCCCGATTGAATTTAAATTCAAGCATAGAAACCCCTTAACAGTACTAAAAGCTTTCAAGCAAATCAAGATCAAATTTTCCGAAGATCTATGGGGAATGTCAATCAAAGTTTGTACCTCTATTATTGAGACTATAGCGCCGTACTTAGCCTTAATATTTAATTTGTGTGGGGATCAAGGAGTCTTCCCTGATCTAATGAAATATAGCAAGGTAATACCACTTTTCAAATCCGGGGACATTATAGACCCGTATCCGTGTTGCCGGTTTTAAGCAAAGTTTTTGAAAGGTAATGCTTAATCAAATGCTCAATCATTTGAACACCATTAAAATCTTACATGATCAACAGTATTGTTTCACCAAGGGTCGTTGTACGACTGACGCCGGTGTCACCTTATTAAAACACATATTAACGGCGTGGGAAGGGGCCCAAGACCTCATAGGATTTTTTGTGACGTCTCCAACCCTCTCTTTGTGGCTTTTGACTGCGTCGACCACGAAACCTTAATATATATTGAAACTTTAGTATTACGGACTTGGAAAAATTTAGCGCAATTTTTCCAAGTCCATTATAATCCTATTTAAATGATAGACAACAGCAAGTTCAAATAATTGGTGTTAATTCATTCGGTTGAAAAGTAAAGATTGGTATACCACAAGGATCAACATTGGGTCCTTTCCTCTTTTTAGTGTTTATTAATGATCTACGTCATTTGCTAAAACTACACCACAAATAGTGTTATTTATTTGCTGACGATACTTCCTATGTTTTTAAACTAATAGACGTCCATCAAATCTTGACGACGTTAATAACATCCTACAGCAGGTCCAACTCAGGTTCACTGCTAATAATTTAGTATTAAATTGAAAAAAAAACTAAGTGTGTAAGTGTATGTAAGTTTACCAAATGTCAAAAGTAGAAATTGTGAGATAGTATTGCAAGAGAATCGCTCGACTCAATGCTTCAATGGGGTCCTCATTTAACATCCCCTTCAGGACGACTAAGTTCAACAGCATAATGCTGTGAGAAAAATCCGTCAATTTACTGATGTAGATACCGCGAGGCTAGTCTATTTTAGTTACCTTCATAGTATTATGTTGTACGGTATTCTACTATGGGGACGGGCTGCAGGCAGTCTATTTTTTTTCTGCAGAAAAGAGCCATCAGAGCTATATATTATCTTGGCACACACGGCTCTCTAAGGGAACTGTTTAAAGATATTAACATCATAACGCTACCTTGTCAATATGTCTATGGAAACATCTTATAATAACATATAATATTATAATGGTATGTTATGTATTAGTAATACGAGTAAGAGGTAATCTAAAATCGGTTGAAGCATCTAGCCATAAATAAATGCGAGACTAATAATAATAAACGGTTATTATTTTTCATAGTAATTTCTTTTTGCGATACCGCTTACTTGAAGCCACTACTGAACAGGTTTCTTATAGGCATGCTTGAAAATGTAGTAATGAAATTACTCGCATAAACAATATCCTAAATAATGATTATGAATGCAGGTAAACGGCAAGGATACAATTTGGGTAGACCATGGATACTTTTTATCTCGATAGTACGTTCCCGTGGGTTAATTACCGACCTCCACGCGGTCGAAGCGGGAGGGCAAAAGCTAGTAGAATAAATTACAGTGTATTTCCAAAGAAACGGCTCATTACTTGGTTCTCTCAGGATGTCAATATAGTCACGTGTCTCGGACGGCAGGGGCAATACGTGACCGCAAGCTAACAGGCGGGACATTAGCAGAACATTCGGGAGACGATGATTTTTTGTCATTATTACTTACATACGTAGGTTAGGTTTTCCCTATGTAGGATATGCGACGTGTTTAATACCAACATATTATGAACAATAAAAGACTAGCTCTTGCTGTTACGCGTTGTCAGAAAAGTATATAAAGAACTTATAGCTCCTTCTAAAACTATGGGATTAAGAAAAATATACTTACTATTATTTTATTTTATTGTGTTGTAGGTGGCTTACAGCTATCACAGATACAGAAGTTAGTGAGGTAATTACCGACAAGCCATTTACAAGCCTTTACAAAGTGCAATAGAGTATTGTACAAATTTTCAAATTGATTAACTCTTCATTAACCGTAACACTAACTAAGTTTAAAATATTCAAGAATTTATTCCACCCAGAACCATGGCTGTGTTCCGACTAAAGGATAGGTGCTACGTTGGAGACATTGCTAGTTTCACTAGCTCATTTTGTGACAGTCACGAATCTTATCTTTGAATATTTTTTTTTGTTTCCGTTAAAGCTTAAATTTTTGTTGCACATAAAAGAAAAGTTCAAAATACGTAGTAAATTATACGTAAGTACATAATGGCACCATTCCCTTTTTTCCCATTTTAAAAATAAGGAAATCACAAATACTAGTACGTACTAATTAGAATCGTAGAAATGTGCTATTTAATTACGCTCAGTACTTATTCAACAATTATTTATCAATAATATTCCCTGAACCGGATAACGAACACAAAAATTTACCAAATTTAAAATTACTTTCCCGATTTTTTTAACAAATGTAAATTTAAAATACGTCCGGCGTCGTATTTCAGTCTGATTTAAAATCGTTGTGCGGAATTCTGATTACTTTTAGTATTCCGCAGTTGAGTTGGAAAAACGTAACGGTTTTAGAACTAATTTTGTATAAAATATTACAGCATTCAACTAAAAATGAAGGGAACCTTACGCCACAAGAATGCGTCATACGTGTGAGCTAAGTAGTTTAGAAACAATGTAACTACTGCAAAAAATCAGAAAAAAAAATTATCACAATATAATTTAATTTCATTCAGTCTATAGAGTCACTCCACATTGAAAAACCAGCTGCTCTTGAAGTCCATAGGATAATTCTTGAGTGTTTTAACTGACGCGCGTAGTCCCATGTGTTTCCCATTAAACATAAAAAGTGCACTTACCCTTTTTTTTCATTACCTCACGGAACCCATCTTACGAACCCCATCTCATATTTACTTTTTTATTCGTAACAACCCCTGGTCAGTGGCGTGGCATTAAATCCCAAATTACAGCCCTGATGCCAGGTTTCAGCACTTTAATAAACATTTATGTTTTTTATGTCGTCTGACTTAATTTGCCGGGTGTACATAATATGAGAATGAACCGACCTCGGTCTTATTTATTATATTAATGTACTCGTATCATTCGATGGTTGGGTGGTTTACTGATTGAAAAATATTGTAATAAAAAAAAAAAACTTTTGACCATAATTTTATCTGAAATTATTTAAAGAAAGAAAAATAGGTTTATTTCGTTGGTTAAAAGGTAAAAGTGACATTTTTGGTAAAAAACATTTTTTTTTTCATTTTCGTCACTAATTCGGCATAATAATAGGAAAAACTCATAAACTGTACTGATTACTTACTAAAGTTTTCGAATTACTCATTTAGAAAAATCCGTAAGTAATTTTTTTTAAAGAATATCCAAGAGGAAAAAGTCATTATAAATTTCACAAAACTGATTTGAAAGATTGTCTGAACCTGATGTACTTAAATGAAACTGAAATTGCAGATTAGGGTAAGCTTAGTAGTCAATTTCAGATTCATTTAGTAAAGTTTTGAATGTTATGTATACTTATTTTGTTTTAATTTCATTAAGTACGTACTAAACGTTAAAAGTTCTAACAAAAAAAATATATTGAGTATTTTTTTTTTAATTATCATCTAAGCTAGTAATTTATTGTTTCTTTTTAAAACGATTTCATAAGAACAGTCATATTAACTAGCTTATAAGTAAATGTCAAAACACGTGATTTTTACCTTTAAACCAACGATTTGTCACAGAAAAACGTGCATACAAAAAACAACAATATAAACATAACAGACAGCTGCACGTCAGAACTCATAATTTAAAAAAAAAAACAAAATTTCAATTCATTTATTCAAACTAGGCTGAGGAATCAGCACTTTTCGAACATCAAAATTACATAAGACAGTCCCCAAAAACGCCCGCCCTTCACCACTTCCTAGCGCTTTAGCTGGGAAGAACAAGTGGCGCAACAAACTCCCCAGCTGCACACTGTCTGAATAGTTAGAAAAACTTGATTCTATACAAAAGTACTTATGCAAAAATATTTAAATTACGCAACATAAAACATTAAATAAAATTATTTTCTATATAATTTGTGACTGTGACAAGAAGGCTTGCACTCAGCATAATGCTGTGCTATGGGGGACCCACAGCACAGCGCTGATTTTCAGTGGTCACCAGAAAAATACGCACGGAAATCAAGCCAGTAGTAGTATTTCGTTGCCTATTTATTTTATCCATGTCTGACTCACGCTTGACCTGTTTTATAGACAAACGAAGTAATTATTCTCACACTAGGATGCAGAACAGAGCAAATGCTGAGTAACGGCAACGTTGCACCCTTTCATTGAAACACTGACTAATTAGGTCAATAATAGTATGCGACGTTGCCGCTCTTCTTAAGCGTTGTGTGACATTGAATTAAGCTGAAAATAGAATGAATTTGAATTTTCAAGCTGTAATTAAATACTTTTGTTCTTTTTAGTTTCTTCTCTTGTGTTTTCTTGTTGTGTTTTTCTGCTATAACAAGTGTAGACGGTTTTTTTTTATCTTATTGTACTTGTAGGATTGTAAGTATTTTTATTGGTAATTCACTACTTTGGGTGTAGTAGTTTTGGAGCTGATAGTTATTTTAGTGGAATTTGAAAAAAACCAATACTAAAATCGAAAAAATCACTTAAGGCTGTTCCTGAGTCCTGACAATAGTTTAACACGGGCAACCAAAATTGCGCAATTCTTTTATATTGTGGTTAAGTAATATGTCTCTGGCAACATTGAACCATTTAGTGCGATGCCAAGATTGCTCAATTTATCCTGCCCGAGTAAGCGTACCTTTAAATCCCAATAATTTCTTCAACCGTCACAGATAAAGTTATCGGTCTCCGACATTATTTATCGTCCGTCAGCACATCATGATCTCATCAAAAACACACTGTGAATCCATTCGGAGGCAAACAAGTGGAACGGTGTTGATATCTGGTTTTGTTGCCTTTCCTCATTCAAAGAATAAATTGGTACAGAAGGTTGGCTTCATACAATAGCCCAAGGCACGGGACATTCACAAAAGGCGAGTGGCATGGGCGTAGCGACGGAGTGGCGCGGGCGATCCGCGCCGCACTGGGCGGCGCCTCGCCTGCGCCACGCCTATTGTGTATGTTCCGCGCCACGTCGTTCCTATACATTTTTTATGAAATATGAAACGGGCGGCGCAATGCCCGCGCCACACCGTCACCACGGCCGCGCCACGCCTGCGTCGCCAGTTGTATATGTCCCACGCCTTAAACAGGTGCACGTTCATATATACACGTACCTAAGTATGGCGTTGATTAAACAAATGACAGTCATTGCATTCGCTAAACGTAGACGTGTGTCTCTGTATGCGTGCGTTTTCGTTCGTCGTAAGGTGTCGACCTTCTGTACCTATGTATCTATTCTGTGCCTCATTGGCCATCCAAAATAAATTTGAATAATAGACCCCGGCTAGGGAGGGGAAAAAATCTGAAATTCAAATGCACTCCCGAACACGAGCGTCGGTACATTCGGCGAAAAAAAATCGCATAAATATTACGTGTCTACCGGGAAACTGGAAATGTGTTTTTGTATGTATGAAATTGATACTGATTAAATTGGGCGGGCATCGCGTCCGGTGTCGCTTAGGTACGAGTTTCTGATTTGGTCCGTTTTCCCTCCGCGTTTCCGATTGTTTATTTTTTATTTTTATTAGTATTTTATTGGCCTCTTTTGTAATTTGTTAGGCAGAATTGTGAGTTTATGGTATTTTTTTCAAACATTACTATTGCTTCATTTACTGAATAAGAATATGTACTTTGCTGTACTTGAGTAGATTATACCTTGATGTACAAAATACTTCAATTGACGACAAACAACTCTGAACGGGTTTTAATTAAATTCTTATTGATGGCATTAAATAGATAGGTACAGAAGGTCGGCTCCATACAATGAGCGAACACGCACGCACACATCGACACGCGTCTAAGTACAGCGAGTATAAGTGCACTCGCGACTGGTATTCGATCGAGCTCTGAGTTCGCAAATTTGTTTCCAATAATATAAATTTAAAAAAAACTTTAACACTTACACAATGTTCAGTTTGCGCTACATTTTCCACAAATACCTTTTTATTACACATTTGACATTGATAGCTCCTTTCAGTAAGTGATTTTCGTAGTGCAAGTTTCACCACTATGTACGGCTAACCGTATCCGTCATTCTAAAATCAACATTATTTACACCAGCATGGAGTTGATATTTGTTTAAGTGCTTATGCCCGTTTTAGCTCATTGTATCGAGCTTGCCTTCTGTATCAGTAAATTTTACGTTTACGAGGTTGCAAATCATCGCTCGGGGATGTTCGGGTGCCTTCGTTTAATTAACCGATCGCTATTTACGTTTAACTGGTGTTTAACGACGTTTTTAAAGGGTTAGCTATCAAGTATTGGTAATTGAGTCGTCTGGCTTCATTTACTGTTTTGTAAATAAGTTGGAAAGGTCAAAGGGATTTTGTGTTTTAGTTCGGGTCATTTTGTTTTTTGAAACTGTGATTTAATCAATTTTGAGGGTTCATGGACATTGGTTCTGTTTTTGTCCCCTGATCTGACTGTATTTAAGGTGAATATATATTAGAACATATTTATCAGAATAATGGCTTAAACATGTATGTCAACATTTATAATCGTTTTTTTGTTTATCAAATGTTATACTAAACATCACAGTAATAGTATTGCTGAATATTAGTAATTGTAAATATCGCAAAAAAAATTGGTATGGTCTAAAATCTACAGAGGAACGACCTTCATCCATCTGTTTGATGAATTAAAAGTATTTTATATCTTTAGTATGTTAAAAAAATATATCGCGAGTGGGTTGGCCATACTAATTATTAATAAACTGCGGCCGTCACTGAAAACCAGCGCTGGGGCTCTGTCTCGCATTGGGTCCCAGCATTATGCTGAGCGATGGCCGTTTTGCGTGGATGTGACGCATATTTCCCCCAAATTGTTTTTTAGTGTTTGTTCCTTTGCTTGCGTCATATGTATGTAAACGTATTTTCTTTCTTTAAAATAAAAATGCAAGTTTACTTATTTCCAAAAAATTCACTCATTCGTTTAACGACTAATTTGTTTGAGTAACAAACGATTCTCTTAAAAAGCACTATTCATTGATATATCACTTATGGCTATTGGGCGTCAAGAACACTCCTAAACTTAGGTGGCCAAGTAGTCACCTATATGTATTTAATAGTCATTAACTCTGAATTGACTAACAATTGGCAAAAGTCGAGTTAGTAGCAAAGGTTCTCCTTGAAAAGCTCTTTAAATTGGTGTATATCTTGCAATCTATCACAGTCTGGCCAGGAATTTTTTAACAAACCCATTTGCGATATATTTTTTAACATACTAAATTTGATTTAAAATACTTTTCATCCATTATACAGATGGGTGAAGGTCGTTCCTGTGCTAGTCTAGGTGTCATATCAAAACTTCAAACAAACACCTAAATCAGTTTACAAAATGACAACAACAAAACCTTTACTACTCAATCTCAGGTCCAACCAAACGTGTGCAACACAGTTGATAAGTAACAGATGAACGAAAAACAGTACAAAGTTACTATTTATACTAAACTTTTAACGATCAACTGAAAATTAAATGTTTGTCATGTTGCAACACTTCCGCGGAAAACGCGTAGTAGTAGTAATGCAACTGGAAGTAATTTAAATGTTTCTGTTTAGTTGTTATTGAAATGTGAAGTCAAAATAGAAAAGTAATTGATTAAATACTTTTCAAAAGCAAGAATGATGCACCTTAAGCAGTTAGCAGCGAGTTAAGAAGATGAATTTATCCTGAGATTCTTCCATGAACATGAATCTTGAAGAGATAAGTTCCATGAACAATGAGACAATTATCGTGTCCCACGTTTCCTGACAGCTGCACGCTACAGGAACTGATGGACGCTAGTTATGGCACCAAGCACGTAGCTGAATTCTGCGCCGACTCCATTTAAATTGCCATCAACACACTTAGAAGAAGACAATCACTATGCGCTTCAAGGAAGGATAAAGATAAACACTGGGTAGGCAGTGGAGTTAAGTACACCCACATTTCTTGTTATTTATCGAATTTTTTACAAGAAAGAAAATACATAAGCTCAGACTAAAACGCACACACCATATTTTGCTAAACAAAAAGTGAATACCGGTGTAAGAAATTAGCAGGAATGTATGCCAAATATGCCCAGTTCAGCAAAAATGACAGAAAACTAGTGCCTGAAGCTGGTTTTCAACTAAATCAGTTTTATACTTAGTTTGTGTGTGTATGTTATGGCATTCAACATTATCCAGTGGGACCGTAATCCCGACATTATCAGGCAAACCTGACTTCACTTAGCACCGCAGCACTGTTCTCACGCTCGTGAGAGTGCATTAACACAGACGTCCAGCTATTTGGAGCTGCGGTTAACCCTCCCCTTCCACCTATCTCTGTTTACTGAGAAACGGGCTTACAGTTACAAAATAACACTAGATTTGTAGCTTTGTGTGAAAATTCCTGGTTGCGCAAATGTGATAGCTTTAGTGGGGAGAAAAGATTTTGAATTTGGACGATACATAGAATCATCGTTGATGCGATGTTTGGTGGAGGCAAATGTCTAGCAAAAGACATGATGATGCTGATTCTGTTGGCAATAATCGTTTCTAATCGCTGAAATGGCCAGTATAATGATTGTTTTTGAAGACGATAGGATCCACTTTAAGTTCCATTCGGCGTATTCAACTTTGATCCATCTTCCAAAAAGATGATTAGCATTATCTACCTTTAGTATAATCGTTGAGTATAGTTCTCGATGCTTTTGGTTGGTATATTGGCGTGTGCTAGCTGTCATATGACTATTAATTATAGCTATTTAATTTATAATTTAAATTATTTATTGCGTACCTATTGTAAATTGTCTTGCATACTATTGTATAGAATCTTTTTTTTTTCTAACTGAACAGACAGCTGTGCTGCTGGGGAGTTTGTTGCGCCACTTCTTCTTCCCAGCAAAAGCACTAGGAAGTGGTGAAGGGTGGGCGTTTTGAGGGACTGTCTTATGTAATTTTGACGTTCGAAAAGTGCTGATTCTCAGCTTAGTTTGAATAAATGACTTTTGGATTTTGAATTTTGAATTTTAAAAGTGTTCCCACTGCTGGAACACGGCTACCTTTCTATGAGAGGGAGAGAGCAGAGATCATAGTTCTTGCGGGCCCAGCGTGGGTTGCTGGACGTCACGCAATGATTATTTACGTTTTTTTTTATCAGTTATTGTGAAAACCTTTATTTAGTTGTGGGCGTTTATGAACTGAATAAGATAGCAATCGTCACTTAGTTTAATGACTCATTTTAGATTTAAGATTACGCTAAAGTATTCCTATTAAATACGTTTCAAAATCACTCGCCAAGCCTATGTTGGGGTCGGCTTCCAGTCTAACCGTATGTAGCTGAATACCAGTATTTTACATGGAGCAACTGCCTATCTGACCTCCACATGAAAAAATTGACAACCTAGTTACATACGTTTAGTAAATAAATCTCCCATAACCTTTAGCCCCTATTAAATCAGTCAGTTTTAAACCGAAACCTCATGTTGGTGGTTATTCGCAGATAGGGTGTCGTTAAATGGCCCACAAATTAAACCAGCGTGAGAATTATGACTGTTGAATTGCCGTGTTGCTGTTTACTTTGTCGCTTACTGTCCTGCACGGGCTAAGTTTACTGGTTAGTGGAGTTATAATATTGTGCAGTTAAGTAATAATGAATACCTGAATTGATAATGAAGTTGTATTGTAGAAATCAAAAATTGATTGCATTACAGTTTAAATTAAAATTCTCTAAATGAGAAGGTGTTTAATGTGAAATTCCCAACCAATATTGGCGTAATAAGTAGTCATTGTTTTGATATTATTATGATAACCGTACCAATAATCTAATAGCTGGGCCCAAGTCGCTCTATCAAGGGCTTGCCACAAGATACAGATTTCCCCAAAATGCACTGTGACTGTGGACGAAATTGCCTACATTTTCATATAGATAGTGCAATCCACGACGACGCGCCCCACTCCGCTCCGCTCCTTACTAAAGTACAGCTTACAGTATACAGTAATCGCGGAGTAGGGCGCATCGTCGTGGATTGCACTATCTGTACAAAGCAAACCTATGTACATGTGCATAGCTTAGCTGTGAGCTGCTGTGAAGAATTGGCTTCATACCTCGACGTAATATTTACGGAATACGCAATTCGAACATCGTTGGTATAAGGGTTTATTTTAAAGTTTACCAAAATGATGCACAATATACGAAAAATGGCACTATCCATTTTTACATACATGAGCATATCGACACAACAGCTCCTGTTACGCAATAATCCAATTTTTCCCGACTCGCAACACCAACCGATTCTGCATACGAATATAACTACAAAACTGAATATGTAATCGAATTAAAGTCTGACGTTCAAGCTGAATGCTGGTATCAAATCAATTGTCTGTAAATGGTGATCACAATCGATTGAATCGATTGGACAGCCGATATTCGAATGAGTAATCGTTTCATAGATTTTTTACTGTAATACTGCCAATCATCGCGGTAGTTGACTTGGTTTATAGTATATCAATTTTATGATGTCATGCTACTTTTTAATCGACTTATAACCAAACTGGGAAACGGTTGACCTGATGACAAACTTATGAATAGCTTCAAAATTAACTTGTAACATGTAGGATGACAGGTTGTCACCAAAAACTTTCGTTAAAAATTATCATGAGTAATTATTTCTCTGGTACATTTCTTCTAATCTTAACACATCTTGGTTTGCGCTTTCGATCACTGTACTAACTTCTCCTGAGGAAATCTTTCTCAATGACTTCTATTACCTATTCCTAAAATATTATGTAAAACCATTTTCTGTTTCCAACAGACTGTCACTTTAAATAGTTTGCCAAGCATACACTTTTTGACACTGCCACTATAAAGCCCACTCGACTTAATTCCAACACTAAAAGTAAATCATTTTCGCGCTAAAATAACACGCACTAGTTGACGTCAGATGTCTGATGTCAGTGCATTTTCAACGTCGCGTTGTAGCGAGCGGTCACCGCGCTGACGTGATGACGGCCGCGTTTACGTAGTGGTCGCCAGGTGTTTATTTAGCTGTTAGTGTTCGCGTTTATTTACTTCAGCGTAAATAATAACACTGAAAAGCTAAATGCTGGCGTGGGACATACGGCGCTAGCACTAAATGGTTTTATGGAAAAAAAAAACTTTGTCCATGTACCTAAGAGTTACGTTAAGTTTCAAAAGTTCTCAAGCAAAAAAATTATAAAACAGCGCTTTAAAAAAAAAACTGATATGCTTACGCCATAATGAGTTGCACTTTATACGTTTTTGTACTACAGGTGAGATGTCAAAATCACGTTAATTATACAGAAATTATGGATTATAATATGTAACTATGAAGCTAGAAGATTAATAAACTTCTGATTTGAAGTAACCCAAAATACATTAGAAACAACTGTTACAAAAACCATCATTTATCACTCGCACTTGTGCACTATGTTTTCAAACTTCCTCGCCATTTAAATTGTCACATATGAGGCTTATTTTTAGTTACATAAACTTTTGGGTAGTTTAGATAATATTTTAGTAATAACACACTATGCTGCCAAGCATATTATAAGCTTGGGGATTATATCGCTGACAAAAATGCTTGGCTTAACGCTGGTCCAGCTCCACAAGGGCGCATAAACTAATTGATTAGCATTCAAAAATATTGTTGGAATTGCTGAAGATTGCAAAAACTATCTTTGAATTGTATAACTTCAATTTCTTTTTTTATTGTATAATTGCATAGCACATGTGTGAGCACTGTGACCATGTACCTTCTATAAAGCTACCATTTACTGAGTACGTCTTTCATTGACTTGATATGCCCTGGCGGCTAAGAGTATGTCATGCTCACTCAAATGTCTCGCTGGTGGTGGCGTGTGTGTTGGATCGTTGAGTTCCCTTCAAAATGGTTGAGCTAAACGGTGCTGATCCATGCGTCATGTTCGTGAACGGGCGCCATCAGTAGGGACAGGTCATCTCTTATCTGCCACGGCTTATTTTAATTTGTTAATTGTTTTATTTTTATTTTTATTACGGACGCTTTTTACGTACACTTCTTTCTACATTGTTCTCACATGTATAATTTCAACATGAATGATGTAAACAATATTTTGTAAGAATTTTTTTTTTTTAAAAGAGTGTCCGTGGAGTTTCTTGCCCGTTCTTCTCCATAGGAACCTACGCTTTAGAATGGGCAACTAGCTTCATATTTCTGACTGACTGACTCCTTGACAATTCAAAAGTGCCTGTAAATGGTTTAATTGAAATAAATGCTTTGAGTTTTGAGTTTGAGTTTAATAAAGCAGTTTCATGCGAGTCTCATAAATATTTTGTAGACTTTACTGCACTTAATTACTAAGTGCTTGTTTACAACAGTGTTAAGTAAGAAATGTATTATGTAATGGAATGTTCATAAATCCTTACATATTATAAAACAAAATCCCCCGCCGCGTCTGTCTGTCTGTCTGACTGAAAACGATAAACTCAAAACTACCAAACGGATTTTCAAACGGTTTTCACCAATGGACGGAGTTATTCATGCGAAATGTGGTGGTGGTGGTGATCATTTCGTTTAAATTAATAGTTTAAAGATGTCACAAATTCAAAATTACGCGTAGCGCCATTGAAAATCTCTAATAATATTTTCGTGTTCTTATATCAAAGTTAAAATTAATCTCGTAACAAGGTAAAAATACAAATTACTTAACATTTCTTAAATATTAAGAACTTATAACTAACATCAACAAACTAAAGTTACTGCTATCATTACAATACATATACACACATAATATACATACAAACGATAAATTCTTAGCATACAAATTTCTACCAAACTTTACCTAATTAACATTTCTCGGAAAACCGTAGATGTTTCGTAGCGCGTAGCGGCTTCGTAGCGGCGTAGCAGCGTAGCCTCGTAGCAACGTATGTTGTTCTTAGGATGTTGATTTTCCAAGCTTAAAATTATGTAAGGACAACATTATCATTGTACAACTAGTTGTAAATTAATAATGATGTGAATTCTTCGGGAATGTTTGGTTTAGAACTATTCCGAATGATGTATGTTTTCCTACTTGCATGAATTATAATAATATGGAGGAGCTGCTGATTCTGTAATATTATGCTGGCATAGTTGATGCTTTCAAATATTATATCCTGAGTTTAATTATTAAATGTTTAAAATTTTTGACCTCCATATTTCATTATGTAACATAATTAGAATTATTAAATACGAATGAAAAAAAAAAGTACGAATGATTAAATATTGAATATTATGGTACAAAAAACAGTGAGGAAACAAAGATAGTCAATGCGCTAGTGACTTTATAGTATAGTTCACATCGTAAGTTCTTTACCACTCTAAGGTTGAAGGTCACTAGCACGTCAATAAACGTCAAGGTTAATATATTTTTTTGCCTTTCAATCTTATTTTCGTGAAATTTCAACTAACTGAAAGTTTTTGTCAAATATGATAAAGCATTTACGAGTTCGACTATACTATGAACAGTGTTGCCAGTAATTAAATAATTACCACCTATAACAATTATCTCCGTATATAAATAACTTACAACCAACATAACAACCAACAATGTACATAATTTATCCCACAATATTGTATGGTGTACAAATTCCGTCATACATCATACGCGACGTCGCGGTCTGGTTATTGCGCTGTATCAGGCTATACGATGCTTTATCGCTGCCGGCACTCATCTTGCGGTCGCGAAGAATGTCCGCTTGATAGTTTACGTTATATTGGAAGATAGTAATTATTTCTAATTAAATTATGATTTGTGTTGCGTCTTAGGACACTCGTCATGGCCCCTTGCGAGCACTATGCCAGACTGCATGGTCTGGTAAATAATGTTAAGAAGAGTGTGGTCATGGTCTTTGGGGCCAGGGGCAGCTGCCAAGAAGCTGTACCTTTAAATATCTGGGTCACTTATTGACCATTGGCCTCAAAAATTATGAGGATATTGACAGGGAGCGGAGGGTGCTGTGTGTGAGAGCTAACATGATTGCCCGTAGATTCAGGCGTGCCTCTAAGGAGGTCAAGTGCACTTTATTTAGTGCTTACTGCACGTATTTTTACTCTTGCAGTCTGTGGGCTCATTATACTCAGAAATCATACGGTGCCCTTCGCGTTCAATATAAGAACGCATTCAGGGTGCTGATGGGGTTGCCTCTATACTGCAGCGCATCAGCGATGTTTGCTGAAGCTCACGTTGACTGCTTCTACACTGTGATGCGGAAGCGGTGCGCATCCCTGGTCAGTAGGGTACGGGGCAGCACTAACAGCATCTCGTCTTTGGTAGCATGCAGGCTAGATTGTGCGTATGTGAGTCACTGCTGCAAGGTATCGGCTGGGCCTGTCACCTTGCAGCAGTGATGTCACTAATTGTTTCTGTGTACTGTTTTACTATCATATTTTGTAAGTTTATCTGTTACTAACACTATGAGTCTTGTTGCTTAATTTAATAAATAAATAACAATAATAATAATGTAAATTATCTTGCATACTATTATATAGTTTTTTTTTCTAACTGAACATACAGCTGTGCTGCAGGGGAGTTTGTTGCACCACTTCTTCTTTCCAGTTAAAGCACTAAGAAGTGGTAAAGAGTGTGCGTTTTGCGGAACTGTCTTATGTAATTTTGACATTCGAAATTCAAATTCAAAATATTTTATTTCACATAAACCTACAAGGGCACTTATGAAACGTCAGAAGCTAGGTGCACGGTTCCAATTGGTCGTTTCCTATGGAGAAGAGCCGGCAAGAAACTCCACGGTTACTCTTTTAAAAATAAATGGTATTTACAATCTTTTCGAGTTACAGTGTTTATAGGTATGAGATGACACTGTAGGCCTATCAACAAGTACCAGGTACTTAGCAAGATAGAAAACGATCGACAGATCTAAAAGTCGGTTATGCCACACATACGTTCTCACATTCACAAAATATAAAAGAGAATCTATATAAAAAAAAAACAATTAAAAACCTATTTAAACTAAATGGCATGACTGCCACTAAAGCTGTAACAAATCTATAAAAAATATAGTGCTGAAAAGTGCTGATTCTCAGCCTAGTTTGAATAAATGACTTTTGAATTTTGAATTTTAGGGTTACATTATTGTGTAGTGTGTCATTGTTTCAAACCGAAAGTCTAATAACATCATGTTTAATTAATCCAATTTTAAGACGTATTTGTTGATTTGACAATGTTTAATAACTATCATTAAACTATTTGTATTAATTTTAAACCGATAGCATCTGCCAATCGATTTTTTTTTTAAGCGTTGCCCCACACTAGGAATTACTCTTGTACTGTAGGTGCGCTTTCAAACATCTAAACTCACATACACAAAAAGCCAGACCCGGAACAACTACTTGTAGGTCTTACAAATATTTGTTCCGTGGGGGAATCAAGCCCGCGACACGCAGTGCAGCAGTCAGTCGCTTAACTACTGCGCCAACCGTGCCGTTAATTTTAAATTTTAACATTTATTTTCAAAATACTAACAATCAAGCGTTCCTGAAATGGACATTGTTTAGGAGGTGCATAGACAAGGACAATACATAATAGAGTAGTTTGGCCTGAAAATATAGGGGTAAGTTTCCGGTAGTGATATACAAATAAAAGTACTATTTCTATTGGCCCCTCTAGAAGTTATTCATACTCATCGGTTCAACTGCACTACATCATAATTTATTACCTTTTTTGTAAAGGATAGTGTCAATGTCAGGTCATTCACAGACACATGCAATATGTTATTATGTTACAGGACTCGGTTGTCAAAAAGACATGATCGAGTAGTGAGTAATGCATAAAAAAAATAGTTTATTTAATTTTAAATAAATGGCCTTATGGTAAGTATGATTGGAATCGATAGCCGATTCCCGGCCACCGTAAGCGCGGGCTTGCGGACGGTGAGCAATGGGTAGCTCGCCGTCCGGTAAGGACCAAGCCCGGGTCGACGGCGCGTTGTGTACCAGGCGCGCCTCAAAGAAACGTCAGCGAGTGAAGGAGTCCGATGGGACCATTGCCTGCCAGGCTTGCGGGAAAGTCCGAAAGGGATACCGTGGGCCCCTAGCATTGCACAAGCAATAGAAGGAACACGGGTGGATTTTAGTCAATAAGAGTCTGACACGCTCTGCCGCTCCACCCAGAGCAGGAGAAGTCATTTGATGATTTTCCAAAAAAAAAAAAATATGATTGTATGTTAGAGTTTCAACCAATACCTAAGCTAAGATAACTTAATTATCATGTAATTATAATAATGTATAGAGCCATGTTGGCGTGACGTCAATGTAGTTATATTATGACATGGTTATGTCATGTACATATACAAACCTATTGTTATAAACCTTAAGGTTAAAAAAAAAAACATTCATGAAACAAGGAAAAAAAGTGTTTTAATAGTTAAGACTAGATACAGAGTGAAAATTCGGTCACTTAGAAAGTTAAAGCTAGTTGCCCATACCAATACGAGAAGAGAAAGAGAAAAAATGAGCAAGAAAATCCGAGAATAATGGACATTCTGGACACACTTTAAATAACGTCTGGATATTCTTATGTCTTGCAACAGATTCCAAGTTTTTATACCAAGTAATATTAGATTATTCTTTTGTTTGATTTAACTCTTTAGAAGAAAAAGTTGTAATAGCCAATTTTGAAGTTGACACAAAATACAATAGTTTTTCTTTGAAAAGTGCTAAACTTGAAATTAGCAGATCTAAACTCAGACAGAGTAATATGCTATAAAACTAAAATACTATAGTTATTGGATTTTATATCCATACATAAAAGAATGCTACTTCAAAACGATTTTCGATTGGACAAAAGAAACAAGTGTAACATAAGATAGGCTAAGACACTACGCTGCCACGAACACGACTTGTCGCACGACCATCTATGATCTTGGTCGTAGCTTTTGCGACGAAGATCATAGGCCAAACTTCCGTTCCGACCAGTTTTGCTCAAGATTGTGGCCAGTCCTGCTCGTGGCACGAATGACAAAATATAGGGGCCTCGCTTAGTACGTAGTACTACGCGAGGCCCTTATATTTTTCAACCTGTACAGTACCGTCTAAGTACTGAAAAAGAGCACCCCCTCCATAGTTTTTCACTATCCACTAAACGTTACCTTATTACAAATACCAAAAAAACCTGATTCTATTCTATTCCATTTTTTATTATACTCTTTGCAAGTGATCGAAGTTTATGAAATAGCCACAACATTAATTCAACTTGACAACCATTTAACAAACTTTTTCACCAACCTCATTTAACATTATTAACAAAAAAAACAAACTAAACGCCAATAAAGTACAATCACGGAAGAAATCCGACGACACTTTTATATAAAACCTCCTCCTACACGCTAGTCGGTCGTGTCGTTTCAAATCCGTATTTCCATGCAAATGAACTCAGTCGGGTGTAGGTAACGAGGGAACTGTACAGTGTTATTAAATTCTCATTTTGTTGCTTCGACGACTGAATCGGCTTAGTGTAGCGAGTAATTTTGTGTAGGTAACACGATTTGTTATAGTGCTGTTGAGTTAGGTGGGTTAGTAATCAGGAGATGGGATAGTTTTGTTTCAGTTTAGGGTTGCTGAATTTCAAGATCATTATCATCATATGCCTACCCTATTCCTAACTACGTTGGGACTATGTTTCTTTTTTTTTTGACTGGCAACACTGGTATCCGGTCGTCAAAGAAACGATCTGTAGGTTAATTAATTTAGAAAATTAATAAAACTTGTTTATTTATGTTAAATTAGAGTAATATCGTACCTAGTTATTAAGTCGTTTATTCAGTGATTATTCAGTGTTTTTAGGGTTCCGTAGTCAATAAGAAACCCTTATAGTTTCGCCATGTCCGTCTGTTTGTCTGTCTGTCTGCCCGCGGTTTAGCTCAAAAACTATTGGTACTAGAAAGCTGTAATTTGGCAAAACCAGCTGTCAACTCAACCCAACGGTGACGGATTTCAAATTACCATTAATCTCGGGCAGAATTTTGTTTTTATTTATGTTATTCTACATAATATTTAAGACCGCAAAACATCACAAAATACTGTTCAGGTTTCTGAGCAACGTCTATCACACACTAGCACGGTTTATGTCTACTTTTGATTGACAACTAGTGGAAGCAAAATCGACGACGAAAATATTCGCTCAGACAATAAACATACCATAATTACTACGCAAAAATAAGGTAATAAAGTCTTATTGACTATTATTTATTCAGACTATTAAACCTGTAATGTGTCGTAAACTTGTTATTGTCAGTCAAGTTTTTTTTGTGTCCTAGAATAAAAGCAGTGTACGTTGAAAAGTTGCGTGCATGTCGTGTACTTTTGACGTTCAAAAGTGCCTTACAAGGGCCTATTTGAAATAAATGATTTGACTTTGACTTTGTTGGGAAATACCACTATTTTACATGGAGTGACTACCTAGCTGACCTCCACAACCCAGTTACTAGTTACCACGATACCCCTTGGCAAGACTGATTGTCAGACTTTTGAGCTTCTGTCTACCCGTTACCACTGTTAAAGATAAACGAATGACACCCAGGACCAACTGCTTATCGCTTTTTCCAAGGCACGGAGGGATCTCGGTATGCCATGGATGGTCACCCAGCCACGGACCGACCTCGGCGTTGCTTAACCTTGAATATCGACCCGTGTGGCTGTTATTTTTACCCCACGAGCTGTTGAGTTATGTTAGTAAAGAGATGCAATATTTTTGTTTCAGTTTAGGGGTAGTAGAATTTCAACATGTCTGGTTAAAAATTGAATGAGCCTATTACCATACAGGCTGATTACATTGTTCCAGAACTTTGATTCAGTGACCAATAAGTGACTGCTCTATTTCAACCACAGAGCACGGAGACGCGTCCATGGACGCTATCTGTGTGGCAATTTCAACACTTTCCATAGTAAATCAAGCGTGTCATACGTAATTATTTATTTATAATATAAATTTATTATTACTGACAAATGACGTATAAAAACTGACGGCTTTGAGTTCCATCCCATGACAGACAGTAAAGCGCTCAACGTACTCTCGGCACCACGAATTTTATTTGTTCAGTCTTCTCTAAACGCTGCCGGTGTCGTAATTCCATGCTCTGTGATTTAAATCTAGCGCTTGATTTAAGATGCTGGACTGGAATTAAAAGTGGACACATTGGCAAAAATATCGATCCTGTGGATACATATATTATTATTTTTTATCCAATATTGTCCCTCTGCAAAGCAAAGGTCTCCCCGTCCTATACTTGGACTCGTTACTGACCGATTGGCTGGAGAAGGCACAACATATAGAACATTGGAAAAGTATTTAATTATTATCTCCTTTATTTCACTATACTACATATAAATTATATTTTTAAATATTAGAATTAAAAAAATATAAAACATTTAACAATATAAAAAATAGTAGCCGGTATCGGAAATAGGGTCCAAGCTAACGGCGGTCAGGGCTCCAGAGAGAGGAACCTCCTAACAATGCGAGCCGTGTCCAGGACTACCGCTTTCTGAATCAAGCCCTTAATCCGAGAGAGGCCCGACGAGAGCCTCCTTAGGTGTTGGTCGAGGCTCTTGGCAATTAAGCCATTGGCTGATACGACTATCGGCACAATGATCGCTGAGTCCACATCCCACATGTCGACCACCTCGCGAGCCAAGTCAAGATAAAGTATCTAAATTATTATTAATATAAAATCTTGGTAGTTCAACAAGCGACTAATTCAAAACCAACCAAATACCAACTTAAAATATTTTAAATGATGTACCATTATGTTGCTAACAAAATGGTCGTTGTTGGGTTGCGGCTAACAAATTCAAATTGATTTTGCGGTTGTTTGTACTGTTTTCATCACACTGGTGCTGTTTTAGATCTGTGTTATTTTCACTTCGTCGAATAATATAAAAAAATATGTCAATGTGTAAACTGGTTTTCGCAATATTTTAATAGGAATGGTAGAACTTAGTCCCAAAACTAACGGTGCTCTAGGTAGGTATTAAACGATAGTATCAAGTTAGTACCGGTTCGACGTCATCACGTCAACGCCAGCTGTCACTGAAAACCAGCGCTGGGGCTTTGTCTCGCATAGGGTCCCAGCATTATGCGGAGTGATGGCCGTTTTGCGTGGATGTGGCGCATATTTTCCCTCAAATTTGTTTTTAGTGTTTGTTCCTTTGCTTGCGTCATATGTACCGCAAATAAACGTATTTTCTTTCTTTATTTCTAAGTCTGTAATCAGAATTCAGAATAGCCATGCGAAATTTGATCATATTTTTTAAGTATGATCAAATTCAGTCTGTCCCAGCCACCTGTTTAAGGTCGTCGGCCCTTCTAGCTGGTGGGCGTCCCACACTTCGCTTGCCAAACCGCGGTCTCCACTTCACGACTCGTCCGCTCCACTGGCCATCGGCCTTAAAAGGATTGCGGGAGTCAAATACAAGTACTACTTTAAAAATATAAATAATTAACGATATATAACTTTAAAAATATAAAAATTTTAACGGAAAAAATAAAGGAAGTGTATAGAGTGCCCAGTGACAATGACAATTCAATTCTTACGGCACTTTAGCCGCGCTGAGGCAGCGCCACTATTATACCACTAACGGCACTTTATCCGATAGGGATAGAGTGCCACTAATGGCACTCTATACACTGCCAAAAATAAATACTAAAACAACTCGAAGAAATCTAAAAACAATATGTAGGCGATGGGGCTATATTCAAGCAATAATGTTCGGTGAGAAACCAATACGCACAAATAAATGTTTTTTTTTACTAACAGTACATTGTGACACTCGACACAAGTCATACGCTGAGCGATAGATATTTTTGAAATATTTTATGTAAATATAACCCGTGCCATTATTTGCTTTCAAAGTACTGGAAATGCAAGAAGACCATTCAAAGCAATATTAATAACGCCAAAGGAAAAGTATCTGTAAAAAGTAAGAAACGAATTGGAAATGGCGGCCAAACACAGGAGCTGATCATGCTCTTTACCTCTCACTCGCACAGTATATTGTGCAAGTGAAAGGTAATGATTATCGCCGCCATTTTAAATCCGTTTCTTACTTTTACAGTGACTTTTTCCTTAGACAGTTTTATTTCTTTGAATGATGTTCTTGCGTTTCCACTGCTTTGAAAACAAATCAAATCTGATGAGTCCCAACCCAACCTATAGTAAATCATTAACATAATTATTAAGTTTTCAAAACGATCGCATGCTTTAATAAGACAAGGTAATTTTTTCCCTGTATTTGTTTCCACCTCCCCAATAATTGACAGCACGGTATAAATTTAAACTTTGGTTCATTCCATCATTAAAACCATCTCTCATTAAATGGAGTATTGAGGGCTATATACGAGGTTAATTATTTCTTCGTATTTATGGCAATTAATAATCCAGCTAAAATAATACTTATCTATTGCCTTGTTGTAATATTGGTCGTTTTGTATTAATTTATAATTTATATTGAATTAATTTGTAATATGTTGTGAATTTTATATGTGTTTATAGACAGCATTAAATTTCTGTATTAAATATTATTTGTTTTTAGTTACTCACTTGGTAACTGCACTGGGAAATTAATCTATACATACATATAATAAAACAGTAGAATCCAGTGTGTCTGTACATTGAAGAAAAGTAATAAAAATAGAAAAGGGGTAACTAAAGAAGAGTAATAGAACATAAACTAGCGATTTTTAAATAATTTTCTGTTTGTTTGTTTGTTGTTATAAAGCAGAATATAGGCTTTGTTTTTTTAAAATCGGATGTTGCTAAAAAAGTTACTCATAAACTGTTAGAAGTTACATAGCAAATAATAAATTTGGAGAGTTGCAGACCTAAAGACCTCACAAACGATTGTTTAAAAGAAAAAATAAACAGGCTTTAATTTATAAAGATATATCATGCGAGTGAAGCCACTGGCGGAAGCTAGTGTGTGAATAATACAGGAATGTTTTCTGTAAAGATATTATTTCAATGGCGATTTATTATTGCGGTTTATTTGCCATTCACTGTGCCTCGGTCAGTTTTAATATTGAAATATTGGACAACCTACGTGTATGAGCAGAGTACTTATGTGAATTAAAATATCCGCTCAGAATTATGTATTGCACACCACTTTTTATTTTTCCACGGAGAAAATTATAAGGTAGTTCCTGTTTCAGGACAGTTTTTTTTTTGTGAATCTAACATGATTATTTCTTTAATTAATCTGTCATCGTACTGGTAAGTATATAAATGTATTTGTTTTTTTTAATATAAAGGTACACAATTCTAAAATTTCCCAGCTTTCCATTTTCTTTATTATGTTTATGTTTTGCTAAGTATACGATGCTAGTAAGAATACGATCATATACAATGGCGCTAATCTAATAGCATTACTATTTTATTTCTGGCTGAATTTTATCTAGATTCGCTTTAAATAGTTAGTTGTAGGTAGGATCGCTATCGTTTATGCCTTTCACCTCTGAACCCATAACCTAAACGCTCCTGTGAATTTAAACGACGTGTTAAAAAAACGAATTCTTTTATAGGGAATAAAATAACATTAAGTAGGCAAGTTTATAACCAATCGAGCCCCTTATTGTGTTAGTCTTGTAAAGGTACGGACACAAAACTGTTTGCGTCAGAAACAAAGATAAATAATAAAAAAACTGTTTATTTTGCACAAATAAAACACAATACAACAATTATACACGGTAACTAAGGCCAAAAGCCTAGTTTTCGAAAGAAAATTCATAAAAAGATTTAAAATTGAAAGTATAAAGTTGTATATTGTCTATACTTTTTCTCTGATTGATTCACTGAAAGTGATTGGTGAACAACATGCAGAATTGTAGAATTCCTTTTTTAATCTCGATTCATTCATCACAAGATCTCTAGGATCTGAAGAATGTTGTTTGCTTACGAAATCCTCTACTAACACTTCGATATTTGGGCGAATATTAAATTTTTTGCTAAAAAAAGAAACATATATAGTCTATTAATTTAAACCCTAAAATAATAAAGTAATATAAATCAATAAACTCAGCCTATCGCAGTCCACTGTTTGACATGGCTATGCTACAACACTCCCCGTCTCTCCGGCTTCGGCATCCAGTCTGTCCAAGCCACCTTTCTAAGATCGTCGATTCATCTAGCTCCCAGGCGTCCCACACTACGCTTGCCGATATTCGGTCTCCACTCCAATTTACAATAGCCTCCTCAAATATTTTAAATTACTATCCGATTTCGACAGATCCTGATATCTGCACCAAAATGTTCGTATTTTCTCTTTCACCGAACGGCTCTAGTATGGCCCTACCTTTACATTAATAGTATTGAGTTTTAAATTGCTTTGTTATTTTGCTTGCGACCCTCGCGCCAAAGTCAGACAATTTCATTAAATAGTGTTTACCTAAGTATCTGAACAGCACGTTGTTGGGGTCACTTATTTAAAATGGAGGCTTTTATTGCAGAGATGATGGTATACACGACTAACAAACAAATTTAAATAAGTTTGTTAGTGTTTTGTGTTATCTTGAGGTATAATAGACTTGCTTTGGAAGCGTCGATACGAGTATTGAATTAAATTGAGATTGAGAAAAAAAATAGTTTTGCAATGGTTTTTTTCATAGGTATTATGGTTATGGTAGTCAGACGAAAAATAACACAACAAAGATCAACACTGCATCATCAACACACAAAATTTGTGTTAAAATTTAGTATATTGATGATGCAGTGTTTCTTTCTAATGGAACTATGGGACTGTATCAGAATTGAAATGAAATGAAATTGTATATTTTGTAAATAGGATATTGGAATCACTGTTACACGTTATATTTAAAAAATAAAAAATTGCTAGATGTGTTCGGCGTTTCCTATCTGAGTAATCACTCTGAGAAGAAAGGCCGAAACAAACTCAAACAAGCTCAATTGAGCTCAGTGACGTGACGTCAAAGAGGAAATACAGCCTGCAGTAAGATGGCACAGGATGGTGATGAATATAGACGAACAGTTAAAGAAAACATCGGAGGATTTTCTTTAATTTTGATGTGTTAAAGTGCTTTTTTTGAACCAATTTACAGAAATAAATATCACTTATTCAAATTCGACTGTGAATCAGCACTTTTTGAAATTCAAAATAACACAATACAGTCCCTCAAAACGCCCGCCCATCACCACTTCCTAATGCTTCAGCTGAGAAGAAGAAGTGCTGCAACAAACTCCCCAGCAGCACAGTTGTCTGTTAAATTAAATCTTGATTCTATACAATATAATATACAAAGTAATAATCAACATTAACAAAACATTAACTAAAATAATTTGCCATAATTATGTCAAATAAATAAATTTATGTTAGCTCGGGCACGCAAATATACCAACAAAAACATTAAAACTACACACGCAAAGCAATCAAGTTGTGTGTAAAGAGAGAATGATGGGAATCTTAGTTTATTGCAGAAAGTACTAAGCTTTCCTTTTCATTTTTTGGTTTCCGTACCCAAAGGGTGAATCGGGACCCTATTACTAAGACTCCGCTATCCGTCTGTCACCAGGCTCATGAACCGTGATAGTTAGGCAGTTGAAATTTTCACTGATGATGTATTTCTGATACTAAAAACAGAATAAATTAAATATTTAAGTGAGGCTCCCATACAATAGACATGATATTTTTTCCGTATTTATAGATAATGGTATGGAACCCTTCGTGCGCGTGCGCGAGTCCGACTCGCACTTGGCCGGCTTTTTTAAGTCTTAAGAGCGTTTTTTCTGATAGTGGGCAACTTTGTAAATATATGTCAAATATGTCGCTGTTTTGAATTATTGGGCAATATTACTGTATGGAAATATGAAATGTGGCTAACTAGTGAACTAGAATATTAATAATGAATTGCAATTTTAACACTGAATTTGATGTTGTCATTTTAGGTTCAAAAAAGGGATTTGGAAAGTTTTCATTTTTTTTCTTAATCTAAAACGAAATATTTTCAATCAATCAATCAATCATTTATTTTTTAAACAAAGGTATGGTTACAGATAGTATATTGTCTAAAATATGTGCACTATGTTTTGCCTATATATGGCGTACAAAATTTACCTAAACAAGCAATTACAAATATTTTATGTTACGATATTAACTATTGCATTTCATAATCAATATTTTAGTTCACTAGTTAGCCACATTTCATATTTCCATACAGTAATATTGCCAAATTACCAAAACAGCTATTTGTGACGTTACCAACTTTTAAGATAAATGCTCTTAATGCGGTTTATCTGCTTATTACATAAACCTTAATATCAATCAATCAACTCAGCTTATCGCAATTCACTTCTGGACATAGGTCTCACCTAGGCTGTGTGACTGTGTGTCATTTATTCAAATTTATAACAAATTATAATATTTACTTTAAAATCGGCATACGGTTCGGGCCACTTAGAAACACATTAAATCTCCATTTTATGGTTTGACAGCTTGAAACGTTACCCTAATAAATAACAAACGATCCTATTTCTTTAAAATTGTAAAACACTATTGAAGCCCTTAGAAATCCCATGTCACGATGGAAAACATGTTGGCGAATTCTAAGAATTTAAATCAAAGCAGGGATTGTCAACATGCAGTTCTCAAAGTTAGTGGGATCAAGCGTGCTCTTGCATGAATATACTCGTAATGAAAGTAAGGTAACTAACAAATAGAAATCTAGAGTTATGCTAACTACCTAACTAGAGTGATACTTATGAGCCATTCAAAGGCATGCAAATAGTCAATGCTTCCATTGATGTAACCGTCTATTGTCCTATAACTGTAGTTATACTATTGTATTGATAGTTTTATTATTCAAGCAGATAGCTAAAATACTTTAATAGGTTTAGTGCTAAAACATAATAGTATGGTTTTACAATACAATATATATATATATAAATTGTAACTTTTGTTTCTTCCGTCCTAAAAGGTTGATATTCTCTGAACACTCGCACATGTGTTTCTCATAAATGTTCGCTGATACCCGACCTACTCAGGCAATTTGAACGGACCCTTTTAAAACAATTGAGAATTTTTACACAAAAACTGCAATAAACCTATTCTTCCAAACTGTGGGAAGTTGGTTGTTTTAGGAATGTGGGGAACGGAGGAGATGGATATTTGAAGACAAGTGAGGCAGTAGATTTTGAATCACGAAAGGCTAAGGACGTCAGAGTCCAGGCGAGTTAAGCTAGGAGACTTGATGAATATCAAGTGATAGTCCGTAGGCTGTCGTTAGAGACCGAGCATTATTTATTAAGTTGTTAGTGGGTTTAAGACCACGTTAGGTAGCGACGACGTAGTCTAAGCTAGGCAGTGAGTTTGAAGCGCTTCGGGAGACGATCGAGACGACGAAGCGAAGCCCGAGGCTAGGCTGGTAATGTGGGCAGTATCTTGTAAGTGAGTTATAATCTAATTCTCTCTAAGGAATTATTTGGTAAGTGTCAACTTTAATTAACTTTTATATTTAGTAGTAGTATGTCCATTATTCCTACTAGTTGATTTACATTGTATTTATAGGTAATAGTAAGGTGATATCGCTGACGAACGATTGAGGATCGTTTATACCAGAATGGAGAAATAACTCTTATTTAGTATCCTGTTTTATAACTAATGTTATATTCTCATGTATTACCTGTCCATGACCTACCTTGACAGATTAATCACTTGCATTTGGCTTTAGGGAATGGTGAAGGCCTTCCACCATACTTGACACTGAGCACTAACGCTCGAGACTATTGACGATTGTTGACCTTGAGCTGACGCACCACATTTGGAAGGCAGAACCATAGAAACTCACAGCTCATTAAAAGGAGGCTATGAAGCCAATCTATAATTGTATTATAAACAACCAAACGTTAGTGGTGATTTCTGTATCCAAAAAGGTCTTGCCACAGAATACTTTGCGTGAGATTTGTTGGCGTATATTTCCAGGGAGCGGGGGTAGGCATCACCAAGTACCCCAAACTGAATTGGTAGTCGTTCTAAGAACGCTAGGGACCGTGTCTCATTAAAACCCCACCCGGCTGTTTGTAGGCCTATTACTGAATCGACACTATTTATTGAGACACGCTATTGGGACGCAAAGCCGCTAATAGCCGCACCGCATCCTCTAAATTGGGAAGATTAAGGAAATATGAGGTGACGAACTACCACCTCGGCGTTCACCAGATACGATCGTGATGTATTCTGCTAGAGACTGAGTCTACGGTGCGCTTGTGCTAGTCTTGTGTTAACTTAGTAAAAGGGGTTTAGGCCGCCGTAAGGGTAAGCCGCAGTCTTTAACATTAGTATGCAATTATAACTAAACTAAACTTATCTTCCTCAATAACAGTTGGACTTCGCAGTACTCTGTCTTAGGATTGTGTAAGATATTTATATTGTGATTAGGGAGCGTGTTCCGTTAGAATCGTATTAGTTCCTCAGAGGTTCTATGCGTTAGGTCTAACAGATCACGTACTATGAGGCAAACGTTGTAAAACGGTTCCCGGTCTCACTGAAGTGGGTACATTGTAAACAGACAAATTAACGTAACTATAAATAATTATTGAGGCGCAAGCGTAACGATCCCTTCACCCCTTCACTTTATCAAAGCTGTATTGCAGATATTGGTGCTCAACTGCGAGAGGAGGAGACGTTGGCGTTCCAACATTTATAATACTATATTATATATATCATATATTTCTGCGTATCCTCTTATCTTCTTAGCTTCATATTGTATTAATATTATAATACTTGTTTACTAACTGTGGATTCCCAATATTAACTTCACCTTGTTCCCCTCCCTGTCCCCTAGCTTTCTAAGTCGGGACAGGGTAGTCTAGGTTATGGGAATTCTTCTCTTTCTTACGACGGTGGAAGAGTGTCCAGTCTCGAGACGAGCTCTACAGTGCCGCACGGGGTGGGGTGCGGCACTTCCCCCACAGGGGGAACCGACCCAAACACTAACATTCACATAGTTAGGAAAAACGAAAATTTTATCAGCCTAGGGTAATTTAGGTACAGTCACAGCTGCGCCATAACACCCTGTCCTACCTGTCAACATGAATAAAATAAAGTGATGTACTGGCCACACAATGAGCGTGTAAGAAAAGATATCATTAATCTCCTCTTCTCTCGTAAATACGAAACCATTTTGCATTGACACAGTTATCAACTGATATTACAAATCCTAATTTATCCAAGACTTGCATTTCTAACTTCTTCAACATCTCGGAAGGTGGAATCTTGAAAGAGATTCTTGTTCAATGATTGCGGTTGCGATAAACGAATACCTTTGGGACCATCCGCTAACATGAATCGGTAACTGAATAAGTGGAACCGGCTTCATTTGCACTTTAATTGTAAAACATATTGATGGTTTATTATTGGTTTGATATGAGAACATGATGGTTTTTAGCACTCTAATTTATTTCGTAGGAGTGATTAACTTGTTGAATGCTATAACATTGCTTTTGTAGCCGGATATTACCTTTTTTAATTTAAGAGTGGGAAATTATCAAATAACTTCTCCCGCTCTGGGCGGAGCGGGAGGGCGTGTCAGACTCTTACTGACTAAAACCCACCCGTGTTCCTTGCCTGTACTTTGCCAGAGGCCACGATATTCCTTTCAGACTTTCCCACAACCTCTGCAGGCATTGGCCCTATCGGACCCCTTCAATTGCTGACATCTCTTTGAGGCGCGCGTGGAACACAACGCGCCGTCGACCCGGGCCTGGTCCTTACCGGACGGCGAGCTACCCATTGCTCATCGTCCGCAAGCCCGCGCCTACGGTCGCCGGGAATTGGCTTGTGATTCCGGGTACTACCTTTGCTTCTAAATTAGTATCAGTAACCAATTATGTACATTAGTTACGTAAAAATAATTATTTAAATTAAGAAATCTATCACGCAAATATCGTGTTGAAAGTAATTTTACGTAAAATATATTTTTCAAGATTTCGGTTATTATGAAGAAAATATTTTTTTTACTAGCCTCATGGTGAACTAATAGGAGTTGAAATTATAAATGGCATCTAAATAAACAAAGTTAAGCCATCATACAAAATAACATCAATAAAAACAATCCAATACCACAGTTGTGTACTTTTCTTGTTACAATTGGAGGTGTTTCAACTGGCCTATTAAGACTTAATTCTTGGTGTAACGACGCAGAAGAACAAGCGCCGCATCGTGGATATCTTTGATTTGGAATATACGGGACACTGTGTTGGGCGTAGACTCTGTGCTTTTGCAAAGTCGAAAGGCCAGCATTTTAAAATGGATTCAATGTGAAGGTTTCATATTATTAGTGCCAAGTAATGTGATGGGTTATTGGGTTATTGCTGCTTCTGGATTTCGAAAAACTTGGAATTATTTACACCGTCTGGCTTTTTAAGGCTTCAAACTGTGGAATTTCGAATACGTATAACTGTTGGAAATAAAAATACTGTTGAAAATGTTATAATAACTCATTTATTATACTATTAACTGGATCGAAACGTCCTTATTCCAGAAGGGAATAGTTTAACAACAACAAGCAAAATAAAAACTAGGGTTCACCACAGATAAAGTGGCCAGATTCAAATAATTTTTAAGTTCAAGTAGTAGTTGGACTGAACAACAACAAATATTCTAAAATCATGAATTTTTAACTACATATTGAAAATCTAAAATGAAATCGCATGGCGTGTGGTCATCACTAAAATACATAATTAACCAAAATTTAACACATATAAGGCAGTTAATTAAAACCCACCCAACTAGCAGTCACCTCCATAACTCATCAGCCATTGAACACCTATTATTGCCTCCACTCGAGCCGCCAACGCGCCAAGACGACAGCTCATAAATCACCCTCAATAGGGTTGTAACTCTACACTCTTGTTTACAGGTAATCAGATGCTGGAGTCAAGGTTAATGACCTGTGCGTGTGTCTTTGGAGTGTCACTTATTGACTGTTAAATAAGGTTTAAGTAGATGTTACCTACTGTAAGAGTTCAATGTTTTCGTTTTGCTTAACATAGTTTTAACTCCATGTCTGTATTGTCAAAAGAATGGGAAGATGTGTATGATAATTACTACCTTCCACCACATATGAATACAGGTGGAACACTTAAATTTCTCCAACACAATAAAGTGCAACTCAGGTCGTACATCGCTAATCAGTAGGTGATTAGCGCTGTGTTATATTCACCTAGAAGTTACCTCTCCATCGCGTGACTCATAGATTTTCTGACTACGTTACAGTCACTGAATTGGCGCAACAAGAAGGGCCCATCGCGTATTTGTAGCCTCTTAACTAGACTGTCGAGTGTTCCATCTGTATTCTTCTGTGATCATACTTGATTTCAGTGATGTCCGTCATAGACTGCAATAGATTTTAAAAACCGTCAAGTCAATGGAAGGACGTTTAATATTATGGGTCTATTGGACGAAAGTTTTTGTTGTCAGTTTTATCATAATCACTGCTAAAACGCATGATTGACGGCCCCCAGCGTCTGATTTGATGATTGATTAATGAATAGACGTGTACCTAATGTACGCCTTAGAAATATCAAACGCAACGCCCCGTCTCAATTATTCCCCACTACATTTTCATTTTTAGTCGTTGGACTGAATCGTAGCGGGGCAATTCTTTTAATTGCCCCACGTCTCGCGGGGCACGGCTGCGGGGAGGTGGGGAAATTGGACCCATTTAAAGTTTTTCGATTTACCCAGACTCGTCTAGTGTAGAGATATGTTGGGGTTAGCCATCCCGTGGGTGTTGAACGGCTCCAGCTTGGAAGCTGTTCGCTGGTAAGCTGGGTATTGACTTTTTATTTATGGGGTTGGGAAGTTTGTGGTGCAATTGTTTTGGTCTACATTCTAGAACGCAAACCTCTTCTTTAGGGTAAACAAAAGTTGCGTGACATTATTTCAGCAACATTTTTTTTATGTTGCTAGAAACATGCTGTTAGAAAAATTTGTTTTATTATTTAATATCGCGCGGGTTGGCCCACGTGTATGTTGGAAATTATTCCACGGGAACGTTCTACCAGAATAAAAAGTATCTTTTGTTGTACTTATACTTCATTTGAAATACGATTAGACATTTATTTAAACAAACGTTATTTCCAACTTCTATACCGTAGGCATAAGGATGATATTAAAAGCAAAAACATGGTTACATTACCTCCTGTTTACTGCAGCTGCCATTTGTCATGCCACCAACGCAATATAAGTCAAAATCAGTTGAACGGACTGTAAAACAGGTTTAGTTAAATCTTATTTCAAATGGAGTATGGTAATGGTCATGGTCAACTTGTGGGCCAAGTTTAATTGAAATCCGTTTAGTAGTACCTGACAGACAAACAAATCGAGTTACTTTCGTATTGATAATCATTTAATATGAAAGTAAGGATGCAATAGAAATATGTTTTCAGTTACACTTAAGAAATTAAGGCTACTCATGTTTGCAATCTTGGTTTCTATGAAACCACACTTACCTGAAAACTACATACTACACATGACCATCAAAACTACATTTCAAACTTTTAAACCAAGCCAATGTTTCCTAATCACATTGAAAGCCAGGGTAACAAATCTAGCTAGGGTAACATGATTTTAATCTAGCGACGTTCCATTCCGGTTTACTAGGTAACGCGATTACCTACTGCTAGCCTTGTGTTGGCCCGAGCGATTTTCCAATAAAACTGTTTGGGTTTTTTGTGAACCTGATATTGTGGTACCTAAAAGTGTTTTAGAGTACAACCACTTGTTTAAAAAAAAATAAGCCTTTTTTTAAACTCTTCAAAAACCTTCTCCATGCAAAAATACATACGTGCATGCATGTGCTAACATCCATTTTTATATTTTATAGTAGATGAAGACAAACACTTACGTTTATGTTAAATGTTATATCATACCTTACTAAAATAACATAACAATATTATTTTTTGGGGATAATACATTGACAGTAAAATTACTTAAGCAGTAGGACGAGATGAGATGTTAAAGTGACGTAATTTTCGACGTCTTTAGAGAATCTGTCAGAAATTGCTCTTTGTCACAAAGTGCTTCAAAACAAAAGAGCATTACCGCTGTCACGCTGTGACATATTAACTCATAAGCTCACATTAACTTCATTTCCACACTTCTGACACCACAACGCCTCCTATTCACCATCGCACAATGGAACCCCCATTAAAATGTCCAACTACCTAAAATGGCCAGCATGGGCAATGAGCCCTCATCATTTGCCAGCAATGGAGACATAACAATGACACAGTAACGAGGTGTCATTGTCCTCACAAGATTGATTGTTCACAAGTTTTGATGAATGAATAAGAGAAATATGCTACGTGATGTATTACCTCCACCTTAATCTGATTACGTGTGAATTTACATTGGGTTGCGTTGAGTTTACGAAGGATTTTTTTTTTGCAATTTGGGGGCGTGTTAATAAAACCATGTTTAGGACAGAGTAGAATCTGAAAAGAGCTGTGGAAATGAAAACGGTATCTGGAATTAATACATTCGATGAAGGGGTATCGTAATACGTCTGATAGGCAGCCGCTTCATGTAAAATACTGTTAGTCAGCTGTATCTGGTTAGACTGGAAGCTGACTCCAACATAGTTCGGGGAAGGGTAGGCAGGTATGATGATGATCGTTCGATGACGTGAAATATTTATATTCTCAGAAGTGCTGGTAATCTATTAGAAATTCTGCGAGTAGATTTAACTATAAAGTGAATAAACATCGAGCTGTGAATAAAATGAATCAAATTAAAAGTGCTGTCATATGGATAACTCATCATATGTAGCATGAAATGAATGTTATCCACATTAACCTCAAGATGTTTTCGTATTTTTTATTTTCAGTTATTTTACACTATGTTCTTAAAAATTAAAATCAAAAGTCATTTATTCCAACTAGGCTGAGAATCAGCTCTTTTTGAACGAAAATTGACATAAGACAGTCCCCAAAAACGCTCGCCCTTCACCACTTTCTTGTGCTTTAGCTGGAAAGAAGTGGCGCAACAAACTTCCTAGCAGCACAGTTGTCTGATCAGTTAGAAGAAAAATGTACAATAAAACGTCAGCCCTGCTCCTCACTCCAAAATTAAAACACTACAGTCTTCAATGACGTTACCTAAATCCTCTATTTCCTGGATTACGTATACAAACTAATCTCATCATTTCTTATAAAGAACGCCAATCTAGCCAACAATGGACCGTCATTTAAAGTGGATCCGCAGTTGCAGCCCGCGAAATTCAAATTTTCTTACTTTTTTGCAATTTGCAGTTCAGTGTCAGGTTATACCTTGATCAAAATATGATTCGCGACTATAACAGGTATGTATTTACAGAATTTGAATCATAAAAAAAAACAATAATACATCCATCTAAGATATATTTGTTCCATAAGAGATTTGTTTTTACGGGACAAATCTCTGCGCATCCTTCGTCATTTTATACAACACGACCGTCATTCAGTTCAACAGAAACAACACTAAAGGAAAACTCTCCACTTTTGTTCCCGTGTCCTCATCGCCGCATGCGGTTAGTCGGCCTTTTTTTAATATTTTTTTTTTTGGGTGGGAAATCATCAAATGACGTCTCCCGCTCTGGGTGGAGCGGGAGGGCGTGTCAGACTCTTACTGACTAAAACACACCCGTGTTCCTTCTCTTGCCTGTGCAATGCCAGGGGGCCAAAGTATCCCTTTCGGACTTTCCCGCAAGCGGTTAGTCGGCCTGTGTCATAGATGTTAGAAATTTTAACATAGACACCCAATTCTATGGAATTTTAGCAGCGGCAAACAAGCGCCTGCCGTTCTTTTATTTTAAACTCGCACTGTAAGCTTTTCCTCAAACGCATGCGAGGGCGGGTCAATAACGCACTCAGGTTTTTTAAAGATAACTTCACAATTTGTTTCTGCAACAGCATGCGGACACGACCAACTATCCCAACAAGAGTTTACCCCTAACTTCACGGACGTTAGTCGCGTCCAATTTCGCAGAACTGTAGTTCTCAAGTCCCAGAGTCCAACGAGATTGTATTCTGAAGGTTCCATTACCGATCTGACATGGCAGTGGTGGTGGCAAGTTGGTAATAGCGTTACAAAGTTTGCTTAAGAGCGTGTAACGTGTGGCCGGAGCATAACGTCTAGGGCACACGAACTCGGCGCTAATTCGATTGCCGTCGACGCTGGCGGCTGAAAAATAAGTTTGGGTTTTAGTTTATGGTGTTACGGGTTGTGTGTACACGGCTTTATTTGGTTGTGGTGTAGAGGTGCTTGAGATTTTGTTATCAGTTTGTTTTTGAGTGGAAGCGTTTTTATTTGTGTGATTGCGTGCGAGTTTCGTGTTGTTATGTTTTCGCTAAGAAATATTTGTAATGAATTTACATGCCTTGTCAAGGTTTTATCCTTCTAGTCAAACGAAAATTAAACGTAACAGCAAAATAGTTATTCAAAACAGTTTCCCTTTCATACACACCAACCACGCATTATTGCACATGACGACACAACATCCTTCCCCAATGTACACAGGCTTAAACATTGACAGAAGTGGCAGCTATTAGCAAAACGTAAAGACGTTCGCACGAGCTGATTGCAGACTGAACTTAACACACTCAAGAACGCGAATGAGTGTCATTAAGTCGAACATCACATCGGAAATTCACTACTAATTTACATTTCGCCTCTAGATGCTTAATAAGCCCTCGCGAGTTGGTAAAGTACCCTGTAATCTTTGCTCGAGCGGTTATAGCCGGATGAAAGCGGCGCGAACCAGTTATAACCAGACTAAGGCGGCTGCAACCGGATTATGTGACGCTGTTTCTGATAGATTTGCATTTTGTCTAATTTGTTAGTGTTATAATCTGGCGTTTATGAGTCTTCATTTGAATAATTGTGAATTATTCATGATGAATTAAGATAACATTACTACGGCAATCTATAGCGGTAAAACCATTTAGGGAAGTCTTGTGTTTGTTCAGTCACGGTATACTTGCAAATCGTGAAAAAAAAATGCATTTCCATTTTAAACATACAACGATAAACCTTACTATTAAATCACGTACAGAATTGAGCATACATAAAACAAACATAAACTTATAGAATACCTTAAAAAGATCTGTATGTTTATTGTCAAACAAATCAAATAAACTGGGATCCTATACCTCACTTTTAACTTCAAAAACTTTCCAAAGACTGAAAGACCAAACACCCGATAGCACCTCCGCACAAAGTCACATCACCCCTTTAAAGTTAGAGTGTACACAGTAATTATAGACCAAGAGTAATTTTGGAGAAGGAACCATCTTGAAACCGGGTGTTAATTTATAATTAGCAATCTTAAATTACACCTTTACTGTTTTTGACAAAAATAACCGTCTACAGGTTTTGAATGTAAATGTGTAATTTTCATGGAAAAGATTCTTGAATAAATATTATTTTAAAGTTACCGATCCAGGTAAACTGTTTAAAAAAATGTGTTTCCATAATTTCAGCATTCAGTAAACTAGTACCTCCTCCAAAATTACTGCTCCCCGTCTATTAAACCAGCAGCGCTATCCAATTGGAGGCGTTGCGAGATAACCTTGTTTGGGGGTTCTTTGAAGAGGTTGCGGCGCTAACCACTAGATGGCACTAACTGTAACTAAGTTGAAGAAGTAGGTTTTGTGGTATGGTTCTTGCAACTGTTTTGTTTTGAGGAGATATTTGACATTTTTAAATTACAATAATATTTTTACGTGTTTTGCCACGCTATGAAATTCGGGTATGACCAGTCAAAAGTATAAGCACGTTGAATAGTTGGTACCAATAGTTTAACATGTTGATTGGTTATTATCAACATAAAGCTATGTGGAGCATAATTCTGAATTGATGAAATGAGGATCACAATTCCTATTTGTGTTTTTCAAATTATTCGTTGCGTAAAGCACCTAAGTACGAACCCACTTCTTAAAATAATAATGCTAATTTTCTTAATTCCATTAAACACTAAAACATCAAAACTCGTTCTAGTAAACAGCTAAAAAGCCTAAATATTTACCTAAAATTCCTATATAAACATTAAAACATCCCGCCTTTTCAACGTTATTCTATTTCATGAGCAAAATTCGCACGACGACGCTCAAAACCCTTTCGCCATTTTAAAAATTAACTCCTCACTTAATTCGGTTCGTTTCTGAGTGGGTTATTGAATTAGCGAACTTAAGCCAACTATCCAGCTAAGTGGGTTAAACTGGCCAGCAGTGGAAGTCGTTGGACACCGAAAATGTTCCCGTTAAGACGTTGTCCAATTTAATTTTGGAGAGTTCTGGTTTCTGTGGTTTTTGTTGGGTATGTGAGTGCTTTGCAAATAAATGGAAGATTCTTATTTGAATCTCTTTTTAAAGGTTATTTTATTTAAGAAATAAAGTAAATGTTTAATTTAAACTACAAAAAAAATGTCTGTGACTTTAAAATTAAGTACCTGATTTTTTTTAAATTCCTATGTACCTAAAGTAAAACTCAGATCAAATAAAAAACCAAGACCGTCACTGTGACATGAGAGGCCGGTTTCGTAAAAATGTGTGCACTTACTTTAATGTGTGGTGAGGTGTAGTATGATTGTAAATTGCTTGTAAATATGTGCGTATGAGCATGTATGCACAGAGCAAGGTGTACTTTTTGCATGCTCTACTGTATTGATCTCGCTGTCTTAGTTTTTTATTTGCTCAGAGCAGTTACTTTTTTCTTATTTAAAACAAATTTCTTAGGTCTCATTAGTCATATGCCCAGCCTTTTCCCAAATCTGTTACGGTTGTCTTCCAGTCTAACCAGATGCAGCTGAATATCAGTATTTTACCTGGATCGACTTCCTATCTGACCTTCACAACCCAGGTACTGGGTAATACGATACCCCTTTGGTGACACTGCTTTTCAGACATTCCGACTGTCTAAGATCCACGAATGACAGCCGGGACCAATGGCTTAACGTGCCTTCCGAGACACATCCGTGGCAAGCGTAGCTTAACCTGGTCGATCGACCCGTGCGGCTGTTATTACTTAGCAACAAGCCCCTTAGATTTCATTAGTAAGCCAGAATAATCAAACAAAGTAACATACACGTGTAACGCCCACTGATATTATTTTCCAAGTCATAATTAAGTAAGTATATTATTATTATAGCCAACAATCAAAATAATTATATTTACTACATTCACGGAAAGCATACAAAGCAGTTTCTACAAAAAAACGTAATTATACACACAGACTACAAAATTCAGTACACCCAAAAATTACTATTCATAACGAGTCAGAGAAGGCGTTAAGCCGTCGTCGCTACATCTAAATACAGGATAGTTCCGACTTCGCAATTACTTGGACGAACAATCACGAAATACAGTTACGACGTTTTAAAATGAACACCGTGGAAACGACGACAACTTTCATAAATTCTTAATTAAACTGAAATGTCGTAAATAGAATCAGTTTTGGAAGTTGCTGCAAGATTGGCGCGAAATTATAGTAAGTTTAATATAGGTTGTTGATGGAAGAAAAACTTGGTGAATTTACTGGGCTGTAGATATTTTTTAGGCTGTGGAATATCGATTAATTATAACTAAGTGAACGAATACATTATTATTATTATGTTAAAGTAAGTATTTAATTATCTCATGAATATCTTCAATGTTTCGGACGGAAAATTAAACGTATCACTAGAAACTTTAATTAAAGTTATCAGCCTATTATTGTTCCACTGTGAGCACAGGCCTCTTCTCTTCTCTTCTCTTCAGAGAAGGCACTCAAACTCAAAACTCAAACTCAAATCATTTATTCCAAATAAACCAATTACAGGTACTTTTCTGTTCAGGTTTCTTTTCATTCTTTAGTGCGCCATGTTTTAATTTTACTACATATTCTTGTACTTGTGCTTGTAACCAATAAGCCAAAACGTCAAACAAACAGTTTTTTGACAGTTGTGCGCACAGATTGTATTATGTCTGCGGCGCGTGAGTCGCCGACGCTATGAAATGTTGCCACTTTAAATATTATATTTTATTGTAGTTAGAACTATTGTGTAAATTGTATTTATTTTTTTGTCTTATTTTGTTATTTCTCTATAAGTTGCACCGGTTGACGTCATCACGTCAACGCCGGTTGTCGCTGAAAACCAGCGCTGGGGCTTTGTCTTGCATAGGGTCCCAGCATTATGCTGAGCGATGGCCGTTTTGCGTGGATGTGACGCATATTTTCCTCCAATTTGTTATTTTCGTGTTTTATTTGTTTTTTTTTTTCCTTGCTTGCGTCATATTCTACCGCAAATAAACGTATTTTCTTTCTTTCTTTTCTTTTCTTTTTTTTGAATTGTCAAGGGGTCGGTCAGTCAGAAAGATGAAGCTAGTTGCCCATTCCAAAGCGTAGTAGGTTCCTATGGAGAAGAACGGGCAAGAAACTCCATGGACACTCTTTTAAATTTGATTATTGTTACAAAACATTGGTAACATCATTCATGTTGAAATTATACATGTGAGAACAATGTAGTAAATCGTGCACGTTAAAAGCGACCATAATCAATATCAATCTGCCTAGCCTTTTCCCAACTATATTGGGGTCGGCTTCCAGTCTAACCGGATGCAGCTGAATAGCAGTATTTTACATGGAGCGACTGCCTATCTGACCTCCACAACCCAGTAACTGGGTAATACGATACGCCTTGGTAAGACTGGTTGTCAGACTTTCGGGCTTCTGACGATCTTCTGATCTTTGACAGTCGTTACGGGTGTAACGACTGTCAAAGATCCACGAATGACAACCGGGACCAACGGCTTAACGTGCTTTCCGAGGCACGGAGGAGTCTCGGTATGTAAAGATGGTCACCCATCCACAGACCAACCCCGGCAAGCGTAGCTTAACCTGACGGATCGACCCGTGCGGCAGTTACTACTTAGCCACGAGCTCCTCCCCATAATAAAAATATAAAAACAAAAATAATTTAAATAAGCCATGGCAGCTAAGAGATGACCAGTCCCTACTGACGGCGCCCGTTCACGAACATGACGCATGGATCAGCATCATTTAGCTCAACCATTTTGAAGGGAACTTAATGATCCAACACACACGCCACCACCAGCGAGACATTTGAGTGAGCATGACATACTCTCAGCCGCCAGGGCACATTCAAGTCAATGAAAGACGTACTCAGTAAATGGTAAATTTAAAGTAGGTAAACAGTGCTCACATATGTGCAATGCAATTATATAATACTAAGAGATTGAATTTATACAATGTAAATATAGTTTTTCAATCTTCAGCAGCTCCAACAATATTTTCCAATGCTAATCAATTAGTTTATGCGCCCTTGTGGAGCTGGACCAGCGTTGAGCCAAGCATTTTTGTCAGCGATGTAATCCCCCAACTTATAATATGCTTGGCAGCATAGTGTGCGTTTTATGCAAGATTTAAATTTCGTTTCATTCAATTGGAGTATGTGGGGAGGTATTTTATTGTAACATTTTACACAGTACCCCATGAAAGATGAGTCTACTTTAGCCAGTCTGAAACCAGGTTGAACTAATTGGTCCCTATTTCTAGTCCCATAATTGTGGCTATCACCTATTTTACTGAAAATACTTAGATTTTTCCTTACGTACATGATGTTCTCATAGATAAATTGACAAGGTACCGTCATAATGTTAATATCTTTAAATAGTTCCCTCAGGGAATCGCGTCTGCGAAGGCCATATATTGCTCTGATGGCTCTTTTCTGCAGAATAAAAATCGATTCGATATCTGCAGCCCGTCCCCATAGTAAAATACCGTAAGACATGATACTATGAAAGTAACTGAAATAGACTAGCCTCGCGGTATCTACATCTGTAAATTGACGGATTTTTCTCACATCATATGCTGCTGAACTTAGCCGTCCTGCAAGAGATGTTAAATAAGGACCCCATTGCAGCCTTGAGTCGAGTGTGATCCCCAAGAAAACAGTTTTATCGACGAATTCTAGTTTTTCCCTATTCAATACTATTTCACAAACACTACTTTTAACATTCGGTAAAGCAAATCTTATGCATTTAGTTTTTTTCCCTTTTAATACTAAATTGTTAGCAGTGAAACAATTTTGACCTGCAGTAGGGCGTTATTTACGTCGTCAAGATTTGATGCACGTCTATTTATCTTAAAAATTAGAGAAGTATCGTCATATCGGCAAATAACACCATTTGTGGTTTGTTTTTTAATAAATGGGGTAGATCATTAATATATACTAAAAAGAGGAAAGGACCCAATATTGAGCCTTGTGGAACACCCATTGCACGAGCACTGATCACCACGCTTGCTAGAGACGGGTTGGCGATTTCAGACCTATATCACTACAAAGTCCCCTCGACGCATCTATCTTTCTGTCTGAACGCGATAAACTCAAAAACTACCGAACGGATTTTCACCAATGGACGGAGTGATTCATGAGGAAGGAGTGACTTATGAGGTAATTAAAATGTAGGTGTATCATTAATTAAGGCTTTGTGTAAATTTGCTAAAATATGACGATGATTGTTGAACATGGCGCAAAAACGGCTGAACGGGTTTGGATGTACGTACACAGATAGTGTATAACCTGATTTAAAACATTGGGTACTTTTAATTCCGGTAGTTCGTTCCCGTGGTTTAATTTCCGACATCCACGTGGGCGAAGCCGTAGGCAAAAGCTAGTTAACCATAAGTCCAGGTTTCCTCACGATGTTTTTCCTTCACCGGTTTCAGCAAGATAAACTCAGAAACTACATAAGTAATTATGAATTGAAAAAGTCACATTGTTACTTGTCTGGATTTGAACCCACAACCTCGTGATTGAGAGACGAATCTAAGACAATTTTTTAATAAAGTTGACTTAAGCATTATGCTGAGCGATGGCCGTTTTGCGTGGATGTGACGCATATTTTCATCCAATTTTTTTTTTTTCGTTTTTTTTTTTTTTCTTTGCTTGCGTCATATTTTACAGCAAATAAACGTATTTTCTTTATATAAAACAACAAAAAAAAACTGCTTATAAAGTTGTAGAAAAAGTAAAATAAATATATTTTATTATTATGTCGTTTAAACATCCAGATTCTTATGAATTTACATTTTTAAATATTTCTTAAAATAAACAACATACGACAAACGCTCAGCTGAGCTGTACAATCGAGTAAACAAAGAGATCTATATATACAATAAACGATTAACTGACAGTAAAAAAATAGTAACTAATTGGATAACACCACTTACTTATGATGACACGGAGAAGCTACTGGAATAAAATAAAACCTTACACTTAATGCTCTTATCTTTCGTACTTGTCGTATACAGTCTGATTTCATTCATTGCCACTTACACTCACTCTGTATCTTACATAAAATTTAACAAACCTCACACTATCACTTAACTTTCATACACACAGATGCTCACATTCAACATTCAAATTCACATTTACACACCTTTATACTCACAGTAACACTCCACACACCCCCATTATCACATTTACACATCTTCATAGTCATACTCACATTCACACACCCTTACTCTCACTCACACATTTGCATGCTTCTTGTCTAGTTTTAATTTTCTATTTTATTTTAAATCGCCTGTTTTTATAACACTTTAAACAAGGAAATTTATGTTAATATTTTAAGTTTTGGAAGAGCGGAGTCTCCTAACACAGGCTTTTGCTTAAAAGGAGGCTCCAATCACTAGTTGTTAAATTTACTTGAAAAAAAAATTAAACATTTTTCATTTTCATTTTCAAACAGAATGGAATAATCATTTAATAATATAAAAAATAGAGGTCTACCGGTGGCAAGAGCAGGGTCCAAGCTTTCGGTGGTTAGGGCTGCAGAGACAGGAACCTCCTCACAATACTGCCTCTGATTCAGGCCCTTGATCCAACCACCTAACGAGAGCCTCGAGAGATGTTGGTTGAGGCCTTCGGCCATCAGGCCATTGGCCGTTACGACAATCGGCACAATGATAGCTTAGCTCACATTCCGCATGTCAACAACCTCGTATGTTAGTCGAGATATTTTATTTGTTTTTCTTTCTCAGCTTTCACGAGGTTCTCGTCATGTGTAATGGTAACATTGACGACATATCCTTGCGCGGCGCGCTAATCGATCTATCACTACTATATCAGGCTTATTGGCTACAATAGTCCTGTCAGTAATGATAGAACGATCCAAGTACAACGTGACATGGTCATTTTCGAGAACTGGGTCGGGCACATACTTGTGATACGGTACCTCAAAGTCGACAGGTTTATATTTCAAAGCAAGTTGCTGGTCAATAATCCTGCCACTTGGTTATGCCTGTGCAAGTACTCGCCGTCAGCCAGACGCGAACAACCAGAGATAATAATATGTCTGATGGACTCACCCGGACATGCCTGACACACGTCAACCGCCCGTCTTTAATAATGTCTCCGGTAGTTATTCCGCAAGATAACTAAACTGAAACCTTCAGTTTCCCCGAAAAGGTCACCGAAACGTAGCCAGGATACGGACGCAAAGAAATCTACCCCGGGCTCAAGAAGTACCCGATAGAAGCGCCCGTGAAGCACTTTGCTTTGCCATACTTTCTTGCGATCACTACACGTAAGTTTTACAGGTCTAAGCTAGTTCTCTTTAGCCAGCGTTCGTTCTCTTGGCAAGCGGGGTGAGCCCCTTTTCTAATGCGATCACATCACTTCGGCTTTAAAAAAATATTCCCTGAAGCTGCACACCTCGCGGTTGTGGAGGGTCTTCGCATTTAAAAAGCCTCGACGCCTGCACTTCCGCGGGATGTACAGTCTCATCACCGATGCACGTGGGTGATGCATCTGGTTTACAGTCAGGAGTGTACGGACCCTCCTGTCTAGGGGGTCGAGTTCGGTCTGAGTCCATTTGAGTATGCCGAAAGAGTACTTCGAAACCGGCATGACCCAACCGTTGATGGCGCGCACCTTGTTTCCGCCCAAAAGAATACTAATTAATACCTTCTTCAGGCGACCACAGAAGCGCTCCTTCAACGATTGTTTCATGTCAGCAACGGTTATTGCGCAGAGTTGCATCTATCTTGCACAATTCCAGCACCCTCATGAGACATGTATGTGGCACCGAGTTGTAGGCCTTCTTATAGTCTATCCAGCATATCGACAGATGATTGCGGGATCGACGAACCTGTTGGCTTATGGCCATCTCGATGAGAATTAGCTCCTTAGTACCGCGAGACCCGTTCCTACATCCATTTTGAGACGCAGACATAATTGAGTGCTGTCAATGTGTGTGTTAATTTTCACTCTCAAAATGGATGTACGAAATTTACAGACCGTCGATCAAAATGTGATCGGTCTGTAATTCTTGGGTTCCGCGAGACTACCTGACTTATGGAGCAGGTGGGTAACGCCTCTTATTAGAAACTGCGGTAGCAATACAGTCTCTAGGGATGACTGGAATTGAGATGCCAAGGGAGTGCCACTTTAACCAAAAGTTGTGCAGTCCGTCCGGTCCCGGTCCCCCCTTTTTATTATTATTAGCTTGATTATAATTCGATAGCTGTTAAAAACCCCTTTTCAAAGGCTGCAAATAACAGAGAAAATATTATCTAGTAGAATAATAAATAAACTCAATATGTTTGCAACACATTTTGTGATGTGTAACTTGTAAAAACGTAAATAGGTCCCTTAAATAAAATTGCAAAATAATTTTGCTAACCTGAATACAGACACAACCTTTCATGATAATTTAGACCCGTTTCCCGAACACCACTAAATTTTCAGGCATACAATAATTACAACCGAATGGTCGAATACCAATATACGTTAGAACATAATTTAAGGACCTTTCAGTATCGCTGTAAAAAGTCCCTCGTAAAAAACGTAATTAGTAACAAAATATGTGGACTGTGGACCGTGGACCCAACGCGATACAATGTTGCCACAGTCTAAAAGAGTTACGGCAATTTCGAGTCATTTATATCCAGTACGTGAGAAAAGTATGAGGTACTTTTGCAACATGTGGCACGTTTGTTTACGGCAATATAATGTGGAATGAGTTCGGGAATGGTTACTTTTCTCGTTAAAAACTTGGTGGATTTACTGTTTAGAAGATAATGCGTCGCTCGTCGACAGCTTGATTCATGTGTTGTGATTATAAAGTTGAATGGGAGATTTGGACTGTGTGAGGAAACGAGTATTTATTGTACTTTTTGTTTCTATGGGTTTGATGTACTTATGTGCTGTTATTATTTTGTATTAATAGTTATTATTAGTTTATTAGTGCCATTGCCATAACAGTTAATTTTAAGCTTGTGTACTCTGCTTAAATTAAATCACAATGTTTGTGTTAGAAGCATTTTTAATTAACTTAAAATTACACCCACAATATTTACTAGAAATGTACAAATAATCATTAATCAAAAAAGATTCCACAAAAATCCAAAATACGCAGGAAGCATTTTAATAAATACACTCACTGTCCACTTTATCATCCCTCTTCAAATGAAAACCCCAAAACATTTTAATAAGCCAAAGATGTCAAGAAAAAAAACAAAAGTAGGTATAAAATCCGATAAATGAGAAATGTAAAAAAGATGAGGACATTTCAGAACATCTTGTCTTTTGAATAGCTTGACAGCAACTGTCAACTTTGACAGCGACGGGCGGTTGATAATCTACAATTGTCCCCATTTTGATTGTGAAATAGTAATTTCTTATGAAAATTGCTCAGCTGAGACAGAGGGTATTGAAAACTGCGGTTTTTGCTTTGCCACAAAGGCAAACAATTACGGGTTGTGGTTTAAACTGTGAAATTAAAAAGTATAGTTTGAATATTTTATGTTTTTGGAGAGATTGCGAGGGAAAGAAAAATTTGATGATGAGTAAACTTTTGTTGGTGTCAAATTCAAAATCAAATTATTTTATTTGACATTAACATAAATGGACACTTATGAAACGTCAGAAGCTAGGTGCACGGTTCCAATTGGTCATTTACTATGGAGAAGAGCTGGCAAGAAACTCCACGGTTACTCTTTTAAAAATAATTGGCTTGTACAATATGTCCAAATGTTAACAGGTATAGGGAGAAAAGTGTCACTGAAAATGTCTAAAATTGTGGTATTTGGTATTTTAATTTTTTGTGAATTACACGCTAACCTTTTTTTCTTCTTAGCTTAGCTATCATTTATAAAAATAACAGGAATTAACTTCCAGTGCCGGTTTTTGTATCTACCTTTCAGTCGCCTAAAGCTTCTTCATTGTGTCTGTTCAGACAGTGTAGGGTGTAAATCAGTTTTAGCACTGTGGGTATTGACCCACAGTGCTAAAACTGATTTACACCCGAAAACTCACAAACACACACACAAACTCTAATTCAAGCATTTATTTCAAATAAACCAATTACAAGCACTTGTGAAATGAAACTACTTACTTATGATGCAACAGAAAAACTTGTGGAAATTTAACATCTCGGTAAACATACACACACGACACACGACACACAACACACCCTCACCCTCTCTTACTCAACATTACGTACTCACACACACACGGCACTTTTCTCAAAAAAAATTTTTTTATACCTTTGTTATGTACTCGTCTTTGAACAACCTACCCTCGCATTAGGTGTCGGGCGTTGGTAGCTGCGCCACAGTTTTAACTATTGCAGCTATCATCATTGATCATGTTTTCGGGTGTAAATCAGTTTTAGCACTGTGGGTCAATACCCACAGTGCTAAAACTGATTTACACCCGAAAACTCACAAACACACACACAAACTCTAATTCAAGCATTTATTTCAAATAAACCAATTACAAGCACTTGTGAAATGAAACTACTTACTTATGATGCAACAGAAAAACTTGTGGAAATTTAACATCTCGGTAAACATACACACACGACACACGACACACAACACACCCTCACCCTCTCTTACTCAACATTACGTACTCACACACACACGGCACTTTTCTCAAAAAAAAAATTTTTATACCTTTGTTATATACTCGTCTTTGAACAACCTACCCTCGCATTAGGTGTCGGGCGTTGGTAGCTGCGCCACAGTTTTAACTATTGCAGCTATCATCATTGATCATTTTTGTCTTGTATGTATTTGCTTTTTTCCCAATAAACGATTTAATACCTAGTTTAATTTAATAACTTCAGGTCCAGTTTAAAAACAACGTCAAGGACTAGTTGTCTCACATTTTTGCTAAACTGGGCCTATTTGGAGCAGCTGGCACACTTTCCTGCTAATTTCTTACATCACACTTGAACCTTTTTATTCGATTTTATTTATTTGCAGTATTATGACGTATGCCTTTTCGTCTGTGCTAATTATTAATTATATTTTCTTTCTTATTGTTTTCTGAAGGTTTGTTTTTACTAATAAAAAATAAAAATAAAATTCATTTATTTTGTTATCACATAACCCATAACAGAAATCTCGCACTAAAATAAATTCGAATAAAACACACGAAGAAATAACTTACTAATATCACACACTTAATTCCATGTTCAGATTTTCAAAGGGACATTAAATTTTACTCAAGGTAAGTACAAATTCGGGAATCATTTCGCTCGTAAGGTTTAAAACGGTTACATAATTTTCTCATTAAGGAAAAATGTTACGTTGATTATAAATGATGGAGCATTAATTAAAAATTAACAGTAAAAAAGTTTATTCTTTGTTTGCTTTCTTTACATATTTATTTTTAATTGCATAATGCTTTATTGTTCATGTTATTTATTGTTTATTTTGCTTTGTAAATTGGATTCTTAACACTTTTGAAGACAATGTAAGCAACAGATTTTCCTCAATCATTAATTTTTTTTCAACAATTTTCTTATTATGTTTTGTAATTCAGGGGGTGTATTTAAATAGCTTTTTAGAGTAAGTGATCATACTTCAGAACGTTTGGGACTTGCTGACCAATCAATACTAAGTCATCATTTCTTTTCAATTCAATTCAATTTAAAATATTTTATTTCACATAAACCTACAAGGGCACTTATGAAACGTCAGAAGCTAGGTGCACGGTTCAAATTGGTCGTTTCCTATGGAGAAGAGCCGACCAGAAACTCCACGGTTACTCTTTTAAAAATAAATGGTATTTACAATCTTTTCGAGTTACAGTGTTTATAGGTATGAGAGGACACTGTAGGCCTATCAACAAGTACCAGGTACTTAGCAAGATAGAAAACGATCGACAGATCTAAAAGTCGGTTATGCCTACAACGTTCTCACATTCACAAAATATAAAAGAGAATCTATATAAAAAAAAAAAAACAATTAAAAACCTATTTAAACTAAATGGCATGACTGCCACTAAAGCTGTAACAAATCTATAAAAATATAGTATAGTGAAGTTATACTTATAATGTCAAATAATGAAAAGATTATGTCAAAAAAGTACGTAAATGAAAAAAAAGAAAAATAGGTAAAATCAAATAATCATCTTAATTTGGGAGCAGTTAATAGACATAATTACATAGTAATACCGTTATTGAGGTACCAGGGAAGCCACATGTGCAGAAGGAATTATTGCCAAACTTCCTTGTCTTCAACGTAGTCTTTAATCTTATAATATGCTTTTTTGATAAGGACACGTTTAATGTGGGTTTTGAACTTTCCATCACTAAGTTCTGTAACCGACTTTGGCAACTTGTTATAAAATCGAATACTGTTTATAACAAATGACTTACTAGTTTTAGCTAACCTAAATTTGGGTATCACAATTTCATGTTTTCTACGTGTATTTATATTATGGATATCGCTTCTAATTTTGAAAAGTCCTAAGTTTTTCCGAACATACAGAATACTTTCTAAGATATAAAGAGAAGGCTGAGTTAGTATATCAATTTCTTTGAATTTATTTCTAAGGGACTCACGAGGACCCATTTTATAGATAGCGCGAATAGCCCTCTTTTGTAAAATAAAAATGGAATCTACGTCAGCTGCTGATCCCCACAGCAAAACGCCATAAGACATAATACTGTGGAAATAAGCAAAGTATACTAACCTAGCTGTGGCTACATCAGTCATCTGCCTTATTTTTCTTACTGCATATGCAGCCGAACTTAATCTACCTGAAAGAACTCTAATGTGGGCGCCCCATTGCAATCTCGAATCTAAAGTAATTCCTAGAAATACGGTTTCCGTAATAGCTTCTAGTTTCTTACCATCAAGTTTTAAATTTAGACCTACTTGAGGTACATTTGGTAATGAGAACTTAAGACATTTAGTTTTGTTCGCATTAAGTAAAAGATTATTAGCTGCGAACCATTTCGAAAGAACTGCTAGACTATCGTTGGCATGTATAACATCCGTATCTTTTCTATCAATTTTATAAATAAGAGAAGTGTCATCAGCGAATAGAATTATGTCTGATAAGTTAGCCATCATGTAAGGAAGGTCATTAATATAAACTAGGAATTTTGAAATGTAGGTACTGATTTTATCACAGGTAATTATTTAAACAATAATAATATATCATAAAACTATCCACCCAATTTTAAACGTTAAAAATATTTCAAATAAAGGGCAAAAATAAAATTTCCAACAATGTACGAGGAATTTATTGCTGCCACTCTCGACAAATATGCTTCATCCGAGCTCAAACTAACAAAATATTACATCAGTTTATATTTCATGAAACACTCATAAAATTTCACCACCGCTTTGTCGAATATTCGACGAAAACTTCAATGACAAACCTCTTTGTTATTTGCACAGTGCACAAAAACTAAACCATTTAAGTCAAAAACTTCAATATGACCACTCAAAAATATTTCAGTGCCTAACGCAATTAGAGACATAAAGCGAAACGCTTTCAAAACGTACATGTCACTGAGAGCCTGTTATTGGCGTACAATTTTACTATTTCACACCCCCAAAACAGAAAATCTACCTTTATTCTGTAGTTAGTAAAGTTCAAAGTAAGGTTTGGGAACTGAAAAATACATTTTTGTTTCGCAAAGCTGGCCAGAGACAAATGACAGTGATATTGGCAGTTAAACCGACTAGCGTCGGTCGCTATTTTTTGTCCAGAGTTTTTAAGTTCGGCCTACTGTGCGGTATAAAGACTACAGTGTGTTAATTTTTTTTATACTGTTCTCATTATTTTGCCGGTTCATTTTGTAAGATTATAGATATTCAAAACTGCTTTATTTTGTTTCTTGTTTTTTTATTGATTTGTTCCATGAGATATAAAATTTGACAAACATGATCTGTTCCAAAAGTAAGTGATGGAAATTTAAACAAATGAATCAGAAAATTTGCCTTTGGAAGACACTTTGTAGTGCCACTTACTAATTGAGTGCTTAGATTTGTTTATTTGAATACCTGAACCCAAAATTCTAATATAACATCTCCATAAAGATGTATTTAATTTGAAAATTAAGGTTAATTTTTCTCGTCGATGATTTTTCAATAGATAGAATTAGAATATTATTCACACAATACTCGGTGAAAAAAGTGGTGAGGTATCTAATCTATTTTGTTTTTATTTTTCTTTACTATTCCAGTTAATTATCTTTTTGTATGCACATTTTTCTGTGACAAATAAACCTGTTTTTATTTTTTTTATTTCTTAAATAAAGTTGAAACCTTCACTACTTTTTTTGATTGCGTAAGTATTTATCCTGAACAGGATTTGTTTACACTTTCACGTTGTTTACTTTAGGATAGTATTCGGGTTTTTCTGCTTTTACCAGCCTGCCACAAATAGTGATGATCTACTTGTAAAGACGCTGGTCGTCGTCAAGGCTATGATCGCTGACTACGAACAAGTATTTACTCAGTACCTCAGCGGGGGTATCGTGAAATATCTCCCATTTCCACATCCCCTGCAAAGTAAATTCTAATTAGTGAAGTTTACTTCATTTATTTGAACATTTCTAGGTAATTGGACAAAGTAATGTTAACAAAGTTTTATCTGTTACTTCTTGTTTTAAATTGGATGTTTTTATTTGTGTCACCTGTATTTTTGCTGTGAAAAACATTTGCTGACACGTGAGAGCACTCTTAATATTCACTCTTAAAAATAAGTTTTTTGCTTTCGTTTTAAATGTTATGGTCTTGGTTGGGAGTGGTTCAATTACATATATTCTAGTGTTGCACATAGATAACGGTACATTAGTATCCTCGTAGAGTAAAAATCGTCAACCACGCCTTCTAAATATTTTTTTTCAGAAAACGTTTTGAAATTAACTTGTATGACTGATGATGAAGAACAATGCAGCTGTTTTATTAATAAAACACGGAATAACAGGATTGTTGCAAATGTAAATCGATTGGGTTCTGCGCTACAGATTCTAGGTATGTTTCCCGCACAGAACAAAATATTTGGAAGTATATATGTTTGTTCTGGGTCTTATTTTCAGGTAGTGTCTTCGCTGTCGTCGCGTTAGTATAAGAAAAAAACAAACAAAGGTCCTTTTTCCACTATACACCGAACACACAGTTTACTAACCTAGGCAGTGATATAATATTTAGCCACCAGTCTAAACTCCCAATAAATAATCCCTATTCTATAAAACGACCAACTTAGCACAAGTGAGCAATGATTTACAACAGCCCGGCCATGTACCGACTCATATAATTCATTTTAATGAGCCAACGCTAGACATCAACACGGGAGTGTCGTGTTCGCTGGGTGCTTAATTGTGTTGTTATTGATGACACTGAGTTGGTAATTGAAATCTGTACAAATAATTCTGAAGAGTTTGTTAGAACGCGCAAATCTGTGGAACTACCCGTCGGATTCGAAAAGTTATTTATGCTGTTTTTGACTCAATTCTCGAGGAAGATTATCGGTTATTTAACATCACACTACGAGTCGAGCAAAGAGAAAAAAAAAATTTTTGCTAAGCGAAAACGATGTAGCACGAGCAGTCGATACGATGCGACGCGACGGTGGGTCGGGGGAACAAGAAATTTCACGCGCATGATGTCGCGGGCAGAAGTTAGTAAGAAATAAATAAAGAAAGAATAATATTTATTTGCACGTTGTGAAAAGGGGAGTAGAGTGGAGAGTTCCGTTATAATGGCGCAAAACTTGTTTTTGCAGAATAACTGATATCAGATTCAATAAAAATGAACATACATAAGTTATAACTACCAGGATAAGTTTTGACTTATTTTTTTCACCGGCGATCTGTGTGCGCGTTTTATTCAAAACCAACCATTATACCAAATTCAAATTCCTATGTAGCATAAATCTCGAGATTTTTTTTGGTGACAGACGGACAAAATAGTAGAAAAACATAATATCTATTATTTTATTTTATAAAATAACAGCTTGATTCCTTATTTAACTAATCACTTATGCAAATTTTATAATACAAGCTATCTTACGAAATCTATATAATAAAAATGAAATGCGTGGGCATTACTTGAGAACGCATGGACCGATTTTTCTATTTGTTTTAATATGTTCCTAATAGTCCGAATCTGGTTCTTACAGAAAGAAAAATTTAAAAAGTTGCCGGGAAAATTGGTGTATCTTCTACGGGAATTTTGTATGAATTATTGAAATTTTGACAGGATAACGTCTGTCGGGTCACCTAATAGGTACCTTATAATAATAATGTATGTACCATTGAAACATTTTCGACCATAAAACTTACAATTTTCAAGCGTTCCCCTGAAAGCTTCCCTAACTAACCTTAACAATCGAATTCGATGAATGAATGATGACTCAAGTGGTTGTGATAGTGTTGTCATAATCACTACGCTTGGCTAAAAAAACCGTGACTGCTTTCGTTCATTGCAATTTCTTTGTAAAATAATTTTCTCGACACTTTTTAGTAACTAGTTATCTTTTAATAAAAAATGATCGGTCCACTTTTGATCCTCTCCAAAATATTTATTTTATGTGCAACAAAAACATTGCATCAGCCACTTTCAGTCGCCTCCCAATCGCCAGTCTGCACCTTCCATATTTTATCTACCAACAAACATAGGTGTAATAATACTGTAAACACTACTTACAGGTACGTTGCAATCTGCCTTCATGAGTTATATTACCACGGCGTCTGCGGTCACGTACATACTCCTACTTTATGACCGACTTACCCACTCCAAGAGTTACACTGCTGGATTTTATACACTGAAGTGCTTGTAAGAATGGATGGGTTTAAATGGCCTGCTGTGTCTTTTATTTGTGAAATAAAATCTTAGGTGGATAGTGGTTTGTGTTGCAGATGAAGGGTTGTAAGCCTATGTGAGAACATTCTAGTGTAAGTTTCTTGTAAAAAAGTAGCATTTTGTGTAAACTATTATAACGTAGTGGTAATCTCTTGCATGTGACAGTGAAGACATGTGACATCTACCAATCCGCACTGGGCCCGCGTGGTGGATTATAGCCCACTCCCTCTCATTGAGAGGAGGCCGTGTCCCTGCAGTGGGAACGTTATAGGCTGATGATGATGATGATGAATCTCTTGCATTGTAAAGCACGCACTAAAAAATAATTTGTACACGGAAAATTATCGGGGTTGAAAATTATATGACAAGGCGGCAGTAAGCCCAGGGTAACCCCCCGTCTCGGACGTACAGACATCGACGTTAATATGTGGGGGCCCCTCAAGTTTTAAAATATTGTACTGCTATAACATTGAATTAAATAAGACTGTCTTAAGCAATAGTTTCAAAAAGAGAATGGCTTGACGTCGATTCAAACCATCAATTGCATCGCCGAATTTCACCATTAAATACCGGCCAGTTTTGCCAACTAGCCCGCGAACTCGTTGCAAATAAAGTTAAAATTAAAAGGGAATAATTATTATAAGAGTTTTGGGTTTTTAGTCATATTAACCACCTTTGCTCACGGCTTCGTTCTGTGTATGTCGGAAATTATGCCACGGGAACTTATACCGAGATCTTATGTCCTAAGCTAGGTCATGTTCATAATATGTGTTTCCTAGCTTTGTTCTGTCTCCCGATTGATGAAAGGTAGTGGAAATTATGTTTATTCTTACTCCTTCGCTGTTATTTTATGATTAATTTCGTTGCGGATTCTAAGACTGTTGAATCACTTTTCTGGTCATCACCATTGCTGATTCAGGTTTTCAGGAGTTGCAGTGGTTTAGAATAATGTGGCGGGATTGTCACAAAACTTAAATTAAATTAAATACCTAATGTAGAATTTCTTGCGACGAAATGAGTATGTTTCAATAACTCGTGTTGATATAAGAAAAGTGGTAAAATAGATACCCATTTGTATTTATAGGTACTAATATTTTTGGTTTTTCAAAAAATTGGCTGCAGTTTTCCAATAGTCTAAATAACTGGATCAGTTTATTCAGTACCGGAAACCCAAAGTGTATTGAAAGATAAAATGCTAATACTGCCATAATAAGTTTAGCCGTTGAATGTAGTGTGGAAAATCCTACAATTATAGTTCTATTTTGCATAATCTCCACACTCATCTTCACTTTTAAAATCGTTTTTAACGTGCACGTCTTTCTATATTGTTCTCACGTGTATAATTTCAACATGAATTATGTAACCAATATTTTGATTTAAAAGAGTGTCCTTGGAGTTTCTTGCCCGTTCTTCTCCATAGGGACCTACTTCGCATTGGGATGGGCGACTAGCTTCTTTCTGATTTACAGAAACCATCCATACTTTCATTAATTTTCAGAAACCAATCAACCCCTTTTCACCCCCCAAAAAACACGCCACTTAATGAAAACTCATTTACAACGACCATTCGGTATTCCTGTGTTTATCAGTAAACACGGCATTACAGCGGTGAATCAGGGGCGGTTTGGCTCGACGACAAATCGGGGTATAAATCAAGAGGGGATGCGCACCTCCTCACCCCCCCCGCCTTCACCCCCGCAGCGCGCATTACACCGCTTTTAATGATTCATGTTTTGTTTAAACTTAATTAGAGCAATGCATGGTATCTTGCACTGAGATTTGCTTTTGTTGTGTGGAATAAAACTGGATGTGTTGTTGTATTAGCAGATTTACATACATTAGCAGCAGTTAGGTGTGTTTGCCAAAATGGTCCTTATACGCACTAATACATTGGTTTTATTCTGTAGCAAAAAAACTATTATGGTTATTTAAATACGTATGGGATTCGTTATTGGGGTTTTTTTTAAATTAAATCTTTATTATTCAATAATTATCAATGCTCGCTGCAGCTTAATCTAGAGCGTAGAAAAGTTGTCAAAAATATGCATAATAAAATACAAACATTCAAGAAAATTAATATTATTGTTATTTCTGTATAGAAATACCAAAGAAAACCAAAGCCGAACAAAGCCAACATAGCAGCCAAAGGAAGCTTACAATAACAAAATATGAAACTCAGTTATATTTCAGCAGAAAAACCAAATAACAGTGACTTATTGGTGGTTCACCCGTTTTACTGACCCAAATCGGGCGAATCGACACTTTAATTCATAACAATTTACAAGCAATGTATTCCTTATATTATTCGTCGTCCACTGTTTCACTACAAAATTCTTACCTTAAAATCAAAGGCTCCACCACAAGATCAGTATTCTGGTTGCCTTATTAGCCCCGGTGGGTTTTCCTCGGAATTCCCCTTCGTTAGCTCGGAGCCACTAATTGGGGCCGTTACCTACCGTCGCTTGACAAATCTGTGTGCTTTTCCATTAAATGGATCAGCTCGCCATTTTGATATGCTGTGAAGTTGCTACCTTAACTATTAATTAGAGGTGTCTTTATTAGTTGTTCGACGGAAATATGTGCAATTTTTGATAGTGTTATATCGGAAAAAGTGGCTTTATTTTAACCATATATGTACCACATTGCTGGGTTGACCCAATCCTATATAATGACGAAAATGTGTTATTTGGGCAGTAGGCACGTAAAGGTCGAGTCTACGTAGTTGCATCCACTTGCCTTATCATTATTTATTTACCTATAAAAAATAAAAAATGAGAAAACCCTAACTAGTTTTTATTACTAAACCGTGAACGCCATCTGCCTGTAACTTTTAGCTACAAAAAAGCCAAAAACACCTTAAAACAATTTCAATCCAACAAAAATCTATCAGTTTCACCTCGTTTAGCAATACCAATTCTTTGACCCAGTCGCATTCATAGACATTCATGCATACATGGGTAGGTACTTACATAGGCTTGCAACTGAAACTATTGTTAGTTTTGCACTATTTTAGCTGAACTAAACCTTCGAAATATAATAAACATAGATAAAACAACAGTTTTGCAGACTGGGATTATGTCATAACTCTGTGCTATCGGATTAAAATGTTAGCGATGGAATATTCATGTGTTTTTAGCTTACATTTTAGTTGAAATATAGGCCTGTAACTGTGCGACTGCAGTGCAAAGACCTGTTCTCGTAAAGAGAAGGCATCTATTTATTTATATCTGTAATTTTTATGGTGTACAATAAAGCTATCTATCTATTGATATCCCCACTGTCACGATTAACGAGCTGTCCCACTTAAACTAAGAATAAACAGTTTCATAATATAATTTTATTAAGCCTATACTTTATCTGCAGGGCAATTAATGCCAACACCGTATGGAATTCAAATTGGTGCTTAAACATGTCTCAAAATTGTCATCAATTTTGTAATCCATTTACAACCCTTTTTAACTCACACACAACCACATATCAAAAGCATCACATAACACAGATACCAAAAAAAGTTCTCGTTTATCTTACCGAGTCCAGTGAAACAATAAATCAGCAACTTTCTTCATATTCATAAGTTCGCAAGACCCAAAGATGTCGTCGGCACATCCCATCCCATTATTTTCATCCCTTCACCGCCGGTTTTTCAGCTCATACAATTTTAATTCAAGCCCATCTACGTAGAACATAAATATATAACTTCAGCATTTTTCCTACTAATATTTCCCTCGTGAACTATGCATGTGGCTTGTGAAAAATGAAGGTTCCGAGAAGCTGTTCATAATGCACGATTTGAGTTCGAATATTCTTGTAAAATTGAGTTTTAGGCTGAAAATACTCGTAATAATTTCTAAAACTTTCATGTTGTTTTACATTCAAGATCAATATAATGGATGAAAACGTGCCTCGGAAAGCATATTCAACCGTTGGTTCCAGCTATCGTTTGTAGATTATTGCCATTACGGGTTGTCCGCAGCAGCCCAAAAGTCTGACAACCAGGTTTACTAAGGGGTATCGTATTACCCAGTAACTGGGTGGTGGGGGTCACATTGTCACTCTATGTAAAATACATGTGCTTAGCGTAAGCAGATGATGGTGATGATGAAAGAAAACCTGTTGGTTGTCGCCTTTTCAATTGTTACCTACAGATTGCTGAACGCTGAATGCGAGCTCTGGAAAAATCACGCATAAAGATAGATAGATAGAATACTCTTTATTGTACACCATACAAATTACAGACATAAATTTTGAAATTTTACATAGGGTGACACAATGGGCGGTCTTATCGCTTAAAGCGATCTTTTACAGACAACCGTTAGATGGATTAAAGGTAACAGGAGAGACAATACTGCAGGTAGTCATCGGTGTACCATCTACATATACAATAAATATGTACATACATACATAAAGCATAAACTTATTCATATAAATATATATACATAAATAGGTATACTTATAATATAAATCTATAAACATGAAACAAGAGCAAGGAACTAAATGTAATGATGATGTTTAAGGAGCGAGGAAGTATTTTAAAGTGGCATACATGAGAGATGCTTTACATAGTATCAGGTATCGTAAGTTAACAGACAAACTCAGGTTACAAAAAAGTGTCAACCAGCCAGTTTTTCAAGTTAATTCATACCATACCATCACCGATTTTTTTTTTGTTTTGTGTTAGATTATGTGGTGGTGAAATAACGGTAATGGTCTTTCAGCTATGCCATTCGGTGGGATGATGTTCAACTTATGCAGGGTAGCATGCGCCGGCAGTCATGATACTGAGCCCCCTGCGTTGAAATGATCGTGAGTTATTAAAAAAAAAAAACGCTTTTCCATACATTTGGACCGCGTAGGTACTTAATTGCAGTTTTCTATGAAGCAGCAAATTTTGTTTTGATAACCGACGAAATTTTCCTCCGCTAGGAAGTATTGAACCATTGTTGTGGTGAATTCATGGTTGCAGTTTGCCATCCTGTATAGTTATTAAACTGAGTCGTACCTACAACTTATATGAAAATAGGTGATACATGAATCACTAACGCCCACACACCTGTCTATATCATCTTCAACGATAGAACGATTGTTTTTAATTCGTTGCGCTCGTGTTATTTAGTGATTCGTGATGAAGTGGACTTAAATGTCCACTCCAAACATAATCGTATCGCTTCCGTATCGTACGATCTAAAAGCGTCCAGTATTTATGATGCAGTGTGAGTACTGCACATGGCGCGCGGTCGCGTGATTAATAGTCGAATTACCAGCCGACACCTAGTGTGTTCTTCGCTTTATGTCCTACGTTGCTGACGATACACTAATATAATAACTGGAATTATGACGAACATAGGCATCAGTGATGGAGGAGTATACGAGTTCAGTGTCAAGAAATGGTGAATGGAATAATTCTGAAAAATGTGTACGTAGTTTTTTTAAATCTCAAGTTGATAAAAGCGATGATTATGGCAAAAACCATTAGTTGAAGTGATTAAAAAAAGGTGTCAATGTTCATCAGAGGACATCAGACAGATTTCTAATGTAGATCTAAGCTAGCCATTTTTTTAAAGATCGGAATAATAACATATTAATCCACACAATTTATTAAGAAGATTTCTATATTGTATTCATATGTCCACACAAAACAACATAATAAATAAAATCATTGATTTAAATGTTTACTAAACTCTAAAAAAAAAATTGTTAGTTAATTTAGTTTATGAAAATGTAGCATGTAAACATATTTATCGTATTAATAAATTACCTCAAAAATCAAACTAGCTCGCACACTATTGTATCGTGTGACCAACATTACCCCACTTGGCTTATAGACGCTTCCCGTAATTAATCACAGCGCTAATCCCGCGAGTGGCTTTGTCTTCAGCCTCAAAAATGTTGGCAACACTAACAGGTTACCGGAGATATATTGGCATCTTATTCCCAACACGGATATTATGTAGACGGTGGGTTTCCTGTGCGTATTTTATAGGAATCTTGGTAACTCCTTTTGTTTATAGATGATATTGTAGTGTTGTGTTTCTAGTGACTGTTTCATTTTCTTTCAGAATAATTTTGTGTTTTGTTGTATTTGACATATCAACTCTTGTGCTATTTGCTGCCCGCAGGAAAAGAAAAATTTGTTGTAATTAATTAGCGTTTTTATCACGGTATTATCTGCCTAGCCTTATCCCAACTATCTTGAACTCGGCTTCAATTCAATTCAAATATTAATTTTGTAAACATAGGTAGGAAACATAGGTAAAAAATTATACATAATAATATGTTTTACAAATAAATTCCGATCCATACTACTCGTACGTCCTGCGAGAAGGTATACAAAATTGTTTGGGTAGATAATCACATGTCACATTAACAAAAATCAAATAAAAATATAAAGTCAAGTCAAGTCAACATTTCACAATTTCATGCCAAACACTAATAATAATAAATTAAACAAGTTAATAATAATAATGAAATGTCAATAAATTAAGACGGCACATACACAAATAGGCATTTATTCACAATCTCGTAGATAATAATAAATTAAATGAAAAAAAAAGTCCTTCCAGTCTAACTGGATGCGGATGAATATCAGTTAGCGTAGTATAGTTAATTATTAGCGTTTTTGTCACAGTGATGAAATACATTTCTTTATTTTTTTGTCTAAAACGTGTCCCATTTGACTGCTAATCCACTGAAACATTTCCTACTAAAGTCCATTTTTCACCTAACTTAGGCCACCCAAATCTTGACCACACATTGTCGTAACACAAAGGTCACTGTGGTTTGGACCGATGACAAATCGGCGCATAAATCAGATGACGTGGCACCTGCACTTTGCCCTAGTTTGCCCGTTTCGCCCCGGCTTGCCCATATTATGACCCGGCTTGCCCCACATGTTGAGTAAACACTGCGTTTGTCGACTTGCATTTGTCTATGCGATACGTGTGCTTGGATTTATTATTTGTTGTTATCTTTGTAATACTTTTTTTAAAGAGAAATGCGTAATGCATTATGCATTAGCTTCCGGTTGAATGTGACAGTGTTGGTCAGATAAAAGTTCATTTAAATTGTTACCTATCACAAATCACGTTTAGCACTAAACGTAGATATTTATAACATCATTATGTTTCTGGAAATCGTATGAAGATGATAGAGACAGAAAAATGTTGTATATACGCTTAGTGCTAAAATATAAAATGCTCTATTCCGTTTTGAAACTATCTTTGTGAACAAGTCTTGCAAGTATTTTTGAGGTGTAAACTTCTTTAGGCGCGTTGAGCGATTTTAGGTAGGAGAAAACTTGTGGATTCACGTCACCGAGCGCCATAGTGCTCTACTATAGAATATAGATGGCGCTAAAACCAGTTTTAAGTTTTTACTTCTGTCGGCTGTCTCCGTGACTGCCTTTTTTATAAACGTTCTTAAGCAATTTGTGTTTTATTCCTATCATGCACAGAATTACAATTTACAATACAATTACAATTTACTAAGGCGTAATGCAAATGGCAAATACTTATGTGCCACCGTCTTACGCCTTCGTAAATTAACCTTCTCCGCAACAATTAATGCCGCATTCACAAATTTTCCATCCCAAATTGAAAGTCCACAATTAAGCCTGTTACATACGCGCGTGAACAAAAGAGATTCCGTATCAAATTAAATTCATTAACTTTGGACGTACGATTCCTGACTGGTGAATATTTTATGCGATTTTTATGAAATCTCGACGATGCAGTTGCTTTATCGCTCTGCGGACGACGTATTGGAAATGGTAAATGACAGTAGGGTTTCCGATTTTAAACGACGACTTTTTGGTGAGATTGTGTGTACGAGTGTTTACTGTGGGTCTGCTTGGGTGTTACCAAAATTTTATTGACGCTCGTTGCAATTAATTTGAAAAATATACAGTGAGGTAAAACTCGTTTGGCGATTGACTGACAGAGGGGCGTTTTTGGTAAACATTTTAAAATTTTATTGTTAAAACAAGGTTTTGATTTTGACAATGGGCCAAGATCCATCATTGGTAAAGGATTCAAGAGTTGACGAATTAATTTTAAAAGGCTGGTAAAAATAAAATACTGTTTGCAACATGTATAAAAAAGTAAAGCAAATGATTTTTTCATAATACACCAGCTTGCAATCTATTAACTTACAAATATTGATAAGTAGGTACAAGAGGTCTTTATCTATTATGTAACAAAATAACACATACATATTCAAATGCTTTTTCTTTAAAAAATAATGTAATGACAGACAGACAGACAGGCAGTAAAACTTTGAAAACGAACATGACGATAGTGACGTCCCTCAAAAACGAGCAAATGATTTATTGTGAGGCCAAATTAATGATCAATACTGACTGATGAATGTAAAAAATTCGCTACCGAATGATTGCGATGCAAACATTAATTATTGCAATGATTTACGTAAACCTATCCATGTTGTGGGTACACACCAAAACGATTTTGATATTTGCTCACTGTCTAGAGAAAAAGAAGTATACATATATACATAAACTGACGCCTTTTTTCCATGAAGGGAAGGGAGGCAGGAACTACAGAACGCCACCTGCTACGATGCTCACAAACTTCTTTTGCCTCGTTTACGTTCATACATCTGGTCATACACGCACGCCGGTTACGAGTACCTTTCTGAAGAATAAAAAATAAAAATAAAAATTGCATAAAAAAAATTCACAGGCAAAACCATAAAAAAACGAGTGTTTGAAACTTTATTGAAACAAATTGTAAAGCAATAAAACCTATTCACTTTGGGAGACTGACGTACACAAAACTAGCCTGTCGCCTGTCTGTCCCCTCGAGCGATGTAGCGCTGAGCCTACAGCGTCAATCACGAGTCCTTCGTGTTACTACATAGACACGGATGGAAGGTTCACTTTTTTGCATTAGATTAGCCAAAGATATCGGTATCCTCACAGTGGCATCACAATTCATCTTCGCCAACATCTTACATATTAGTATTATTATTTATTATTATTCTTAGGGTTCCGTACCCAAAGGGTAAAAACGGGACCCTATGACTAAGACTTCGCTGTCCTTCCATCCGTCCGTCCGTCCGTCTGTCACCAGGCTGTATCTCATGAACCGTGTCAGTTAGACAGTTGAAATTTTCACAGCTGATGTATTTCTGCCGTTTTTATAGATAATGGTACGGAACTCTTCGTGCGCGAGTCCGTCTCGCATTTGGCTGGTTTTTTCTTTTTCCTTCCATAACTATAATTGACACTTTAATTAGAAAACATTGTAAAAGCCAATTATTTCTTACCGGCTCTTCTCAATAGGAAATTACCAATCGAAATCGTGCACCTAGCTTCTGACGTTTTATAAATGCTCATGTAGGTTTACTTGAAATAAAATATTTAGAATTTGAATTATAATTAGGTGTTTATTGAAACATTATCATCTTTATAATGTTTCACGTTTTAATATCTGACTGTTTGTGCGCTATTACTCGAGAACTAATGAGTTGAAGCCTACATAAGGCCTGTTGTTACCTTACATAAGGGGAACCAAGAACCGCGTAGCTTTCAACTTGACAGTAGTACTCCCGGAAAGGAGAGGGGATGTGTGAAAGAGATGGAATACACGGAAAAAACAAAAACTGAATACCTACATGCCTTTTCAATGTTTTGTTTCGAGTGGAACTTTTCTATTTACCTGCAATAAGGCGCAGTGTTGTCGTCAATCATACATTTGGGCGCCGAAACTGCTTTGTAGAGTATTTTCCGTTTGGTTTGGCTTTGAACGAATTCATAGTATTTTGTATTGCATTGTACTGCATGGTTGGACTTGTATTTGTAAGCATGGCTGGTTTCAAGCCATATTTATAAGGAAGAGGTAATGAGTTTACACGTTGCATGAAAGTAACTACAAAAAAAAACCTTCCCGTTCATAGGTATGATCAATGTCCCCACTTTGATCATACCTATGAAAGGGAAGGTTTTTTTCAGGCAGTAGGAATGGAATTGACCATTCTGCTTACGCCGAAGATAGTGATTATTATCTACGGTGCTTTAGGTAAATTTAATCCTCTCTATTCAACAGTCTCAATATATTGGTCATAATTTTTCCGATGACAAAATACATCAACAAATACAAAAACATTCTCCTATCTATTTCTTTTTAAATCATCAACTCAAATCATAAACAGAATTTCAGCCAGTAAATACCATAGACATAAAATTCTATCAGATTTATATTTCAACAGTGATAAACATTTTTATAAATTCTATAAATTTAAAGTCGTATTTCGTGTCCGTCTGTATGACCACGTTGTTCTTCTTACTTTCGGAATGGATCTTGACGGTTTATATGGAGAAAAGATTAATATAAAACTTGCTTATATTAAAAGAATATCAAGCAAGGGCTAGTGGCTAGTTTTAAATAAAATAAAATAAACTACTTATGCTAGCTCGTAGGGTAGTTAGTCGCAGTATTTGCTACTAAATATGGACGCTCGTCATCGAAATTTCTTCTGTCATATAATCCTTTGGTTTGTAAACTTGACAGGAAGGCTTATACATTTTACTGCTATTCCATCAGAATAACAATAAATAAAACATGCCTGCCCCGTTTATTTATTCAACTCTAAACCGGATATTTCATCATAATCCTTTGCAAATTGCCGACAGATCCTAACAAGTTAGTGACGTTACATGACGTCATCGCAGGTGCGCTGACCGCGCGCTGCCGCAGATTGATGATATTAATCCGCTGCCTACCACATTGTGACGTTACTGCTCGTGATCGGTACATCCTGTACTGTGAGCTTTGGCTCTAGTTTTGATTGTTTTAATTGAATTTAAATAAAAAATCGTACATATTTTTTTTTTTTCAGTTTTCGCTTATTATAAATTGATGTTATTTGACGTCTTCGGGCAGGTGCGCTGACTGCATGCTGCCGCAGATTGATGAAATTAATCCGAAATCTACCAGATTGTGACATCGCTTTCTATCAGATTGGTATGTCCTTTAATTTGTGATACGCCAGCAGGGGACATCCTAGAACGACATTATTTCGTGACCTTATTGGTGATGTTCTTCAGAAAGGTTAGGTTAGGTTAACCAAAAATGTATGAACGTAAATGAAGCAAAAAGCCTTTATCTACACACACCAAAAAAGTCTAAGCAACACGCATCATTTACAGAAACTGCATGTTTTATTAATTGATACTTTATTTTTTTCTGAACAAAGTAGATTGGTATGCAATCTTTTTGCTCTCAGAAACATAATAATATATTGGCTGATTTAAAAAATTGAAACTTTCATTTGTGTTTTGTTTTCATTAAAATAAGGTGATGAATATGATAAGATCTTATCTAGAAAACAACTGTAATCTTGCAGATATAAATGTATCTAACCCTTCCGTTGCTCCACCACATATGCAAAAGCTAGCACCGCGTATATTGACTAGTTAATTGACGTGGAGGCGACCGGTGTCGCGCAATGGTGGACATTCATTTGTCACCCGCGCTGCAACGGACCTTAATGAATACTTTATGGACTGAACAAATGGTCCGCTTTTGAAAATAAATAGGAATAGTTGTTCAGCTGGAAAAGAGAAAGAATAACACATACGCCTACAGAGAAGGAATGAGTATTGATCACAAATTCACTACGCTTGCCTACTGCATTGTAACTATATGTAGGTAAGCCTGGCTAACTCGGTGCGATTTATTTGCTTGTGTTATAGCAACAATAAAAGTTACAAGTCATTCTTTGTTTAAATTTCGTTGCCTCCAAAGACAAGAAACTTGCATAGTGTAAATTGGGCTTTGCCACATCCGTCAGTGGTGTCTTCGATTTTGGTAATGAAGTAGACATTGTAAAAGACGTCCACTGCTGGGCATAGGACTCCACTCACTCCAGACGAATTACACATACATACAAACAACCTGCCTAGAATTTTCCCAACTATGTTGGAGTCAGCTTCCAGTCTAACGAGATTCAACTGAATACTAATGTTTTACTTGGAGCGACTGCCTATCTGACCTCCACAACCCAGTAACTGGGTAACACGATACCCTTTGTGTAAGAGTTTAGAAGACGAATGAGACATACACGAGATAAAATAAGCTTAGTCGGTCTTTCATCAGTATTTACTGTATGTAATTCAATCATCCTAACCTTTGCAATATTCCTCAAATAGTATGAACTAGGTATTTATAGTCACAGAAGAACAAGGCTTCTATTAAATTGTAATAAGATCCTGGGTATTATCACAGGCGCGGTGTAATTACACGGTTATTAATTATAATAACATATTATAATTTATCTAACATACAGTATGTTTTGTTACGTAACGTGTATCAGGATTAATTAGAGAGTATGCAGGTGTGATAAGACAACGGTGTGAGTTAAAAGAAGATGTAGTGACAAAAATTGTAAAGGGTATGCTAAGATGGTTTGGTCATGTTGAGAGGATGAATGAAAGGCGACTAACAAAAGGTATTTACAAGGCAGATGTGACTGGAAACGCCGGGAGGGGACGCCCTAGGAGGACATATACTGACCTTATTGGTGATGTTATTCAGAAAGGACAGGTGCGTAGTACTCGCAACCGGCGTGCGTGTATGACCAGATGTATGAACGTAAACGAGGCAAAAGCAGTATGTAAGGATCGTAGCAGGTGGCGTTCTGTAGTTTCTGCCTACCCCCATGGGATGAAGGCGGGAGTTTCTGCAAGTCGCAGAGATACTTGGTTGTTAATCATATTCACTTATTAATGCTCACACTATTATACCTTTCACTATTATATTAAAGAAAAGTGCCAGTCGCACTTTCGTAAATGGCCAGGGTGAAGCCGTCGGCGCATGCTATTTTAATTTTGTAGGTGTTCCTGGCAGCCACATGGTTACAGGCATGCCACCACGGCTTTACCCTGTCCATTTTTGTACCTATGTCTTGATTTCTTACTGAAATATATTCTTATTTCGTACTTTTAGATCACTTTTTTTTCCGTAGTCTGATTACAGTTTTTTAAGCAATTTTTTTTATTTTAAGCTTTCCTGTGTACCGCAAGTTTAAACGTTACTACACCGTAAATAAGAGTAATACAATAGGTCAGCAATTAATCTATTTTAAACTCAAGTAGCATAGTGTCTTGAATGAAACCATAGGGCGATTTATTTCGACGCCAACACCATTAATCGAGATTCGAAGAAATCCGAAACAATCGGTATAATAGTTTAGGCACTGCGGTGGAACACACGTAAAAGCAAACATACATACATGAACATAGAATGTACAAAGTATTAGAATGTACAAAGTAATTATTATAAACGAAATTGATTGAACTATTAGAATAAAAACCACCAATTAATGCAAGGCTAGTTATTGGGTATTCACCAAAAATACATAATAATAAATATTTTATTAAAACTCAGTGCGTGTCTTCACTGTTTGTTCTAACTGTACTTAATTTACTTTTCCCATAGCTGCCATAATAATTACTTTGAATGATACCTATTTTGGTATTAGAAATAAAAGCGTTCCTAACAATTTACTGCTATCAAAACAATTGTGTATTTTATTTTTTTCTGTTGATGTTTTTAAAAATTAATGCAATTTTCTCTACCTGTGCAACCATTAGTGCGCAATGTGGAATACTATGGGTGATATTTGCATAGATTATATTCAAATTAGTGATCTAAATGGACCGCCTCGAGTCGAGTACCTACGCAGTACTTAAAAAGTAATGAAACGTAATCATAATAAACGCATTTCCTAAAACCCGCAGCATCCTAACACTGCGATACATCGGGCATTGCAGTCGTAATGTAGTGTTGCGTTAAGAGGGCACAGCGTAAAGTATGCGAGCTAAATGTGCGCTATAAATTGTAGGGGCTGCACCGAGCCCCGCATCGGCAACGGTTTATATGTTGGCGGTATGGCCGGGTAGGATGGAGAACTTGCTCGGTAGGAGAATTATGATATCGATAACGTATTCTATCCTACTGTTCAACACATGTTCGGGTCAGCATGATTCGTCACAGTCGGGTGGCAAGACCGAATATAAATATTATTAGGTACATTTATGTTCGGGAAAAAACCACTCGGCTTTGGTCGAATTGGCGGGCCGACACGAATATTAAGCGAGGGTAGATGATGACGAGCGAAGAATGAAAGCCGAATATTGTGTAGTAATTGCTACCGAATGCGCCGAGCTGAACATGTGTGTACGTTTGTAGTGGTTATGAATCTGCACGACTTTTTTCGCATCATTTACTTTTCTCATAGTTATGAAGATTTATAAAAGTATTCAATCGTATATCTACACATGAATGTAATCTAGCGCAGGTCTTGTTTGAGACATCAGCTTTGATTAGCCAAGACGGATGCAATTGCACGAAACATTGGTGCCGATTCTCTTGTCAGAAATGCCTCTAAACTAGACTAAAAATCACCAAAATTTCGTTTATTCCTGTCAAACGATGATTTCCCATTCTGAAATAGACTAAAGTGAAAATGACGATTTATTCTGAATTTGACGTTTTTCACCTAAAAGGAGATGGCTAAATGACTGCCCCAAGCATGTATAGGAATCTCACATTAACTCGTGATATTTAAAAAATCTTTCATGAATTATTTAGTGTTTATTTCCTAGAACTTTCGTGAACGTTAACCATAAAAAAAGTATATTAATTGATTTATTATTTACATGACAAGGTCAAGGGGAAATAACACTACTGCAAGCTAGGGGGGGGGACTTGTCGTTTTTTCCAGAAAGTCAAATGAAACTGTAGTTAGGTTCGATTTTTGATAACAGGTTTTTCTGAAACTAAGGCGTTCAATTCGGTGTCTTGTTTAGTTGCTTGTTATTATGTTTTAACAGGGTCTTGATTCGGAAAATGGGGTTGTTTTTAAAGTGACAATCGACTTTCCTCAATTCCTCTTTATTCTAACAAAAATCAAATAAAAATAACTGAAAGCTTCGGACTGTGCTTCTTCGTTTAATCTTACTACACCTATTTTATGTCGAAAAATATAAACTGAGTAGTAGTCGATAAAAACTAATTCAATTTTTTCTTTCAACCTATTCGATTATTTTGTTGATTCTGTTACACTTGAAGTTCAATCGCTTCTCTATGAAAAAACAAACGTCAAATGCTACTTTCTAGTGTTTTATCTATGGTCAGATGTCATAAAACAAACAACAGACGCCGTTTCAACGCTCTGCCGTTTTCTTGTTTGTTGTGCTATTTTATTTTATATGAAAGCCAATCAACAAATAATCCTTTAGATGACATACTGTCATATTACTGCAGCTGTATTGTGGGGAACAGAACTCTGGGCTGTTGTTGTCATGTAATGACAGTGATTTGGTATCTGGGGTGGGCGAGACACCAGTACATATTATTTGCTCCGGCTTCATCTTTTGGATAATATTCTGGTAAGAATCACAGAATAACGAATAAATAAATAAATCGTATCTTTGTTGTTTTAGTTCAATATCTTCATGTCCTTGGTTACTCAGGGCCTAAACTAGATAATGTAGTTTAGGCAGGATTTATCAATCACCCCATACCTACTTACTAAACTAAGTCTCCCTGGCGCGTTTGTCTGTCTGCCTACGGATGTATCAACAAACAGATTTTGAAGGGGTTGTCACTAGTAGGTAGATTGGTTCTTCCGGAAGGTTTAGGCATACATTCGTGTAGGATAATGAGTTGAAATAAAGACAGTTTTCACAGACAATATACATATATTCACGCAGGCGAGAGTGGTTTTTGCGCCGATTTTAGAAAGCCCGTAATTACCTCTTTGTAGATATATACTCAAGTACCACTGTGCGAAATCAGGATGTGTCGCTAGCCAAAAATATCGTAAGTCATTGCAGAAATATCCAAACGCCTAGGTAAAAGTTCATAGCAATATGTCATTTGTTTGCAGTTTTTTATACCTATTGACGAAGGAGTTACACGAATATATTTTCAGGATTGTAAAGAAATGAAAAGTTCTTGAAACTTTTTTCATATGAAATACTAATATTCAGCTATTCAGCATTACATATTGCAAGGTTCCATGTTTATACATTGCTGGGGCAGTCGTCTATACTTTCATTTAGCCATCTCCTTTAATTTTCTAACTAATTCTGACAATTTTTCATCGCTACTAAAATAGGTTAATATATTAGTTGTCACGAACTAAAATTAACACGAACACCTCGACTTCAGGTGTAAAAACAGTACAGTATGTATTTTTCTTTTCTTTTGCTTATATCTCGAAAATGGTGTCATATCGCAAAAATAATGAATATTTATTTCGACCCCTTTTATAAAACCCCTAATACTCAACATGAAGGTAATATTTTTTTATATTTTCTATACAAAAAGTGTAAAAATCCATTTAAAACGTCGAGGCTGCCCCTCTGCGCGCCTCCGGCTCTAAAAAAAACACGGGGTAGGGCAAACAAGTATATAGGTATCACGTGGAGTCGCAATTGTCAAATTCGATTTTAGATGTCAAAATATTTTTTACATTTAGACTTTTTATTGCAGAATAGCTTTAAGATTCTCATAGCCAAAAGTAAGGAATTTTAGTGATAGTTTAGTAAGTTTAGTTGTACAAGAGAATCGTCACCATTGTCAGAGAAATCAGAAATTAATTAAACTAATGACAGTATTAATTAATTTCTAAATTAATACAGACCTAGTTGAGGGGTTGATTTTGTTCTTTTAAAAACGAAAAATACTAATAAAGTAATAAAGCACCTTGTGAAAGGTGCTATATTACTAAGTGACTGAAGACAAGTAGGTGCTTCAAACAAAATTTTCTAGGAAAGCCCAAGAACAGTTTACTAGGTTCTTTAATGGTTAAATGTCTCGTTAATGAAATGCACAATAACCAGACTAAATTTTTTTTTTTTACTTAGCCCGTACTGTTCCACTACTGGGGAAAAGCCTCCCCCAAAAACCTTCCTTCCAGGAACACGACGACCGCACACTATTTTGAAATGGTTAAAGTGACTTACTATCAGTCTTTATTATTGGTGGTATGGATTCACACATTCAAAATGGTTGAGCTAAATGATGCTGATCCATGCGTCATGTTCGTGAACGGGCGCCGTCAGTGGGGACTGGTCATCTCTTAGCTGCCATGGCTTATTTTAATTATTTTTGTTTTTATATTTTTATTATGGTCGCTTTTAACGTGCACGATTTACTACATTGTTCTCACATGTATAATTTCAACATGAATGATGTAACCAATGTTTTGTAACAATATTCTAATTTAAAAGAGTGTCCATCGTGAGGAAACCTGCCTGAGAGATATTTCTCGACGGCATGTGAAGCCAAGTCAGAGGCCCGTGGGCGGCTTTAAAACTCTGACACCAGGTTAGTTTACTAACCACACGAAAAGAAGTTGAAGAGTGTCCATGGAGTTTCTTGCCCGTTCTTCTCCATAGGAACCTACTACGCTTTGGAATGGGCAACTAACTTCATCTTTCTGACTGACCGACCCCTTGACAATTCAAAAGTACCTGTAATTGGTTTATTTGGAATAAATGATTTGAGTTTGAGTGAGTTCACTTACTTGTTTAAGCGGTATTAAATTCTGCTAAGATTTAACGTAGGTGTTTTTAAAAGTTTATGGGACTTAGATGAAAGTAAGGATTGTGTGAAAAACCGATTTTAAGTTTATTTTCCCTTACTGGATTTTGATATGGAGAAGCCAAACTTTTTAATAATTGCACTAGCATGCTCACCGGCCATATGAGCAGTATGTCCTAGTACAATTCTACGAAATGTGGATAGCACAGTGGTAATTAATGTTAAACGCTGCCGGTTTTAGGCGCAGCGGAAAAATAGGCTGATGTGTTTGAGCCCTTTTTGTCCGCAAACTGCTAACGACTAATTTTGGGAAAACGTTTTTAACATACATAATTATTCTAGCAAAAAATTATAATTTGCCACATTCAAGTCAAATTTCGCCCGGAAATCGTAATCGTACCCTGGATGACATAGTAGGTTATAGAATAAAATAGGATAACTTAATTGCTTCGAAAAAATCAAAAATACAATAAGAAAAAATATGAAACATTATAGAAAATGTACCCTTCGTTGTCAAACTTTATATTTTAAAAACTTACGAATAACACATTAGATCAATTATCCAGTGGTTTATCATTCTCGGAGAAGAACGCTAGGCCCATCGGCATATGTGATTTAAGATTAAGATATATGCCAGTGATCTTGAGTGGTTAGCTTGTGTGTTCTGTACTGAGCTCACGCAACGCGTCGTACGTCCAGTCAGTAATAGGACTCGCCCATCAAGGGGCGCTGTCCCTAATTAGACGCAATATTCATTTATTATACATAAAACAAAAGGTATTTTACTAAAACACATAATTATACTAAAAGATCAATAATCAAATTATCTTTAAAATGGTAAAAGTTTCAGAAAATTATAAATTCAAATTCAAATATATTTATTTTTGGGGCAACTAGATCCACGGGTTGGTTACAAAACTTAGAAACTATTGTTAGTAAAATACAAAAAAAAAACGATAGTTAAATACAATTACAAAGGAAAACACTCATCATAATACCATCCATTTAATAATAAACACAAAAATAAAATACCCTTGTGCTGATACACCTGCCCTGTCAAGATAACCAATAGGGAGATACCTCCCTAGAAATCACCAGATGAACGAAATGCCTCAACACAGGTGCACGAACATCTTCAGCTACTGTTTTCAGGATGCTGTTGTGACTCCCCCGCACCCTCCTCATAAGTGAAACGACTTTTTTCCGAATGACGGCATGGAAATCGTCAGTATGAGCCTGCGCGAATATCTTGGAGGCACTGCAGAAACGAGGAAGTCCCAACATCATCCTGAAAATGTTATTGTATTGGACGCGCAGTGTATAGGGATTTTTAGAGTATAACTAACCCATAGACCACCCATATTGCCACGGACTGACAGAGCCCTGCGCTCCCTCTCTATGTCGACATCCTCTTTAAGGGCGTCGGTTAGGTAATGTCCGAGGTACTTAAACTGCGACACCCTATCTAAGTCAACATCATTCAAAGTAATGGGTGGAACAGATTCAGGATACTTTAAAGACCATGTACTGATTTTTTCTTTATGTTATAAGTAAGTCCGTGTGACTCGGCATAGGCTTCACAGACTCAGCATCTCTTCAACCGCCCCAGCAGTGGGACTCAACAGCACCATGTCATCCGCGTAGCTGATACTATTAACACTAATACCACCCATCCGACATCCCACAGGCATGCTGCTGAGTTCCACTATGAGGTCTTTTACATACAAGCTCAAGAGCTTTGATCACCCCTGCCTCACACCACACTCTAGCCTGTACGAATCGGAAAGAGTGCCAGACCATTTGACACAGTTCGTCTGGATAATGTTCGAATATTTATAGAGGTTAAACATCTCCACCGGTACACCCCTGTCCCCTAGCTTCCTCCAAAGCACTTCGTAAGACACGAGGTCAAAGGCCTTGGAGAGATCCAGAAAACACGCATACACAGGCGTCCTACGGTCTGTGTAGTACTGGACAGTGTGCTTGAGACTTAAGATTGCGCTCTCAGTAGATAGACCTGGCAAACCTGAACTGCACATCATGTAATTTTAGATACTTTTGCAAGCTAGAATCAAACAAACTGTCCAGCACATTTACTATCATGGTCACGAGGGAGATCGGGTGGTAGTTATCCCTATCCGAGATGTCATCTGTCCTGTTCTTAACTATGGGCACCACTGTGGTTTTCATTAAGTCAGCTGGAAGGTACGCATGACTGATGCACATAGTAAACAATAGAGACAGGACCCTCGGGAGGTGCACTCCAGCATATTTCAGGTGTTTGACGCTGAGCCCGTCATGCCCAGAAGATTTGCCTTTGGTAATTCCTTTAACAAAAGTTCTAACTTGACTTGCTAGGAAACGCAACAGAGACTCTTCTCCCTGGCTGCCGGGCGCGGCGCCAACCACCTCAGTAAGAGGACGACCGAACTCTAAAATGCTTGCTAAACATATTAGAGATCTCCCTGGGATCGCTTAAGCCGCTCACACTCGCCGGAAGGCCAGGCCTTACGTCCAATTTTTTGGTAGGTTTCCAAAACTGTTTTTTTTTTTTTTGTGAATCGACACTTCGCTATCGCGTTCATTTTCAACAGCTCTTGATTCTTTAGACACCAATTTTGCCTGCCTTTAACAATTTTACGAGATTCGCACATTTGCTCGTAGACTATGCCCACCTGTGGTCGATTATGAGAAACCTACGATTTAAACCTAGCCTAGCATCTCAATGAGCTTCCCTTACATGTTTGTTCCAGCCACACAGAACCTTTTTCCGACATTTTGAATTATTTCTACCCTTGGTTAGGATAGCCGCCTTTTTTAAGACCTGTACAATTCGGTCATATAAGGAGGCAATTATTAATTCTACTCAAATTAACAACTCCTTCTGTGGTCCTGATTGGTGATATCAACATTGATATTAAGACTGACAACATCGATAGTCACTCAGATGACTATTTAACCTGTACTGCCTCTAATGGACTTATCCCAGCTCATCAGTTTCCGACACGGCTCACAAACTGTTTTGACCACATTTTACTTAAAACTAATATATCCGCTATGACTTTCGTTATTGAATCATCTATAACAGATCACGAACCACTGCTATTGTTTCTACAAACCAGGAGTGCCAACTCAGAAGTGACCCGCACTAGATCAAAAATAAACTACGAAGCCGCTATAGAGAATATCAAAACACATGACTGGTCTCCAATGCTGTCAATCTCAGATCCTAATGATGCTGCAGATGCGTTAATAGGTAATCTCTCCTCTATTGTCCTAAAGCACACCCAGAAACAAACTGTTCCAAGAAGAGAATGTAATCTGAAGCCCTGGATTACGCCGGGCCTACTCCGCTACGACACCGTGACCGCATGCATGTCAAACTCAAAAAGTCGGATGATAATTTAATATTAAAAATCGCCTATACTCGCTATCGCAATTTCTGTAACTCCTTGCTGAGAAAACTTAAACGCTCGTATGAAAAAGAACAGTTTCGTAATGCAAAAAATAATATTAAAGCTACATGGAATGTTATTAAGAGAGTCTCAGATCTTCAAACTCAATCTTCTGCCTCTTTTGACCTGTTACATTTACTTGATAATCCTAAATCGTCGCTTAATCACGTCAACAACTTTTTTGCTACTGTAGGCAGTAGGCTGGCGTCGAAATTCAAATCACCCTCATTGGTGCCCAATTCTGTGTCAAATTCAAATTCGTATAGCTCCATGGCCCTCTTCGAGGTAACCGAAGATGATGTTGACTCCATTATTTTGGGTCTTAGGTCTGATTGTGCTACTGGGTTCTAACCCACTGTATACCGTCCAAAATAATAAAGGCTTCGAGATGCGTATTAGTCCCGGTTATTACACATATATGTAATTTGTCTATAATGGCAGGTGTCTTTCCAACGGCGTTTAAAAAAGCAGTAGTACACCCCATTCACAAATCTGGGCGCAGAGATGACGTTAATAACTACCGTCCAATCTCAATTCTAACAGCGATGTCAAAGATCCTGGAACGAATACTGAATAAGAACCTAACCAGTTTTCTCGACGCAAACAACATCTTAGCGAATAACCAATATGGTTTCAGAAATGGAGTTAGCACCGAAGACGCAGTCATGGATTTGTCTAGTCACGTCGCTAGAACGCTTGATAGAAAACACAAGTGTCTGGGAATTTTCCTTGATCTGTCAAAGGCATTCGACACCGTTTCTGCCCAAGCTTTATTGAGTAAAATGGAAAACATCGGTATACGTGGACATGCTTTGAAAATCTTCGCAGATTATCTCAGCTCTCGTACCCAAATAGTGAAAATCGGCACACACGAAAGTGATGAGCTTTCAATCACATACGTCGTTCCACAAGGCAGCATTCTGGGGCCTACTCTCTTTCTCATTTATATTAATGAACTCTGCAAACTGCCTCTCAAAAATTGTAAAATATTTACGTACGCGGATGACACTGCCCTTGTTGTAGATGGTGATGACTGGCCCCAGACATACCAAAACGCCGAGGCTGCGCTGTCCGCCATAATGAAATGTTTGGCCGACAACCTGCTTACCTTAAATGTCGATGAATCGGTATATGTTCCATTCTCCATTCGGTCCAATCAGTGTCCCTCAATCTCCTTTACCATAAAAGCGCATGCTTGCGGATCCTTAACACAGTGTAGCTGCCTCTTCCTCGCCAAATCCACTTGTGTAAGGTATCTAGGAGTACTCATCGATCAGCATCTCAACTGGCACCCCCATATAGCCAAAGTCACGTCCCGCATACGGAAGCTAATATATGTTTTCAAGAAGTTACGAAACTCTGCTGATAATGAAACGCTAAAATTAGTATATTTTGCCCTATGTCTGTCCTATGGTCTGTCTTAACGTACTGCTTGCCTGTCTGGGGTGGTGCCACCCAAAATGTATTTATCCGCCTCGAGAGAGCCCAGAGAGCTGTCCTTAAGGTAATGCTCTCTCTTCCACTTAGGTATCCCATTGTGCAGCTCTATTCCGATTGCAAGGTACTCACAGTCAGACAACTCTATGTGCTCCTGTCGACCCTACGCAAACACTCTGCCCGCCCTCCAAAGGAACCGACTGGCAGACTTAAGCATAACGTTTTTCCCCACGAACGCCATAGAACTGCCTTTGCCAAACGCCAATTCTACGTTAATAGCATTCATATGTACCACCTTCTAAATAAAAAGTTTAAAATTTTTTCGTGCCCTAAATATAAATGTACTTACTTAGAGATTATCTCCAAACTCTAATTTAAGTAATTTACATTGTTAAGGTAAAACACACATATAAATATACACATACATATAAATATAAGTCTATATCTAACCATAAACGGATGTGTACTGGTTACACCCCTCTCTTTCTCACTACACACACCCTACAACTACACACCACATACACACTCACACACATCCTACACTTACTCACTACACACACACTCGGACCCTACATTTCTTCACCTCACCACACAGTTAAACGTTTTTCATTTTCTGTTTTCTTTTACGCCATTTGCATATTGTTGTAACGTCCCGTTCTATTATACTGTAGCTTGTCTTGTTTGCTACGGAGAATCACTGACTCCTAAGACACAGGCACATACACCTAGTTTAGGAGTCAGGGAATTAAAATTATTGTGACCTAGTTATAAGCCTTATATGCTCTTAGTTTTTAGTTCTTGTTCTGTGATGGCTTTTGGTGAAATAAAGAATTTATTTATTATTTATTAATTTGTGGGCACTTAAGTTACATGTCCTGTAGCTACAGTCAGTGAACTCGAAAGGAAAATCAATGGTTCGCAAACCCTCCTGACATAAGTCATGTCATTCATGAATTTGCGATTTATCTCTCTACCCCCAGATCACTGCAGTCCTAGGCATATCAGAAATATATAGCTTCGGCCTAACCGTATCTAGATCACATTTGACATATATAGGAAGATGGTCAGACACATATACATCCTCTAATATACCTAAATTTACAATGGTTTTCCAAGCTGACAGGGAGATCACATAGTGATCTAGCCACCTCCTACTGCCGTGATACATGTCCACATATGTATAACTACCCGAATCAAAACAACCTATCCAAACAATACCTCTCGAGCTCATCATAAAACTGTTCCTTGGGATGGGCATAAAAATCACCCAACTAAAATACTGTTTCGATCACTACTCTCTTCAATGGCACTAATTTCACCTAGCGCTAGCGCTTTGGAGTTCACAGACATGTATACGGAAAAGACTAAGATCTTACGTTCCCCGATTATCGCCTTATTTGCAGTTAGTCGAGCACTGCTACACTCTACATCAGAAAAACATGCTTGATAGATTTTGCGTGATTCAGGTTTTTATCCGCGTTAGACATAACTTTACAAATTAATTTCACTATGTAATATAAACATAATCTAAAATATTCAAAAATTAAATTGTTAAGAAAATGCTCTAATTTAATATATTTTTTTTCCAAATCATTAACACTACTCGCTTAGACGTTATCTTTAGTATAAAAAAAAATTAAAAATCGGTTAACATCGCCTTAACTCGATTTTTAGAACGACTCGGACGAACGTTCAATAGCTATCGCTTCGTAAAGCCTCCGACCATTTCCGCGTTTAACACCGTAATTGATATTTGACGCGATGAACCTAAGTCGTAAGAGTACTTCTTTAAAAGGAAAAGAAGCCTAGTCGGGACTAATACGACTAAAAAAACACTGATTTAGCTATTAGTAGTAAAAAAAGTTGATTAAAGAAATAGTAGGTGGTATTGTAACCGCTTGGGAGCTACCTGCACCAGGGCAAGACGACGCGCTGCTGGCAGACCTGGCAAGCGCTCGCTGTACTCGCTGCCTCGGGGTCACTTGCAGAACCACCCGCGTCGCCGTCGAGGCTTCGCGCCGGGGCGCGATAGTTGGATCCACACAACCCACAGTAGGGCAGGATCGGCGATGCACAGGTACGGCTGAAATCGGCCTTTTCTATCTGAACCCGAGACAAACACCATCCTAGACCTGAAAAAAGGCAATATTATGTAGGTGGGCTGGGTGATAGACGATCTGGAACACTCACGTGTTATTACGGAAAATACCTTATGAGGGAAAATATCCCGGATAGATCCCTGGGAAGGGGCCTACGAGAGCTGGAACGTGTCTTTTCAAGAAAATATAACTCACAGGAAAAAAAATACTTAGGTACTAATAATACAAACTCAAATGTCCATGAGAGGTGACTGACGACTGACTCAAACAAACACAATTTTTGAAGTGAAAACTTCTTAAGGCGCGTTGAGCACTTTTTGGGTGAACATAAATCATGGAATCGTCACCAAACGCTTCCCATGAGCTATATGTATACTGTGTATCTTAGTTTTCACTTATATCGGTAATTCCCAAAGACTGTTGTATTGACTATGACTTCTTGATGTATTTCTGCTTATACCAAAACAAATTTTAAAATCTGTAATTCGTGTCAATATTTTACAAAATAATAAAACATGCTCGGCCTTTTTCCATGCGAAGAGGTTTAGTTAGCAGCGTATTGCTGCAACATGTTTAAGTAATGCCGGAAATGAAGCTCTAGCCCCGTAACGTAAATTCAGAAGACTTTTGAATCGAAAATAGAATTATTCTATAGCATACCTATTCGTTTAATATTTTTTCGACAAGCACAATAAGTACCATGAATATTCATACCCCTTCCTGTGTGAGCCTGGTGCTGAGCGCCACAAAAAAAAAGGGTCGCGTGTGAAGGTGGCGCCCGGCGCCACAAATTCCCGCCATAATTTTGGCAGTGATTTCGTTTACAAAAAGCGTTTCTATCTTGACCAAACTCGCACACAGTGTACAAGACAAAACAAGAACGCTACACTGTGGTTGTCAAGTACATTGAATGAATGACGACGCGTAATAGTGGCTATTCGTTCGCCCGATTAGTCGACGCAGCGCGCGCACCACGCGAACATCAAATAAGTCCGCCGAAAATTACATAAATAAAGTGAAAGTGCAGTGAAAGTGGGTGTAACCGTGTATAATATCATGCCTGGGTAGTTAATAAACAGTTTTAATACCTATAAAGTGTAATTTATAAAGATTTCAACAGAAAATAGTGATTTTTGTGAAAATAGTGACCCGTTGCGGCGGCAAAGTGACATCCCGCGCCGGCCGGAACTTATTTCGAGGTAATACTATTAGTAAATATGTGAATGATAGAAACTATCGCTATTACATATATTTATATGTATCGTATTATTGATATTAGGCATTTAATTTAAATATTATCGTATTATACTTGCCTAAAATTGAAATGAAAAATACCTACTCGGGCCGCCAAATTCGGTTGCTGTTAGGGCTCCTCGTAGGGCGTTTTTGTCGTTGATTCCCATAATGTTTTTGTAAGGCAGCATGCATTTTTATTGTCCTTATCGATTTATAAATATCTTCAAAATATAGAATGCTAATTTGTATTAAAAAAAAAGGATCCGAATGTAATTTGAGACCCTAAGTTCAAGAGGTAGTTTTTTTACGGCCAAATTAAGGCATTTTTCAAGTGGTTGGGTTGGGTATACGATACATTCTAAATAAATATTTGTAGCAGCCGAAACTCCGTCAGTGATATGCATGTTAAAACCAAACAATAGATTAAAATAGTAACCCAAGCCACTAGGCGTTCAGTTACAAAGGAATTGAACAATGAATAGACCCTTTGTTATCGCTCGGCGCGCACGGGCAAACAAATGAGTTACGATAATGTAAACATGTGTGATAAGAAAAAAATGTTCAAGGAGGTGTGTTCGTTTTATTTATTAATGTGAAATGATGTATATTTATGAAGATAAAACAAATACTTTTTGAAATAATGGTTCTATTTTGTAATTAAAACGACTTTAGTAAAAAAAAAAAAAAAAAAACTAACTAGATTCTAACTAGAATTGGAATCTTATTAGAAAACAAAAGTGGACCTAATCTATACATAATCTGTTAGCTAATTTAATAACGATTCCTAAAACATAACTTGAAGAGAGCTACCTATCGTAATTTTAGAGATATCGTCGTTTTAATCACCCGGGTCCCGTCGGGCCCGGGACCACCCACGTCGCGTTAACAGACTGTCAAAATTTTGCAAAATGGCCGCCACAGGTGAAGGGATAAAGTCTTAAAATAAAACGAAGTAAACATTATGTGCGAAACGAGTATTTTCAGTTTTAAAATCGTACGAATGACGTTATGTTTACTCCGGGCGTTTTTGCGAGGCCCATAGGAAGAACGAACGCGTTTTCTAAAAATGGCCCGTTCAATATAATGACGGTCATGGTTAACGGGAAGTTGCAGACGTGACACCCATTCAAGTATAAACTTTTTATTACCTTATCTCCTTACTAATAAACGTTGTATAGCGTCTGTGTAGTTGCACAACGTTTTGTCTTCTTCTTTCGAATGTCAAATTACTGACGACTGAAAGAGAGAAAACAGTGTGTAACTATTCACCTGAAAGCTAGGTATCTGTAAATTACTAGTTCACAAATTTTAACAAACGGCAAGCACAGTACCTACCTAACCTTGAAAACTCTAAAAATACTTAATCTCTTTCACCGAAACTTTCAAGAACTTTCCCTTGATTAAAGACAGTTTAAGTTTCTAAAACAGAAACTTCCAAGCAAATAAGGCGGTAACCAAAAGACCCCTGGGGCCGAAAAAAAGGCCGGCAATTTTCACACCAAATATGATTCTGATAATAAAAAATGAATTGAGTTTGATTCAGCTAGTGTGTGTCAAATGTGTACGAATATTAGAGGAATTCAAATTCAAAAGTCATTTATTCAAACTAGGCTGAGAATCAGCACTTTTCGAACGTCAACATTACATAAGACAGTCCCCCAAAACGCCCACCCTTCACCACTTCCTAGTGCTTTTGCTGGGAAGAAGAAGTGGCGCAACAAACTCCCCAGCATCACAACTGTCTGTTCAGTTAGAAAAAAAATGATCTATACAATAATAGTATACAAGATAATTTACATTACGCAAAACACAATTTAAATTATAAATTAATAGCCATATGACAGCGAGTACACGCCAATATACCAACCAAAAACATCGAGAACTATACTCAAGCAGAAATAAAAATAACTAAACGTAAACAATAATTATCTAAAAAAGAAAATAAAGCCACCAGGCATAAAGGGCGTGCCCGCTTATGAGTACATGTAGCTGTAACTAGAAGTTATAATTGATAAACTAGGACCATCGAGGTAAAATAAATAATTGTCGAGGTCGCTAGCTAACCACATAATGCAATACAACTCATAAAAAAAAACATTGTAATGAGTAGATTATGTCAACAATAAATAAAAATAAAATTAAAATAAATTGAAATAAAAAGTAAAATTATAAACAATTATATAAACTCATATAACCTGTCAGTAGGTAAACTAATTCTGGAGAAAGAACATTGAAACATTGTCTTGAGTTAATCACAGCGATCAACTATTCTTATCATTTAAGTAGTCGTTGATAGAATATTATAGTATGCCTTTGAATTGCTAATGATCAAAGTCAAAGTCAAAGTCAAATAATTTATTTCAATTAGGCACAAAAAAGGCACTTTTGAACGTCAAACTTTACAAAAAATAATAAAACTGATTCTAGTCGCCCATTCCAAAAGGTAGTTTTCGTATGGAGAAGAATGGGCAAGAAACTCCACCGTTACTCTTTTAAAAAAAAAAAACATTATAATTATCTTGTATACACTTATTATATAATTATATGTGAACACAATGCACCTAGAATAAGATTACTATACCACGATAGGTAAAAAGAATGAAAAATGAAGGAATGACATAATTATGTGATAGATGCATGGTGCTCACATACTTACAAACATTGTAAAATTATACTATATTTCTAACATTATAATAAGTAATACTAATAATAATAAGTCAGTGTGTGAGTTCAAATAATCACAAAAATAAAATAAAATAAATGTTTAAAAAAATAAAAAATAATATTTATACAATTAAATTAGCAACCAGTTCGATTTTGTCTAGATTCTGAATTGTCCTATGGAGCAGGACCAGCATGTTTCCAAGCATTTTTATCTTGGATATAATCCTCTAATTTGTAATATGCTTGTTTACAAAGTGTACTTTTTATATGATTTTTAAATTTTCTTTCATTTAATTCTAATATATCACAAGGTATTCTGTTGTAACATTTAACACAGTACCCCATAAAAGATGTATTTACTTTAGATAGTCTGAAAAATGGTTGATCTATTTTATCTTTATTTCTAGTATTAAAATTATGTCTATCACTTATTTTATTAAAAAGATGTAGATTTTTTCTCACATACATAATATTTGAATAAATGAATTGGCAAGGTACCGTCATAATATTAATCTTTTTAAATAGTTCCCTGAGAGATTCGCGACGACGTAGATTATAAATGGCTCTGACAGCTCTTTTTTGTAAAACAAAGATGGATTCAATGTCAGCAGCCCGACCCCACAGTAAAATGCCATACGACATAATACTGTGGAAGTAGCTAAAATAGACCAAACGCGCGGTTTCTACATCTGTTAACTGTCTTATCTTTCTAACAGCATAAGCGGCCGAGCTTAGCCGCCCCGCGAGAGATGTTATATGGGGTCCCCATTGTAATTTCTCGCCTAGCGTGATTCCAAGGAAAACTGTTTGATTAATAAATTCCAGTTTTTCTCCATTCAATACGATGTCACATTCGCTACTTCTAACATTTGGTAATTTAAATCTAATGCATTTGGTTTTTTTATTATTTAGTACCAAATTATTTACCGTAAACCAATCTTGGACCTGAACAATAGAGCTATTCACGTCGTCAAGATTTGGTGACCGTCGGTTTATTTTAAAGATCAATGATGTGTCATCTGCAAATAACACCATCTTTGGCTGATTTAGAAATATTTGGGGTAAATCATTAATATAAACTAAAAAGAGGAATGGACCCAATATCGAACCTTGAGGAACGCCCATTACCATTTCAGACCCTAATGAGTTTGTGCCGTTGACTTGAACTTTAACCTTTCTATCTTTCAGGTATGATCTTAACAAATCATGAGCTGTGTTCCTAATCCCATAGTGGTCCAGTTTCAGCAGAAGTGTCTCATGGTGTACGCAATCGAACGCCTTCGAGAGGTCGCAGAAGATTCCAATGGCATCTTGTGCTTCTTCCCAAGCGTTAAAAATGTTCTTTATTAGGGTGACACCGGCGTCAGTGGTACAGCGCCCTTTGGTGAAACCGTACTGTTGGTCATGAAAGATGGAATTTTTATTAAAGTGACGTAACATTTGATTGAGTATCAACTTTTCAAACACCTTACTGAGAACTGGCAGAATTGACACAGGCCTATAATTGTTGGGTTCCTTACTATCACCGGATTTGAACAAAGGAACTACTTTACTGTGTTTCATGAGATCCGGAAAGACGCCTTGGTCTACACTAGTGTTAAATATGAAAGCTAGATAAGGCGCAATGGTTTCGATTACTGATCTACATACTTTTACAGACATTCCCCACAGATCTTCTGTTGATTTAATTTTAAGATCTTTAAAAGCTTTTATAACAGCCTGGGGGTCTGTATGCTGAAACCTAAACTCCAAAGGGCATGCCTTTACATTCTTTCTAAGTAAGGCAGCAGAAAGCGCGGGTGAGGAATTTAAAGCTTCAGTGGTTTTATGGGGAATATTAGCAAAAAAGTTTTCAAATTCCTGAGCTATTTCTACATCTGAGTTGATGGGACCATGTGCAGTCTCTAAATTAAATTCAGTATTACGCTGTTTTTTCCTACCGGTTTCATTATTAATTATTTGCCAGGTAGTTTTTATTTTATCATCAGCTGATTTTATTTTATTGCTAATGTGAAGAGCTTTAGCCATTTTGCACACACTTTTAAAAGTTTTAGAATATTTTGCAACATACTGATGAAAGCTTGTATTATTCATATGTTGCTTTAGGCCATAAAGTTCAAAAAGTTTTTCCCTGCTTTTACGAATACCTGGAGTCGCCCAATCACTAAATAAGAATTTTGTGTAAATAGTTTTAGTCTTTAGTGGAAAAGTGTCAATGAATTGTTTGTTTAATAGTGAAAAGAACTCTGTGTAGAACTCATTTGGGTCACATATATTATCAAAACTCTGAATACATAATTTACTTGCCAAAACATTATTTAATTTCTCTAGATTTCTACATGTAATTGGCCTAAACCTTATTTGAATTTTTTGTAAAGGCATGTAGGAGCAAAATGTTATTGTTTATCCACTGTGATCAGATGGCAACTTATTTACAATTTGTTTATGTAAATAATCACAATTACAGAAAATATTATCTATACAAGTGGCAGAAGAAGCTGTCACTCGGGTTGGTTCATTAAAAACATTTGACAAGTCAAATGACCTGAAAAGACTTAATAGTTTGACAGTATTAACGTTATTTTCTAATATATTAATATTAAAATCACCACATATGATTATTGACTTACTACTACCATTTAGTTTATTTAACACATCTTCCATTACAGAATCAAACATAGATAGATTCTGGTAACTTGGAGGTCTGTATACACATACTATAACATGCTTATCTAGCTCAACACAGGACAATTCAATGGTGTGTTCAACAGACAGCCCGATTATGTCTTTTCGTTCTTTCGATTGAATAGAATTTTTTACTAATATTAATGATCCGCCATGTATCATACGTTTTCGGCTGAAATGGCTAACTACATAATAATTATCATAGTTAATTGACATTACTTGATGATCTTTTAACCAATGTTCTGTTAAACAAACAACATCAAACTTGGTATTTTCTAAAAACAATTCTATTTCCAGTAATTTGGAAGAGCAACCTTGGATATTTTGATTGAATAATTTTAAAGTATGTTGCCCCCCTTTTGGTTTTTTCTTATGTGTAATATTGCCAGAAGATACCTTTTTATTATTCTCTAATAATAATTGGTTATTTGAAGGGGTAACTTCTGTTGTCTTACTAACTAGTTTAAAAAGTTATCCGGAGTGACCTCCACAACTACAATGGAAGAGTCTAGAATGTCTGTATGAATTCCAGCAGGAAGAGAATACCCTATCTGACTGGTAGTGGCCTCCAAACATGTTGGTATTATAGGTGGATCCTCCTTCGTACATGATGACTCATAATTAATCACTATGTTGTTAGTATAGCTAGACAACACAGACTCGTCACTAACACTACAATTTGTTATATTAGCTATAACCTCGTTAATATTATATGCTATTAACATAGCAATCATATGTCTACATTCCCAAGACAGAGATAAAGTTCTCTGAGTTAACTTAAAACCACTAACAAACTTGTTAGTGTCAAAAAACAATAATTTGTCACTATGACAACATGTCAGCCTGTGAATAGTACTATTCAACTTATAAATATAATTATTTTCATAAACTGATAAAGTATCAGAGTAAGGTAAAGCACACAACATTAGCTTTCCTATATTTAACTTTAATAAGGTGTCCACACCATCCACTATGTCCTTTCTGGTAATACCAGTACTATTACCTAATAGCAAAACCATTGTAGAATAATTATCTAGGTTTGTGTTTGCAATTCTTTTAATGATTTGTTTGAAAGTTATGTTATGATAACTATGATTGGTAAAACTATGGCTAAGGTAATTGAGTAACATTTTCCCAAAGCCCGAACCTAATTCGTCACAGAAAAATATAGATTTATTTTTAATCTGTGTATTAACACAGGTCTCTGCTGGAAGAGCCAACACTGGAGGAGGCAACTCAGGCTGAGGCTGAGGAGGTGGTGGTTCATAGGCACAGCTGTATGAGATATTATTAGTCAAAGACTCATACCTCTCAGCATTGCACTTCACCAAATCCAGTAGTTCCCCAGCCTCAAACAAGCGCTCACTTAGTTGCAGCTGTGAATTTTCATATTTCTCAAAAATATCCTTCAGCAAGCGCTCCTTGTGTATTATATCATTATAAAGGAGCTTAGTATCAATATCATACTTTTCCCTACATTCATCTAACTCAACAGTACAACTATTTAAACTTTTTGAAAGGATAACACGTTCCTTTCTAAGGGAAAGATTTAATTTTAAGAGATTTTGTTTTTTAATAGCCCTCTGTGACCGTTTAATTATTTTCCTAAATTTAATGTATTTCTTTAATTTATTATGACTCACAACAATAGGACACAATGGTATGGCATCGTCACCAGTCAAATCTATTGTTATAGCTGGCTCACACACTGATTTTGATTTACTGCCTACCAAATCATAAAATAGGTTATTGGTGGTAGCAACCTGTTCACTGACTTTGACAGACTCTGAGATAGATAAGGCCTTATGGGCTTCACATAACTTCTGTTTAAGTTCTGAAATATGGTTCAAAGCCAGTTCATGGGTGTCACTGCATTCTTGAAATGTTGACACTTGATTTTGTAAATGTCTGTACTGGTCGGCTAAGTTTATGTGATCTGTGTGTAGCTCAGCCAGCTCATTTTTGAGGAAGGTGTTCTTGGCAATAATGTTTTCCACTTCTACTTCACTGTCTTCCCTTTCCTGGAGCAGTTGTTTACAATCAGCTTGAGACGCTTCAAGATCCTTCAAAGTAGCTCTCAGCTTTGCTTCCATCTCTTTAATTGTAGCTCTGCGGGTCATCATTTTTAATAATTTGTCAGTGACCTGGAATGTGTGAAGTTATGCAACTAAATAACAGTACAAGAAAAGATGTTCTGATATGTGGATAGGTAGGGGGTAGTTGGGGGAAAAAGTAAAAATAGTAATTTGTTGAGAAATAGCTGTTACAATTTAGATTAAGTTAATTAGAGTGAGACGGGAAAGTTAAACAGAAGAGAAATACTATAGAAACACTGCTTTTCTTGTTATTATCATAAAACTAGATAAATTTGGTACAATTATAAGTAATTGATTTTATGAGAAGTTTGTGACACATTACAGGATTAAATGATATACTTCAAAAGAGCTCGTAATGAACTTATTTTGTATAGTAAATTATGTAGTGTTTATTGTCTGGGCGAATGTTTTCGTCGTCGATTTTGCTTCCACTAGTTGTCAAGCAAAAGGAGTCATAAACTGTGCCAGTGTGTGATGGACGTAGCTCAGAGACCTGAGCAGTATTTTGTGGTGTTCTGTGGTCTGTAAATACTAACTACAATCACATAAATAAAACAAAATACTCCCCGGGATCGATGATAGTTTGAAATCCGTCACCGTTGAGGCGTTGAGTTGACAGCCGGTTTTAAAATCCTTGGTACGAAGTTTTTGCGACAAAAAACACTGTATAACTACTGGATAGAGTACTTAATATCTAGGTTCGACTATATTACACTAATTTAACTAAATTAAAACACTTTTAACAATTTATTAAAATAATTTAACCTAGAGACAGTTTTTTTTACGACCGGCTACCAGTGTTGCCAGCCTAAAAAAAGATCTGCTGGGAATTCCGGAAATTAATCGCTGTTAGAGGAATTGCACCTTTTTATTGGAATTTGACCTTTTTACCCCCCTTTTCGATCGAAAACAGATTTGCCAAGTAAATGAGCAGAAAGAAATCCTTTCGAATCAGCAGCAATCCTCACTATTTGTTGTATCTTCTAAGAAACAAACAAATAAATTGCAATACAGCGATTAAGGTACACCTTTCGATCAGCCTCAATCCAGATGAATGGTCGGATTACATGTAGGGCTGGTAAGGGATTGGTTTTATGATTTTTTTGGTTTAGGGGCTCGTGTGAAATAGGGTTTAGTTAGGGATGTTTTTGTTTTTGTTTTTTTTTTATTGTTATTTTTTTATTCAGCAATAATGTTACTGTGATCCATTTAAACAGAGTGAGACATTTACCTATCTATACAGAGATTACAATATTTTGAAAAGTAGTGAGAAGTAGACGTTTATAATCTGAGATGAACATATTTATATTGCTTGAGGCTGTATCATAAAAGTGAAAAATTAATATTGTAGTTTCTATTGTCTTTTTAATTTTCACCTAGATCTATTTAAATGAGTATAATATGTTTTGTTTTGTAACTTTATTTTTATTTTTATTTGTAACTCTTTTGTAACTGTATTTCCTACTTTTCAATGCATGCCGTGGCAGCCTTTAATTAAGGCTACACTATAAAATGTAAAAATAAGATAGTTCCTATTATAACATGTATTTTTGGTGTATGCTTTGTTGGTTGTCCTTAAATAAATAAATAAACACAATTTCCAGAAGAATTAAGCAAATAGACATTGAATTTAACAATCATCTAAAAACAGACCTCAAAATCTACATAACCATATTATTTAGCTCACGAAACCATAAAGGACTAAATAAATAAAATCGCAGCCTCCCGTCAATTCGGTAGCCCTGCCGGACGGCCGGTTTCATTCAGAACGGCTCGCAACCGGCATACGAACTAGGCCGGAGATAACCGATCTTTTATCGCGTATTGATGTATGTGCCCCTCAATACTCAGCCGGTTACCGCCACACTATTGTGGTTAAAGAAAAAATTGCCTTTGGGGAGGTCGTGGGGTAGTTAGGAATCTGTTATCATTTAACAAACTAAATGTAGGAATATCAGTTGTATGGAATTAGAAGTGATCTTATTGTTGTCTTATTATTTAGGTTACCCACCAACCAATACTATGTTTTGTGAATACTTATGTACGTTCAGAGAATTGATGACTTTTAGTGATCAACTCTACACTTAAATAAAATACAAAAATATTTTGGTATTTCAACTTAAACATTTAGTACCTAAGTTTGATATTCTAATATTTGTTTGACATTGTAGTTTTTGAATTATCTTGAATTTTGACATGTTATCATAAAAATAATTTCTAATAAAGTTTGTAAATTATAAATTTTAATAGTTATTTGTTATACAAGAGTGCAAAGTTGCTTTTTAACCGCGTGTTCAATTTTGATGACCGAGCAAGCGAAGGATTCTAAAATTGAATCACGAGCGCAGCGAGTGATTCAAAATTAGAATCCTGAGCGTTAGCGAGGAAATCAAAAGAGCACGAGGTGAAAAATCTTTGCACTCGAGTGCAACACGTAACTTTTCATTCCACCTCAGCGAGGAAATGACTAAATGCAAAAAAAAAAAACGTTTGCGCATTATTAACAGTTTCAGTCAATTCTGTTGGCGTCAAGCAAACTTCCTCGTCGCTAGATTTTTTCACGTCATTGTTAAACCTTAGGTATATTAAAAACAAGAAACTTGAAAACAAGTGAAAAAACTAAAATGAGTGAATTTTAGTTTTTTCACTTGTTTTCAAGTTTCTTGTTTTTAATATACCTAAGGTTTAACAATGACGTGAAAAAATGCCGCGTAAAGAACCGCGTACAAAGCAAATTGAAAAAAGAACACCAAGAAGGTTCCGAGTCTGAGTTTTTAACAAATTAAAAAAAAGTTGTATGATATATTCGGCACCATAGAGGTAGCAGTAAATAGGTTTAATGTTTTTTTTAATTCACAAACTTAGTGCACACGATGTTCTAAATTCAATTTACTTTATCCTCTAGAGAATAAAAACGGCTTTTCCACTCAGATACTGAAGATTAAAAATACTCTTTCCGAGATGGTGGGATGAAAAAGTCATTTTTCTTATTTTTCTTTTCAATGTTATGGAAATATTTGTAAGCCAATACTTATGGCTAACCATAATTGGACCCAAACGATGTAATACTTTGAATGCCCTTGTAAAAAGAAACAAAAAAAAAAAAACATTATTTCATACATAAATTGTGGCAGCCCCAGTAAGTTTCAATAGTACTTGTGTCGGAATTATATAAAAGCTTATAAAAGCTTAGCGCATTGCGCAACTATCTATAGACTACCAGCGCGGCGGCGTCAAGCACCACCTATAAAGTAAAATGTCTGAATCCAGCTTTAGGGGTATGAGGAACAGGGTGTAAAGTTCACTCATCCACCATAGAAAAGGAAGGAACCTCCGACCAGACGAGTGTTGTGTCTGGCGGGCCGACTGCCCGACTTTGATGTCGGATAGTCTTATACAGGGTGTTTGGCGCATGGACCGACACAATTTTTTGGGGAGTTGAGAGGGTCATTTTCGAAGTTTCACCCAAAGATCCCATGTCCTAAGTGTCACGGTTAATAAGATATGATTTTTTTAGATTTTTTCCAAAAATTATGAACATAGTTTTATTTAAAAAAGTTCTTTATTTATTTAGAATAAGAATACATTGCAGAATACAATAAAAGTTATTTCGTGCAATTAAAACAATAAACAAAAAAGTAATGACTATTTAAAGGCGAGATTTCGGGTAATTTTGTGAAAAAAACAAAAAAAAACATCTCAATAACCGTGACACTTAGGACATGGGGTCTTTGGGTGAAACCTCCCAAATGACGCTCCCAATCCCCCAAATAATTGTGTCGGTCCATGCGCCAAACACCCTGTATAAGTATGTGTCGTTCGCGCGGTAAAGTCTAATTGCGCGATGCAGGATTTGCGTGACGTCATGTCTTTGATGTGTAGTTCGTATGTGGCGGTGTAACCGCTACACAGCTGTCCATATAAATAATATTACATGCATAATTCCACCATATTAAGAACTAGCAGCGTGCCTTGCCCGCATGTACGTCGGATAATATCCCATGGGAACGTACTACCGGGATAATAAGTATCTTATGCGTAGGGCCTGCCCAGCCAGTGTACCTGAGTGTAATATTTCATCGACATCCGTGCAGAGGTAACAGACAGACAGACATAATTATTTTCGCATTAATGATATTAATTTGGATTAGTATGGATATGAATTATTATGTATTTCGGCAGTACAGAATGAAAACTGTTTTTTTTTTTTGGAATCGATATGTCAGTTCTATTTTCATTTCATTTCACGCTCACCTTGGTAAAACTCTAGAGCAAGCCGAAATTGATTAATATTGAATAAAAAACGTTACCTACCCGCGTTCGCTTCAGATTTATGACGCGACCACTTCTGAATGTACCGCAATTGGGTTATCAAATTAAATGTACCTATGAGTGATTTGTGTAGGAGTGTCTGATATAAGGCTTTGATTAATTTATAAACTTAGGCAGGAATCAAAATCAATTTCCCCTAAAGTATTGATTTGATGGCGTTACGAATAATTATTATTACCGAAACCATACTATTATGGAATTAAGTTTTTTGTTAAGTTGTAATTTTTATTTCAAAAGAAAAATGTTTTTAATTTTGCGTAAGTAACTGTAAAGTATTTATGCTCATGACTACTAGTATGTAGTAGTAGTTAAGTACCTGTAGTATACTACCTACAGTTAGCCTTTCAAAAACTTTCGATATGATACGTAACAAAAAGATGAATTTTCGGATTCAAAAAACCTTGCTTTAACGGATTTCTCATAACATGTCAACTTATCGGTAATATCAAACAGTATAGGATCCGTGAACTGGCAAAATATGGGTTCAGTATACAAGCTCTGCCCAACCCTTTAAGGTATACAGGCGTAATGTTTTGTGGTAAGGTCTCTCAAAAAGGATAAGTTTTTAAATAGCAGTTTTAATATGTGTTTATTGTTATTTTGGAAAATCAATACGATCAATACTAATAACTAGAGTCTAACCAAATCTCTTTTTCATTTTCACCAATCGATAATTTTCGGCAGAAATATCGTTTTTTGGCAGTGACTGGAAAAAAATAAGTTCCTGCTAATCAATACTAACAATTCATTTTTTCAGAGTAAATCTATCGTTACACATCAATTAAAAGCACAATAACTGAGAAAATACTGAAAAAAAGTTTTTTTTACCTCATATAACAGATCTCATATTAAATATATTTAAGTTTAAACGGTTTAATTCAATGACTAAACGATTGACTCAGTTGTTATTTCACGTAAACCGAACTAAAAGGCAAAAATGCAAATCAGGCCGAATATATTTTTCATTTTCGGCGAGAAAAAAAAGCCTTTTTCGTCGGTTTCCACCTATGCTTGGCAGCTTTTGCCGATCATGACTCTCAGAAACCAAAGACATTACGCTCAAATACCGTTATCAAATCCACAGTCAAAAACATATTCGCCCAACAAAAACCTAACGTAATAACCTGAACAACCAAGAAATCCAACCGATAGGTACAGATTAGGGTGGGGTGCTTGGACAGGAAACCTCCCCGTGTGCCTGTGGGCTGGAATTCCCTTCGGATGCGTCCGGGGGGAAGGCCAGTCTTCAGGACGGTGCACCCTGGGATGCGGGCAATGTCTCCCCATTAGGTACTCTGTGCCTAAGGGGTCCCATTGTCTGCATGCCAATATCCTGTCGGAGGAACGCTCTAACGTGTACTCGGAGAGAGCACACGTTGAGCAGCGTTGGAGCACGGGCTCGGCGTGCACTAACACTGCCGTCGGGCAGGCAGGAGGAAGCCTTCTGCCACCGTTGGTCTCGTAGCCCCGAAGAGTGTCAAGGTCATGTCTCTGGCACTTGACGGGGGTCGAGGGTCTTGGCTTAACCGCCCGGACCGCGAGGAAGAAATCCTCTATAAAAAATTACCCCAAACCTCCAAGCGGCGGCGCGGGTGAGGGAGGTTGTAAGCTTGACTAATGGGTAGCTATTAGATAATTAGTCGCTAGTGCGAACCACTATAATTTTGAGTCAATACAATATGATAATATACTCGTGGGAACAAAAATGGAAATAAATACAAAAAACACAAACCAAGGAGAGGGGAGTGATGCGGGGTCGGAGTCCGACGCTGCATCTGGCGCAAAGAGCTCGGGTCAGAGTTCGGAGCGCGAAGTGGTGGTGGGAGCGACCGTGAGGAACCGAAAGTTCCTCCGGAAGCGCTCCAAACCGGGGGATGGCCAGGGGTCGTCCGCCGACGAGGGAGTCCCGGGCCAAGGCAGGAGGAAGATCCACTCCAGCCGGCGGGGTGTGGCCCGGGGAAAAGGTGCAGGTAGAGGGCTCACTGCGAAGGAGGCCGGCGAGCCGAGCCGGGCCAGCCCAGCTGAGCTGGAGAGGCCCTCTATCGAGGATGAAAACAACCCTGTAGGGGCGAACACCGTGGCGGCCCCTACAGATTCGGCAGGCGGCTCCAATTCGGAGCGAGCGGCCAGGTTTGCGGAGGCCGTGGCAGCCGCAATGAAGGTTTTGGTCTTGAAGAGGACTCAGTCCTCTAAAGACAAGGCCATGCCTGCGGCCATAGCCTCTATTGTGGCGGCTGCAGAGGCCTATCATCTCAGGCCTCCGTCGGACGGCATGTCTGAGATGCGGGCGGAGGTCGCCCGCTTGACAGCCGCCATGGAGCTTCTCCGAAAGGAGAACGAGGAGCTCCGAGCGGACCTGGCCGGGCTCCGAGGAGCTGGCCCTCGTGAGGTGCCACAGGGGAGGGAACAGCATGGGCAGGGACGGCCCGTGCCTGCCGAGGACCGGATCCTGACCCTCGTGAGGCAGGAGATGGCTTCTTTGCGGTCTCGTTTTTCCGCGCTATAAGCCATCGTCCTGCGCCCTCCTCTAGCGGCGAGCATGGCCTCTGGCCAGCAGGAGACGGCATCGTATGCCACCACCGCAGCTGCCTCAGCCAAACCAGGCTCGTCGGGGCAGACCAAGGTTGGGGTGGCTACAAAGGCGGCGAGGGCCCCGGCCCAGGTGGCGAAGGTCCCGGCCCAGGCGGCGAAGGCCCCAGCCCTAGCCGCGAAACAGCTGCCCCCGCCTCCTCCTTATTCTACCCCGGCTGACGCCGAATGGCAGGTAGCCGGGGAGAAGAGGAAGGCGGCGAAGGCAAAAAGGGCGGCCAAGAAGAAGGAGAGGAGGCAGCGGCGCAAGGAGCGAAGCGTCGCGGCTAGGCTCCGCGCCCCGAAGTCCGCAGCTGTAGTGATTACACTACAGCCAGAGGCGGAGAAGAAAGGCGTGTCCTACCGCGACGTGCTCGCCAAGGTGGGGGCGGCGGTGGACCTCAAAGAAATCGGCGCCGCTGATGGCATCCGGGTGAGGGTCACTGCGACTGGGGCCCGGATGCTGGAGGTCCCCGGTGTGGCAAGCGGCCCGGCTGCTGACGCTCTGGCCGAAAGGCTTAGGGCGTCCCTAGATGCGGATGAGGCCCGAGTGTCCAGGCCCACCAAATGCGCAGACATGCGTATTCTGGGCCTGGATGACTCCGTGACGGAGGGACAGGTGGTGGCCGCTGTTGTTAGGGCTGGGGGGTGCTCTGCCGAGCAGGTTAGGGCGGGCGCCCTTCGTCCTGACTTCACGGGGTTGCGAGCCATTACGGTGAGCTGCCTCGTGTCGGCGGCCAAGAAAATAGCCGGGGAGGGCCAAAGGCTATTGGTGGGCTGGGTTTCGGCGCAGGTCAAACTGCTGGAACCCAGACCTCTGAGGTGCTTCCGCTGCCATGTGGGCAACCACGTGGGAGCTAAATGCACCTCGGAGGTGGACCGCAGCGGTCATTGTTACCGCTGTGGTCAGCCCGGTCACAAGGCCGGCTCGTGCGAAGCCACGCCGCACTGCGTCGTGTGTGCGGCGGCTGGCAAGCCAGCCGGCCACCGGATTGGGAGCAAGGCCTGCGCCCCACCCACCAAGGCCAGAGGCAAGCCCTCTGCCACCGCCGTCATAGCCGCAACCTCCGCCACCGCCGCCGTTGCCGCCTCCACAGCCGTCATCGCCGCCGCCGCCGCCGCGGCAGGGCCCTCACAGAGGGCCCAGGAGGGAGCTGCAATGGAGTGCCAATAATGGCCCCATTTCGCCTCCTCCAGGCGAACATCAACCACTGCGCCGCAGCTCAGCATCTGTTGCTCCAGAGCATGGCGCAGTGGTCGATCAACATCGCCGTGGTCGCTGAGCCGTACTTTGTCCCGCCCAGGGATGACTAGGTGGAGGACCTGAGCGGCTCAGTGGCCCTAATTTCGTCGGCCGCCGCCGGTACCCCGTCCCTCGAGGCTGTTAAGAGAGGACGGGGTTGCGTTGCAGCACGGTTCGGGGAGATTGTCGTGGTAGGGGCATACTTCTCCCCGAACCGAACTCTCGCCGAGTTCCACAACTCCCTTGCGGAGTTGAGAGTCGTCGTCGTCGGGTTCTGTTCCCTCCCCGTGCTCGTCCTCGGGGACTTCAATGCCAAGAATGTGGCTTGGGGTTCCCGGTATACGGACACACGGGGCAGGATGGTGGAGGACTGGGCGCTGGAGACAGGCCTGGTCGTCCTTAACCGGGGTTCTGTCCCCACGTGTGTACGGATGCGGGGTGAATCGGTGGTGGACATCTCGTTCGCCAGCCCCGCTCTGTTGCCACGTGTCATTGACTGGCGCGTCATGGAGGGGGTGGAGACGTATTCCGATCACCGGTACATCCGGTTTGACGTCTCCGCCCAGACCTCGAGCGCGCCGGTCCGACAGGCCCCGAGTGGTCCGCGGTGGGCGCTGAAGCAGCTGGACCGGGAGCTCCTCCTGGAAGCCTCGATCGTGCAGGCCTGGGTGTCATCACCGGACAGGCCTGCTGACATCGATGACGAGGCGGAGTGGTTCCGGGAGGCCATGTCCAAGATATGTGACATGGCAATGCCCCGGGTCCAGCCCGGACGTGCTTCGCGCCAGGTGTACTGGTGGTCGCGACAGCTAACGACACTGCGCAATGCGTGCGTTGCTGCGCGACGCCGGTACACCAGGCACCGCAGGCTCCGTATCCGACCTCCGGATACGGAAGCCATTCAGGCGGAGCTATACGAGGGGTACAGAGCGGCGAAGACCGCCCTCCAAGCGGAGATCCTGCTGGCCAGGGCACTGGCCCGCGAGGAGTCGCTGGAGACTCTGAACAGAGACCCGTGGGGACGCCCATACAAGATGGTGCGGGAGAAACTCCGCCCATGGGCTCCCCCGCTGACGCAGAGTCTCCGGCCACAGCTTGTGGGGGACGTGGTGAGCGCTCTGTTCCCTTCGAGAGGGGAACACGCCTCCCCGCCCATGGCTCCGCCTATTGCGGTGCCCGATGCGGACCACACCGCCGACGACGACGACGATGCTCTGGAGGTGACCGAGGTAGAGATGAGGGTGGCGGTACGTAGGCTGAATGCCAGAAATACCGCCCCAGGACCCGACGGCTTACCTGGGAAAGCCTGGGTCCTGGCCTCAGAGGCTCTCGGGCCTCGACTAAGGGGGCTCCTAAGCGCATGCATGGAGAGGGGCCAGTTCCCGCTTCGTTGGAAGACGGGGAAACTGGTCCTCATCAAGAAGCCGGGGCGCCCTGCGGACTCTCCGTCCACTTACCGGCCCATAGTGCTGCTCGACGAGGTGGGCAAGCTCTTTGAAAGAGTCATTGCAGACCGCCTCGTCGGGCGGCTGGTGCGGGTGGGGCCGGATTTGGCGGAGAGCCAGTTTGGTTTCCGCAGGGGGCGCTCCACGGTGGACGCCATCATGCGCGTGCGAGCCCTCACGACGGGGGGTGCGGTGGCTCGGGGTGGGGTCGTCTTGGCGGTGTCTCTAGACATCGCCAACGCCTTCAATACCCTGTCCTGGAGTTGCATCAGGGAGGCACTCCGGTATCACCGGATGCCGACCTACCTCTGTCGTGTGGTCGAGGCCTATTTGACGGACAGGGCCATCATCTACCCCGGTCACCAGGGAGAGTGGAACCGGCGAGAGATGTCGTGCGGTGTCCCACAGGGATCGGTCCTGGGGCCGCATCTGTGGGACATCGGATACGACTGGGTGCTGCGCGCCGACCTCCCCAATGGCGTCAGCGTCGTTTGTTACGCTGACGACACGTTGGTCCTGGCGCAGGGGAGGTCGCACCAGGCGGCGGTCGAACTAGCGACACACGGGGTTGCGACAATCGTAGCCAGAATCCGGCAGTTGGGACTCGAGGTGGCCTTGCACAAGTCCGAGGCCATGTGTTTTCATGGTCCTCGGAATGCGCCACCGTCGGGTTCCCAAATAACGGTAGGAGGGGTTCACATCGGCGTCGAGTCGACGATGAAGTACTTGGGACTCGTCCTCGACAGTCGGTGGAACTTCGTGGAGCATTTCCGACGTTTGGCTCCCAGACTGGACCGGGCCGAGGCTGCCTTGAAGCGGCTCCTGCCCAATCTAGGGGGTCCAAACGCCTCCTGCCGGAGGCTATACGCGGGGATCGTGTGGTCCATGGCCCTGTACGGGGCACCGGTGTGGGCGCATTCGTTGAGGTGGCGGCCTGCCCGCCGGTTGAACGCGTCCCAGAGGGTCATGGCCACCCGGCTGGTCCGGGGATACCGCACGGTCTCCGGTGAGGCGGCGAGCCTCCTTGCCGGATTGCCGCCATGGGATCTGGAGGCAAAAGTCCTCACGCATATTTGGGAGTGGCGCGGGGAGGCGAAACGCCGGGGCTTGACTCCGATGCCGCGAGAAATCGCGGCACAGCGGACAGAGCTCCGACGGGATCTCATGGCGTCATGGAGAGTGCGATTGTCGCAACCCAGTGCTGGGCACGCCACAATTGCGGCGATAAGTCCCCTCTTTGAGGAGTGGCTGGAGAGGCGCCACGGCGTCCTCACCTTCCGCCTGACGCAGGTCCTCACCGGACACGGCTGTTTCGGGAGGTACCTGTTTCGGATAAGGCGGGAGGAAACGCCCGGGTGTCATCACTGCGTGGATCAACCGGAGGACACGGTGGAGCATACGGTGGAGGTATGCCCGGCTTGGGCAGAGCACCGCCGTGTCCTCGTGGAGGTGATCGGTGGCGGGGATCTCTCGCGTCCGGCCCTGGTCCAGGCCATGGTACGGAGCGAGAGGGCATGGGAGGCCGTCACCTCCTTCTGTGAAGCAGTAATGCTCGCGAAGGAGGAGGCGGAGCGCGTGAGGGAGAGGCAAATTTCGCGCCCTCACGCCCCTAGCCGCCGCAGGAGGAGACGCCCCGGGCGTCGGGAATCGATCGCGGATTCCCGACGCCCGGACGCCCGCCCCGCCCGTAAGGACCAGGCCCGGGTCGACGGCGCGTTGTGTTCCACGCGCGCCTCAAAGAGATGTCAGCGAATGAAGGGGTCCGATGAGACCATTGCCTTTTTTTTTTTTTTTTTTTTTTAGGGTGGGAAATCATCAAATGACGTCTCCCGCTCTGGGTGGAGCGGGAGGGCGTGTCAGACTCTTACTGACTAAAACCCACCCGTGTTCCTTCTGTTGCCTGTGCAATGCCAGGGGGCCACGGTATCCCTTTCGGACTAATCCCGCAACCCCGGCAGGCAATGGTCTCATCGGACCCCTTCACTTGCTGACATCTCTTTGAGGCGCGCGTGGAACACAACGCGCCGTCGACCCGGGCCTGGTCCTTACCGGACGGCGAGCTACCCATTGCTCACCGTCCGCAAGCCCGCGCCTACGGTGGCCGGGAATCGGCAATCGATTCCCGACGCCCAGGGCGTCTCCTCCTGCGGCGGCTAGGGGCGTGAGGGCGCGAAATTTGCCTCTCCCTCACGCGTTCCGCCTCCTCCTTTGCGAGCATTACTGCTTCGCAGAAGGAGGTGACGGCCTCCCATGCCCTCTCGCTCCGTACCATGGCCTGGACCAGGGCCGGACGCGAGAGATCCCTGCCACCGATCGCCTCCACGAGGACACGGCGGTGCTCTGCCCAAGCCGGGCATACCTCCACCGTATGCTCCACCGTGTCCTCCGGGCGATCCACGCAGTGATGACACCCGGGCGTTTCCTCCCGCCTTATCCGAAACAGGTACCTCCCGAAACAGCCGTGTCCGGTGAGGACCTGCGTCAGGCGGAAGGTGAGGACGCCGTGGCGCCTCTCCAGCCACTCCTCAAAGAGGGGACTTATCGCCGCAATAGTGGCGTGCCCAGCACTGGGTTGCGACAATCGCACTCTCCATGCCGCCATGAGATCCCGTCGGAGCTCTGTCCGCTGTGCCGCGATTTCTCGCGGCATCGGAGTCAAGCCCCGGCGTTTCGCCTCCTCGCGCCACTGCCAAATATGCGCGAGGACTTTTGCCTCCAGATCCCATGGCGGCAATCCGGCAAGGAGGCTTGCCGCCTCACCGGAGACCGTGCGGTATCCCCGAACCAGCCGGGTGGCCATGACCCTCTGGGACGCGTTCAACCTGCGGGCAGGCCGCCGCCTCAACGAACGCGCCCACACCAGTGCCCCGTACAGGGCCATGGACCGCACGATCCCCGCGTATAGCCTCCGGCAGGAGGCGTTTGGACCCCCTAGATTGGGCAGGAGCCGCTTCAATGCAGCCCCGGCCCGCTCCAGTCTGGGAGCCAAACGTCGGAAATGCTCCACGAAGTTCCACCGACTGTCGAGGACGAGTCCCAGGTACTTCATCGTCGACTCGACGCCGATGTGAACCCCTCCTACCGTTATTTGGGAACCCGACGGTGGCGCGTTCCGAGGACCATGAAAACACATGGCCTCGGACTTGTGCAAGGCCACCTCGAGTCCCAACTGCCGGATTCTGGCCACGATTGTCGCAACCCCGTGTGTCGCTAGTTCGGCCGCCGCCTGGTGCGACCTCCCCTGCGCCAGGACCAACGTGTCGTCAGCGTAACAAACGACGCTGACGCCATTGGGGAGGTCGGCGCGCAGCACCCAGTCGTATCCGATGTCCCACAGATGCGGCCCCAGGACCGATCCCTGTGGGACACCGCACGACATCTCTCGCCGGTTCCACTCTCCCTGGTGACCGGGGTAGATGATGGCCCTGTCCGTCAAATAGGCCTCGACCACACGACAGAGGTAGGTCGGCATCCGGTGATACCGGAGTGCCTCCCTGATGCAACTCCAGGGCAGGGTATTGAAGGCGTTGGCGATGTCTAGAGACACCGCCAAGACGACCCCACCCCGAGCCACCGCATCCCCCGTCGTGAGGGCTCGCACGCGCATGATGGCGCCCACCGTGGAGCGCCCCCTGCGGAAACCAAACTGGCTCTCCGCCAAATCCGGCCCCACCCGCACCAGCCGCCCGACAAGGCGGTCTGCAATTACTCTTTCAAAGAGCTTGCCCACCTCGTCGAGCAGCACGATGGGCCGGTAAGCGGACGGAGAGTCCGCAGGGCGCCCCGGCTTCTTGATGAGGACCAGTTTCCCCGTCTTCCAACGAAGTGGGAACTGGCCCCTCTCCATGCATGCGCTTAAGAGCCCCCTTAGTCGAGGCCCGAGAGCCTCTGAGGCCAGGACCCAGGCTTTCCCAGGTAAGCCGTCGGGTCCTGGGGCGGTATTTCTGGCATTCATTCCACCCTCATCTCTACCTCGGTCACCTCCGGAGCATCGTCGTCGTCGTCGGCGGTGTGGTCCGCATTGGGCACCGCAATAGGCGGAGCCATGGGCATGAGACCATTGCCTGCCGGGGTTGCGGGAAAGTCCGAAAGGGATACCGTGGCCCCCTGGCATTGCACAGGCAAGAGAAGGAACACGGGTGGGTTTTAGTCAGTAAGAGTCTGACACGCCCTCCGGCTCCACCCAGAGCGGGAGACGTCATTTGATGATTTCCCACCCAAAAAAAAAAAAAAAAAGGTACAGATTAGGGTTATTTCAAAAATCACAACGTACCTAATACTTAACCGTGTGAATGCGACGGTCGTTCTAATAAATACAAGTCGACAGGCAAAGTTCCGATCACGGCCGTCTGGACGGACACGTTTGAACGATAAATAGATTGATGCAAAAGGTTCACATTTCAGAGCGAAAAATTATCCACTCGATCAGCCCAATCTAAACCACGTTCAAGAGGACAGTGATGAAGTTCACCCTTGTTGTGTCTATATCTGGATCAGAATAAGGCTCTGGCAATACCTAAAAGGTCTAGTGAAATGCCATTTGACAAGTTAGTTACCTACTAATTTTGAGGTACGAGGAACAGGGCTTAAAGTTCACTCGTTTTGTATAGAAAAGGGAGGATCCTCCGACCAGACGAGTGTCATGTCTGGCGGGCAATAATTGCCCAATGGTTGAAGTCGGGAGCTTGTAACTGTAATTGCGCGATGCAGGAATAGAGAGGCTAAAAAACGCAGTATAATATTATAACAAACTTTGTAAAATCGTAAGAGAAACAAGAATATGACAAATTTGTGTGCATTGAATCTACGACAATAGCTCAAAAGCACCCCATTTCACTTGAAAAGAAACTACTATTTTATAGTGCATGTGTCTAAACACGCATCGTTGTAAGAAGTGGACGTTCTGAGCCGTCTAATTTGGCGGTAACACGTCGTAGGTACCTCACGTGTCGAGGAGCGTGACACGACACGAAAGTACGTGCCCTCGACACGACGTGATAACACGTCAACTTTTATTGTGATGAGAATGGCAGAAGGATGGCTGTTTTATATTTTTAGTTCACAGCTTTTGTGTGTCGTCTGTCGTGTGAGTACTTGTGTTTCGTTGTTATTTCATTTGATTCAGTTCTTTATTTTCGTTGTCAACCAAAATAATTATACACACGAGGATGTCTACATGTCAGTTAATTCTCTGTGTGTTAGTAAAGCATTTTATGCACGTGTTTGATTGTATTGTGATACTGCATCATAATATTATACATATACAAGGACAAGACGAGAAGGAAACTAAGCTTTATGTTTTACAAAAGAAACTCTAACTCTTAAACTTATTCTAACTCTAAAATCGAACAAAAAGATTTCACTTCACTCAACATGTATTACAACAAACCTTCACAAACTTTAAAAGCGTTCACACTTCACCAGCACCTGGAACACACACAGTATCATTTCCTACAAAACAAACACATAGCGAATTTTTATTTTCTTCTCTATCAAAAGAAGAAAAGACTTACGGTTTTAAAAAGGCCAACCACATAATATATTTCCACATATTTTCATGGTTAGAACAAACTAGTTTCTTGATTAATCTTTGGGTGGGATGCGGGTGGTACTTAATGGGCACATTACCCCGCCTGACTTATGACCTTACACCAGCTGATTTCACACTGAATCTAGGTGCAACGCTGAATTTTATTTGGGTGAACGGATTTTTAGAACGGTAACTATGGAACGAATTAAGTATCGGTCTTAATGACCAACGTGGATTTTTAGAGTTGAATATCTTTTACACATAGAATATTTTATCGTATAGTTAGGTATTTTAATTACAATATCTAGTAAATCTAGTAGTAATAGTCTTGCCATAAATATTGTCACGAAGATTTATTTTTATTTTTTATTGCAAATAATAGATATTTATTACTTTTACAGTGTGTTAGTTTAATACATAAATATAAAACAATTTAAAATATAAGCTTATTCGAAGTGGTCTCCACTGGCTGCAATACAGTCCTTTAAACACTGAGGCCAGTTAACAATAGAAGCACGCACTCTTTCCATGGGAAACTTCTTCACTGCCAATCGTATGGATAGTTTTAGGGACTCCAAATTATCATGGCGTTTAGAGCAAGCCGTACTCTCTTAAACTGACCATAAATCATAATCCAGTGGATTAAGATCGGGACTAGACGACGGCCAGTCTTCAGCTCTGATGAAGTCCGAAACGTTCACTTACAACCAAGAGTGCGTGGACCGAGCTTTATGACCCGGCGCCGAGTCTTGTTGGAAGGACCATACTTAGTTATTGAATATGATGTTGTTAAGGGGCTTAACTACCTTCTCAAGAATGGTATCTTGATACACTTGTGCCGATGTTTTGATACCTTTTTCACAAAATATGGCTCTGTCACTCCTTCATAGCTAACACCCCACCAAACCATCACTGAAGTCGGATAATGCCCACGTTGTACTCTGTCGACTAATTTGGAAGCTTCCTTAGAGCTTTGAGCATAAATACGGTAATTTTGTTTGTTAAAATATTGCTCAATTGTAAAGATAGCATCCGTTTACAAAAAAAATCTGTGACCTCCCTTTGCGTACCGCTTCAGTAGTTGTTTCGATTTTACCACCCTATCCTTTTTTAAATTATCAGTTAAAAAATGACCAGTGCGTCTCTTATAGGCTGCAAGTCCTAAGTCATCTTTTAAAATACGCGACATGGTTCTGGGTGCTATCTTCATCTCCCGAGATAAAATCTTTTGCTTTCGGACAGGATTTCTTCGAATTCTTTCCCTTACTGCTTTGACCACCTTTTTCATACGAACACTACGTGGACGGCCAGATCTTTTAAATAATAAAATATAAAAAAAATATTGTACAATTTATTGGCGATAAAATTAGAAAACTCCATGAACAATCGTATAAAAATGACAGATTCCAAATTCAAATGTAATATCTTTCTTATTTTTAACTGTAACAGTATTTATGGCCAGACTACAGCTTTAGTGTTTGTTACAGCTTTAGTGGCAGTCATGCCATTTAGTTTAAATAGGTTTTAATTGGTTTTTTTTATAATATAGATTCTCTTTTATATTTTGTGAATGTGAGAACGTTGTAGGCATAACCGACTTTTAGATCTGTCGATCGTTTTCTATCTTGCTAAGTACCTGGTACTTGTTGATAGGCCTACAGTGTCCTCTCATACCTATAAACACTGTAACTCGAAAAGATTGTAAATACCATTTATTTTTAAAAGAGTAACCGTGGAGTTTCTTGCCGGCTCTTCTCCATAGGAAACGACCAATTGGAACCGTGCACCTAGCTTCTGACGTTTCATAAGTGCCCTTGTAGGTTTATGTGAAATAAAATATTTTGAATTGAATTGAATTGAACTAAGTAATGGGAAATCTAAGTACCTATCTATGTTTTTCAAATTAAAAATACATTAATCTTGAAAAGCGAAAAACAACATTAATTGAAGCATAGGTACTGTCATGGAAAATCTTTTCAAAAGACCAAAATATTACAAGCAACATTTAAAATGCTGTTTTTAATATTTAAATGTTATATGAATGCACTTATCCTTTTCCCCCGTGGAAAATACTGAGCTCAGGTAATCCTCTCCAGTGTGCTTATTATAATAGTTGTGTTGATAAGCACATCGAAAATAAAATAAAATAAGGCGATATCAGTCTGTATTAACTATGACAAAAAATATTTGTGCTTTTTGCTATGATATTTTTGTTGGGATACAGGGCCAATGTGCAATGGACCAGAAAAACCAAAATGTCTGCAAATGCATTGCTGAACTAGACCTAACTAAATGAAAATATTAGAAAGTTTGTAATTTCATAAATGTTGAACCAAATTGCAATGTTTGCCATGTGACCATCTAACAAAAACGATTTTAAAATGCATATTTTGATAAAGCTACGTTAAATAATCCGTTAATAGTCATAGAAGGGTCGAATCGCATGAATTAACTCGCCCAAAACGGGCGAATCATTACTTTTAAATAATATTATTTTTTTTTAAGCGATTCTCGCGAAGGTAATTTATTTATGGGAGAATCGACAATTCCAAAAATACGTTGCTATTGGCACATTTCAAATTTTATGCAATAAAGTAGTGCACTTATTTAGTCGCCTGCTCGCTGCTCGTGAGTAGGTAAATTCGCATGAATCGACCAATAAGCCATACAGACCAGGCAATGCTACAGATTTCTCAGTTCCCATTTGTAATTCAGGTTCATAACATGAACATATACCCTAGTAATAGTATAACTAATTGTGACTAACTAGTCTACTAAAATATTGATTATGAAATGCAATAATTCATATCGTAACATCGAATAATTAATTTTAGATGTAAAAAAAGTATTTGAAAGCTTTTTTTACATCTAAAATTTCTCTCTAAGCGTTTCTTTATTACGCACAGTTGCTTTGAATAACAGTACCTTGGTCTTTGTGCTATTAATTTTCAGCTTATTTACAGTGAACCATGAATTAATAGGTAGCCTATAGCTGCATTAACTTTTTCAGTATCGATCCTTGCCGGCCGGCATAAATATTAAAAAAGGAGATTTATAACTTTGTCTATGTCCATCTTGCATCATACTGATTTCTACAAATATTGTTCTGTTTTCTAGGTATTAAAACAAAATTTAGGAAGCTTCGCCTCTCACTCCGTCCTGTTTTTGTTTAGCTATAAGTAGATCGTGATCAACAGTGTTTTGAACTCATATCTAAAAATACACCAGCTACATCTCGAACGACTACGATACAGGATTATTCTAGAGCCCGACCCATAAGTTAGTTCACCAATTCTCGAATAGATGTCGCCATAAGTGTCAGCCGTTTACGTCATAAAATGATACTCATTAATTAAATTAAATACGAAATATGATATTTATCTGCATTGCAGATGATGTTGCCCTTTTAACGCGTGTTGTGAGGGTGTGGGCTTAGTGTTGAGATTAGCGAAGAGAGGGTGTGTAGCGTTTACACTGCCATATACGAACTACGCATCAAAGACATGACGTCACACAAATCCTGCATCGCGCAATTATAGTTTACCGCGCGGACGACACAACACCCGTCTGGTCGGAGGATCCTCCCTTTTCTATGGTGGGTGAGTGAACTTAACACCCTGTTTCTCATGCCACTAAAGGTGTTGCGGTGAGCATGGTACGTGACAATGTTTTCGTACTTTTCTATTATAGTGAAAACAAATACTATATACGAGTAATGTTATTTTATTCATTATAAGTATATAAATTAATAAGAATAAGGGCAGGAGCAAAAGGTGATTGATCGACATCCACTATTAATACTATTAATCAAAGTTTACAACTGATGTAGCTGATGACTATAATTATTTCTTACATGTATATAATTATTTCTTAAAACGTTAGCGAGCGCGTTGTATACTTTTCCCGCCATCCAACATCCAACCATCTGAAATCTGTTACATATCCATAATATTAACATTATGCTTCATTTTGAAACCATGCTGTGACCAGTATTAAAAGTATCGTAGGGGCAATTCCTGTATTTTTAAGAAAGTTCGCATTCTAATCTCAGACTGAATCTGTCAAAAATACCTCTAATTTCCCACATTTTAATTTTCACATTTTTCAATTTCCTACATTCTGTGATTCTATTACATTGTTTTCTTCCCGACGGAACCAGCCCCTTCTCTCATTTCTACGTACACACTTATACTCAACACTTTCCATGTGCACATAATACTCATTACACGACACCCTACACACATATATATAAATACATCACCAACCACCAACACAGTAACATTCACAACTTTTTTCATTATTTTTTTTCACTAGTACTTATCTATATATTTGACGATTCTCTAATTCTAAATCAACTTGTATGCTCACAATAATCACTCAACCTTATTGTTACGTGAAGACACTGCCGCCTGAGATACAGGATTTTCATAGTTTGGGGGCATTGTAGGTACCTATTCTTATTGGATTTTTGACCTCACTACCTTCCTTTTGTATCCAATCTTTGTATAACTGTTACTTAAGTGTGCTTACCATTATGTATACCTACTTATTGTCAAAACTTATGTTTTTTGTGAATAAAAAATGTATTAGTATTATTTCGTCTTGGCATATCTCAATTGGGTTTTTTTTTTTTTTTTTTTTATTGTGGGTGGGAAATCATCAAATGACTTCTCCCGCTCTGGGTGGCGCAGGAGGGCGTGTCAGACTGTTACTGACTAAAACCAACCCGTGTTCCTTCTGTTGCCTGTGCAATGCCAGGGGGCCACGGTATCCCTTTCGGATTTTCCCGCAACCCCGGCAGGCAATGGTCTCATCGGACCCCTTCACTCGCTGACATCTCTTTGAGGCGCGCGTGGAACACAACACGCCGTCGACCCGGGCCTGGTCCTTACCGGACGGCAAGCTACCCATTGCTCACCGTCCGCAAGCCCGCGCCTACGGTGGCCGGGAATCCGCGATCGATTCCCGACGCCCAGGGAGTCTCCTCCTGCTGCGGCTAGGGGCGTGAGGGCGCGAAATTTGCCTCTCCCTTACGCGCTCCGCCTCCTCCTTCGCGAGCATTACTGCTTCGCAGAAGGAGGTAACGGCCTCCCATGCCCTCTCGCTCCGTACCATAGCCTGGACCAAGGCCGGACGCGAGAGATCCCCGCCACCGATCGCCTGCACGAGGACACGGCGGTGCTCTGCACAAGCCGGGCATACCTCCACCGTATGCTCCACCGTGTCCTCCGGGTGATCCACGCAGTGATGACACCCGGGCGTTTCCTCCCGCCTTATCCAAAACAGGTACCTCCCGAAACAGCCGTGTCCGGTGAGGACCTGCGTCAAGTGGAAGGTGAGGACGCCATGCCGCCTCTCCAGCCACTCCTCAAAGAGGGGACTTATCGCCGCAATAGTGGCGTGCCCAGCACTGGGTTGCGACAATCGCACTCTCCATGACACCATGAGATCCCGTCGTAGCTCTGTCCGCTGTGCCGCGATTTCTCGCGGCATCGGAGTCAAGCCCCGGCGTTTCGCCTCCTCGCGCCACTCCCAAATATGCGCGAGGACTTTTGCCTCCAGATCCCATGGCGGCAATCCGGCAAGGAGGCTCGCCGCCTCACCGGAGACCGTGCGGTATCCCCGGACCAGCCGGGTGGCCATGACCCTCTGGGACGCGTTCAACCGGCGGGCAGGCCGCCGCCTCAACGAACGCGCCCACACCGGTGCCCCGTACAAGGCCATGGACCGCACGATCCCCGCGTATAGCCTCCGGCAGGAGGCGTTTGGACCCCCTAGATTGGGCAGGAGCCGCTTCAAGGCAGCCCCGGATATCTCAGGACCCTGGGGTCCCGGAACTCGCAGAGGCCCATTAGACATTTTGAATGAAATGCGACACCAACCGACGATATTTCCCTATATGCACTATGAAAATGCACCCAAGGACAACCCCCGGTTGGTGCAGGAATATTGCACAGAACATGGAAACAAAACATATTGGGCTATGGGTTTGGGTGGCTATAGTGGATTGGTTACCTAGAACTATAGAAGGCATTTAGGGGCATGAGGAACAGGGTTTAAAGTTCACTCATCCACCATAGAAAAGGGAGGATCCTCCAACCAGACGGGTGTTGTGTCTGGCGGGCCGACTGCCCGACTGTTGATGTCGGATAGTCTTATATATGTCGTTCGCGTGGTAAACTCTAATTGCGCGATGCAGGATTTGTGTGATGTCATGTCTTTGATACGTAGTTCGTATGTGGTGGTGTAACCGCTACATCACTCCCCTCCGGAGACCGGAGGTCGATATTGGGCTGAGTCTTATATCTTGCAATGCTTCACAGTGCTAACAACTAAGGTTCCAGTGAGTCGAAACCGGGTGCCGCATAGTTCACGGTGAGTCGGAACTGTCTGCGGTGATTGCGGTTAATGTGGTGATTGAGGTGATTGTGGTGATTGCGCTGATTGAGATGATTGCGGTGATTCCCCAGTGAGTCGGGGTGATGAGGCTGAGGGTGATGACCAGAAATGCGCGTTTGCTGCATGCTGGTGGTCAGGATACCCGTTGAAGCCGTGGGTGCTGGCTGGCTGTGTGACTTGCCTCACGAAAGCTTGCGGGAGTGATGGTGATGATGACGTCACTCTCAAGTAATTGCACGAAGGCTGCGTTGACGTTCATACTCAGGGTCACCAATTTAGGGGCATGAGGAACAGGGTGTAAAGTTCACTCATCCACCATAGAAAAGGGAGGATCCTCCAACCAGACGGGTGTTGTGTCTGGCGGGCCGACTGCCCAACTGTTGATGTCGGATAGTCTTATTATTTAAATTGTGTTTTGCGTAATGTAAATTATCTTATAAATTATTGTACAGAATAATTTTTTTTTCCTAACTGAACAGACAGCTGTGCTACTGGGGAGTTTATTGCGCCACTTCTTCTTCCCAGGAAAACTGTTTTGGGGGACTCTCTTATGTAATTTTGACGTTCGAAAAGTGCTGATTCTCAGCCTAGTTTGAATAAATGACTTTAGAATTTAGAATTTTTGAATTTTATGTCGTTCGCGCGGTAAACTCTAATTGTGCGATGCAGGATTTGTGTGACGTCGTGTCTTTGATACGTAGTTCGTATGTGGCGGTGTAACCGCTACAGGCATAATATGTCGCTTGCCTGATCAATGATATGGAATATACGGATAAAATGGCAGGGGGTGACTTGCACACTCAATAATGGGCCCCCGAAAACGGTCGCTAGCACATAGTGACGTAGCGACAAGGGGTCAACAGTTCCTGAGGTGCTTGAGGAGTGGAGAGGTATTTTCCACGGCTATTAGAACATTCCTAGAGCCCGGAAGATAATCGAGATCCCTACCAGCATTTACTGGAATATTTCCTTTCTCCAAGCACGTTTGCTCTTGCGAATCTCCACTCAAGCCGACCAATAACTTGCGAATCTCTCCACCATTTCAATAAAGACAAGCCAAAGATTATGAACAATACTTTTCTCGGGAGATAGGGTCCGTGGGATCACTACTGCCCAACAGCTCGTCACATGCTGCCATGCAGGTTTCTGTATCTCTGTTGGTCTGGCTCCTCATCTTAAACCTTGTCTAGAAACTTAAACTCTAACGGCACAAGCCTAGACTTCAGAGCTCGAAAGAGCTACGGCGATGGGGTTGTTATTATTTTTGACAGGGTTTTGACATTTATTGTCGCTGTGATCGCGACTAGATTATGAACGGTTTTTAGTTCGATGTTCAGTTCGGAACAAAATATTTTTAGATAACAGTAGTAGGTATCCAGAATGTTGTGAAATTATTCCACAAGAATACACATACAAGAATAGGCATACCCATAACAGATCTAATATAATGTAATACATGAATACTACTGTAGTAATTTCCGCGCAGATTAATTCCACCATGAAGAGAAATAATATTGCCTATCTAAGTTCCAATTACGTAATTGCAGTGCTAGTGTAAATCAGTGCAGTTACCGCTTCAGTGACCACTACTAAATCGTTCTGTTAATATTTGCTGGCGATTTAAACAGGAAATTAGTCCAGTATCTACCAAGTTGTAATCTTGCAGACCTTATTTTTTTAAATTCATTTATTGTATTTATATACACTAAGTTGCAGACTAAGACTAGGCTTCACTTATGAATACACGACCCTAATAGGGCGCGCAGCAAGTTAACTTACATCTACATAGCTAAATCTAAATAATATTACAAAGAGAATAGATTTGTATTTTTGTTTACAATGAATAAACTCAAAAACTACTGTACTGATTTAAAAAAGTCTTTCACCGGTAGAATGCTATGTTATCACTGAGTAACATAAACTATTTTTTTTAAAGATATCACACGAAGACGCTGGTGGAAGCTAGTTAATTATACAAATATTTAACTTATACTATAGGTCTATCTTTATACTACTTATAAAGTTAATTATTAATATATTTATTTGTTAGTTATTAGTTGTTATTGATATATTTATATTATTGATCTATTTAGTTTTCTGCTTACCTATTCGTGTCCTTTTGTATGCACGTGTTTCTTTGACAAATAAACCAATTTTTCTTTCTTTCTTTCTATAATATTTTTAAGTTTGTAAGCTGAAGCATTTATATTCGTGTTTCATGAGTCTTTACTAAATAATTAGCTTAGTTTCCAAATAATCGTGCATCAAGTCTAGTTATCAAATCCTGGTATCCTTGATTAATCATAATACCTGTCGTACCACCAACTTGTGAAAAATGTTGACCTATCCTCGTAACCCCCATAACTTTTAACGTAAATCGCCCGCTACCGCACCTCTTATCACCGTATCCTCACCGCGCTCGTTCACAGCACGGTAGCATCGTTCCGGCTGAATTACCAACTAGCTGGTTCCACTAATTGCCCACAAAACTTTAAAAATATTAACGTTTTGTGGAATAATCGTTGAGCATGATTATTTCAGCAAAGCGTTACTGTTTAAGCTTTGTAATTTTACGCTAGTTGCTTTTTGGTATTGTTTTGGTTAACCGAGCCATGTAGCTTGTGGTAAAGAGTGGAGTGCCATTGTTCTTATTGTTAGTGTGATTAACGGACCCTAATTATACCAGCCTATGACTGTCCCAGTCCAGGGTAAAGGCCCTCGTCTCATACAGAGAAGTTATGAGCATTGATCACCATGCTTGCTGAAGACGGTTTAGCGATTTCAGACTTATATTACTTACCCAAGATAAACTCAGAAAGCACATAAATTGATTGAAAAAGTCACATGGGTATTTGCCTGGATTTGAACCCACAACTTCGTGCATGAGGGGCGGAGCCATCATGACAACGGACTCTAAATCATTATAATCATCAGGATGACGGCAGCCTATTTATCGACCTATTACAATGACGATGATTCTTTATAAGTGACTATAGTTAAATATGTTAGTATACAGCAGTCAGCAGTGCAGGACTTTCAGCCCTTTAACCCTTTGAAAGCTGTAAAATAATTAGCTTTGACTAGCTTATTATTTAATAATATAATAATAATAAATTTTTATTCACAAAAAAACAAAGTTTGGCAATAGACAAGTGTTACACAGAATGGTGAACACAAAAGGTAAGTAATGAGGTCAAGTCCAATAAGAATAGGTACCCTGCCCCCAAAACTAGGAAAATCCTGTATCTTGGGCGGCAGTGTCTTCGCATCGAGCGATTATTGTGAGCGTACAAGTAAATTTAAAATGAGATATTGTCAATGATAAGGTTATGTACCACCTAGTGAAAAGAAAAGAAACTTAGTGTAAGTGGTGGAAGTACAGATGTGTATGTTAGTGTATTTTGGTGATTGGTGATGTATGTACGTTGTCTGTGTGGGGTGTCGTGGCGTGTAATGTGCATAATTATATGGGAAGTGTTGAGTGTAAGTGTGTACGTCAGCCTCATACTCTTGATCAGCTATCCACTCCTCTATTTTAGCTTTTACCCTGTACCCATCCAACTATTGTTAATTTTTGTCTATAAATGAGAGCTAGGAATATAATGCTGACGTCTAGCAAAAGCGATCTTGCGGGTTTCCGTGAGATAAAGAGGCTTTTTCCTACGACGTGTTGGGTCAGGTGGGGGGATCTTGGTGTGCTTTTTGAGTACAAATCGAAGCACAAACAGCTGCCTTACAGTACTCTTTCATTTGTATACAGGGTGTCCAAGAACCTGGCGTCCAACTGGATTCCCACGATGCCCCAAGTTCTAACAGTACTCAGAAAAATATTTTAAAAAATCCACCCCATGTACTTACAGAATTATACTGATTTAAAAAAAAAAGGGGAAATGAGCACCCTGTGACATACTTTTGAATGCTGTGACTGCTAATGCTGATAATTTCGATATTTCTTGGAGGTTTTGTAATCTAGGGTATTGCTGTGTCTAAATAGAATGTAAAAATAAAGTACTTATTGTACCATTTTAAAATAAAATATTATTTTAACTAAAGGTGATATGGAAAACTATTGAATTTCGCAACTTTGACCGACTGTAGTGTAAAAAAAATGTACCAAAATAGTATGGCAAGTGACGTCAAATTTTGACGCGTTTATTCCTCTTTTTAAAAAGGTATAATACTTACACATTAATTTGAAAAAAAAAAATTTGATAATATTTTTACTCAACAACCCAATTTTTACGAAGTGCCTACCTACTAACGGTAACTGTCGGACCCTTTCTTATCTTAGAAACTGTTATGTTACTACTATTATTTACTTCGGTTCCAAGAGTGAGCAAGAAGGAAATACACACAGGTAGATGGGTTCCCAGTAGAATAAAAGCAAAGAATGTTAGTTTAAAGATATTTTATTACAATAAATGTTCAAAATGTTGACCACCCGCGGCAATACAAGCTCTCACTCTCCTTAAAAAGGACCGCTTTATGTTTCGCGAGTAACTTTTTTGACGTATCACCTGCACTGCTTGTGTTATCTTCTCACGAAGGTCAGCGATGTCATTAATGGGCTTCGCATAAACGAGCTCCTTCATAGTTCCCCAGAAAAAAAAATCCAGCGGATTTAAGTCAGGTGAGCGGGCTGGCCACGGGATTGTTCCTGATCGCCCAATCCACCTGTTCGGGTATTGCTCGTCCAAAAACTCTCTAACGGATACGCGAAAATGTGCTGGACAGCCGTCGTGTTGGAACCACATATCTGGTGGGGTCTCTTCTAGTAAGTTTGGCAAATCATTTTGAAGAAAATTTAAATATGATTCGCCAGTCAAATTCTCGGGCATCTCAAATGGACCAATAATATTCCCACAGAGAATACCGGTCCACATGTTCACTTTGAACCGGTACTGGGATCTATCTTCTCGCATCAAGTGCGGATTTTCCACATGCCACTCGTGCAAGTTGTGTAGGTTCATGTAGCCATCCTTCTTAAATGTTGATTCATCTGACCACAAAATTTTGTCGATAAAGTTTTCGTCTTCTCGATGTTTTTGCAGGATTGTTTCACAAAACGCGACTCGGCTCGGATAGTCTCGAGGTAAAAGACTTTGCACTCGCTGTACGTGATACGGATGATATTCTTCTTTTTGGAGAATACTGTGTGCTGTGCTCTTCGGTATCCCCGTATCAGCTTCTATTCCTCGCACAGAGATGCTTGGATTTGCCGACACCGCCTCTAAAACTTCATCGCGTATGAAGTCATTTACGGGTCGTCCTTCACCAGCTACTTGATTGGGGAACCGCCCGTCACATAGTGATCTGTGCACATTAATGAAAACTCGATGGTCGGGATATCGCGTAGCCCTCGGATACCTTTCTCTGTAAAGTCTCGCTGCAGCTCGTCCATTACCTCTACATTCTCCATAAATGTAGTGCATATTTGCGTATTCTTGCGGAGTGTAGGTCGCCATGGTAGCACACACAAAACACAAACTGTCCAAACACAGGCAAAGGTCGTCGTAAAGAGTTCGTTTCAAAGTCCAGAGCACAAAGAGTAATCGAGTCCAATAAACAAAGCTTTAAATCGTAGTACGTGATCAATGGTAACAATAAGAGAGAGGTGCGTAGTAACGGCAGGAGGCAGTGACGCGTACTGACCGTACTGTTATCCTAAATAGCACGATCCCAGATAGCGTCACTATCTATCTCACTCGCACCTCTAACCTTTTTCTCCCTCACTCTTACCTGAATAATGGGGTACCATAAAGAAGAACCAGCAAATCGCAAAGATAGTTTCTGTCTTGCTCCCTCCTGTTGTAATAACGAATCACTATGGTGAGATGCATGCACATACCGTCCCTTACGGTCTAACCTGTTTTTTGAGAGGCCTGTTGTTATTTTTATGAGCATACAATAGTAATTCTTTAGAGGTTAGATTCAATTCGTCGTAAATTTTTCTTTCTAAGAATTCTGTAAGACATCGTAAAAATTGGGTTGTTGAGTAAAAATATTATCAAATTTTTTTTTTTTCAAATTAATGTGTAAGTATTATACCTTTTTAAAAAGAGGAATAAACGCGTCAAAATTTGACGTCACTTGCCATACTATTTTGGTACATTTTTTTTACACTACAGTCGGTCAAAGTTGCGAAATTCAATAGTTTTCCATATCACCTTTAGTTAAAATAATATTTTATTTTAAAATGGTACAATAAGTACATTATTTTTACATTCTATTTAGACACAGCAATACCCTAGATTACAAAACCTCCAAGAAATATCGAAATTATCAGCATTAGCAGTCACAGCATTCAAAAGTATGTCACAGGGTGCTCATTTCCCCTTTTTTTTTGAAATCAGTATAATTCTGTAAGTACATGGGGTGGATTTTTTAAAATATTTTTCTGAGTACTGTTAGAACTTGGGGCATCGTGGGAATCCAGTTGGACGCCAGGTTCTTGGACAACCTGTATAATTGTGAAGTAAGAAATCTGAAGTGCTTCTTTAACACCACCTTAAGGACTGCTCTTTGTGCTTGCTCCAATTTTAAAAAACCTAGTCCTAGCTGCACCTCCCCATACTGTGATGCAGTAGGTGATGACGGACTGGCAAATAGCAATATACACCATTCTAATCGTGTTGAGGTTAGCAGAAGTCCTAAGAAGCTTAAATATGATATATATATAATGATGCTTTAATATAGACAAAAAGGCTTGGTCAAAGTCAAATAATTTATTTCATTTAGGCACAAAAAAGGCACTTATGAACGTCAACATTTACAGAAAAAAAAAATATAATAATTGATTCTAGTCGCCCATTCCAAAAGGTCGTTTTCGTATGGAGAAGAATGGGCAAGAAACTCCACCGTTACTCTTTTAAAATATTTTCACAATATTCTGTATACATTAATTATATAATTATATGTGAAGACGATGCACCTAGAATAAGATTACTATACCACGATAGGTAAAAATAATGAAAAATGAAGGAATGACATAAATTAATTATGTGATAGATGCATGGTGCTCACATATTTACAAACATTGTAAAATTATACGATATTCTTAACATTTTAACACGTAATAATAAGTCAGTGTGTGAGTTCAAGTAATCACAGAATATAAAATTAATGTTTAAAAAAATAATATTATACAATTAAATTGGCAACCAGTTTGATTTTGTCTAGATTCTAAATTGTCCTATGGAGCAGGACCAGCATGTTTCCAAGCATTTTTATCTTGGATATAATCCTCTAATTTGTAATATGCTTGTTTACAAAGTGTACTTTTTATATGAGTTTTAAATTTTCTTTCATTTAATTCTAATATATCACAAGGTATTCTGTTGTAACATTTAACACAGTACCCCATAAAAGATGTATTTACTTTAGATAGTCTGAAAAATGGTTGATCTATTTTATCTTTATTTCTAATATTAAAATTATGTCTATCACTTATTTTATTAAAAATATGTAGATTTTTTCTCACATACATAATATTTTCATAAATGAATTGGCAAGGTACCGTCATAATATTAATCTTTTTAAATAGTTCCCTGAGAGATTCGCGACGACTTAGATTATAAATGGCTCTGACAGCTCTCTTTTGTAAAATAAAAATGGATTCAATGTCAGCAGCCCGACCCCATAGTAAAATGCCATACGACATAATACTGTGGAAGTAACTAAAATAGACCAAACGCGCGGTTTCTACATCTGTTAACTGTCTTATCTTTCTAACAGCATAAGCGGCCGAGCTTAGCCGCCCCGCGAGAGATGTTATATGGGGTCCCCATTGTAATTTCTCGTCTAGCGTGATTCCTAGGAAAACTGTTTGATTAATAAATTCCAGTTTTTCTCCATTCAATATGATGTCACATTCGCTGCTTCTAACATTTGGTAATTTAAATCTAATGCATTTTGTTTTTTTTATTATTTAGTACCAAATTATTTACCGTAAACCAATCTTGGACCTGAACAATACAGCTATTCACGTCGTCGAGATTTTGTGACCGTCGGTTTATTTTAAATATCAATGATGTGTCATCTGCAAATAACACCATCTTTGGTTGATTTTGAAATAATTGGGGTAAATCATTTATATAAGCTAAAAAGAGGAATGGACCCAATATCGATCCTTGAGGAACGCCCATTACCATTTCAGACCCTAATGAGTTTGTGCCGTTGACTTGAACTTTAGCCTTTCTATCTTTCAGGTATGATCTTAGTAAATCAAGAGCTGTATTCCTAATCCCATAGTGCTCCAGTTTCAGCAGAAGTGTCTCATGGTCTACGCAATCGAAAGCCTTCGAGAGGTCGCAAAAAATTCCAATGGCATCTTGTGCTTCTTCCCAGGCGTTAAAAATGTTCTTTATTAGGGCGACACCGGCGTCAGTGGTACAACGCCCTTTGGTGAAACCGTACTGTTGATCATGAAAGATGGAATTTTTATTAAAGTGCCGTAACATTTGGTTGAGAATCAACTTTTCAAACACCTTACTGAGAACTGGCAGAATTGACACAGGCCTATAATTGTTGGGTTCCTTACTATCACCGGATTTGAACAAAGGAACTACTTTACTATGTTTCATGAGATCCGGAAAGACGCCTTGGTTTAAACTAGTGTTAAATATGAAAGCTAAATAAGGCGCAATGGTTTCGATGACAGATCTACAGACTTTTACAGACATTCCCCACAGATCCTCTGTTGATTTAATTTTAAGATCTTTAAAAGCTTTTATAACAGCCTGGGGGTTTGTATGCTGAAACCTAAACTCCAAAGGGCATGCCTTTACATTATTTCTAAGTAAGGCAGCAGAAAGCGCGGGTGAGGAATTTAAAGCTTCAGTGGTTTTGTGGGGAATATTAACAAAAAAGTTTTCAAATTCCTGAGCTATTTCTACATCTGAGTTGATGGGACCATGAGCAGTCTCTAAATTAAATTCAGTATTACGTTGTTTTTTCCTACCGGTTTCATTATTTATTATTTGCCAGGTAGTTTTTATTTTATCATCAGCTGATTTTATTTTATTGCTAATGTGAAGAGCTTTAGCTATTTTGCACACACTTTTAAAAGTTTTAGAATATTTTGCAACATACTGATGAAGGCTTGTATTATTCATGTGTTGCTTTAGGCCATAAAGTTCAAAAAGTTTTTCCCTACTTTTGCGAATACCTGGAGTCGCCCAATCACTAAATAAGAACTTTGTGTAAATTGTTTTGGTCTTTAGTGGAAAAGTGTCAGTAAATTGTTTGTTTAATAGTGAAAAGAACTCGGCGTAGAACTCATTTGGGTCACATATATTATTAAAACTCTGAATACATAATTTACTTGCCAAAGCATTATTTAATTTATCTAGATTTTTACATGTAATTGGCCTAAACCTTATTTGAATTTTTTGTAAAGGTAGGTAGGAGCAAAATGTAACTGTTTGTCCACTGTGATTAGATGGCAACTTATTTATAATTTGTTTATGTAAGTAATCACAGTTACAGAAAATATTATCTATACAAGTGGCAGAAGAAGCTGTCACTCGGGTTGGTTCAATAAAAACATTTGACAAGTCAAATGACCTGAAAAGACTTAATAGTCTGATAGTATTAGAGTTATTTTCTAATAGATTAATATTAAAATCACCACATATGATTATTGACTTACTACTAGCATTTAGTTTCTTTAGCACATCTTCCATTACAGAATCAAACATTGAAAGATTCTGGTAACTTGGAGGTCTGTATACACATACTATAACATGCTTATCAAGCTCAACACAGGACAATTCAATGGTGTGTTCAACAGACAGTCCGATTATGTCTTTTCGTTCTTTCGATTTAATAGAATTTTTTACTAATATTAATGATCCTCCATGTATCAAACGTTTTCGGCTGAAATGGCTAACTACGCAATAATTTTCATAGTTAATTGACATTACTTGATGATCTTTTAACCAATGTTCTGTTATACAAACAACATCAAACTTAGTATTTTCTAAAAATAATTCTATTTCCAGTAATTTGGAAGAGCAACCTTGGATATTTTGATTGAATAATTTTAGAGTATGTTGCCCCCCCTTTGGTTTTTTATTATTATTATGTGTTATATTGCCAGAAGATACCTTTTTATTATTCTCTAATAATAATTGGTTATTTGAAGGGGTAACTTCTGTTGTCTTACTAACTAGTTTAAAAAGTTATCCGGAGTGACCTCCACAACTACAACAGAAGAGTCTAGAAAGTCTGTATGAATTCCAGCAGGAAGAGAATACCCTATCTGACTGCTAGTGGCCTCCAAAGATGTTGGTATTATAGGTGGATTCTCCTTCGTACAACATGATGACTCATAATTATTAATCACTATGTTGTTAGTATAACTAGACAACACAGACTCGTCACTAATACTAAAATTTGTTATATTAGCTATAACCTCATTAATATTATATGCTATCAACATAGCAATCATATGTCTACATTCCCAAGACAGAGATAAAGTTCTCTGAGTTAACTTAAAACCACTAACAAACTTGTTAGTGTCAAAAAACAATAATTTGTCACTATGACAACATGTCAGCCTGTGAATAGTACTATTTAACTTATAAATATAATTATTTTCATAAACTGATAAAGTATCAGAGTAAGGTAAAGCACACAACATAAGCTTTCCTATATTTAACTTTATTAAGGTGTTCACACCATCCACTATGTCCTTTCTGGTAATACCAGTACTATTACCTAATAGCAAAACCATTGTAGAATAATTATCTAGGTTTGTGTTTGCAATTCTTTTAATCATTTGTTTAAAAGTTATGTTATGATAACTATGATTGGTAAAACTATGGCTAAGGTAATTGAGTAACATTTTTCCAAAGCCCGAACCTAATTCGTCACAGAAAAATATAGATTTATTATTATTTTGAGTATTAACACAGTTTTCTGCTGTAAGAGCCAACACTGGAGGAGGCAAGTCAGGCTGAGGCTGAGGAGGTGGTGGTTCATAGGCACAGCTGCATGAGATATTATTAGTCAAAGACTCATACCTCTCAGCATTGCACTTCACCAAATCCAGTAGTTCCCCAGCCTCAAACAAGCGCTCACTTAGTTGTAGTTGTGAATTCTCATATTTCTGAAAAATATCCTTCAGCAACTGCTCCTTGTGTAGTATATCATTATAAAGGATCTTAGTATCAATCTTAGTATCTTGGGACTAGTTAGTCCAAGTAAAAAGTTAGTTAAGTATGGAGTTCCATACTTATTTAATTTATTTGACTGTATGCTTTCTTGCATTATTGACTTAATCGACTCATTCCACTGTTGTTATGTTTTTTTAATGAGTTGTATTGTAATATATGATCAGCTAGCGACCTCGAAAATTGATCATATTATAATTCTTGCCTGAGCAACCGGCAGTAAGTTCGTCATGCTCCCTTAGATGTCACTGCTTGCGGTAGCGTTGGGGGTCGGGTTGCCTCCTTCCCTCAAATATGGCGAGGGGGGTAGTGGCTGATCTTTCCGTTATGCTCGTGAACGGATGTTGCTTGTGGTGACTGGTCGTCTTGCTGACCAAGGTTTTTGTTGCTGTAGTAATTAACTGTTTATTTATTTTTATTTCGATGGTCCTAATTTATCATTTGTGATTTCCGAGTTACAGCTTTAATAGCTATATGTAAACGAGCACGCTCTTTATGCCTGGCATTAATTCGGGTATTTACTTTTCACTTTTTTATCTATATCAATGTTACGTAATGTAAATTATTTTGCATAAGTACTTTTGTATAGAATCAAGTTTTTCTAACAATTCAGACAGCTGTGCAGCTGGGGAGTTTGTTGCGCCACTTCTTCCCAGCTAAAGTACTAGGAAGTGGTGAAGGGCGGGCGTTTTTAGGGGACTGTCTTGTGTAATTTTTACGTTCGAAAAGTACTGATTACTCACCCTATTTTGTATAGATGACTTTTAAATTTGAATTTGAATTTAATGTAAATCATTTTTCTAACTCTGGTACTTATCATATCTAGATGCAAGTACCAGTTGAGCCCGCCACCAATCATAACTCCCAGATACTTGACATTATTTAACTCACGAAGGGACAGACAAGAGCAGTGCGTCTGGCCATTACAAGTGTGAGCGTTAATGGTAAAAAGTCTTTAGGTGGTTTCGTACTAGGATGCAGCTTAAGAGGGATGTAGTAAGTCTTATCCAGGTTCAGAGTAAGGAGGTTTAGCCGCAACCAACTAATAACGGTTTCAAGTGACGTTTCGGCAGCAGCTCTAACATGTTCCCAACCCGCCCCATAGACTATAATTGCTGTATCGTCAGCTTAGCCGAATATTTTAGAGTTCATGAGAGGTATGCAGCAAAGCTCAGTAATGTAAACCTGGAATAAGGTCGGCCCAAGCACACTACCTTGCGGGACTCCGAAGGGAGCAAGTTCCTCTTTACTAACGTGGGAACCAACTCTATACCGACGTCAACAAGTTTCGAAAGGAGGGTGGGAACTGAGACTGTGTCAAATGCCTTTTTTAAGTCTAGGAATAGGCCTATACATTTATGTTTTCCGTCAAGCTTTCTTGCTAAAAATTCACTTAAGTCAAGGACTGCATCTTTAGTCGAAACTCGTTTTCTGAAACCATACTGATTTTGTGCAATAAAGTTATTTTTATTAAGAAACTGAGTGAGTCTATTTTACTGGAACGTGCGATACTTATAGTTCTTACAGATTTATGAGACCAGATGATAAATTCATTAAAAATCTCACACTTGTGTGAATTGAGTTGAAAGTGAGCTGTCAATACTATCATCCCTAGCATCAGGTGGAATGACAGTTCCCTTCAAGCTCACTTCAGATAAGTTATTACGACAAGATTTTTACAGAATAGGTCGACTGAACAACATTAAGGTGATCACCGTCATCCAACCAACCGCTTGCCAAGTATGGTAATTGTACAGCCGTTCTTACACCAGTGGCCTCAAGAAATTTATTTGATGATGGACCCGTCGATTGACCAAAATAAACCCAGTTTGGTGATGACTTAGCTTATATAATCAAAACTAAAACTAAGCACAACAATATCTTGTTTATTGCACATGAGCCTTTTAATAAAGATCGAAAAACAGCCTCGCTTCCCTGAATTTTGCTTGGAAAATGAACGTCGGAGGAATACTAATCCCCGCGTCTCGAGTGATGCAAGCACAGGGAAGGTCAGAAAGTCCAGCAGAAACTTATAATGTTACAGGCATGAGAATATACACTGACAGAAAGGGTACTTGTTTCTTTCGTTTTAATCAGGCATATTTTAACTACTGTGGGCGTACTGTGGGTAGTGTTGGTTAATGCGCAATAGAAAAACCGTTTGCAGTTCAGATCAAATTATAATTCACGATCAAATTAATCACACTAGCAATACGCACATTGTAGGTACACGACACAACTATTCGGAATGCATGACAATTTCCAAACGTGTTCTGTTTACTGCTTGACCGCCACCGACGAACTCTGCTTGGCTCTGGGTGGTCCGAGCGTTATGTAGTAGACTCTGTCGAGCGCCGCTGGCATCCACTGAGTAACAGCAACTAAGAAAAGTGACCTGTACGAAAAAAAAATCTGTCTTTGCTGTCGCGCAGTCAGGTAAAAAGAAAATAAAAGATGAATGGATTGTATGAGGAATGATATGGAAGGGAGTAAAAGATAGCGTAACGTTTGGCAAGGGAGAATGGAAACGTAACGTGTTGCGCCGACCCCAAATAACATGAGACGAGGGCAGGAAGATGATGATGAAATTGGCCTGAGCGTCCTAAACTCCATTGGATGATTCCATTTTAGGAGTCAAAGATAGACTGAAGAAGAAGATAAACTGACTGCACTGTGCACAAAAAAGGTCCATTGGGCTTTAAGCTGTGCTCGGATTTTCTCAGAATCCAGATCTACGCAAACTATAATAGACCCAAAGTCGTTAACATAACCCATAGAAAAGCTAAGCTGAAGCAGCATTGAACCAGCCATATTACTCTTTGGACAGTCGCGCGACGGCCGTGCTATGGAGTAAAGATCGCGACAGTGCAGTAACTTGAGTAGCCTTATCCTATGAATATCAGCGTCAGGTATATTTGCCTGACATATGACTCTGAACTCTTTTGGTGCAACCTTGAGACGCACATCGCAGTTTAGTTACAGTCCTGGTTTCTGAATTGAGAATTTGAAGTTGAACTCAACTTTTAGCGAAATTCCAAATTTATTTCCAAAACACGTAAGACATTATGAATTTCGCGGGTTAAACTAAATAAATTCAATCATTACGTCAAACTTCGTTGACGAACAATTTGACCTAATTTTATATATAAATTTTAATTTAATTTAAGTTTTTTTTTTTTATTGTAAATGTTATGCCTATTGTATTAGTCTTGAATTAAATGTTTTGAATTTGAATTTAACCTTAATCGCCTAAAGGCAAAAGCGTCAGGGTAGGCCGCGAAATTCAAATCCTACCATTCAAGTCCAACGAATACCCGATTTGGTTCTCACGTTCATTAATCCATATTTTTAGAAATAAAGAAAAGGCCTGGATTAAGTGGAAAAATATAAAAACTGTGTGGATTATGAGCAGTTTTCCTTATACCGAAAGAGATTTAAGTTACTCTCTACTGAATGTTTCAACGGGTATATGCATTCAATAGAAACCGGCATGCGTAAAGATTTGAGGCGTTTTTGGTCGTTTATAAAAAGCCGAAAAGGTAACACAGGCATACCCAACACTATGTTATATAATAATAAGGTATATAGCGGACCTGTGAATGTATGTAGATTATTCTCAATTTTTTTTAGTTCCGTGTATGAGCCGACAGATAACAATGTCAGCAACGTTAATAAAGATTCCTCGTCTTCGTTAACCAATGAAGTAATTATATCCAATTTGTCCTTATCTAAGGACACTATAGCTAAATCACTTAAATGAGAACACTATAGCTAAATAACTTATATGCCTGGACATAACCAAAGGGTCTGGACCTGATTGTGTTCCTCCATTATTTTTAAAGCACACAGCTGAGTCAATATGCGTGCCTTTGTTTTATCTATTTAACCGCAGTCTGAGGGAGGTTATTGTGCCACAATCGTGGAAAACTGCCAATATTACGCCTGTATACAAAGGCGGTGCAAAAAATGATGTTACCAACTATCGTCCAATATCATTGTTGTCCACCATGTCAAAAGTCTTGGAGCGATTAGTTCATAATGCAATTCACCCCATCTTACATAATAATATTATCACTGAACAACATGGTTTTGTTCAAAATCGCTCTACAGTTAGTAACCTGGTTTTGTATTCTAACTTTTTATTTGAAAACATGGAAAACCAACTGCAAGTTGACGCAATCTATACGGATTTCTGCAAGGCTTTTGACAAGGACATACAATGCTTTTACAAAAAAATGAATTTAATGGTATCCATGGGAATTTGCTTCGTTGGTTTACATCTTATGTAAAAAATAGAACTCAGAAGGTAGTGGTCAATGGATTTGCTTCAGATGTGATCAGCGTGACATCTGGTGTTCCGCAGGGGTCAATACTGGGTCCACTACTTTTTATCCTATTCATAAATGACATAAACACATTTTTAAAAAATTGTGGTTTCCTCCTATATACGGACGATCTTAAAGTATTTCGTAAAATAAGGACCATCGAGGACTGTTTTAAATTACAACAGGACCTTGATCGATTTTCTGCTTATTGTCTGACCAATAAACTGCATCTATGTTTATACAAATTTTAGTATATTTCTTTTACCAAAAAAATTAATACCATTCAATTCACATAATCCCTCTGTAACACTTCTCTGGAAAAAGTATCCCTAATTAAAGATCTGGGTGTACTCTTTGACTCAAAGTTACACTTTGATGCACACGTTGATCACATCACAGCCAAGGGTTTTCAAATGTATGGATTTGTAAGGCGGACCTGCAATTCATTTAAGAAACCATCTACATTCTTATTAACAAAACGCTCATTAGATCTCAACTGGAGTATGCCACTTGTGTTTGGAACCCCTTCTACAGTAAATACAGCGACCAATTGGAATCAGTACAGCGAAAATATCTTAAATTTCTTAACTATAGATTATTTAAGAGGTGGTCATCATATCACACGCTTCTAGAAAAAATTTCCCTGTCAACTCTTAAATTAAGGAGACTGTTTCATGATCAATCGTTCCTTTACAAGATTTGTCACAATCAATTTGATTGTAATAACATAATAAACCAAATTTACATTCGCATACCTAGTCTTTCCCAACGTATTCGTGATACTTACACTCACAGTCTATTCGCGCCAAAGCAGTGCAGAACCAACGCAGGAGAAAGAGCTCTTTTGCATCGACTAATGATGAGCTACAACGATAATTTTGCTGATATTGACATATTTGCATTGTAACTCGCACAGTTAAAAAAATGTATTTATAAAAAATCCTTTTAAATACCTCATAGTTTTAGTTGTTATTATCACACATCTAGTTTGTCACATATTATTATATTTCACAAGGCACAAGACTCGATACTTCATCTATGATAGACAATAATTGTTTTCTGTTTTTCAATAATTGTTTTGTGTGCTCTTGCTCTAACTATTTTTTACAGTTGGATTAATTTGTGGATAACGATGCTGGTTGCGTGATTACTTAAGTGTTTTATAAAATATCTGTACCTTAATATTAATTAAGCATTATTGCGCAATTGTTTGTTATTCTGAAGGAAAAAAAAAAAAAGCTGTTGATCTAAATACGATCTCGACACGCAGTGCGGTCAAAACGAGGGTTGCAAAGAATACCTAATGTTACAAATTAAAAGATGTATGTTTCGCGGCCATATCTATTTTTTTTAATAGAAAATGATAATCATAAAAATCAACAATGCAACAATCTTAATTCATATTACCACATTAAATGACTATTAATTTCATGCATTCATGACATTTCTAACTTAAGTAGTTGCTGATTCTTATGATTATAATTCTGTAAAGCCGTCGGGATCATATTTTAATCAACAAACAACCTGACAAATTGCAAAAAACGTAGGAAAATTTGAATTTAGCGGGTTACCTTAGCGCATCCCCCTTAAACTTCTAATTCTCAAATCAGGAAGCAGGTGTTAGTGTCACTTACTTTCTATAAATTGTGTTATTATTAATTGAGTAATGGCCACTTTGTCTCTTCTTTATGTATGCATGTAGTAATGTACTTAGTAATCATTTAACTGTCCTGTTGTGTGTAATGTTGTGCTATTTATTTTATGTGCACGAAATAATTACATCTCATCTATCAAACTATTCCAACAACTGGCACGTCCCTCTTAGCTGTCGAATATGTCACGTGGTGCCAAAATGACAGATCAGATGCCAATTTGTTGCGAATTCTGGGTGGTCTCGCCCGAAACGGCTTGTCTGATTAAAACAACGATATCTCCTAGACGATGTATGGGATCTGCTTAGAAGTTATGTCGTTGGAATTGTTATAAAATTACCTAACAGATTATGTATGACTTAGTCCAGTTTTGCCTTGTAATATATTAGTTATTCTAATCTGTAATCAGGGTGAGGACATTTTCCCAGTTTCTTGTGTAAAGCTCATTATAATTAAAAAAATAAACCAATATTTCAACAAGTTTTTGTTTGATTCAGATATAAACAACTTAATTCACATTTATCAATCAAAAGAACACACCTCCCGATACATTTTTTTCATCACACAAGCATAACACTAGCTTGACGTCATTTAGCGTACGGTGTCGGAACAAAAAAAAGGGTATTGATTACACTTCGATTCTGAGAACGCTTTAAATCTAGTGGCTTGGGATTATAATTTATAATAATAATTGGTACACATACTTATCAGAGATAGAGTCTCAGCTGTTAGAAGTGTTTAGTTTAACAGTGTCGGCTAACCAAAACAAACAATTGAAAACATGCGCAAAAAATATGCTGTCATACTTTGGATCACAGTTTAAATTCTGTTGCTTAAATGTTAATTCCAATGCTGCTTAACAAAAACATTACAAAAATCAACAACCAAAACAGACAAAATTTCACAAAATACTCAAGTACATGAACAAGGACGAAAGAAAATGAATACGAAATGGATACGGAAAATATTGTAACATCTGAACAAGAAAAAATTAGTACACATTAAAAATGTTTTATGTACTTGTACATATTATTCAAAATTCAAAATTCAAAAGTCATTTATTCAAACTAGGCTGAGAATCAGCACTTTTCGAACGTCAAAATTACATAAGACAGTCCCCCAAAACGCAATATTATTATTATTTTAAGTCTTTTAACGTATATATTACGAAAATACATATGTAAAAAAAAAACATTAAAAGCTATTTCTTTGCAAAATCTTTATCAAATACACATTCTTGGAAATAAAACCTGTTTATTACTTACCCATCCATGATTGACGCTGATTTATTTCCTTTAAATCTTTTAACTTCACTCTCACTATAACTTTTATGACCACGCACGACGTTCTCGGAAACGGACTGCGGGGGGTATTCAATAAGTCTATGCCAACCGTAATTGGCGAGTTTCAGGTAAGAAATAAGCAATTTTATGGCATCCTTGTTTAATTGTCTACACTTTTGTGCAACTTTGAGCATGATTTGTTTTAATAATCTGTAGTAATACGGTCAAAACAAAAGTCTGTCGCCAAATGACTGAACTTGATGTCATGACAGATGGGGTCCGTTTTGACAGATCTCCAAATCAGTCATCCTGACAGTCAAGGGGATTTCTATTTCTAAACTAACCTTCTGAATTAATTCACACCTTGTGCTAGCGAAGCGCCGAACCATCGCAGCATGATAATACTGGATGCCTATTTATGGTACAATGAGCTCTTAGTGTAATGCTAAGCTTATTTTGTGAGGGTAAGCAGTTTAAGTGGTGATGTAAAGTGGTGGAGGGTGGGGTGGTGGTGATGAGTTATGTAGTACCATGATAACCATTATTGTGCATTATCTTTGTCACTTACGCCAGTGGCATTGATGACGTTAAGTGATCATGTACACTGTCTTGTACAGTAGGTAGCTTGATTGGTCAATAGCCTGATAAACAGTTAGTAATAGATTTAAATGTTAACTTTAGTATCAATGTCACTAAGTTTGCTAAAGATAAGTACCTATAATAATTTCCAACTTGTTTGCTCTATTCTAGACTTATATCTAAAAATTCTATAAAGTTCGATTGTGTGGCTTTAAATATGACTCAATATCATATATAGTATATTTTTAAGACCGCTGAACCAAGCTTTATTATAAGTAAAAAATATTTTTAGAATCCTAAGAGAAAGTTCCTTCAAATTATATCTCACACGATTACTGTTAAAAAAAAACACTGAAATTTTGTTTGTGCTTTAATTTTGTTAGGATCCAACTAAATAAAAAACTAAACCAAATATATCTATACTAAATAAATAAATAAATATCGAAATTGAAAAAAATTGAAAAATATCTGGCCATTGACTTGTAATTTGTGTGCATGTCACCGAGGCCTAACATCGTCTCAAATTATACAATTTCTAGGTTGCATAGATCTTGAGGAAAACCTTCATGGCAGACGGACAATAACATGATCTTATAAAGGTTCCATTTCCTTATTAAGGTACCTCAAAAACAGCTCTAAACACAGACCACGGGCACATTACCCGCTGCACATCCCCCGATATATTCAAAATACATTTCCGATGTACAACTAAAGTTTTCCAGCGGTTTTATTCGCGAATATAAATTCAAATTGAGTGGGAAATGCCGGTCTCTAAAAGGCAACTTCACGGTACCGAAACGGTTTTGAACACTACAATACACTGTTTTGAACACTACATTATACTATTCTATATTGGAAGAAGGAAAATTTTATTTTCTGCATTTTACACTTTCGACTGAGATGTGTGATAATGTGGGGGGGGATTGGGGCTTCGGAGTGTTATGGAGCAGTGAGATCGTGGGGTAGTGGACAGAAATGATACGGGAATATTGAATTTGGTGAAATGAAACCGTGAGGAGAGTTTTGCCGTGTAGAGGCGACTAAGGGATTACGTTTAGATAATGTTAGCCTTAAGATCATGGAAAGATGCTGCCTTTCATTCTCAAAATAACCTTTTTAACACACTTCTGGAAAATTGCTTACATCACAGATCATACGCTACAGATCATACGTCGGAGATCATACGCTACAGATCATACGTCACAAATCATACGCCACAGATCATACATATTACACAGGATGGCAGGGACAACGACGCACAACCTTTTCATAATGCACTGAATCCCTGGTGAACCAGCTAACCAGGAATTCAGTACATGATTTCGAAAGTCCCTAAGTACTAAGTATATTATTAAATTTTAAAAAATCCGTTCCTAACATTTTGACTACGTAGGTATTGCATACTATGAAACAGCAGATTTTTTTTAATGTCATGCGATATATTATTTCTACGCTAGGGGGTCTAAAATCATGTGTTGAATTCATGGTACACGTGCAACGTCACAAGAACACACATTATAAGACTACACATACCCCCCCACACACACACCCTTACAGAAACCCTTCTCATACACCAGACCACTCACCATCCCACTCATTAGCCATCCCTCATTTTACACACATACTCACACATTCTTAATCGTAGTTTAATCAGGACATCATGGATTAATTAACACACATAAATAAAGGTATTTTTTGTACTCGAAGTTACGGTAGAACACTGACTCCTAAGTCACAGGTTTCCCGTAGTTTAGGAGGCAGGGTTTTTCACTATTTGTGCAGCCTTTTTCCAAAATCCAATGTACCTATGTGAAATATATGGTATGGTATACGAAGGTATTTAGTGTCAATAAACTTATTATTATTATTATAAAACGTTGCCCCACACTAGGAATTTCTCCTGTATCGTGGGTGCGTTTACAAACATTTAAACTCACATACACAAACAGCCAGACCAGAAACAACTAATTGTGGGTCATACAAATATTTGTTCCGTGCGGAAATCGAACCCGCAACACGCAGCGCAGCAGTCAATCTCTTAACCACTGCGCCAACCATGTTGTCAAATTATATACTAGTCAGAAAGGTGTGATTTACTTTCAATCTCAGCTCTGTACTGAACTACTTAGATTAAAAATATATCAATATAGATCGCAAAAATCCCACCGTCATGCCTTTTTATGCCTAAAATTTTAGTGTAGCAGACTCAATAGAGATACAACTAGGTATTATTGTTTCCAATATAACATTTCGTGTTGCATACAATACCTACATAACTTTATTAAATAAAGAAAGAATTTACAAAACAATACTTACAACATGATTGCGACAGTTTCACAAAAAAAAAAACAACTCGTAAACTCATATGAAATCCGTCTGGGAAAAAAATAGCATTCATAAGTTCATTTTTCATATAACATTGTTATAACTCTCAAGTGCTGTGCCGTGTTTCTGCTAGTGATGTGACAGCAGTATCCGCAGCGCGGCTATTTGAAGCGAATAAATAAGTTGCGGAGTATTTACTATATTTTATTTATAAAAAAAAAACGTTTGTGTATTTTCTTCTTTGAGTTTATCTTTATTCAATGTTACTATGCCGTTCTTGGAATAAATTTTCATCTGCACAAAAATACTTGATCGTTAATGTTAGTGACAATGATGATTAATTTGATGATGAGATGATTTTTGTTGGTTATGATATAGATTAAATAATTAAGGATACAACTTAAAAATTCCTTAATTATGATTATCATCTTAGTTCTAGAAAATTTCAAGATACCTGAGTGAATTTACGTTAGAATTCTGGGTTGGAGCCTTAAATAACCGCCCTTCTCCGAATCATCCGGAAATATCCGCCACTACATCACTAGCACTAGTGTCGGGGCGTCGCTTGCCACTTGATGCCGGGTCAACAGTTTAAAACAATAACGCCAGAGGGTGCCACTGGGAACCATAAATACAATATAGCGGCAACGAATTCTGTATTATTTAATAGGAAAATATCCATTTGTATTATGTCAGTATTTTTTTTGCTGAGAGAGAGCAGAAATTATTTGAACAACGATACAAAATAACATCGTATTTTTTATGTTATCTTTTAACATAGTAGATACATGACTAATATTTTTGAATTATATTAAGTCTTTGCAAATAGGCACGCCGAATTAAGAGACATATTGTTTTGTATTTAAGTGAACATGTTAGTATTTCGGAATAAAGGTGTGTATTATTATAAGACTAACTTTTGTACAGTTTGCAATAAATGTTATGACTTTGGCTTAGGTTTGGATAGTTATGGTAGTAGACATGACGAAGTTCTGAGTTTTTTTGTCCAGAGTAAACTCAGAACTTTTTTCCCTTTTTCCCCATCCGTAGATACCTTTATGACTTAGCTGGATAATAAGCAATTCAAGAAGACAGAGGTGACACGATATAAGGCAATGTCCTCTTTTCCACATATAACAAAAAAGTGCGATCATGAACCCTATCAGCCGTGGCAATTATTGTGTTTTTTTCCTTTCTGCCCTAAAATAAGATTTTAAGAACATCCAATGTTCATATTTGATTTAGTTTTGCGCTTAATTTACAAAATTATAATAGAAATTAAAGTAGTTTTTTGGATTTTTGATGTGGCTTTCACCATCATTTTGAGAATAAATTCCGAAAGGTTTATGTTTTTTCATTAATATTATTGCTCTCTCTTTTCGTGTGGTTAGTAAACTAACCTGGTGTTAGAGTTTTAAAGCCGCCCACGGGCCTCTGACTTGGCTTCACATGCCGTCGAGAAATATCTCTCAGACATGCCGGTTTCCTCACGATGTTTTCCTTCACCGTATTTATATTATTGCTTAAAATAAAGAAATCTCTACCGTTTGGTCAAGTCCAAAAAGATTCAAAAACAGTGCAAAGCAGGGGCGGGTTGCTAGTACGACATCAAATAAAACAAAAGCCACTTCATGAGCCGGCAAAAACTCAAATTTATTGTAAAAATTCAAAACAGTTCAGAATCTCCATGAACAATAAATTGTTTATTTCGTATATGAAGTGATCGGATGAAAGCCTTGCTAATGAGCGGAGATCATTTACCTAGTGGAGTGCCCCTAACACCCGGCTGGAGTGGAACTTCACTTTATTGCTGTTTTGTTACTTTTTATTACGGAATTATTGCTGCTAGGAACGTTTTTTTAAATCGCCGTAACATTTACAAAAAGTATTTTATTTAACAAAAATAAATTCAGGGACTGACCTATTTTTCAACCTCTAAAATGTAATTACTGTTATGAATAGTTCTGATCGAAAATGCCTGAGATTGTCCACTTCCAATAGCCCTTAGAATAGAAAGGATTTATGCCTAGATAATCACAACTTAATACAATTCTTAAATTCCTATATACGCTGACACACAACGCACTACCAAAACCGCTGGGTCTAGAAACATGAAATTATGCTCAAGAGTTCACAGTGACAGTGAGCAATAAGGAAGGATTTAAAAAAAAATACCCTTAAGGGGCTAAATAGGGAATGAAAGATTGTAATTTTGGCCGATGAGAAATCCCTTCGGGCATACGAATTGTTGCATAGAAACATAGGTACTTTTTATTTGAAAGACAAATCCCGCAAGCCTATCCAACAACTAGGCAAGTGGTAAACCTACCCCCACACACATATTAAAATGTTTAAAAAGATCTCGCAAATCAAAATGCCAAACATTTACAAAACAAGAATGCATAATTTAAATATTACTTTTAAAACTAAAACAAAACATAAACGTAACTCTCAGCCGCCACTCGTAGCTCCAGTGATTACGCTCTCGAGCGCCCCCTGCCGTTTATTGTTGGAGACTGTTGACACGTTGCGAGCGCTGTGCTCAACTCGCGAAAACTCCATTGTATAATTATGTAACATTGCTCAAGTGAGTCTTGTTTTATTTTTTGCAGCTTTTTTTTAATTGTCTCGGTGTTTTGTTTCGATATTTAGGTTGTGACCTTTTTTACGTGGTTGAGAAATGGTGCGGTGGTGTGATGAATGTTGTACAGTTTTGTGGGTGTATGTTTTTTTTTTTATTGTAACTGTGCTGTATAGTTTTGTCAGAGTAGGCGAGGAGAAATAAAAGTGGGTAGGCATATTTAAGTGGTACCAAGCCTTTGCATGTTTTTTTAGCTGGTGTTGTCCTTACCTTTCTTTTTAAAGCACAATGTTAATCCACTTGAAATGTTAATTTTAAGATTATAACTCATTTCGGCTTTCTTGCGGCTTATGAGGTGGCCCCACTTTTTACCCGACAGAGGGTAATGTTTTTCGAGAGTATGTATTATATGTCTATTTCTTTGGCACGTTCTGTAGCCTAAACGGCTTGATGGATTTTAACATACTATACTATGTTCAAATTTATGTCGCTAGATTCGTCTTAATTGTGGTAGTGACATAATAGAGAGTGGCTTTATAATAGTTATATATTGCATCTGCAAATACAAAAAGAGAGGGAGGTTTATTTTTAGATAAATTACAACAATAATGAGATAAAATAAAATTTAGTAATAAGTCCATTTCAAATATTTATATAAATAAAACTAAAAACGGTCTAAATTGACGATCATTCAGATGTACCTAACCCGTCAGGGTGGTAAATTTGGCACATATTTACCCACAGATAAATAAATAAATATGACAACTACATAGTAAATATTTTTTACAGTCCTTTAAGCATAAATTCGCGCACGAATGACGTTGACCTTGAGGCGCTGTTGGTAAACATTTGTGAAACTGACCATGTCATCTTGCTACAGAAATTAGAAACTTACGGCATAAGGGGAAACGTACTAAATTTTATTCAGTCATACCTTACTAATAGAAAACAATACACAGAAATTGAGAGAATTACACACAGTCTTATAAAACATTGCCAGTAAATTTGTTTAAAAAAAGATGCAAAATTTATTAACAGACAAATGTTGGTAAAATATAAGCGACTTTTTGAATGACGCTACTATAAAGGCACTTGGAGTAAAGTGCCTTTAAAAATTTAGTTTTAGTTTGTAATTTAGTTTAAATTTTATTTTTTATATTTGTACGCCTTACGGGTGAAACATGTACATACGAAATTTTGTGACATCCTGCATGCTTAATTTGCATGTATACGCATATTTAGACAAATAAAATTATATTAATCTTTTATCTATATGAAATTTATTAAAAAGAAATACGATGGTGGCGTTAGTTGAAGGTACAGCTACATTTAATTTTATAAAAGAAGAAGAAATGATCAAGAATAATAAACATTTGAGGCACAAAACCACAAGTATGATCCCACGTACAAAAAAACATGGGATAAAAAAAAACAAAAATATTACATCCACTAAATCAAAGTGACCAATCTCTTCCAACATTGGCGAATCGCAACGAGTACACCCTTTAAAAACGTTAATTAACGAATAAAACGTAACGTGGAAATAAACTGCACAGCCCTAGAGCGTGAGGGCATTAAGCGCCATTTCACTCGAATTTAGGGTTGACACGCGTCAGAATTTTATTCCTTGTTGTATTCTTGGCAAGTTATTGGGGGTAAATTTGTAGAAATTAAAATGGTGGAGTTACGTTATTTTATCCCTTTTTTAAAAGAACCAGTGAAATGAAATTGTTTATTGTATAAATAGGGCATCACAATCACTTTTACACGTCATATTATAAAATACTAAAAATATAATAGCTAGATGAGGTCGTTATTATTGAGTTTCTAATAATTAATTTCAATCTGTATTTTTTTTAAACTTTCCTTAGTGTTTATTTGTACTTTACGCAAGTCTGTTCTACTTTCTTAGTCTGATATAATTCAAACTCAAACTCAAAGTATTTATTTCAATTAAACCATTTACATGGCTAAAATACGAACAGTGGCAAGTGGCTTATCAATTAAAGTCCGTGACTGTGAAGACATGGAAAGAAAAAGATCCAATAAATCATAATATACCAAAGTTCAATTTTGATTATATGCGTGACTGTTTCAGAATATTAATGCAAATGAACATACAACTTAGGGAACCTCCTCTTAAAAAAATACTATCTAGGTATAAATAAGCAATCATTATCACTTTTGGGAAAATAAAAAAACTGCAGCTGTTTGTTTAGTTTCAAAAAACCATTTTTTTTTCTAAAAATCATCACGACTGCCCTCAAACTTCGTTCATGTATGGCGTAACATGAATGTCACTCACAGCCGAGTAAATTACTCAATTTTTTTCATAACGCTGACATTTAGATACTCGTTTACATAAATAAGTTATTTACATAATTTCAAAGAAATTCTAGAAGGTACTTCGAGTCTGAAAGGAACCTTTTTACATAAAAGTTGTGTAACCTTTTTACACTTAGAAGTCTTATTGCGTAACACAATCGTAATGGCTTTTCTTGAGACTGTATTACATTATTCATGACGTCGATCTATGAAAATGAATAGAATATTTTTTGAAGGCAAGAACCAATTATCTGTGAAGTATTAATTTTGTCATCACCCCGTCGAATATGGCGCACTTAACGTAGGAAAGAAATGTACACTTATTTCTTTACAATCCATACTAATATTATTTATAATATCTATGTGAAAGTAACTCTGTATGTCTGTTAACTTTTTTCACGCCTTTACAGCCAAACGGTTTGCGATGTTTGGCACACAGGTACGCCATGACCTGGGTTAGGATATACAATACTTTTTATCCCGGTAGTCCGTACATTCGTGCGAAAATTAGTGACATCCACGCGGATGAAGCGGCGATAAAAAGCTAATAATTTCATATGATAAAATATTCTTGAATCATTTGGATTTTATTAGCTTTGTTTTATAAAATATAAAACAGTCGGGTAAAGAGTCCGATAATTGTCGAGAAACCTTTTGGTTTTATTTCAGACCCCACACTTAACACTTTTGAAGGAAACTTGGTGCAAAACCAAAAATTATTAAGCTGAGTTGGTACGGTGAACAGGATTGCGCAACACGCCTGGCCATTTATCATATAAAACTTCACAAAACAAATTCAATTCTAATCTAGCACAAACGCGCGACAAAAACGCATAGCATTTTTTTTTTCTACTAACACGTCATTTTGTATCACACAAGGATACAAATAAAGTCTTAAAATTTGATAAATATGTGCGAATCGAATAATCAATTTTAAAAACGTTTGAGTTCACGTTACGTTAACTCTGCGCTTTCGTGCTAAGCCCAGAGTTCTCACAAATAGCACAACACTACCATTGACAAAAGATACCTACTTTAAAATAAGAGTCTATTTCTCTCGGCCATTATTTCTCGAGCTATAAACAGAGGGGCGGGCAAGACCTCTGACCACTTGTACTATTTTATGGGCTGACGTTAAATATCTCTGCTCCAGTGAGTTCCCGGGATCTGCTTGCTGTTCTTACGAATGAAAGTCAGTGGCTTAAATTACTTAGAGAAGCTATGGTGGCTAAAATTGAGTCTGTTGTGAGAAATAGTGGCTAGCTGTATCTGTGCAACTGACTAGTTTTTGAGATAAGGTTCTGTTTGAGTCCAAATCTTATTACGGGCGAAATGATCGCGTGAATGCCATGACAGGTGATTTGAAAGAGGTAGCTTTTTTTGCAATTTCTATTGTGAATCAGTGGCAACTGAGCTGAATGAGAAAATCATTAAGATTTTTCATGTTGTGTGGTTTGCTGTAATGATAAAGATTGGATGCGAAATCTGACCCCAGTAGCACACCTCCGCTGCGAATCGGATGCGAGTAGCGGAACATGACGCGAGTCTATTGAACTACTGCGGTTTCGCTGCTACGGTTTCGCGGCGGAGGTGTGCAACCGGCGCGTGAATATTATAATTTTCTCAAAATATATTGTTTGAAAGTACAAGTGTTAAAACTCTCAGTCTTACAAAAGGGTAAATATTGTTTAAAGAAAATCCAAACTACCAAGTCTAGTAACACCAACAAAAATTCAGATAAAAGTTTAAGAAATAGACCTAAAAGTCCCAAAGAATAGTTTAGGAATCCTAAACACTTTCACACACGGGATTCGCACAGTAATGTACCAAAAACTTCTAAACGAATGCTTTATAAAAACTTTAAATATTTTATATGAAAGGTGTTCATCCCTGGGGACAGTAAAAAGGTGCCTAGTTAGCCCCCGGGCGGTAGATATCTCAATTACTTTTGAAATAATCGTAAATTTTTCGATAGAATTGCCCACTTGAATAACACTGTGAGTCTGTGACATAAGTTTGGGAGATTAGAATTTTTGCACAATTCTATTCTTATCTTATCTTTAAAGAGATAGGACGAGAGTGAAAATGGTTCTACCTATATATTGCTAATTCTTAAATGAACAATTTCAAGAATTATTTATGCAATTAATTGTTTATTGCAGTCGAAGATAGTAAGATTTACAAACAAAAGTAGGCTTATAGCACTTAGCACATTCTAATATAAAAAGGCATATAAACGCATATTTAGTCTGCAGTTTCAGGTTGTGAAATGTCCACAGCTGTTTTTTAAGAAGTGTCAAGTACGGACAAATCGTCCAAAGTCTTCCTATATGTACACATGCAACGATGCTGATCAGCTCTTCTATACACGGTGTGATCGGGTTTTCAAGACCAAATTTGGTTTCGCTAGTCATCAGAGAGCTCACGAAAGGAAATAAAATGTATTACTACTACCAATTATATTTGTTTTTACAGATGGGAACCCAACACAACCATGTGGTCACGATTTCCACACTCAGAGGACGTCACCCAAAAACCAATTAGACACCACCACCAACAAGCCGCTCGCGAAGTTGGGTCACTGTCGCCGGATACGATGAAGAGGACTATATGTATATAATACTAATAACTTCCCAGCAACAAGTGACCAATCAAAACAGCGGAACGTATGCCTCAGTAGATAAAGATGCAGTTCTTTATTCCAACGGCAAGTCACGTCCTAGAACCCCACGCAACCAAGCAGCAAAGCAAAAAAACTTCATTAATTAACCATCAGGTACACAAACATAAAACATATCACTCGAAATGTGAAAAACTGAAAAGTGTCATTTATTTTTATATACAGCAGTAATATAAAATTTTCGCGGGAGGAACCGGGTCGCGAGATTACTTTGTAAACAACTTTATCCTGATTTATGAAAGAAGTTTGATATAAATAATTTTTTTAGAGGCAAAAGTTACGGGGAAACCAGGTGTCTCTTAATATATTTTTTATGAAAGCCTCCCTCCGGCCTGGTAATGCAATTATGCAAATCTGTAACGATTTAGAATTTAGTCTCACGATGACACGCGATCTGACGCCGGAGTTGAAGTGCTGGCGAAGTTTTTTCGGATGTCTTTTTGGTGGGTAGTTGTACATTTTATGTTTGGTTTGATGCGGATAAAAGTTTGGGATAATGAAATGATGTTGTTATCGAGTTATGTTTTGGTTTCGTCGCTACTGGATTTTTCCCAATATATTTATACATGGACATTACTCATATCGATGTCGGAAAAGAGCGTGAAGAAACATGGACTGATAGTTAAAATGTTGGGAATATCGTATAATTTTACAATGTTTGTAAATAATTATGTGAGCACCATGCATCTATCACATAATTAATCTGTTTTTCCTTCAATTCTCATTCTTTTTACCTATCGTGGTATAGTAATCTTATTCTGGGTGCATCGTCTTCACATAAAATTAAATAATTAATGTATACAAGATATTGTGAAAACATTTTAAAAGAGTAACGTTGGAGTTTCTTGCCTATTCTTCTTCATACTAAAACTACCTTTTAGAAGGGGCGACTAGAATCAATTCTTTTTTTTTGTAAAGTTTGACGCTCAAATTTGCCTTTTATGTGCCTAATTGAAATAAATTATTTGACTTTTTTAAAAAAAAATTTATGTGTCTAAAATTGCCAACCCGTTTGAGTAAGCGTGGTGATCAATGCTCGTGCCTTCTCTACAGGGTGTTTGGCGCATGGACCGACACAATTTTTTCAGGAATTTGGGAGGTCATTAGCTAGGTTCTACCCATACACCCTTTGTCCCAAATGTCACGGTTGGTTACATATGATTATTTTTTTTAAATGAAAAAAATTCCCAAAATGTGTCCTTTAATTTGAAATAACTTTTTTGTTTGTGGGTTTAGTGGCACAAAACAAATTTTGTTGCATTCTCCAAAGTCCTTTAAATCTAAAAACATCTTTGTTTTATACAACTGGTTTCAAGAAAATTCCTTACAAGCTTCCAAAGTTAATTTTTGTATTTAATGAATGAAATTTTACAACTTCTAAATTAATTATAAAAAAAACTAAAAGCTATTTTGAACTTAGCTTTATTTTAAAAAGTTCTGTAGTTGATACCCTTTCTAACGGTATGCTACATGTCATAGAAATTATTCATTTATGTTGTAAAAATAAGGGATACTACTATGCCACGGCCGAACCGCACAAAACCATGGAACCAGTTTGAACGATACCGTCGCGTCAATGTAAGCGCAGGTAAAAAGTTCGTCTCTTTCTTGCACATGTAAAATGATTTTTGTCTTTGTCTAACATTGAGTTGGACGTTCGGGATGTGACAGGTACGGTGCAGTCAGTTGAGGTCTGACTATCTCTGCTGTTGGAAGTGCCCGTGTGTTTCACATTCTTCTCTTTTTTTTCATTGAGTTTTGTTTGTTAAATCTTGTTATTGTTATTGTTTTTTCCGCATTTAAACTGTTTTATTGTTGTGTTTATCTTCGGTGTTGATAGTAAAATGCCTACCTTCAGTAACGAAGAGTATGCCGACATGCTACTCGCGTATGGCAGGGCTAACTGCAATGCGCGCGAAGCGCGAAGAATTTATCAGGAGCGATATCCTGATCGACGTATACCACACCACGAAACCTTCTCTACAACCTATCGACGATTGAGAGAGAGAGGAAACCTAAATCATCAAGAACCTCGAGTGAGTGCCGTGCAACATAATGTAGCCGTAGATGAAATGATTCTTCAAGCTTTTGATGAGGAACCTACAACAAGCATACGAACTGTTGCTGCAAGACTTAACTTAACAGTATGGAAAGTCTGAGCGGTTCTTCGGGCAGAAGGGAGGCATGCATTTCATTACACCCCTGTTCAAGGTAAATAACACACCAGCCCTTTTTTATTGTAACAAAAAACCCGTTTTAACCTATTTCAATTTTCAATGACTAGTTATTTCGTCAAGTAAAGATACTTTTTTTTTTCGTGGTAAAATCATCAAATGAGTCCTCCCACCCCGGGCAGGGCGGGAGGGACTGTCAGACTTGTACTGACTAATATCCACAGTGTTCCTTCAATAGCCCTTTACGTTCCGGGGTCACGGTAATAAGTCCCGCGACCAAGTAAAGATACTTAATAAATTTTTAGACGTTTGATTTTCTTTGTTTCACAAGTTATTTATTCATGTTTGAATTTTTTTTAAGTTATTTCCAGAAAAACGAAAATATTTTGTGGTATTGGCAGTACCTCAAGGATTTTTTTTTGTTTTAGGGCTCGAAGATGGTGATAATGCTAGACGGCTGGATTTCTGCAGATTTATACTGCATACAGACGTCGAAGATGGCAACTTCTTGAAAAGAATTTTGTGGACCGATGAATCAAATTTTAGCCGTGAGGGAATAGTGAATCTCCACAATCTTCACCACTGGAGTCACAAAGACCAAAATCCTCGCGTTAAAAGGCAGAGTTCTTTTCAAAGAAAGTTCAGTGTCAACGTTTGGGCTGGTGTTATTGGACGCAATCTCATCGGCCCATATTTTTTGCCAGAAAGGTTGAATGGAGACATTTATTTAAATTTTTTAATCAATGATCTACCCGAACTTGTTGTGCCAGTTTTGGAAGAAGGTGTGCCGATAGTTTTCCAAAATGACGGCTGTCCAGCACACTACCAACTGAACGTGCGAGAGCATTTAGATAATGCCTTTCCAAACGCATGGATTGGTAGAGGCGGCCCTATTCCGTGGCCCGCACGGTCCCCAGACCTGACACCTTTGGATTTTTACGTCTGGGGACGTGCAAAAGAATTGGTTTACCAGACAGAAGTGCCCACTAGGGAAGTTCTGATTGAACGAATAACCGGCGCGTTCCAAACTATGAAAGAAGAAATGCGACTACGTACAACGACAGTTGAAATAAGAAACAGATGTCGTGCATGCATACGAAATGGAGGAGGTCAATTTGAACAAGATTTATAACTTTTTATTAACTAGCCTATTCTGTCCCACTGCTGGGCAAAGGCCACCCCCATTACTTTCCACCTTTCCCGGTGTTTTGCCTCCTTTTTTATAACTTTAGTTTAATAAAAACCAAATAACCTTAAAAAGTCTTTTTCTTAACCCTGACTCTCCTAACTAGTATTTTGACTACATAATGAATAATTTCTATGACATGTAGCATACCGTTAGAAAGGGTATCAACTAAAGAACTTTTTAAAATAAAGCTAAGTTCAAAATGGCTTTTAGTTTTTTTTATAATTAATTTAGAAGTTGTAAAATTTCATTCATTAAATAAAAAAATTAACTTTGGAAGCCTGTAAGGAATTTTCTTGAAACCAGTAGTATAAAACAAAGATGTTTTTAGATTTAAAAGACTTTGGAGAATGCAACAAAATTTGTTTTGTGCCACTACACCCACAAACAAAAAAGTTATTTCAAATTAAAGGACACATTTTGGGAATTTTTTTCATTTTAAAAAAATAATCATATGTAACCAACCGTGACATTTGGGACAAAGGGTGTATGGGTAGAACCTAGCTAATGACCTCCCAAATCCCTGAAAAAATTGTGTCGGTCCATGCGCCAAACACCCTGTATATGAGAAGAGCCTGACCTTGCAGCGGGACAGTAATAGCTAGCATTATTATTGTATTTAAACCGTGGATGGGTGACCATCCATTACATGCTCAGCCCACTTCGTGCCTCGGAAAGCACGTTAAGCTCTTGCTCCCTGCTGCCATTCGTACATCTTTGACATAGTCGTTACGGGTAGTCAGAAGCCCGAATTTCTAACAACCTGTCTTACCAAGGGGTATCGTGTTACCCAGTAACTGACTTGTGGTATTCAGATAGGCCTTATCTTCCTCCGGTTAACCTGGAAACTGACCTCAACATAGTTGGGAATTGGCTAGGCAGACAATATTATATTGATATATGAATATTTAATCTTTAGGAGCATGAGGAACAGGTTATAAAGTTCACTCATCCACCATAGAAAAGGGAGGATCCTCCGACCAGACGGGTGTTCTGCCTGGCGGGCCGACTGCCCGACTGTTGATGTCGGATAGTCTTATATATGTCGTTCGCGCGGTAAACTCTAATTGCGCAATGCAGGATTTGTGTGACGTCATGTGTTTGATGCGTAGTTCGTATGTGGCGGTGTAACCGCTACAAATCCAGTAATTTCTCTTTGAGTTTGGTTTGATAAATGAATATGATAAATGATATGTATTTCTCTAAAATGTTAAAAAAAACACTTTTACACGTCAAAAATAAATAATGTTTTTAATACTAGATGAGTTCGGTGTTTCTTAACTGACTACTCTGAGGAAAAAGACCGAAACAAAGTCTGAGGTTACAGTCTCTTTTAAAGTCCGCACATAGTCTTGGTCAGGCCTTGTGATAACCATGCAAGTGTTCTTTTAAATAAAAAATCACATGGATTTGATTGGACCTGTCCAGTGCATTTGTCAGTAATCATGTAGCTTAAGCTTAACGAGCTCAACGACAGGCCACATAAAGTGGTCCTCATATTCACAATAATTAAAATATTATAATAATGTTATACTTCGTAAAGTAAATATTCATGTTATTGTATAAAGGGTGGAAAAAGTCAATGGGCCCTGAAGGGACACTTTAAAACACTTAAGGGCGTTTATTCTGAAAGTTGGCAACGTCGCAAATACATGTCAAATATTTCGCTGATTTGATTAATTTGGCAATATTTAATGTATGGAAACATAAAATGTGGCTAACTAGCAAACTAGAATATTAATTATGAATTGCAATTATAACACTGAATTTGATGTTTTAACCGTTTTAGGTGTAAAAAACGTTTTTGAAAAGTTTCCAAATACTTGTTTTACATATAAAAGTAAATGTTCGGTGTTACGATATTAATTAATGCATTTCATTAACAATATTTTAGTTTGCTAGCTAGCCACATTTCATATTTCCATACAGTATTATTGCCAAATTAATCAAAACAGGTAAATATTTGACAGCTATTTGCGACGTTGCCAACTTTTAGGTTACGCCCTCTTAAGATAGATTATTTTACTTAAAGGAAGCATTCCTTTATTTTAAAAGACGACAGACGAGGGTAACACCTAATTTGTTGGAGAAATATTATCTGTAGCATAATCTTTATCGAATAATGAAATAAAAAAGTTGTTTATTTTTTTATTTTTTAGCTAGTTCGATTCCCGGTTTAGGTAAGCTTGTCGAGAAATCAGTGAAAGTAGTTTTGTTTCTGTAAGAAATAAAGGAATGTTTCCTTTTACATCTATCTTAAGGATTTAAAGTGGTCTCCCTTCAGGGCCCATTGATTTTGTCCATCCTATATATAATAATCATCAATTGTCAGGCTGTATATTTAAAAAAATCTGTTATCAAAAATAAAACTACATTCTGTATGTAAAAATTGGAGCAGCTCAATCCCAAACCTTTTTGTCCTCAATGTAATCTTTAAACTTATAAAAGTTTTTCTGGCACAACTTACGTTTAATTATTTTTATTTATTAAGGCTTAGATCTTGAACGTGGCTTGGTAGTTTATTATAAAAGCGTATACATTGTCATCTAAACAAGTATTATTTTATATTATCTATGGATATTACTGTATTTTTAAACAAGTTTTTATTTTTATGGGCATATATAAAATATTTTCATCTTGAAGAAGAAGAATATTTTCATAATATACTGAGAAGGCACAGTCATTCATTAATCTTCATAAATGTGTCTGAGAATGTCTTGGACATAATTTATAAATTGATCGCATAGCCATTTTCTGCAAAATATAGATAGTCTGAATGTTGGGACAACAGAATACCGTACGAAATAGCTAAAGTACACTAAACGGCTCTAGTCAAATTACGATTTTTTCTAGCAGCGTATTCTATGGAACTTAGCTTTGTAGACAATTTATCTATATTATGTAGACCCTACTGAATAGCATTCAAATCAAATCATTTATTTCAAATAGGCCCTTGTAAAGCACTTCTGAAAATCAACATTTACAAAAAAATCTAATTGATTCTAGTCGCCTTATTAGTTCTCAACTGCTTAACGTGAGCTTGCATTTGATTAAGATGTAAATTATCAATATTGAACCAGTGAACTACGTTTGAGATGATGATATTTACACCGTCAGTGATTTGATTTTTAAATATAAACAAAAGTGAAGTGTCACCCGAAAACAACACTTTATCATGATTAACCTTTATGAGGTAAGGCAAGTGATTAATATAGAAACAAGAGAGTTTGTCAAATAGAGAAAAGCTGGTTTTCTAGATCGATAAACTAGGTAGTAACTATTTTTCGATTAAAGAAAACTCACTTTTACAATAGCCATGATAAAACATGTCGACTTATAACCAATACATTTATTTAAAGGCTCCATTTAAACTGTAATAAAATTCCTATCTTCATTCTAAATTTACAAAAAAACCATTTTCCTTTAATAAATAAAGCCAAATAAACTCTATCCATAAATCAATACAATCGTATTTTCAGTCTACGCTCGTAGAGCTATTGTAGCAGCTCGTAGCGACACTCGTAGAGGCGCTACGCGGTCCATGACCTCGCCTGTAGCCTTTTATCGCGATTCCTTGAGTGTGAGAGTTTGCTTAAATTTGTTTGCATACATTTAATATGATAGTGGAAATTGAATAGAATGCGGATAAATAACATTTTATTATGTAAGTGAGATGTAATATTTTCAAAGATTTGCTGTGGCTGTTTTCTTACTAAGAAGTGGTAATTAAAGTTTATGATAATGATTATATTTAACACAGACTAAAAAAAGCACACAATTTTTAAAGCGGTTAAAAAAAAGTGTAAAATACGCTAGGCATAGATACTGATTTAGTGAAATAGTTGCAAAATGAATTTAAAAAAAACAATCTTTGTATCTTTCTTTTTAGGGTGGTTAGTGACTAACCTGGTATCAGAGTTTTTTTTATGCCACCCATAGGTCTCTGACTTGGCTTCACATGCCGTCGAGAAATATCTCTCTGGCATGCCAATAATAATCAAAGTATTCGTTCATTCGTTTTCTCAGATAATGTCTTTTTAATTTGTTACTGCCTTTAAGATCACCAATCCCTTCATATTGGATACTACCGACCCGCTCCTGCTTGCTCATGCAACATGGCAACATGGTTTTATTAGTGGCATTTGTGGACATGATAATTATTTAGATTTGTTACAGTTGTAATGGCAATCATGTCATTTTGTTTGAAATAGGTTTTTATTTTTATTATATTTATATATTATTAGGTTTATGTAGGTAGGTACTTAAATTATTTTCTATTTTGTGAAGAACGTTGTAGGCTTAGTGGACTGTAAATTTTTTGACCATTTTATATTTTGTTAAGTAACTAGTATTTGTTGAATGGCCTACACTGTCCTCCCATACATATTAACACTGTTATTTGAAAATATTGTAAAAGCCAATTATTTTTAAAAGAGTAACCGTGGAGTTTCTTGCCGGCTCTTCTTCATAGGAAACGACCAATTGGAACTGTGCATCTAGCTTTTGACGTTTCATAAGTGCCCATGTAGGTTTATGTGAAATAAAATATATTGAATTTTGTTTTTTATATCAATTCCTCCTAACAAACAAGTACCAAGCTTTATAGTTTTCACGACGATGGCTCTAATTCGACCACAGACTAAATGAAGGCTAATGACATTGCAGTCTGGCACTGCAATGGCACTATTAGCTCGGCCTTTATTCTAAATAAAGAAAGTATACGAGTATTTTCTCGTAAGTTAAATATTAATGTTTTATATACGAGTACATAAACCTTTTGGAATCAATTTTATAAATGATATGAAAACCGGATCAGAATCTATTGTGTAGTTTAGAAGATCTATGCGGTCATACAGACAGACACAAAACATGACTTTATTTTATACCATGTACAGATATAGTTTATGTAAATCGGACCCTCCAACTATTAAACCCACACAAGATCCTTCCTACATCACATTGACAAAGTTATTATCTTCCAACTCCTGGAACTTTATTTTATACTTTATGATTTACGTTCTAATAGCCGCTGAAATATTGCAGTACTTGAATAGGATCGACCATTAAGTTTGTTCGAGTTTAATAAGAATAACTTCAGGTGAACGACGGCGGTTGGTTCAGAATGTGTTAAGGCGTAGGTATTTGTGTTAACCGATGGAGGAAAAAGGAAACTGATTTGACTAATGTGACTGGGACACGGTGGCTTAGATGTCATAGCAATGGTGTCGTACGCTAATGATCGCGGGTTTGTATTCAATAGATTGACATAAATCTCTAGGCGGCCGTAAAAATTACTATAGTAATATTTTCAATATTAAAACCAATGTTTACACCCGTATCATACATCTGTCTATTTAATTCTTTTTTTTTTAACGTTCTTTTCCTCAAAGAAAAAACGGAAACCTTATAGGATCACTCGTGAGTCCGTCTGTCTGTCTGTCCGTCTGTCACAGCCAATTTTCTCCGAATCTAATGGACCAGTTAAGTTGAAATTTGGTGCACATAATGTATTACTGTAACTCAAACGTGTAACGTAAATAAATGAGTTTTGAATACGGGGTCACTTTTAGGGGCAAATAAGAAAAAAAAAAGTTAAAAAAGTCAGGCGATCTGGTGGTTATTCAATGGCTCATGGCGAGAACAACAGAGTTTCACCCTGGGAACGATGGATATGTTCGGGTCGTTAGCCTAAAAACAAGAAATGGACATATGAAAAGACCTGTTACAAAACTATCTGTCCTACCTATCAAAAGTGACAAAACTGCCGAACAGCAAATTACTTCCAAAACAAACATAAATGAGTCATACCTAAACAGCGAGTCGCAAAGATCACGACAATGCAAAACAGAAAAATCATGTCATCATGTAATCAGGTCATGGCACTGATGTATTTCCTAAATCCTGTCGCGGCCGCTAACACAACAAACATTGACGAGCTTCAACAAGGTCTATACTTTGATAAAGTGACCAATATACAACTAATACGCGGTGAGTGAAAGATTATCGTATACTATGACGTAAAGCCCTAGTGGCACCGTTTAACAGTATCCAGTAAATTCACAAATCATCTAGAATCCGTCTGCGAGAAAATAAAACAGAAAACACAAAGTAACATAATTTTAATACAACTACAATACTCGACCGACGAAATAGGACACTACATACAACCATATGTTGCTGAATCCACAAGGCTGACTGAATATGAGAAGCAAACATGGGGTTATCTTCGGTGTCGGTTCCATCGCACGCTCCCTGTTCGGAGTATTAGATGACGAATCCGCAAAACAATATCAAGAAGACATTGACCTGGTCAAAGCAAACGAGAAACACCTGGCACTGTTGTTAAGAAATCAGACATCCGTGATCGAAGCAGAATATAATTTACTGAAGCGGTCGGACGATGAAGTTGAAAAACAGTACAAACTGTTTTACCAATATCTGCTAAACCTAGACAAGTTAACGAACAATCTCAAGAAGGAACTGGATTCTCAAGAACTGTCTATTGAATTTGCTATGTCCGCTATTACGGCAAATAGCCTGATTGAGCATCTCAGAAACGTCCAGGAGACCCTTATAGATACTGTAACAAACATGTATAACGGCAAGATTAATTTACATCTCATCGCACCGGAACAGCTTCGAGGTGAATTGAACTTAATCTCGGGTCAATTGTCCAAGGATTTAGTCCTACCCATCACCAACACTCAAACAGAGTTGTTTCGCTTGTATAATCTTCTACGAGTAAAGGCGAAAATGACAGAACGATACCTTATAATCGAGGTAAAAGTACCCTTAATCAGCAGAGATAACTTCGAGATCTACCGAACAATACCAATACCGAAAAACAATGACGTGGATATTGTCACTCTAATATAGATAGTGCAATCCACGACGACGCACCCCACTCCGCTCCGCTCCATACTAAAGTACAGCTTACAGTACAGTAATCGCGGAGTGGGGAGAAATGTTAGCAATAAACATTCAAGAGGATTCGTACATACCAATGACGGAATCCGAAATACATCAATGCGTACAAAATGACGCGACAACGCGATTGTGTCCACTACAGAAACCCGTATACCGCATGAAGTCTGACGAGAGCTTCTGCATGAAGAACAAGAAATCTCTTCACTGCGAAACCGAACATGAAACCTGCCAAGACAAGTGGTTGGAATTAAACAATGTAAATAATTACCTATATTTTTGCTGTCAACAATGCAAAATACGTATTATTTGTGGGTATCAAGTTTCAACGCAGCTATAACACAAGGCCGGTGTCACTTAAGAACGATTGCATAATTAGTAGTGAAACTTTTGTTGTTTATCCTCAAAGGCAACAAATGAACAAAATTCAAGCCCAGGTCGACGCAGGTCCTGCAGAAATTCCTTCAATCAACTTTATAATAAATCTACCTGTACCGGATCTAAAACAACTTCACGAGAATGAGACGATAACAGAGCAGAGAAAATTACTGCAAGAACTTGGCAAACAAGTAGATCAACTGAAAGCCGCAACATCAGAAGACATCCTGTCAGATCATGCAACATACCACGATGTCCACCAATACGTTGTCATCTACCTATTAGCTGAACGCACACTCATTAAAGCAACGCGGCAACGTCACCTATTGCGCTTTGTGAATTACCATAATAACTTATGACCTTATGTGTATTTACCTTTTACATTTTATCTTAATATTGAAACAATTTCCGATGTACATTTAAGTTATCTTTGTGAGTGGGCAATGTGTACGAGCTACGCTGTACTTGCAACTAACTTGTCCTACTTACAGTGAAACGTTGCAGTTTGTTTAAATCCAACATTTGTTGTACATACCTACTTTACAACAAGTTATTTTAGTAGTAATAAAACCTATACACCAATTACTCGTTCAACATATTTAACATCCCAATACACAACATCAACATAACAATTTCACTGTTGGGCATTACAACCCCAACAGGTTCTTTACTCATAGATTACAGGAAAACATATTTGAAGTCTATGGTAAGACCATAGAATAACAAGGTAAATCTCTCAATATTATGCGTTACTTTCATTTGCAGTTGGAATGTATGGGAAAACTTGTTTTTCAACTACAATGTTAATTCTTAGGATAAATTCATCCTTACTACGGAACCCTTCATTGTGCCTGGTCCGACACGCACCTGGCCGATTTTTTTTTAAAGAAACGTCTGGCTTTCATTGTGTTGTTTATGTGTTTCATGTAATTTCTAGAAATTAACTACTCATCTTGTTTCCAAATATTTAGCTCATGACTAAGTAACTACAAAAAGACATAGAGAATGATACTGGAGCTATCTGAGCCCCTATACACCGACCATACATAAGTACGATAACTCCCAAAAGCTACACTCCCTAAACTATAATTACAAGAGCTTAATAACATTCAATATTCCATCTACCCAATTTAACTTTATACTGTACAACACCCCCTTAACACTCTCATAATGTTATTTCAATACGAAAATAACTAGTTGGTGGAAAGTTCCGGAGCTCTGGCTTAGTTCCATTAAATACAAACATGTTCCATTGTAGAGGCAGCACTTGCCTCGTGGGTTTTATCATGTGGGTAGTTCAAAAATATCTGTCATTAAATAAATAATAAAAATCTTTTCAACACACGTGCTCGTAAAGTGGCCCTTATTGAAACGCTTTTAGGTTCATAATGCAGTGTATTAAACACGCGTGCTTTTTACTTTATATTGCCGCACTAGTGTGGTAATGTGCACCAAAGATAACTATTTACTAGTTGGAGTAATGATATGTCAGTATGGAATAAGTAAGTACCATGGCCGCCTGGGATTTGTATTTGCTTTTTACCAAAGGCAAGCGCTCAAAAGTAAGTTTCTGTAAAAAAAAAAAATACCATAGGCATGCCAAGGGCGTTTAGCTATGGTAAAAAAAAAACCATAGGTAGGTCAGTGTACATGGAATTAATATGAATTATACTATTATAAATGAGCATTCTCTATTTTCTCCCAGCAGAGATTTGCGCTTTTTTTAATCTCATGAAATCTCTTGGCTACCTTATTGCGCTCGCATACAGCTCAGCGCGAATAAAACCCTCTCGAGCGTAACGACCAACACAGAACACTAGTATGATAATGTACTATTATTGCAGATCACATGATCCATATAAAAAACAAAATAAAAAACCCGTAAAAAAAAATAAGGTGTGTGGACACCTACGAGTAGATAGTCAGCTATCAGATTTTTTGTGCAGCTAGAATTAAATTTGTTTCACCCTTGATTGATTCAGCCCTAAAATACATTCGTAAATTTATTATTTTTAATCCGGAACTTTCTCAAAAATTTGTCCATTGTATACCAAGTTATCTTTAGCAGAAAATCTTAATTAACTAAACAACAGATTCCTAATAAACAATTCGTTGTGACTTCAATACAATCCGGCATCCATTTTGCCTGGATGATCCTGTTTAAAGCGGTTCCAGCTGGCTCCTTGCTATTCAGGGCTTGTTCCGATGCAGACACGCCAAATGAAACTGTCTCGGCTCTGTCTAATCTTGGGAGGTGTTACTTGGGGAACTCGAATTTCGATTTGTTTGGGTTAAGGTTTTTGGAACAAGAAACTATTACGGGTAATGAACTTATACAAGTAAAAAGAGGTCTAGAGCTCTCCACAAGTGGCACGTAAAAAAGCTGGCTAGTTAGCAAAACTAAACTGAACCCAGTGTCGCGCCGACGTCTAAGAAAGCAACATAATTATGCTTCTCTCTTTTTCGCTCCCGATGATTCCAACATACCGTCCTACTTCCACTCGTTGTTAGCTGCGCTACAGTTTATACTTTTGCAGCTATCATCGTTTTATTTGTACTTAGTCTAGTGTTATTGTTCCGATTTTTTTATTATTTTTATTATTACGTGTCATTTAATATAGTGTGACATTACAATAATATTATTCGATATTTATCTGTGTATTAAAGTGCCGTTTTTGAAGATCGAATGTTGCGTAGGTAACCTATCTACCTCTTTTTACTTACATATAAAATATAATTGATTACGGACCCTTGTTTTTCTAAAATACGGCCAAGCCCAAAAGGAAGATAACATATATTTTTCTCTCTTTATTTTCAGGTCCATTTGATAAATCATTATAAGCTCACACTGCTCCCCATATCTTGACATAATCCTTTATCTACAGTAATTTCCCTTTTAAGTATTCAACAAAAACATTCTAGAGTGAAAGTACGTGGTTGAAATAAGTCCTTAATTACTTTCAGCACTTTGCCGTAGTAGATGGCTGCTTTACTAAACTCTATCCATCATAATATTGCATAGCTGACAGGGTTGCACTTTAATAATGTCGACAAGGTTTTTAACAGTTATTCATAAAATTTGGATTAAACTATTGCCTGGCTGCCTCATTGGTTTAGTGGTCGCAAGCGCAATTTCTGAGTTTGACGTCTCGGGCTCAAAACCCGAGTCGGGAAACGTGATATTGTACTTTTACATTTTCAATATCTCACTAGCAGCTTGGAATTTAGATTTCTGCCGCGTTACTGGTACCAATATTATGTTCGTCCACACTTATATTTGGGACTTTCTTTTCGTGTGGTTAGTGACGAACCTGGTGTTTGCCTTCACATACCATGCCGTCGAGAAATATCTCTCAGGTATGGCCGGTTTCCTCGCGATGTTTTCCTTTACTGTTTTTTAAACAAACAATAAGCACATGAATTCGAGACCTATGACTGGGCAGTCCTTCGGTCACACCACTAGGCTATTAGTGCTATTAATATACTTGGGACTTAAAATATAATTGACGAAATGTGGTTCCTAATACCGCTCTGCGTATCTCTTTGGCTCGTATGTAAGACAGAAAATTACGAAATTATCTAAGTTATTTAAGAGGAACTCAGATATAAATTAAGCTTGTAGCAAATATTAAAATCGTTAGAGTAACGCGGATACTGAGAAGAGTGAGCTCACACATCCCGCATAGAAAAATAGATATGATTTTCAGTATGAGTGAGCGAGACCACGAAATAGAAACGTGACCATCTTTTGGCGCGGTCGGGCGAATATAACAATTTAATTCGCTTTTAGCCTGCCTTATATAGAGTTAGTTACAAAAAAGCTAAATGAGTATTATTATAGTATTATACTAGAACTTTTTTGGGTGATACAGTATCCAAGGGATGACGACACTACGCAAATTATTACACTTTTAGGGTTTTTTAATAATAATAAATAAATAAATGTATTTATTTCAAAGTATATGGTATTTTGAGATCTTACACTAATAATGTTCCACATAAACTACCATTGCTGGCGTAGAAAAAAAAAAAAAAGTTAAGCACATTCAAATCATCACTAAATTTATTAAAATGTCAAAAAGTAAAATAAAAATAAAAATTAATTTGTTATGTCTAAAATATAAGTTCTAAAGTCAAAGTAATACAGTGATATGGTTCCATACTTCCGAATGAAAAAATGGAACCCTGATAGGATCACTCGTGTGTCTGTCTGTCTCTGTCTGCCCGTCTGTCACGACCAATTTGCTCCGAATCTAATGAACCGATTAAGTTGAAGTTTGGTACACATATGAACTTCTGTGATCCAAACACGGACGTGTAATGAAATAAATTAATTTTGAATATGGTGGTCACTTTTGGGGGGCAAATAAACTGCACCGTGTGACATATCCAATGAAAGGGTTTACTGTGAGGGTCTCAAACATATTATATCTGAAACTACTAAGCCTAAAATTTTTGAAAAAAATAAGAAAATAGTTTTAAGTAGGTATCTACATATAGATTACAGAAAATAGTTTTAAAATAACATGGCAAATCTCTCAATATTGTGCGTACAAACTTAATTTTGCAGTTGGAATGTATGGAAGAACATGTTTTTCAACTATAATGTTAAGTTTGTTCTAAGGATAAATTCATCCCAACTACGGAACCCTTCATTTTGCGTGGTCCGACACTTTTTTTCGTCTGACACTTTGACACCGACCGTCCGACACTTTGGCTTTTATTTAAAGGCGTTATCTGGTTATCACGTGAGTGTCGACTGGCTTTTCAATCTATTAGTTCCTTATAGTAAAATAATAGGTACTTAAGTACTATTTTTTACTCTTTTTTATGCCTTGTCTTGCTGCCTTCTGGCGTTGCACAGGACATTATGATAGGTTTTTTTTTTTTTTATATACTGTTTTTTTTTGTTGTCTATGTGTGTCAAATTATTTAGTTTGAGCTAGTCTCAATTAAAACATTTTCTTTCTTTCTTTAGATGAGATAGTTACCTCAAAAGTTATAACTATTATCAAAATACAGACAATATTCTTGTCAGTGACTTAGTTGATAACTTGATACCTTCAAAAATCTATTGAAAATACTCTTAGTATTACTATTAGGTGCCTACTATACAACACATTTATCTGAAAAAGTTCAAAGAAGCTCTTCGATAGCAAGTCATCCTCGAGTTTCCTTAGTAAACAGATTTAGCGAGCATCCGGTATCGGCTGGGTGCCAACACGGCTATTGTTCGCTCCTTTTTCATCCACCCAACGATCCGCCTGATTGCTTGATTTCACTTCTAGGTATTGTCTAACCACGTTGCAGAAAACATTAGGACTTGAACTAGTTGTGCTTGTAATATTTATATGTATATAAACCATAGGAAGTTTTATTTTATTTAGTATAGTACAATACTCTTATTCCTAGAGTTACATCCTACTATCCTACTAATATTATAAATGTGAAAGTTTGTATATTTGTGTATTTGTTACTCAACCACGCAATAACGGCTTAACGAATTTCGATGAAATTTGGCGCACAGATAGTTTATAACCTGGATTAATAAATACCTAGCATACTTTTCATCGCGGTAGAATGTTCCCGTGGGATAATTCCAAAACTAGGTGAACCTGTACTATCGGAATCAGTGATTCCTCTATTTTGCAGCGAAATATTATGTTCTATTAGTTTGCTGCATGTCACGGCCTCATCGCCTGACAACACCGTCAGGCGCCCGTGAGAGGGGCCCGGTGGCGAGCAACGCGTCACACATCACGCCCCACTCGCGCTCCCAAAGGCAGCGCAGCTCCGTAGCGCGTGAGCATCACGCCATCCTGCGGCGGAACAAATGGTGATGCGCTTCCACACATCGACGGGAAGGGCGCGCGCGCGGCCGTCGGGTGCTCGGCTAGAGGAACCAGGATCTCGTACACTTGCCTTCACGCGCCATCAGTGATTGGTCGACGTACCATACTCTTGTAACGGGTCCATAGAATTTTGTAATCTTGTAACACGTCAACATAATTTTAAAATAAATAATTAGTGGATATTTTCTGTTCAAACGTATTTTAATTTGAATCCCTAAAAACCTACGCAGAGGCGTTAACACTGCATGTTGATTACTTCGTCATTGGCAGCCTTGTTACACCCATTGTTGAGTACAGGCCTCCAACCTTCTGTGCCAACCATCAAGCAATCATCATCATCAACGTAGGTACTAGAGTTTATTAAACTACTAGACACAGCGTCTCTTATTTGCTAGTAGCTCTAATTGATCCCTATAAAGCCACTCACATCCATTGTATAATAAACATAACAAATCTCTACCAAGCTGCATTGCTCGTTGTCGCAAATCTATTTAAAATAGGAACGAGCAGATACATCTCTCTGCCTACAGTGCAAATACAAAAGATGAATGATACAAAATAAAAACAATACTGACTTAAATTATAAGCTCAGACCCAGATTAGAAATATGAGCTTCCTAATTCATCTGAGCGTTCACTAAGTCAGAGGGTCGTCGCTAAGTATCCCGAAAATCTTTTTAGGATTCCTCAAGTCAAAACTACAATCACCTTTCTAAGATAAAAAAACGAAATTACGCGTTTTTTTCTTGTCTAATAATAATTTAAATATATGCCAAATTAAATCATCTACTTAATTAACTAACTAACACATTTAAAATTTGTTCTAGGTGACAGACTCAGAGATTTCAATTAAATGATAAGTAATTCATTAAAAAAGTTACGTTTTTACGATTTATTTCGATCAGGTGACCAGTGCAATAATTACGCTTGCACGTGGGATGTCATAAAATAGGTAAGTGTCACAATTTTAATTGTTTATCAAATTAATATAATTACTATAAATCGATGTATGCATTTTACTTCGAATATAGAAAAAATATGAAAATTGTTAATATCTACGGCCTACAATATAAAATAAGAACACATCGAGAGGGGAAACAAAAGGACGAATGCTATCAAATTAAAAACAGCAATTTCTATTTTCCACAGCCCACGGAACCCTATAAAAAGGTCCTACGTCCGCTTACCCTTATTTTTCCCCAGATTCTTTCAAGACGAAGTTTGTTGGACTGGGCTCTAATTAGGTGAAGAACTAAGATTGATTAGCCAGCCAATTGAATCCAGCGTTTTAAGGAAGCGTTAAAAGTGTTTTTCAAGTATTATTTTTTCCACTTTTTTCTCTGCAATTAGTTATTCGTCTGGGGCGTGTGGAGGTTTCATTTACGAAAATGTTTGAAAGAGAGTTTTAGATCTACAATTTGGGCTTGTCGGGTTTTATAGAATTGTTTTATTAAGAAAATAATTGAAATAAGTTACTGTGTGTAGGTATTTAGAGGTATGATTTAGGTTTTTTAGATTTCTTATGGCGTCGGTTGGTATTTGAATAATTTTCTGGGAAACGAAATGAAGAGTTCGATTCGCTCAGTGGCAGGTCTTCTGTGGGGGGCCTTACAGAAGGAAAACCCACTACGTGTCCAAGAACTCCACCAATGAGGCCGGGTCGGTAGGATGCCTGAGGACGGTCTAAAACATCTTCCTTAACATGTTGTAAAGTTCACTCATCCACTATTGAAAAGGGTGGATCCTCCGACCAGACGGATGTCGTGTCTGGCGGGCAACTGCCCAATGATTGTTGTCGGGGAAGTTATATATGTCGATCGCTTGGTAAACTCTAATTGGGCGATGCAGGATTTTTGTGATGTCAGGATTTGTGTGTGACATCACGTCTTTGATGCGTAGTTCGCATGTGGCGATCTAGATGCCACCACAGGTACTTGGTAATTTCAGGACTTTAATTAAAATATGTGTTAAATAAGGGACAATTTGACTGCGTTTTGCTATATTTTATTTCCAATAGACACAAAATAAAAATTAAATTGGTTAGGTACTGAATCGAGTTGCTATTTACACTAGTCGAGTAGTTTCGAGTCCCTGGATTTTAGTTCTTATGAACTTAACGTTACACAACACCACGCCTATTCCCCGAAGGGTTAGGAAGAGGTGCCTACAATTCAAAATATATTTTTTACGTTATTTTGAAGATATAACGTAAAAAAATGTTATTGTAATTTCCAATACAATGAAATTGAAAACTATCCTAACTTACACAACTAACCCTTGTTTAAACCAATAGGAGCAACTAATTCCCTAAACTATCCAGTCTCCAAATCAAGCTTCGCAGTAACCGTCACATACATTAAACTTAAACCAGAGACAAGGGCGGTGTATTCTAACTTAATCCCCCGTTACGGACAACTTGCTTTTATTATGGACAACACCTGAATAGGTGCTTAAACTCGCTTAAATTTGACTTGCCTGGCGAAGTTTAGATATTTAATTAAGGGTCAAGTTTGGCCGGCCATGATTGCGGCCGACTGCTGGAATTACGGCTTGCCTAATACATGTCTTTGTCTTTAAGATCATCCGATAAGACGAGTTAGTTTGTGTTTTTAAGTTGTAGATTAACCGTGGTTTTTTCTTGAAAATCAAATCTTTTTAAAAAGGTACCTACGTGTTTAAGTAAAGATCAATTAGGTATCCACATATAATTGTTATTGTTTTTTTAGGGTACTGTACCTCAAAAAGAAAAAAACGGAACCCTATATAGGATCACTTTCAAATTTCAAATTTAATTTTTACGTTTTCAAATTTCAAATGTATTTTATTTATTAATAATCTTGTACAATAACAGATTGGATGGTGACCCCCAAACTAGACATAATGCCTGTATTTTAGGGGTCGGATATGCAACATTTTCACAGTTAAGGGTAGGTGTAATTGCATTACAGTTGAATATAAACTAATTTTGAACTAAACTAAAATCAGTGAAATAAAAATAATAAATCAAAATAAAACACTTAAGTATACATTGCACAGTAAAATCATCAGTGTGAGATCAATAAAATAAAATATCAATTAAGTAATAAAATCGAATAATAAGTAATAATCAACAATTAGTTACTAATAAAATTATAGTCTAATCAATTAACATTAAATCAAACAAAAAGTTTAGTGTAGAGTGTAAGTATGAGTATGTGTTTTAGAAAGTGTAGGTGTGTTTGGGTTTGTGTGTGTGATGTGAACGTGGGCTTCGTTGTCTTGAACTTCGTTGTCCGTTTGTCAGTCTGTCAAGACCCTTTTCCTCATGAACGCGTAGATATATCAAAGTTTAAAATATTGTTGGAGCTGCTGAAGATTGCAAAAAATATCTTTGAATTGTATAACTTCAATCTCTTAATATTGTATAATTGCATAGCATATGTGTGAGCACTGAGACCATGTACCTTCTATAAAGCTACCATTTACTGGGTACGTCTCTCATTGACTTGATGTGCCCTGGCGGCTGAGAGTATGTCATGCTCACTCAAATGTCTCGCTGGTGGTGGCGTGTGTGTTGGATCGTTAAGTTTCCTTCAAAATGGTTGAGCTAAACGTTGCTGATCCACGCGTCATGATCGTGAACGGGCGCCATCAGTAAGGACTGGTCATATCTTATCTGCCACGGCTTATTTTAATTTTTGAATTGGTTTTATATTTTTATTACGGATGCTTTTTACGTGCACGTCTTTCTACATTGTTCTCACATGTATAAGTTTAACATGAGTGATGTAACCAATATTTTGTAAGAATATTATGATTTGAGTGTCCGTGGAGTTTCTTGCACATTCTTCTCCATAGGATCCTACGCTTTGGAATGAGCAACTAGCTTCATATTTCTGACTGACTGACTGACCCCTTGACAATTCAAAAGTGTCTGTAAATGGTTTAATTGAAATAAATACTTTGAGTTTGAGTTTTGAGTTTGAGTTTGAAACTCATCAAATACTTAGGTCTAATTGCCTTTGGTGAGAATAAAACACGCAAAAACGCAAAGGTACAACCATTTATACCGCATGTTTTGAAACTCGCAACTACTCGCAAGGGAATCAAAAACATAAATTTAAATTGAAATTATAAACATAATTGTAGTTACCGCAATGACCGCGACTTATCTTCAATATCGATTTTAGAATGAGTCCCCAAAATGAAATTTCCTCATATTTTTCATCCACCCACATGTTTCCGATAATAAACACTAGCACTACACGAAGTAGTACAACTATAGATAACGTTTTTTCGAACTTCAATGTTCAATGTGGTACTATTCATACGTTTTTCAGTCACTATTTACAGATCTGGTTCTTTAATACTTAATTAGTATTTTTGTACCAGATTTCTAAATAGTGACTAAAAAACTTTGTAAATAAATAACTTTGATAAAAAAACTTGCCATCATTCATCAGCAGACTTTTACAAAGCTGCTGCAAGGCTAGTGTAGATATTTCAGTTATACACACATCAACACGGTCTAGGGATATTTCATACTCAATTAAATAACTCGAAAAGTACTGGCCGCATTGGAATCTTTTATAAACCGATTTGTTTGTAATTTATCTCAGACTAATTCCAAATTAAAATTTTTGAAAATTCTTTTGTTTCGGTGGCATAAAAATGTCTTGATGTATAGGAGAGGGAATTTTCATTTGTGCGAAATTTAGAAAACAATACGAATTACGTTTAGTTACAGTTTTTTTTTCATTTTTAAACGAAAGATAAAGTTAAAATTGAGGTATTGTAGCCATGCAACGCCGACATTTGACGAGGGCGGAGATGTTACGAGCTGTGGGAATGCTGGAAGCTGGATCTGTTCAGCGTAATGTTGCTGAGGCCATAGGGACCCATCAAAATGTAATTTCAAGATTGTGGACACGCTATCGTGCCACAGGTGAAGTAGCGGAGAGGCACCGGGGGCCAAGTCGCATCACTACCCCCACACAAGACCGATTTTTGCAAATTACTGCGCGAGCTCAACCAAATGCAACGGCGACTCAATTGGTCCAAAGGCTGCGAGTGGAACACCAAGTGCTTGTGATTGACCAAACTGTAAGAAGGCGACTGCATGAAAGCAATCTACGCTCTCGTAGACCACTCCGGGTCCCACCTTTACGGAGAGGCAATCGTGGACGACGATTAGAATGGGTTCGGAACCACGTGGACTGGGGCCGTGAGCAATGGTCCAATGTGCTGTTCACGGATGAATCCAGGTTCGGCTTCCATCCAGATTCACGAAGGACGCGTGTTTGGCGAGTTCCTGGATGATGGAGCCGTCTCCAGAACCCTCAGGAAGTTCACCCATACCAAGGAGGAACAATTATGGTTTGGGCAGGAATTCGTCTTGGAGGACGGACGGATCTCGTTTGGGTGCGGGGCAATATGACGGCAGAAAGATACGTCCAACAGGTGCTGGGGCCCGTAATCTTGCCCCACAGAACACAAATGGGGCAAGATTTCCTGCTCATGCACGACAATGCCCGGGCACATACGGCGAGAACGGTAGCAGCTTGGTTACATACACATAATGCTAGGGCCTTAGACTGGCCTGCTCAATCGCCAGATCTAAATCCCATTGAGCATGCGTGGGATATGCTGCAAAGAAGAGCTCTGAAGGAAGTTCCTGAAAATCTGGCTACAGAAGATCAACTTTTTGCGCACCTCAGAAAGACATGGGACAATTAAATATTCCGCAGCAAGACATTGACAACCTTGTTCTGAGCATGCCGAATCGTTGCCGATGTGTTATGAACATCATGGGCGCTTTCTCAGACTACTAAATTCAAGTTTATAAACACAAATTAAATGATTTTTCTATTTTTTTCAGTTTTTACTCACAAATTAAAAGTTAATTCATATACGGTTTCCGTCTATGCTTCATTTTTTTTCCATAAAATCCTGAAATTTTAATCTAAGTACCTTAACCATTATTAAAAAATGGTAGAATATTAAATAACGTATCTTTTAAATATATACATGTCATATAAATAATTAACACATTAATAGTAATTCGCTTTTTTAAAAATATCCCTAGACCGTGTTGATGTGTGTATTATAAAATAAATGATAATATGTGTTAATATAAAATAAAGGATTACTGAAACGATAAAGAGACCTTTGTCTTTAATTTATGCTCGTCCAGCTTTCCATATTGTAATGTTATGGATTTCATTTTGCAATAAAAATACCATAACTATTACTCGATTGTCGTGATGGGTGAACTTTAACTTATAAACTTACAGGTTTGAACGGAACCCTCGGTGCGCGACTCTGACTCGCACTTGGTCAGTTTTTTTTTATATTTCAGCCAATTTTATTCTGCTACTGAAAAAAAAAAATTATGACTAGGTAATAATTCTAATTATTAAACGAAGCTTCCTAAAATACCTCCCTAAATAGCTATTTGTGTAACAGTATGATCCAATTTGAGCACTGGAATATGAAAATAATGATCGAATAAATAAATAATAAATCATGTTCAATCTCTTGTCACTAAGATTAGTAAAAGTGCTGAAATATGGGCGGCTATTAACTGGGTTCAATGATATTTAATGAGATTTTCTGAGAATCTAAATCAAATATTAGTTATTTGTTATACAAGAGTGCAAAGTTGCTTTTTAACCGCGTGTTCAATTTTGATGACCGAGCAAGCGAAGGATTCTAAAATTGAATCACGAGCGCAGCGAGTGATTCAAAATTAGAATCCTGAGCGTTAGCGAGGGAATCAAAAGAGCACGAGGTGAAAAATCTTTGCACTCGAGTGCAACACGTAACTTTTCATTCCACCTCAGCGAGGAAATGACTAAATGCAAAAAAAAAAACGTTTACAATCACAAGATAGGTACACTTTTATTTCAGTTTAGGTATTAATTACTACATTATGACAGGTAAGTATTACAGAATAATCTTTAAATTATAACAAAATAATACTAAGGTATAATTAAGAAAATTTTAAAGTAACGTTGCTACAGTTATTTAAATTGAGTGTAATATTTTTGTTTGGTACTGTAATATTGGTGTTAGTCACTTGTGTACTGTTTTTCGGTAAACTATCTGTCATACTTAATAGTTGTACCGATTCATCGGATTCCCTTGGCGTGAATGTTGGAGAGAGAGGGAGATGGTTAGGTGTTTCATAACGGCTTATTTTTGATGTAGAAGGGCCAGTACAAGGATCCGATTGAGGCTCTTTCAGTGTAATGGCTCCTACGATGCCTTCACATATTTTAGACTTATTTTGGATGGAATCCTCTATGTATCCCTCTACAACTGCATTGGACTTCCAGCCTCCGTGGCGCTTAAGGGACAGCAGATCAGCTCCGGAATCAGCCAAAAGTGTGGCTGAAGTTCGTCGGAAACAATGACCCGTGTACAACAGGGGTTCTGGAAGTTCAAGAAATGTTGCTATTTCTCGTGGGATACTGCCAATTTTATTAGTACCCATAGGCTGTCTAACACACTTTCCATTGCGATACTGTAGAAAAAATCGATTGATTGGAGTGTTAGGCGGGCGTAAGGCTTGATATTTCTCAACAATCGTTACGTATTCCTTGCGAATGACGAAGTTGCGGTCTCTTTTTGTCTTTGTATTAGGTAAATTAATTAATAGTAAGTCATCTGAATGTTTCTCAATGTTTTTGACATTAAGTTGTGTTAGTTCATTAGTTCGACATGCTCCGTTTATTCCAATAATAAGAACAACCTGTAACGTAAAGAGTATTGTAGTAGATAAATGAATAAAATTGATATGAACGCATAATTATGCCTATCAACATCTACTAAGTATACTATTTAATTGAGATTAATATACTTAAGTAGATACTGAATGTGCAACTGACTTACTTTTGCCGCCAAATATACGGAATCGGGTGCTTCGTTAAGAAACTTTTCAATATCAGATACTGTGAAAACCTTCGATTTTTTTGGTTGATGACCAGATGAGGCTCTTTTTAAAAATGCCACTAATTTAGGATAGGTATCGATATGTTTGTCTTTTTTCATCTTTATTGTTGCTTTTAGCATCGAATACGTACTCCATAGAGTGCTTGCTTTCTTGTTCTCGGATGATTCTATAAAATATGCCAGCAAAACGTTTTCTGAGAAAGTTTTGGCTCCTTTTGCTAGTCGCCACGTGTTGAACATATCGTACTGTTTTAAATACTTCTCGCGTGATTGTTGAGGGAGAAAGCTCATTTGCGCATTATTAACAGTTTCAGTCAATTCTGTTGGCGTCAAGCAAACTTCCTCGTCGCTAGAATCACTCATTTTAGTTTTTTCACTTGTTTTCAAGTTTCTTGTTTTTAATATACCTAAGGTTTAACAATGACGTGAAAAAATGCCGCGTAAAGAACCGCGTACAAAGCAAATTGAAAAAAGAACACCAAGAAGGTTCCGAGTCTGAGTTTTTAACAAATTAAAAAAAAGTTGTATGATATATTCGGCACCATAGAGGTAGCAGTAAATAGGTTTAATGTTTTTTTTTAATTCACAAACTTAGTGCACACGATGTTCTAAATTCAATTTACTTTATCCTCTAGAGAATAAAAACGGCTTTTCCACTCAGATACTGAAGATTAAAAATACTCTTTCCGAGATGGTGGGATGAAAAAAATATTATTAATTACCTATCATTAAGCCGACTTAACTATCTCTTTAGAGTTCTGTAGTCAACAAGAAATCCTTATAGTTTCACCATGTCCGTCTGTCTGTCTGTCCGTGGCTTAGCTCAGAGACTCTTAATACCAGAAAGCTGTAATTTGGCATACATATTAATTACGCCGACAAAGTGGTAAAATAAATTAAAAAATAAAATCTCCCTACACGTAAAGTGGGGATGTTTATTTTTTTCTTATCTATCCCCTGTTATGGGGTGTCGTTGGAAAGGTCCTTCAAAAATGTTGTGAGTGAGCGAAAACCATTTCTGGATTCAGGGATCCGTTTGCGAAATATTAAACTTGAAAGTGCTTTTGTTTGAGTCAAGTGTGTACCCCCCTGCCAGCTATATGTTGGTTTTGGATATGTGAAAAAAATCACGAAAGTAGTACGTAATAACAAAATTAAAAGAAAAGCTATCACAACTAAGTAGGCTCTACAAGTTAACGAGTAATAATCGACCAACTTATATTTGCAGTTGCAAAAACATGTTAAAATTGTTCTTGCATGGGTTAAATTCATCCCAACTACGGAACCCTTCATTGTGCGTGTTCCGACACGCACTTGGCTGGTTTTTTATTTACAACGACTCGCCCCTGTTTTGCACATTTTTGAAGACTTGACAAAAATCGTTTTTTTTATACATGTAAGTAAGTTTAATATTTTATCTTCCGGAATAAATTATAATGAAAAATACATCAAAATCCGTTGTTTAGTTTTAAAAGCACAACGTCGTTGCTTAGACAGACACGAAAAGCGACTTTAATAATGTATTATTATGTATGTACCTATAACTATGAATTATCAATTTATTAGTGTATATAAAATATTTTATACGCCTATTACTAAACTAGCTCACAAAAAATAAAAAAAACAGATAATCAAAATACAAAACTCTTATAAACACCAATCTTGGCATACACATCACTAATAACAGAACTGCATCAGACACGTCCACGCTTCCAATCCTCTTGACGTAACCCCTAAGTTTCCTTTCCCCCCTAGAGTTGAGTTCCCTCTCCTCTTACGTATAGGGAACTCCCCACCTTCGAGCTACATTCTCAATGCATGCAAACTCCTCATTCTACCATCAGATAGATCTAAACACATCGGCGTAACTTTTGTAAAGGCCGTCGCCGCTACGTAGCCATTCACGACGCTATCCTACGCTTGTCACCGCATCTAATTGGCTTTGAGCTATCTCAAAAGGGGGCAGGCGCGATATGAGCCTGTCGCCAATGGTGTCGACACAGATTTTCTTTTGGATTTATCAGTATTTGCTTGTCAAAGTCAAAGTCAAATCGTATATTTCTATTAGACCATTTAAAGGCACTTTAGAACGACACAAATTACAAGAAAAAAAAAAAAATGATTCTATTGGCCCCTTCCAAAAGGTAGATTATTGGTTCGTATGTTACAGTCAATATTTAGTTTCTGTGTAAATAGATAGATTTTTGCTGGTAAACACCCTAAAGTATGAAATAAAATTAATGTCTTGCGCACTCTTTAGTGACCTATAAAGTCAGAAATCATAATAACGACAGATTCCATTTGCCGATCATAGTTTCATTCAGATTTGTCAATATTTTTATTTGATTTTGGTGATCATTGTAACCGTATTATTAAAGTTTTTAACAAATCAAATAAATCATTTATTTTTAGTGGTTGAAATCGATAGTTAACGATATAAACACGTGCGAACAATATCCTTTAAGAAACAGTCGAATAATAATCGACCTAACTAAACTTCTAATTTTGTCTTTTAACTTCAAAACAAAAGCCGACACAAATCACACCAAATGGAAAACCGCGCACCACACTTAAGCCTCCATTGACATCTACTACAGAGGCCCATTCATACCGCTCAAAATATTGACAACCCCTTTCACAGTAGCTTTGAAAAGCCTGGAAGAAAAAAGGAGACCCGATTTTTCCTTACTTAACTCCTTGAATAGGATGCGTACGAAGCCGAATAAGTCTTTTGCTGCAGTTCGGTCTTAAAAAGGAGTGTTTTCGTTGCAAATTGCAACGAGTGTTTGGGACGAGACCGGCGAACTGACGACGAACTGACGACACTTGAAAGTGAATTGGATGTGAGCTCCTTCAGCTTTTGGAATGTAGGGATGTTAATGTGGATTGCTATTGTGTTGTTTTTTGGTTTATTTTATTTTGGAGTTGTTTTAGTTCTGTTACATTTTTACAGCTTGTAATAATTGATTTGATACTTCATCGAAACAATGAATTTTAAACCCTCATTATGTAAGCGCCATAACGTCTTAGTAATGCCCAGTTTGGCCATTTCCAGGTACGGTTCAATAAAAATCATGTGGTCGATAACTTCTTCTAAATTCTGTTCTGAAATAGGCCTGTACATTGTTTCACATAATTTGGTCCTGTACTTACTAAATTATTTGATTCACATCGGGTAATTAATAGGTTTAACTCCACCAGTCTTAATAGTCACAGATCATAAACATTGTCACAGAAACTCATAAAATGAACACCAAAATCCTCTTTGAAAAGAGTCGCAAATAAAAATTATTTACACATTTCTCGCACAGTACCGGGTTTGGACAGATTAAGTCGTCACGTCCCAGCCATATTTCTTTTCCGTCGAGATAGCTTGCACTTAAATAAATAAAAATACGCCAACAGTTATTTATTACTGATGAGATTTGGTTGTACAAATTTTCTTCTTTTGCTCGGCTGGTGATTAATGGATTTCTGAGAATATCTTGGCTTGAAAAAGATGGGCTATCATTTTAAACAACATAGCTATAATCACCACATTTGGCAGACTGATTGGTGATTGCAGCATTTTATGACAACCATACAGAAGAACGTTACTTTATCCTCTTGAGAATCTGTCTCTTTTGCGGTAAAAGAAAGGATGGCTTTCTCTTGGAACATGGGATCTTTCACAATCTTCTTAATTTACTTACTATAGCTAAGTAATAATTGTAGATTCTATGTGAACTAGTAATGATTTCACACTGGATAACTAAGTGGTCACAAAAATTCTACATTGCACAGGAACCAAAGTAAACATTTGTATGTAGAACCCAGTATAAATCCAAAACATGTCGATCGACCCCCAACAGTACAGCCAGCGAAAAAATCGCAAGATTTCACATTTCAACACTCAGCGAACTTTTATAAAGCGCGCTGTTTGCTCAACAACCCGTAAAAGAACGAGTTACGGGCCCTTACACCTCAAGCGCTGCACCGCTTCAAGCGATCGCTCCACGTAACTAGGGGAAGGAAGTGTAATTTTACACAGCTGATACAATCGCTGTAGCGCTGAATAATGAATGTGGTTTCCGACTGGCCGGAATGGTTTATTGATTATCGCTGTGATACCTGGAGGATGTACGTTGTTTTGTTTTTGTAAGTCAAGTGACTGTGGTGAGGTTTGGATTTAGATGGGTGGGCGGGTAGTTGATCTTAATGTGTGGGCGAGCAGTTGTTTTTATTTATCTTTTATTATAGACGCTTTTAACGTGCATGTCTTTCTACATCTTTTTCACATTTATAATTTCAACATGAATGATGTAACCAATGTTTTGATTCAAAAGAGTGTCTATGGAACTTCTTGCCCGTTCTTCTCCATAAGATGCGCTCTTCTATTACGCTTTGGAATAGGTAAATAGAGCCTTCATCTTTTTACTGACATATTTTTAGACAATTCAAAAGTGCCTGTATAAGTTTAATTGAAATAGTTTGAGTTTGATAAAGTAATATAGGTAAGTATAGGAATTTCCCTATGTTAGGGCCTCTTATGAACTGGATTCAAAGTCTATAATTAAAGCCAATCCAATAGTGTGGGTACTTCAATGTTTAACACGCGCTTGCATCGACGTATGAGTAGTGTATAATTGAATATTATTAATTTACGTGCTCTTATAACCCGTAACTAGGTGAGTGGTGGTGGTTTACTGCCACAGCATTTGCAATTTGGTATAAAAACGGAATAGTTAGTGTAGAAGTACCTAATAAGGCCCCATTCACGACGTCGAGCGACGCGCATGCGCATCACCTGTATTTTTATCCTCCGCAAGTTAAATCGCGGTCACTCGTGGCATGCTCTTAGGCGCTGAGCGAACGATGATCAATTTGTCTGCAAACAATTTTGAACCATATGGAGATCCCGGCTTTGGTCCTCGTGTACCATTGATTTCCATACGATTTCAAATTATCCGCGGACAAATTGTTCATCATCTGCTCAGCGCCCTAACGACTCCGTTCAATTGTTTTCTCTGCCGTCACTGTCGCAAGATGTGTGGCTCGTAGCTACGAGAAGTGGAAAATCTTACCAAATGTTACGGTCGTCACCGAGTAACAAAGTCCAAATATCTCTTCACTAAGCCTACTGCAAATCCTTTTAAACGAGCAGACTGTGGGTGGACTTACGCATAGGGCATATAACCACACGTTCCGGGTGTTGATCGGGCTGCCACGTTTATTTAGCGCGTCCGGCATGTTTGCCGACGCGAACGTTGTTAGTTTTTCGGCCATCATGCGCAAGAGGTGCGCACCTTCGCTACGCCGTGTTCGCGACAGCGCCAACTCCATTCATAGAGCATTGGCTGATAGGTGGGACTCTCCGATCTCGGGGCGCTGGATACGACTGCACGCAGTCCAGTAGGCAATCCCCGGATCGGCCTGCCTCATGCAGCTAAAAATAAATGATACTAACACTTGTTTGTAAGTTTACATTGTTTTTAACAAATATGGAAGTGATTCTGAAATGAACCGTCCTTCAAACTACAAACGTAACTGTTTTTGAAAAAAAAAAAAACACTTCTATCTGTTTCATGGACCAAATCACTCTTAAAAAGCGCCACTACCAACAAACAGCCAGACAGACGGACACCGAGTACCTACTTACATAACAGCGCTATCTCAAAGCATCCTAAACCCGTATATACTGGAACTCAAAAGATCACTAACAAATTCTCCAGTTCAAATGCACCGCATTCAATCCACAAAAAAACCGTAAACAGGTTACCGTTTTTCCGGTCGACAACTTAACCTTAGTTACTTACTTAGTTGACAGAAACGGATTGAAAATGCTACAGCTTTTCCGGGAATATCTCTCTGCGTTGCCACATAATACATTAAGTTACTATTTCTTTACTTAGTGTAGTTAGAATGGTGTGTGAATGAATTGTTTGGTTTTGTGGTTGATTTAGTTTCAGCATTTTGATGAAAACAAACACGATAAATTCAGAAGTCTAGAAGTATTATATGTGTTAATCCGGGTTGCAAACTATCTGTGTGCCAAATTTCATCTATCTGCTCAGCGTGATTGAGTATCAAACATCCAAACATACAAACTGTCACATTTATAATAATATATTAGTAGGAAGTAGGATTATGGTTACTTTTTTAGATTTGACTGCCAGATGAAAGTAGCCATAAAGCGCGAATGCAGAGCGTGGAGTTTTGGGATCGATTCGGATGTTTCAACAGTATGTACCCTGGAGTCGGATTAGCTAATCCAGACAGGAAAATTAATTATTAAACGAATTGACACCGTCAACTTGCCGTGTTATAGCTATGGTGACTTGAATCCACGGAAAATTCAAGTAGGTAATCAATTTGATTATCAATTAATTTCCCCGATTTTAAATAGAACTCTTAATATCTGTGAAATATAAGGGAGTGATGTTATGTTTTCGTTTTATTTATTTTATATTAAAACTTAACCTTTCACACTATTTTGGTCCACTGCAATTTCAAAACAAAACTAAAAGTAATACAAAATACATAAAGCATAAGTTAGTTCATAAACTATTTATAGTATCAATCTATACCTTCATCTTTATAGGTTGTAAACTAAGATTGGCTCAGTTATGTACTGTAGCTGTAAGTTTTATAGCAGTGCTATAATAGGGCTATAATTTCGTATAATAACTCTGTGACTTTTACTGTTGTATGGTTCGTAATGAGGGGGTTTGACTCGTTTGATTGTGTCAAGGCAATTGCCTTATACGGGGTGAAATAATTAATTGATGTTTCCATGGAGAGGGATCGTGTGGCAGTTGGGGATGATTTTGTGTATTTGACGATTTGATTTTGATTTGGTCTTTGTAAATCATGAGGTTAGTTTCAATTTCCATGAATTGTTTTGCATTTTTATTTCTATAAATTGCTTCTAAAACACATTTTACACGTCAAAAAGAAATAATAATATTTTAAAACTAGATGAGGCAGAGGAGGGTGTTTAATAACTGAATTCCACAAATTATCATGGTCAGATCGTGTGAGCACCATACAGTTTGGCGTCTGAGAGGTCTCAATAACCTAAGGACTCCTATCTGTGTACAGAATGCTTCTAAGTGGGTTATAGTTATATTGAGATTTAATTTCACAGTGGGTCCTTTATGAAAAAAAAAACTTATTTCAAGGACCAACCTAAACGTAGAATACCTTTAGTGTGTCAAACTCAAACTCAAACCTAAAGAATTTATTTCAATTAAACCATTTACAGGCACTTTTGAATTGTCAAGGGGTCAGTCAGTCAGAAATATGAAGCTAGTTGCCCATTCCAAAGCGTAGGTTCCTATGGAGATGAAAGGGCAAGAAACTCCACGGACACTCCTTTAAATCATAATATTGTTACAAAATATTGGTAATATCATTCATATTGAAATTATGCATGTGAGAACAATGTAGAAAGATGTGCACGTAAAAAGCGTAGATACGCGTGTAGTTTTTTTTTTTTGTATGTTCGTATGTTCTACGCCAAAAATAGTTTAAGTATTTCTAAAACAAATGCAGGTCGTGCAGTGCGCAACAAAGCATCCTAACCCAAAGGCAAAGACTAAAATGTATTGTATCAACGTACGTTACGTTTCACTCTTTACAAGGGATGTCCTTTGTCGCATAGACACTCTCCTTTGACTAGCTGACCAAAGGGGTTTCGTTGGATACCTCATCCAGGAATCGATGTTAGACAGAGCTACCTACATGAATTTTGATTATAATTTGAGACATGTATTTGGTTTAAAATATATGAATGTTTTCTTGTTATTAATTGATTACTATATACATAACATAACATCACTGTGTACCTTGTACACCCACATTTCGAAAGTCATGTCAGTCATTACCTTTGTAATAGGGGGCGAGCCTATTGCCAGCAACCGGGCACATATCCAGACTCCAGACTGCGAAATACCTGACTATTGTCAAGATAATTAATTATGAAGATATTTTACATACTTTGATGTTGGCAATAAGGAAAAATTCCTTGTACTTGACAAAGGCATATTGCACATGCATTTGTTCATTCTTCGGTGAGGAATATCCAAGGCCACTTTATCTTATTTTATCTTGTCAGGAAAATCATATAAATAACATAATTAAAAACATTCTGAGCATGTTTTTCTATCATGAAAAGCAAGTAATTAAAAGAAGTAATATAAAATGGACGTTTTTCAAAGAAAAAAAATATAAGTTACGCCTGCCCGGTGCTTACCCGTACACAATTTCCGTCACTTGACGTTTACAACTTGCAACTCATGTTAGGCAGTTAAGTTAATTTATAAGCATTGTTTGATCGGAATGAAAGATATTGTAATTAGAGTACCTTGTCATTTTTACACCTCTGAGTAAACTCAAAAATAAAATTACTATTGTTTTCTTTTTTATATTGTTTATAAAAAAAAAAAATTTGAAATGTAAACTATACTATTTATCCAAAATAAAATGAAATTACTAAAATTATTCCCGTCTGTCCCACTAACAAAATCAGTGGGATTTATTATTTATTAAATTCGTCCCACTAGGCCAGCAGTAGGACAAACGGGAATATCACAACGTCAACCGTGTCTGGCTTGCGAAAAGATTTGGATATCTGGAAAATCGGTAATGTGTCTGCCTTCATAGTCTGGTGGTCAGAAACGCGATTGTTGAATGTTGGGAACTGGATTTAGTCCGGCAGAATTAGAATTATATACATTAGGAAGTTCTAGGTATCACCCTGGAGTATGTATTCGGGACCGGTTGATGTCAATAAATTCGGCTCCTTTATTATAAGTATAACACGGGACTTACATTTTCTACTTAATATAAATTCATTAATTAACTGACATACAAAACGCTAGTTCTAAATGCATGCAATTTTACACCGTAAACGAGACGTCAACGAGAAGGAGATGACGACACTGAAGTAGAAACAGTACATTTACTATGGCCGCGTAATCTCGTTTATCGTTGTCGTCCCGGTCACGGTGCGGTGGACAAACAGTGATACTGGTGTGAGTGGACAAACGGTCATGAGAAGCTGCCATGGCGCAAACGGCTTGTACATAACATTTTTTCTGCATTTATTTTAATTTATTAAACTATAAATTACGTATCTTCCCCCATTATTTTATTCTTTAAAATGCATTACCAATCCTTCATAAAAGCACAAACATCAGCCTAATGGGCCGTAAATCCTGACTCAGTACCAATCAGGCCAGGAGTCAGTGTGTTCAACACGGGTGTCGAACAAGCGAACAAGTCGTAGCGTGTCGAGTGACTACAGATTTCTCCTGTGACCCGTACGAGTATGTCAGTGAGCGACGCAAATCTGTTAGGTAGGATGTTTAGAGACGACGATTTCTTGTAGAAAACCAAAAGAAAGAAAAAGTGTTTATTGCTTCGATCAATACGTTTATTGGAACTCACACAAAAATATTAATTACACAAACTTAATATTTTGAATAATAAGCAGTGATCGGAGTAGGTAGAGCTATTTTGGTTCAATGCCCGCAAACGTTGATGTTAATATGGACATTCCCTGGGATTCTAACTTCTTCTTCTTTTCGTGTGGTTAGTTAACTAACCTGGTGTCAGAGTTTTAAAGCCGCCCACGGGCCTCTGACTTGGCTTCACATGCCGTCGAGAAATATCTCTCAGGCATGCCGGTTTCCTCACGATGTTTTCCTTCACCGTTTTTTGAGCAAGTGGGATTCTAACTGAAACTCCGGGATTCGAAAAAATATTAATTGTTTTTTTACGAACCAGGATAAAAGAAAGTTAGTCCTAAGTATTGGCAAACGTTGTCAAACTAACATCAGCGACGCATTGCTAATTTACAATGCGTACACGCGCGATATTGCCGTTCAGGTGTAAGGCCTCTGCCTCGAATTTTGCGGGCAGCGGGGCGGCGGCGGCGGCGGCGCGGGCAGCCACCGCTTGAGGCCTCGGCCTCAAATTTTGCGGGCAGCGGGGCGGCGGCGGCGGCGGCGCGGGCAGCCACCGCTTGACTGGAGTGCACCGCTCGTTGCCCGCCCCCGCGCCGCTGTTTTCGAGAACCGGCCCATTTGATTTTACGCATAAGATCCTGCCGCTACCGCGCCGCCGCCGCCGCCGCCCCGCTGCCCGCAAAATTCGAGGCAGAGGCCTCACTGGAGTGCACCGCTCGTTCCCGCCCCCACGCCGCTGTTTTCGAGAACCGGTCCATTTGATTTTACGCATAAGATCCTGCCGCTACCGCGCCGCCGCCGCCGCCGCCCCGCTGCCCGCAAAATTCGAGGCAGAGGCCTCACTGGAGTGCACCGCTCGTTCCCGCCCCCACGCCGCTGTTTTCGAGAACCGGTCCATTTGATTTTACGCATAAGATCCTGCCGCTCCCGCGCCACCGCTGCCACCGCCCCGCTGCCCGCAAAATTCGAGGCAGAGGCCTTACGCGCAATGTTGCCGCTCTGGTGTAACGCGCTGCATGACTAGTTTGTAACGGCTTTGATACGAGTACTTGTTTATACAAAATCGTTACAGAAAATAAAAAAGTATATGCTTGGCCACGACCTTGCCGCTATTATCGGTAGCTTAGCGCGGGGCAGCGAGCGGTAAAAACAAATATAAAAAAAAATATAAAGCATGCCACGGGCGCCTCGTGGCGTGCTTCATATATTTTTGTATACTGACACCGCGCCGCCAAAAGTCGTGGCTCTTACCATCTGGAGATACTATTACTGTCACATGTGTACACTAACTGGACAGGGTCACTCAAATCTGTGGGGTTCTTTTCTCAAAAGACCATCTCAGATCTTATCTGAACAGTCCCATTATTATCTGACCAATATAATGTCTGTACTATAAGATAACGTGAGCTCAGAGTATGTTTTGGTATTTCTTCTCAGAGACCTCATCTAGTTTTAATAAAATAAAAAAAATTGACGAGTGAAAATGTTTGACAAATAAATTTTATAGAAATAAAAGATCTTTTAACATAGTGGAGAAATGATTGTCCACAAAAAAATTAACGACAAAGGACGATTATTTAAAAAACCTGTCTTAAACAACATAAATCCAAAAAAAGGACACAGATGTAGAAATACTACTCCACATGACGTCACCCGGAAACAACCTATTTATAGGAATTAAAAAACATTGTTGCTTGACTGAAAAGTTGTATGAAGATAATGGATAATGGGAAGAATGTTGTCAGGAAAGCTTTGTGTAAAAATGTGGATGGCTATAGTAGTGGAAGACCAAAGAAACGATGGATGGACTGTGTGAATGATGATATGGCTACAAAGGGAGTGACTACCGAGATGACGACTAATAGAGAAATATGGAAAAAAAGACATGTTGCGCCGAAATGAGAATGATGACAAAAAAAAATATATCAGCACATCCATCAATGGCCGAACAAATCCAAAATCGTGTAAAGTAAAAGCAAACTTATCAGTTGTCTTCAATAAGAATTCAGAAACAAGAAACAGGATCTTTTGGGCAGGTGTCGGACGACAAAAACCCTGGACCCCCGGGGGCTGTCCTCTCCGTGTCACCAATTTGCGTTGCTGAGCGATGAGAGGTCGCGGGAATAGTTGCGAGAATAGAAATTGTGATAGTTCTATTGTTTTTAGATCTTTGACATCGTATTTGTAGATTTTGTCAGTTTTGGTTATCTATTGAAATGCGTAATTATGATTTTCAGATGGCGTGCCACTAACGCTATTGTTTTTTTTTATTAATTATTAATCTCGTGCATGTTGGCAAGTTGTTGTCATCTCCATGGCAAACTTACGAATCTTTAGTTTTAGTGAAATCGACATTTTGATGGAAAACTTAGGTATAGTTTTCCATCAAAATGTCGATTTCACTGTACCTGTAAAATTCATGTTCTGGAGATTCGCCTGTTTGCCGTAGAGGTGACGTTGTAATCTCTTATTATTTTGACATTTCCTTTGGATATTACGAACTTTTAGCACAAAGTAATGGCGTTGATACAGTCGTCATAATGTCCAGTCTTTAAAAATAACAGTCTATTGTGTTTCTGTTGGGAAAAGACGACTTGGTGTGCATAACCCACTGCAATCACAAATCCGATAGCCTGACGTGGGATTTATTTCAATTTAACGTTGTTTCTAGTGGTTCTACGATATGACCATGTTTGGATTTACACATATAATGTACTTTGTACATGGATCCTAAAATAATTACATCAAACGAGCATATACCCCAAAGTAAATTATTATAATATCATCTGCGAATAGTGCTTTAGTTGGATGGATAAATCGGTGGAACATGTTTCGAAAATACCGTATAGCATTCTATAAACTTACCTACATATTTCTGAGCAAGTTGAAAATGTACCTAAACAATTGCAGCTATGAGCCACTATCATAGTTTCATCAAACTACTTCCAAAATCCCTCTATCGTCTTAAACTTGCACCATTTACAGATTCCTGACAAATTGAATCTTGCTTGTCCGCCCGAGGCAGACAAAAGGGCGATTCGCATTTTATTTGCCATCTGATTCCGCCCCGAGCCCGCTTCATTTTCATCACCCAACACTAATGGGATTTCAATTACCGGCACTGATAGATTTGTGTACTGTTTGTCGTTGCTAGGGGAAGGGGGACGGGGGAGAAAAGTAGTTAGTTCATTTGAAACGTTGAATGATTATTGATTTGGAATGGATGCCTTTTCGTGTCATGTGGAAGTGAGCAGTTTTGTGGTACTGATCACTGTTGACAATAGCACTGATGTGTGTGTGTGTGTGTGTGAGTGGGTGCCTTTTTAAAGCTTCGTTCAGACTAGCGCGACGCGACAGCGCGACGCTACACCGGCTATTGTTATACCGTGAAGTTTTCTTAGAAATTGTAATGTCTGCACGAGCCTTATCCGCCTTCAAAAAATTTGTCAACCGCGGTAGTTTTTTGCAGTTCTGAAGGTCTATTACCTTGCCTGTTTATAATCCAAATGGACCTTCCTCACGCATCGGCTTGTAGATCAAGGTTTAAAAAAAGAGCAAATAATTGAAAAGTAGACATTTTAAAAGAACCAACGTAAACAAGTAGTTAATAGTTATCACCATTCTTATTTTTCCTCCGAGACAACCAGTTATTCCAATATTGAAAATCCTACGTTACATTGTCGATATCCCAGTAGAACGTACAAAGTATATTGGTCGGATATTTTCATAGCCTTTGGACGAATCGCAAGGATTTCAATTTTGTTTGGACGTGAGTTCTTCCTGCACCAATGTTATCGTTTGTCAGTTGAGTTCCTGCTATCGGTTGCTTTATAAAATTTGTAAGGCGCTCAGTATTTAGAAAAAAAATAAGTTAAGAAGTCATTGACACGCGAAAATTTGTGTGTTTAGGATGGCCGGATGTGAAAAATACAGTCAAATTGAAAATTGAATAACTCCCTTTTCACAAATAAATTGCGGTGATAATTAGTGTTAAAATGCTTGTTTATGCTAACCCTATTGCATAATTGTTGATTCAAGAAAGATTTATTACAAAGAATTTAAGTCACTTGTTTCTATGTCTCTATTTTATGAAAAATCAGCGTACTATAAACACAAGATCAACAGTCAAATCAATGATTTCAGAACGTTTCCAGAACGCGAACGTACTGCTCCCATCTAAACATAAGGAATTACCTCTGCATTTTAACGATCCCGACAAAATTTGTGACCATTTTCTGAATGTGTGGAGATAAGGTTACTAATTCGTTGCTTGCATATTTTGAATCCGCGCGAAATAATAGTTCCACGTTTAGTTTGAGACCTGCAACATGCAAGGAAATAGCGAACACGCTGAAGGTTGCGATGGCTTTACCATGAATATGATATTACTGACACTACCTGTGACTTTGGACGCCGTGACTGCTTTATTAAATACATCTGTCACATCCTCATCTTTTCCTGAGTTATGGAAAATTGCCAAAGTGCTTCCATTACCGAAGACTCTTAATGCAGTGGATATGAAGGATCTTAGACCAATTAGTATACTACCGGTACTTTCTAAAGTTTTAGAGAAAGTAGTATGTGCGCAATTGGTTGAATTTTTAGAGACAAATAAAATCCTCCCAGATGTTCAATCAGGGTTTAGGAAGGGCCTTAGTACAGCCACGGCTTTGTTGGATGTGACAGACAATATCTTGTCGGCTCAAGATAATGGGATGTGCACTTTTTTGGTGTTGCTTGATTTTTCACGCGCGTTTGACTGTATTAACATTCCTTTATTATTGTCAAAGATGGCTTTTTATGGATTTGACGAGGACACAATAAAGTGGTTTGATAGCTATCTTAGCGATCGTACGCAATTCGTTGAAAAACGGCAGGCGGACGGCTCAACAGTTGTCTCTGGACATCGCTCAGTTGGAAGGGGGGTCCTACAGGGCTCGATTCTTGGGCCAGTATTGTTTATTTTGTATTGTTCCGATATAATTAGAAATATAAATAAATGTAAATACCATATTTATGCCGATGATACACAAGTATATATATCATTTAAACCCGAAGACTATGAACAAGCATTAAATGATCTTAATACAGATCTTGAAAACATAGTGCAATGGTCCAATGCCAACATGCTTGCCTTGAACCCTACAAAGACCAAGTATATGATTTTTGGAACCGAAAACCAGTTAGGTAAAATTAAACCCAGTGCCAGCTGTGTGACGGTTATGGGAGAGCCTATCGAACGGGTCTACGAAGCACGTAATTTGGGTCTTATCATGGACACGGAACTTCGTTTTCACAAACACGTATCTGAGTCGATCCGTAATTGCTATTATAGACTTAAGATTTTATACAAAGCCCGTCCCTATCTTAGTGAAGAATTGCGAGTCTTGCTTGTGGAGTCTTTGGTTTTATCGAAGTTGAATTATGCGGACACAGTGTATGGCCAACGACTACTGTCAAAAACTGAAAGAATGATTCAAAGACTTCAAAACGCCTGTGCACGCTTCTGTTTTAAAGTCCCCTTTAGGGGTCATGTTACACCTTTCTTCAATGAGCATAACATTTTAAAAATGAAAACTAGACGTAAACTCCACTTGGCGAGCCTACTCTTTGGTGTTATTAAGTCTCATTCCCCTTCTTATTTATATGACAGACTGTCATGGACAAGAAGACACAGAATCGGTGAGGGGAGAAAATGTTCTCAACAGCTTTCCATCCCACGGCACAAGTCGGCGGCTTTTAGAGGCAGTTTTCGCTACGCAGCTACCAAATGCTGGAACAATATCCCTCCACCCATAAAATACAGTAAAAGTTGCTCGACTTTCAAATTTAAATTAAAATAATTTTTATTGAGCCATCAAAAGGATGTTGAAAATGTTCGAGCCGACTTATCTGCCATTTAAAAAATGTGTTATAATTTTATTTTATTTTTTTATCATTTTTATAATACTTATCAATTTTACCTACATTTATTTAATTATTATTAAAAAAAATACAATTTTATCAGTATTAATTTTTATTTGTCAATTATTATTATCTTAAGCTCTGAATGAAAATAAAAATCGCATCAATCTCCGTTTCGTAGTTTAGAAGAACAACGCAGTCGCTCGATTTTGCCTAAGGTACTTTCTATTTATAGATGATAGATTTATTATTTTTAAATGTAGAAAATACACAGATATTGAGTATTTAGTTTAGCTGCACATTAATCACAACACAACGCACACACACATGTATGTCACAACATTTTATTTGATTTTGTATGGGTTTATTTTATTTTACCTTTAAAATTTATTTATTATAGCGGACAGACACTTTCCTATATTTATAATTCTAGCGTATGGCACTCGTGGGTTGCAGCTGAAAATCAGCGTCAGGTGGTACACTTTGTGTTGTCATCTGACATTATGCTGAGCTGAGGCCCTTTTGGCATTATAATAATTTGTTTTCTGTTTTATAGTTTTAAGGTGTATTTTTTTATTTTGTAATGCCAATAAACGCATTTTTCTTTCTTTCTTTCTTTGTTAGTAACTCATAATTATCATATCACATTATGTCTGTGTCGTGGCCAGATCTTAGAATTGACCATTTCATGAAATGGCCTGCTAACTGGCTATATCGTTAAAACGTCAACGTTTAATGATATGTCAGTCGACGTTTAGCCATATCATTAATTTAGGGTATCGATGGTGTAAGGTTTAGTAAAAATAGCCAAGTAACTGCAACCAACTTGGAAGTAGCGCTTGCTGGCTGCTGCCGTGGCACCGGCTCGCTCGGCTCACGCACGTTTGGTCACAGTTCTAACCTAACCTAACCCATTTGGTCGGGGTGCCACTTAAGCGGCGTAATTTTTTATATTTTTAAAAGCTAATTTTCAGTACTATGTTGCATTTCACGCCGTGGCAGCGGCCGGCGAGCACTACTTCCAAGTTGATCGCTTTCTATAATATCAAAACCAAAAAAAATAAAAAATAAAAAAGAAGAATTTGAAAGAATAGGGATTTGAAAACCAAATAAAAGTCCGTCGACTTTTTTGGCGTGGTCACTCTACTTTATTTGATTTGTTGTATGCCGCCGCCATGAAGCCCAACAAAAACAGAACGCCATCAACGCCTCTACCGGTGGATAATCTAACTATTTTACGATAATTATGATCACTAATGTTTGGCCACATCATAAAGTAGTCGTGCGTTTAACTGTTCATATCGTTAAACGTTGAGTATTCAATGATCGGGCCAGGCCACTTCATGATGTGACCAGCGGTCGAAGTTCATTTCATGAAATGATCAATTTTAATTTAAGATCTGGCCACGAAATCTGAATAACTATTCATAGCCATTCGACCGGTATTCGAATGAACAATGACACATTTTCATTTAGATACTAATTTGCCTTGACCCAGACTGCAAATAGCTTTCGGAATGCCCGTATTCTATTTGGTGGATGTGTATCACATCCACTTGCAATGAAACTGCTTCATAAACCGTTAATTCATACTGTAAACGAATGTTGAAAATCGATGGTCTAATCAAATTCACAGAAATTCCCAGAAATATTTGAGAATTAATTCTGTCAGGCCTACTAGATCAGTTTTTTTCAGTTCCTGTAAAACAGGTAGGTAAAATGGTTGTATAGGCTTAAGAAAGGTTACTCCTCAATATGTTTTAGAAAAAAAGAGAGAAAAAGTATTTACTGCTTGGGACTCGCACAGAAAGAGCACGGACTAAATAAACACAAAAATAAAAAGAGATAAAAACACGATCACCATCTGCCTAGCCTTTCCCCAACTATGTTGGTCAGCTTCCAGTCTAACCAGATGCAGCTGAATACCAGTATTTACATGGAACGGCTACCTATTTGACCTACACGACACATTGACTGGGTAATACGATCTGGGTACGACGCCACTGATGACCCGTAACGACTGTCAAAGATCCAAGAATGACAGCAGGGACCAACAACTTAACGTGTTTTCCAGGGCACGGAGGGGTCTTGCTTGGTATGTAAAGATGGTCACCCGACCTGGCCGATCAACCCGTGCGACTGTGTAAGCTACAAGTCCAAATAAAAAAAACAGCAGTCCAATAAAAAAATCAAAAACAGAGTCCTGTACGAGGCCAACTTACAGACCTTATCTCAACACGATGCTCTGACATTTATAAACAAATATTGTGATAGTCAACCCGCCCCTCTTGTCACCCTGCTAGCACCATCAACATGTTCTCTTCAGTCTTTATCTCAAGCCTCACCCTTAGCAACAAAAGAACACGTCATGACGTGCCCAACTCATAACATGCAAATCGAGTGCCATGACAAAAAACCGCCGTTAGTTAATGTAATATTCAGTAGGCAGAGACGTCAGGTTATATCAAAAGTTTCGCCAGAATTGCTACTGGTTTGTATAGGGTACTCGTCCATAGTGGTTTTGTGGTGAACCGCCACCTTTGAGAAGTGTGCGTGTGTAACAAATTGAAATTGGGATTCTAATAATGTGGTGGTTAGTTGGTATCAGTACAGATTGTGAGCACCTTGTCGTTTTTCTAGTAGATATCTTTATAAAGTACAATATAATACCACGCCCGTATTCGCCAATAGGATAGACAGATGAGTATAAATAGTAGGACACTCGTCTTGCAAGCCCCTTGTAATAAAGTATGAACTATCTAATTACTCAGAGTCTGTACCCTCATTGCGTTAATATGCGATCAATCAGATTCTGAATCGTTTTGAAACAGATTGCTAATCCATTGCTTCCTAAGTTCGAAATAAAATCTCCTCAACAACGTTAACGCAATGAACGTTGTTGAACCGTCAAAATGAAACAGATTAGTCGTAATTGTTTACGAAAATGTGTTGCTTAATTAGACAGCTGGTCTGCTAAAACATAAATAATAAAGTAGTCAGTTTCCGATAACTTCATAAAGGGATGTGGACTGGGAAAAAAAAGTATTTAGTCCGTCAGTCATATAATAAAAAAATATTAGACACGTATTTATGACAAATAAAAATGATTTAGATGAAACGCGTTAAAGTTGGGGAGTGGGGGCTCTCTACGTCACAAGTCAATATAAAATCTACCGGAGAGTGACGATATACCACATTTTAACTCGATGTATTGCCGTAATCTTTATATTACGTTAAAAAGAAAAAAATACGTGACCAATATTTTTTAATAAACTACCTCACAGACAGTTTTTTTTTATTAATAATATTTATCAGTACAGGAAGCTCTGCTAAATAAAGGCTTTACTATGGACTACTAGAGTCAGCAGTTGCAATTGAACTTCCTAAGAGACAGCTGATACAGTAGTATATTATGTGACTTAAGCTTTCTCAAAATTTCCAAAATCTTGGTGGGTTTTCCGAAATTTTCAGGAAATTTGGTACAAAGGAACACATTCGTAATCACAGGTTATTCTTTGTAAACTGTGTCAATGGCATAACGATAACTTTTTATCTAAATATAGATATATTACACAAAAACTTTTTATAAAAATACATTAGACAAGCTCATCATTTATCATTAAGACAATTTACATAGAACAAAGTCCCCCCGCCGCGTCTGTCATCTGTCTGAATGCGATAAACTCAACTACCGAACGGATTTTTAGGTGTATAATTCATTACGGTTTTGTGTAATTTGGCTGAATTAATATATGACGATGATTGTTGCAGATAAAAATAATGCCGACTGGGAGCTTTACTGGTGTGCGTTGCGTAAGCACTAGCTTACGGAATTAATACTTTGTTTACCTGGATTAACACAAAGGGTAATTTAATCCCAGTAGTACGTTCCCATGGGACATTGTCCCACGAAGCCGTGGGCAAAATCTAGACATAGATAATTATATCCGTGCTAACCAACACTTAGATTTTAGCACACAATAGTTGTTTCATACCGACTCAGTCTAGACTTTTTCTCTAATAAAGTTAGCAACGCCTCAGGGAATGTCCTTTATATCAGTTCCAACTTAATTATAAGTACAAAAGATATATTAAGAGAACAATCGACCGCTGTATATGTTTTGTTTACGAAAATACTTGAGAAAATTTCAGAGAATATAATGGTGTTGGATACAAAATAAATTTATATTTCTGCTTTTGATATTTACAGAGATTGGCAGAAGTGTGTCTTAGTATATATTTTCAAATAGTCAGTGTTGGACTTTTACCTATACTTACTTTTATTCAAAAAAAATTAAAGTAATGAATAAAATATTTTGACATTTTATTAATGAAATATTATAGAACAACGTGCGTTTATGTCCACCTCAGGATCAGGACGGCTGAGTTTATTGACAATTTGACATACAAAGATTACAAAGTATCATTAGACTGAACGGTACACCTCTGCCTAATCCTTCAGGGAAAACAGGCATGTTTGTGTTACTCAACGGCAAGGGTTTTGCATTCATATAGAGTATTCGAGTTCCACCGCTCCTCCCCTGTAGCTTTATTAACCTAAATTCACTGTCAGCAGAATCTGACAAAATCTTTCAGTTCTAAGATTCCGAAGAGTGGTGGCCACCACAGAGTCTCAGCAATTTACCAGCGAATAACGTCACTAAAACGTTGTTTATGAAAGTAAGTTCATGTATTTTCCGTTCTGGGGTTTTTTCACACTTTAAAGTCAACCCCCGCCGCCATCATTTTCATGACGGCCGTTATGTTGCGGCATTTCTAGGAAACCGTAGCCTTATGCATAGAAAAAAGTTCACCGCAACTAAAAGCCGTATGTTGTCATATGTACCTACTGGTAAAGGTGCCTCCCTAGTTTTTTCCTCCAAAATATCATTGAGTAGATTTATACAGACCACTATTATAGATTTCCTAAAAACCTATTCAAATTCAAATTCAAAATATTTTATTTCACATAAACCTACAAGGGCACTTATGAAACGTCAGAAGCTAGGTGCACGGTTCCAATTGGTCGTTTCCTATGGAGAAGAGCCGGCAAGAAACTCCACGGTTACTCTTTTAAAAGTAAATGGTATTTACAATGTATTCGAGTTACAGTGTTAATAGGTATGAGAGGACAGTATAGGCCTATCAACAAGTACCAGGTACTTAGCAAGATAGAAAATGGTCGGCAGATCTACAATCTGTTAAGCCTACAACGTTCTCACATTCACAAAATCTAAAAGAAAAAAACTATATAAAAGAAAAATAAAATAATAAAAATGAAAACCTATTAAACCAAATGCGACTGCCACTACAGCTGTAACAAATCTAATTTAATAAAAAATATAGAATATTGAAGTTATAAAAGAATACTAATGCCACATTCCCACTACACTTTATCACCATATCTTAAAACTCACGACGCCAAACTCAAACTTGGGCACTAACTCACTTCACCCCCGGGAGAGGGCGCCACTGACTTCACTGTTATCAGTTGTCATACACTTGGACTGAGTTTAACTTGCTTTTTATATTACTTCACTTTGTTGAACTCTCTGAAGAATTGGTGGTTTAACAGTCAAGTGTACCTATTCGGAAGTTTTGGAGATATTTTTTGCTGACATTACGTTTACTAACTTTGTGTATTTGACTGCCCCGTTGGTCTTGTAGTTACAAGCGCGACTGCTGAGCGTTGGGTCGTAGGTTTGATTCTCAGGTCGAGCAGAGTGTTATTGGGGTTTTCCATTAGTAATTTCTTAGTAACAGCTCGGAGTTTAGAAGTTGGCGGTGCGATACCCCCGTGCCCCGCAAAGCCGTTAAGCCGTTGGTCCTGCGCCTGATCTCTCTCCGATCATGTCGGATAACGAGTCGTCCCATCGGACTATGAGAGTGAGGGAAGAGTGACTGCACTTGTGTCTGCGCACACTAAACTTGTGCACTATAATATCTCCCGCGCCGAAGGCTAGTCTCCGTTGAGATTGGCCGCCATGGCCGAAATACGGTCTTGAGGACAATTTTTTATTTTGTGTATGAATTTTCTCTTCTCCGAAAGATTGTTGATTAAAAGGTAGGCCCGCGCCGCACCGTGGCGTCGTCCGCGCCACGCCTCTTGTGTATGTTCCGCGCCACGTCGTTCCTATACATTTTGTACGAAATATTAAACGGGCGCAGTTTTGTGGTTTTAGTAGACAAATACACCTTTAGTTTCAGTTTCATTGGTGAATTAGGCATTTAGAGATATACCTATTTGTCTAAGTACCTATGTGACAGTTGTATAGTTCCAACCTTAGTAAAGCATCAATTTTGTGAAAAGTGGTAAATTACGAGGTCGACTATAGGTACATTTCTTTTACTATAGCTCAAAATATCGAGATAAAAAAAACATTTATTGCTACTGTAAAGCAATACTGATATATATGTCCTTATCTAAAAAACCGCTTAAGACGGTTCAACTTGGTCTTTAAAATATTCATGCTACAATTTATGAGTCTTATGCAGTTGTAATACCATCAGAAGTCGCTTGTCAGATTTCTGATAAAGTTAGCAATGCATCGGTTAAAAACCATATGGTGTTGTGCAGATTTATAGACAAAGATAAAAGCTTTTCATCAGACGCACCTTCCAGCATCATAAATAATAACCGAGACAATTTAAATCCAAAAAAAAAACACAAATATACTCCTAAATCCTTGAAACACATAAAAATAGCCCTTTCACCGAGAAATACAAACGGAAGTCCGAGTACACAACAGATTAACATCAACAAAACATAAATCGTCTGTACGGCTGTACCTACCCTCCGGAATTACAGCGACAGACGACAGGACATAATGGCGACGCAAACTGGAAAATATTAAACGAACCATTTAGTCTGTATAAGTGTATACCCTCAAAACGGTAAAATGGTCGTTTAATGTGGTTAAGCTTATCCGATTCGGCTATGAATATTTTAAATGTGTTATTTTGATTATCTGGGGAGTCGGTGCTATAGCCAGTTTGATGACTTGTTTGGCGCAGGGGCTGAGTGTCTGGCTTTTGTACCCACTTGGTCTTGTCGTAGCTTAATTATTGCACTACATTGACAACGGTAGGTTACCAATGTCTTCGATTTCGAATATAATAGAGCTCGAATTCGAAGAAATATTAAAATTACACAAAATCTGACCAAAGAGTGTCTTTTTTTTTTTTTGGTGCGAAATTTCAAATAACTTCTTCCCCTTTGGGTGGAGCGGGAGGAGGTGTCAGACTCTTACTGACTAAAACCCACCCGTGTTCCTTCAATTGCCTGTACGTTGCCAGGGACCACGGTATCCCTTTCGGACTTTCCCGCAGCCCCGGCAGGCATCGACAAAAGAAATTTTACAATGATTAAGTCATTGAGTGAGTAAGTAATCACAAATTGTAAAATCAATGTCAATGTAGGTATGGTAAAAAAAATATAAATTCTACAATTATGTAAATTAGCAAACAGTTTGATTTTGTCTAAATTCTAAATCATCCTATGGAGCAGGACCAGCATGTTTCCAAGCATTCTTATAATGCTTAAAATCGTTTAATTTGTAATATGCTTGTTTAAAAAGTGTACTTTTAATAAGAGATTTAAATCTTTCATTTAATTGTAATATGTCACAAGGTATTTTGTAGTAACACTTAACACAGTACCCCAAAAAGAAAAAAAATGTGTATGTTACTACTTTAGATAATCTGAAAAATGGTTGATATTTTATCTCTATAAGTAACGTTTTCAAACTTCACCGTTATCTTTTGACCACGAACTTGTAAAGTAATTGTATAACTGTCCAGTCGAGGACCTGTTGAGGGTCCTTGGAAATTAGGTAATATTTTCAATAATTATAATGTTTTGCATTCACTATAAGTTACAACATTACAATCAATAATAGTCATAAAGGCTACTTCACACTACTCAGGGAAGCGCGGCGTATAACTGCGATCTGTTCGAACTCTCATCGTCACTCAGACGTGCGTGTTACGACTCGGTTTATGTCCGAATGTTTCAGACTGCACGCGGTGACGTGCGTATCCGTGTAAGCGTTTTTTGACGCGCCGCTTACGATGTCCCTGGTTATTGTGAAATGCACTGTAACAGTTTATTCCATTCACATAGTTGTGTACAGCCTAGCTTAAATAGTGATCTTATTTATAGAATTGGTTGGTGATCCAATTTATGTGTAGATAGTCTATAGATTAATTCGATACAACCCCATTTCTAGAATCTAGTGTGCGTGAAGGCTTTTCTACGCTCCATTGCCGCTTGCCGGAATGTTTATCGGTCCCCTCCAAGCAATTGACCTGTCCATGACTGGCATAGGCCTTCTAAAGCCTTCTTAGTTCCAGATCTAGTCACGTAGATAACGTTTTATAGCATCATGCATACCATCATTAATACTAACTGAATATATGCATCCTTGAAAGGGCAATTTAAAAAAACCTCAATCTGCCTAGCCTTTTCCCAACTATATTAGGGTTGGCTTCCAGTCTAACCGGATGCAGCTGAATACCAGTATTTTACACGGAGCGACTGCCTATCTGACCTCCACAACCCAGTAATTGGGTAATACGATACCCCTTGGTAAGACTGGATGTCAGATTTTCGGGCTTCTGACGACCCGTAACGACTGTCAAAGATCCACGAATGACAGTCGGGACCAACTGCTTAACGTGTTTTCCGAGGCACGGAGGAGTCTTGTTATGTAAAGATGGTCACCCATCCACAGACCAACCCCGGCAAGCTTAGCTTAACCTGATGGATCGACCCGTGCGGCAGTTATAACTCAGCCACGAGCTCCCATGAGAAAAAAACTTAAAACGTTAAAAGACGTCCTTAAAAGGTAGCGCTGACACACAATTTATTAAGTATTATTAAATGCCATCAACATATCCACAAGGAAATAACGGCAAAAAATAACACCCTACAATTCATTATCGCCCCAATCAATAAATTAATACCATCCAAAACTCTCACCTGAAATTACGACCCATCAATTCATCGAAAATTACAGGCGTAACAAAAAAAAAATTCCGCCTTCATTTGTGACATTAAAGCGCAAATTATGCGCCCGAGGCGATAACGACGTATCGGGCCGATCCGCAAATCGGTTCCAATAACGCCGATCGGATCAACAGGTCTGACAAGATAGTAATGGAGGTTCCACCGATGAATGCGCTCGTATTTTATGTTAAACTACCTTCATTATACGTTTAGTCACTGGGATCATAATCTGGATCTAATTAGAAAAGAGGTTGCTACTGGTTGCTTTGAGGAAATGAAAAGTAAATTCCGAAGAATCACAATCTTGTTCCGTGTTTCCTTTTCCAATGAAATGCCTTTTATCAAGTTGAAGGTTTTGATACTCTTTGAAAAGGCTGATTGGTAACAAATGGCTAAGTTCTTTTACCAACAAAAAGAACATTAAATAATCAATATTATCGTATTGTTATTGTCTAATAAAATTACCACTTTTGTTACTGATAGTTCTAATTTTCTTCCGACTGTTTCATGTTCTATTTTTGGGTAGCAGCAATCTTTTTTTTATTTTGCTTACCTACTTGGCATCTCCTAATGAAATTAATTGGGGCTAAATGATGACACAGTTTATTAAAATAACGTCAAATAACTACAAAACATAATTATTTTACTTTGCCAAGCAAGGCTATAAAATATGTTTAGTGGTAATTAAAAATTACTGCTTTGATGTATGACTCTATGAGAGAGAAAATATTTATGCAGCAATAGAGATTTAGTGCCGGGAAACACGAGTTATGTTCTAACTATATCAAGAAAGGTTAAATTGCTTGCTGATCTAGGAAGACCGAGATAAGTCTGTTGTGCATCATGAAGTTAAAGAATATTAGGTTGAGTTTGGACAAAATGTGAAGAAAACGTGCTATAGAAATTAAATCTTATCAAAAACATTAAACCCCGAACAACATTTTCTTTCTGATATCACCATCATCATTGAGAGTCTTGTTCCACCCTCTGCTGAGTATAGGTCTCCTTCCTTTTGTCCTATGCTTCCCTGGTCTGTGTGCGTCTCATCCCGGTCTTCCCCGCGATCTTCTGTAGGCCATCCATCCAGCTGGCTATTAGCTTTCTGATATATTTACCTCTAGGTATATTTATTTCATAATTTATAACGTTTACGCAATAACCTATATATTGCGTATGGAAAAAAAATAATGGAAGAATTGCATGAAAAACATTTCAATGTCCGTCATTTAGCCTGTTAGCCTGCATTCGCTGTACAAAATTTACTTTATTTTACGTCGTTTTGAGTGGCAGTAACTTTAGACTTCAACAGATTTAAAAGGCAGTTGACAAAGTTCCTAAACATTAACTTCTGCGACATAAAGTGCAGGACAATTTGTCGTATGAATTTTATGAAGCACTTCACACATTAAAGTGTCGAGACGAGAAATAACGCTAATGCCAGTGGTTAGCGCCATACACGGCGTTTCGTCGCCAATTATCCGCTTATAACCGGCTTAAACTGCTTCAAACCGGTTCGAAATAGAAGTGAATTCATGCGTAAATTTGCCGCTGTTCGCCGTTGTATGTCAGTTAGTCTATTTTGCATTTTAATAAGAGAATTAAACAGTTCTATCGATGACAAAATTAATATAATCAAATTATGAAACTAATCCTGATTTAGGACAGTTTTGTATACCGACAAAGTTTGCATCTAAGTAGCTAAAGCCTTTTTATGCTTCTATAAAAGCGCAGTTTTATTTATCGCACGACTTGTAATAAAGCCTTCCCATATTGATGTGTGGAGGTGCGAACGATGGCCGGTGGTTAGCGCTAAATGCGTCTCGTCGCCAATTAGCGGTCCTTCATCCAGTTCGCACCGGGCCGAACCGGTTTGCACTGGTTCAGCCCGCTTGTAATGTCCTTATTCGGAACGTGTGTGAATCTACGAGTCAGTTTATAAGCTTTCCGTTTAGTAAAGGAAAAAGCGGCACTTGATGTGCAATTAGTTCTGATTGGAAGTTTTTAAAGGAATGTGTAAATAGGTAAGTTAATTGGCAATTTGCTGGTATTGAGCAGTATTATTTTTGCACTGGTTAAAGCGGTTATAGCGCTGCAATTAGTGGGAGATTGAAAAATGACGTTATAATAATATGATAAGGCTTGCTGATTCTACTTTAGCTCGATACTATATTTTATGCGCTTTTTTCTATGTGCATTGTGGTGTAGAGATAGACATTTTTTATAATATGGAATTTTAATGCCATTGTAAAGCCTAGTAAACCTACATTAATTTTTACTTGTTGACAGGCCTACACTGTCCTCCACTGTAATTTGAAAATATTGTGAAAGCTATTTATTTTAAAAAAAAAGTAACCGTGGAGTTTCTTGCCGACTCTTTTCCATAGGAAACGACCAATTGGAACCGTGCACTTAGCTTCTGACGGTTCATAAGTGCCCATGTAGGTTTATGTGGAATAAAATATTTATATTTTTTTGCATTTTTTGCTTTGTAGATAAAGTCGATCTCGTAATGTTAACCACTCTAAAAATGAGTGTCATGAAACGAGAAGGTATTAAGGTCTATGTGACAGTTAGATAATTTCAACCTTAGGCATCATTCAGCCCAAATACGTCCACTGCTGGACATAGGCCTCCCCCAAGCAGCACTTCGACCGGTTCTGTGCTTCCCGCATCCAGCGGATTCCTGCGACCTTCACAAGGTCATCACCACCTTCACGGTTCACCTTGTGGGAGACCTTCCAACGCAGTCTGCCGGTACGCGGTCGCCACTCCAGAACCTTTCGGCCCCATCATCCATCTGTTCGGTGAGGAAAGCCCTGCCCACACTGCCGCTTAGGTTCGGCCATTCTTCGGGCTATGTCGGTTACCTTGGTAAACTTTAGTTTCAATTTATTGGAAATTGTTGTCAAAAGTGTTAAAGCAATTCCGAGGTCCAACGTCGTAGTCTCTATTCCAGGACTTTTTCCCTACAAACTCATCATTGCCATCTCCAAATAAATAATCCTTATTATCTTGTCTCCATGAAAAATTGATCTGAAAATTCTCGTGAAAAAAGTACCTTCAACATAACGATACTGGAAATATGAAATGACGTAAGGGACAAAACTAAGGTTTTCAGAAGAGCAAAAATAAGATAGTTTTCTTACAAAACTGACTAGAATTTTTTAACTATATGTTTTACGTAAAAAGTGTCTAGGACAAAGTTTCTTAGATTTTTTCATTCTTTGAAGCTAAAATAGCAAAAAATCAATAAAGCCTATAGTTTTAAAGATAGCATGTCCCTTACGTTAAATAATAATTAATAAGGGTGATATAAGTTAATAATTTTTATGATGTAAATGAACAGCATTGATGTATGGGACATTAAAGGAAAGAAACATTTAGAGTTTTTCAAAGTAAAGTTCTCTTAATGGTGTACTCTATAATGCTTAAGCTGTTAACAAATTTAAAAAATATAATTTTATACATTCGTGACCTACTATGCCTATGACATATAGTTTAAAAGTATTTACTGACATAGAATGATAAAAAATAAACGAATTAAATAGATCAAAACTTTTATTTGTACTCACTAATCCTCTTTTATAAACGCAATTTACTCTCACAATATATGTCAAGTACAACTGTACAACATAATTAAGTTCTGTTTTAAGTCACAATAAAAAATAGCTATTATGGTTTACTAAACTTAGACTTACTGTCTAAAGAGAAAATAAAATTCACAATAAAAAATCAACAAATCAGTCTTGTAAGTAAATAATAATCATTAAACAAAAAACAAATTGACTTCTTCCTCAATAGAAACCCTACAGTTAAATTGAAAAAGTCTCAAAAATGTGTCATTATCTTTATCAGTTTCATCATTACTGGTGTCATTGAGCTTATCTTTTGTTATACTCTTATTAGGAAGATTCAAATATTCATTGTGAAACCTATTTGGAATTAGACCATTGTCACATAATTTTTTGAGAACTTTGGAACTGAAATTAGTAGTATTTCCTTATACAGAAATGGTAAGCTGTCTATGCACAGATAGATTAGTGCTACTTTCTAATTCGGGTTGATCAATCTTTGCAATGCCCTTGCCATTCCCTTTACCCTTCACTGTCCTTCTTCCAGTTTGCATTTCTTTGCAAAGTTCTATTTTGTAAGTGGTGCCATCCTCTAAAATCGTATATTTTACTTAGACTATCTTTAAGTTCGATTTTAGAAATTTACATACTCGAATTTTCTTGTAATGCAGGTCTTTGTTTTTTAGAGTAGCAGGAGTAAAAACTGATTCAGCAAAATCATTGAAGTCAAAGAAATCCTGATATCCTAACACATTCACTCGATAAGCATGAGGTCTTTTTCTGGCTGATTCCATAAATGATGCAATGATATGAAATAAAATTGCTTATTCTGTAAATAGGATATGGGAATGACTTTTACTCGCAAACTTAAAAAAAAAAATGCTAGAGGGCTCGGCATTTCCTATCTGACTACTCTGAGAAGGCCGAAACAAACAGAGGTCACAGTCTCTTTTAAAGTCCAGACATAATCTAGGTCAGGCCTTATGAGGATCATGTAGATTAGTCCACATAGAACCACACAGATTTGATTGGACCTGTCCTGTCAGTGCAAACATTTGTCAGTAATCGTGGAGCTCAACTCAGAACTTAAGGAGCTCAACTCGACGAACAATATTAAAGAAAGGACATTTGGGTAGGCCGCATAATACTACTCAAACTGCCAGACCATCATTAAAACTAACTGAGAAAAAAAAAACTAAATACACGAATATACTAAAACAAATAAGACAAACAATGGGAAAACATTAACGTTGTGATGATACTGCCAGCTTCTTACGAATGTGCTCGCGAACTTTAACTTTGATTTTATCACAAGGCTTAGCAGAGCGAGCAGCTCAATCCCAAGCTTGGCCACTGGGAAGGTCCCCAAACAATCAATTTTTTAATCTCCTTTCAATGATAGCATGCATGCTATCTACTGGCATGTATGTATTTCCAGCTAATAAGTAATGTAATTTTAAAAAGTGTCCAGTATGATTATGATAATTTGAGTCACAATTTAATGTAAGGGACGTGGTATGTATACCTTCTCAGGGAACACTAATGTATAAGACAATACAAAAACATCTCAAATTATGGAATAACTTATGTGACCTGTAAGTACCAAATACTGTGACAATAGAGACTTACATTAGTTTTTATAAAAATATTAATTTAAAATGTCATTTACAGCCAGTTTTTAGAAAAAAAAAGGTTTAGGCCTACGGAAAATATGTCATGTAAGGGACATTTTTTTTAAGATATCGATATTTTAAATATACCAATCGATAGAACAAGAAATTCCGAACCCAACAATATATATAACCCATTTTCGACAAAATGTCCCTTACGTTATTTCATATTTCCAGTATCGATAATTAAGTAAAAAAGTTAATCAACGACCCGAAATAAAAAATGGCGTATTCCTGTAGAACATTTCTCATTTGAAACAACGAATAGTAATTTTCTTGGACGCAGTCGGCTATTTCAATTTAAAACTAGATTCATTTGCATTTGTGTCGTTATCTTTTTATTTTGTTGTTTCATTACTGGACAATGTTTCTTTTTAACTGACTTTTGGATTCTTTTGTGACTGTTAAATATTTGGTATTAAACATTTTTTTGGCGAAAGTTTCTAGTCCAATATATAATATTTATAGCTGTGTTTTACCGGAATCCATATTTTACAAACCGGGCCATACCAAAGTGATATTTTTTGTGACAGCGATGATTCTCAGTTTGTGCATAAATGGTATATTGACACGAAAATATGAATAGCACTTAAAGCTAATTAGCTTTTCACCAATCTGACAGAATCAATATTTATTTCCAACAGTGCCATTCTCAACTGTTCTAATACTTTATCGATATTAGCAGAACCATCATAGCCTTTTCAAACTCAGACTCAAACTCAAAGTATTTATTTCAATTAAACTATTTACATACACTTTTGAACTGTCACAGAGTCAGTCAGTTAGTCAGAAAGTTGAAGCTCGTTGCCCATTTCAAAACGTAGATCTCTATGGAGAAGAACGGGCAAGAACCTTCAAGGACACTCTTTTAAATATAGAAATTACAAAATCCTGGGTACATTATTCTTGTTGCTTCTATACGATGTGAGAACAATGTAAAAAAAAAAAGATTAAAAATAAACCCTGGCAGATGAGATGTCCAGTCCCAACTGGTGTCACGAACGTATTCTCTCATCGGCTGTACTGTAGTCTAGTATCGCCTAGTAACTAAACAGTTTAGATCCAAATAAATAACTGGAAGTTATGGAGGGATGCTTTGCCCACCACTGGGAATCTCAGGATGATGCAGGCTGTCAGTAAACACGGACTCAAACAACGATATTATAAGTAAAAAGAGGTAGATAGATTATTTCAAGTAACTCCAAGGACTCCTTTTAAATATAAAAAAATACAAAATCCTGGGTACATCGCAACTATGTTGGGGTTGGCTTCCAGTCTAATCGGATGCAACTGAATACAAGTACTGTCCATAGAGCGACTGCCTATCTGACCTTCATAACCTAGTTACTGAGTAACACGATACTCCTTGGTAAGACTGGTTGTCAGACTTTCGGGTTTCTGACAACCCGTAACGACTGTCAAAGATCTACAAATGACAGCCAAGACCAACGGTTTAATGAGGTTTCGAGGCACGGAGGGGTCTCAATATGTAATAGAGGCTCACCCATCCACGGACCGATCTTGGCGAGCGTAGCTTCACCTTCGATCGACCCTTGCGGCTGTTATCATTTAGCCACGAGCCCACCTCTGATATTGGCAACACAATAAATTAAAAAAATTGAGGACAAACCATCCCATTCTCCATTCTCCAACTCATGCATTTAATAGAGAGTCGTTAGTATAAATTCTTCACTTCTAACTTAAACTACCGTATTTCGCTCGCCGGCAATAAGGAAGGAAGTGTAATTTCTTCACGATCGCTATCGCCGACGCAACAGCCCCGTCCAGGATGCCTTTTAATGAATGGCCATTCAAAATAAATTTTTAACACGCTCTCCCTTTTGTTGTTGCGATTTTTTACAGTGTAAATGTTTCAGTTGCGCCTTTATTAGGGAAGTGTGAGTGTTGTTATGGTGTGAACTTGGACATAAAAGTGCTTTAGGGGATGATTTTTTTCTGGTTGTATCTTGATTGACTTTGATTGATTTCGATTTAATCTGTACTTTTTTGGAACAGAACAGTCTTGTATACACGATGAAACTTTGAAAGACTCCAATTGTAATGTTTTAGGCGTATCTAGATTATTTGATTCTATTTTATCTTTCCCTTGTTCTGAAAGGCAATGAGCCTAGGTCATCCTAGATCGTATTTGTCAGAATGTGATTTTTGTCTAAGGATTTTCGTTTAGTTATTTAATTTTAAGACATAAAAAGCGACCTGCCCCGGCTTCAAATCGAGATTTCTTTATTATACGTAGGGATAACATTAATGTATTATACACATAATACTTTCAGAATAATTTTTCTAAATGATGGGAAAAAAATCTCATCAAAATCAATTGCTTAGTTTAGAAGAACAACGCAATCGCATAGACAGACACGAAAAGTGACTTTAATATAATTATATTGTATAAGTAGAACACACCCCGTTTTTACTAAGACTTATTAACTCCTGTAAAGTGTTAGTATTATAAATTCGTAATAAGCTAGTCTAGAAGTTTCTAATCCCCTGCCGTCGCTTACCGCAGTAACAGCATAAGTAATTCTCAGCTCTAAACTATTAAGAAACTAACTTAGCACTAAAGTACCACAATAGTCACTACACTAAGTTGCACTTAATCGTGAGCGAAGTATCTATTTTGTTAACATGAAACTAACTTAGCATCGGAGTCGGACGGGGAGCGACCCTATAAAACTTAGTTTGTACTTAATCAAATACATAGTTTTAGGTTCGGATACGTAAGCGGCAGATGTAGTCTGAATGGAAATGGTTGAAATTGTTTGTTATTTTTACCATTTTTATACAACAGTACATAATTATCTACTCGTACAAAGTCAAAGTATTTACCAGAAACACGGTACATAGGAAGTTCATACATTCAAATACTTACTTGAAAGATAGGAACTATTTTGTTTATAAATCCCAATCTTGTAAAGTTTTTTAGAACTTACATAGGGTTTTTTCCTGTTTGATGATGAATTAATAACATCAAATCTCACAAACATAAATCCAGACGCGGAGTATTTACATAGATCCAGTATTTTAATCCAGCGCTGATATCTAGTAACACTGGATAAATATAATATGACCAATTTTCCTGTATTCAGTGTTTGATTTGAATAAAATTAACGATTAATGCCAAAGCAAACTGTTCTGTGCAGAAATGAAAGAAGTTTTCGAGTCAAATATCAAGAGTCACTCTGTGTCTACGTTATGGGACAGCTAACCTTTAGCATCGTTCGATATTATTATAAGCGCGATGGACGATATTTGTCTTCTCCACTCTCGCTATATCTCTGTCCAGTCCTTTGTTAATAACAACAAAAACACGTTTCAGTGGTCCTCTGACAATAGTCGCTGCATAATTAGTTTAGAATGTCCGACGTGATTTGTGTACAGACAGACTTTCCTTCTGTCCTTCGACAGTGATACGAAAACTACTTCACTATGCCAATAACAATAAGTAGCTAATTCCTATGACATTATTATTATTTCCTTTATTTAAAATATATACATATAATTTACATTTTTAAATATTTTTATAAAAACAAAGAAAATAAACATAAAAATATTAAAAATAAAGTAGCCCACCGGTATCGGAAACAGGGTCCAAGCGGTGGTCAGGGCTCCTGAGAGAGGAATGCCTTAACGATACGCGCCGTGTCCAGGAGTACCGCTTTCTGGATCAAGCCCTTGATCCAGCTGCCTAACGAGAGCCTCCTCAGTTATTGGTCGAGGCTCTTGGCTATTATGCCATTGGCTATCACGACTATCGGCGCAATGATTGCTGTATCCACATCCCACATGTCGACAACCTCGCGAGCCAAGTCAAGATACTTAATCTGCTTATCTTTTTCAGCTTTCACGAGGTTCTTGTCATGGGGGACCGCTATATCAATTATCATTGTGCGACGCTCTAATTGATCTATCACCACTGTCTGGCTTATTGGCAACAATAGTCCTGTCAGTGATGATAGATCGATCCCAATACAACGTGATATTGCCAATTTCGAGAATTGGGTCGGGCACATACCTATAGTACGGTACTTCTGATTCCAAAAGACTGTATTTCAGAGCTGGTGCTGGTGGATAATCCTGGCTACAAGGTTGTGCCTATGCAAGTAGTCTCCGATAGCCAGACGAGAACAGCCAGAAATAATGTGTCGGATTGATTCCCCCGGACGGTGGCATGCCCAATAGATGTCTACCGTGCCGTCCTTCACAATATATTTCCAATAATTGTTCGAAATCATAGCTTCGTCCATAATCGCAAAGACAAAACCTTCGGTTTCCCCAAAGAGATCACCGAATCGCAACCAGGATACAGACGCTAACAGGTCTACATCGGGTCCATGTAAGGCCCGGTAAAAGCGTCCGTGAAGCTCTTTTCTCTGCCATACCTCCCTGCGGTCATTAGTATCGAATACTATAGGTTTGCGCCAGTTCTCTTATTATTATTATTATTATATATTTATTTAATTAGACAACATTGGTCCACTGGTTATTACAACAAACTTATCAACTTAAATTACACACATAATTATTATTATTATTTTATTGATATTACGCATTATTATTTCATTATTATTACACATTATTATTACACATTACTATTATTATTATGTGTACTTAAGTCGTTTTTCATTTGTTTCTGTTTTCGGCCAGGTGTTGTAGGTTCTCATTGAACTTATTGTGTCAGCATTGATAAGTTATGTCAGTTTTATTCTCACCTACCTGCGGAGTAATTACGTAAAACAATTGCAATGCCAATGCTGTTCAACCAACAAAGCCAACCAACAACATTTATTGGGTTATATGTCGAGCAGACGATCTTTTAAAACTTTGAAGCAATGGTTTAGGAACTTCCTTCAAAATCCTTCAGATTGTAATTAAAAGTGTATTATGCAATTGGGGTACTGCATGCCAATCGGGCGTATCGTAAGTAATAATGATATTAGGCTGTATGTAACTGTCCCGCTGTATGAAAAGGGGCTATTTTGATAAAAAGAAGGAGGTTTTATCTTTTCGTCTGATCAATATTTTTACCTATTTTAAACCCATCGAGTCCAAATTCCAAAAATTTAACTAAGAAAAAGTAATCCAAGTATTCATTAAAAACATAAAAAGTTCTCATTTCAGCCGGCTTATTTTGTAAAAATCTCCCCGTGAAACCTTAGGTGAAGTGAGCGTAAAGGAAACTGTAATTACTAGAGATTGACAGCTCACTTCAAACTTACTTCAGCTAAGTTTTCACGATGAGATTTTTACAGTTAACAGACGTAGAAACCGCGCGTTTGGTCTATTTTAGATACTTCCACAGCATTATGTCGTATGGCATTTTACTGTGGGGTCGGGCTGCTGACATTGAATCCATCTTTATTTTGGAAAAGAGAGCTGTCAGAGCCATTTATAATCTACGTCGCCGCGAATCTGTCAGGGAACTATATTAAAGGATTAATACACTGGATGGCAAAAATTCCGGGTCGCTAATAAATGGCGTGATAGTTTCTTAAATACATACATTTACAGACTACGAGTAATTTGCGAAAGTATAGTATATTGTAGATGACTGATTAATATAAAAAAAAAATGTGGAACACGTTTTGACCACTATATAACTTGAAGTACATGAGCTTGTGAGTACATGTTTGACAAGCGCATATATAGCGGAACTAATGCTTTTACTTTGCCAAAAAACATTTTGTTCTTTTTGGATTTTATTGGTTTCTAAAAAGGAATATATACTTTTATAAATTATTTTTTCAAATATTTTAGAGAAGATTGGAATAATGGCAGTGGGTCGGTAGTTACTAGGATCTTGCCTGTCACCTTTTTTAAATATTGGTTTTAATATAGAAATTTTTAACTTTTCTGGGAATACACCTTTTTCAATGCAATCATTGATAATGTGACTAAGTACAGTGCAATAATGAAAGATGTAGCTTTAATCACTTTGGTGACTATATCGTCAAACATGCTTGTTTGATTACAAATTAGAGGATTATATCCAAGATAAGAATGATTGAAAACATGCTAGTCCTGGGCCTCAAGTCTGCTATTACAATAGTGTCAGAATGGTATATCATTGATTTCATAATTGTTGATTTTGACAAGTTTGGTAATCTACTAACATATTGTCATATTGTATTGCGTCATTATGACTTTCCAATGGTCAGCCACTGACACTCCATTGAAAGAAATGGCATCTATTGGCAAAAAATTTGACAGTTTCTTTGATCAGTGACCTACTATGAGAACGTCATTGTGCAGTCATTTCTTTTAATTCGTTACGAGTATCCTGTTTGTGGAATACAATGATCAACTAATGATCGACCATTATGAATTTAGCAAATTACGAACTTTTAGCAAAATTACAATAGGATCGTGTTGGAATGACGAATTTATAAAAATAGCAGACTTGGGCCCCTGTTCCATTGGATAACCTAGAATCTAGACAAAATCAAACTGCTTGCTAATTCATTTGTATATATTTTTTTAAATATTTTACATTGATTTTACATTCTGTGATTACTTCCTCACACACTGACTTATTAACTGTAAAATTTTAGGAAAATCTTCTTCTTTTACAATGTTTGGAAATATGTGAGCACTATGTATCTATCACATAATTAATTTATCTGTTGTTGTTTCATTTTTAACTCTTTTTACCGATTATGGTATAGTAAAATTATATTCCAGGTGCATCGTCTTCACATAATTATAATCATATAAGTAATGTACCTATACAAAATATTGTAAAACATTTTAAAAGAAGTTGAACGGTTGGAGGTTCTTGTCCATTTTTATCCATTCGAAAACTACATTTTGGAAGGGGCGACTTGAATCAATTTTTTTTTTTGTAAATTTTTACGTTCAAAAGTGACTTACAGGGGCTTATTTGATATAAATTATTTGTCTTTGACTTTAAGTAATAGTAATACAGGGCATTTCAGAAGTACCTAATACTACAGGGCATTTCAGAAATACCCAATACTACTTCACAATACTATACTAGAACTTACACCAAACAAGACCTCTAACTCCTTATCACGCGTCCACGTCCTGAACGAACGAACTCCAACATTCAACAAAAAGTTCCAGGTGGCAATTTTAACGGAACAATTCATAAGTTGTTGGGTAGTTCACGAGTTGTTCTGGGACAGACGGTGCGACAACTTCCTACGGCCAGTGATACGGACCCTTAAGTTGAGGGTAGAGTTGTGAGATGAATATGCGATCAGTCTATGAGGTTGTAAGGGGGTAGAGGAGTGGCCGTTGGGAAATTATTTTTCGTACAAATTGTTTGATGGTAGGAGATAAATTGTTATGATAAGGGTTTATGAATAAATGTGCGTCGCAAAAATAGATCAAAGGACCAAACAATATTGAGATTAAGTAAGATTGGAAATTCTTTCAGAGATTCGCCTGACGCGCTAACAAAATAAATATTATAAAATTATCTGTTATGACACGAGTACTTTTTTAAGATGTCCATATGCTGTGGCCTTTTTTCGTGGCGTATAGGAGGTCTATTTAATGCGTGGTTACCGAGAGAGTGACCAGAACGCAAACCTTAACCTACCAAGTCCAATACAACGAATGATTTTCAATTACGATAAACTATATTTTATCTAAAAATAGTTCTAGCCTTCACCGCGACGTGACGGATGAAACTTTTACGCCAAAACTATACAGTGTTACTAGTAAGTTCGAAAGGATATTGAGTGACAATACATTACGCGTGTGTTCGCAAAAGTTCCCAATTTAATGTTATTTTTGACTTCAGGCTGTGAAGTCAGAAATAACATTAAAGTGGGAACTACTAGGGTTATTTTAGTTTTGTTCCATTGAAAATCAGCCTACAAATAACTTAACTGGTGTGTTTTAAAGGGATTGGAATCCTGCTCCCAAGATTGACTAATATTGTGTTTATTTTCATAATCATGTCCACTGCTGGACATAGGCATCTCCAACTGCACGCCATTCAGCTCGTTTCTCGGCAACTCTCATCCAGCTGCTACCAGCCACCCTGCGAAGATCGTCGCTCCATCTAGCCTGAGGGCGTCCTGACGTTTACCAATTCGCGGTCTGCACTCAAAATCACGTCTACCCCAACGGACATCGGTTCTACGGCTAATATGGCCGGCCCATTGCCACTTCGACTTGTTTATTCAGCTTTTTGTTTAGTTTGCTATGTTTTTTTCATAAAATATAGCAAAATAGCTAATGAATAATTTGAATCAAAACATGTGGATCTGCCGCATAACATGATAAAAAATGAATATCTAGACTGATCAAAAATGTACCTACTCAGAAAAACCTCATTTAACTTTACATATTCTAGGTTTTGAATACCAACTTCAAATAAATATCTTTCTACCAAATTACCCAGAAATCATAAATCTGGAAACTGCAGCAAGGGTTGAATAAATTTCTGGAAAACTGGACATCAACGCAAGACATCTTTCATAAGATATTTTTTACGATCGACCGGTTCAGGAAGCCATGTGTTCTAACTTCCGCCGGAACGATACCGGAAAACCGGAACTGGCCCCCACCCGGCTAATGGATCGAAAGGGCAACGATAAATATCTCGACAGATATTGAAAATTTTCTTTAAATCCTTTATATTTTATGTCGGGATTATTTATAGCTGTTTTATGGCAGCATTTTCTGGAAGATTAGGTTTAGGATTAAATGGTTCTGGATTCAGTGATGGGATAGGGGTGAAATGTAGTGGATTAAAGTGGAGAGAATACTTGGTGCACACAATGAAAGATAATTTCACTATACAATCCCACTTAAAAGTTTGTTTGCCTGTTTGATATGATATCACGGCTAAACTGACGAGTCGTCACTTGAAACAATACAAAAAAATATACAATTAATATCTGCAAACATTTATGTCAAACCCGATATTTGTTCCTTTTGGTACAAAATATTTTTTTCCAAAAGCTTAACACTTGGATTCCCCATACCATAGTGTGGTTCCACCTACACATACATATAAACATGTCATAATTACAGCAGGTCATATTTACCTCGCCGCGGGAATCAAAACCGCAGCCGAGTACCTATACCTATAAGGTGGATGCGCTGCCACAGCCACACTGTTAATTAAGTCAGCAAAATATGTACCCGTGAAAGGCTACATTCGAGTAAAAATTGCTTATATTATAATATGTACAACCCTATTTTTACCTTTAAAAAAATAGAATTGAATAGAAAACATTTATTCGAAACAGGCACAACACAACAGCAACAAACACATAAAAAAGAGAACAAAAAACATAACAATAAAATTGCAGCAAAAAAAATTGCTGATCGTGCCCATACCGAAAGGGTTACCATCTCAGCATCTTCGTCATTCCGTAAACATCGAATACTGAAAGCATATCCAATGAGTGGTGCCTTAACGTTTAAAGTGGATATTTACATAATAACAATACTTAGAAATAACTTATTGATTGTAGGTTGTAATTAATAAAACAAAAAGTCGCTGATAACAACCCTCTTGACTTCGACCCATAGTCATCTTTTAAACCCTCAAATGACGTAAAGTAGGTAAAGAACACGCATGAAATGTAGGTATACACAACCTTGAATTAAACTTCAATAAAACTAAAATCATGTCCTTCCATCCACGTCAGAAAACCCCTTTAGACTTAACATTTATTTACAACGACGCAAAAATTGAAACAGTAAAAGAATTCAACCTACTCGGCTTATCCATAGATACACATTTAAATTGGAAATCACATATTAAAAAAATCAGGTCAAAGCTATCAAAATTTTCCTATGCCCTCCGTGAAATAAAAAAATCCACAAATCTCTCCACTGCTCTGGTTACGTATTATGCCTATGCATACGCATGGTTAAACTACGGCGTAATATTATGGGGAAATAGTACAGACGCATCAACACTATTCATACTACAAAAACGACTGATTAGAATACTAGTTAAGATAGATAACACAGACAGCTGCAAACCCCATTTCCAAGAACATAAACTTCTAACCCTACCTTGCATATATATCTTGGAAATGTGCAAATTTGTTAGAAATAATCAAAAACTCTTTACTACACGCGAAAACATACAGACTCGCTACACACTACGACACAAAAACAGACTAAACCAACCAGGTTCAAAGCTAAAAATTCACTCCACAAGCACTTTAGTAATGTCAGTTAAAATATATAATAAACTAACTGATGAAATTAAAAATGAACAAAAATTTAATATCTTTATAAATAAATTAAAACAATTCCTAATCTGTAAATGTCATTATAATGTACATGCATATTTAAATGATAAATTTAATAAATAAACAATAATAATTTATTTATAATTACGAATGATAATAATAATATATGTATAATTTAAATAAATATTAATGTTTAAATCCAATATATGAGTGGTAAAAATTATATGTACACAATTAGTTATCAGCCTACCTACCTACACAAAACGAAAGAGTAGATTAATATTAAAATTGTTAACGAATAGCTATAATAGCCCTCCTCCTAATTTTTATGTTGTTATGCCCGACAGGGCCCACAATGCTCCAAAACTAATGTATGTCTTTATGTACCTACCACCTAAGTTCACATTGTGGAATGCAATAAACGTATTGAGTATTATGAAGTCACTTCAAATTCCTTGCTTTCTGGTTTAAATTAGCTATACAACATTTCACAATTTCAAACTCCATTCCCAAGAACATTATTTCAACACAACCTAACAAATCCTTCATCATACACAATGCAAAAACAAGAAACACCCCATTCCGTTCTCCGCTTTCATTTCTCAGAAAGATATTCCAAAAAACTTAGCGAAACAGCCAGAAAAATTAATCAGCATCAATCACGATGTTCACCTCCGTACAGGAGGACCATTTATTTTGTGCCCATAAACACAAAAACACAAAAAGGACCATAACAATAAGTCATCTGAGGGTTTCACTTAAAGGGGTGTGGCCACCGTGAGTCGTGACGTCACATAATGGACAGTTGCGAATTTATAGAGAGAGATTTATCGCGAGCGTGCATCGTAGCCACGTGGGTGGTCTGTGGTGAGCGGGTACTATCGGTTCTCAATTGAAATTGTATTTTGAACGTGATTTTTAACTTTCGTCATGTAAAAACGGATAGTCATCATCATCATCATTTCAGCCATAGGACGTCCACTGCTGAACATAGGCCTCCCCCAATGATTTCCCCCAACGAACTAAAGTCACTGACATAGTCCAACGGATTAGTAAGCTGAAGTGGCAGTGGGCGGGGCACATAGCGCGCAAACGGATAGTATACAATAGTAAATATGCATGGCATAGAATAAATGTAATTAAAAATTGAGAACCCTTTCTAAAGGAAAGTAAGGTATTCAGACGTCGGTTGTATGCCTCTAGGTTGGACCGAGTTTTCTAGTATTATTGAAGTTCTTGCGAATATGAAAATCAAAAGAGAGTAGGTAATTGCTAAACATTTTTCCATCGTCAATAACTGTACACTGTAATTCGACTGACTCTCATAATTTACAAGGCAACCCATGAAAATAATGTAAATTACGTAAAATAATCTACGATTTTCCAGATAACATAGAAAAATCATGTCGATGACGGAACAAAAAGTACGATATTCGTGTAGCTGTGTAACTCGATTAAGATTTAAGTTATATGTCCGGTAAATATTAAAATAGACGGTAGGCACGCATTGTATTATGAGCGGATGAATAAATATAGACTCCCTTTAAAGAATCAACTCGTCAACCGCGAGACACAAGTCTATTACAAACTGGTCAAAAGATATGGTGAAACATATAAAGAAAAGAAAGACATTAATTCTTGGTGAAAATATTGGCGATCGTGCCACCTACCATTATAATTATTCGTAACTAGCTGCGCCCCGCGCTTTCACCCGCATAAGTTTCGGTCACGTGGGACTATCGGGATAAACTACCTACTGTTTATCCCGATATTACACGTCCTAACCTAGGTCATGGTTTACTCGTGTGCCAAATTTCGTCCAAATCCGTTCAGCTGTTTTAGCGTGAAAGCGTACCTACGCGTAGCGTAAATGCGAAAGTGAGTTTTTTGTCTGTTATGATAATCAGTTGATATATTAGATAGGATTATTAACAACACCCAAAAAATAACGGTTTGGCATTTTGTAAATGAAAAACAATAGGTATGAAGATCAATATAATAAATAAATAAATATAAACTTTATTATCAGGCTTCAAAGGCCCATAGCGTGTTAGTATTACAAATTAAATCTATGTTAGTATAACAATTACGCACACACACAATCATGTGGGCCTCCTACTATCTCACGTATTTGAATACCGGTCTGTGTGCCGCCATCCAGTGAGATATTAGAAGGCCATCCACCCTGCCGGCTACAGTCGCCACGAGGCTGTTGGGGCTGTCGCGCACCCGACGCGTCAGTGATGCGATTCGCAGACGCAGCAGCGAGCCGAAATCCGGAACACGTGCGTCCGCGAACATCCCCGACGCGCTACAGATTACAGTGTATAATATAATAACATTACTTTACTTATCTACAAGTAACGACTAGTACAATTATGACATAATAATAATTATGTATAAAGTGATAATGTATGGTTGCGCACAGAACTTAGCAGCGCGTGTCTACGAGAGTTTGCGGCATAATTACCGTTCAATTGAATCAGCAAACTCCGCTAAAGCAGTGTACATACTAAGATTATTGTGCAAACATCACTAAAACACACAGTATTTGTTGAATAAGTTAACATAAAAAAAATTCTATTAGTATTTTTTGATCTAGGAAACTACTGTTCGTACCAATTAATAATATAATAGTCCAAAAAGACCGAATTTTGGCCATGGCCACAAATATCAGCGCAGATTAGGCTAGCCTTTTCCCAACTACATTGGGTACATCTTCCGGTCTAACCGCATGTAGATGAATACCGCTATTTTACATGGAGCGACGTGCCTATCTGACCTCCACAACCCAGTAAATGGTAATACGATACCCCTTGGTAAGACTGGACGGAGACTAAACGCGGGATATATTATAGTGCACAAGTGTGATCACAGTCACAGGTGCACTCTCTCATTCTTCACTCTCATTGCTCGGTGGGACGACAGTCCGATACGATCGGAGAGAGATCAGGCACAGGACCCGCCCACCAATTACAGTACCTCCCAAACTCTAAAACCAATCATTGGCAAAACTGAATATAACGTTGTACCTACTTACATTTTTATTCATTTGCAGAAAATCTTTCATTACCTTCCCCATCTCATACAAATAAACAGTAATTCACCAAATTATAATGCTACTGTTACCAAAGAAAATCTAATCAAAACGCAACAGTAGTAAGGGTAACTACGTTGAATCTGAACAAAATGCGGGCAGGGAAATTAATTCAAGAGCCGGTATCGTATGCCTTTGTATTCCTCTTTTTGCTAACGACAGATAAATTCCTTACGACTTATCTGAAATTAGGTCGAGTGGATTTAATACCGTTTGTACAGGATTCAATGGCAGGATACCGATGTTAGATTATTTCAATTTAATATTGAAGGTCTGTATTGTAAGGGCCTGTGAAGTGGCTAGGGAATTCGAGTTCGGTTCCTGAATGTTCGGTAAAGTAACGAAATGATTACAGTCGGTAGTATTGTGGAGTTCGGAGATGATGGGGCGGTTTGTAATTATAGGTCATCTTGTGATCATTGTTGGTTGACGTTATCGTTTTGTAGACTTCGGTTGGCAGCGTCTTTCTAATTCACATTATTACACACATACACACACACACACACACACACACATCACACATCACATCACATCATCATCTTTTCACATTTATTTTAGATACCTACAGTATCTCAATTTATTAAAAATTGAATGATTATAGAATATACTACTACTCAGTTGTTAAAAACTTGGATTGAATTAATAATTTAAAAACAAAACGCTCTGTGCTGATTTATAAGTAAAATTCAGCATCTATTGTTTCATAGGCTTTACTTATATTCAAAAACAAAACACAAAGGACTCGATAGTCTCATTTTCATAAGATACTTTAACATGCGGGCATGATTATCACATTATGATAATTAAAACATCGTTAACAAGAGAAATAACAGCTTTGGTACGTCTGCGTAAAATTAATAAAATATAATTAATCCACGAAAGACCTTACACATTGGGGAGGATTATCATAAGCGATATCTGAATTGCTTAATTTAAAATGAGGTAGATAGCCAGACCTTTTTGGTTTAAAACAAAAGAGGGTTGCGGGTGGAATGAGACTTTTACTTATCCAACCTGCAATATTACAGTTGAATGAATAGATGGAATCAAGAGACCAATAATTGCGAGTTTGCCCTTAGAAGTCCGATCAAACTGAACCATGTAATCAAATACCAGGGGTTTGACTGTCAAAAGCAATAGTCGAAATTTGTGGCAATTCCGTGATTTGCTCAAATAGTTTTCCAGGACGCGCCAATTATAATTATTCAAACTCAAAGCATTTATTTCAAATAAACCAATAACAGGCACTTTTGAATTGTCAAGTTATTAATTATCTGAATTATTTCATCAAGCATAATTTATTCTCTTTCTCAACGAGCACTTCAAAGGCTGAAATTGCCAATTCACTTTCGTCCATCCGTGCCTTGCACCACAGCACAGAGGGTCGACCGTTATCGAATACTAAAAATAATATCATCAGCAGCAGCAATTTGCTAATTATCCCTTCTGGGCAGACCACGGCGCGTCCAATTAGTGGATTAAAATTATTGTAAAATAGCATTTTGATACCCCATCGAGCCTCTGGGTAGCCATCTGGTCCATGCTCCTACATTTGTTGATTAACTTTGCCAAAATTAATCTTTAGCACTTTCGTTTTTCGCTTTGCATGTAACTTTAGCGGCGACGACTTCTGAAGCTGCGTTTATAACATTGTTACATTTATTTATTTATAATAATAATAATTCGACGAACAACTACCGGAAATATATTATGAAGGACGGCACGGTTGACATCTGTCGGGCATGCCACCGTCCGGGGGAATCAATCCGACACATTATTTCTGGCTGTTCTCGTCTGGCTAACGGAGACTACTTGCATAGGCATAACCTTGTAGCCAGGATTATCCACCAGCAACTTGCTCTGAAATACAGTCTTGTGGGATCGGAAGTACCGTACTATAGGTATGTGCCCGACCCAGTTCTCGAAAATGGCAATATCACGTTGTATTGGGATCGATCTATCATCACTGACAGGACTATTGTTGCCAATAAGCCAGACATAGTGGTGATAGATCGATTAGAGCGTCGCACAATGATTATTGATATAGCGGTCCCGCATGACGAGAACCTCGTGACAGCTGAAAAAGATAAGCAGATTAAGTATCTTGACCTGGCTCGCGAGGTTGTCGACATGTGGGATATGGATACAGCAGTCATTGTGCCGATAGTCGTGACAGCCAATGGCATAATAGCCAAGAGCCTCGACCAACACCTGAGGAGGCTCTCGTTAGGCAGCTGGATCAAGGGCTTGATCCAGAAAGCGGTACTCCTGGACACGGCGCGTATAGTTAGGAGATTCCTCTCTCAGGAGCCCTGACCACCGGTAGCTTGGACCCTGTTCCCGATACCGGTGGGCTACTATTTTTTATATTTTTAAATGTTTTTTTTTTATTTCTTATTAAAATATTTAAAAATGTAAATTATATGTATATATATTAAATAAAGGATATAATAATATAATATACCATTTATTTCAGGTGCCACAGGCAAATACATAAATACCTTAACCTAAACATACATATTTTATTAACAAAAACTTGTGTTAATAAATAAGGCTTAAACTATGTTAGTAGCACTTCACTTTGCACTAACTTGACTTCGTGCTGTCCTGTGGAACTTGTCCGCGGAAGCGACGGAACACCACGTCCTGCGGCCAAAAGTCTTCTTCCATGACGAGGGGCAGATAACAGTTCGGTACTCGCACGACGAACGCCTTGAAGTTGACACGTTCCGGTGCGATTCTAGTAACTGTATATATTTAAAGCAGTGGCATGATGCAGGCTAACATACATAAACTTATGCCTTCTACTACAAAACAACTAAGATCCTCATTTATTTTAGTCAGGTAGAAAACGGGCGTCCTGTTCGGCGTCTAGCCGATTACATTATAAAAACTGTACATTGGTCATAATGCTTGAACAATTAGATTGATCTATGTTCTGCAATACACTTGCTTTGTCTTGATATCATCCAACCCTTTGAAAGGAGATATTTAAAGGCATGCCAAATCACACCAATAATTCCCGAAAGTTTACATTCAAAATTCTGTCGAATCCCGATTTCTCTCGTCGGTATCGTATCGTCGGCGTCGGCCCAAAACGAACCAGATAGGCAATTAGCTTATCTACGCTGTGTCTACACTGTAGCCGCGCCGTTCAACCGCCGTCCTAATTAGAGTAGGGACTGGATTGAGAATTTATTGAGCCGAACCTCACTTGTTTTGTGTTTAGGACCTAGCATTTTTGGTTTAAAATAAATATCTGTATTTTTGGTTCGAGTTTGAGAAATGTGTTTTGGGTCTGTGTTGTTTGGGGTGAAGTTAAATTTTAATTACTTGGTTAATTCTAAATAATATATTATGATTCTCTAATAAATTGCTGATCTTTGAACGTAATTGCATGATGATTGTTGTGTAAGGCATAAATATAAATGCCTCTATAATGTGGCGCAAACTATTCAGCTTAGAAAAAAATATATTAGAAACGTCAATATCATTTTTGAAGACCTATCCATAGATACCCCACACGTATGAATTTGAAGAAAAAAAAATTTCAAAGTCGTAAAATGTGTCTCCCCCCCCTGTAACTTCTAAAATAAGGGAATGATAAAGCTACAAAAAATATATGATGTACATTACCAGGTAAACTTCCACCGAAAATTGGCTTGAACGAGATCTAGTAAGTAGTTTTTTTTAATACGTCATAAATCGTAAACTATTATTAAAACATCGATCTAAGTTACAACAAACTACAAGAACTTTTATATTATTTTACTTGCTGCTACGGAACCCTTCATGTGCGAGTCCGACTCGCACTTGGCCGGTTTTTTATAACTATGTAGATTTTCCTCTAAAACAATCAGTGGAAATCAGGATACATCTAAACTGGCTCAGTATTTTTCTTAAACTTAAATTATTTAGCCACTTGCAAGTAGAACTTTTATGCCTAAAAGTTCCGTATGATTAATGGTCAACAAGACAAAAGGAATTCAACCAACATTGTTACAAAAACAATACAAGAATCAGGCCGAATTTCCCAAAAAAAACAAAACAAGAAATACTGTGTAATACCTCCGATTATCTGAAACCTAGCCTAGTCCCCAGGTGATCGTTGAGTGAACGAGTGAACGAATGAGGGGGACGAATGAATGGGCGGGCCGGCTAATGGGCCCCGTCAAGACTGCTTTGTACAATAAAACAAAAAGGTACCATTACTGGCTGAGTTCTTATTAATCTTGGACCCTTTCTCAGAGTTCCAGCTGAGGTAATAGCAAAAATAAATAAAGCTACCCAACTACCCACATCGCATAAGAATAATGTGACGTTGATATAAAGGAAGATGGAGTTTCTGGTGTAGGTCAAGGTGGACGGATCCGTAGTATAGGCGGATTTTTATTTATGATCGGTGTGGAATCCTCTTATGAGGTAACCCTTGAAAGTATCCTCATAATAGCTAGTTTAAAATACATCAATAATTATTTAAAGATTATCATGATGGTTGACGAGTATAATGATATTATATTATCGTCAAAAACCTAAGTATTATGAAGGAAAGTTAAGTACGTTTAACAAGGCACGGGGTAAAGGGAAGTACATCACTTTGCTACGTAAATATTATAATCTTCAGATACTCTAATCTAATTTTAAGCCGAACACTTTGTAGAACATCTAAATAAACTCTTAATTGGCTAGTCCCAAAGTACTCTATTTTATTACATAGCTAGCTGTGCCCCACGTTTTCACCCGCATGCGTCTTGATTCCGTGGGAATATCGGGATCAAAAGTATGTTATGTCCTAATCCAGGTTATGATCTACCCATGCGCCAATCTAAATCTGTTCAGCCGTTTTAGCGTGAATGCGTAACAAACACGATCGCACGGTCCGATCGACGCACGGGTGGCGCAGTGGTTAAGCAATTGACTGCTGCACTGCGTGTCGCGGGTTCGATTCCCGCACGGAACAAATATTTGTATGACCTACAAGTAGTTGTTCCTGGTCTGGCTGTTTGTGTATGTGAGCTTAAATGTTTACCCACGATACAGGAGAAATTCCTAGTGTGGGGCTACGTTTTATAAAAAAAAAACAATACATGTTAGGATGAAAATTCAAACATTAAGCAACAACGACATACATTTTGAAAATAGATTTTGTTGGACGTGGAACAGCTTTCCTACCTAAGATTTATTCAATCATTTTTTTTCCAATTATTATTTCCACTCGATCTTTATGTGAGTCAATAAAGTTCATTTAGAATGACTGTCATTGAAAACGTCCTAAAGAATGTTGAAGTTGTAGAGCAAACTGAATTACTGTATTGAAGTTGTTTTTCCAAAAACTCATTTAAATCTTTAGTGAAACTAAAATGCGAATGCACATAACATAATTATTATTATCAATGTTACTGGTCTAGGAACGCCAACCGTTGCAGTTTCTCCTAGATTTTCCTCGCAGTTGTGACTTACGGATTACCTAAATGAGATCCAGTTCGGCGAAACCTACCTTTAAAGTTACGTAAAGAGAAAATCTAAACGGATTACAGGAACGCTTGTGAAAGGGGTATTTTAGAAGTTTTCTTGTAATTTTGAAGTGTCGAGCTATTAAACTCAAACTTTATTAAAACTTCTCGGAAGTTGGGTTAAAAATTACACCTGTTGGTCAGGTGAATTATTTAGCTGGAAGTACAAAGACATGCTAACCAAACCGTTCATTTGTCAAAAAATCTCCAATCCAAAATGTATAGTTATTTTATCATTCATTTTGTATTAAATTCTAATTGAGTGTAAGTCTAATTTGTTTAAAACTGAGATTGTAACATTTAAAAGTGCCTTTTGTCTAAATAAAAAAAAAAAATTGAGTTGTTGAGAATTGTTGAGTTTGACTTTTGACTCGACTTATATTATTCCCCCTTTCTAAGGACCAACCCGGATCAAAAGACCAACATTGCAATACAAAAATCATTCTAATAAAGACAATCTTAGACGGTACAATTTTGACATGCCAATAAACGGGCAATGATGGATGATGCTGAACCCAATCAATACCTAGATTCCATCACTCCTTCTGTACTAATTTGACGTTTCTGTGACAATGACGAATGGTGTACGACTTTTAGGAATTCCCTCCATTTTCTTTTTGTTTTAAGGTGAAATTTTCGTTTTCATGAACGCGGATTAAAAATCACATCTAGGAATGAAAGATGAAATCGTAACTGTTATAACAGGTGCTCAAAGGAATACGCAGAAATTATCCAACGCGTTTTCAGAAGTTAGCAACATTTAAATTAAGCTTTAGTTGCCTTAATGAGTTAAATTCAGTGAATCAATAACCACTTATTTTGTCGGAAGCGGGCTTTGTTTTCGTTGGACTTAATATTATACTAGCTTTTGTCCGCGACTTTGTCCGCGTTAAATTATCGCCATAATTCGTTTGCGCTTAGCGTTCTTTCTGACTTTTGCTCCGCTCCTAAGGATCGTAGCGTAATGTTAAATAGCCTATAGCCTTCCTCAAGAATTGGGCTATCATCCGACAGATACCTAGTTCTAGAGATTACCGGGTTCAAACTTCAGGTCCAATTGCAAACCAGCGTCAGGCACTAGTTGTCTGGGATTTTTGCTGATCTGGGCCTATTTGGCGCAGCCGCGAGGCACACATTCCTGTTAGTATCTTACATGCACTTGTGTGCCTTTTAGTCTGTGCTAAATAAATGTATTTTCTTTCTTTCAAACAGTCTTCAGATTTATTATAAATTATTATAGACTACTCTCAAGCACAGAGGCTAAGGTACAATCAAACTGTGTGTCTTTGGCCACCGAGTTTAGAGAGAGTTCTGGCCGATCCGGTGTGGTGCATGGCTTACCGACCGAGCAGACTTCAGCGTCAACTGTCTTCATTCGACGAAGACAGTTCAAGTTATTTATTTCATATACAAACATACATTTGTGTCTAGACATTAAGATAATATTATGTACAACACTCCCGGAGCGATGTGGAATACCAAATATTGAGTTACCTACGTTTTGAGGAGATCGATACCGACTGGTTCACGTCAATCTACCGCAGTGGAGGATGCACTGCACTCAACGTATTATAGCAACAAAGTTTACATTCCTGTTTGTCCCAAATTAATCACATCGTCAACAAAACACATAATAATCATTCACGATACCTGATTGTCGCTAACACAATCTCGGATCTAATCACAGTTTATGACTGTACAAACATAGCTGCCATAAAATCACTATTAATTACATTTGGGGTTGTCACAGTAAAATGGATGATACACACACATTGTAATTGTGTTGTAGGCCTGAACCTTATTGTGTTGATACATTTTCGAATCACAGTAATATCTTAACCAAACAGTTACTAAAAGCGTTACCTTGCCACTTAACAAAATGAGAAACAAGTTGTAATTTCATTAAAATACAATTCACTGAATAAAAGTAAATTATTTTAGCAGAAAAAGGCTCACTTATAAGCTTTTCAAATTTTTCAGAAGGGATGGAGGATCATAAATTCATAATTGTCATCCACAGCTCGACTACACTCACTGAAGAGCATAGGTCTCACTGTCTGTCAATCTTCACGCTCCTGCGCCAATCTCATCCAAAATTAATAAAATAATACAAGGTAAGTTACAATAATTTACTTCAAAAATTGTCCAGAACCATAACATAAACAGCAAAATATCAAAATGTTCCACCAGGGCCAATACTTAATACAAAATTTCTCGTCCACAAACGTAAACAGTTATTTATCCCACTTTACTCGCTTAATTTCGAACGCTCGCTGTTTATTTGTCGTGAAAGCGTGGCTGTAATGTTTCTGTTAGCGACGCAACAAACACATTTGCATTTAAAACTGTAAAAAGGGAGTGCGCGGGGTCAGAGCGGGTAAAAGGGGCGAGTCCCGAACCGACATTTTGATTTGCGATGACGCAGTGCCATTTCTAACGCCACGGACAGCGCGCGCTTCCTTATCTTAAAATTTTGTTGTCCAACCCTACGTTTTTTAAATATAAATCTTTGCTCATCAAGCGTTGTTTTACCATCGATCCACAACCTTAACAGTGGTCTTCGAGCCAGATCGCGAATGTTTAATACTCCGCCGCCCGCGTCGAGAAGAAACATGGTTAACACGCGCAGTACGGCTAGCAAACTGAGAGAAAAGGAGGAATTGGAGGCAAAGCAGCAATCGGTAACCGGAGCACAGGAAATACCACCGCCTACACCAGTAAAAAAGAAGGATGATGAACTTAAAGTGAAAAGTTCTTGTGCTGCGAGTGTAGTGAAATCGGAACGAACCGGAAAACAAAATCCGCCTTCACATACATCACGTCAGTCGGTTAAGTCCAAGAAACCATCATCATCACAATCGATACAAGTACAGAAAAAGAGACTGGAACTAGAAGCAGCCCAGGCGAAGGCGCGTATTGAAATGGAACTCATCGATAGAAAATTAGCGGCGGACCTAGCAGAACTCGATGAAGAATACAGTCCACCATCAGAAACATCGGAGCAAAATAATGGCGCGGGTGATATTGAAAAGTGGTTGGAGCGTAGTCAACAAGAACTACAGCAGTTAGACAGTGATAAACACAAGTCACACACGAACCCGGCCGACACAGAAGGAGCAGTTCAACAGCTTGCGAGCGCAATCAAAGAACTCGTCACGTCCTCCGCCATTCAGCAAAATACCAAACTAATAAGTCGTCTCAGCACACCGAAAGAACTCCCTAGTTTTAGCGGCGACCCGAAAGAGTGGCTCCATTTCGAGCAAGCTTATACGGAATCCACAGAAATCTGTAATTTCACCGATAAGGAAAACCTATGGCGATTACGTAAATGTCTACGCGGCGCCGCTCAAGAAGCTGTAGCCGGCCTGCTTATTAGTGGTGTTTCATCTGCAGAAGTAATTTCTACGTTGAAACTACAATTCGGAAACGTCGACGTAATTCTTTCCCGCATCGTGTCAGACATTAAAAGGATGAACAACCTGTCTACAGATTACCATCGAGAAATAGTACCCTTTGCTGTCAAAATAAAGAACTACGTCGCAGCTGTACGAGCCCTTGGCCGCCATGAATACCTACAAGGCATGGAACTAGCTAACATTATCTTATTCAAGCTACCTGCTACCCTGCTCGCGAAGTGGACAGACTATAGTTACCCGTTTATCACGACCGAATCACCAAAACCTAGACTAGATGTGCTGTCAGATTTCCTCACCGAAGAAGCTGTGAAAATATCAACCTGTAGTGCTACCTTATTACAACCTAGAATGGACAATTTCAAACGCAAACAAAGTGATAAAGTGAACAATATACAAACTGTTCTAGTGCAAGATGGACAAAGTGAAGAAAAGTGTCGTTATTGTCGTACTGCTAGTCACAAATTAACTGAGTGTAAAAAGTTTAAAAAATCATTACGAAAGGACAGATGGCTGCACGTAAAGCGTAACGGTATTTGTTACAAGTGTTTACTAGCGCATCATCGTAGGGACACGTGCACCGCACCCAGCTGTGACGTAAACAATTGTAGACAATCTCATCACCGATTATTACATTATGTGCCGCGTCAAGACAACAGTGAATCCGTGCCAGCGGTACAACCCGAAGTTCCACCCGATACTGAAGTTCCATCCGAAACAATAACAAATATTAATGTCAGCTGTTCCGTAATGTTGAAAATTGTACCTATAAACATTCACGGACCGAACGGAAGTGTAAGCACAACCGCGCTCCTCGATGACGGCTCGACTGTGTCGTTGGTTAGCGCTTCGCTGGCGGAGAGAGTGGGGCTGCGCGGCCGCCGGGAGTGCCTTCGTGTGTGTGGCGCGTGGAACGACACCGAACTAGTGTGCAATGCACAGCGAGCAAAGATGACTTTGTGTGGTGTTGATAACAAGATGTTTACAATCGACGCGCGCATTGTTAAAGAATTAAACCTACCACAAAGCTTATCTACAGTAAATACCAAAAACTACAAGTACCTATGTGACATCACCGATAATTTAAGCACAAAAACACAACTACAACCACAAGTCTTAATCGGACAAGATAATTGTCACCTTCTCTTACCTTTGGAAATGAGGGTGGGTAGACCCGATGAACCCTGTGCCACCCGGACTCCCCTGGGTTGGTGCCTGCATGGAAGGGTGCCTAATGTTTACTTACCTGATTCTGCTATACGTCACTCCTCATTGTTTGTCACTAGTGACGTCATAGAAACAGAATGTATACTGCGAGAGATCCAGGAGGAGGTACGAAGGTCGTTCTCAATCGAGTCCATGGGCGTGTCTGGCAAGCCAAGACAGAACTCTGAAGACTTACGCGCTGAAGAAAGTTTAGAACGAACTTCTGTTCTCATCAATGGTCAATGGCATGTTGGCTTACCTTGGCGAGACGAGAAATGTGTGATGCCGAACTCATACCCGACGGCTCTGTGTAGACTGAAAGGAGTAGAACTCAAATCCCCACCCCAGTGCTGCTAAGGCAGCACTGGGGTGGGGCATGTTAGCGACGCAACAAACACATTTGCATTTAAAACTGTAAAAAGGGAGTGCGCGGGGTCAGAGCGGGTAAAAGGGGCGAGTCCCGAACCGACATTTTGATTTGCGATGACGCAGTGCCATTTCTAACGCCACGGACAGCGCGCGCTTCCTTATCTTAAAATTTTGTTGTCCAACCCTACGTTTTTTAAATATAAATCTTTGCTCATCAAGCGTTGTTTTACCATCGATCCACAACCTTAACAGTTTCCATCACCGATCGATATATGATTAGCCATATCCTGTTATTTAAGGTCTGTGGCCTTTCTCGATGGTTGGGATGTAATTAAATGCGAACACTGTTTACAGAATGAATGTTTTAGCTGAATTTAGGCTGAATTTGTTGGAACTGTATATGTACTGACGTCAGCACATCAACCTATCCGACACTGTCAAATTTTCCCAATCAAATTTGAATCTTATGCTTTAGTGTTAAAGTTGAAAATCTGTTAAAGAAATTTGACAGATTGTACTAGGTTCACGTGCTGGCGTCTGTACAAGGAATTGTTTTGGAATTCATAGTATAATTATTTTTTGTGGCACATCCTTCTAGATAATTTTTTACAATTACCTTTGTTCTCTATGATTTGAATTCACAGTTTTATGAAAATATAATTTCCCATTGACCTCTTAAGTTTTTTTTTTCCCATCAATGCTAGGCCATCGTTGGTTCCATATTATTTGCAGCAACAGCAGCTACCGCAGCATCTCGTCGAGGCAAAATTATTATATTCTTATCTATTGTACACTATTATTAGTTTCTAATTGTAGATAACTACGTTGTCCTGTGAGTGTGGGTCTAAATATCAGTAGCATAACAATAACGTTACATTATCTTCAATGTTAAGCCGAAACTCATCTAATTTGTACCAAATTGTATCATTCCATTATGTGACGTCATTATTGCGCTCATATTGTGTTGTCATTTGAAACTCAATGATAATAACATTACATAAGCTTCTCAATTTAGGCTGAGCAGCTGTTGTACAGCACACACAGACATCTAATTATAATTAATTCGGAGCCAAAGTCAATATCTTCAACAACACACTGGAAATTAAATCATCAGCTTGAAAACTTGGAGCCAACCTCAATGTGATGTTTTGCAGCCAGTTTACAGTCTCAAATTAACATAAATACATACCTAACATCATACCTGGAATCCCCAAAGGATTAGGCAGAAGTGCCTATAGCACACCTATTTCTCCAGGATGTTTAAGTCTCACGCAAAAAAAAATTTGTTCGATTCGGATGATGTCTAGATTTATCACACGTCTGTTTCATTTATTTGTCGATTTGAATTTGTTTTGTTGTCTTGCAATTATATTTAATACCTAGGATCTGACTATTGAAATATTAATTATTATTATTATCTTACACAAATTTATTTTATTTAAGTATACACATTGCAGTATAAAACTGATTTACATCCTAACACTTCAGGTCCAGTTGAAAACCAGCGTCAGGCACTAGTTGTCTTCGGATACGACTGGGTGCTGCGCGCCGACCTCCCCAATGGCGTCAGCGTCGTTTGTTACGCTGACGACACGTTGGTCCTGGCGCAGGGGAGGTCGCACCAGGCGGCGGCCGAACTAGCGACACACGGGGTTGCGACTCGAGGTGGCCTTGCAAAAGTCCGAGGCCATGTGTTTTCATGGTCCTCGGAACCCGCCACCGTCGGGTTCCCAAATAACGGTAGGAGGGGTTCACATCGGCGTCGTCGAGTCGACGATGAAGTATTTCGTGGTGGAACTTCGTGGAGCATTTCCGACGTTTGGTTCCCAGACTGGAGCGGGCCGGGGCTGCCTTGAAGCGGCTCCTGCCCAATCTAGGCCTCACGTCCATGGCCCTGTATGGGGCACCCGTGTGGTCACGTTCGTTGAGGCGGCGGCCTGCCCGCCGGTTGAACGCGTCCCAGAGGGTCATGGCCACCCGGCTGGTCCGGGGATACCACACGGTCTCCGGTGAGGCGGCGAACCTCCTTGCTGGATTGCCGCCATGGGATCTTTAGGCAAAAGTCCTCGCGCATATTTGGGAGTGGCGCGAGGAGGCGAAACGCCGGGGCTTGACTCCAATGCCGCGAGAAATCGCGGCACAGCGGACAGAGCTCCAGCGGGATCTCATGGCGGCATGGAGAGTGCGATTGTCGCAACCCAGTGCTGGGCACGCCACTATTGCGGCGATAAGTCCCCTCTTTGAGGAGTGTCTGGAGAGGCGCCACGGCGTCCTCACCTTCTGCCTGACGCAGGTCCTCACCGGACACGGCTGTTTCGGGAGGTACCTGTTTCGGATAAGGCGGGAGGAAACGCCCGGGTGTCATCACTGCGTGGATCGCCCGGAGGACACGGTGGAGCATACGGTGGAGGTATGCCCGGCTTGGGCAGAGCACCGCCGTGTCCTCGTAGAGGCGATCGGTGGCGAGGATCTCTCGCGTCCGGCCCTGGACCAGGCCATGGTACGGAGCGAGAGGGCATGGGAGGCCGTCACCTCCTTCTGCGAAGCAGTGATGCTCGCGAAGGAGGAGGCGGAGCGCGTGAGGGAGAGGCAAATTTCGCGCCCTCACACCCCTAGCCGCTGCAGGAGGAGACGCCCTGGACGTCGGGAATCGATCGCGGATTCCCGGCCACCGCAGGCGCGGGCTTGCTGACGGTGAGCAATGGGTAGCTCGCCGTCCGTTAAGGACCAGGCCCGGGTCGACGGCGCGTTGTGTTCCACGCGCGCCTCAAAGAGATGTCAGCGAGTGAAGGGGTCCGATGAGACCATTGCCTGCCGGGGTTGCGGGAAAGACCGAAAGGGATACCGTGGACCCCTGGCATTTCACAGGCAACAGAAGGAACACGGGTGGGTTTTAGTCAGTAAGAGTCTGACACGCCCTCCCGCTCTACCCAGAGCGGGAGGAGTCATTTGATGACTTCCCACCCACAAAAAAAAAAAAAGGCACTAGTTGTCTGGCATTTATGCTTAACTGGGCCTATTTGGCGTAGCTGCGAGGCACACATTCCTGCTTGTAGGTATCATGCCACGAACTTTTACACTTTTTATTTTGTATTTTTTCCTTTTATTTTATTTTTTCTTTCTACTTGTGTGCCTTTTAGTATGTGTCAAATAAATGTATTTTCTTTCTTCTTTCTTTTTCTTTAAATAAAACGTAAGCATACTTCTCATCGTAAGCACACAAAATGGTTTAACATCATCTAATCCAATAGGAGAATGTCTACAAGAACTATTTAATAGACTCAGAGTTGGCCGTCGAGTTTTTCCGAATGGGATACTACATCCGGTTTCCGGGCTTCGCTCGTACAGGAAGTTTGTCCGGGCCAGGGCGGGCGGGGAGTGGAGATTTCCGGTGACGTCACTGCCCTTGGCTGCGGCAAAGCCTTAGATTTTTATTATATTTGGTGTTAAGTTTCTTTGTTAATGGATTTTGTAAACAAATCGTTAAGTCTTGTTCTTATGCTGTTATTATGAATCTAGCATTTTTGTTTACGTTTAGACAACCTAACGTTGCTTTCTCAACTATAATATTATTATAAAGAGAATATATTTTATTTTTTGTTTGTTTGTAATGAATAAACTCAAAAACTAGTCAACCGATTTTAAAAATTCTTTCACCAGAAGAATGCTATATTCTAACTAACAGAGGCTATAATTTTAAAATATATCACGTGAACGAAGCCACTGGTGGAAGCTAGTTCTTAATATAAAATATATAATCCTAAACTGATTCTTGATCGACTTGCATATAATTTAAAATAACTGTCTTACTCGACACATTTCAGTTTTAAAGCTGTTTGCTTATAAAAAAAAAAACCAGAATAATCTCCTTGTATTGCATTCAATTAATCATTAATAATGCTAATTAAAATGCAACTAAATATCCTAATAACATTTCTTTCCATAAACATCATCAGCGTCTAATGAAACCCGACCACCTGATCTACTCTCAAACTCAACAGTCATTAAAAACAAAACTACGACGGCAAGTCGCATCTCAACTTAGGAAAATCCTAGTTGGACGCTCTCAGAAGTTCTCTGTAGTAATTGGAAACGTATTGGTTGGAAGCAGCCATGTCGCAAAATAGATAGGTACAGAAGGCTGGCTCGATTCCCAGACTGAAGCGGGCCGGGGCTGCTTTAAAGCGGCTCCTGCCCAATCTAGGGGATCCAAACGCCTCCTGCCGGAGGCTATACGTGGGGGTCGTGCGGTCCATGGTCTTTTACGGGGCACCGGTGTGGGCGCGTTCGTTGAGGCGGCGGCCAGCCCGCCGGTTGAACGCGTCCCAGAGGGTCATGGCCACCCAGCTGGTCTGGGGATACCGCACGGTCTCCGGTGAGGCGGCGAGCCTCCTTGCCGCATTTCTGCCATGGGATCTGGAAGCAAAAGTTCTCGCACACATTTGGGAGTGGCGCGAGGAGGCAAAACGCCGGGGCTTAACTCCGATGCCGCGAGAAATCGCGGCACAGCAGACAGAGCTCCGGCGGGATCTCATGGCGTCATGGAGAGTGCGATTGTCGCAACCCTGTGCTGGGCACGCCACTATTGCGGCGATAAGTCCCCTCTTTGAGGAGTGGCTAGAGAGGTGCCACGGCATCCTCATCTTCCGCCTGACGCAGGTCCTCACCAGACACGGCTGTTTCGGGAGGTTCCTGTTTCGGATAAGGCGAGAGGAAACGCCCGTGTGTCATCACTGCGTGGATCGCCCGGAGGACTCGTGGAGGCGATCGGTGGCGGGGATCTCTTGGGTCCGGCTCTGGTCCAGGCCATGGTACGGAGCCTATTTGACGGACAGGGCCATCATCTACCCCGGTCACCAGGGAGAGTGGAACCGGCGAGAGATGTCGTGCGGTGTCCCACAGGGATCGGTCCTGGGGCCGCATCTGTGGGACATCGGATACGACTGGGTGCTGCGCGCAGACCTTCCCAATGGCGTCAGCGTCGTTTGTTACGCTGACGACACGTTGGTCCTGGCGCAGGGGAGGTCGCACCAGGCGGCGGCCGAACTAGCGACACACGGGGTTGCGACAATCGTGGCCAGAATCCGGCAGTTGGGACTCGAGGTGGCCTTGCACAAGTCCGAGGCCATGTGTTTTCATGGTCCTCGGAACGCGCCACCGTCGGGTTCCCAAATAACGGTAGGAGGGGTTCACATCGGCGTCGAGTCGACGATGAAGTACCTGGGACTCGTCCTCGACAGTCGGTGGAACTTCGTGGAGCATTTCCGACGTTTGGCTCCCAGACTGGAGCGGGCCGGGGCTGCCTTGAAGCGGCTTCTGCCCAATCTAGGGGGTCCAAACGCCTCCTGCCGGAGGCTATACGCGGGGATCGTGCGGTCCATGGCCCTGTACGGGGCACCGGTGTGGGCGCGTTCGTTGAGGCGGCGGCCTGCCCGCCGGTTGAACGCGTCCCAGAGGGTCATGGCCACCCGGCTGGTCCGGGGATACCGCACGGTCTCCGGTGAGGCGGCGAGCCTCCTTGCCGGATTGCCGCCATGGGATCTGGAGGCAAAAGTCCTCGCGCATATCTGGGAGTGGCGCGAGGAGGCGAAACGCCGGGGCTTGACTCCGATGCCGCGAGAAATCGCGGCACAGCGGACAGAGCTCCGACGGGATCTCATGGCGTCATGGAGAGTGCGATTGTCGCAACCCAGTGCTGGGCACGCCACTATTGCGGCGATAAGTCCCCTCTTTGAGGAGTGGCTGGAGAGGCGCCACGGCGTCCTCACCTTCCGCCTGACGCAGGTCCTCACCGGACACGGCTGTTTCGGGAGGTACCTGTTTCGGATAAGGCGGGAGGAAACGCCCGGGTGTCATCACTGCGTGGATCGCCCGGAGGACACGGTGGAGCATACGGTGGAGGTATGCCCGGCTTGGGCAGAGCACCGCCGTGTCCTCGTGGAGGCGATCGGTGGCGGGGATCTCTCGCGTCCGGCCCTGGTCCAGGCCATGGTACGGAGCGAGAGAGCATGGGAGGCCGTCACCTCCTTCTGCGAAGCAGTAATGCTCGCGAAGGAGGAGGCGGAGCGCGTGAGGGAGAGGCAAATTTCGCGCCCTCACGCCCCTAGCCGCCGCAGGAGGAGACGCCCTGGGCGTCGGGAATCGATTGCCGATTCCCGGCCACCGTAGGCGCGGGCTTGCGGACGGTGAGCAATGGGTAGCTCGCCGTCCGGTAAGGACCAGGCCCGGGTCGACGGCGCGTTGTGTTCCACGCGCGCCTCAAAGAGATGTCAGCAAGTGAAGGGGTCCGATGAGACCATTGCCTGCCGGGGTTGCGGGATTAGTCCGAAAGGGATACCGTGGCCCCCTGGCATTGCACAGGCAACAGAAGGAACACGGGTGGGTTTTAGTCAGTAAGAGTCTGACACGCCCTCCCGCTCCACCCAGAGCGGGAGACGTCATTTGATGATTTCGCACCCAAAAAAAAAAAAAAAAAAAAAAAAAAAAGGCCATGGTACGGAGCGAGAGAGCATGGGAGGCCGTCACCTACGAAGTAGTAATGCTTGCGAAGGAGAAGGTGGAACGCGTGATGGAGAGGCAAAATTCGCGCCCTCACGCCGCTAGCCGCCGCAGGAGGAGGCGCCCTGGGCGTCGGGAACCGCAGGCCGATTCCCGGCCACCGCAGGCGTGGGCTTGTGGATGGTGAGGAATGGGTAGCAAAGGGTAATTATTGTTTATTTGCAAGATAAAAATGCTTGGAAACATGTTGGTCCTGCTCTATAGGATGATTTAGAATCTAGACAAAATCAAACTGGTTGCTAATTTACATAATTGTATAATTTTTTTTATTTTTTTATTATACCTACGTAGGGTACGTATGACATAGATTTTACAATTTTTGTGATTACTTACTCAATGACTTATTAATTATAAAATTTATTTTGTCGATGCCTGTCGGTATCCACCGTGGCCCCTGGCAACGTAAAGGCAACCGAAGGAACACGGGTGGGTTTTAGTCAGTAAGAGACTGACACGCCCTCCCGCACCCAGAGCGGGAGAAGTCATTCGATGATTTCCCACCCAAAAAAAAAGGCTGGCTCGATTCGCTTAGGTATGTACGGTGGTCTCAAGGCTCGCACATATTAGGCCGTAGGCGTGACGCGACTCTAGTAGAACAATTTCTATGAAAACTACATGGAAATTGTTCTACCAGAATCGCGTCACACCGTCGCCTCGCGCCTGTCTGTGAAAGCTACGTTATACGAATGACAGTCACGGGTGCGTTTACCGTCTCTGTACGTAGACACGTCTCTATGCACAGAATAATCAGCCTATTATATTCCCTCAGCTGGAACACCAGCCTTCTCTCTCTGAGAGGGAGTGGGCTGTAATTCACCACACGGGCCATGGCGCGTAGCAAGTCCTAAAATGTTTGGTTCTAAGAAATACTGGTTTCCTCACAATGTTTTTCTTCATTGTTTTGAGAGCAGCAATGATGAAAATAAACTATATAAAGTGCATGCCTACCTGAATTTAAATCAACGACTTGCACATGGGGTTCTTGCCTCTGGTCCACTGCTTCGGTGTCGTATCTGTGCGTTTTCCGGCCTTTTAATGAAGCCGGGCTTCTGTTCTTATCCATTTTGTGACCATATCCCGTATTTTGTACGTCTGGGAATCAATAAATCTCGTATTCAGTTCACCTATGTGAGTTTGGCCGCGTGTCAGTTTGTCTGTAATTGCGTGTTGTTTTCCTACAACTTTGTTATTAGCCTGATCGGGTTGGTTGGAGTTGTACCTGTACTTAAACTTGTTCGCCAATCTGTCTTTGGTGTCCTTTGGGATGTAAATTACTTGTTGGAGTTTAGTAGAACTAACTTTATTATTATCAAATCATGGCACTTCAAGGAATTTATCAAAAGTGTGTTACTGTATTTTTGCGTTTAGTTTAAAAACTTTTAGTAAACTATTTGACGGTAAGCTGCATTTATCTATTAGATGTGAAAAATATCAAGTAAATGTCGGCTTAAAAAGTTGTTATGGATCCAAGAGCATAATAAAGGCCTGTGCTAAAAAAAAATCTCTGCATACTTTTTTGGTCATGCAAACAACCGAAACTTGAGAAAACCAGCCAACCGAAAACAGAATCCCACTAGTTCAATATATTTGCTACTTTTTGCAGCATGCATGCAAAAGTGCACACGAGGAGTTACCGACAAAAACTTGTCCTAACTCGTTCGAGGCTTTCATTCAACTCGTTACCTACACGTTTCTGGGGCACCGACGGGCTTACTGGGAGTTTAGGCCAATTTGTATGTTATATGCGTTGATTTTGTTAGTGAAAATAATACTATGGCATTGACCATATTGTGTTGAAATTAATGGCCGGGTTTAGATTGCACGTAAAACCTAGCAAGGAAAAATGAAGAGTAGATAAAATATTAAAAAAGTAATGTTTCTCACCACTTGACCAAGGTGATCGGGTTTCGTTGTAACAAGGCCACTAAATTCTCGTCAGTATTAATGGCATAAATATCTACATAATTCACGGTAATAATAGATAATGACTGCTGTCTACATAATTATCTTGTTCTAAACTCTTCTCTGCAACTCAAAGCATTTATTTAAATTAAACCATTTACAGGCACTTTTGAATTGTCAAATAGTCGGTAGTCTGTGTTGCGAGCTATTAAATACTTGATTATAGTCTTAATATTCCAAGTTAATTATGAACAAAAATGGGTTAAGCAAACTTTCCTTACTTAAATGCCTTTTCTAAAGAACTTCCCACACCAAAGACCCAACCGCATAACTCCCTATGGACAAACGAAGGAGTATTTAAACAAAAAACTCTATGGTTTATTTAAGTCAGGTCCACATTACACAGCTCCAATCATAAGGGTGGAACAGTGGAACAAACTCGGTGGTTCTAATTAATCCTAGTGTGTCCCCCGCGACCACAAATCGGTTCCGTACCAAGCCCAAGTTTTTCCATTTGAAATTGTAAGAAGGTGGCCACGCTAATTTTCTTTTGATTGGCCCTTCTTTTCTTGTGGGATGTTCTCTGAAGTTTTGATTAGTGAATCCTTTTAAGAGTGGATTGTTGGAGGAAGAAGATTGTAATGGAGATCGATGGGTTTTAAGTGCATACGGGCTGTGATGTAATTGAATAAAGTTTATAAGTGTGTTGGTGCTTACGTTTGTAATTAACAAGTACCTACAGTTTTTCATTATTATCACACGCAAATGTTTCAAAAACCCTTCTCCTTTGTTTGTTATCTTTGTTACCTTTTACAGCACCCGCTAAAGGGTTTTCCCTATTATTCAAATCATGTATTTGTAAGATTTTACACGTATCATAACTAAAATGCTATTTAAAAGTCAGCCAGGTTCTTTAACCACTTTATAAATACAACAAATATCAATTTAAAGAAAGGTCAAACTAAAACCCATTTTCTTTAATTCAAAGACATTTAAGAATAATAGGGCTTAATGTAACTTCAAAATAACTTTTAAAATACACCCTCGAGCTACAAACTTCTCATCTTCAGTACCTATCAGGTGTGAATCGCGGCTCACATTATCATAACCGCCACATGTAATACGGCGCAATTTGTGCACAAGTGCGCTTGCGCTGGCTATAAATATTACAGTGCGCGTAAACTGTTCGTAAACATGATGATCGGTGTGCAGAGATACTTTTGTTAGTTTTATTTTGAACTTCTGACGTGTTCTTTTTTATCGCGATTTTTATAAGTAGGTGCTTGTACCTAATATATATTTTTGAAAAAGTGCAAGGTACTCGTATTAGGAAATGTAACTAGTGTAATTAATGTATCAATGTTGGTTTATTACAGTTTTTAAAGGCTTTTTACGTATTAAAGTATTTTTACTTTTCATATTGGTGTTGAGTGGGGTTGGTTAGAAATAGAAGACCAACCTCTTCTGTTGTCTAGTGGTAAGACCACTATCGGATGGGGTTCGATTCCCAAAATTTTCTGAGCTCGGTCGCCCAGGTTCTTTATTTAATATAAGGTAGCCTTGGTGGCTACCTAGGTGTAGATAAACGTCAAAAAATGATTTTAAAAAAAACATAATTATGATTAAGTATTCTGTTTATAGAACGTGTTAATAATGGTGATAGGCCTTCAGATAAGGATAAATTATAGCAGCTTATGAATAAATCCCATATTTAAGCTTATTGACAAACTTGCCCAGACCTGCACCTTTCTTAATCAAGCTTTCTATCTACTAACTGGTCTTAACTTCAATATTAAAATGTAAATAAAGCCTCATTATCAATTAATCACCATATTTTAACTTAATTTATTCCCTACAAGCTATGCAACACCTTCAGATATTGCCTGTGTTATTATTTCAACAAGATTGCTCCACACTTAGGCCATATGATTTTTGTAATGATTGCCCCACGGCGAGCCAACGATAGCTGCTATTAACATATTATCGGGAAGTCTGAACAAAACGTAAAGTGTGAAATTGCAACAAAGGTAAGAATAATATGATAGGAGCGGTTGATTGAGTTTATTACGAGACGATTATGTTTGATTAACATAGTACTTTAGGTACGTGGCCTCTAAGAAAAGGTACCAAACATCTAGGGGCAGACGAAAGCCCAAAACGGATTCTGCTGCTAAGCACGGTGAGGATACTGAGAAAATCTTCTTCATAGGTAACTAATACGCTCTAGCTTCTTCTTTCTGACTGATCGACTTCTTGATAGTTTAAAAGTAGTTGTAATTGGTTTAATTGAACTAAAATTGAGTTTAAAACACATTAAGAAGCATTGTCGCATTTCACACACTCCCTAAATTAAGATGACCACTAATGGTTTGATTCAGTAGAAGTTCGACATACCCCTCTACTTTCTCTAGGAATTCCACAAAAATGCAGAAATTTAATTAGGTAGGTACGTGAAAAAAATAATTAAAACCAACATTAACCAAGACAAAACAAACCAACATGTTACTTCAAAACCTTACATTATACAACCAAAATTAACCCTCAAAATACAGCACAAAACAGTGCTCCATAAAACCACTCGTTGGCAGTCACCAATAATCTGACCTAATAATCTTAACAACTCCTTGAAAATACCTCCATAGCAAAGTGTGAGTTAACATCATAGCGCGTACAAAATAACAGTTATTATGCAAATTGACCGGTCGATTGAGACACAATGGCCGCCGCCACGGTGGTCGATGGTGGCTGAAATATCGCGCGGCTGTTGTTAACATATTTCCCGTGACTTTGCTTGTTTTTAGTTTGGTAAGACGAAAGTGGTGGAAAAAAGTTTTATTTAGCTAATACGAAAATAAATCAATTGCTGAAACAATACTTTATTACCTACTTGAAAAATGTTATAATAAGGTACCAACATCTTTTGTTAAAAGTTATTTACTGAGATATCAGCGCCATTGGATCATTTAGCTCCCTTCAAAATGGTTGAGCTGAATGGTGCTAATCCATGCGTCATGTTCGTGAACGGGCGCCGTCAGTTGGGACTGGTCATCTCTTAGCTGCCATGGCTTATTTTAATTTATTTTAAGTTTTTGAATGATTCTTTTTTTCTTTTTATTATGGACGCTTTTACGAACGTGCACTTCTTATTACATTGTTCTCACATGCATAATTTCAAAATGAATGATGTAACCAATATTTTGTATCAATTTTATATTTTATTTAAAAGAGTGTCCGTGGAGTTTCTTGCCCGTTCTTCTCCATAGGTACCTACTACGCTTTGGAATGGGCAACTAGCTTCATATTTTTGACTGACCGACCCCTTGACAATTCAAAAGTGCCTGTAAATGGTTTAATTGAAATAAATGCTTTGAGTTTGAGTTTGATCTAGTTTAAAAATATTGACGAAAAATGTTGTGTTAAAGTCTCTTAAAAGATCTGTTTACAGAAATAAATTTGTCTGTGTTTACCTCGTTGGTCCAGTAGTCGCTAGCGCTACTGCTGGGCATGAGGTCCTCGGTTCGACTCACAGGTCAAGCAAAGTTTTCATCAGAATTTCTCAGTAGCAGCCCGGAGTCTGGAATTGTGCCCGATTGATGCAATAGGCTCACCTAATACCTATGCAAAATGTGGGTGTACTATAGGTAAACCTCTGCCTAACCCTTTGAGGATTACAGGCGTGATGTTATGTTACGTTATGTTCATTTCATTTCATAAAGGTAATTATCATGTAGTATAGTTACGTACTACATTACTTGACTTGTCTTATTTACTATACTCCATTTGAAATAAGATTAGACATATAAATAAACCTTTTGTACAGTTCGTTCAATCGATTTTGACTTCTATGCCGTAGGCATAAGGACGGCATTATAAGCAAGAAAGTGGTTACAATACTAACTGTTTACTACAGTTGTCATTTGTAAAAAAGGTTTATTTAAATGTCTAATCTTATTTCAAATGGAGTATAGGTACCTAAAATTACTTATTGTAACTTTCAAACAAGTAAGTAAATCCTTTGTATTTCACGAGTTAGCGACTTTGCAATACTTCAACAAGTTTTTTTTAACACAATTCTAGAAATTACGAAACAAACAAACTTCTCCATTTTCCTATAATATCTGTAACTTTATTTATTTATAGTAAATATTTTTTGTTTTATGTTATTACTGGAAAATTTACCCAGACGGAGGTCTCATGAATTTGTATTTTAACTATAAGTCACCTTTATATAATTAAGGGCCTTTGTTTTTAGCCTTTTGTTGGATTTCAAACAATAATACATAACTCAACAAAGTCTAGGGAATAAGTGTATTCATAGTAATTATTTTATTAAAAAAAAAAAAAATGTAACATATTTTATATCAATAGCAGCGTAATATAATACAGATATTAATTATGTGATTAAATAAAAGGGTTGCTTTAGGAAAAAAAAAACCAGCGAGCCTAAGTAGTCAGCCATGATAATTATGTAACATCTGACATCTAACATTGGTAATAAGCAACATTAAAGGGGCGGGGCCTCATCAAGGTCGTTTCTGACTGCCAACTTTAGCACCACACATGCTCATTGATCAAATCAAATAGCGCGCGCTTCCTATTACACACTTCCATCGCTTTTTACGAAATAATTCCTACAGATTTGATTGCAGGAAAGCGAGAGGAAAGATGTTATACATACAAATTATTATGAAATTTTAAAATAGTACCAAAAACTTAAATAAAACACTTTTTCACTTCTCATGCTCTGAAAGTGCGTATTTGTGCAGGATATACAAAGGTAGGCTGCACAAAATCGAATTTTGTGCACTAGTGCATTAACGTAGTATGAGTAGATCTCATAAATGTATCTATATTAAGGCAAATAAAATGAGCCATACAGCCAAACACAATAAGAAGTTCATAGATAGAATTTGTTATTTTATACTATTTACGTTAATTTATTTGCCTTGTGTTTTTAAGACATAAAACAAATTCCTTCAGTATTCAAAACTGTACTAATTTTACTTTGAATTTTAATTAATGAAATGTTATGATATATTACTGTTTTATTTCCTCGCAATCGAAGTGAATAGCAGAGTTTATAACTCGTCCACAAAACCATTTTATCCTCGACATTACTATCAGCCCTCGCCTTCGTCTCCGGCTGCTAAAAGTCTCGGATAAAAATGGTTCGATTTGTGCACTAGTTGCAAAATCTACTATTTTCGACATTAAAAAAAAACGAACGCCCAGATAAAATAAAATAAAATATACCCAGCAACTTTTTAATAAACTATTGTACCTCCAAAAGAATTAGCGGAGGTTCAACATCGGTGTGGCATGCTGAATATCAGGTTGTCTATAGTCACATGTGGAATATTGCCTCTAAATGACGACGTGACGTAACGCTTCAGAGTCAAAAAAGTTACAAGAAAGCAGCGAAAATGATGATGATGAAAGTTATTACGTTTCAAAACGCCGTTCGTTGCGACCAAGTGAACGCTCCTTATTCCAAAATACTTTTGCATGTCAATTTTTTTTTTTTTTAATTTCGTATAATTATTTCAACCAACATTTACAAATGTTTGTGGCCAATACTTCTTCTAAACAGTTTTCATAAATAAGTTGATTTAGTTGGCTTGTTCCCTAGACTTTGTTGAATAAGTATATAATTTCTTACTTTAGGATCATACATTTTTAATCGCATGTCTCGAGGACAGTCTCAACAAGTATTTTGTAACTATTAAAGAAATTAACAAACTACTAGCTATCTAAATTATAATACGAGTATTATACAGTGGCAAAATTGTTTATTTGTTTGAAAGAGGTATAATCTCTGGCAGTACTAATCCGATTATAAAAAATCTTCCCTAATGGAAAGTTACACTATTGCGGAGTGTCATAAAATATGTTTTATGATATAGTTGACTTCCATGCGTATGAAGCTGGAACAACCTAGTCAGTCATAAGTCCAACTTCTGATTGTCCCTTTAACATACGATTTGATACGATATTTTTTGAGCTATGTTACAATGAATGGTGTACAATAACGTAGGTATTTCATCTAGGTATCTACCTACCAGTGTCCACTTCTGTATAAGAAAACTTAGCTAAAGATCATAATCATCTATGTTTAAAAAAATCACTCAATTCATATATGTGAAAAGGATATCATTATTCAAACACAAACTCAAAGCATTTACCATTTACAGGCACTTTTGAGTTGTCAGTTACAAAATGACATCGGTGTTTTTTTCTAAACCTGGGACAAAATGACTCATTGTCTTTCCCCAAACAACCGAAGCACCCTGTGAGTTACGCACCCCTTATCTCACAAAGATCATCTCTTTCTACGAGTATTGCTCCAGACGGTGCCAAATCGCCATTTTCTTGCCAAAATGTCGCACATATTTTGCTTCCTAGTAAAAGAGTGGTAAATTTCCATATTCATAGCTAAATCTGATCTCTTAAAATCTAATATGAAAATATGATATAATTAGGTAAGTATAATCTAATAATAATTTACTGTTTATTATTGTCAGGCCTGCCAGTTAGGAAGGATACATAAAGCGTTGGGTAAAATTATAATAGTTGTCCTTTTTGATGAACTGATTTATTTAATGGCTAAAATTGTATCAAGAGTCAAATTATTGCTCCACTGTCTTTCTGTAAATAAAGGCGAGCCTAAAAATTGCTTGTTAAATTCTGATAATAAAATTTTCAAACTCAATTCATCGATGAATAGAAAATAAATATCAAAGTTGAATACTTAATAATAGGTGTAATTTGTAATAATATTGGTTTGGTATCGATAAACTAGCCTTTTGATCCCGCTCTAAAACCGACATAAACACTCATACACTACCTCAAACGATGCTAAATTTTCTTCTCTGCTTACTATCTTCTGTAGCGAGGCGCAATAATACCACTCCCATATATTCTGTATCAGTACAGATGAAATCCATAGCTCTGCTCAACTGTAACTCATTTCCAATCGGTAGTAAAAAGCGAGCTATGCTTGGAGTATGTGAAGGGAGGAAATGGAAGATTGTGTAAATATTTGGTAGGAAATCTGAATTAAAGATGCCTATAAATTTTTACAGCGAATTTAAGTTTCTTTAAAATTCTTTTACACAGTTCCTCGTTGAAATTTCTTGTCTAGGGATTCCTAGGAAAAGCATTTTATTAATAAATTCCAGTTTTCCGTTCTCCATTCAATATGATGTCACATTCGCTACTTCTAACATTAGGTTATTTAAATCTAATGCATATTTTTGTTTTTATTTAGTACCAAATTATTTACCGTAAACCAATCTTGGACTTGAAGAATAGAGATATTCACTATTCACGTCGTCAAGATTTTGTGACCGTCGGTTGATTTTAAAGATTAATGATGTGTTAACTGCACATGGCACTATCTTCGGTTGATTTTTAAGTAATTGGGGTAAATCATTAATGTAAAATAAAAAGAGGAATGGACCCAATATCGAACCTTAAAGAACGCCCAGTGCCATTTCAGACTCTAATGAGTTTATGCCGTTTACTTGAACTTTGTATCTTTCAGGTATGATCTTAGTAAATCAAGAGCTGTATTCCTAATTTCATAGTGCTCTAGTTTCAGCAGAAGTGTCTCATAGTCTACGCAATCAAACGCCTTCGAGAGGTCGCAAAAGATTCCAATGGCATCTTGTGTTTATTCCAGGCGTAAGAAATGTTCTTTATTAGAGCGACACTGGCGTCAGTTTTTCAGTCAGTCAGGATTTTTTTATTAAAGTGACGTAACATTTGATTGAGCATCAACTTTTCAAACAACTTACTGAGAACTGGCAGAATTGACACAGGCCTATAATTGTTGGGTTCCTTACTATCACGAATTTGAACAAAAGAACTACTTTACTGTGTCCGTGAGATCCGGAAAGACTCCTTGGCCATCCATTGGGTAAATTGAATTATCTTAAGTGAGCGCAAAAACTAGACAAGATACTCTAACTCCATTCCGTATCAACACAATCTAAGCAGCACCGCTCACTGGGGGTGCATAAAATAATACTCTTACAATGAAAAGAAAACTGTTCGGATAAATCGAAGGAAAGCAATGAATTTTTATGTACCCATTCGTAATACAAGAGATTTATAGTGGGTGTACTCGGCCTGGTTCATATCACCACATGCGTTTGCTATTTGTTTTTTGAATTTATATCCTTTTTGGAGGTACAAAGTGTCGTGACAAAACTCACACTCTTATTCATAATTATAACTTGCTAGAGGCAAAAAAAAAGGTTGTCATGTTTATGTAATAGCATGCATTCATTAGACTTTTAATTTATTACACGTTTATAAAAAAATATTAATAACATAACATCACGCCTTGTTCCCCCGAAGCAGAGATATACCTCTACCTAGGTAGTACACCCACATTTCGTCAGTTATATTTAAGTCCCATGTAATACGACGTCACGGTTGGCGCAGTAGTTAAGCGATTGACTGCTGCGCTGCGTGTTGCGGGTTCGATTCCCGCATGGAACAAATATTTGTATGACCTACAAGTAATTGTTCCGGGTCTAGTCTGTTTGTGTATGTGAGTTTAAATGTTTGTAAACGCACCCACAATACAGGAGAAATTCCTAGTGTGGGGAAACGTTTTTCAAAAACAAATAAATACAAAAAAAAATTAGCTCCTATTGCCATCAACCGGGCCCAACTAGACTCCGGGCTGCTACTGAGAGATTCCTGATAGAAAAACCCAATAAAACTTTGCTCGACCTAGAAGTCGAACCCAGGACCTCATGCTCAGCAGTAGCGCTTATAACTATAAGAGCTACGAAGCATATTAAATACCTACTGTATATTGAGGTGTATCACAGGAGTATGCAAGAATAACCACCATAATAATATTATGTACATTCGGCGTTTGAGCTTTGCCAGCAAACTTGCTGGCAAGCTAATATTTTTAACGCGACATGACTTTTTCATACATCTTATGCAAACAAGAGATAAGATATTTTGCATCTAAAGTACAGACACCATGCCTACCTATATCTGAATACAACTAATGAAGACCTCAAAACAAAATAAAAACAACCTCAAGACGACAGTAAAGTTACCTGATATAAAAATGTCTTATTTTGTCGGGCACAATCTCCCGAAACAAAACTAAGAACAAGTAATCCTGCTCTGAACAATAAAATAGGATACATTATTCAATTCTTTGGACCCCAATTTACCAAAGAACAGTTCTGTAGGGTCCCTAAAAAGAGCTTGAAGCAAAAAATGTTGTCCCACTTGTATTGTTAAGAGCCAAACGTTTAATCTCATCTCATCTAAACTAAGAGGCTGGAGAAGGGCTTGTATTAGGAGTGGAAACTTACGGGCCGATATTAGGGACGTGCCTTAAGGTGGACCCGCATAGGTAGCCCGTGAAATTTTTACGTTTTTTGCAATTTGCCGGTCAGTTTTAGGTTTTGTATCTTGACCAAAATATGATTCGCGACCATATCAAATTAAAATAATTATGTATTTACAGAATTATAATCATTACAATAGTAATATTTAATACATCTCTCTAAATTAGATTAAATTTGTTCTCAAATGATTTCATAAAAAAAAGTCATTCAATGGAACAAATCTAATACCTCAGTCCAAAAAATCCATATAATTATTCCAACACATTATCATGATAAAGATCGCATTCCCAAGTTATATTTACTGTGATCTCATCTGGAGCCTGAAATGCGCTGAATTTGAGGAAAAATTATATTTTTTAAGTCTTGGCTAGTATAAGTTGGAAAACAGTCCAGGCCAAATTTTTAAGCTTACAGTTTACCAATTTTGAACTTAGTAAGTACACACACACACACACCTTTCTATGGTGGTAATATATTGCCTCCGTAGGCGCGATTCTCTAAGGGAACTGTTTTAAAATATTAACATCATGACGGTACCTTGTCAATATATCTATGGAAACATCATGTACGTCAGGAAAAATCTTAATCTTTTCAGTAAAAGAGGTGAAAGACACAATTATAGTACTAGAAATAGGGACCAATTAGTTCAACCGGGTTTCAGACTGGCTAAAGTAGACTCATCTTTCATGGGGTACTGTTTAAAATGTTACAATAAAATACCTCCCCATATACTACAACTAAATGAAACGAAATTTAAATCTTATAAATAAAACGCACACTATGCTGCCAACAATATTATAAGCTGGGGGATTATAAGTATATCGCTGACTAAAATGCTTGGCTTAACGCTGGTCCAGCTCCACAAGGGCGCATAAACTAATTGATTAGCATTCTAAAATATTGTTGGACCTGCAAAAACTATCTTTGAATTGTATAACTTCAATCTCTTTTTTATTGTATAATGGCATAGCACATGTGTGAGCACTGTGACCATGTACCTTCTATAAAGCTACCATTTACTGGGTACGTCTTTCATTGACTTGATATGCCCTGGCGGCTAAGAGTATGTCATGCTCACTCAAATGTCTCGCTGATGGAGGCGTGTGTGTTGGATCGTTGAGTTCCCTTCAAAATGATTGAGCTAAACGGTGCTGATCCATGCGTCATGTTCGTGAACGGGCGCCATCAGTAGGGACTGGTCATCTCTTATCTGCCACGGCTTATTTTAATTTTTGAATTGTTTTTATTTTTTTATTACGGACGCTTTTTACGTACACGTCTTTCTACATTGTTCTCACATGTATAATTTCAACATGTAAACAATATTTTGTAAGTTTTTTTTTTTTAAAGAGTGTCCGTGGATTTTCTTGCCCTTTCTTCTCCATAGGAACCTACGCTTTGGAATGGGCAACTAGCTTCATATTTCTGACTGACTGACCCCTTGACCATCCAAAAGTGCCTGTAAATGGTTTTATTGAAATAAATGCTTTGAGTTTGAGTTTATGACATCCACGCTGGACAAAATACTTTGTAGGTTTTTGCTTCCTTACCGAACCGACAAGTCTCATTTTCATAACTTTATCTTTCCTACGGGCCCGCCCCAACTATTATCCCGTACGACCCCAGCATAGATCCCCAGGTGAGTGTTAAGCGAATGAGGTTCCCGAGTTAAGTGTAACGGACAGACGGACAAATGGTTCGCGTCTGCGGCCCGCCCCTTAATTTCCGACCATGCCATCTTTTTTTCTGTATTTTCTTGTTTTCTATTAATGTTTAAGCGTTTGTAAGAGTTTTTGGCCTTCGTCCTTCAGCTTCGGCCTTCGGCTTCTTAGAGCTCATATTATTGGAAATTGTAAGCCTGTTAGAAGGATGATACTTGAAAGCGTATTTTATGGTTGTGACCTTCAAACTCAAAAGGACGCGTATTTGTGAGAGGAAATATGTATTTGTGTTTATTACTTTACTAGTAAGAGATTTCAATTAGAGGTATTGCAATGCCTCAAAGGTGCCCCTACTGAGTGCCTTATGGAAGATTTTAACCTTTCAGTCAACGATGGACATACAAAACTACACTGACCACAAAAGAGCTATTACAAAGAAAGAAGTCGATAAATTTAGCGAAAATTACACGATGATGCATACACAACACACTGATCAACACAGATCTGCTGGATGTATCTTCTCTCGTGTGACAACTAGCCAGTCAAATTGGTAGTGTGGCCGGGCTAGGCTGTCTGTCGAGGTTAATTCAGACTTTTTTTGTTTCGGAAAATTCTGGTAGCTCTTACGCGTACTGCCAAATAGATCCTTCTCCAGTCCACCTAACTTTGCAACCACCTTCTGTAACCCACTTAATTTTACTCCACGTATAAACATTAGCTGAGTCCATGCGATCTCGGAGTGGGTACATTTATCTTCGCAGCCGGTAGGCCTACGGGCTTAATTTCTATACATCGTAAGAGGGATGGCCCTAATGTCGGAGCCTTATCGTTTCTTTTGTGTGTTTCGCTTTGCAGTAACTGGTGGGCACACGCAACCACCACTGACGGATAAAGGTTGGTTCCGATAAGGCGACTGGTCGCTGTGTGTTTATTGTTTTATCGGGCGACCTCTTTATTCTCAATTGTTAAGGTTTTGCTGTGTTGTTAAATGTGTAGCTTATTATTTTAATACCAAGCAAAAATTATAAAATTAAAGATTATTTTTTTGCGACAACTTCACCCCTTTATTTTTTCTAGGTTTAGTCCATCCGTCTTTCTTTACAATCAGTTCAGACTAGTTTAGACATAGTATTTAAACATAATTTATTGTATTTCTAGCTTCTGCCTACAACTTCTTCTGCGTTTACCGGGATGAAAGTATCCTATGTCCTAACCAGCTCATGATCTACCCATTTGCCAAATTTCATGTAAATCCGTTGAGCCGTAACAAGCAAACAAACTCACTTTCGCATTTATAATATTAGTTCGGCTTTTATTGCGTTGACTTAGAAGCTTAATCATTTTAGGGCACCAACCAAGGGACCGTAGACCTACGTATTTGATATTAATTTCAACTTGATACCTGCACGCATTCCCGAAACAAAGGGTCTTGACAGACCGACAGACGGACAATGAGACACTGAAGTGATCCTATAATGGTTCCGTTTTTTCCTTTTGAAATATGGAACCCTAAAAATGAAACTAACTCAAAAGCTTAAACTCGTTGAAATAATATTAGTATCTACCTATGAAATATTTTTATTATGAAACTATCTTTTATTTACAACCCAAAGGAATTAGTGTTTCAGGTGCTGCATCCATTTCAAACACTAACATTTTTCCTTGTAGCTCAACATCAACCCTTCCAGGTGATGGCCACTAATCGGTAGGATGACAAGCTCACATTACCATGTAAATACATGAATCTATTAGCGTAATGCTGTCAGCTCTAATTTGCATTAATTATGGTACATACCGACACATACTTTCGAGTAATTATTCTGTTATGTGAATGAGCTGTTGTAAGAGAAATAGATATAGGTACATAAGTATACAACCTTACCTTATGTAAGTTATTGGTTTAGTGAACGATGAAGTTCACAAAAACGCGATATTCGTTAAAGTGCCTATTATAATTAGGTTTATATCCAAACTTTTGAAGCAATGTTAATTTCTGTCGATTTTTCATTTTCATAATCTTTATTGTGGATCATAAGTAGGTACACAATACATAAAATGTTCTTATAAATTAAAATATGATCAGCTATGTCCCGCCGCTTAGGCATACAATAACAATCACCTACTATCTAATGAAAAATGGAAATGAATTTAAATAAGTCCAAATACGCAATAAATGTCAGAAAAATCACAGCTTTTATACAAATCAAATAATTTTATTTGTCACAATGCAGGTACATAGTTTATATTAGGTCTTATGATAATGTTAGTGCGCTGCAATCTGCTTGCAAGCATACAAATATTACAAACAAGAATAATGAAATTACAGTATAATACAAATAATATTACAGAGATTATTAAATGTCGATGGGTATAATTAAAATGTCAAACCATAAAATAAAAATACAAACACAATAATTACACAAACTCAAACTCAAAGCATTTATTTCAATTAAACCATTTACAGGCACTTTTGAACTGTCAAGGGGTCGGTCAGTCAAAAATATGAAGCTAGTTGCCCATTCCAAAGCGTAGTAGGTACCTATGGAGAAGAACGGGCAAGAAACTCCACGGACACTCTTTTAAATAAAATAAAAAAATGATACAAAATATTGGTTACATCATTCATTTTGAAATTATGCATGTGAGAACAATGTAATAAGACGTGCACGTTCGTAAAAGCGTCCGTAATAAAAATAAGAAAAAAATAATCATTCAAAAATTTAAAATAAATTAAAATAAGCCATGGCACTGTAATTAAGTTCACACATTATTAAATAATAATTACACAATAATACAATTATTATACACAATTATTATTATATAATAATTATATTACAAAATATTTCACACACAATACAAAATATAAGGACATTAAAAATATTATTATTATCCACAGGTGTAATTTAATGTCAATAAAGATACTCGTAGATATTGAATATTATCTTTACCGTTGCTGTACGCATCATGCTTGAGGTAAACTATATTGTGCAAGTGATTTGTCAGTTAAGAAATCTTTTATAGTGTGATAGCATTTGCTCAGTAACATGTCATGTAGTACGAGTACACCATGTACATGACGTGTCACCTAATTATAGTTTGTATTACTTAATTTATAGCTTGCTGTACAGTTAGTCTCAGTGAAGATTCTAACATTGAACTGCATATTTTCTCCCGGTCAACAATAATAAATTAGAAGTTCATGCTGGAGATTGTTATAAAGTTCAGATTTTTTCTGTTTTCTATCACTGTTAGGTTCTTTGTACACGTACGTTTTTCTTGTCGTAAAAAACTACGGTTTATTCCCCGTGTGTAGGAGTCAGTGTTTTATGGACTACTTCGGAAGCTTATTGACGGACATGTTTTTTTCAAATTAACTTAATTACTAGTACGTCATGCTATTGATAAAATATTGATGCTGTTCAAATCAAGCCGCGTATCAAAACATAATACCAAACCTCACTTTTAAATTGACCACGAAGCTAATTATAAAATGAAAGTCGCATCTTAAAATCGTGCTCTAAAGACCAGCCTCCGAACATAACCGGGGGTGACGCGGCCTCCGTCGGTTTCGCGCGGGCTAAGTAAACTTCCGCCGGTGCCTACATCCGGCGGATGTGAATTCTCCCATTTGCCGGTAACGGAGAGAACATCCGCAATTATTTTGTATATCGTTTTATGCCATTCTACCATTCTCTTTGATATCCGAATTGTGTTGTAATTGAAAATACTTTTTTTGTTTTTTGTTTGTTTGCAGCGGTGGTCATTAGTGTGGTATTACGATCATTTGATTTCGAAATTGGTTCTGTTCTGCAAAAATGCACAAAGCAAACTGGGTTTTAGATTATAATTATGTAGATGCATAAACTACGTGTAACTTTTTTAATTGAAGAAAATAGCAGCTATTTCTGGGTCTGAGATAAGTGATCTTGCCACTAAACCACAGAGGCTTTTTTATTTTAACAAGGAATAAGCAGATGAAAGATAAAGCTTTTTGTCAATATCTGAGTGTGACCGTGGCCCCAACTGTAGTGCAATATTATTTTGCGACGGAGGATCATTAAATTTACTGATGCTATTGAAAGTACTCATTCCAACACAAACTCCATTAAAAACTGTTCAACCTGTGTGTAGCGAATAATGTTTGTAGGAGCGCACACGGTGACCCGTAAACGCTTCGGCCGAACGCAATGGAACTTAATTCGGCCGGTCATCGGGTCCAATAACTGTCGCTCGGTTTCCACGCGATTTGCTCGCTTAGACCATAGAGTAATAACACTATGTAGAAGCGACACCAATTCTTCTGTAAATCCAATTTCTTTTCAAAATTAATAGTGCGGTGCTTTCCTATAATTAAGATATATGCGAGATCTATAATTATTACAAAGATTCTGGGTTAATGCTGTGTATGTATTTAGTTGGTAAGCCTAAAATAAATACATGTGAAGTCAGCGAAATTTACTGTTAAAATGCAAAGCCTACCGACTTAAATTGTCCGTATGTTCAAATCACAATATGACTATAAAACGAAAAGAGGTAGGCTGTTAATTTGCAAAAAAAAATCCTTCACTGTGCTTTCTTTTGTAGGTCGATAACACTGAAAAAATTATCCACCGATCTTGCTATGCTACCTACTCACACGGTTCACGGTAATCTTCATCAAACAGCCAAAAGACGTTCACTAGACCTAGGCCTCCTCCAAGCAACGCCACTTTGCCTGTTTCTGTGCTTCACGCAACCAACGGACCCCAAGCGACCTTCACCAGGCGTACTCGTCCACCTTGTCTTGTATGGGTGGCGTACCCGTCCACCTTGTGGTACGCCACCCATATTATTGCACCAAGCATGCGGTCACCCAAACCAAAGTAAATGTGTTGTCAATATTGTGTTGATAAAATAACAACTTTATTTGCCAAACCAATCAACCTTGCACAATTCAACTCAAATTGCCAATAAGCAGTGAGGGTAGGTAATTATTTTGTTCGGTATGTACCTACAACAACCGTATACCGATAGTGACGAACGTATAGATGAAACTATTTGTAAATTGAATTCGTTCAGCCCTGAAGTGTCGCTTCTAACTCCACATTTTTATTCTATGTTTAGACCCCGTAGCCGCACGGCGGGTTACAACAAATAGCTGGATTTTATTTTAGAAAATTGTTTTTACCCTTTGTGCCAAGTAATGCAGTAGGTTTTTGGTGCATTAAAATTCTCTACGAGTGATTATTTAGTTTGTTCGGCAAACCATTGGCAGTCAGCTTAGCCATAAACAGGGTAAGCTGGCTAATCTTTTTTCATGCTATGATCAACCCTCTCTTAGAACAGCATTTGGAACTTTGTAGGCTGATTATGTGAGGTGTTGACACACGAGAGAAAAATCCACTTAGTAGATTTCGCAAGCATCTTACCTCGCGTAGAAATCCAAATCATCTAACTATGGACATTATGCCAACTAACTACAATCACTAAACCATTTTCAAAAGGTGACGATTTTGGCTACATCTACTTTTAATTGTAAACTGCGTTGCACAATATTCTGTGTTAAAATTTCCCGTTTTAATTCCAGCACAGCACATTATTTCATAACTTCCATGCACAATTTTAATAGAATCAAATTCAAGCACTTTGGTGCATCGAATATTGTAACTAGATTAAGCATATTTGTCGGTGCACTCCGGTTACTAACTGATACTAAGTACTTTTGCAAATATAGGTTTAACGATAGGTTTATTTTATAACTTGGAACACGGTAGTTTAACCGTTACCTAATTTATTTAGTTACAGTCTAATTACTAAATTATTCGTTCTGCCTATCTCGATTGCGGGTAGTAATTAGTTCCGTTGCAAATACCTAGTGTTGACTAGCTAATATTCTTATCATATTGTCATGGTCGTGTTTCATGGTTTCGCTCGATCCAAGAAAAGAGATCTTTCGAAAAGTCTCATATTTACAGATAATTGGTAAATGAAAATAGCCTAATTTCTGAAAGGTTTTTTTAAGATCTTTCGCATTCTAATCAGTCTTCTGTCAAAAACACCTCTAATTTTCATATATATTTTTTTACATCAATATTGATTGTCACTGAGATAAATTGGGACTACATTTTTAACCTTTTTAATTACGGGAATTAACCTTCAGGCTTCTGTAGGTGAACCAAAACACGTCTTCTTTCGACACACTAAATACCATGTAGAAGTCCTTAAACAAATTAGAATACAGCAGAATTGCTGGGTTCTATACCCAGCAATAGGTACACAAGTTTCGAATTCCGACCTATATTTAATTTGGTCCTATCAGAACCGGGTATGTTTCCGCGTGATTTGCGCCACCAGACCCGGATAACCGCAAGCCCGGTTAAAACGAATAGCCTAACTTTAGTCGCTCCATTTTATTTTGGAATTCAGTGTTTTAGAGTTCCTTTATACTGCTTTCTGGATCAATTAATTACGAGAATACGCACCATAAAATTTAACGATGTTTTTAAATTGGCATGAATAGGACAGTGCCAGTGGTGTTTTAATTGGGTCCTACGGGTTTTGTTTCCGCTTCCCAAATTATGATTATACATATTTTAAATAATTATGGACGAATTTGTGTATGATTAAATATTATGTCGATGGAAATAAATTGCTTTGTGAAAAGCGCGAGTGTTCTGTGCGGTTGTTTAAGTTTTTTTTTATTGGTCATGTCAAAGGATATCGTTTTGTTTTACATTTATCGTTTTTTAGGGCTATACTTATGGCCCCGGCGGCGGGCGTCAAAACTTGATACCGCGGCGGCGAAAAACGCTGCCATACACGCTTTTAATAGCGCTTATCCTAAAAGTTGGCAACGTCGTAAAAGCTGTCAAATATCAACCTGTTTTGATTATTTGGCAATAATGTAGCTAACTAGTGAACTAAAATATTGATTATGAAATGCAATAATTAATATCGTATCACCGAATATTTAGTTTTAGGTGTAAAAAAAGTATTTGGAAAATTTCTAAATGTCTTTTTTTACACCTGAAACGGCTACAACATCAAATTTAGTGTTATAATTGTAATTCATTATTCTAGTGATTAATTATAGCAATATTACTGTATGGAAATATTGCTAAAATTAATCAAGACAGCGAATTATTTTACATCTATTTGCGGTGCTGCCCACTTTCAGAATAAACGTTCATAGCCAACATTTAACAAACTGCCCAGTTCTGTAAATCAGCACCGGGCTAACATAAATCCATACCAAGAACTTTCAATGCCAACAAGTACGGTTTACATAAAAACATTATTTTTTTATCCGAACAAAAAATAATATAAAGCTGTAAAACTACTTACGTGTATCGTTAAACATTAGCCGACTACCCTCACTTAAACCAGCTTCTAGTTTATTAAGGGAGTTACAAAAAGAGCTCTTTTTTCATGTCTCAAGTATAAAAGGCACCAGTTTTTACATCTAGGAAGTAATTATCTCCCTGAAGTTGTAAGGAATCAGGAGTGGAGGAGTCGGGACGCGTATTTTTGAACGCTATTCACGTAAGGTGTTTGATGTGTAACATCTTTTCTCTCGCTTACTAGCAAACCATTTCTCTTGCTTTCCTACAATCTGTGGGAGTGATTTCGGGAAAAGGGATGGAAGTGTGTAAAAGGAAGCCGGGAAGCGCACGCTATTGATTTGACCAATGAGCGAGCGTGGTGCTAGATTTGGCCGTCAGATGGTACCAACAACGGAGAATTCCTCAATATACATACATTAACACGGTATATATTATACCTTTCTAACTTCATTATGAGTTAACCTAACTAGTTATACCATTCAATAAGCAAATAAAACTGACCTAATCTCGCAATGATGTTTTCATTTTGTAATTTTCACTCGCATAACCTTAAAACTTTATCACAATACATCGAATTCACACACACATTCACCAAAAAAACACTTGACTACGATAACACAATATGAGTAGGCGACACACAAACACGATAACGCAACTCAATCCATTTGAAACAATAACTACACTATAAACATTGTTTACACAACGACAAAACTCCGTAGCCGACGTGCGCTAGCCCGTCGTAAAAACTGGTAAAAACTGGCGGCGTGATACCGTTGGCCGTCAGATGGACGATGGACGACGATAGATTAAAATAATTTCAAATAATACTTGAATAATTTTTTTCAGGATATAATGTTAATGTTGGTACCGAGGTGAGATGTCAGATGTTACACATCTTATGCGAATACTGTAGAGTGTATACAGTGTTTTCTCGTCAGACTATGCAATAAGATACTGCGATCTCCAATGCCAGCAGTGTTGAAATAGTCGATTTCTCTTTATTTACAAATGTTCATTGGAGCGTTCATGGAGTAATGCTTGCTTATGGCTAATAAGAATTTGTATAGCTATTAAATATAGTATCCGAAATTTATTGAATCCTGTGTTTATTTTTGCAGTAAAAAATTAGCACATTTAAACTCTACAACATCTCAGCGCTCACCATCTTCAGACTTTGCAAACTCGCGTCTCTGTTCGGCCGGAAGGAGGGTGATCATTTGACCAACTTTTTTCATTATCTCTCTGAACTCGAATACTTTTATAGTACTACTATTTCGTTTTAGTTGTGATTTTCTTTTCCACTCCTGTTATTTTTTCTTCTTGTTAACTATAGTCGTTAGCTTTTACCAGGCCATTCGGTTCTTTATGCTAGTACAAATGAGCTAACTTTATGGGTTAATGTTGAGTTGCCTGAATACTGATTAGTCTGTGGATTGCTTAGTGGGAATTGGGTTTTATTGGAGTTGACAGGTCACATGAGAGGAGCGACAGCGGGAGCGGTTTGGTTAGGGTTTTTGTTCTGCAGTACCAATAGGTTTGCCTTAATTATTTACTATGGGTATGGATTGAGGACTCAGACCGCATACATTAACAAATTGACTTTAGAGTGCAAACCAGATAAATATAATCGCTTTGAAAGTATTTTTTTTTCTTTAGAAAACATATTTCTCTTGATTGTTTTGCTGGACGACACACAGTGTTTTTAGTACCTTCCTAAGCTTTGTTGCTGTTGCTCATCAATGTTATCCGCGTTCGCTCTGCTTGTTATAAGACATAAGCTTTATTAAAATACCTAATAATGAGCGATGTTTATCATGTCTAGACTAGTATTATATTGTTACGGTTACTTTTTCATGTGGAGTTCTTATCTAAATAAATAGGGTACCAATTTGTCGAAGGACTCATTTATTAAATCTTACCATGACCAATAGAATTAAGACTTAAAATCCATCTTAATATTTCTAAAAATTATCAAATTTCCAACGAACTCATTCTTCGAAAAACGGCTATATGACGAAAAATACTAGTAGCATGAAAAATTTTAGTCCGGGAGCAGGAGCCTGCAGTCCTTCCTTATTTGCCCTTGACCGTAAGAATTGTATCCAGAATAATCCAAGCCAGAAAAAGAAAACCTTTACCTAATCTTCAGACTTCTAAGAATCCTTTTAACAATAATAATAATTATCACAGAACACAACAGCACAAAACACTACAGCTGAATTCCCACAAACCATAGAGCTAGGTGGAGCAATATTGCTCCGCTTTGTAGCCCGACTGTTCTTTCCGGTGCACGGAGCCGCCCGGAAGTTTACTTAAAAGAGGTGGAGGGCGCTCAGAAATATCGGCAGCGGTATTCTGAGGAACGGTAAGTGGTTTGTTGAATGTGGAGATATGTGGGGCTGGAACCTATTGTTGGTTTTAGTGGGCATTTTGTATTGTTGATAGATAATGGGAACAATTAGAATTTTGTACTTTCTGGGCCGGCAATCCAGGGAATGCAAGTACTTTTATCTGCTGCCCCGAGAGCTTTCAGCTCGAGCTGTCAAATCGCTTTGAATGCCTGGAGAACTGCGAGTCAGTGGACGAGATTAACTACAGGTTCGTGGAAACTGTCCGAGCGGTCGGGTCAAAATTCTTCAGACCCCGTCGTACAGACAGGCCGCAAAAGCTTACTCGTACCGATCAAACTCTCAACCTCATGGCAGAACGACGATCAATGGCTCTGCAGACCTCCGTTGACGCTAAGGCATATAGGCAGCTCAATAGACGGATATGGAAGTCCTTGCGACATGACATTCGCAACTTTAATACGAACCGTATTAAAGAGGCGATAGAGCGGAACCAAGGCTCCAAAGTGTTCGCAAGAGACATATCTATTGGGCAAAGCTAGCTGACGAAGCTGAAAACGGAGGACGGCAGTATAACGTCGTCAAAAGCCGAAGTTTTGGGGGAGATCGAGAAGTTTTATGGACAGTTATACACGTCGGTCACTAAACCTGTTGGTAGCTCAGCCCAAGATCCTAGAGCTAAACTGAAGTGGCAGTGGGCGGGGCACATAGCGCGCAGAACTGACGGCCGATGGGGCAGAAAGGTTCTGGAATGGAGGCCACGTACCGGCAAGCGCAGCGTAGGACGTCCGCCCACAAGGTGGACAGACGATCTAATAAAGGTCGCAGGAAGCCGCTGGATGCAGATCGCTTCCAGCCGGCCGATTTAGAAATCATTGGGGGAGGCCTATGTTCAGCAGTGGACGTCCTATGGCTGAAATGATGATGATGATGATGAAGTATTTCATATTTTCATACAGTAATATTGCCAAATTAATCAAAACAGCGAAACATTTGACATCTATTTGCGATGCTGCCCACTTTCAGAGTAATCGCTGTTATAACGTTTCTACTAAACTCACATTTATTTGCCTGAGTTTGCATAAACCAAGAGGATGGACAGCAAAATCATCATGATCCTTCCCTCATCCGAATTCTTTGCAGCTTGACTTCGTCTTTCGTAGGTACACCTCCATTAGCCGTCATATCAGCAGTCACCTCCGTTCCACACATCATCTTTCACAGTATAAATCCATTATTACTACACAAGATTTTGCAATCAAAGATGGTAATTATTACCTCAACCCCGCTCTGTTCAGTTTAACCGCCTTTGAGGAGCTTCATGGTCTTCATCATCATGTTATGCAGTAGTTTCCTTTAAGGTCTAGAGGTGAACTCCAGGGTCAAAAGAATTATGTTATCAAACTGCTAAATAATGACGTTATCGTCTCCGTCTCGTCCCCCAGAATATCTCCATTCTGAACAGTCCCAGAAACGTCACGGATGTAGTGTCACCGTTCCGCGGGCCAGCGACGTCACGCGAACACGTCGAAACTTGTTACGTGACGGAACTGAACGTAAAGTGCCTGAGTGGGCTGGACGATTCGATTTTCAAAAGTGGGTATAGTACTCCTGGTTGGAAGCCTATTCAATTGTATGATATCAAATCTCTTGTGCGGTTTTGTGGTTTGCTGTGATTATTTTTGATAATTATTTTTTTATCAATCCATAAAGCTATGGGGCTAATACTTAACTTAGTTTAGCTTAATACCATGAAGAAAAAGAGACTAAAAATAATTTGGAATCGCCATTAAGCACTGAGCAAGCGCAAGCGAGCCATAGACTCTTCAATCTTTGTAGGAAGAGGCCTTTGCTCGGTCTAAACAAAAGCAAGAATACAAGAAGAACTAAAACGTTAGTTTTAAATTCACATAAATTTTCTAGAGACGATAATTTGACAGCCAATAAACTTGTTCAAATGTCAATGAAAGAAAACAGGCAAGGCATCTTAAACTCCTCAAGCCAACATTTAATTGCCCTATTATAAACATGTTTATTCATGGATGCACAAGTACGTTTATTCAAGCATATTCCAGTTTACTTACCGCTGCTCCATTCAGCATACTCACGGAAAACCACAGCTCTGAACATAACTTAAAGGAAACTTATCCGCATTTGGTAAGGATGCGTGCATGGATGTGCAGAATTTCAGTAGCTAAGTCTCATGGTATAATGGGTTGGTACTTAACATAGAGTGAGGAGATAAAATCACTATGCTAAGTAGGCGGATTAGTACCCACTTAAATTTTGCTGTTTGCTGCAGTTATAAGATGACTTGAATCTCGCATTTTTTATTTTTTATAATTCCTAATTATGAGGAGAAAATGCCAAGAAGTTCGTCCATAATACCCTCAACCAATCACACTAAGATTTCGTTGGAAGTAGCGTGAAATAACTGCCGTGCATGCTGTTTATGTATGTCAAAAATGTGACCAGTAGATAGAAGTGTTTTGCACCGAACTGTTTTTACTTATGAATTGTTTTAGCCCACTATTTTTCTAAACTTACCTACATTTCAGTACCGTAAATCTGATAGACCCTCTTTATAAAGGCACCTTTAGGTACCCAGGTATGCAAGTTATTAGCACGGCGACAAGTTTTAATGAGCAATGCTGGGTAGCTCCTCTATTGACGCGAGTTGTTAAGATTCATGAATGCCGGGTAAATGCAGGTATTTTGAATAATAATACTGTCTCAGGTTTGCAGTTATAAGTTGATATTGGTACTGAAATTGACAAGTTTGAAAAAGTTTATTCTGCGTTCTGACTGATAGAGAAAAACGAGGTTTATGATAATCACCACATTGAGAAACAATAATATATATAATATTATGTTTACTATGTTGATTGATTTTTAAAATTTGAGAAGATGTGTTAAAGTTTGATTGTTCACTTCTCAATCTAGAAGATCATAATAGGTACATATAAAAGGAAACAAGGGCAAGAAACTCCCAGGAGCTATAAAGTTACAAATAATAGTAATTATGACTGATCAGGAATCAGAATACGATTAAAACCATATTTATCATTGTTAATATGATTATGATGAAATCAAGAACAGTTACGTTAGCCGGAGTCAACACGATAAAGTAATTATTGAGATGATTTTTAACATAACATCGGGCGTAAAAACTTACTAATATCCATACTTCATATTAAAAATGCGAAAGTAACAGTCTGTCTGTTAGCCTTTCACGCCTAAAGAACTAAACCGATCGTTATAAAATTTGGCAGATATCCTTGACAGATAGGTGTCCTTGAGCCTGGAGAATGACATAGGTTCCTTTTATTTGTATTTTTATACAAAACTAGCGACCCAGCTCTACTTCGCACGGAGGCAATGTAGGTAGGTACATAAAGAAGCAGTGATTTGTCAAAACATCGAGATTTCTATGCCATATCTAAACCAAATATATAATCGTATTATACATAACCTTTCGGAATAAATTCTCAAAATCCATTGTATGGTTAAGAAGAACTAATCGGCCACACAAACAGACGTGAAAAGCGACTTGTATTAAACTAAATTTATGTATATCTAGATATAGATACACGCAGATGAAGTCTCGGAAAAAGCCAGTATATAAACCTAAACAGCGATGGACGAAGTTCAAAAGATACTAGCACGACGTAGATATTCTTCAGTGCAGTCCTACCTTGTAGTAATACGTTTGTACGGTCATAACGGTGAACTACAATGGGTATACAGGGTCTTCCTTTACGAGCTGCATAGTGAACCGATTTGTGTAGCGCCAGCTGTTGCACTTTACTTTGAGAAATAGTCTACAGTCCATCGTATAGGGCTTGGGAAGTTTCATATTACAGCCTATGTAACGCTTCAAGATTGTTTTTGATATTTCATTACGGAAATTCATATGTAGTAGTAGACTTTATAACCGTGCATGCCTATTATTATTATTATCTGGATTTCTTGACAGTGTTTTACTTAAACCACTGTTGAACAATTTAATTGAGCTCTGAATTAACCTTAAAATATTATTATTCTTTTCTTGCAAATAAAAAAGAACAACACATAACAACAACATATAAACATAGAACATAGATATTCCACCAGAATATAGTACTTACGGCCAACCTATGGTTGCCTAAAACAGCGTTTCCGCCAAATTATAATAGCCGTCACGAATATATTTTATTTTCACCAGTATAGGATTCAAAAACGCTGTTGTTTGGACCGCCGTTATTGTGTAACCGTTCATCGCTTTAAAGAAAACCAAATAAACTTACAATTAACGTCAAATGATTACCGAACAGTCGACTGTACGATAAGCAATTAAATCCACCCATCCACAATAACTGACAACAGATTTCAAGCTCCCACATATTTCTAAAGCCACCAACGAAAGCAACGAAATAACCCGGTGCCCTATTGTAGTATTTTTCTTTTATTTTCAGTACAGGCCGCCCCTAATTGTGGCCAATCAAATTAAATCGGACGGCACATCGCGCGGCACGCAACCAGCAACCAGCAACCGTTCGTTAAAACGTGTTAGTTACTTACAAGAGTTGGTTATTCGGAAAATATTCAGCTGAACGTATAATTTGGTGAAGAATTGGATAATGTATTGGTTGTTTTGTTTTGTTTTTTGGAGGCTATACAAGTACCAACGCTTCAATAATTATAATATAAAGGTAAAATGTTTTTTTTTTTACGTGAAATAGAAAGAAAAAGAAAGAAAATACGTTTATTTGCGGTACAATATGACGCAAGCAAAGAAATAAATAAACACGATCCATGCAAAACGGCCATCGCTCAGCATAATGCTGGGACCCTATGCAAGACAGAGCCCCAGCGCTGGTTTTCAGCCACAACCGGCGTTGACGTGATGACGTCATCCGGTGTAGTATATATAGAAATAACAAAAACAAAATAAGACAAATAAAATAAACACAATAGTTAGTCCTAAATATATAAATTATAATAATATATAATATTTAAAGTGGCAACATTTCGGAGACAATACAAATAAAATAAACCATCGTTTCCGTGAAAGTTACACAATAGTAGAAAATCGGCACATAGGAAGGTACTAAGTACCATTTCAGCTTTTCTGTCGTAAAGCAGTATATTATGCTGTTGTTTGATTTGAAGGAAATGGTTGTTAGAGAAATAACAGACTTATGAGACGTTTCAACTTTGTCTCTAGTTGGCACGGTAACCCAAAACACTATGTTTTATGTGGCAGAAGGTGGTTACCACTTTCCGCCAGATGGACTGTTGCCCAAGATCGGATGGAAGGCAAATCATACTTTATAGGTATACATAGGTACCTATGTCTTGGAAACTGCTTGGGTTTTAATGTAGGTTATGAAGGAAAGATAAGAAATGAATGTATCTCCCCATTCTTTTGACTTTTGAATAATAAATATTCTATGACAACAACTTATCGTAAAAAATACAGAAAAATAGTCCACTAATCTACCCGAACTAGTCATCAAATTCAATCAACGTAAATGTTTTCGTTCGTTACACGGGCCTATTACCACCTGAACCCCAAAATATTCCCATCATAAAAATATAAATGTCACGCGTGTAATGCCAACCCTCAAACGGTAAGTGTCAAGTCAGTAGCCTCCAATTAAACACAGGTTGTCTTGGCCGCGTAAAAATGGCCTCGCGTGTACAAGCGGCCACAGAATTGAATTAAAATCAGTATAATTACTCCAGAACACGCTGTGCGCGCCTGTACAAATTACGCGTTGTGCGCGACTTTACGCTGAACCATTGTATTTGACAGTCTCGATATTATAATTTGTTTGAATTTTTAGGGTTGATCGTCACGTCAACCACGGAGTACTTCAGTTCCATAATTGAAATTAGTACTTTCTGATTGCTTACGAAAACGGTTTTGTGAAATTGAATAAACTGTTGTTATAACTGCTAAACACGCTGTGTGCGGCTGTACAAATTGGAGACCGTAACATAAGTCACGGGACTGTACCACAGCAGATTGTGTTGATTTATTCGTTAATTATAATAAAATAGGTACAGAACATTTTAGAGGCACACCAAAATTATTAACAACGTTGTAATTACAAAGGTTGAAATAAACTGCCTCGTTGGTCTAGTGGACCAGCACTTACTGCTGAGCAGGAGGTTCTGGTTTCGATTTCCGAGTCGGGCAAAGGGATATTGGGATTTTCCATCTGGAATTTCTCAGTAGACGCCCGGAGTTCGAGTTTGTGCCCAGTTGATGGCAATAGGCTCTTCCCCTATTACATGGGACTTAAACATAAGTAGAGAAATGTAGGTGTGCTGCATGCAGTACACTGCCTAAGCCTTCGGGGAACATAGGCATAATGTTTATGCTATGTTAAAATAAATAACTTTATAATATATTGTCTGTAATTTTTGTAAACCGTGTTTATACATTGGTTTCCCCCAATTTCCACACAGGCACAGACAGCGATACGTTCAAAAATCTTGTAGGTACATCGAATAAGGTGTTGCCTACATGATTTTTCCGTTGAGTTTTCACGCATTTTCCACCTCTCCCCATATCGTACAAGTATTGCGCGTAATGTGATTACCTTGAGTGTAATGTTACGAGTGTACCTGAGTGCTCAAGTGGAGGTACTTCAATAACTGTAGGTATGCTGGGAAAACGTGTAGAATTACTTTGAACTCTTTTTTTATTACTTTGTAATACGGGAAGACAATTACTGTTATTGTAAAAACGGGTTTAATGCCAATCTCTACTTTGTTGTAAAAACATTGACGTTGGCGTACTACTCGTATTATGTTATTTGAGGTCGCGGTATTCGATCGCGTGTTTCCTGGTTAATGTTTGTCTGTTTAACGCCTCTACATGAATGGGTGTCCTTAAGGGTTACTCTAGTCGGTGGCTTGAACTCGTTGATGGGCGTGACTAATATGCATGCTAATTTAGTCTAATTATTTATTTAAATATTTTTATTTAATTATCTAGTTTTTATTTATTTATGTCTGTTTTTGTTCAGTGAAATAGACTCTGATATATAACGATAAATTTGATGAACCTTTGAGCGTATAGATATTATGGAAAAACTACTGGATATATTTACTCAAAATAAAATTATTTGAACTATTAAATAAATTATGTATCCATATACGGTTTCTATTTTGCTACTTTTTTTACTAAATAAGTTATTTATTTACGCCCATAGACGAGTTAAAATTAGTGTTGAAATATGGAAGTGTCATAACTTCCAAACCATTTTTGTTTTCCAATTCTGCTTCCATACAGGGCTATAATAATGACAAGACAAATTGATATAATTTTTAGTTTTAACGTACAACGTCGAACAGACGAGTAATCACCATACTACGTTTGTATAGGTGGCAGACTAGCCTACCCTTAAAAGTCTAGGATTAATCTTAAGAGGATAGAGAAGCAACGTCTTTCTGACAAAGTGTCTGGTTATAGGGCCCCCGTCTGGAGTGAAGTTCCTTACTTATATAAAATGAAAACAGAGAGAAAGAGAGAGAAAATCGCATAACGCTTTTTCCTTACGTGACGATTTTTAGTAGTCAACTCTAACCGCAAGACGCGGTATAGAACTTCGTTCCAAAAACTACTTGACCTATCTATCTGCCTAGCAAAGAGCTTGTATAAAGCATGGGGTTAGAATAGCGGGTATTGGAATGGTTATTTTAGCAAAAGACATACAGACTCATCAAGATTGTTTACATCATGAAACGAAAGACAAAAGATCTTTAGCAATTCGAAATTAATATCCTTAAGTTACTCTTTTCACTTTGACTTCAACCTAAAATAGGGAAAAAACCAACCAAGTGCGTGTCGGACCACGCACAATGAAGGGTTTTGTAGTTGGGATGAATTTATCGCAAGAACAAACTTAACAGTGTAGTTGAAAAACATGTTCTCCCGTACTAATGATTTATCAACTGCAAATGTAAGTTGGTTGATTATTACTCGTTAACTTGTAAAGCCTACTTAGCTATGATAGTTTTCCTTTAAACAAATGGTAACCTAAAAAAATGGTTTTATTTTAACATTTTCTAGGCGTAATTTATGTACCTATGTATACCAATGTCAAATGACAACTTTCTTGTACTAACAGTCTCTGAGCTAAGCCGCGAACAGATAGACATGGCGAAACTTTAAAGGTTCCATGATGACTACGGAACCCTAAAAAAGCAAAAGCCAACTTTTCCCATCTCTGGTTAAAAGCGATCGATGTTAACATAAACCCAACCCGTTTTTGATAGGCCTAGGCTTTGTGGACGAAGCACAACACTAGCACAAAGGATGCTTTAAAATAGTTTATATTCTGCAAAATAATACATTTTACAGGATACAATATGTTTTGTTGCACACCAACTACTTTCTGTTTTTGAAGTATAATACGGACTTTCCAAATAGCTACCTGAGTTCTAGCAATAGAAAACAATGCTTCGTAAAAACAGGAATTTATTTGACCACTAATATTAAAATCAAAGATTATCTACTTATTTTTATAAATCAAGAAAATAGCTTTTGCAGTTCCGACATACGGCACATTCAAATGGGCTTCAAGAGAAGCGATAGTGTCGTCCTCGTTATTGCTTTACCACCCTAAGTTTGAATGTCACTTTCGCGTCATAAAACGACCAAAGGTCAAATCTCGTAATTCAAAAACATTAAAAATTCTAGTAGCAATCTCCAAATCTCAAATCCATGTCAAAAACTTGACGACAAACAACATTCATGTAGGTGAATAATAACATTTTTTGACTAATTTAAGCTGAAATTAGAATGCAAACGTTCATAATAATAAGTGAATTGCCTCTCAGGTCCATTTGTCTGTGCAACAGTTAGATAGTTTCATCCTAAGAGAAGTTTCAATTCACTGTTTTTTTTTTTCAAAGGTGATAAGTCAATTACGAGGTCGACTATACGTCCAGTGCACACTGTGCAGTCAATCAGTCTTGCTACCAATTTCTTGACTTTCTAATATTTTAACCACAGCATGGACTATCCTTTAAAGTTCGTACCGAATAATAACTTGAAGACAAACCAATAATAATGTCCAAAGCTGCAAATAACTCAAGAAACAAATGCATTATTTCAGTAAGTTCGTTAGTTCCAAACGCGCTGTTCTAGCAAACTGAAGTCACCTTGGTGCAAAATCTTGTAACCAGTGTGTTACAAAGTAAAGAACATAAACTTAACATTCATACGCCATTTCTCAACCAGAAACATAAAAGTATTCCGGGAGATATTATTTAGGGACCACTTACTAATTCAAGGCTGCCTCGCATGAGTTCATAAAATTACGAATTTCATAATGCATAATGATGCATACGAACATCTTGATGTAATATCCGACCCTTTATTAATTCTGTTCCAAAATTACGTAGGTAATTGAATTTTAAATTACGATATTTTGGGTACATACTGATAGATCCATTTAGATAGTATTGGCGATTTTAGATAGCGCTGCAGTTACATTGTAATAATTGTGGTCAGGGGATGTGAATATTAGCCGGTTTATGTTATCTAATATGTTACTATCTGAGTTTAGACAGGCGGCTGGGATAGGGGATATGGTATAGAATGTGATAGAAATTGTTGTGGTATTGAATTTATTTGGCCCCATATATTATGCTAATTGAAGGAATAAGCTTCATCTATCTTCCTATACAGGCTGGATTTTTTAAACGGGGCAGTAAGGGCAGATACTTTAATAATTTTCGGCTAGTTTTTCTATCATAAAAAGTAAGTTGGAGTTTCTTTCCTACCAAAGGTATGAAAAAAGATTTTTGCGATTTCTGACTTTTCTAGTACACAAAGTTTGGTTGGTCTGTTAAAGTTATTTGATCCTTTTAAGAAACAGGATCGATACGCATGAATAAAGTTTTTTTGAAAACTGCCCATTTTCTTGCGGGCTGTACTTTTTTTTTTAAATCTGTGAATGCAGATCAAAATTTCTCAAAAAGTTAAGGACTTTCTCCTAAGACCATTTTCTTGTTGCAACAATGGTTACGGCACCTGTCCTTACTGCTCTATCTCAAAAATCCATCCTGTATATACAATATACATATAAATAAAAATGAATTGCTAAATGTTTTACTAAGCGCAAAACTCGAGAACCGGTGGACCAATTTAGCTATTTTTTTTTTAAATGTTCCTTGAATGTTCTTATGAAGAGAAAATTTGGAAAAAAATGCCCGCAAAAACGTAAAAAGCCAGACTTTTCTTTTTCCAATACAAACTGTTCTAAAACCAAAATAAACAATAAAAACGAGTAGGTAGCAGGTAAGTATGTGGGTAGGGTAGGTAAGTTAAGTAGGTAGGTAGTTAGGTAGGTATGTAGATAAGTACTTAGTGCTTCCCGTTCGAAGCCGGGGTGGTAGCTAGTATAAAAGTAAAGATGAAAATACTCCTGTCGCGAATGATGCATTAACCACCTAAGATTTGGTTTGAAAACAATTACAAAACTTAAGTTTCCACATTCACCAACGCCATCAATTTTCAATGTGAATATGGACTAGGTATCGCCGCATACAGTATAGCCATGGAAAAAATGCAAACCTGTATAAATACAAAACCGAATCAAAATGCATCAACAACAGTTAGCGATACCTAATATTTGCATTTATTCGTTTCTAAATTGCACTACCCGTGTTAGACCAACAAATAAAAACAAAACAACAAGATTTTCAATTTATAACTGTTCGTTATACATTGACGAATTTATAACGGCATCTTCCCCGTGTTCATACCACACACGCAATGTATTTCAATGTTACGCGAATGATCGTGAAATTCATAACTGGAGATGAGACAGTGGTAAAGGTTGAATGACCGTTGTAACCACCGGGGTTGGGTTGTTTCACAATGATAAATGTCGATGGATGATGTGGATGGGGTTTTTGTCTTTCGTTGCTATAGTTTGTGCCAATAATATGTTAGGGTTAGTTGGGTCTACTACATAGCCATGAATAGGATACTATTTCAAAATCGTTAATTATATATCTTTGGTATGAAGTTCAAAGAAAGTAATTTTGTAGATACATGACATTTGTAGGTACTATTAAGATTTGTAGATCATAATCATTTTATACAAAGCGTAATAATATCTACGTCCCCATAAAAAAGTGAGACATTTAATAGCAAATTTAAATATGTTTATTGTTTGTTACATGACATGTAGAAAAAGATCTTATAGTAATTATAATAGTAGCACTGTAACATACCTATAAGGTGTACAATATTCTATTACGTTATTATTTTGTAAAAATTCTTAATGTTGGTCTAGTCACTCTTTGCATTAATCAAATTATACCTTAAAAAATATTATAAAATTGGTATGCTATAATCAAATTAAAATTAAAACATACATTCAATAGTCATACATTATCGATGAAACGAAAAAATTAAACCAAGTTTTTGTCATTAAAAAAATAATTTAGAGATACGCTTTACCTATCAAAAATTCCTTGAGCTTAATTTCAAAGATATTCATAGCTGAAATATCTTTAATACAATTTGGTAGTTGATTATACATTTTTACTCCCATTTCAAATATACTAGATTTAAATTTAACTGTTCTACACCTAATTCCGTCTCATTTTTATGTCGTGCCATAGTAGGTGTCATAGTAGGTAGTTCTAACTAAGGTTCCCTTTCAAAACAACCTTGACAACAACAAGTTCAATCAAAATGGCGGCTACATTATTAACAAACTTATACTAAACAGTCTAGACAATTTAAAGAATAAATAATTTTTGTTCTAGACACACACAAATTGGACTTCATAAGATAGTTATTCATAAACCTAGCCTTAATGGATGGCTACATGGGTAACAAATCCAAGTCTGACATGTGGCAATAAAACTTGCTGGAAATAAAAATATATATTATGTAGAACACGCAAGCCTTGTAGTGTGCCTCTTTTATTATTATTTGATGGTGGTATGGTCCTGGTTTGTTTCTACACATTATTTTTTTGGGTGAATCATCATCAATCAAATGAGCAGGATCATCAGTGAGTAAACTTAACCACTTCTGTGCTCTAGTGGTTACACCACCTGTCTCAGACACAGAGGTGGCGGGGTTCGATTCCCAGTGGGGGAAAAAAAATCTGCTCGGTTTGGTTGGTGGTAGGGCTTGTTGTAAGCCCGCCTGGCTTGCTACCACCATCTTATCTAAGTCTGTCTGCATAACAACAATGTTAACAGCATTGTTGTGTATCGGCAGTTAGACGCCAATTCCTCTGTGGTTGAGGATTCCGGGTGAAGCTCGCTTCCTCCTCTGGCCTGATTATCATTTACCATCAGGTGCAATGCAGGCTTGAATCTATCAGAAAATCATATCGTTGTAATCTTTTTGCTCATCAGTACAATATTAAGTGTTCCCAAATTATGTCTAAGTCACAGCATAAATAAGTAACAGTATTTATCTCGGCAGTGACCTTGAAATAAATACTTGCGGCCGCTCGGTAGACAGACCTTCCCCGTCCGTGCGTAACTGCCGCGCACTCTACACTGAGATTTCGAAGCGCATCGTTTCAGCCGTTTTCTACTGTTACTTATATTAATACTGTGTCTAAGATATTTAGGTTAGGAATTGTTGATAGCAGATTTAGAAGACAACAATACATATCTATTACCAAAAATCCCGAAACATCTCCAATTTCACAAATGTGTTCACTTAAGCCACAAAACTCAACGACTGTGCCGATTCGCTCATAAAGTTCCAGCTCATATCCTACTTTAGCGTCCGATGTAGCATCACTATTTAGTCTTAACCTAACCAGAGACCGAACCTGACCTTGGGCGACCCTTTTACGTATAAACACGTTCATGAGCTACGGCTGAGCCGTTTAAACTCATTCGGTATTCTGTTTATCTTTTTATTTAATTAGGTTGTTACAGGGATTAGTATTTGTAGTTACCTAGAATTAGATTTTAACTGAGACTTCATTGTTTACGTTCGGAAAGTAAATGAAATAGTGAAAAGCCAAAACTGACGAAAAAAGTTGGAGCAGGTGCACTGTCGAGGGGATATGGTGCGCAAATATAAGCCTATAAGTATTCATACGTAGCATCTTATGGTAGCATCTACAACGCCACATGCAAACTACGGATCACACTGACGTCACGCAAAATCCTGCATCGCGATAGCAGAGTTTACCGCGCGACGGGCAACAAACTAATCTATACATAAAAATACATTATTACATTTGTATTTTTTCATAATGACATTTACCATCGCTACTAAAATTGGATCTACGTCTACTTAATAAAGTATAGGTATTAATTCTTCTGCAAATCTTTCCTCTCCATCTATACAAAGTCATCCACTCAATTCAAGTATTCATTGCTGAACGACCACTTCCTCGTCTCTTTCACATTCCCATTAAACCTTTATTTCCTTCGCCATGAATGCTAAATCTTCCCCAGCATCTGCCCCACCCCCAAGTACCATTAAACCAGCTGATATTGTGATGGGGAATAAATTTAAGTGACTATAACAATATTTGGATCGCGTGCGATGTGGGGAGGCGAATTAATACTAACAATTACTTGGGTAGCACGCACGAAAAAAACCGTTCAAATTGCTCCTGTGCGTGATGGAATTAGATGTGGCTTTTGTGTTGGGAGGAGCGAAAGCGGAAATGGAAAAGTTGATTTTTAATCTAACAGAGCAAAGTGCATCTATGTCTGGTGTACTTTTTGATATTATCATGAATATAATTGCAGTGAAGGAAAACATCGTGAGGAAACCTGGACTTATTGGAATTTAACGCAATAACACTAAACTTTGTAGTTGAAAAATATGTTCTCCCAGACGCAGACGGAATGTATGGGAGAACATGTTTTTGTTTTTGCATTCTTATGAAGAGAAAAGTTTCGAAAATTGCCCGGAAAAACGTAAATACCCAACTTTTCTTTTTCAAATACAAACTGGCTTGCAAGAATTCACGACAGTATTTCAATAAGTAGGTAGGTAGGTAGATGGGTGGGTAGGTAGGGTATGTACGTAGGTACAGTACCGTCTTTACCATAAGGGCACAAGGGGCCAGTGCCCAGGGCCCCCATCCTCAGAGGGCCCCGAAGGGCTGACAATTTCTCTCACATTTAATCTCAAAATACTCATTACACTTTTCTCAATGCCCGAATATCGATTATTTCCAGATTTATTCGAATCAATATATTTATATGAATTTGAGTGACATCAAGCCTACAGGGTCTCGGTTGTGTGCGGTATATAGACACGGTAGCTTCTTGCTTAATTTAAACTTAGTGCGCTTTTTGGCTGTACTAAAGGGCTGTTTTTGGTCTGATATAACTTACCAGACATTTACTTGAGTTTATAAATTTTATAATCTAGAGTCTATAATGTCTATTTTCAAGTTACATATCATTTGATTTTTTATTCAGTTATTCAGTAATTTAAAAGTATTTCTGAACGCATCCTACCTAATTTACTAAGAACACCATCTAGCGATCATCCATGCAAACCGCTCCAATGCCAAATTCAAGCGACCATAAAAAATGTCGACTTTGTCTATGGTTGGGGCTTGGGGGAATCCCCGGATAAATTATGAAAAACTTTCAGTCGGAACTTTTTACCTAAAGTTATTACTTATTATATCACTTATTTTCACAGAAGTGTCGTGATTTAATTTTGTTTAATGTAATTTGGGTAAAATTAATTGAACTATTGATTTGTTCGTTTAAATATTATTTCATTATGTCGAAAAGAACATATCTAAGTGGTTCACAAAAGAGAAAAAAAGTTTTAGCTCAAAAAGAAATCACGGAAAAACTTCCAAAGCTTACGTCATTTTTTACGGTGGAAGAAACAAATAAATCGGGGAGTTGTTCATCATCATCACCTCAAGATAAAAATACCTCTGAGAATAACCAGGAAAAAGAGGTTATTACGTGTAACGAAAATGACAAACACACATCAATCGCTGAACTCTCGACTTCGAGCAACTGTGAGTTAATAATTGCAAACTTGGAGAATGTATCTGTATCTAATGACCCTGGTCAGTACTGTGATGACATTTTAACGGAAGAAGTCCGTAATATTTGGATTCGAAAAGGGCCAGAGTTTTTCCAAAATAAACATTGCGATTTCTCCGAAACTTCTACAAGTTTTCCAGATTCAAGCGGTAAAACCAAAACTAGATACTTGACAAAAAATGTTTTTACTCGTAAATTGAAGAATGGTGAGTCTTTGGACAGAAAATGGCTTCTTTATTCTCCAACAAAGAAATCTGTGTACTGTTATTGCTGCCGTCTCTTTAATACCACTATTGGTAATAATTTGAGTTCTCCAAATGGATATAAGGATTGGAAGCATATAAGTAACTTATTAATGGAGCATGAGAACAGTTTGCAACACAGGCAATCTATGATGAATTATGTCACAAGAATGAAAATTACTGGACGAATTGATAGTGAGTTGTTGTCCCAATATAATACAGAAATTAGCTATTGGAAAAATGTCCTTAGGAGGGTTGTTGCAGTAGAAAAATTTTTAGCTTCAAGAGGTCTTGCTTTTCGTGGTGATAATGAGATACTTAGATCGCAAAATAATGGAAATTATTTGGGATGCTTAGAACTGATTAGTGAATTTGATCCTTTTCTTGCTAATCACATACAAAACTGCGGAAATCGTGGAAAAGGAAGTGTATCATATTTATCTGCAAATATTTGTAACGAATTTATTAATTTAATGGGACAGCGAGTTTTAAAAACAATAGTCAACGAACTGAAATCAGCGAAATATTACTCTATTAGCGTAGATTCTACGCCTGATCTGTCCCATGTTGACCAGCTCACTTTCATCGTTAGATACGTAAAAGATGGACAGCCTATTGAGAGATTTTTGCAATTTTTGCCTATGGATGGACATGATGCGCAATATATAGCAGATACCATTTTAAACTTTTTTGAAAGCCTTGATATCCCCATCAAAGATTGCCGCGGACAGAGCTACGACAATGCGTCAAATATGTCTGGAAAGTACTCTGGTGTCCAGTCTAGAATAAGAGAACTATGCGAATATGCAATTTACGTTCCATGTGCGGCACATTCGCTTAATTTAGTGGGTGTTCAAGCTGTTGAATGTATTACTGAAGCAGTAGCATTCTTTCAATTTGTTCAAAAATTGTATAATTTTTTCTCAGCTTCGACCAAACGCTGGCAAATTTTGACAGAGCATTTAGGTGTAAATAGAGTTCTGAAGTCCCTTTCGCAAACCAGATGGTCCGCACATGCCAATGCTATTAATGCTTTGCAAAATGGTTATTTAAATATTTCTGAAGCATTATCCTTCATCGCAAGTGACATCAATCAACCAGGAGACACTAGAAACGAAGCCCAAAGCTTAGTAAAAAAAATGGAAAAATTTGAGACTGCTCTACTGACGGAAATATGGAATGATATTTTGGGAATTATGAATAAAACAAGTCTAAGTTTACAGAATAGCACTATGACTATGGACGTTGTGACAAAACTTTACGAATCTCTGATCAGTTATGTCAATAACGCACGCAATAATTTTGATCATTATGAAACGGCTGCTAAAGAAAAAAATCCAGGTGCTGATTACAAAGATAAATTTGAAAGAAAAAGAATTCGCAGCTCACGCCTCACTTTTTTTGAAGGACCATCATCATCAGAGACTCTCCAGTTGAGAGGCAAGGAAAAGTTTCGTGTAGATACTTTCATTCCCATAATTGACACATTAATTACACATTTAAAAAAACGTTCGGCAGCAAACAAAGAAATTGATAATCGATTTAGTTTTCTTTGTCAGTTAACAACAATCGAATCTGACGAATTGACCAAAAAATGCAACGAATTTGCAGAATTTTATCACGAAGACATTAATGCATATGAGCTCAAAACAGAATGTTTTCATTTAAGCTAATATTTAAAAAATATAGCAAAGCCATCAGCGGATTTAAATATCTCAGTCTTACTTAACTTAATAAAGACTGATAAATTAGAAGAAACTTTTCCAAATGTTGAAGTTGCTACAAGAATATTCCTTTGCCTAATGGTTACCAATTGTAGTGGGGAGCGCTCATTTTCGCAGCTTAAGAGAATTAAAAATGAATTGCGAACATCAATGCTACAAGAACGACTAAATAATTTGTCAATTATGAGCATAGAAAGTGATATTCTTCAGGAAACTGAGTTCGAGGATTTAATAGAAGATTTTGCTCAACAGAAATCTCGAAAGAAACTATTACCGTAATTTCGCATCATACTAATATCATTAATTATATTAGATTAGATTACCCATAATAAAGCAGATCACAGTAAAAAAATGTATTTCACTTTCTTTACATTCCAAAAGGGCCCCAAATTCTTGTGTGCCCAAGGGCCCCAGCACAGTCTAAGACGGCCCTGCGTAGGTAGATAGAGTAGGAGGTAGGTAAGTAGGTAGGAAGGTAGGTGCGCCGTAAATAAGTACTAACTGCTACTAACTGCTGTAGTACCCGTGCGAAGCCGGGGCAGGCAGCTTGTAGTTAGTATAGGTCTGAATTCACAACCCGTCTTCAGCAAGCGTGGTGATCAATGTTCGTGCATTTTCAGTATGGGAAGAGGCCTATGCCTATGCAGTGGGATAATAATAGACTGGTTAACATAACATAACATAACATCACGCCTTGTTTCCCCGAAGGTTTAGGCAGAGGTGCACCTATAGTACACCCACATTTCGCTAGTTATGTTTGAGTCCTATGTAATAGGGGGCGAGCATATTGCCATCAACCGGGCACAAATCCAGACTCCGGGCTGCTACTGAGGAATTCCAGAAAGAAAAACCCAATGACACTTTGCCCGACCTGGGAATCGAACCCAGGACCTCATGTTCAGCAGTAGCGCTTGGCGACCACTAGACCAACGAGGTAGGAATAGGCTGGTATTATTATTTGAAAATCAATACAATTTCTTCCCTCCAACCAATGGCTATCAATGATAAACAAAACATCGCAGGTAACGTTAGCAGTCACATTTTAATGAGTTTGCATTGATTTTGTAGTACGATATACCCCCGAATACTGAAACGTCACTCAAAATTTAAGTAGCCCTTATATTTAACAGATACTCAAAAGTGACGTTTGACAATACGAAATCTAAAGTTTAGGAGCTGCTCAAATGTTAAGCAGCACTTAAATTTTGAGTGACGTTTCAGTATTCGGGGGTCAGACCGATTAGAGATCGTTGTCTTGCATTATTTGAAACCACATTTATAAATAAAGGGGGAGCTGATTACCTAGAGCAATAAGCGTCTACTTTCAATAGAATGTGCTGGGCATGCCAAACTGTTCTACAGTAAATTCTATCCATTATAAAATATCACATCACAGGCTTGTGCACACCCGCTACCTCCTATTACTTAGACATCTACTCAACTCACCCTATTAATACCGATTGAATCGAACCTTTTAAAGCCTTCGATTTTGTTATTTAAAAAGTTCGACCTAATTATTGCACAATAATGAGTTCCATAATGAAGTGGGATTAAATTTTATGTTCATTAATATTTGATTAGTATAATTAATTTGTTAAAAAACTACCTCATTTTTGTGGCTTGTAATGAGTGTTATGGGTTTCATCGCAAATGGAATTTGTGAATTGATTTTCAATTTTTTTGGAATTTGGGCTTTTGAATATTTGCTAGAGTAATTGCGCTTTTTCTTATTTTGGTAGGATAACACAGATTCTCAAAATAATTTTAAATCTTTCTGCCGATGAAGCATTTCAAAATCACAATTCTAAGAGACGAATCCCTTACATTTTACATAAAATAAAGCCCCATAACGGGCCCACATCAAGCATCATTTAGCACCGTCATCCCGGACCCTGCGGCATCCTTCAGGACTCCTCATTGTTGGCAGAACATCTCTTATTAATGTCACATCCATTCGTTGGTACAAAGTTATATCCTACCCCCCAAAAATATAGGTACCACGTTCAATTAGATCTCCCGGAACCCTCGTCAACGGAAAAATCCCCTACACTTGTATGTTCATAAATTCCTGCCACAATTTTGTGTAAGGAAGTTGTACAATCTGGATAAGTGTTCAGGATTTAATTTCCAAAAATACATATCTTAAACAAAGTGAATTTGAAGTGGATGCTCATATTTCATCTTGATAGGACCGGCTGAAGTTTGGGAGACAATCATGGTGGACTTCAGTGCAGATGTTTTTGGATTTACTGAGGAGTGAAGGAACGATGGGTTTCTAAATCGCAAACTGATAAGAAGAGTTTGCAATTATCTTTCGAATTATAATAGTAAATGCTTAGTTCATAAACCATTGCAATAGCAACCAATAGCAATGGAATTGGTAGTTGATTGTATAGAGTGTGATCTTTAATTCATGTTAGACTCATTACTAAAACGAGTATTAAGAGACACAATGTTCAATTGCAAATACTAAAAATCTTAGAAACTAATAGTTTTACAATTTATTTACATTTGTTAGAAAATTCCATATTTCTTTGCTCTTTATCATAGGTAGACCTCCCCAGGCTTTTTCATAGCTCATGGTCGTGAGTTTCTTTCAGAAACAATTCAAACTTTAATAATAAAATTCCCACCTCCAACTCACAATTGCATAACTCACAATTATTGATACACCATGTCAATTGTGAATTACGTTTCGACACCACGACTAAAATTCGAAATAAGTTTACGCAAATTGTAATTTCGCATGAAAACACCGATCAAAACGTCAAATAAATACCTACCGATAAAGTTGGTTGTAATCAATCATCCGACGGAAGTCACGGTGTCAATAACTTTGTTTGTCCCTCCTGAAAATCGTGACATAGATAAATTAGTGAAGTAACTTAGTTTTCAACTCGTGAACTGATTAATGATAATGGAAAATATTGTGGAAAAATGTTTTCGGTTACTTTAACGTAATTGTCGGCTGATGGGATTTTCAGAAAGGTTCTGTCGATATTGAGGTTTACCATCAATATTGTAGTGGAAATCGTTAATGTTACCTAATTACTTGGTTGGTAATAAAAGAGTATAGGTGGCGGTCATGAATTTCATAATGGGTAAGTTCATAAAGCGTAACCATGAAAACGAATGCCAGTGGCTTGCATACCGATACATGAGCCTGTCTCCCCTATACAATAATTAGTTTTTTTTTTTTTTTTTTTCCAAATCAAACTCAAACTGAAACCCAGAGCATTTATTTCAAAAAAACGGTTTACAGGCACTTTTGAATTGTCAAGGGGTCGGTCAGTCAGAAAGATGAAGCTAGTTGCCCATTCCAAAGCGTAATAGGTACCTATGAAGAAGAACGGGCAAGAAACTCCACGACATTCTTTTAAATCAAAATATGGTTAAAAAATATTGGTTATATCATTCATGTTGAAGTTATACATGTGAGAACAATGCAAAATATTGAAAGCGTCCGTAATAGAAATAAAAAATATATATTTAATTTAATCTTTTTATAGATTAAATTAAATATTTTTTTAAATTTAAAATTGCATGTCACATGTTAGCATCAGTAGATATTGCAATAATATGACATCAACAACCGATTTGGCATTTAAAGCCAACGGTATGCATAAACCGATCTTTATAATTAATAAAAATCTTAAATTCATTCATTGAAAGACAACACAGATACGCACAGCCTAAACCACGCGGTCTAGAAGGATAAAATTTAGCACAGCAGTTCCGTTAGCAACGAAAGTGAGCATTTATGAATGAGTTTTGATTCATCATGGATCTCATATTTTAAAGGGATGAAAGTTTGCATCGGAAGTTTGTAATTTTTCCCGATGAGAAATCTGTTGGGGCACGGATTGTTGTTCTAGTATAATGACAACCATGACATAGGTATTCAATATAATCAGCCACTACTGGGACACAGGCCTCCTCTGTGTGAACGGGAGTGGGCCGTAATCCACCACGCTGTCGATGTCGCATGTCTTCGAATTTCTGGCTTTCCTCACGATGTTTTCCTTCTCCGTTTTGAGAGCAGCGGTGATGAAATAATTTGCACACAGTAAAACGCCTGCCTGGGTACGTACGACTCACAAAGTCGTAAGTCGTGACCTTTTCTACTGGGCCAAAGATTCATAACAACAGCTAATAAGGGATGTGTTGTCAAACCTAATTAATCCTTTACATCACAAGACGCTAAGTAACCTCAGGTAGCAGCCAAACGGCCATGTTAACTATCCAAGATTAAGGCGTTGGTTGTTTTGTGAACTCACAGTTAACTCCCGGGTTTGTTTGCTTCTAAAGTTTAGCTGTGTCTAGACCCCGTGTGCCAAGTTCTAGGAAGTGGCGGTTAGTTCCAAAAGTAACTGCGGATGCAAGTTTTCAAGTCTCGGCTCTTATTGTTGACCTTTTTGTCTTTTATTTCGTTCATTGAATCAAATAAGCTTTGGCTGGGTGAGCGGGAAGTAAGTTTGGAGCTAACTGGGTTGTTCGGTTTGTTGTACGTTCTCGAGATAAAACTTGGTGTTTATCGGTATTTCTGGCGCGGTGTTTTTGAGGTTGATGTTGTACAGGTTTGGTTTGATTGGTGTATGTGTAGTTTTATGGGGTTGGTTACTCAGGGCCGATTATTCAGTCTTCAGATAAATTTTATCTGAATATCAAAATTTACTTTCCATACAAATTTATATTAAAAATCGTTTTTTCTCGAAACTGTCATTGTGTGGGTTGGTTCCCTTTTATTGCGTAATTACAAAGTAATTATTGCGTAATTGCAAAGTGATTACGCAATTAAATAAACGCAATTACAATGCCAATACAATTTAAATTTAATTACCCAATTATAATGCCAATACAATTTAAAAAATAAAAATCTATCAACTAGAAAAATAAATATTGTCGCATGGGGTAACTTTGATCTAACAATTGATTTGATTGTTTGAATGACAATATATTTACCTTTTTCAATTAAAATGATTGGTGGATTCCCAGCGTGTCCTCAGGAAAGGATTAAACAGTTGTTCAGTGTTCATAACTCAGAAAAAAAACTACCTAATTGCGTTTCGTTTTAAGTAATTTAATATGAAATGGAAGTTTCTATCAAAGTTACCCCGCGATTCAAAGTAACCCCGGTTTACCGGTATTCAAAACAAACCTTGGTATATTATTGCTTATAGGTTTTATTTATCCTATCATTTAGGCAAAAATCAACCTTATCAGCAGCACCTTATATTCACCTCGAAGGAATTGATTCTCTACCGATTTGATAAATACCAAAGCTTGTTTGTTCTGTTTGATTCCATTTACATTATTAACAGGTCAACGGGTGTCCTTGAAGGTAACGAAGTGGATTGATGAAGTGAGCATGAAGAAATAGAGCCGGCTCACTGGAGTACTGGTTCGATTCATTTCATTTATATTTAATTGGTAGGTATTTCATTTTCATGTTTACTGGTATCTGATAAAAATGTCAGGTGATATTTTTTTTCGTATGGTTGACTGGACAATTTATCGAGATTTTTTTATTATAATTATGCAAGTTTAATATTAATGTATTAATACACATAAACCTTCGGGAATAAATACTTTAAATGGTCGAGGAAATCGCATCAAAATCCATGCTTAGTTTAGAAGAACAACGCGGTCACGGAAAGATAAAAAAAAAGCGTCACAACACGATTAAAGCTTCGTGCAGACTAGCGCGACGCGACAGCGCGACGCGACACCGGCTATTGTTATACCGTGAAGTTTTCTTAGAAATTGTAGCACTAGGAAGTGGTGAAAGGTGGGCGTTTTTTGGGACTGTCTTATGTAACGTTGACTGCTGATTCTCAGCCTAGTTTGAATAAATGACTTTTGAATTTTGAATTTTGTATTGCTCGAGTCGCGTCGCGCCGTCGCGTCGCGCTGGTCTGCACGAGCCTTAATTCATAAATTTTTCAACCACATTATAATTATTTATAAATATATTTGACCGCCTTGTTGGTCTAGTGGTCACCTGGGTCTGAGTCTGGCCTGGGTCCAATCCCGGGTCGGGTAAAGTAATATTGGGTTTTTTCCATTTTTAATTTGTCAGTAGCAGCCCGGAGTTTGGATTTATTCCCGGTTGATGGCAATAGCCTCGGCCCTTATTACATGGGACTTAAAGATAACTGGCGAAATGTGGGTGTACCTACTATAACTATATCTCTGTTAACCCTTCGGAGATAACAGGCGTGTTGATGTTATATTATAATTATTTTGACAGCTTTTTAACTCTTTTTCTTCGTGTTGCTGGCACGACAGAATATCAAATGTAAAAAAAAAAAAAAAAACTTTTTTAATGCTCCTTAGTCCTTCCCAGGCAGGCACTCTTTTCTCAAACCTTAAAATACTTATTTTCTAGTATCACTAACGTCAACTCTCCAAAATCTTCTTCAAAACAATGTCATAACAGGAATCAACCTCAACAAATTCGTTTTGCCAAATAGTTCCATATCTATTTAACATAATTGAACACGGTTTTCCGTGTCGTGTTATTGTTTGACAAGATAACGACTGGTTTCAATTCTGTCACATTCAATTGTTCCAAGAAATTATATTCGGAGCAAACGTGATGCTTGTTAGGAACGTCAGCAAAATAATTATGGAATGGAACATCCAAACAGAAAGAGATTGTATGCTCTGATCCACAGATATGTGAACAAAATGAATCGAAAATCGAAAATTTATATTCTTACATTTCTGTAAAACTAATACAAGTAAATTAGGTACTCTTCAAAATATTTATAAAAGGATCAGATAACGTAACTACTTGTGGATGTGTATACATATACTCGTATGTATGAATTTACACGTGCTTTTTGGGTGCGGTTGCAAACATAATAATTATCACATAATATGATTGGAAGACGATCATATCAGTATTTCTGGAGTTCTGTGAGATGAGAGTATGATTTTTTTTCTAATCTTTAGGTAGGTAACTAATATAATGATCCGATTATTGATGAGTAGGTATTTTAAAGTAAAATAAATAAAGTTACTTTCAGTTTTTAGTTTAGAGTAAACTAACACTGGTACCTTTCACCTTTATTTTGTTAAAGTTTCTTAGCCAAATCTTACCCTTTTTTTACATAACATCACGCATTTTTTCCCCGAAGGGTTGGGCAGAGATGTGCCTAAAGTACACCCACATTTCACCAGTAATGTTTTAAGTTCCATGTAATAGGGGGCGAGCCTATTGCCATCAACCCGGCACAAATCCAGACTCCGGGCTGCTACTGAGAAATTCCAGAAAGAAAAACCCAAGGACACTGACCGACCTGGGAATCGAACCCAGGACCTCATGTTCAGCAGTAGCGCTTGCGACCACTAGACCAACGAGGCAGACCCTTTTTTTATCGGTATCATAATCATCATCACACCTTGATTCCCTGAAGGGTTAGGCAGCGGTGTATCCAAAGTACACCCACATTTCACCAGTTACGAGTATGTTGTGTTGTTATCACAAATTAATATTACCTATTTACTGTACCTACTTTTAATTTCAAGCAAAATTCAACCTCAAAGGACTATGATATTTATCTAAATTAACAGAAAATTTACGAGCTTTTAACTTCCGTCAGTTAAATACTTAATTAGTAAAATTAGTTTAGTTTTCTTTTTGGTGACCATTATTCCATAATTATTGAGCTTTAATTGAAATACAGAACTTTATATTAGAAAATATATTTTCTCCCGACCGTACCAATCAAAACACTGCTGTCGAAATTGAATTAAAAACCCCGCGAAGGCTCTGACGTTTATGTCACAACAGTCAGTGTCCAATGAATATTTATGGGGCGAGTGTACCGATCGTGTCAGTGGGTGGCGCGCAATGTATGATATCATTTCGTAAGTGCCATTGTTTGGCAGCAATGTGCCGTGTGAATCAGTGCCATAATTTGGTGTCAGATTTTTTAATGTTGTGGGGAGCAAATACTTTCCAACTGGTTGTTGAAGTTCAATTAAAGATCTGGGTTATGTAAGTATAATCGACCTCATTTTACCACTTTAAAAACAAAAATCAATCAATCAGTTTAACCGGATGCAGTTGAATACTAGTTTTACAAGGATCGACTGCCTATCTAACCCCCATAACCCGGTTAACGGAATAACACGATATCCTTTGGTAAAACTAGTTGTCAGAATTTTGCGCTTCTGACTACCCATAGTAGGTACTGTCAAAAATTTACAAATAGCCGGAGCTTACGTGCTTGCTGGGGCACGGAGGGGTCACAATATGTAATGGATGGTCACCCATCCGCAAAGTGACTGCGTCAAGCGTAGCGTAACCTTCAATCGACCCTTGCGACTGTTATTATTTAGCCACGAGTCCCTCTACCATTTCATCCTTATTTAAACTGTTAAAAAAACAAATAATGTACACGAAAGATTGAAAAAAAAACTCCTTTATAACCACTTTGACAATAATTTTCAATTTAGCCACGAGTCCCTCTACCATTTCATCCTTATTTAAACTGTTAAAAAAACAAATAATGTACACGAAAGATTGAAAAAAAAAAACTCCTTTATAACCACTTTGACAATAATTTTCAATTTAGCCACGAGTCCCTCTACCATTTCATCCTTATTTAAACTGTTAAAAAAACAAATAATGTACACGAAAGATTGAAAAAAAAAACTCCTTTATAACCACTTTGACAATAATTTTCCTATCTCTGAATGAGAAGTGGTTTTTGGCTACAGAGGGTTTTTGATGTATTTGTTAAATAAATATCCTTGACTCGAAAAATAACTAAATCTACGTTTCATAGCACAATGAAAAAAACAGGATGAATCTTTTACTACCAAACAGTTTTCCTGAAACAGCCGCTTCTTAGTGAAGACAGGTGGATATTGAAGTTTCTAACTCTTAAAGCGGACTTTGGAAAACATCGGGAGGGTTTAAGGCGCTTGAGCAGCGAGACTCCTGTGGAATGGTTCACGTAGGTGCTTTATTTAGACAATTTTTTTTTTAAAATAAAGATTTCAATTAATTACGTCTACTACAAAATTTTAAGGTTGGAAGCGGTAATGGTCTACTCGTATTTTTAAACAGGGCTAAACCCATATTACTCTGTCCAACCTGATAAACCTTTCTCAAGAATTGGTATATCCAATGCAAAAAGGTTTCTTTAAATCCAGCTGGTAGTTCCGGAGATACCCCTTACATACAAACTAACAAATATTACCTCTTTATTTTATTATTATTATAAATATAGATTATTATTTTTTACTCAGGATAGGTTTTTCTTTTTATCAACCCACTCTGTCCCTCCATTGATAATATGAGCATCTCCTAATTTAGCACAAAAAATTGCAGAAAAATAATAGTAACTCTTGTTTACAAAATATTTAAAATTATTTTAGCAACGATACTTTTTCATATAATTTTTTGTTCTTATAACCTAAAAAATCCATATAAAAAGACGAACGAGGCGAATAAGAAATAAAAATGGAGCAAAACAGAACTTAAATAATAATTAAATAAAACATGATTTTTGGGGTCAAAAATAAAATGTATGTGGGGTGAAAAACGAATATTAAATGTGGGGCAAACTTTGAGAAGCAAATGCGGAACAAATCCAAAATTACCTATTAGATACGAAACAAAAGAAGCACCGTCATTTCAACAATTTATTATTTACGGTTTCCGTCCGAAGCGAACCGGATCAAGTAAGTTGGTACTATTTCCGAGTTCAAAGGTCCCTAAGGCCTTCACAATAAAATATAAGACATATGTCCTATAAGCCATTACGATAAAACAGTACTCGTACAATGAAATAACAAGCGATTCGATAACAAAAGTCTCGGTATTTGAGTAATCGAAACTTTACTGAACCGGTTCGAGGCGGTTCGAACCGGACCCGTATTCTGGATATAGATTTTTATAATCGGATTCGGTCCTTATTCGATTCCTTTGATTTGAATCAATGGGAATTTTTTGACGGTTCATCGATATTGACGTTTTCCTAGAAAATCTCACTCTGTATCAGAATTCGTATATATTTTAGTATTCAATTAGGTATCTATTTCTTATTATTTATTTAGTAGAAATATCCTTTGGAATTTGGATAAATACCTATTGATTATGGTCCTAGTTTTATGATGATAGTACCAATGAGGAAGACCTCCTATAGGAGGAATGAGGAAAATCTCGTGAGGATGGTTTTGAGGCTATAAGAGTAGGGGAACACGAAAGAAATGATGATGATCATCATCATGATGATGATGATGATGGACTATATGACTACCGAGATGACGACTTATAGAGAAGTATGGAAGAAAAAGATATGATAAAGAGAAGAGAAGAGAAGATAAGAGAATGGCAAGAGACTGATAAGTAACAGTTGAACATTTTATAACTTTCAATTTGGAGTTTTGTTTCCATTCAAGCCAATTTGTATGGTCAAAATGGATAGACAAACGGGTGGCCCTTTTCCAATCACACTCATGAACGAACAACTTCCCAATAAAAATAAATACATTCCGAAACGCAGTCTACCAGAATAAGCCCTCCAAAACGTTCGACATTAGTCTTTCTCAAAATTTCTATAGGTCACGGTAATGATAAATAGATAAAGTATTTCTTCGAATGGCCAAGCTTCTGACGTAATTTATACGATTTTATTCTTTACTGATGTTATAGCGTGGCTTTGTTTGCATTTGGCGGAAGGGAATAGGTATTTCAAATTTTGACGATGATAATAACTCAGCGATCATTGAGCCGATAGTCGCATCTGCCAATGGCTTAATTGCCAAGAGCTTCGACCTAAGGAGGCTCTCGTTGGGCAGCTGGATTAAGGGTTTGGTTCAGAAAGCGGTACTTCTGGACACGGCTCGCATTGTTAGGAGGATCCTCTCTCTGGAGTACTGACCGCCGGTAGCTTGGACCCTGTTCCCGATACCGGTGGGCCTGCAATTTTTTATACTTTTAAATGTTTTCATTCTAATATTTAAAAATATAATTAATAAGTAAATAATGAAATAAAGGAAAAAATAATGATGATAATTAACTATAGACTGCCTTGTTGGTCTTGTGGCCGCAATCACTACTGCTGAGCATGATTCTAAGGTTCTAAGTTTGATTCCTAGGTTGGGGCAGTATTATCGGGTTTTCCATCTGAAATTTCTCAGTAGCTTGTGCCCGGTTGATAGCCATAGGTTCGCACCCTATTACATGCGACTTAAAGAACATAACTGGTGAAATGTGGGTGTACTATATTGGTACACTTCTACCCAACCCTTCGAGGAAAACAGGCGTGATGTTATGTTATGTTCAATAATATATTATTACAGTGTCATTGAGCTTGTGTATTTTGGTACTTTGATTTGAAACTCGTGATACCATTATTTATCATTCGAAAGCAACTCACAGCGTCGGATGCTAGATTGCCCTAGATTGAGGTGTAGACTTCTACTCCCAGGGGTCCAAGAGTAAAATGTTCTGGAGAATGTACCAATATACATAAAAGAATATAAAATGTTATTTTGGTTAATTCTGGAATGGCCTGTGTTCTTCAATCGATTGGGATAGCTTAACTATGTTGATGAGTTGGCCAAAGAATCAGCATTGCCATGCAACGTGGCAATACTAACAGTCACTTTTTGGCACTTTTCCTGTTGACAGCTATGCGCACGAATTTGCGAAAATGCCCTATTTTTCGTTATCTTTATTTTTTATAAAGATATACCTACTTATTATTAATTATTAATCACTAGTTCTCTGTTTCTTCAAAAAAGCATCACAAACTTGAGTGTCACACTCGTTTTACCTACTTACTGGCTCATCTTTTCCACCACAAAATGACTACACCGTCCAATTTTTACCCTAAGGCAAAAGGAAGGGTTTTGATTTTAGCAGTCTATATAATTATGTATGTTTGCTTCTACGTGTTCCACCATAGCGCCTAAACTATTGAACCGATTTTGATGAATGAGGTATCAATACATTCGTCATAATGGTCCGGGTGATACATAGGCTATTTCTCCCTAGATTTCTAACCACGAAAAAAAAAACGAGATAACCATGACATGTTTATTATCAAAAAAAAGTTCTTGACGAGCACATTACAAATATATATACCTACCTATATTTATTCTTAGTGGATTTGTCAAGTAAGACGGCAGGGATAGCACGTGACCATTGTGATGCATCGAGTGGAAGGGGCGACACGACGTTAGGGGGGCGCTCACGCACTTCAGACACTCGGTCTCGGGCGCTCGGAAGCGACAGACGAGTATTAGGAACTTGTGTAACGGTTTCACATTATTTTAATTCATTTTCTACTTTGTTATTTTTAAATAAATACTTCTAGCTAGCTAGTTTTGCATTTATTTTAATACATTTTATCAAGCGTTAAAACGGAAAAGTAAAAAATTAAAAAAATAGGTTTAAAAACTGTAAACCGACCGACTACGGGAAAATAAAAGTGTGTGAAATCAAGACATAGGTACAAATATGGTCAGGGTAAAGACGTGGTCACATGCCAGGAACCATGTGACGCCAGCAGCACCTACAAAATTATAATGGTTTGCGACGCCGCGCCGGCGTATTGCAGTTTACGTATTTTTTATTTGAACTGAAAACGACCTACCTCATTCCAGCCAACTCTTGTAGCAAAAGTTCCACAAAAAAAAACAAAAGCCACAGAATATCGTCCCGAAACTACCTCGTTAAGCATAGTTAGGGTATCCTGCCGCGACAATCAGTGAATCTATAAGTATGTCAACATGGAAGCGGGCTAATGCCGTGCAAACAGCGCTATGCGGGCCGCTATTGTTGCGTTCGTTGGAAGCGGTTCAGTTCAGATGAAAAGGATCAGTATCGGTATTTATCTTTGGAGTTTGTTTTAAGGCTTTGTTAATTGCAGGATTATTGTTAACGGTTTTAATTTTGTAAATGTTTTTCTTTGTTGGAGCTCTTTTGGGATCATTTGATATGTAAACGCTTTTTGTTTTAATGAAATAATAATACCTATACTATTACTTAAATCTGTAATGTATGTACTTGGCTTCGCAGTAGTAAAATAATTATACTTGTTTACATTTCAGATAAAATTATCCCCTGCTAGATATAAGCTCGAAAATTTCCACAAAGTCGGGACTCCAGCTTCTGCATTCCAGAACATTCCTGCAACTTTCACCAGGTTTTCAGTATAACTTGAGTCAAAACTACTCCAGAACTTTTTTGTCTGCCAAGTAAGCCGGTATGTCCTAGATGAGTATTTATACTTATACTAATATATATAATAATATAATAATTTGTTTATTGAAATAATTGATTTACATACTAGCTGTTGCCCGCGACTTCGTCCGCGTGGTTATGAAGATATCAAGTTTAATGATGTTTAACGCTAACTATTTTTATATTTCAGTCAACAGAAAATGCCTATCACACTAAGCAACTTTTTTAAAGGCACTAATAATAAAAAAATATAGATTTTGTTATTTTTGTAAAACCTCTTTTTTTCCACCAAACCACATTTTTTGTTTTACTTTCAGGCTGCAGTATATATAAACTATCAGGTGAACTTACTCTAGATCCAGCCCTGGCGCAAAATCCGTTCATAGCAAACGTCTACTAACTAATTACCTCCCAGCCAAGTGTGTAGTTTGTAGAACAAAAAATTAAGGACTTTCATACAAACTTGTGAGAGCCATTAAACCTCCTTAACCTGGGCCTGTCGCAAAATCCGTTCTTAGCGGACGTCCACTTACTATAACCTACCTTCGTGCCAACCTATATATCACCCCCTATAAGGTTATTTTTGAGACAAAAAGTAACCTATGTCTTACCCTAGGATGCGATTTATCTCCTTGCTAAATTTTATCGAAATCTGTTCATTGGTTAAGGCGTGAAAAGGTAACATACAGACAGACATTCTTGTACTCAAACCTCAGTTGGCCCGATATAGTTTTTTTACCCTAGTAATAAGAAATAGGATCGACTGGTAACACAAAAGCTTTTGTGAAAATTGGCCATTTTATTGATGACTTTAATTTTTTTCTTCAATATCTGTGAATGCGATCTACATTCACAGATTTTGGACATGTTTCAAAAAGTTAAGGACAATCTCCTTTTTTTTTGGGTGGGAAATCTTCAAATAACTTCTCCCACTCTGGGCCGGAGCGGGAGGGCGTGTCAGACTCTTACTGACTAAAACCCACCCGTGTTCCTTCAGTTGCATGTACGTTGCCAGGAGCCACGGTATCCCTTTCGGACTTTCCCGCAACCCCGGCAGGTATCGGTCCCATCGGACCCCTTCACCCGCTGACATCTCTTTGAGGCGCGCGTGGAACACAACGTGCCGTCAACCCGGGCCTGCCATGGTCCTTACCGGGCGTTTCCTCCCGCCTGATACTGAACAGGAACCTCCAGAAACAGCCGAGTCCGGTGAGGACCTGCATCAGGCGGAAATGGACAGTCTCCTAAGACTGTTTTCTTGTAGCGACAACGGTTAATGTACGTGCCCTTATTGCCCTATCTCAAAATCCACCCTGGACATGTTATGATTGAGTGCTTAGATCCATAAAGCTATAGCGTGACGATTATCTTTTAAAAGGTTAAATCCGTAACTATCTGCAATATTCTAACATTTTGGCTAGCCTTTTTACAATTTGCGGTAAACTATACAGGGTGAAATTGAATTCATGGGCAATCTCTTAAGGGGTCATTGTACTCATCATTATGAACAACTTTTACTATGGGACGAAACCTGAAATCGCGAAAAAAAAATCAGCTGTTCCCTACATTTATGTTCGCATAACTCGTCAAAATGTAGGGAACAGCTGATTTTTTTTTCGCGATTTCAGGTTTCGTCCCATAGTAAAAGTTTACAATGACCCCTTACGAGATTGCCCATGAATTCAATTTCACCCTGTAGAAGATTACGAACATAATGCAATATTGCTCATCCCTCATAGCGTATAGCGTAATAATATTTTTTTAAGTCTATTGTAACGTTTCTATTATTTGACTTATAGATTATTTATACCAATTTTCAAGGTAATCAAGCCGCACAGTAAAATCTCCCGCTGTAAAAATGAATACCCCTTTTCACCCCGTTAGGGGTACATTTTCAAAAACCCTGATATACATTTTTATTTAATTTCAGTTTTTAGTATAAATACTGAGTTTCGAGCTAATCAGACCGCGCGTTAAAATTCTTCCATACAAACTTTGACACCCCTTAATCCTCCTCTACCTTTATTTTAGAAAAACTACAAATGGAATGGATGCTAACTAAAAATGGCAAGGTTTATAATTTCTATACACACGTATTCGTGCCAAGTTTCAAGTTTATTATCTCAAGGAATAAGATTTTTCATACAAATAAAATCCCCCCTTTTCTCCCCCTTAAAGGTGGAATTTCCAAAAATCCGTTCTTAGCGGACGTCTACTAACTATAGACTACCTCCCTGCCAAATTCCATCTTTATACGTCAAGTGGTTTTCGATATTTCGTGATGAATGAGTGAGTGAGTGAGTGAGTGACCTTTCGCTTTTATATAATTATATAGATGTAGTTCGTTGTGATCTAGCTAGCCAGAAAGGCGGAAATCACGTTTGATAGCGGGGCGTGGCCAGCATCTACCGGACCATCTTTGATCTTCCTTCCTATACCCGCGCCTAATTTTTAGCCTTCTGTGACACGCGCACGGTCTCACAGACCGAAAGTTTGGAAACCAATTACAGCACATTTTTCGAAAAAAAATAATTGTGAAATTATAATGTCAGAAATTAGGAAATAACGAACAAAATAAACCCAATTTATTGATAATAAACCATTCATGTACTGAGTAATAGTCTCTTTTATTTCAGTCTCTAAAATTAATAGTAAGATTTTCGTAGTTTACAAAATATTTGCAAAAATATGTTTTCTTCTAACAAAAAAAAATTAAAACCAGCCTAGTGCGTGTCGGACCACGCACATTGAAGGGTTCTGTAGTTGGGATGAATTTATCCCAGTATTAAACTTAAAATTGTAGTAGGAAAACATGTTCTCCCATACGGAATGTATGGGAGAACATGTTTTTCAAACTGCAAATTTAAGTTGGTCGTTTATTACTCGTTAACCTGTAAAGCCTACTTAGATGTAATAGATTTTCTTTTAACTTCGTTAAAATGTACTACTGCTGTAAATATTTTCACAAATCCATGTATAACCATTTAGCTGGTAGCCCAACTGGACTCTAACAAAAACTAGCACTCTAAAGCTTAATATTTTGCAAACGGACCCGTGAATATTGAAAAATGGTTTTCACACACCTACAATATTTTTGAAGGACCTTCTCAACGATACCCACACCATTGGATAGACGAGAAAAAAAAAACGTGCAGGGATACGTTAAAAAAAAAAAACACATTGTCGGCGTGATTATTATGTATTCCCATTTCAAATTAGACCTTTTAGTACTAACCGTCTCTGAGCTAAGCCACGGACAGACTGACAGACAGACTAACGGACTTGGCGAAACTAAAAGAGTTCCTTTTTTACTACGGAACCTTAAAAATCTAAAAGAAAACCTCATGTTGATCATTAAAATACAACACATTTAAGGCAGAAGCGTCATCATTTCAGCTCAGTAGATTTTTGTACTGAGCTGAGGGGTTTCACCCAGTTCTTATAAGCGCGTCGGTCCTACAGACCAATTGTTGCCAAATATGGCCACACGTGCTACTCGCACGAACGCACCTTGCCCCCTGGCATAACCGTAGCAATGAATCAGGCAGCTACTAGAAAGTACAAAATGACAGCAACGATGAAAGAAGAAAAAAATCACGAAATAGTGTTTTGCCGGTTTTACAGACCGGGAAATAGTAGATTTTACATCAAGTGCACAAAACGAACCATTTTATCCTCGACATTACTATCAGCCCTCGACGGCCTCGACTTCGTCTCGGGCTGCTAAAAGTCTCGGATAAAATGGTTTTGTGCACGAGTTATAAACTCTGCTTTTCACTTCGATTGCGAGGAAATAAAACAGTAGTATACCATAACATTTCTTTAATTAAAATTCAAAGTAAAATTAAACGACATTGATATTAGGCTTGGACTGCAGACCTATACAGCCTACTATTAAATTAATTTTCTAATAAGAATTTTCTTAAATTAATTAAATAACTTACCGTACTTGAATTTAAATTTTAATATTTTTTATGCCTTAAAAAACACATAAGGCAAATAAATTAAAGTAAATAAGTATTATAAAATAACGAATTTTAACTATGAACTTCTTATTGTGTTTGGCTGTATGGCTCATTTTCTTTGCCTTAATATAGATACATTTATGAGTAGATACGTTAATGCTCTAGTACACAAAATTCGATTTTGTGCAGCCTATATCCTGCACAAATAAGCACTTTCAGAGCATGAGATGTGAAAACACTATTTAAATGGCGGGTATAGGCAGGTTAAAATACTTACTTCTTTCTTGATTCGATATCAAGATATTTTTTTTTTTTTTAAGAAGACTTGTAAAAGTGTTTCAATATCCTATTTACAGAATAAACAATTTAATTTCATTTCGATTATTTATTACCACACACCGTGCCAAGCCTCAATCCATTCACAATGCCCAGCAAGTATTTTAATCTCTTTATTTTTATCACATAGGTACGCTAACGCCCCATTTATCACGAAACTTGACGGACCGCCGTCAATCTAATTTATGTGCAACTAAACAAATTCCTGTGTTTATAACACATTTTATTTTATCTTTCACGTCGGCAGTTTGACTAATACTATTGTGGAGAAAGTCCGAAAATTATGTCGTATGCGTAGGAGTGTTATTTGTGTTTTAATTTTTATTATTTGTTTTAGGATTTATTGTTTCTTTAAGAGGGCCTGCAGTCATTGGCTGGTCAGTTTAGTTAGGTGTCGACGAAGAATAAACGGTAAGCAAGTAAGTTTGTACGTAGCTTGCGCTGTTTTAAATATTAATAATTAAATCTATTGTATATAAAAAAGGAGGGAAAAGAATCAAGGGCATCTAAAAATTCGTCCTCATTGCTGGAAAAGTACTCAAAAGGCTGGCAGCATTGCCACGTAACAGCCAGCCCTCGGTCACGTGAAGACTCGACCAAACGCTTAGCGATGTCTTGAAAAACCAAGTGAGCACTCAGACTCAAACCCCAACCGGCTCGAACATTATAACTCCCAATAAGATTGGAATATTTTTTTCGCCGTTTTTGGTTTTCCGCGCCTGCAGCAGCCGTCCCAGCACAGCCCACCGTGCTAGGCAGGTGGGATGGCGCAAGGGTGTTATCACATGTTGCATCCCACACCAAAGGCCAACCTAGACTTCTAAGGCCTTATGGTCATTCTTTCTGATTTCTTCCCATCGTCGCGTGCCAAGGCATTTTTTTTTAAAACAGCTGGTACTATGCTGGTGACAAGAGCACGACGGATGATGTCATTAATGCTGGCGTATTGTGCTATCCGGCCAGAGCTCTTACTGCACGATAGGCCATGGTGTCCGAAACAGTCGACAGCTTCACCGCACTAGCGGTATATAGGTATCGACGCTTGAAAGGCAATAATTACCAAACGACATGTTGGGCGATATCGAGTTAATAATTATTATCTATTGTTATTTTAAGTCTGTTATCTTTTATATTACTTATGTAAATATTATCTTGTTTAAAAATAAACACATATTTTGCCAGTTTCCTACTAGAAAATAAAACTTATAGAAATGACTGATGGATTTGTATTACTTAATTACCGTTACAAAATTTGCTATAAAAATTGAAATAAAATATGAACATTTTATGATTAACAGCCAATTTATTGTATAACAGACCAGTCACTAATTAAGCTATTATTATCCTCATTACCGTAAATTAAACATCCTGTCAAGTTTTCAGCTTAAACAGTTACCAATTTTACTAACCATAAATAGTTAATTAAATTCAAACATAAATCATTTAACTGTTCATTATTCACGCTTTAAATCATCTAATCTATTGTTTTATCATCCTGATTGATTATCTCATTAGGCGTCAGGTAAGACTGTGCTATAAATGCCAAGTTTTAATAGACAACGTACTGAACATAAAAAATTTACTGTACAACATTACCGAGGACTATGAGACTTGATTAACGGGCAGTCGCGGACTTTACCTAATTAAGGTTGTTTTTATGAGCAAGTGACTTCCAACGTTTCGTTCGAGGAATAGTGGGGTAATTCGTTTGTTATACTTGCCTGAAATACTTACTTTGGTGTTGTTGTTTTGTTTTAAGGTCAGTCTCAACATTAAACAAATGAAGTGGGAGGTTCTCCTTCTCTGGTTTCGGCAACAGCTATCTGAGAATCGTTCATGTTACTTATAAGAAAAATATTTGACAGCTGGGAATGGAGCATGGCTGACTGTATAGACTGAGACAGGGTTGCACGTAATTTTATTAAAATTATTTCTATCTTCGACGACCAACATCGAAGTAACGACAAGAAATTGTGTCAATAGCTGCAAACCTCACTATGGCAGACTATTGCATACAAAACGATATTTAATTCATCATCATCATCAGCCTATAACGCCCACTGCCTGGCATTGCACAGGCAACAGAAGGAACACGGGTGGGTTTTAGTCAGTAAGAGTCTGACACGCCCTCCCGCTCCACCCAGAGCGGGAGACGTCATTTGATGATTTCCCACCCAAAAAAAAAAAAAAAAAAAAAAAAGGGACATGGCCTCCTCTCAATGAGAGGGAGTGGGCTATAATCCACCACGCGTGCCCAGAGCGGATTGGTAGATGTCACATGTCTTCGAATTTTTGGTTCTAGGACATGCCGGTTTCATAACAAATATCAAAACCGCATATACTTTTGACCATTTTTTTATTTTTTTTATTTCGAATCGACCTCAACCTAAAACCGTTTTCAAAAATTCAAAATTCAAAAGTCATTTACTCAAACTAGGCTGAGAATCAGCACTTTTCGAACGTCAAAATTACATAAGACAGTCCCCAAAACACCCACCCTTCACCACTTCCTAGCGTTTTTGCTTGGCAGAAGAAGTGGCGCAACAAACTCTTTTAATGGCTTGGCCATTACACGAAATATGAACCAATTTTTTATTTTTTTATTAATTGTCATAAGTAATCTGCCAGTGTCGCATTTTGAATTCGGTCTGACATGTAAAGAAGATGGCTGAATGTCATTCTGCGGTATTGACATAACGACACAATTTATAATTCTGAATCGGTAAATCAGATTGTGTCATGCAAGGAGCAGAAAAAAATTGCCCTAAAGGTAGGACCGCAGGAGGCAGCTGCAGGCGACGTGTCGTCGTTACACGACTGGTTTCTATGATTTTTCATGAAATACCTTCCGTAGTTAGCGACACGTCGTTGGCAGCTACGGACCAGAGACAGGACGACACGTGTAGCCCGACCGCAGACCAGTAGTGCCGCCAACGCTCGATTTTTTTTTCTATTTTCTATCTACTGACTGGAATACGGGGCTGCTGCCGCCTGCGGTCGGATTTGGAATCATGACTGCAGCGACACGACGCCGCGACGTATCGCCACGACATGACGCCGTGACCGTGACGTCGCCTGCAGTTGCCGCCTGCGGTTGGGTACGGATGGTACCTTTAAGATTACGTCTATATTTAGGCGATGACTGCACCTATAAAGAAACGCATGCACAGTTTACTGATACTAAAAGAAGTTACGTTATTTCAAATAAATTTGAGGATAAAATCTTTTAAAGTTAATCATTTCATAAGAAAGAAAAAAAATACGTTTATCTGCGGTAAAAATGACGCAAAGAAAAAACTATGCGTCACATCCACACTAAACGGCCATCGCTCAGCATAATGCTGCGACCCTATGCGAGACCTCCGTCTCTGTCGCTGAAAACCAGCGCTGGTGCTCTCACCAGCGCTGGTTTTCAGCGACAGCCGGCGTTGACGTTATGACGTCAACCGGTGCCGCATATAGTGAAATAAATATGAAATCAAAAATAAAATAAATACAATATTTATTCCTTAATGATTATTTATTTAATTTATTTATTTAACAGACAAGATGAAAAGCACAGAAAAATACGTACAAAGGTTAAGGGTTAAAGGGTACGTAGGATTATATAAATATAATATATAAAATTGCAACATTTCGTTCCGTCGGCAACTCAAGCGCCGCAGACTTAACGCACAGCTAAACAGCTTATTATACAGGTATAGTTATTTAACAGTTTATTTGAAGCTCCTTAAGTATAAGACTTTTGAACCTATAGGGATATAGGTTCAAAAGTCTTATACTTAAGGAGCTTTCTTGAATGTTATTCTGTATTTTTCTTTTTTGTGCCATTTCTTGAGTATTATATACTTAATAAATTATATTCATTACAATAGTGTATTATATACATCTTAAGCATAAAAGGTAATTAAAAACAAAATTAATAATGTATGTATAAATTGTATTTGTAACCCTAGTGATTGTTTTCAATGTATTGTATCCTATCGTTAATCTGTGAACAGCGTTGTGGGCTGCAATATCTTTGTTTTGTGTATATCTTGTTTCTATGTTTTATATTGTAGCTGTTTGTTGTTCTTCTTGAATAAAAAAAAAAAAAAAAATAAGCTGAGGTAGGAAGAAAACTGTTTTATTGTTACTGTATTCAACATAATATCGCATTGCGCTACGAATGATGTGACAAACTTTTCCCAAACTTACAATTCTCACAAAGACTTTCCCTAATCAACAAACTTTGTATCTCATTCCTAACTAATAACTTTCTAATTGGGCTTAACTTTCTTAGATATGGCACTAGACTCTTAACAAAATGTAGATCATCGTCTATTTCTCCATTGTCTTCAGTATTTGATGAGGCCTCAGCTACTGAAAGCTTTTTAATTTTAGGTGAAATAACTGGCTCAGATTTAGTTTCAGAAGCATGTCTTTTGATTCCTTTATCTTCTGATTTCTCTTCAACTATTTCAATTTTAGGTTTAATTAAAATTTTATAGTTTATATTTTGATTATTTTCAACCATACTAGAAGTGACTGAAGGATCTTTTTCAAAATTATCCGATTCATTATCGTACATATTTGCTTGTTCTCCGAACATATTTTCTGAATCTTCGAATACAATTAATTCTTCTTTTATAATATCATCGTCATGGATTTCTATGTCTTCTGAGGGGGAATAGCACGTGTTGGTTATTTTTGCTGACATTTCTCTGAGAAAAAGCATGTGCTCGAAGTATATCCACTTCCCTCTGTAGTATTGGATGTAGGGCTTCGTAGGATTGTCGAAGGGAACCTTTACCTTTTTAATTTCCCTTTGAAATTGGTCTCGCAAGTTCCGCCATTTTTGCTTTACGAAGTCTTCTGTAACAATTAACATTAAATGTAAAAATAATATATCACACATGGTCTGACATAAACATAGTAAAAAAAACCTTATTAATTAGACTTAGAACTTAAATCTGCCCAACACTTCGTTACGATTTATTTTGCCTTTTTTGTAAGAAGAACTATTTCAACTCAAACTCAAAGCATTTATTTCAATTAAACCATTTACAGGCACTTTTGAATTGTCAAGGGGTCGGTCAGTCAAAAATATGAAGCTAGTTGCCCATTCCAAAGCGTAGTAGGTACCTATGGAGAAGAACGGGCAAGAAACTCCACGGACACTCTTTTAAATAAAAAAAAAATGATACAAAAAATTGGTTACATCATTCATTTTGTAATTATACATGTGAGAACAATGTAATAGTCTTATTATTACGGACGCTTTCACGAACGTGCACGAAGCGTCCGTAATAAAAAGAAGAAAAAAAGAATCATTCATTAACTTAAAATAAATTAAAATAAGCCATGGCAGCTAAGAGATGACCAGTCCCAACTGACGGCGCCCGTTCACGAACATGACGCATGGATCAGCACCATTCAGCTCAACCATTTTGAAGGGAGCTAAATGATCCAACACACGCGCCACCATCAGCGAGACATTTGAGTAAGCATGACATACTCACAGCCGCCAGGGCACATTCAAGTCAATGAAATACTACATATTACCCGGTAAATGGTAGCTCTTTAGTACATAGTACTCACACCTGTGCTATGCAATTATATAATACAAAGGAAATTGAGTTTATACAATACAAAAATGGTCTTACAATCTTCAGCAGCTTCAACAGTATTTTCAAAATGTTAATCAGTGTGTATGTCAATTAGTTGTGGAGCAGGACCAGCAATGAGCCAAGCATTTTTATCAGTGATGTAATCCCCCAACTTATAATATGCCTGCCTACATAATGTGCGTTTTATACATGATTTGAATTTCGTCTCATTAAGTTGAAGTATGTGGGGAGGAATTTTATTGTAACATTTTAAACAGTACCCCATGAAAGATGAGTCTATCTTAGCCAGTCTGAAACCTGGTTCTTTGTACTAATAGGTCCCTATATCTTGTACTATAATTATGTCTATCACCTCTTTTACTAAAAAGATGTAAATTTTTTCTTACGTACATGATGTTTTCATAGATATATTGACAAGGTACCGTCATGATGTTAATATCCTTAAACAGCTCCCTAAGAAAGTCGCGCCTGCGAAGATAATAAATGGCTCTGATCGCTCTTTTCTGCAGAATAAAAATAGACTCGATGTCTGCAGCTCGTCCCCAAAGTAAAATACCGTAAGACATGATACTATGAAAATAACTGAAATAGACTAGCCTCGCGGTATCTACATCAGTAAATTGACGGATTTTTCTGACAGCATATGCTGCTGAACTTAGCCGTCCTGCAAGAGATGTTAAATGAGGACCCCATTGTAGCCTTGAGTCGAGCGTGATCCCCAGGAAAACAATTTTATCGACAAATTCTAGTTTCTCTTGATTCAATACTATCTCAAAATCACTACTTTTGACATTTGGTAAAGAAAATTTTATGCACTTAGTTTTTTTTCCATTTAATACTAAATTATTAGCAGTGAACCAATTTTGGACCTGCAGTAGGGCGTTATTTACGTCGTCAAAATTTGTAGCACGTCTATCTACCTTAAAAATTAAGGAAGTATCGTCAGCAAATAACACCATTTGTGGTTGATTTTAAAATAAAACAACCTTTTCGTCTTCACCAACAGATCGCAAGGCGAATAAATCCTTCTTATTTATTTAACTAATTCATGATAATACAACGACACCAAAAAAAAAGGTTACCAACAGCGTTCTACTGTGGGATGACAATACAATCAATCAAAAGGGAATTGTATCAATTTACAAATAAGGGCTAAATTACGAAGCTAAGTTATCGAAAATGTTGCACAGTGACTAGGTCAATAGTTCACCAGTGCTTGACGCACAGCACTAAGCTACTTAGTAGGTACCTACTCTTATGCAAGTCTTATTATAATAGCTATTGATCCATTAGTGTAAATATTTGTCCGACTACGGCACAGTGAAAAGGAGGGTTATGATTTTGACCGGTATATAAATGTATGTTCATCTGTTCCCTTATAACTTCTAAACTCATCATAATTTGACAAATGAGGTATCGTTGGAAGCGTCTTGATCATCCGCTGGTTATAGGCTATGTGACGTCAAATTAAATAAATATGACGCCAATAAGGTTTAAGAAAAATACGCTTGATACATTTTGCGTGATTCTGAGTTTTTTTATCCGCGTTAGACATAACTTTACAAATAATTTTCACTGTGTAATATAAACATAATCTAATATAGGTATTGCTATATTAAGTTATTAAGAAAATGATATAATTTAAAATATTATTATAATTAATTTTCCAAATCTATACTGCTCTTTTAGACGTGATTATTAGTATTAAATCATTAATAGTCGGTTATCGTCGTCGCCTTAAGGTTGAATGTCACTTCCGACGACCCTACTGCTGGGATAATCGTACAGCCTCCACTAACAAAAAGGACATCTGTACAAGTGGGCCATGCAAGTGCAAAAACAGGGTTGGCACGATTAAAGCATTTTGATTAAAGGATTTTTTTCAATAAAAATCAATGATTCAATCAAATATCTTTCATTTTAATTTCTTTAACGGAAATCAACATAAAAAACAGATTTATAAATTATATGTTAATGACTAGGGTCTTTTACATCTGAATAATCAAAATCATTATTATAGTGGTTGAACAAAAACACTGCGTGGAATTCTCTTTTTCTCTGACACTCAAGGGCGCGTTCCATTTTACGCAGGAATAATTAATGAACAAATAAAAAAATAGTTATAAATTAGGTTTTTTTTTAAATCATGATTTTTTCCAACACCGGCAAAAGTTTGTAAGATATTTTTTGTGACTAACAATTATTGACTTAGCCTGAATTAAAAAATTCATAATAATAATAAACGGAATAATAATTTTAAAAAACCAATGTTACAGTTAGGTAGTATCAAAAGTTTAAATGTTACTTGAAGCTCGAAGTTTCAATACTTAATTACAGGGTGTTTTTGAGTAGAAAAGCAGTTACGTGATCGACTAGGTTAACAATGATAACACTATGTACGTAAAAAATACCAAGCCAATACCTAAAGAAACCGGATCGCTAGTAGCTACGACAGATAAGTAATAAATAAACAAAAACCTACGTCATTGATGAACTGACCTAAATGGCGCAGCGCAGACGCAGTCGCGTGGCGTCACCCTCTTATCAGTAGCACTGACAAACTATGTACCATAATACCCTATTTACAATGTGTGACAAATAGCTGTCCGATCTGAAAATTTTATTATAATTATTGGAAATGAAAATGTTATTACTTATTAAAATTACCCCAATTTCATTCAAATTAGCAAATTATTAACAGGTTATTAGTTATGACGTTTAAGCACCCGCTACACAACGGCTGCCCGCGCCCCATGTATAAACAGGTATAAATCCTCATTTAAAAATAATTAGGGTAATAAATTATTTAATTTTTCTGAAAATTACCACATAAAATTAGACTCTTAGCCTGGTCCTTAACAACATCCTCACGAATTTGACAGGGTTTTTAACGTATTGTATACCCATTATTAAAATAAAAACCAACTCTTGCGCACCCCTACTTCAACTCCCCCTTACATTATATCCGTAGCGAATGACAAGTGATCAAACAAGTAACACACATAAATTTGACTACACAAATAACAACTTTATAGGTACATATTACTTACTATCTTTATTCAATATTGTTGCTATTCGCTCCCATTCATGGTCCATTGCCGTTCGATTATTATACTCGTTGTGATATCTGTTCCATAGTAAAGGAGTATTTGCCACCTCCTTAATCAATCTTTCTATAAGATTCATTTGTTTATTCATGTCCAATTCACAAACTACTTCCATCATATGCCGTTAAATCCACGTTTTAATCCTTATTCCGCGTCAATAGGGCACAAAGTCGAACGAAAAAGTCTTTTGTTTAAACTTTATGCCTTTGTCAATTTGTTATGTTGTCAGTTTTCTAACAAAACAAAAAACTACAACGAACTGTCACTTATTTTGTTTTTTTAACACATTTCATTTTGCCATACTGCTCACAAAATAAATTAGAACATTGTTACAATTAATTATCACTGTTTTAATACAAAAATCGAATTTAAATGAATTCAAAACTTTTATCAACAACAAAATACGTGATGCGATCGACACGACAGACGGTGAACTAAAAATAACCACTAGGGATGGGTCTAGAAATAATAAGCTGCTAAATTAGCACTGCTAAATTTTTTTAGTGTCAACACCTGCTAAATAAGTTCTGGGATAGCTGTTAAATATAGCAGTCAGTGTCACAACTCACAACAAAGCAATAATGGTCCTGCAGATTCAGTCACAGTTAGATTGATAAGTTTGAGCAAGTTGATTTAATTAACTGCTAAGTGCTAACTGTTTAAATCGAATTAACACTAATAAAAAAAAATTGTGTCAACACCTGTTAAATAAGTTCCGAGATAGATGTTAAATAAACGGAAACAAAAAATATATTAAATTTGAACAAAAGTAATATTACCAATTGGTATGTAGCTATTAGAAAAAAAAACAAGATCTAAGAAAGAAATACAAAAGATACAAGAAAAAAAAAACAAAACAAAAAAAATATGATTATTATAAAAAAATTACACATAAAAAAAAGAAATCGTTGTAAATAAATTGATTCTCATTATAAATACGCCAACAGAAAAAGTTGACAGTCCTAAGCCTGTGAAAAGTATGAAGGAAATGAGAATTAATTACGTTAACAATCCGTCTGTGATTAAATTTAACAGTTGCTAAAAATAACTGCTAATTTTAACTGTTAAATATTGTTAGCATTATCATTTAGCAGTGTTATTATTTTTTAACGTTTAAGCCCATCTCTAATAACCACGCGCTGTTGCGAGCTCGCACAGCCAACGCGAGCGACGCGGCCGCACGACGTCACGCACGCTATCCCACGAATGCATGCATGTGTGAGTATAAGAAACTGTATAAGGAACTCTATTGTTGTATTTCGTTCGTATGTTTGTTATTACATTTACGTCGCCGCGTGTGTAGTGCGTAAGCTCTGAGTCTGTGTGTCGTCATGGTCGAATGTGCGAGCTGGCAACGCGTCGGTTACGTTCCATGCCCGTGTTTGACATTCTTGACGTTTAATGCGAGGATTGGCTTACAACAGATGTTGAATAACATGATTTCGTATGATATGGAACGTAGTGCGATGACTAATTTTAGCAAGGTCGCTTTTAATAAAACTAAATAATATGAAATAAATAAAGGTGCTGGGAAAGCGCTTGCGCATGTTAGATCCAAAAGGTAATTTTAGCTTACCTACTCTAATTGTTTTAAAACGTATTTGTACTAATTTGCATATATTTTTACCTCCTTTTCACTAAAACTTAAGAGCGTTTTCCTAAAAGTTTGCTATGTCGCAAATAGCTGTCATATATTTACCTGTTTTGATTAATTTGTCAATATTACTGAATGGATAAATGAAATGTGAGTAACTAGCAAACTAAAATATTTATTATGAAATCCAATAATTAACATCGTAACATCGATTATTTAGTTTTAGATGTAAAAGAAGAATTTCGAAACTTTCCAAATGCCTTTTTTACACCTTTATCGGTTACAACATCACATTCAGTGTTATAATTACAATTCAGTATTAATATTTTAGTTCGCTAGTTAGCCATATTTCATATTTCCATACAGTATTGCCAAATTAATCAAAACAGCGAAATATTTGACCTCTTTGCGATGCCAACGTGCTGAATAAACGCTCATTTCATCAATAAAAGGTAGGAACCTACTCAAAAATAAAGTAACGCTAAACAATTTTTTCTGAATAATACAAATTGGTCCATAGCTTAGTTCTCGTAGTAATTAATCGTTTTATCCTACGCCAATAATAATTGAGCAAGCTTTATCAAAACTTAATTTATCAAGTTTCTTGACATTCAACTTCTTAGCTTATTGCACCTATTATAATAGAATACAATACAATATTCACAATACAAAGTATGTCGATAACAAGTCGCCGTAGATTCGCTTTTAAAATAACATTCAAATAAAAAATACGCTAAAAGGCTTCGATATTTTTCACTGAACTTTCGCAATCAGTCTGCGAGTTGCACCAGGGTTGTCGCGAAAACATAAATAAATATTTTCACTTATTTTTTTAACTGGCAAATGTGCTTTTACAGTAGGTTTAACAACTGTGACCAACCTTTCGGAGAAACAAGGCGTGATGGTATGTGTTAAATTTATTTTCTTTGATTATTTTTTATTATTTTATTTTTTAAGGGTTCAAGAATATAATAATTTAAAAAAAAAACCTATAGCCGAATTGAGATCGGTTGAAAAAAAGAAACAAAGAAAATAGGTTTCTTTGTCACAGAAAAAAGTGCATACAAAACGATAAGTTAACTCGAGTAATTATGAAAAAAATAAACCCGCAGGGCAGCATGTGGCAAGCTGTTGGGCAGTAGTGACCCCAAGGACCCTATCTCGCAGGAGAACTCCTGTTCCTCATCTCTGGCTTGCTTTTATTGGCCAGTTGGAGTGAACACTGACGAGGAATAGAGCTCCCACCTCTTTCTTGCCTTTATTGACCGGCTTGAGTGGAGATTCGCAAGAGCAAATGTGCTCGGAGGAAGGAAGTATTCCAGTAAGATGCTGGTTGGGATCTTGACCGTACTTCCGGGATTGTCCTGATAGCCGTGGAATATCGCTCCACTCCTTATAAGCACCTCAGGACATGTTGTTCCCTTGTCGTTTCGAGACTTTGTGCTAGCGACTGTTTTCAGGGGTCCATTATTGAGTGTGCAAGTCACCCCCTGTCATTTTACCTGTATAAGATATTGGTCAGGCAGGGGCCATAGTCTTTCCATAGTTCTAGATAACCAGTTCACTTAGCCACTCTAACCCATAATCCTATATCATTGTGTCCTGCACTAGCCGGGGGTTGTCTTTGGGTGCACTAGATTAGTGCGTGCTGGGATAATCGTCGGTTAGTGCCTCGTTTCATTAGACACATCTAACGGGCCTCTGCGAGTTGGCTTCGGCCCTCGTACGGCTTCCAAAAGTCCGGAACCAGAAAAAAAATATTTAACGTTTTATACACATAAACCTTCCGGAATAAATTATCTAAACGATCGTGAAAACCTCATCAAAATCTGTTGCATGGTTTAGAAGAAAAACGAGGACATACAGACAAACACGAAATGTATAATACACTCTAGAGCAATGAATCCGGGTCACTTAAAGAATCCTAAAAATCTCGGAAACTAAAAATGCTAGGTTAATGCAATAAATTGTATTTAATAGACAATGTAATACTCCTTAAATGAAGGTATTAAAACTTCTTAGTTATTGTAAAGTTATATCATAAAAAAATCAAATTTGAAAAAGGGCCACTTTCGAAGATGGAACTACGAAATTACAGCATTTGGTTTTGCTTTTGTTTGTAATCTGTCATTTATGTGGGTACATAAACCATGTTGATAGTGCTCTATATTCATTATTCAAGCTGAAATTATGTCGCTTACGCCTGAAGAATGCACCAGAATACTTACAATGCTGGAAACCGGCCGGAGTCAGCGCGATACAGCCAGGACTGTCGGTGTGTCGCTGTCAACAGTACAAAGAGTTCTCCGACGTTACGAAGAAACTGGTTCTAACCTACGCAGACCAGGAACGGGCAGAACCAGGTGTACCACAGCACGAGAAGACCGATACTTGGTGAACACCATGCTTCGAAATCGCTTTCTTACAGGAACTGAACTCACAAATCAGTTTCGACGCCTCGGACGAAGTAACCCAAGTGCATGGACAGTAAGACGTCGGCTTGTTGAATCTAACTTAAAACCCCTTAGACCTGCAAACGGCCCTAAACTGGAGCGTGGGCATCGTATTTCAAGACTAAGATATGCCCAGAGCCACGTAACTCGGGTCTGTACTTGTGTGGGCCGGAATTTCTTCTGAAAGTCGCACAGAGCTGGTGATCATAGAAAACGGCTCTTTAACTAGCGAAAGATATGTGGAAGAAATCCTCAATGATCACGTTGGTCCATTTATGGTCAATTTAGGTGAGGATGCTATATTTATGCATGACAATGCCCGACCTCATACAGGTAGGATTGTGAATGACTACCTTCAAGAGATGAACATTACTCGTATGGAGTGGCCAGCGCGCAGCCCGGATATCAACCCGATCGAGCATGCTTGGGACGAGCTAGGCAGATGCGTAAAACAACGAAACCCTCCCCCAATCACGCTTCGTGAGCTCAAAATTGCTCTCACAGAGGAATGGGAGAATATTCCCCAAAATCGTATAAGGAACTTGGTGTACAGCATGCCAAACCGCGTAAACGCAGTAATGGAAGCACGAGGAGGCAATACGAAGTATTAAAATTCAAGAAAATCGTAATAAAGTTCAAAAATTTCATGTTTCCTATTTTTGTTTTAAGGAGAGATCAGCAGTTTTTTTCTTTATGTAATTTTGTGTTAATAAAATGTATGGTGACTCATATTTTTTTTACTTTCATTTAAGGAGTATTACATTGTCTATTAAATACAATTTATTGCATTAACCTATCATTTTTAGTTTCCGAGATTTTTAACATTCTTTAAGTGACCCGGATTCATTGCTCTCGAGTGTATTATCTACAAGCACAACACAGAAATAGTTGCACGTCGGTCGTGACTGTGAAAAACTGGCTTCCACAGCATGATGCTATGCCCCAGCATAACGCTGTGCTCCAGCATAACGCTGATTTCGCCCGAAAATGACATTGCAGATTATGTCAAGATGATAGCAGCAATATCCTCTTAAAAGAACAACAATTGAAATTATCGATATTATATCTGCAAGAGATGATTGATTGTTATAAGAAAGTAAGTTTTCAACAATCTTTAACATGGCATTTTTTTGTTTTTGTCACAGTCACTACTAGAACTTGTATACATGTCTAATTCTCTTTTCGATATTGATAACGTCAAAGAATTGATACATTTTACTATTATTTCACTCTTCTATTGAAGACGACTCTCTCTCACTCTTTTTCTATAGATTATAATCAGACAAAAAAAACCGCGAATTTTTCAATAACGCAATTTAGAGTAGTAGGTACAGTGCCAACCCTAGTGTTGAGGACTTTGTAATTACAAATGTTTCAGGCTGAACTATGAGCGCTTTCAGTTTCCATGAGTTGCCTGAAAACTGACGTTTATACCTGTAAATAATGAAACATTGTTGATTGAAGTTCATGTGCCTGTTTTTATTTATATCCGATGAAACTGTGGATGGAACATTTTCCGTTATAGTTTTATTCATGAAATGCATTAATTCATTTGTTTGGTTAAAACATTTTTTGTTATTTTAATAGTCTCATGTTTCTGATTGTGTTTGAACACTTTGAATGGATACCGTGTTTGTTTTGCAAGTAAGCTGTTTATCAGCTGTGTGATTTATTTAAACTGTAGTTTGACAACTGTATCATCATTTTATTGATTACAGAATTCCCAGAGAAGAGCTATCAAAGATAATATAGGTGTAAACATAATCACTCTATAATGTTCCCATTTCTGGGATATAGACGTCCTCTTTTTGAGAGAGCTGTAGAAGGCACACAATGTAGGTATGTGGTTCATCTTAATTTTCAACCGACTTCTAAAAGGAGGTTCTCAATTCGATTGTGTTTTTTTTTTTTTGTTTTTGTATGTTTGTTACGCGATTTCTCCGCCAATTATGAATTTATTTTGATGATTATTTTTGCGTTTGGTAGGGTATAGTTCAGAAGTGGTTCCATATAAGTTTGGTCAAGATTTGATGAAGGGTTTTTGAGTTAGCTTCAATAATACGTATTTATCCCACCTTGTATATGTGGATGATGTTCTAATCGTTCCTGTCACTGTAGTTTACATAGCAGGTAGTGGTATTCAAATTTTTGAGGGGAGTTTGTGTAGGTACCACTACTAAAAAGTGAAAAATAAAATCTTTTTTTACAAAAAATAAAACCGACTTCCAAAAAAGAAACACTACAAAGTGAAAAATAACTTAGATTTCGGAAGTCGGTGGCAAAAAAACAAAAATACAAAACCAAAGTCACCGACTTCAAAATCAAAGTTATTTTCCACTTTTTAGTGTTCTTTTTTGGAAGTCGGTTTTATTTTTTGGAAAAAAAGTTTTTATATAAAATTCTCTATAGGATTGTGTGATTTAGATTAATCGTAATGAAGTGCTTCTTAAATTGAAAATCATGATTGCGTACTATGTTTTTGCCGCCATTATTCAAAAAAGAGGTGCATCCTCAGGGATGCACCTCTTTTTTGTCGGTGCTGCCGCGAACGCGACGTGTTCGCGGCAGCACCGACAGTATTCTCAGTGTGCTCGATCGGTGATCCAGATCGGTGGGATTTCCCGATGTTGTGGATGCAGCTCCACACTGATTTTTAATTTTATGTTAAACCGTGTCTGTTCGTAGGAACGCTGTTATAATAATTATTAGGACTTGACTGTAGAGTCAAGTCCTAATAATTATTATACGAGTAACAGCGTGTTATTTGGTAAGCGCCTTGGACGGCCCACGCTGATACAGCATTCGCGGTAGAGTCGCGGGGTGTAATGACTAACGAGATAAATAGCTATAACTAGTATTGAAGACTCGATGTATTCAATTTATATTTTTAAGTTTTTAGTCTGCATTAACCCGTCTTTGCGACTAGACTCTTTGGTTTCTTTTAGAAAACCTTCGGTAGTGCCTCCGGTAGTTAACTACCTAGTTAAGTTTCGGGAGCGTTGCCGGAGGTTATTTTAAAGCAAACGAGGAGTCTTGCTTAGATTATAGTTTATTGAAGACTGAAGTTTTAGAATACAATATTCTTAATCCTAACAGTGCACTTATCGCTATGGTGAAATTTGAGTTATAGCCTACACAATCTGTAGACTAAACAAACAATATTATAAATCAATGTCAAATCAAACTATTTTATCGCAGAGGCGGTGGTGACACTTGAGTATGAGAACGACCCTCCACAGCGCACCTGATATAAACAAAAATCTTTCAATCAATCATTTATTTTGTTAAACATACGTATGGTTACAGATAGTATATAGTCTAAAATATGTGCACTATGTTTTGCCAATAAATGGCGTACATAATTTACATAAACAAGCAATTACAATTAAGGTGGCATGCCAATAGATTACATTAAAAAAAAAAAAAACAATTTAAAATATGTCAGTTAGGTAAACAGGTCATTACAATTTTAGATAATAAACTCATTCCCACTTAATCAATAAATAAAATCATAAGTGTTTAATTAGCAAGTCGGAATCGTCATACCTCTGTTTATCAGTAGTAAACTCAGTAATGGAGTAGTAACATCTATCTAAACTTTTAGATAGATGTTACTACTCCATTACTGTGTTGAAATCTAAACAAGGACCTCTTAAAGGATCCCATACAATGTTTATTTCTAATAGCTGCTGGCCCCAAAAATATATAATAGTATATAATTATTATATATTTTTGGGGCCATACCTAGCACACTATTGCCGGAAAATGCTTTTTTATAAGAGGTAACATGAATGGTATTCTGATAACGGCGAGAGCGCAGTTTTTCAAATAAATGCAGGTTACAGCGGACCAACACTCCCATTTCATATAATTATGTACATAGACGGTAGAGTGGGCAAACTAAGTTCCTTAAATAATGGTTTACAACTATCAATAAATTGTAGTTTTGTAAACGATCGCAAGCATTTCTTCTGAGCTTTAAATACAATGTCTCTGTCAGTGGAGTTGCCCCAGAAAATGATTCCGTACCTAATGCCAGAAGCCACATAAGCATTGTAAGCTATTTGTACTGTAATGCGGTTAACTGTTTTTGATAATTTGTACAAAGTATACGCAAATTGACTAAGTTTCTTTGACAAAGCGTCGATTTGATGTTTCCAAGTCAGATGACTATCTATGTAAAGGCCCAGAAATGTTGTGATGTCACTTTCAGAGATTGCTACGTTACCATATTTTTTAATAAGTTTCGGTTTATTTGTTCTTTGATTAAATGTCATAATTTTAGTTTTGTCAATATTTATTTTTAAATTATTAATATCTAACCAATTAATAATATTTTTAAGATCGTCATTTATGTCATTTGCAAGAATATGAATGTCTATACTAGATAATAAAATAGTGCTGTCATCAGCAAATAAGATCTGAATCTGAGTAATAAATGTACTTTTCATCCCACCATCTCGGAAAGAGTATTTTTAATCTTCAGTATCTGAGTGGAAAAGCCGTTTTTATTCTCTAGAGGATAAAGTAAATTGAATTTAGAACATCGTGTGCACTAAGTTTGTGAATTAAAAAAAACATTAAACCTATTTACTGCTACCTCTATGGTGCCGAATATATCATACAACTTTTTTTTAATTTGTTAAAAACTCAGACTCGGAACCTTCTTGGTGTTCTTTTTTCAACGTTTTTTTTTTTGCATTTAGTCATTTCCTCGCTGAGGTGGAATGAAAAGTTACGTGTTGCACTCGAGTGCAAAGATTTTTCACCTCGTGCTCTTTTGATTCCCTCGCTAACGCTCAGGATTCTAATTTTGAATCACTCGCTGCGCTCGTGATTCAATTTTAGAATCCTTCGCTTGCTCGGTCATCAAAATTGAACACGCGGTTAAAAAGCAACTTTGCACTCTTGTATAACAAATAACTATTACATAACTACCTACAGTCCTGTTGTTATTGTTTGTTGGTTGTTGTTGTGTATTGTCGTTGGACTTTGTCCCAAATAAAACCGTTCTATTCTGTTCTTTATCCAAAGCGTTTAGTTTAATAAGCTAAGTAGTTAAAAAGCTTACTGGTAATAATAATTTCAAGCCTTAAATTCTTTGAACTTGCTTTTCGTGTCGTTGCAATTAACATTTACTGCGACCATTATTGTAATTACTTGCATAGCTGTAATTATTACTTCGCTTTACTTGTGTTGATATTTTTCTTACGACCATGCAAAATGTGGGACAAGCAGACGAAATTGGAGCTTTTTGCAATATACTTTGTCTGATGAATTATTATTTTTTTTTTGTAAATTTTGACGTTCAAAAGTACCTTTTTTGTGTCTAATTCAAATAAATTGTTTGACTTTGACTTTGAATTACTTACCTACTATGAAATAGGTACTATCGAAGAATTTCATATCTAAGCAGTTTGAAAACAAAATCCCGTGAACACGATGGCCAAATCTGCTACCGCCCCGGTTCTATAACGGCCGAGCGCTTCGAGCAGAAATAGTCCTTACGGTGTATAGATATGAACTTCTTCGATGGTTCCTACAGGTAGTTAAAATCAGGGAAAGTAATTGTTAAGCTGATTGAATACCAACTGTAATTTTCAGTATATTCAAATTACAACGTAACCGTGTCTTTTTGTCATAACACGGCGAATTGACGTAGGGTGGCAATTTACTTAACAATATTAGTGTCGTGTTGGATTGCCGTTCCATCGGACTATGAGAGTGAAGGAAGAGAGAGAGCCCCTCTCATCTCTTATCTCCGCGTACATTTGCGCAATATAATATCTCTCGCGAGTAGCCTTTGAGGCTACCTAAGAAATATAAAAAACAGAGAAATCAAAAAATGTTTCGTATATCTATGGGCTACTCTATGCTGAGTGGCCGCCATGGTCGAAATTAAAATAAATGTGTTACAGTTTGGCGATTTAGTCACCTATATCGGTCAAAGGAGTGATTCTACCCGACATACTAAACAACTTTCGCTATGAACCTCGAAAACAATTCGTGAAAAAAAAAACCTGTACAACAGAAGACAGGCTATTTCGATGCATGTGTGCAAAAAGTTTTTCATATTGTGTGTTTTTTATATTAATAGACCTTCTCTTAACAGAAACAAGCTTTTACAATTTTTTTTTTTTTGTTTCTGTACATACAAATAATTAGGGTCAGTTTACACCGAGACGCGTCCCGACGCAACGCTGCGAACACTTTAATCAAATATCGAGCGTATTTTCTTAACGAAAAGGTATAATTTCAGACCGAACGTGAACGTATGTCAAAGTACGCTGAGATGCGCGGTGCTGCGCAGCGCGTGTACCTTATTGTGTTGCAAATAAATTCGATATTGTATCGGATGTTAAAAAAGTGCGCGTTGCGTCGCGTCGCGGTGTGAACTGACCCTTAGGATGCACATTTGTTTAATAAATATTTTGTGCATAAAACAAAGATAAATATCTTCGTACTCCACTTTCATTTCCATTTCATATTTCATGAAAGAACACTGGTCATTTTCCAGGATGACAAAAAAAACCCGGATCCAATGGGTATATCGCACAAAATGAGACTTTCCAATACAATGGTTCTCTTTGTCGAGGCTTCAGAAGATATCTTAATTAAAATTGTAATTAGTTAAAAACAGTGGTGAGACCGTCGAGTGTTGATTTTAATTTCAAATCGAATATCGTATTCAGAACGTATGTAATCAGGAGCTCTCTGTGGATACCAGGTGTGGCCATAGTGACAGCGGACGCGAAATCGGGTGGTGAAAAAAGTTGGTAGGAAAGTTGCCTATATCCTCCAATCATATTATTGGTATCTTGGATATTTCAAAATATGTAACAACACATAACATAACCCACGTGCCCATATTAACCACACAACCACACACATACACACGCATACACTCACCACGACACCCATCACTACACTAACCTATAAAAATATCCCATTTCTTTTACTTACAGCAAAACTGTAACTTAAGTTTTTACTCATAAAACTTTATCATTTTTATTTTATTTTTTACAGTTCCAACCCTCCTTGTTTCAGGTGGAAGATCTTCAAACGAAGATCTTTACCCACTTAAGCTCCTTGTCGCGCAAGAGAATTGTGGACCAGAATCAGTGAAAAAAAAAAAGTCAGTCAGTGTAAATTATTCCATCATCACTGCTCTCAAAACGGTGAAGGAAAACATCGTGAGGAAACCGGCATGTCCTAGAACCAAAAATTCGAAGACATGTGACATCCTACCAATCCGCACTGGGCACACGTGGTGGATTATAGCCCACTCCCTCTCATTGAGAGGAGGCCGTGTCCCTGCAGTGGGAACGTTATAGGCTGATGATGATGATGATGATGAATCAGTGAAACATACCAGTGATCAGTACGCGGGTAAAGCCCCTGGCAATAAATCTGACAAAATCAATATGTCATAATAATTTCCTTAGAACGTCACTGCAGCTGCACGCACAAAATTCCACGGAAAATCCTTCACTTCTTCTTCCCACTCCGCTACCGCTCATCAGAAACCTCAAACCCTTAAACAAAAGCATCGCAACAGCACCGAGAGCCCTCCAGTCTACAGACTCTTTTAAACATTTCCCGTTGCATTATTGAGAGTGCCGACTGCTCTACTCAATCGATTCCACCTGGATTAAAGAAACTGCGGACTGAGAGCAGTTTAATTCTTCCACTGTTTTAAAAGCCTTCCGATTTCGTGGTGGAGAGATCTTTGTGAGCCTTTTTTAAAGTTTGGAGCGATTTTTTTGTGGAACGATTGGGGGTTTTGTTGGCGTTTGTAGGTCAGTGCTGTTGATAATAAGGATGGGATTTAGTTAAGGTGTTATTTATATACATTGAACAGCGAATCAATTTTCACGTCTTATGACCTAGGGCAAGTATTTTTTTTTTATATAAGGATAGCTCAAGACTTAAAGAGGTGCCATATAGAACATAAAAAAAGAAGTATAAATCCGCGATTTTTTTCTGGTTAAAGTTAGTTATGTCACATTGGAGAAAGGTTAATATTATTAATACAACTGCATCTTTTTCTTCTTTCTTTTGTACAGTCTATAGCAAGTCCATGGTAACAATAAAATACTTTGACAGCTCCTCTATTTCATAGCTGTAAGGGTTTTCGTAGGAATGGCGTACCGACCGCCATCGACTGAACATCTCACTGAAATATAGCAATATACATGATACAGATATAGCATCTGATGCAGATAATAATATACAGCATATATCAAAAAGATGTGGTCATATTTTAGGGTATTTTCAAGCTGAACAACTTTCTCCAAATTTCTCTCCAAAAAAACAGCCGTTCCATACATTTGGGTCGAGTAGTTATTGAAGTTTTATACGGGACGGTTAATAATTTTTTCGCGATTACGATGGTCGTCTCATGAAAAAAGTTATTCAGTGGATGGTCGTCACCACACCCTTAACTATGCCCATGCATTTCTGATACACGGTGTAGATAGAGGAGCTCAACCTACCTACATCCTTTTCCTTTTTCCATTAAGCCTTAAACCATTGCGTCAGCCAGGTCATTACAATATCAATACAGAGACGTATAACATGTTAAACCATGTCCGATTTATAACATGTCGTATTAATTTAACTGGTGTCAAAATCGTTGTACAAACAGAGCCTCGTGCCGGCCGACACTTGTGATGTTTGACGAGTATTAAACCTGTATGTGGGGTAAAGGATGAGAAGTAGCGATTTAAAACTGAAAAAAAAAAAACAATACATAATATGAATGAAATATTGGTTATGGTTGCACGATTAAACGAATTAAATGGTTAGTGTTATTAAGAAATGGGACACTATTACTAGGCTCCGCTGTCCATCCGCCTGATAGAAGGATATATCTTTTAATCTCTAATAGGTACAGATAGTGCAATCCACGACGACGCGCCGCACTTCACGATTACTGTACTGTGTGTCTTTAGTACGGAGCGGAGCGGAGTGGGGCGTGTCGTCGTGGAATGCACTATCTATAGACACATGAAATTTTTACAGAGTGTGTACTTACTACTATGGCCGCTATATCAATAAATAATAAGAATTAAATAAAGTTGTAGCGGCATGATTTACGTCACCACATGTGAAGTAGCATCAAAATCCTGACGTCACACAAATCCTGCATTGCGCTAACAGAGTTTACCGTGCGATCGACATATATAAATAACTTTCCGACATCAATCGTTGGGCAGTTGCCCGCCAGTCACGATACCCGTCTGGTCGAAGGTTCCTCCCTTTGCTGTAGAAGATGGCTGAAATTAAAACCCTGTTCCTCTCACATCTCTAAAATCTTATAGGGGATCCCGATACAAGACACGTGATACTAAGGTTTTTTTTAATAAGCAAATTATTGTGTTGAATATTGTAAGGTGGTACAGAGTCCGACTCGCACTTGGCCACTTTTTCTTATTATTTTCTTGTGTTGGCCCGTATATGTAGCTGTTTTAGTACTATTAGATATTATCTAGTCTGTGAGTAGAAACAAAACAAAGGACATATTTTAGGGCCCTTTGTTATCTCAATAATGTTATAGACTTGGAAACCCCTGTCCCATGAAAGCTGAAGTTCCTAGAGGGAGCACACTTATACATAGTTCATGGCATATTTTAAGTTCGTTGTTTCTTCTCTGAAGAGATCACCTGGTGCTTTTTTTGTGATTCACTTATTGGACTAATGTAGCTTCTCCATTTATTTTCTCTTTAAATCTAATTCTGTACAGATAATTCAAACCACGATGACGCGCCCCACTTCGCTCCGCTCCGTACTAAAGTACAGCTTACAGTCCAGTAGTCGCGGAGTGGGGCGCGTCGTCGTGGATTGCATTATCTGTACCCGCTATGACAATGGAATAAAAACTCGCTGCAGCTTATTGTATGGACTCCTTATCCGGAAATACTTTGTTTTACGACTTAGCAAGCGATTAGAATAGACTCGACACAACAGGTGACACTTAAAACAAGGGCTTTAACGTTTTTTAATTGCTCATTTATAGCTCCATAGATTTTTTATCGAATAACTTTGATCGTAATCTTTTGTGTTTGCCTTTCTAAATGTCGTTTAACTATGCACTTACATTATTATTAAAACAAAGCTTAATAATCAGTGTAATTTTACCGATACATTTTGTGTAAAAATATGTGCTAAGAAACTCCAGTTCTCCAGTTGTATAATGGAAATCGTTTATTTAGTACCTAGGCAAAAAAAAAGATGTCAAAATTCCCATTTTAAGTTTATAGTAATATTTTAAGTTTTCCAAACACCACATTTATTTTTTTTGTCTTAGTTGTCTATGAAGAATGCTTTTCCACAAAGTATGCATAAGTTTGTGGGTACAGTCTTTACAAGACGGCTCATATGCAGCGCTAGTTCACAAACACGCTTACTATGCTGTTACGCTAAACAAACCCTAAACTGTACATAACTCGAGTGTATTATCGACCACCCCAAGTTTCAGTTGATCGCAACTATAACCACTACTACAAATTCAAAGTTCTAAGTTTCAGACCGCGTAACCGACAGCCTCTTAGTTCAGTGCCGTAATTGCGCAATACACGGTCAATCAGGATCTGAATCGCTTTGAAACAGATTGCTAATCCATTGCTTCATAAGATCGAAAATAAAATATGCTCAACAACGTAAATAACGCAATGAATGTTGTTGAACTGTCAAAATTAAACAGATTAGTCGTAATCGTTTATGAAAATGTGTTGCGTAATTAGACAGCTGATGTAAGTACAAAAATCTGCCGGGGTTGCGGGAAAGTCCGAAAGGGATAACGTGGCCCTTGGCAACGTACAGGCAACTGAAGGAACACGGGTGGGTTTTAGTCAGGAAGAGTCTGACACGCCATCCCGCTCCGCCCAAAGCGGGAGAAGTCATTTGACGATTTTCCACCCAAAAAAAGTTTATTTTCGTCTTGCTTAGGTAAAGTTGGTATAAATTATATAGGAGTAGGTAGATCCGAATGTTTTCATAGTGGTTTGTGGCGTGAGGTCATATTTATGTCATGTCAAGTCAATGGCACCTTTGTTGACTCTTTTCAATCAGAAACTCAAATTTATGTCATGTGGTACGTAAATGTTACATTCAAGGAGTTCACAACCCATCATCTTAGTTCCCACTGCTGGAACACAATCCTCCTCTGTTCGAGACGGAGTGGGCTGAAATCTACCACGCGGGCCCAGTGCCGGTTGGTAGATGTGACATGTCTTCGAATTTTTGGTTCTAGGACATGCCGGCTTCCTTACGATGTTTTCCTTCACCGTTTTGAGTGTAGTGGTGATGAAATTATTCACACAATGTAAAGCATTTGCCTGGGTTCAAACCCACGACCTACAACTCGCAAGTTGGGGTCATTACTACTGGGCCACCACAATTGAACATGAATTATAAATTTAATAATAAAGCTATGCTGTACTGTCATGTGTGGGCGACCAAGCAAAAAGGGTAGTTCTCGGCATTTAGTTTCTGAAATTTTGTAAAGTTGGGTGAAAAAATTGCATTTCGCGATTTTAATTGATTATTAATGAATGCTCAATTATCTACAATTTCATATAGTAAATGAAGATTTTTCAGAACTTGAACTTCAAATGTCTGAAAAAAAAAATGTGCCAGTTTTTGAATATTTTTTCAATCCTTACTATCAATTGACTATTCTAGATACTTCTTTTTTGCTTGGACGCCCATATGCCTATTTCTACTTTTGGTAATGGCATGGCGCAACAAAACCCTGAAAATAAATCCGTTGAGCATAAACTTAACGAAAACAGAAACATTTCCAGCTTTAACCAACGCCAAACAAGCTATCGAAAGGTGCCAATGCGTAATTTAGTAGGTAATTTGGCCTTAACTTTCCGGATGACGTAAGCCATCAAGCCACCTCAACCTCTGCTCAGGCTGCAAAATCCAAAGCGTGAAGTTCTAAACATTCCTCATGGGGCTCGATTCGACTGACAGCTTCTTAATTAAAGTTCAGCGTTTGTTCCATTCCAACCCTTGTAGCAATTATAATAGGGCTGTACTGTAGGAGTTTTTAACAAGGATTTTGGTAATGTTAGGGTTCAAATTATTTGTTTTGGACAGGTTGAGGGGGATTTAATGCGAAAAATACAAAACTTTATACGATTGACTTGGGTGCATTACACTCCTCGCGAACAATGAAGGTTTAGTGAGTTTTTTTTATTTTGTTTTTTTAATTAACACAACTTTGGCTACGTGTATTTGTCATTTCATTTTTTTATCCGAAATATTCAGGATTAAAAGTAGCCTAGGTCTTCAGGCTACCTATCTGTACAAAATAACGGTTCAGTGGTGTAGGCCTGAAAAGGTAACAGACAGACAAGGCTGCTTTCGTATTCATATCTAATATTATAATTATGGGAAATTATAAAACGATCGAAAATTAAAATATTAACTAAACTTACGACGAATATTGATTAATAATAAAATCCAGAACGAGCTTACAATAAGTGGGTTGTGATTTATCCATTACAGATATTAAAACAACAATATAACAACAACAATTATTTTAGCGACTAAATTACTAAGTGCATGAGCGACTAGAAATACAGAGAGGACAACTTTAATTTTTGAGACGATTTTTCCAATTGAGTTTTTACATAACAAACTAAAGTGTTGTGTTGTGTTGTTAAAGTGTGTCATAGCCAATAGTGTCATCACAATGTCTTGTTTTTTCTTCCTTTTATATTTGTTTGTATATTGGCACCTTGCAGTATACTAATTATTTAATCGTGTTTTTGTATGCTGTGCTGTTTTTTGTGTGCACTAAATAAACGATTTATCTATCTTATCTATCTATCTACTAAAAAGTTCACTTTAAGCAACTGGCACCGCAACCAAATGGGTTAGGTTAGGTTAGAACTGTGAACAAACGCGCGTGAGCCGAGCGAGCGCAGCGAGCGGTGCCGCGGCAGCGGCCGGCGAACGCTACTTCCAAGTTGGTTGCAGTTACTTGGCTATTTTTACTACACCTTACACCATGGATAATATTATTTTATGCGGCTTCACTTCACTTCATTTAAAATAAAATGCCGCTCAATATAAAGTATAAATACGTTGCCAAACATTGAAAAAAAATGCAGGACGTAACGTTGACACTCAAACAAATATTAAGTCGCTCAAATATTATGAAGCTTCTCATTTTGTATTTTAAGTAACTCAAATTAGTGTTTGTAAGTTGCTGTTCTGTTGATTTTTCGTCACTCGCAGTCAGTCGCTCACTTAGTAATACTATAACGTAAATTCATTATTTTTGTCACTTTATACTTTGATTTACAGTCACTCGTTTAGATACTACCCTATAATTATTATTCGGTTGAAGGACACTGAATGAGACACAAAAAAAGTATTATTGTTAGTACGCCTACGGGTGTTTAGTGACCCTCAAAGGGTTAAGGATGGATATTGTTTTTTATTAAAGTTGAGTCTGATATAGAACCAATGGCGATTGGAACTCCAACAGACTAATCTAAAAAAGAAAAGTAAGGAAAAAAGGGAACTTCGTCTGCCAACAAATTGCTTTGCATTTTGGCAGTGGTGTTATGTATTGTAAAATGATTGTCTGAATAAACCATTTTTTCATTGTTTTTTCTTTGAGCGGAGACCACAAATCTGCAAGCGTAGCTACTGTGGGATACTACAAACGACAGACTGGATGCCAAAAAACAGGGTTTTGCGTCTCAACTGGGGTGAAGCCCTTTTATCCATCTTTGGACTGGACTACAATACACACAGAATATACCGAATTTTAACTGAGCAAAAAATAATAAAAAAACTAGACCAGCTAGAACAGTTCGTCTCTGTAACTTCAATCGCTCTATATTTATGTGATTCTTTTATTTTCATTTCAATATTAATATAAACATATTTAATTTATGAAGCGCACTCTATAAACAATATGCATCAATAAAAGTCACCCTCTTAAAATATAAATTTGACCTTATCCCTATAGACTTTAGGTTTAAAATTGAGTATCGAGTAAAAAGTTATTAATTTCCGTTTTGTTTGAATATAGTTAATTATAGTTTATGGTGTTTGTATAATATTTAATATAGACCAGGTGCTAGTAGACAGGTAAAATGTGAATCATATTTTATGTCACAGTTTAGGTAAAACTAGAAAAAGCAATTTTGAATGTAACTTCTACTAAATAAATTTTACTCAGCTTTACGCCATCATTTCAGTCTTGTTTCGGACTCTGCCAGATTCCTTAACCATAAACCGTAAACCGTAAAAAAAATCTGCACATTTTAAACTAACGACTTCGGGACCTTTTTCTTCAACAAAATAACTTCCAATATTAACCCAACAAGGAATCTCAAGGCAGAAACTATAAAATGAGATCCCCTATTCAGATCAGAGGCGCATAAAACAGAAGAGCCTAAGACTTTATGACTTCAGGAGTAACCAACAGCTGTACCTTATCATAAACAGAAAGGGCCCCCTAATTTTGATGGAGCTCGGTAAGGGCGCCTGCAGGCAACCGATTTGTTCAAACAAACTGTTACTAGGTGTTACTACAACGGTACACGGTACACGGGAACTAACGTCGCCGCCATCTTGTTTTTTTCAGTACAATTTCTGTGACGTTTGCTCAAATTTTCACTAACAACGCCTGCTGTCAATGTCATTCAAGCGCAAGAGATCCATGTAGCAGTGTAGTTTGATCGGTCTTCACCAATCCAATTGTGGGCTAATTTTACTAATTAAACTGAACGCGATCAGCACATTAACCACGTTTAAGGGCTATCAGTGTATGTTCTCTAGAATATTGATTCTTGAACGTGGTTTAGATGTGCTGATTCATTGGTGAAATTTGAACTTAATGCTAATTTCACCAATGACACTGAACGCGATCAGCACTTTTAAACCGCGTTCAAGAGCTGTCAGGGTCAATATTCCACAGCAATTTTGAAACTGACAGCTCTTTAGATGTGCTGATCGCGTTCAGTGTCATTGGTGAAATTCGAACTTAGTCGTTGTGACGTGTAATCGTTGTCTATTTTTTTATATATTTGCGGTGTAGGCCGTGGTTCGGTCGCCAGGCCAGTGCCACCAAAAAGTTACTAAAGTAGATAAGGCGATTGCAAATTATTGATTGTGGTCACTGATATACGGATATATCCAATACCAGAGGTAATGTTAGATTCATCGTGATTTTCTGCGTCCTGTTGGTGTCGTTTGTGCATACATAATATACAAAGTACTATCCATACTATTGCATAATCGATACTATTCAACATTATAGATATTTAAACTATATTTCATATTTTAAATGTGAAATTAACTCTCTCTGTCTGTTAACAATTCACGCCTAAACCATTGAACCGATCTATATGAAATTTGACAGGTACGTAGCCTGGTACAGACGCCAGCAGGTCAACCTACCCGAATCTGTCAAATTTTCTCAATCAACTTTGAAACTTATACCTTAATAAGAAAGTTGAAAATCTATTAAAGAACTTTGACAGATTGTAGTAGGTTCATGTGCTGGCGTCGGTACTTGGAGAATTAGCTACATTCTATCCTGAATATTTGTATTTTGTGAAGTATCATAATTTTTTGGTTCAGTTGATGTATTCGTGAAAAGTCGGCTGTCTGCGGGCGCCCTAAATTTTCTATGAAATTGATAGGATACCGGCACACTGCTTACGTAAATTACTTCTATAATCCGAGATGGGTCGATCAAAATGTTAATTTATCACTAGGGATCTTTATAGTTGCTAGGCAACGGATTCAGTTAACAAAGGAGTTTTCGAACTTGGTCCTTGTGGGGCACGTGCCTAATTTTAGTTCTTGATTCTATCTGGTTTTGATTAGGGAAATCTTACACTGGGATTATTTTTAAAATAGCTTTTTGTTATTAAAGGAGGCTGTTTTGGTAGCCATCACAAAATCAATTGAGGTCGCCAAGGCACTGTTTAACTTGATTATATCTCAAATTTTATTCCTGGTCGCTTTGGTAAAATAACTACACTAATATTATAATGAGAAAAGATTTGTATTTTTCTTTAATCACTAGTGAACGCTTTCCGTTTATGAGTTCCTAGTAATGAATAAACTCAAAACTACTGTACTGATTTAAAAAATTCTTTCACCAGTAGAATGCTATGAGTAACATAGGCTATAATTTATAAAGATATCACGCGGGCGAAAATTGTATGTTTTAATTAAGTTTACCAACACACAACACTTTAAAAGGGCTAGTCAAACATCCGAAGGTACATTTTTAAATTAGACATACTTACTAGGAAGGAACTCATAAACGGGAAGCGTTCACTTGTGCAGCCGAAGTGCGCTCTTTGTTTTAGCTCAGCCGTCTTGTTTCAACCGGTTGGATTGAAGCGGTTCTCAAGAGTCGATTGTCTATTGTTTGTTTGGCAAGCAAGAGGAACTGTTTTGAGATTAGTTCAGGATTTTTACATAGGTATTTTCTAGTAAACGAATGTCACTTACATAGAATAATATCTTTGTTTGAAATTTACCCAGCTGTCTCTTTCTGTGCCTTTGTTTGTTTGGTAGGTATATATCTCTTGGAATAGCTTCTTTTTGATTATTTTCTAAACATTGACATTTAATTAAACAAATTAAAAAAAAAAACAATTCAATATTCAAATTCAAAATATTTTATTTCACATAAACCTACAAGGCACTTATGAAACGTCAGAAGCTAGGTGTACGGTTCCAATTGGTCGTTTCCTATGGACAAGAGCCGGAAAGAAACGACACGGTTACTCTTTTAAAAGTAAATGGTATTTACAATGTTTTCAAATTACAGTGTTAATAGGTATGAGAGGACAGTGTAGGCCTATCAACAAGTACCAGGTACTTAGCAAGGTAGAAAATGAGATCTTACAGTCTGTTAAGCCTACAACGTTAACACATTCACAAAATCTAAAACAAAATAATCGATATAAAACAAAAGACTATAGAAAAGAAAAATAAAATAATAAAAATAAAAACCTATTTAAACCAAAATTTAACTTTCAGGCTTCTATCACCTCAATCGTCAATATCGTTTTACAATCACACATTGTATCCTTATCTCTCTTAAAATCGTATCATTTAAACCTTTAAAATAATATAAACGACATCTGTCTTTTATCCAAATAAATCGAGGCCCAATTTATAACTTCAAATAAAAAATGTCTATACATCACTCGGATGTTAAAATGAAAATAATTAATAGGACAGAGTTTTAGTTTATTGAGCGATTTATCTTTACTATAAATTACTTTGGCGCTTATGTTTTGTGGCCACGAGAAAAGCTGATGCGAGAGCGTGCGAGAAGCAGGCAGAATCGCTGACGCTTATGAAATGAAATGCCATATTACACTGCCAGTCAAAATTTGATCTTGTAGGCTATCTAATCTACCGCCTATAGAATGATGTTATAATAAACTGACAGCCAAAAACAAAGCCTTATCGGAAACTTAATCTGTTGCATTTTCCAAGCCCACAAAATCCCATTGCACATTGTAAAATCAAACAATAAGGTATAGCATACCTGTAAGTCATAAGCTATTGTATAAATAAACTATTTACTATAATTATATGTTACACCATTCTACTGGGATTACCACATCCAGAAAAGTCATTACTGTCTGGCCATCGAAAGAATCTCCTAACACCTGTCAATTAGACAATTTCTTATCATGAAACTGACAGGTGTCAAATACAAATCATTTATTTCACTTAAACCATTTACAGGCACTTTTGTACTGTCAAAGAGTCAGTCAGTTAGTCAGAAAGTTGAAGCTAGTTGCCCATTCCAAAACGTAGATCTCTATGGAGAAGAACGGGCAAGAAACTCCAAGGACACTCTTTTAAATATAGAAATTACAAAATCCTGGGTACATTACTCTTGTTGCTTCTATATGAGTATGTGAGAACAATGTAAAAAAAAGAAAAAAGTTTAAAAATATAAGATTAAAAATAAACCCTGGCAGATGAGATGACCAGTCCCAACTGGTGTCACGAACGTATTCTCTCGTTGGCTGGACTGTAGTTTAGTATCGCCTAGTAACTAAACGGTTTAGATCCAAATAAATAACTGGAAGTAATGGAGGGATGCCTTTGCTCACCACTGGGAATCTCAGGATGATGCAGGCTGGCAGTAAACACGGACTCAAACAACGATATTATAAGTAAAAATAGGTAGATAGGTTATTTCTGGTTAGGCTTCGCAAGTGGCACGTTATGACTTGGCTTTGTTAGCAAACTGTTGCGCCGCTGTCAATGAAAGCAACTTGTCTCTTTTTCTCTCCCGATAATTTACGACATGCCGTCTTATACTTCCATGTGTCATCTACCGTGTGACATTACAATATCACTTACGTTATTAAAGCGCCTGCTACACGGTCGCTAACCACGTCCCCAGAGAAGTGACCTTGGTAGTTTTCAACCGTGTAGATGATGGTTTACGACCAAATTTCTTTAGACCTTCCAACGACCTTGGTTTAAAGAGCTTCGCTAGCGATCAAGGGAGAATAGAAGAGGTTGAGTCTGCCAACTGTGTAGACAGCGGTTGCCAACCGCGAGTACGTCGCTCACTTTCAATCGTCGCGCGAGGCACACGGGTTACGAGCGCAAGCTTTACAGGTTAACCTATGTATTAAAAAGTGCAAAATGGCGGAAGAAAACATTTTTTTTCTGAGTTGATCGAGCTGTGCAGAGACCTACCCTATCTGTGGGATCTCAGCTGCGAACAGTACAAAGACAACACTCAAAAGCGCCTTGCCTGGGAGGATTTTGTTTCTAAATGTAAAACAGTTGATCCAAACGCCAATTGGTCAAAAATTGTATGTTGGTGACCATAATGTAGTTGAAACAACTCTGCCAGTCGCTACCCAAGGTCACTTCTGTCGGGGACGCGGTTGGCGACCGTGTAGTAGGTGTTTTATGTGTGCGATAGTGTGCCGGTTTCGAAGATTACATTTTGCGTAGGTAACCTATCTACCTCTATTTTTATTTTCTATATCATTGTAGTCAAATATAACATTCATTTCCTGTCGTTTTTTAATGTTGATGTGTGTGCCTTGATGTGTAGAAGCTGTGGATACAGTTTCTTTTAAAACGCCTTCGTCGTAGCCCCAAAAGCCCAAAAAGTCAACATTAACCCAAAGATTACCGACATAACAAGCTCTCGTTCCCACATGGGTATTGATAAACACATATTGATCAGCCCATAAGACTAATTTACCTTTGATCATGGGAGCTTAATTTCACTTCACGCTTGCTTCATAATATGGTAATTGGTAGAATGGGGTACAAATGTACCGTGGTTAATAGCGTGACGATTGGCCTATTAATGTATCGTTTTTGTTCTTTGAAAATTTAATGGTCACTGATTGGGTCGTTAGTTCTGCTGGATTTTGGATTGCGGAGTTTATAGAATTATTAATAAATGAAATGAACACTTTTTTACATAACACATTACGCCTGAATTCCGCGAAAGGTTAGGCATAGGTGTACCGTCGATAAAGTTCATATGATCTATACACCGTAAGGACTATTTCTGCTTGCAGCGCTCGGCCGCTATAGAACCGGAGCGGTAACAGATGTGGTCATTGTGTTCACGGGATTTTGTTTTCAAACTGCTTAGATATGAAGTTCTTCGATAGTACCTATAAACCCACATTTTGCCAGTTATGTTTAAGTCCCACAAAAGCCTTATCATCTTCTGAGAAATCAATGCATTTTGCAAGTGTTCTATTTCAGTTTATCAAAAACATTATGGCGGCAAGCTTTGACTGCCCCGTGGACAGCCTCATTACGCGCTTAATAGATAATTCTAACCTGAATTCAAATAAGGATAATAATAAATGGCTTATCAATATTCTGATAACGTTCTTAAAACCCAATAATTGCACCCCAATATTTGCAGATGATAATACAGTTAAAATAAAAAGCGACAAAGAAAATAATTACGAGGACGTAATCAACCAAACATTAAATTCGATAATACAATGGTTAACCGAAAATAATCTTAAAATAAATATGGACAAAACGAAAATTATACACCAGAAAACTCAACTGAAAAATATAAACGTTAGTTACCAAGGCGAAATAGTTACATCCTGTGACAGATACAATGTTTCTAGGAATTAATATTGACAGTAAACTGACATGGAAAACACATTTAGAATATGTCTGCAAAAGAATTAATAAATTCTCATTTGCTCTGTACAAACTCTCAAAAATGGTTAATAAAGAATAATATTAGCTGCTTATCACGGACTTGTTGCACCTGTCTTAAGATGTTGTATTATATCTTGGAGCAACGCAGCCGGTAAGGAATTTATATTTAAAGCCCAAAAGAAATGCATCAGAGCAATGTGTAATGTAGACAACACTACCAGCTATCAACCCCACTTTAAAAGCTTAAAAATTCTGACACTACCTTCTTTATACATATATGAACTAAATGTTTTTGTCAAATCAAATCTTAATTATTATAAGACTGCTTTTAAAAGCTACTATAGACAATTACTTGACAAAAAAAGACTAGAAATTGATATACCTTATGGGAAAACAGCATTGATCAATAAAAGTATTCTTTGTATGGCATCATTGAGTCACAACAATTTGCCTGATGATTTAAAAAAGTTCAAGCCGAAGCTGCACAAATTCCTCGTGAATAAATGTTATTATAATGTCAAGGAGTACTTACAAGATAAAAAATATAGATAGATACATAGAGTAAGAGTTATATAATGGAACCGAATAATATGGCAATACAAATCGTGTGACATGCTATAATAATTTAATTTAACATCTGTATAATTTTATTTTAATCTGAACCCATACTTTAATTTAATTTATTTGATTGTTATGTCTATGACATGGTGTAACACATCTGACATTTTTATTTTTATTTTAAGTATTGTAATGTCAATTTTAATTTTGTAATGTTATTTTAATAATTATTTAATTGGATTAACAATAATATAAATATTTGCACACCGTAGTAGGTAATGATACGGAGTTTTTTATAGTTATTTGTAACACCTGTTTTAAGCAAATAAATAATTTGATTTGATTTGAATATTACATTGCTTAAAAGTGACAATAAATAAGTTCATTATATACACCTTTTCATGATACTTCAATAAAAAATAATTATTTCACCTCAGCACCTCAAACAAGCAGGTTTTGCTGTCAAAAAACAGTGAGCAAAATTCGATTTTGCTGCGAGCGTGAGACAAAGTAACTTTTTAATTATTTTTTTTAAATGCCGTGAACAGTGTTGGGTCTACTCACAAAATTCTAAAGATTTGAACTTCAATTAGTTTTGTCACTTTCACTTCGATACGAAAAAAGCGAGAGATAGAAACAAGTCGATTCGAAGTTCGATTTCAAAATTCCATAACTAGTAGGCCTAAAAATTAAACTAACAATAAAACGTTCGGATTCACTTATAACCTTAAAATTCCAATTTTTTTTTGGGAACGAAGTTCTATAGGCGGCTTACGGTAAGAGTGCATTGGCAGAAATCGTCACGGGAAAAGGTGCTTGCGACTGTCTTCTTTTGATTCAAAAAGAAAGAAAGACGGAGTGAGATAGTAAGTGTGAATTTGGTCAAAATGCAAATCCAAGATGGCGGTTGCGAAATTTTTTACATTTTTCATAATGGGAGTCGTTTTCATAGTTTTCAAGGGTGCTAAAGCCGATCGTGAGATGAAAATGTAAATCCAAGATGGCGGCTGCGAAAATTTTCAAAATTTTCTTCATGGGGTATCGTTTTCTATGGTTTTCAGGGTTGCTTAAGCCAATAGTGAAGTCAAAATAAAAATCCAAGATGGCTGCTGCGAAAATTTTCACATTTTCGTCATGGGTGTCGTTTTCATAGTTTTGAGAGTGCTTATGTCGATAGTGTGGTCAAAATGTAAATCCAAGATGGTGGCTGCAAAATACGAGGTGATGAAGATTATGTAAAAAAAAACCTTGTCCAATCCAAAAAGGGCATGTGGTACTGCAGTAAAATTACAAAAGAGTAATTTTATTATTATTATTTATAGTAAAAAAAGTAATTGGTATTTAAAATTCTCATTTTTAGTTCCAAAATTACCCCAAATCCATAAAAAAAATTGCAAACTTATACTACGACGGCCGCCGCCCGCACCAAACGTAAAATTTGGTAAAATTCACCATTGAAAAAAAATGTGCGGATTCCTTTTTCCTGAAAATTTCCACATAAATATGCTCACAGTAATCGTACTGTCCGATCCCTGAGGGTGTTGTTAGGTATCGACCTAACAACACCCTCAGGGATCGGACAGGTTTTTTTTTACATGTTGTATGTTCTCGCTGCTGAGGTGAAAAGTTGTATGTGTTACACGAGAGCAAAGTTATTTGCATCTCGTGTCTTTGAATCCCTCGCAGCGCTCAGGATTCTAACCAGATTCAATTATAGAATCCTTCGCTTACTCGGGATTCAAAATCAACACTCGCAGCAAAAAACAACTTTGCTCTCTTGTTGCACAAATAACTATTCTCGTTCAGTTGGCATACGATTTGGTGAATCGTAGCAAAGAAAGATGTTATGACCAACATCTTCTTTATGATAGATATTTCGTGATTCAAAAAGGAAGGCCCTTTTCTTTGCAAAAATATTTTCTCTTTAAAATTAGAAGAAGTTTAACGGAAATAAAATGTTTTTTTTTGGGTTCCGTAACCAAAAAGTGCCAACGCTATTATTACCAAGACTCCGCTGTCCATCTGTCCGTCAGTCTGGCATATCTTTTGAACAGTAATAGGTAGACATTTGAAATTATTACAGTCATAGACGATAAAGACAGCACTAAAAATAAAATAACATTAAAAACACAATAAAAGTATTTATTTAAATATTTCTTGTATTTAGTTTTTTTTGTGTTAAATATTGTATGGGGGATAAGGAACCTTTTGTGTGGGCCTCCCACTCGCAATTAACCGCTTTTTTGTTTAAGTATAAATTCAAAATTCAAAATTCAAAAGTCATTTATTCAAACTAGGCTGAGAATCAGCACTTTTCGAACGTCAAAATTACATAAGACAGTCCCCCAAAACGCCCACCCTTCACCACTTCCTAGTGCTTTTGCTGGGAAGAAGAAGTGGCGCAACAAACTCCCCAGCAGCACAGCTGTCTGTTCAGTTAGAAAAAAAATAAAAAAGGATTCTATACAACAGTATGCAAGACAATTTACAATATGCAAAAAATAATTTAAATTAAATAGCTATAATTAATAGCCATATGACAGCTAGCACACGCCAATATACCAACCAAAAGCATCGAGAACTATACTCAAGCAGAACAAAAAATAACTAAAAGTAAACAATATCTAAAAAAAAAAGAAAAAGCCTCCAGGCATAAAGGGCGTGCCCGCTTACATATAGCTGTAACTATAAGTTACAATAAACTAGGACCATCGAGGTAAAATAAATAATTGTCGAGGTCGCTAGCTAACCACATATTGCAATACAACTCATAAAAAAAACATTGTAATGAGTAGATTATGTCAGCACTAAATTAAAATAAAATTAAAATAAATTGACTTATAGAGTAAAATTATAAACAATTATATAAACTCATATAACCTGTCAGTAGGTAAACTAATTCTGGAGAAAGAACATTTAAACATTGTCTTGAGTTAATCACAGCGACCATCTATTCTTATCATTTAAGTAGTCGTTGATAGAATAGTATGCCTTTGAACAAAGGTTGGACTTTAATTTAGTTTTAAACGCATTATAAGGCAAATCTAGCAAAGAAGAGGGTAGCTTGTTATAAAAGGTTATACCAAGCCCAACAAATGAGTTATGAACCTTATGAAGCCGGTGAAAGGGAGCACGTAGTTTATCCTTACTTCTTGTGTTAACATTGTGAATATCACTGTTTTTAGTGTATAAGTGTATATTTTGCCTAATATATAAGATGTTGGCGAAGATGAATTGTGATGCCACTGTGAGAATACCGATATCTTTGAAAAAATCTCTTAGAGAAACTCTGGCACCTAGCTGGTAAATTGCTCGAATAGCTCGTTTTTGGAGGACAAATATATTTTGAATATCTGCAGCTTTGCCCCACAGCAGAATACCATAGGACATAACGCTATGAAAATAACTAAAATAGACTAACCGAGCTGTATCAACGTCAGTGTATTGTCTTACTTTTCTGACGGCGTAGGCGGCCGAACTGAGCCTTCCCGCTAGGCTCGATATATGTTGGCCCCACTGAAGTTTGGCATCTACTGTTATGCCCAGAAAAACTGCCGAATTTACAGTTTCAAGCACCTCTTTATCTATAATAATGTTTAGCACTACTTGAGTTTATTAAGTCAAAAGAGAGCTAAACAGATAATTATCTTTTGACAGTAGGTACACTGAACTGTGAAAATCAAATCGAATTAAACCTACATTAATTAGCATGAAAATAATATTTGGAATTAAAATTCATAAAGTCTATAATTGAACGGTAAATTAATGAACTAGTTAAGTGAGAAATTAATTAATACTTAATGGGAGCTTATTAATAGCGAAGCGATAAGCGAATAGCCTTAATTAAGTTACCGTATGTTATCACACTTCCGTTTTTGATAAAGGTATTGTAACTATTTGTTGTTTTTTTTTTGAATAACATAAAAAAGTACTCACTCTACTCGTAATTTTTCAGAAAAAACATAGGCAGCAATCTATGTACACCTATGTTGTAGAAGGTGAATATTGACTCTCGAAGCCTGATCAAGACTCTTATCTACCTTACTTTACTTAAATTTTCTCTCAAACATCATGTTAACTGTAATAGTGATTCGATAACCATAGAAAACCTTCATTTGATTGATGATTGAACATTTGAAAAAAAGCTTCCTGTATTTGGAAGGTCAAGTGGCGGTTTAAATAACGCCACATACGATCTGCTTATCAAACCTGACGTCTCACAAATCCTACATCATAAAAGCAGAGTCACCTCCGCGATTAGCATATGTCCAACATCCCAACATTTATCGCTGGGCAGTAGCCCACCAGACAACACCGTGTTGGAGTATCCTTCCTTTTCTATGGAGGATGAGGAACTTTCCACTCTGATCCACATACTTCTAATTGTCTCTAGAGAATAAATGGCAGCGTCCCAGAACTTCTTAAAATACTTAATTAATTGCCTAATAATTAACCATTAATTTGGTAATTTGCCTGTTTGACCATTCAGTTTTGTGCCATGTTTAAAACTAGCTTTTTACTGGTCTGTATGATGAATTACCTATCAACATGATTTGTTCAACACCCACGCTACAAGAACCCATGGTGTGAGACCGTGAACCATGGTGGCTAACCCCATTAAATTAAAAGCTTTTATTCATTTAGCACATCGTTGATGACAGCCATTTAGTGAGCATGTTTACATCCACAATATTTAATTCACGACTTCCTCTAGTCATTTACTATTTTAGTTTAGGAGCTTGCATACAAATTGTTAAGGTGGTCTAAACATATGTAATAAGTACGTATTGTTAGGTATGATGGAACAAAATACTGTTAAATTGTTGCGAAAATAGATTTTCATTTTAAACTTTTAATAATTAACTTCTTATTTTCATAAAATGTTTTGTTATCTTGCTCAATTGCACCTCTTTTCCTGTTATAAAAGATGGACAGTATTTTCACTTGACATTTTAAACTAAAAGATAATTCCATTTCTTTGAACCGACTGTCCTTCCCGCACTAAGTGGGAATACTACTGAGTACGGGAAGCACAAAACCGGTCGAAGTGCTTGTGGACCTATGTCCAGCAGTGAACGTCTTTCGGCTGTAATGATGACGATTATGAAGTATTATTTTATCATTTTATATTAAAATGTTGTTCGTTTTCACAAGACCTTGATTGGAAAATGTATTGGTGGATTACTTTAATGGTCTATGTTTTCTTATAACTGCTTATCATGATGAGCCGTTTCCACCTTAAGCTCTGCGACTATTAAACAATTTTAGTAATTCAGACGGAATTTGTTAGTTTTGACATTTTGTATTAGTAGATAAAAAATAGTCACATTATCACATTTAACGATGCTGTAAAGTGTTTCCTATAGTTATGTTAGGAAGTTTGTATTATCATAAATCGACCAGGTATTGTTCGCTCCAGGGGGTACTATACAAATGTGTTTCTGTACTGATAGTTCAAGGTTTAGGTAGGGTTGTCGAGGTCAGTTAAAAAACTTTTTCTCTTACGTGTTTTATCATTCTCTTTCGTGTGGTTAGTGACAGAGGTTGGTGTTAGACTTTTTATGCCGCCCATGGGCCTCTGACTTGGCTTTACACGCCGTCGAGGATAAATATATCTGAGGCATACGTTCATCACGATGTTTTCGTTCACCGTAAAGTACAAGTCATACAATACACACACATGAATCCGGAAAGCCAGACGTGCGTGCCTTGGGTTTGAGCTCGAGACCTATAACTTGGCAGTCCGACGGTCACACCACTAGGCCATCACAGCTATATTTTTTTTTTAATTAATATAAAACTATGTTCTTTTTAATTTACCTGAGCACTTACACTAGGAATGATCTAAGTGAACATCTAAATATTATTGCACTGTGGAATTTTTAAACCTCGGCGGTGTTCTGAGCGTTGAAAATCCAACAATGCTCTTTTATTTAATCATTTTTTGGGTCACTTAGTATTAGTTTTATCGGGCATTAGTTGCTTTGTTATAATATAAATTATCATAATTCCCTACATGAGTACTTTCTTAGAAAAAATTGATGAAATATATTTACTGTAAAATCAGTTGGTTGGTTGGTGAACAACTAAATACATGCAATAGTAATTACCAATACAAATCACACATGACGAGCTGAGACAGGTTATTAGCCATGGAAGATTTAGGTATGGAAAAGCTAGTAATTTTAAGAAAAAGTAAATGAAAACTTCGTTTAAACACACGAAAAGTTTCTAATCTTGGCAACCCTATACCAACCTATTGGACAGAAATCGTCCAGACAGCGACAAAATTTTATTTCAATTTACGAAATTTAACGCCACTGCATTTTCGCTCTTATTTCTGACAGATAAAATTCAAATGGATCCATAAAAGTATTGTCACTGTAATTCAATTTATGAATTTAAACCACGAATTGAATTGTAACTGTTTCCGGTCTTAAAGTTTTATGTTTCTGGAAACACAAAAGTAGTTTAAATCAATTTTGCTTTCCAATTCACTTTGCGTCTACTTCAAATCTCATAAATTGAAAACTTACAAAATCAACAGTCATAGGCTGCCTTAGGCTAGGTGAAGCGACGATTTTCGCAAGGTGACTAGATGAGAGTAGAAATCGCATTGTCGCTCGAGGACGTGAACCCCTAAGTATGGAAAATCTGTTGAGTATAAATAATTCCGTATGAAATCAGTGGCAGACGGCAGTACATAAAATATATATTTTGGTAAATCCATAGCTAGGTACATCTTTTTTGTTTCCTCTATATAATACCATATGTAAATATCGGCTACGACAGGGAAGCTCTTTGCCACGCGATTCTAATCTTTGCAAACATTAGCAGCCTCGGCAAAAGTATTAAAATCCCATTAATTTCGAAAATATAAAAATAGGGCCACAATTCTAGTAACATATGGAAGGATGAACTTAACTGCAATTTGGTTTATCGATTCACGACTATACATAGTTTAGAATACATAACAACACTGCAATGCTACTCTCGGCACTCGATTAATTACGCCAGAAATTGTGTGTCTCATGTCGATATATTTAAATGTAATAAACCTACATTAAAAAACCAAAATGAAATAAACTCGTGTAACGGAAATAACAGAAACTACTAATCTCTTAATTTTCAAACTTGTATTTTAATCATCAAACTTTTTTTTTCTCTTTTAAATTTAAACTTACTGTAATATACCTAAAATTGCACTTTTTCAATTTATATAGGTACATATTTCTAAGTAGTCCATTCACATGTTTTTTTTTTTATGATGGAGAAGGGTAAGTGTCTCTTTCGTTATTATTAGCCATATTTTAATTACTGTGGGCGTACTATGGGTAGTATAGGTATTGGTGCAATAGTTGGCAGATAAAATTAATCAAACTAGCAATTCACACACTGTGCGTACACGACACCACTATTGGGAATGCGCGACAGTTTCTAAACATCTTCATTGCTTGACCGCCACCCACGAACTCTGCTTAGCTCCGGCCGATCTGAGCGTTAAGTTGTAGACTTTGTCGAGCACCGCAAGTCAGCGCTGGTGTCTTGATTGGTCAACTCAGTTACGTATTTTTGAAATACTTATCCTAGATATACAGTAGCCTTAGAACATACTTTAAGTACCTATTGCTGTTGGTTTCTTCAATAAAGAAAATAAAATAAATAAATAAAAATATGGGAGCGACGTCATCATCATCATCCTCTTTCCCTTCCTTCTTTCTTCCTTTTTGCTAAGTGGGTACCTACTCATAATAATTAATTAATAAGTAGAGTAGACTAGTCACTGAGTTCTACGTTAACGACTGCTGCGCCAGTCCAATATATGAGCTTGATCATACCGGTTGCATTATTTCATCTCCACCCCCGCCCTTCCGTTATAACAGTTCGGCGACGACGTTATTTAAAAAATTATGGCAAAAGTATCTGCTACAGTTTCAGTGGGCACATTAACAGTTGTTAACCATGAACATCAAGAATGGTAATTGTACAAAGAACGATTAGAAAAGTGGTTTCTTGCAAAGGAAATTGGGGTAGATGTGGATAAAGCCGGTACTAAAAGTCGAGCTATTCTGCTGAGCAACTGCTCGGAATCAAGCTACAAATTGATTCGCGATTTGGCTTTACCGTGGCAGGTATTATTAGATGGACATTTCAAGCTAAGGAGGTGCACGTTCACGTAAAGATATAAATGCCACGCAACATGTCGGCGAAGGATTGCCCGAGTGGGCGGCACGAGTACGTGGTTTAGCAATACACTGCGGGTTTGTGGCATCAGTTCTAGATGAACAGCTTCGCGACCGATTTCTGCTAGGCATGGCACCAGGACCAGAGAAAGATATATTATTTACCAAGGCAATGTCGAAGTTGTCGCTCAGCAAGGCTTTGGAAATATCTAAAGGCGTACGGAGTGCGCGTATGAGGGCACAATAAACAACTCGGCAAGCAGACATTGGGTACAATACTTCAAGTGATGAAGATGGACACGGCAGCACAGCTTGGCGCAGCACGCGGCAGCAGCGCGCAGCGGCGCGGGAAAAGGGCAGCAACACCTATAGCTAGCGGCGAGCGCGCTCGAGACGGCGGCGGTGGTGCGGCTACGCAGGCCATCAGGCATCAACGTGCCGGTTTGTGAGGTATAAGTGCAAAAGTGCGGCGTTCAAGGACATCTTAAGCGAATGTGTAAACAGACTGTGAATAAACAACATTATGTCGAGTGCTGTGGGGGTGAAGACGATGATGGTAAGCATGTGTGCTATAATATCCGCACTATTCGCGGTGAACCGATGCGGGAATCTGTTTGAGTCAATTGAGTCAAGCTAACTTTTGAAATAGACACGCGTTCACCATTTACCGTTATTTCTGAGCAAATGTATCTTAAATACTTTGGGAACATTAAGTTGGAAGCCAGTGATGTTATTTTGCGTAGTTACAACGGCGATAAGTTACAGATTGTAGGTAAAATTACATGTTCACTTAAAACAACAAATCATTCACAATAGGGGTATATGTTGTACGGAATGGAGGGCCTCCCTCGCTAGGCAGAGATTTCTTTTCGCGTTTTAACTTACAAATATGTTCTGTGAATAACTGCTACGATTTTTATCAGGTAATTCATCAAAATACCCACAGTTGTTTGGAAGTAAATTAGGTTGTTTTAAGGGCGTCAAGGTAGATTTACCATTAAAACCAGACGCAAAGCCGATTTTTAAGGCTAGACCGTTCCTTTTGCTCTTCGGGAAAAAGTTGAAAAAGAACTTAACCTTCTTGAAGGTTTAGGTGAGTTAGTACCAGTGATATACGCGGAGTATGCAAGTCCAGTAGTACCTGTTTTAAAGCGAGATGGATCTATACGCCTCTGTGCCGACTACTCCGTGACTATCAATAAGCAGTTACTTGTCGATAAATATCCATTACCTAGGTATGACGAGCTACATATTTACTAAATTGCATGGCGGCAAATATTTCAGTAAATTAGACCTTTCGCATGCATATAATCAGTTATGTCTTAGTGAGAAGTCACAAATGCTCACTTGCATAAACACACATAAAGGGCTATATAAGTTTACTAGCTTAGTGTTTGGTCTGGCTAGTGTGCCAGCCATTTTTCAGCGTAACATGGAAGCGCTTTTATCAGGACTAGATGGAACTCTTCTATTTCTTGAGGATATTTTAGTGTGCAGGGTGGACAAAGATCAGATGATGAGTAGGTTAAATGAAGTTTTCTGTAGGTTACAAGAAGCGGGCCTAGTTTTAAACATAGAGAAATGCACTTTCTTCCAAGAATCCGTTTCCTACCTGGGGTTTGTTATTGACCGTAATGGTATACATAAATCACAGGAGAAAATTAAAGCAATACTGCAAAGTCGAATACTACCGATTTATCTGCATTAAAATAATTTCTAGGTATGGTTAATTATTACCGAAACTTTATTAAAAATGCATCATCAATTTTAAGTCTTCTGCATGATTTACTAAAAAACATGAGCCCTGGTCATGGACCAAGAAACATGACGAAGCAGTGTCGTACATTAAACGCAAATTAGTTTCGGAAACCACCTTAGCACATTTTAATCCGGAAGCTTTGTTAATTGTAACGGTCGAAACGTCAGCGAGCGTGTTTAGCGCCGTTTTATCACAGGTCGAAGGTGGTGGAGAAAGACCTATCTCGTATATGTCCCGTTCACTTAATGCAGCACAGAAACGGTACAGCCAAATCCAAAAAGAAGCTACTGCTATAATATTTGGAATATCAAAATTCCACCAATACTTATATGTTCGAACCATACCTTTTATTTTAAGAACTGACCATAAACTTTTAGTTTCAATTTTTAATCCGGACAAGGGCATTTCCGAGATATCAGAAAATCGTTTCCTGTCCGCATACAATTATACTATAGAATATGTAAGCAGTATTCATATTTGTGCAGATTTCCTAAGTCGATCGGTAGTAGAAGATTTTAAATCGACCGACACACACTCAGTACGTGATGAGTCGATACATCTAGTTATGTGCGTTTTGTTTACGATGGGTGAAACATTTTTGTCGCTGACGGATATCAAGAATGCAGTTAGGTACGCTAGATAAGGACAACCGTCATAGACTATTTAACAAATGGATGGCCAAATAAAATAAAACATTTATTATAGTGTTCGCGTATTCAAAGTGAAGTCACTATTAACTATCACTATTTAGTTTATTTCATACGATTTGCTCAGATAACGGCACTTGTGTGTGTGTTATTGGGTTTTTCTATCTGGAATTTCTCAGTAGTAGCCCAGAGTCTGGATTTGTGCCCGGTTGATGGCAATAGGCTCGCCCCCTATTACATGGGACTTAAAACATAACTGGCGAAATGTGAGTGTACCTACTACAGGTACACCTCTGACCAACCCTTCGGGGAAGCAAGGCGTGATGTTAACGGTACTTCTTTTGTATCGCATGAATTTAAACAATTCTGTACTCGAAATAATATCACTGATTTAACTTCACCAACATATAATCCGGCTAGCAATGGACAAGCGGAGAGCTATGTTAAGATTATTAAAAAAGCGATAAAATCATACTTATTATCAGGTACATGTTTAAGAAATTTAAATATAAAAATATCAGAATTCTTGCTTATTTATAGGAATTCAAAACATTCGACCACAAACAGATCACCCGCTGAAGTTTTGGTCGGTCATAAGTTGAGATGTAGGTTGGATCTCCTGACACCGACCACCACATCGCCATTCAACGCAGCACTCGACACAACTGTTAAAGTCAAACAGTGTTCGCAGATTGACAATTACCGTGGTAACCGTAACGCTTCGTTCAGTGTGGGTGACAAAGTTTTAGTGAAACTTTATAATCAACACAAACATTATTGGTCACGTGGCATTATTATAAGAAATGTTGGCAAAACAGTGTACTTAGTGCGTTTGAGAGAATTGGATCAAATGGTTAAATGGCATGCTAACCAGTTGCTCAAATACAGAGGGAGGGAAGATGAGCCATGCGAAGAGATCATTCCCACATTTGTAATGCCATCACATCCGATGAGCTCCGGGCAGCTACCATCCGAAGTCTCTGTTGATGAACTGCCAGTTGAATCTGACAAGCCTGCATCAGTGCTACTTCACGGTGACCATACCTCTGAAAAGGAAGAGATTTCGGCAGCTCCCACTAAAGAACCTGAGCCAGACACTCGGACGAAACGAAATAGAACTTTGGTAGATTATAGAAAGTTTTTCTGACTAAAGGTGGAGGGATGTTATGTGGGTACTCATAATAATTAATGAATAAGTAGAGTAGACTAATAACTGAGTTCTACGTTAATGACTGCTGCGCCAGTCCAATATATGAGCAATCATATCGGTTGCATTATTTCATCTCCACCCCCGCCCTTTTGGCTATAACACTTTCCCAATTTATTTGGGGTTGGCCTTTTTCTAGTCATTTATCATCTTTCACACAGTCCATCATTCGTTTCTTTGCAACTAATTAACACAAAACTTTCTTAGTCCGCATTTAAAAACGTCCTTTCTTGAACATTGAATCATGGGGTCATTATTTGTGCCAAATACCAGGAAAATCAACGATAAACCAAAGAAAAATAAGTAACCTAACTCCTGCACTTGACTCTAAATGCTATGACAAAAACCTCTACAATTGATACAGTCACTTCCACGCCCCGTTCCGTTTCTCATTCCGGATCGCACGAAGATAAAACCGTTGCATCCACCTTATTGAGCAATTCTCTTGACTACCAACTTTATGGCGGAGACGGGCCATGCCCGATATAGTGAAATAAAATCACAGGAATCACTACCATTTCTATGCAGTTGTAGTGGGGTGGAGTGTAGTTTGGTAGGTGCGGCTCTGTTACTGTAGTTTACGAAGTTATCTAATAGATATTGATGAGTTTGAATTAACTGGTTTACTCTGTTCCGAAAAAAAAAATGAAAATAAAATAAAATGGGCCAGAATTCGTACGTGAGGAGAGCAAATTGTAATGTCACTTAGAAATTGAGCGGTTTGATTTGATTATTTGTGTAATTAAAGAAGTAAGTAGTACGTGCGACAAGTAATTTCATTCCGGCTTAAAATCATACCAAAATTAGTTTTTTCTTAGAGCAGTCAGTCAGTCAATCAGTTTAGAAAATTGAAAATAAATCAATAAATAATAACGTGTAATGAAATAAAATTAACTTCATAAAATAAAAAAAACGCGAAACTGTATACGTGTGTTAAATTAATGTCGCCATTAAAGCAGCATGCCGTAAATTATATGTTTTGTGCTGCCATGAATCGTTTCCTTGAAAACTTGTATTGTTTTTAATCTTCTTCAGATTAAAGATATGTTACAGTACCTCAACCAGGCCGTGTTTGACCAATCGGTTACTCCAGCGGAGCAATCATTAGGGTTGTCCACCAGTTTTTGTAAAATGATAAGTTTACTAATTGCATTACGAGTTCCTAGCAGTAGATGCAATAGGCTTTGCCCACACATAAAAAGGTGTTCGTAGATAAAAAATATTCCTCATAAGTTAAGTTAAATAAATTGGTATAGGTAGATAAGAAAATATTTCAGAAATGTTACGTTAGTTTTATTTAAAACTTTGAGGGACACTAAACGCCCATAGTGTTTATAACAACGTCTCGTTCAATTTCCTTGAATGTATTAAGTTACTCAACGTTAGTTTTGTATTTTCGCTTTTCACCACCGATTTCAGACTTTATTTATTTTTTACTTTGTAGTGTTCTTTTTTTTTGTAGTAGGTTTTTTTTTACCTCTAACCTCTAACCAGATATCTGCGATAGCTTAAAAAAAATAAGTTTTGACTTTAGAGATTATCATGACGTTCGACGTTCTGCGTTGTATAATATGAAGGTGGGTTTAGACCAAAGGAACATAGAACTAGAGCATTCTTTTCTTGATATTCTTGACATTTTAGCAGGGAGAGACCAACGAACGAATGTTCCGTCCCGATTTACACAAAAGAATTTGTTAGAGTGGGGATAGAGGGTGCATTCGGTCGTTTGGTCTAAATCGACCTTCACAAAAGCTGAAGGGAGATTAAACAATAAAACAAAATAATTGATAAATGCTTGACATTGTATTTATTTGGAAACATTTACAAGAAACAATGTTTTTAACAATATTTAAAGTCCCATACTTAGTATGAGGTCGGCAATTGACTTTAACCTATTTTTTTGTTACCAATTAATTAAAAATGTACAATACTTAGCACCGTTAGTACTAAATTAGACTAGATTTTATAATTTCGTTACTTAATATTAATTTATGTACAATTTTACATAATTACAAAACTGGTTGAAAATGGACGCGGGTACTAAGATTACAAGGAACAAGGTTGTGTGGAATCCATTGCGCGCTTTGTACAGAAATTGTGGAAGAATTGTTATGAAGACGCAATGGAGTTCAAAACATAGTTTTGAATAGTGTGGAAGGTAGGTTTTGGTTGGGTTGCTGTTTTGTTGCAGAATAAATAAATAAATAGCATCTTGGCAAATAATCTAAAATGGGTATAAGCTTTTAAAATGTACACTCGGCTACAAGCAAACAAGCTAGCTAGCTATATCAAGCTTTATATATCAAGTTTAAGTTGATTTCGCATTGTTTAGGATTTCCGTACAATGAGAGTTCAGCTTATACTGGAAAGGTATAGCTTGATAATATAAGTTATAACAAGTATTACTGTATTAAAAGTCTGTGATATCAATTGACACACAAACATATTTTTTCCACCAAGTTTAATTTAAAATAAACCATCTTCCCCACTGCGGAGCACAGATTTTCAAAACGACGTATCTATACGTTTGCTCGCTGTATTAAAATAAAGTACAATATTATCTGCAGCCGTCGACGTGCGACGTCTGCACGGTGCACGGTTTTATGACGTCATTGGTGCACGCGTGGCTTGACCCAGACTCGGGGCGAAGTGTCGCAAAATGTCATGCTTGCATTAAAATGCAAATAATTTGTTGCATTTTAATGCCACTTGCAGGTGTTACAGTGTCAGGGTTGTTTTGAGTGTGTATTTTTAGTCTATAAAAGTATATATTTTAGTCATCGTCATTTGCCTAGCGTTTTCCTGACTATGTTGGTTGGGGTCAGCGTCAGTCTTACCGTATGCAGCTGAACACCAGTATTTTACATGGAGCGACTGCCTATCTGACCTCCACAACCCAGTTACTTGGTAATACGATACCCCTTGGTAAGACTGGAAAATGTCTTCTGACATATTTTCCTGTATTATTATTTTGTATTTAATGTGCTATCAGAATACAAAATATCGTCATTTACCGTTATTGTAAACAAATTGACAAATAAACATAACGACCAACTTAACAGCCACACAACCAAGAAATTACAATTTAAGTATTACACTTTGTCATCTCACACTGTACAAAATTAACAGATTATTGTTTAAAGCAAATATTACAATTACAACTTAATACTAACAATTTAGATACAAACACGAGCGTTAGCACAATTACACTTGATTATATTGAGCAGATGAAATTACACGTTCGGGTGAGACTACACTGGAAGCCATGATTATCGCTTCTGCTTTAGTCAAACTAAATTTGATTTTAGTTGAATGTAGAAACTATTTGACTTCTAGAAAAAATATACTTGTAGGTACTTACTTATATACAAAATTTGAATCCTAACTAATATGTTAAACGTGAAAGTGAGTTTCTTTGTTTTTTACGCTTTCACGCTAAAACGGCTGAACGGATTAAGATGAAATTTTGCACAAGGGCAAGCCATGGTCTGGAGAAGGACATAGACTACCTTTCATCCTAGATTGCAGACGAATTCGCGGGTAACAGCTAGTACGTTATAAATTAAAAAATACATTAGGTACCATTAGCGATCAGTCGATAAGAAATTACGACGTTTTTTTAGTTGGTAAAGTAGAAAATTACAATATTTCTACAACGTTGATTCCATAATTTCATATCTTTTCTACATTAATTGAAACTTTTTCAGTTTAAATTAAAATGAGCAGCATAGCTTTCAATGGAGTCCCACCTTTACACACCAACTCAATTACACAAAGTACATATTTGATTACAAAAATAATTTATTTGAACAGTACACTCACTAGTTTTGATTAAAGTGTTATTTTACACTGAGCAGACAGTAAACAACAGTAGATCAACAAGTAATCAGGTTCTAGAAGTGGCAATTATACTGTCTGTCTTAAAAACGATGAAGATGAGAAATGAGTTCTGAAGCAAAAGTTTTGTTAATTATAAATCGGGTTAGAAAATCTACCTAGTTCAAGCCTAAAGAGTTTTCAGATATCTTTGATACTAAGATACCCAAGTCTAGTTCACAACATAAAGTTATTGAAATAGACAAAGGTAAAACTAAGAAGAATGTACGAAGTGATGCCTTAGAAAAGACGATATCGTTCACCTTGCTTCGACACGTAATTGAAATAACACAAGACATTATACTTTCTTAACATAACATAACACCACGCCTTATTTCTCCGAAGGGTTAGGCAGACATAGTACCTACGCCCACATTTTAACTATTATGTTTAAGTCCCATATAATAGGGAGCGAGCCTATTGCCATCAACCGAGCACAAATCGAGTCCCCAGGCTGCTACTGAAGGGTAGCTTGCCGTCCGGTAAGGACCAAGCCCGGGACGACGGCGCGTTGTGTTCCACGTGCGCCTCAAAGAGATGTCAGCGAATGAAGGGGTCCGATGAGACCATTGCCTGCCGGGGTTGCGGGAAAATCCGAAAGGGATACCGTGGCCCCCTGGCATTGCACAGGCAACAGAAGGAACACGGGTGGGTTTTAGTCAGTAAGAGTCTGACACGCCCTCCTGCTCCACCCAGAGCGGGAGAAGTCATATGATGATTTCAAAAACACAAAAAAAAAAAAAAGGCTGCTACTGAAAAATTGCTGATAGAAAAACCTAATCCCTTTTTCCAACCCGGGAATGGATCCCAGGACCTCGTGCTCAGCAGTACCGCTTGGACCACTAAACCAACGAGACCGGTAGAAATAACACAAGACATAACTTTCCTTTGTCAATCAAAGTTAAACGTACCGAATTTCCTATCGAAAATTTGAACGCATTCAAACTACATGTCAACAGTGTACTAGAAACCAGTGTCGCCATTAAGACAACTCATTATCTTGTCAAGTGTGAGCTTCAAGCACATAATTCTGACAATGTCATACCAGTTGTGAGCAATTTACAACGACTTAACAGAGTTAAATAACTGTCGATGCGTTAACTGTGGATAAATGTTGTCGTCCGCCTTTACGACGCTTTGCGTGTGGCCGGTGTAGTGGGGCTGAGAAGATGGCGGGTGAAGAAGCGGAGCGGTTAGCGTGAGACTCAATTTTAAAGTCTTTATAGGTATAAGAAATAAGGTGTCCTCCATTGAAAATAGAGGCTTTTCTAACCAGGCGGGTGTTGTGTCTCATAAAGCGAATAACCCTGCTTGCGCGATGCAGGATGTTGTCTGACGTGAGAATGATGCAAGAAAAGCAATTTTAAAGAGAAAAAAATTTAAATGCGGGACATAGCTCACACTTCTTCACTTCACTGTGTCTTTGTAAATTTTACGAATTTAAAAACAACAGTATTAACGGAACTTATAAGCGGCAAAATTATTGTTACCTGTCACCATTATTTTCCATTCAGTTACAAATATAGTTAACTACAACAAAACCACTGTTTGACAATCCCATCATTATCATAATAATGACTCTACTCACTCTAAAATCGCTGTCTTACCAGCCCACACCACCTCACTTTCCAATTGATCGACAAAACTAACAAACTGTTCCAACTAGCCCTTTCTCAGAATCAATCATACTCCAGCTTGTTAACAAACGTTTGCTCTCAATATTCCTATTTGTAGTTTTCGTCCCAAACCGTCACAATACTTGTTACTTTTCGTCCCAAAGCGTCACTTTTATGTTACTTTTGGAGACGTCTGATTATTGGTTTTTAGATCGTCAAAAGCGTTAAAAGGTTTTACAAAGACTTGTTAAATATCAAAGCGGAGTACAAATATGTGTTTTTTTATTTAAGTTTCTGATTATTTTCGATTTGTTTAAAGTTCTTAAATCCTCAAGGGCCTTAGCACACCTCCGCCGTGAAACTATAGCAGCAAACATGACGCGAGTCAGTTGAATGGAACTACTGCCGTTTCGCTGCTGAGAACAGTGATAGCCCAGTGGTATCGGCCCTGGTTTACGAGTTGTAGGTCGTGGGTTTGAACCCAGGCTTTACTTTGTATAAATAATTTCATTACCACTGCTCTCAATACGGATAAGGAAAACATCGTGAGGAAACCAGCATGTCCTAGAACCAGAAATTCGAAAACACGTGACATCTAGCAACCCCCACTGGGCCCGCTTGGTGAAATATATCCCAGCAGGCCTGTAACCCAGCAGTGGGAATATTATAGGCTGATTATACAGCGGTTTTGCTGCTATGGTTTCGCGGCGGAGGTGTGCTACCCGCCCACATAGTATATGGACGACAGACAAAATAATTGCCAAAACTAGCGAAATTTATTTAATGTTCAGTATTTTTTTAAAGACATTCCTAGTCGACTACTGCTAATCAAAAAAAATTACACCACTTATAAGAATAGCTTGATTTTTGGTTCTTAAATTACACTACAAACAAATTCAAAAATCGTAGTTTTTTTTTAAATTTATGGATTTATAAAACTAAACGCTTAAAATAGTATGTTTATTAGTGGTGCTTTACTGTGATCAGTTAAGTTAAACTTTATCGGGGTACAAAATTACAAAATCAGAATTAGACTACTAGAAAATTCTCAATACTCCAGAATCCTTGAACTAAACAAAGGAAAAGGGACGAACACTGTACATACAGACCGTCATTACTTAACTATCTACTATTTACAATAAAACCGACCGACGGCATACCAAGCGTATCACATACAAACATACAATTAAAATTCATAAATCTTTTACAAAAATCTCGTTTTCATTAGACTATAAAGGAACACAGTCAATACCATGAGAATAATGAAATCGTACAGAAGCGAGACTATTTTATGTGCCAGAGATGCGACCTATTTAATACCTACTTCCCCCTTCACCACATGAAAAACCAATGTATTGCCTTTAAAATTGAACTATTTGTATTTTTTTTTGTTATGCTAGTTGAAATTCATTATAGTAACAATTCCAAAGAGGTGTGGTATTTAGATATTTTTACGAGTCACTAAACACAAATTTACACTCAATAAAACGATCAGTGACAACTTCACACTGTTGTCAAAAATACTATGATTTTTTTAAAACAATCTTGCACTTAAAGTATTTTTAGTTTTTCTCCGCACATGGAACGCAAGCGAGTGTGAGGCGCATCAAATTGTCGATCTCTCATCAAACGAGAACAAATTAGGCAATAACCTTGACCAATAGAAGTGTCGCTTCTACACAGATTCACCATCCTTACGTCAATACTTAGTCTATAGGCTATTTACACAAGATGGGTGCGACTACGCGGCGACTCTATATACAGCTCTCTTGCACCCGATGCGAGGTCGTGACGACTTCGGGCCGCAGTCGGTGCGCCGTCAGCGATGACGTCACGCCTGTCGCTGAGCTTGGGCTGCACGCGTTCACGCCTTTGTTCACGCGTCCTAAACTATGGTAAGACTGGAAGAGAAGGTGAATGTTAGAAACTTGGTTGGAGAGAAAAGGCAAAAAAAAAAAAGCAAAAGCTAAAGGTTAAAATGCTGTCAAGGAGTACTGGTATGTAGGCCACACGTTAGTGATAACAAAACCAGGATAAACTAACCAACTTACTAACTAACGATTCTTACTTTGTTCTGTACGTTACCTCAAGGTCAAAGAGTTAAGTCAACTGATCGACGTGTGGTCTACTAGATGATCTGCCTAGCCTTTCCCCAACTATGTTGGGGTCAGCTTCCAGTCTAATCGAATGCAGCTGAATACCAGTACTTTACATGGAGCGACTGTCTATCTGACCTCCACAACCCAGTAACTGGGTAATACGATACCCCTTGGTAAGACTAGTTATCAGACTTTCAGGCTTCTGACGACCCTTAAGGACTGTCAAAGATCCACGAATGACAGCCGGGACCAAAAGCTTTACGTGCTTCCCGAGGCACGGAGGAGTCTCGATATGTAAAGATGGTCACCCATCCACGGACCAACCCTGGCAAGTACAGGTTAACCTGATGTATCGACCCATGCGGCTGTTTTTACTTAGCTACGAGCTGCTCACGTGTGGTCTACTGTACAGAGAATTAGCAAGGATTATTCCAACATCGGTCTGAATCTGTGGAATACTACTTCCTGGGAGTTAATATTTTGAAAAACTACTCATCGATAATAGTCGATAAGTACAAGCATGTACTAAATTGTTTCCGATTAAAAGCTTTTATCAATAGCTCTTGAATATGTATTTACCTGTTTTGATTAATTTGGAAATATTACTCTATGGAAATAAGAAATGTGGCTTAATAGCGAACTAAGATAATGATTATTAAATGCAATAATAAATATCGTGACGCCAAATATTTAGTTTTTAGATTAAAAAAAAAGGTATTTGGAATCTTTCCAAATGCCTTTTTACACCTAAAACAGTTAAAACATCAAATTCAAGGTTATAATTGCAATTCATTATTAATATACTAGTTTGCTAATTAGTCACATTTCTTAATTCCATACAGTAATTTTGCTAAATTAATCAAAACGGCGAAATATTTAACATCTATTTGCGACGTTGCCCACTATCAGAATAAAGACTATACTAGCTCTTATGACTTCAAAATGAAAAGGTAAGCTTAATACTTTCTGCAGTAAACTAAGATTCTCGCTATCAAATTTTAATAAAGAGTTTCATATTGGTTAGCATTATTCATAAAGTTTTTAAGGATAATTATTCATAGCTTAAACCGTAGAAACACCCCACCATCAAGTACAAATTAAATCATACTCACACTAGTTAGAGGTATTCTATAATCTTTTTTCCTATAATCTGTGTAATAGGCGCCCCCGTCGGGTTCCGAGCGCACGTCCTCTCCGCTCAGCTTGGTGATCTTCCCCGAAGATGGCGGCCGCTGCAGGCTCATGTAGCCGTTCGATACTGGCCTTCGTTCTGAGTGGATAATAAAGTAGATTAAGTTTTGTTTGACATTATTTATGGAATTTTTAGTACTTTCAGATACGGAATGCTGGGCTGTGAAGATGATGGACGAAAAAAGATTTTGCAGATTTCATGTAGCGGAGATGAGAATGTTGAGGTAGATGTGTGGTGTGACAAGAATGGGTAAAATAAGGAATGAGTATATTAGAGGAAGTCTGAAAGTTGCGCCACTTACAGAAAAGTTGAAAGGGAATCGACTGTCTTGGTATGGGCATGTGATGAGGAGGGAAGAATCGCATGTGACTAAAAGAGTGATGAATATAAATGTCGAGGGATGGAGAGGGAGAGGAAGACCAAAGAAACGATGGATGGATTGTGTGAGGAGTGATATGAAAGCTCAAAAATTATATAGCTAGCAGAAGTGAAAAAGTAATTTTGTAGCTTTCTGTGTATACTATTCGCCACGAAGAGCCTATAGAATAGGCCTTAGACTGGAAACTGGAAGTAAGACAGTTCCATTTTGGGAAAATGTGGACAACTCCTAAATTACATGTTACCCAGTAGCTATTGGAAGTACGCTTCAAAACTACGTCATCTGATTAGTGTGACCTCACGATGCTGTAGAGCTATACTGACTAGAGATTCTGTTCTTGTTTAATTAGGGTAAGCGTTTAGCTTCTAATTTCAACAACTAAAAACAATTAAATAGCTCACCATACAAACTGGGTATGATATCCGGGTCTGCATCATCAACGTCCCTGGGGTCAGCTGTGTGTAGTAACGCCCCCCGCGCCGCACGCTCCCCTCTCTCACCGCGGTCCCGGGGTTCTGTGCTGCTCGCTCGAGACTCGGCTTCTTGCTTCACTGGGGTAGGACAGTGAGGAGCGCGTTCTACGTACATTGCTTCACTGTTGGAGAAAAAACAGATTAACTTAGAGAGAAGGAAATAAAATATATTGAACACGTTTTAAGTAAAATATATTTAAAAAAAAAATGTGTTCCGGTTGGAGTCCTATTAAATTATACATTCAAGGGAGTGTTTCTTGACTTTTGCTTTACCCTTCTTTCACACATCAATTTTATTTCAAATGTAATAAATTGATTTTACATTCTGTGATTACTTATGTAGTTGTAAAATTTTGTGAGCACCATGAATCTATCACATATTTAATTTATCTGTTGTTGCTTCATTTTTAATTCTTTTTACCTATTGTGGTATAGTAATTAAATCCTAGGTGCATCATTTTCACATATAATTATATAATATTTAATGTATATAAAATATTGTTAAACATTTAAAAAAAGTAACTGTGGAGTTTCTTGCCTATTCTTCTCCATGCGAAAACTACCTTTCGGAACGGGACGATTTTTTTTGTATTTTTTTCCTTCTATAATGCCTTATATGGGCCTATTTGTTTTTTTTTTTTTTTACTTTGACTTTTGTACCATCAACCGGGTACTAATCAGACTCAGAGAAATTCATAAAGTAAAAACCCATTAAAACTTTGTCTGACCTGGGGATTGAACCTAGTACCTCGTGCTCAATAGACCACCAGAGAGAGTTAATAACAATACCGTAGATGTATGGACTAATGACAACAGTAGGTATCTCAAAGGTAGCAGGTTTTATATTTTGGCAACTGCCAATATTAGCCAACTGCCATCTTCAAATTACAAACCAAGATACAGATAGTGCAATCCACGACGACGTGCCCCACTCCGCGATTATTGTACAGCGGAGCGGAGTGGGGCGCGTTGTCGTGGATTGCACTATCTATAATATTGTGTTAGGTAATAATTATTGTGTAGGTTTGTGGTCAATTATTATTGACCACAAACTCCTCAATAGTCTTCTCATTACCAAGAGGTAATGTATTTACATTGTATTTCAATTCTCAGTATCCCCATAACGATAGGGGATACTGAGAATTGGGAATTGGGATGATGAGACGATTCTAGGAATCTATCCTTTCAATTAGTTATTGGTATATACCTATCAAAGAATAAAAATACTAGTGAAAATACCAAGCCGAATGCATTCTGAATGCCTACAGAAAGGAATCCTAGAAATCTTGAAGAAAACGATGTCAGGCTTAAATAAAGTCCAATGCATGTCCGTAGGTATTTCCAAAAAAAATAATTTTGATCATTGTTTTTAACCAAAGTAATTTACATACTTTCAGTAAGGTTTTAGTAGGTATATAGTCTGCAGATAACATCACTGATACAGAGATCTGTGGCGCGTACTGCACTGAGTGTCACTTCTATACGGTATTATTATTCTATGCCCCTACAAATCTATTCCCCGGAACTTGTCTTGAATGCGTAAATAAATGGTCACCCATCTAATTATTGGCAGTGTCTAATTACCGGTAATTAGCTGCAATGCGCTATTGATTTGAATGGATATAGGGAGGTTAGGTATGGTTTTGAATTATGGGATATTGGTACAACCATAAAATCGCACATGTTTTGTATTGGACTTTTCACACAGTTTTTTTAATGCCTTGATATATATTCACTAGGGTAAGTATATTTCGTAGATTTGCCTTTAATTTAACTTATTGTCTTGGGCCATTCAAATTGTCTTTCAATATGTTCCCCAATTTATTAGAAACTGAATTATTTCTGTTGTCAAGATTTGAAAGACAGTTAAGTCTCAAACTCAAAGCATTTATTTCAATTAAACCATTTATTGACACTTTTGAACTGTCAAAGAGTCGGTCAGTTAGTCAGAAGGTTTAAGGTAGTTGCCCATTCCAAAACTTATCTCTATGGAGAAGAACGGGCAAGAAACTCCAAGGACACTATTAAATATAGAAATTACAAAATCCTGGGTACATTATTCTTGTAGCTTATATATGAAAAACAAATGTAAAAAAAAAAAATGAAATTTGAAATTAGGGCACTAAAGGAAACTGGATAATCGTCACTCCTTAACTAGGTTATTTTCTCGGATCTTAGAATGTAATAGAATACTCCTTATGATTTATGATACCAAATGAATTACATTATATAAATGTAGAAATTTAACATTGACACATGGGCGGTGTTATCGTTTAAAGCGATCTTTTAAAGACAAAAATTTGGAAGAATTTAAATGGAGAAAGAGAGAATTCTGCATACTCATAAAAAATATACTTTTCTATATATAAATATATACATAATAATAAACTTTAAACATTCTTGTTTACTCTTGTTACAAATAATTATAAATTATGAGGTTAAGTAGAGAGGAAGTGTTTTTTACTATATTTAGTAGTCTGTCTGCCTTTATATAGTATGGAAACCACATATAATATATGTAATAAATGAAACCACATACTTGTTACCGCCTTTTCTGACGATACACAAAAAATAGACGAAATCGGTCCAGTAATTAGGTCAAAAAGTAGAGTTCTAATTTTGATCATATTTGAACACTCTGTAGAATTGGATCACTAGGCCAATGATTCAATGAACTTGAATCCTTGAACATTGAAAAACGACTTCGAATTTTTGATTTCGTCGAAAATTGTCAAACTAGGTATCAAAGCGCCAGCACCGACAAAAATGCCGCGCGCGTGCATATTTGCCGCTCTTCCTGGGGTCAAGGTTTTTAACTATCTATACAGAGTGTTTACTTTTATAGAATTTATTTTGATATTTATTTTGCTTGAAAATTTCATTTTATTTACGGTTTTTTATTTAATATTTAATTAAGCTATACTTCTGTGGACTAGTATTACTTGTTATTTCAATTATTGCATATATGTGGTTTCCATACTGTATAAAACCTCTGCGCTCTGTTTCTATGCTTTATCAAATGTATAAATTTATTATAAGTGATAATAAGTAAAGTGGGCTATAATAACCAGAAATATAATGTTCCAGCGTGATTAACTTCAAAGTTTTACAATACACATTTCAGTTTTCTGACATGTTTTACACCAATTTTAGCCATGAACTCATGGCGTGTTGCGTGCCGTTAGTTTTCAAGCACTCACTAATAAAGTTCAAAAAAACTTCGTAAGTAGCTATTAGTGAAATTTTACGTCATATAAGTACGATAATCTTATTTTATAGGGATGGCAGACTCAGATAGTTCTGGTGGTACTGATGTTTCGAAAAATATGGTAGTCTCATGTGAACTCGTTTCGCGGGCGGCAAAATCCAATTTATGTATGTAAAAATGAGTTCAGGAAAAAGATGCTCGGCTTGGCTTATATTGTGCCAAGCTGACCCGAACATGGTACAGCAAGAGTAGATGCCGAACGGAGGTTGCAGATCGGCACCAGCCGAATATGTGTAGTAATTATTTCCGAAATTGATATAGCGACCAGAACAAGTGTGCAAGCATTCCTAAAAATGTCTGAAACAATTTAAACATGTTCATCAACTTTCAATCCTCCTTTTGATTTTGAAGTCCAACTGCATCCCAAGACAATCTAACATCATACAATCTATTATCTCCTATATACCTTTCGTTGGCGGATGCAACTATTACTAGCACTAGTTCAGAAGTCAAATTACAAGCCTGAACTAGACTGATTCAAAATCGAGAACTTGAAATCGATTTAACTTTGCTGGTCCTAGGAGACTGAATGAAGCCGGTGGATTAAAGCTTTGACTACATCAGAGTTACTGTTAGTGCTTATTCCAGTAACTGGTAAATAGAATATCTACACATCATCACAAAATAGTTTTCGTAAAAATGAGATAGTCGTCTTAAAACTACGTCTGAAACTGAGACAAAACAATATAAACACACTTTAAATACTAAAGAATTGTTTGTTTATTATATACCTTATAGACATTTTAAAAGATAAAAAACCTGTCCTTCTAAAGCTTGCATGCCGGGCGAAAGTAAAGTGACTAAATTACTGTCCAAATGTAATGAATTCTATTGAGCATACGATTTTGACAAAACTTTAGTAGGTTAGTCTGCGTCGATTAGGGTCATCTGTGAATACCATAGAAAAGGCCAATGAAGAAATTAGGCATTTTTAAAACCGACGCACCATGTTGTGTTAGTAAGGCTACCACAACTGCTGAAAAAAGAGAAATGGTAAGTACCGGCCACATTGGAACTCACCTCAAAGGCGCATGCTTAGCCGGCAAATGTCGATGTCTTGCCGCGTGCCGCTTGTACAACACAGCAAGCACGCCACACACTGCAGTAGCTAGTAATGCTGACATGGCTGCTATGGATGCTAGTACTGGAGACATGCCGAGGGCGCTGCCTTCACCTGGTGACAAAAATGAGTTACTTAATCAGGGTTTGGTATACGATAAGGGTAGAACATAACCCTTTCGTTCTCTGGCAACACAGATTCATTTGGATTTCAACACAAGTAAAAAGGTAAGAAATGCCGTTGGTTTTAAGTCCAAGCTGCATAAATAAGACAATAAGTCTTTATTTTTCAAAGATTGGTACATAAACTCTGTTGTGACTTCCAACAAAGCAAATAAAGAACCAACGTAAATCTCAAAATAAGTCTTATAAAAGGCTTCAAAAGCTGATGTGATTCATAAATCTTTCCATTGAATTTAAAAGTACTTTCAAAGAAGAATGTGCGGGTACCATTCGTTTTTAAAACAGTAGGTACGTACGGTATTAGTAACGAGTCGTAATTTACACTAGTTATAAACCTAAAAACCACAAGAGAATTCCAAAATACAAATTAAATTCTAAAATTTATAACAAGCTAACTTTTAATCATTTCAAACAAGGTGAAATGTGACAAATACTGGTGTTTTAAAAAGTTTATATAAAAACTAAGAGCACGCCATTTTAAATAGAAATGTGACTTTTACGACGCGATATGCTAATCCCTTGAGGTAGGCGCTAAAGCAACAATAAATTACTGTGAACAAATTTTTAAGGTTTTAATAATGCTTTAGATATTAAAAAACGTAATGTTTAAATATTTACACAATACAGCAAAGTCAAAGTCAAAGTCAAATAATTTATTTCATTTAGGCACAAAAAAGGCACTTATGAACGTCAACATTTACAGAAAAAAAAAATATAATAATTGATTCTAGTCGCCCATTCCAAAAGGTCGTTTTCGTATGGAGAAGAATGGGCAAGAAACTCCACCGTTACTCTTTTAAAATATTTTCACAATATTCTGTATACATTAATTATATAATTATATGTGAAGACGATGCACCTAGAATAAGATTACTATACCACGATAGGTAAAAAGAATGAAAAATGAAGGAATGACATAAATTAATTATGTGATAGATGCATGGTGCTCACATATTTACAAACATTGTAAAATTTTACGATATTCTTAACATTTTAACACGTACTACTAAATAATAAGTCAGTGTGTGAGTTCAAGTAATCACAGAATATAAAATTAATGTTTAAAAAAATAATATTATACAATTAAATTGGCAACCAGTTTGATTTTGTCTAGATTCTAAATTGTCCTATGGAGCAGGACCAGCATGTTTCCAAGCATTTTTATCTTGGATATAATCCTCTAATTTGTAATATGCTTGTTTACAAAGTGTACTTTTTATATGAGTTTTAAATTTTCTTTCATTTAATTCTAATATATCACAAGGTATTCTGTTGTAACATTTAACACAGTACCCCATAAAAGATGTATTTACTTTAGATAGTCTGAAAAATGGTTGATCTATTTTATCTTTATTTCTAGTATTAAAATTATGTCTATCACTTATTTTATTAAAAAGATGTAGATTTTTTCTCACATACATAATATTTTCATAAATGAATTGGCAAGGTACCGTCATAATATTAATCTTTTTAAATAGTTCCCTGAGATATTCGCGACGTCTTAGATTATAAATGGCTCTGACAGCTCTCTTTTGTAAAATAAAAATGGATTCAATGTCAGCAGCCCGACCCCATAGTAAAATGCCATACGACATAATACTGTGGAAATAACTAAAATAGACCAAACGCGCGGTTTCTACATCTGTTAACTGTCTTATCTTTCTAACAGCATAAGCGGCCGAGCTTAGCCGCCCCGCGAGAGATGTTATATGGGGTCCCCATTGTAATTTCTCGTCTAGCGTGATTCCTAGGAAAACTGTTTGATTAATAAATTCCAGTTTTTCTCCATTCAATATGATGTCACATTCGCTGCTTCTAACATTTGGTAATTTAAATCTAATGCATTTTGTTTTTTTATTATTTAGTACCAAATTATTTACCGTAAACCAATCTTGGACCTGAACAATACAGCTATTCACGTCGTCGAGATTTTGTGACCGTCGGTTTATTTTAAATATCAATGATGTGTCATCTGCAAATAACACCATCTTTGGTTGATTTTGAAATAATTGGGGTAAATCATTTATATAAGCTAAAAAGAGGAATGGACCCAATATCGAACCTTGAGGAACGCCCATTACCATTTCAGACCCTAATGAGTTTGTGCCGTTGACTTGAACTTTAGCCTTTCTATCTTTCAGGTATGATCTTAGTAAATCAAGAGCTGTATTCCTAATCCCATAGTGCTCCAGTTTCAGCAGAAGTGTCTCATGGTCTACGCAATCGAAAGCCTTCGAGAGGTCACAAAAAATTCCAATGGCATCTTGTGCTTCTTCCCAGGCGTTAAAAATGTTCTTTATTAGGGCGACACCGGCGTCAGTGGTACAACGCCCTTTGGTGAAACCGTACTGTTGATCATGAAAGATGGAATTTTTATTAAAGTGCCGTAACATTTGGTTGAGAATCAACTTTTCAAACACCTTACTGAGAACTGGCAGAATTGACACAGGCCTATAATTGTTGGGTTCCTTACTATCACCGGATTTGAACAAAGGAACTACTTTACTATGTTTCATGAGATCCGGAAAGACGCCTTGGTCTACACTAGTGTTAAATATGAAAGCTAAATAAGGCGCAATGGTTTCGATGACAGATCTACAGACTTTTACAGACATTCCCCACAGATCCTCTGTTGATTTAATTTTAAGATCTTTAAAAGCTTTTATAACAGCCTGGGGGTTTGTATGCTGAAACCTAAACTCCAAAGGGCATGCCTTTACATTATTTCTAAGTAAGGCAGCAGAAAGCGCGGGTGAGGAATTTAAAGCTTCAGTGGTTTTGTGGGGAATATTAACAAAAAAGTTTTCAAATTCCTGAGCTATTTCTACATCTGAGTTGATGGGACCATGAGCAGTCTCTAAATTAAATTCAGTATTACGTTGTTTTTTCCTACCGGTTTCATTATTTATTATTTGCCAGGTAGTTTTTATTTTATCATCTGCTGATTTTATTTTATTGCTAATATGAAGAGCTTTAGCTATTTTGCACACACTTTTAAAAGTTTTAGAATATTTTGCAACATACTGATGAAAGCTTGTATTATTCATGTGTTGCTTTAGGCCATAAAGTTCAAAAAGTTTTTCCCTACTTTTGCGAATACCTGGAGTCGCCCAATCACTAAATAAGAACTTTGTGTAAATTGTTTTGGTCTTTAGTGGAAAAGTGTCAGTAAATTGTTTGTTTAATAGTGAAAAGAACTCGGCGTAGAACTCATTTGGGTCACATATATTATTAAAACTCTGAATACATAATTTACTTGCCAAAGCATTATTTAATTTATCTAGATTTTTACATGTAATTGGCCTAAACCTTATTTGAATTTTTTGTTAAGGTAGGTAGGAGCAAAATGTAACTGTTTGTCCACTGTGATCAGATGGCAACTTATTTATAATTTGTTTATGTAAGTAATCACAGTTACAGAAAATATTATCTATACAAGTGGCAGAAGAAGCTGTCACTCGGGTTGGTTCAATAAAAACATTTGACAAGTCAAATGACCTGAAAAGACTTAATAGTCTGATAGTATTAGAGTTATTTTCTAATAGATTAATATTAAAATCACCACATATGATTATTGACTTACTACTAGCATTTAGTTTCTTTAGCACATCTTCCATTACAGAATCAAACATTGAAAGATTCTGGTAACTTGGAGGTCTGTATACACATACTATAACATGCTTATCAAGCTCAACACAGGACAATTCAATGGTGTGTTCAACAGACAGTCCGATTATGTCTTTTCGATCTTTCGATTTAATAGAATTTTTTACTAATATTAATGATCCTCCATGTATCAAACGTTTTCGGCTGAAATGGCTAACTACGCAATAATTTTCATAGTTAAAAAAAGCAATTTCGCTTGTTAGATTAACAATTTCTTCTGGCTTCCCGTCTATCCGGATCCAGCTGAATACCAGTACCAGACGGCCTATCTGACCTCCACAACCCAGTTACTGGGTAATACAATACCCCTTGGTAAGACTGGTTGTCAGAATTTCAGGCTTCTGCCAAGCGGTGCGTTACGGCTATCAAAAATATAAGCTCAAATATAGATTTAAAATTAATGGTACTTATCTAGAAATGCATTTATCACTGTTTTACAATAACCTAAGCAGGTTTATTTAGTGATTATTAGTAGATTTTACAACAAGTGCATAAAACGAACCATTTTTATCCGAGATAGTAATGTCGAGGATAAAATGGTTTTGTGGACGAGTTATAAACTCTGCTTATCACTTCGATTGCGAGGAAATAAAACAGTAGTATAACATAACATTTTTAACAATTTTAGCATTTTGAAGAAATTAATAAACGCACGAAAAAACAAGAGCTGTTTCCCATCGCTTTATTTTTTTTTAATCTTACGACATTGATATTAGGCTTGGGCTGCAGACTACAGCCTACTATTAAATTAATTTTGTAATAATAATTTTCTTAAATTAATTAAATAACCTATCGTACCTACTTGAATTTAAATTTTAATATATTTTATGTCTTAAAAAACACCGCCAAATAAATTAAAGTAAATATTATAAAATAACAAATTCTATCTATGAACTTCTTATTGTGTTTGGCTGTATGGCCCATTTTCTTTGCCTTAATATGGATACATTTATGAGTAGATACGTTAATGGCCTTGTGCACAAAATTCGATTTTGTGCAGCCTATAACCTGCACAAACAAGCACTTTCAGAGCATGAGAAGTGAAAATCTTATTTATCCTCTAAATATAAATATATCTATACTGAGAGATCTTTTGAAACCTAAGTAAACATTTTAACTTCAGTAAATAAAAATGTAATATTAATTAAAATAATAACAACAGATTTTCTGCCGAATCAAAGACAAACGATCCAAAAAAAAAACAGAATAACACAAGAAGAACTAAGTATCTGCTCATAACTCAACTCAAAGAAAAACTTGTAATGAAAACTATAAAAAGAAAAGTTCCATCCGTTGCTTTTTCAAGTTATAACTTTGGAAAAAATAGGCTACCTCTAGTACTTGTTACGGCTTTTGCGTTGTGCTAAATAAAATACGTCTTTAAGTTGTGAGTCATGCCAATCTTAGTCCCTCAAACTCTTACAATTTCCTAAATTCAGTCCACTAGTTTGTACTTTAGAGAGAAATATTTTGATATTAGTCGTTTTTAATCACACATTAAATAATATGACTTTCTTTAACTCCCTATAAGTCCTTCTCTCTTTAAGAGGGAGTGGGCTGTAATCTACACGCGTGTCCAGTGCGGGTTGCTAGATTTCACATGACTTCGATTTTTTTGCTTCAAAGACATGCTGGTTTCCTCACAATGTTTTTCCTTCACCGTTTTGAGAGCAGTGGTGATAAAATAATTTTTATAATGATAGAGCTAAAATGCTGTGAGACATAAAATATTACATTACAATTATCAAATTATGTCCCTCAACGTAAGAATACTACTAAATTCAGGTGCTTACTCACACTGTGCACTAAACTTAGCCCAGTCTAATGTTCACCTTAATAACAGCAAACAGAAAAGCAGTTATAAGTGAACCTAGTTTAAACTAGTCTCAACCAAATTACGTGCTTTATTGACCCGTGTAACGCAACCAGTACTTATTAAAATTTGCGGTCGTTTCTGCCTCTGGCAAAACCAAAATGGTTATGAACAACAGTGGTCGGTATATAAAGCTGTGTGTAAGTCTGTAGTACGCTTTTAAAAACTAGGCTTGTGGTTTTTGAACGCATATTTTTTTTACTGGTAACTTTTTTAAATTTTCTAACTAAATTGATGGAAGCGTAAATTCTGTGAAGTGCATTTTCACGAGCGGCATAAAAACTCTGACACCAGGTTAGTCACTAAACAAACGAAAAAGAAAGAAGTGTGCTTTTTGTTTGCTAATAACAACACATTAATTTGTTAGTTCGTTTGCCAAGCACGGTGATTAAAGAAAATTCCTTCCTGACCATTCTATTCAGGAGCGCCATTTTACAAAATAAGATAAAACATTTAAATATTTTTCTTTCTTTCTTTATTTTCTATCTAATTGAAGACATAAAGTAGTAGACAATAAAAATGGTAGCACTTTGTACGTCAATCGCGTTGTCAAAATGCATTGTAACCTGCACTCCAATAAAATCTGTCCTTGTCCCCACAACTTCACTAACAACTTAGCTCCATTTCTCAGAATAAACAACCAAGCCGTTTATTAACTCATTTCGCTATCGGAACTTTTGAAATAAAACCGGCTCATGTTAGCGTGACCAAGTTATTAGAGCACATTTAGCTTTGCGGATATCTAGGAATTAAACGTAGCCATGGTTATATTATGGTACTTACCGGTCTATTGGCAGCAAAGAAATTGCATTGGCGTTACGTTCATGTTTGAGTTAATTGAAGTATGGTTAAAGTTGAATTTAAATTGTGAATACAACGTTTTTCTGTTTATTGCTTGCAGGATCTATGTTCTTATAATAATGTCTAAAGAGCAAATGCGAAGGAATGTTGAGATGATGAGAAGTTAGTCAAATGGTTTAGTGATCGAAATATAATTAAGTTTTGTTAGATAACTAAAGTATACTATAGGCTGGTAGTTATCCTTTTATCTCAGTCCTTGACTCGTAAGTCAAGCCGCCTACGAAATTTCCATGGAATAAAGAATTTGTTTTTTTTTTCAATTTCTCGCATTCCTTGGAAAAACTAGACCGAACCTAATACAACTATTCAAATTCCACTGAATTCTCTTAATGGAATTTTCCAATAGTGTTTGCAAGTAATAAGAACCGTGAAATCGGTACAAAGAAATACATTATAATGGTTGAAGAGTTCGAATTGGATCGCAAATAAGTAAACAATTTCAGACTTCTGGGTTCAAGCACGATACAGCGACGGAACCACAGAAAATCCATTTGACAAAAGACTCGGGAAACTATTATCTTAAGCTCGAGAAATCGTGCCTTTACTCACCTACTATATTTTTATGGCTTTGAAACCGATTGACTGGAGGAAGAACACATGAAAAGAAGACGTAAGTTTATGTCTATGTTTTATGATGACTTTTCAAAATAATAAGTAATAATCACAGAGCCTGCCAAAAAGACTTGTGTTAGCTACATTTACGTGCTATTTGATTGTATTAATCAAACAAATTCTGAGTTTATTTTTCTTTTAAATGTTACAATAATTGATATGATTGCTTGAACGCGGTATCCGAATGAATCGCTATTCATGACCCATTCCTATATGTTGGTCTTTTGAGTAAAATATAAACCAGAGACGAAATTTTGGTGTAAGTTAGCTGTATTTTCGAGATACCGACTGCATTACTTAGTAGATAGTGCACGGTTGCAACGTACAACTATCCTACAATGTAGGTAAGTTTCCAAGAAAGTAAACCTTCTGTATTGATCTATTTACTAAGTTGAACTTTATGTGGGCGTCGTTCCGGAGCGTGAGAACTGCTTATTTTGGGGAAGCACTTAATGGCGATACCAACAGATTCTAAACGAAGAAATAGCAAGTCGAATGGGATTGTGTTCCAGGATTGGATGGAAAGAGTTTAATGTTTATGTTTGCGTTTAAAATCTATGAAGTTGTGCATGGTGCATGTGGGTCGTATAAAGTTTACTGTCACCAGTTTGTTTGGTTTACGTGATAATATGTCAATGTTGCATCTGGAGTTACGAGTTGTAATGTATGTGGAACAAAGTGGTAAACCCAATAATTCTTCGAATATTTCGTCCAGGCATGTTTGATCTGACCATAATTATCAAATAAGGAACTTCAAATCTATTCAAGCGTACACCTAAACATGGTAACTGGTATTATTCGTTATTCGCAGTATTGTTGACCAACACAGGGACCAACACGTAAAATTTGTCAGCAAATACGCCAGATAACTTTAGGGCTTCTAGAAACTCGGGTTTTTCAAAATAAATATTACATAACCACCTTGAAGCTGTACACACGTTTCTCCTTATTATAAAAAGTCTATAGAAATCCCTCTTTTCCACATCTGCAGTACAACTAATGAAAATCCCAGAGCCTGGCTTTGTCGTTCATCAAAAACCCTTAGTAATATCAAAGAATTTTGCAACTCACCAGTAAATTTAGCCTGTCCTTTCAGCGTGACAGTTTCTATTGTGGACACGTCACTCCTTCCCTTCGCGTTGACAGCATACAGGTCGATTCGGTAGCTGACTCCGGGAGGAAGACCTCGGATCTCGAAGTAAGGAGGGGTTCGGTTCGTGGAGACGTTATAGCGGACCTGGAGAGAATGGTAACGTTACTAATAAACTTAAATATAGAAGATAATCAGGATTAAACTGTGAAGTTTTTGACCTTTGAAAATAAGGTAACTATTCATCTAATAGAAAACAGTTTCGCGTTCAATTAAAGTACCTTTACCTGCCTTATTAAAAAATGGTTTTCGTTTACTTTTTGTAAGTATCTTAATCTCATGCACTTAAATATTGACCTTTGACATATTACCTGTCGGCTCAGACTATCGAACCTATTGGACATTTATATAAATAGGATAGAAAAAAATGTTTTTTTTTTATCAGTGAGATGTAAGAATACTAGCAAAAGAAATAACTTTTGCACCTACAAGGAGAACAATAATTTGGTAATATCAATCAGCGCCTTGAGAAAATTAGAACAACCATACTCACGAATTTAGGATAAGTCAAACTAAAACCTCGAAAAATGTATGCTTAAGCCGAAGTTGTTCCTGGTGTAACTTAACTTACGCGTTATTATTAAGGGGGAAACAGTCTAATATATAGATCAGACTTACAATGAGTGAAGGCAGTTCCAGGAGTTCCATGAGGAAGGTCTGTGGCAGTCCACCATCGAAGTTTTCAACGCACTCCACATTCAGCGAGTCGATGCTCTGGTTGGCTACCGAGCAGTTCTGCAGGTGGAATGGACGACCTGTGAGAAGAAAATTATGTTTAAAAACATAAATATAAAATAAATAATGAAAGGAAATATTTTTCCCATGACTGTCGCTTCAAACAGACGCTGCCTATTCAAATAGTTAATGAGTGCCCGTCTATTTAGCTCAAATTGGTTTGTTTTTGTAGTGTTGCAGATTTATGTCACTTGACACTTTGTATTGTTGTCCTTTGTATCTTATTTTCATATGTGAAGGTCATGCATACCTGTTATTTGCATGATTACTGAAATTTTTATTTTAGATGCTATTTAATTTGAATTGTGTGACTGCTGTTAGTGTGCTATAAACATACAAATACTTAATAAATCTGGGGTTGTGAGTGAAAGTGTAAGCGAGAGAAAGAGAGAGTAGGAAAATGACGGTGTGCACGTTTCAGTTTAAACACGTTTGGATATTGTAAAATGTTTGAAAATTTTATAATCAGGTTTAATAAAAGTGACAGGCGACAAACATTTTACAAAACACGACTTACGACGTGTTTTGTAAGTTTTAATGATACTTCGTTTTCTGCTTTGCTTGTCGTGAAAATGTAACAAAAATTTTAACTTTTTGACAAATAAGTCGTATCGTCATTTCAATTTAATATAGCCCTGTTGTTACCCATCCTGGCGGATACTTTAAAGTTTACCCAGTTTTGTTTTTATTTATGTAGGAACATAAATAATAACAAAATTGAGTAAACTTTATCTAAAAATAATACGTAAGGTAGACGTCAAGTTAATAGAATACCCAAATAAACTTCAACTTCAAAATACCTACCCGTTTTAATCTTGACCAGCGATGGTAATCATAATAGAAAATTAGTTTGTAAAGTACCTAAATCAATAGCTGAGTTTATAGAACTAAAATGAGTGATTATTTTAAGGCTTAGACCATAATCAGTCTAATACTTCATGAAATAACTGTACAGCAATGAAAATCTTGACCACACTTAAATCTTGATTATACGATGCGAATGGCAACGCCAACAATAATGCGTCGAACACGAAAGTATAAAAGTGATAAAATAACGTTAGTTCAGGATATAGTGACTCGGGATTAAGTACTTTCTGGATTTATTTAAGCTCCATTTACACGATGCAACTTTCTTGCCTGTGCCATAGAATAAAATTGAAGCTAAAACGGACTTGCATCGTCTTCTCGCAACTTATTGCATGCCACTGTTTATCAAGCTTTATTCGGGATTACGTATTTTCGGCAAACAAATCATAAGAGTCGATAAAAACAGCTAGGTAGATCAATGAGCAACTAGACCTAACGAGTTTAAACTTAATTTCAGACCTTTCCTTCCATAATTATGATGTTATTAATACACACTACATACAAGCTATGTTAGTTAAAAAATAATTCACATTGAACCATCGAAGAAGTTCATATCTATACACCGTAAGTAATATTTCTGCTTGCAGCGCTCGGCCGCTATGGAACCGGGGTGGTATTCGTAACAGATGTGGGCATCATGTTCACGGGATTTTGTTTTCAGCCTGCTTAGATATGAAGTTCTTAGATAGTACATGTACTCAATGCATAATGGCGCAACACGGCTTATCACTAATGACCTTCAGAATGCCGTTGTCAATGCTCCCACTTACTCTGCGCATCATAGACACAATCCTTTTTCTTAAGATGGTATTGAAGCTTTGTGCTTCGGAAAACATTCCTGATGCACTGCAGTATCGTGGAAGCCCTAACATTCTGAAGGCATTATTATATTGAACTCTGAGAGCGTTGTATGCCCTTTGCGGACCAAAGCAATCGTAGTTTTGGTATGGACAAAGCTTTTAAAGTTAAATAACTTACCTGCAGCTACCAACTGGAACAAGCAGGGTACTTTCTGCTGACCCACAGCATTCTCTCCATAGCAGGCTAAGGTTCCATACTCCATGTCAGTAGTTGGAGTGTAGTTGAGGGTCGAGGTGTGCCCGTGACTGCTGTATAACCTAAACAAAAAAGAAATGGTTTCAAATAGTGTAGGATAACTTGGAGCTAAGTAATTCGGCTGTAAGGACCAATAATAAACTATTTTATGAATAGAGATGTTGACTAAAAATTGATTTTATGTCCGTCAGGTAAATAGAATAATAAAAAATATTGGACACCTTTTTTTTTTCTTTTTTTCGTAATTAAATGATTACGGCAATACATTGAGTTAACATTAATGAGCCATGACGTCACTCCCCGGTAGATTTTATACTGACTTGTGACGTAGCACTCACACCCTCACTCTCCAACTTTAATGCGTTTTATCTAAACCATTTTTACTATCTATACTTCTATACTATAATAATAATAATATTATAAAGAGGAAAGATTTGATTGTTTGTTTGTATTGAATACGCTCCGAAACTACTGGACCGATTTGTTTTTTTTTTTTACCATTAGAAAGCTTAGTTTTCAGGGAATAACATAGGCTACTTTTTATCCCGGGAAAAATAACATGTCCCGCGGGAAAGACCACGGGAGCGAAGCCGCGGGCGAAGTGCTAGTTAATAAGATAAAGCAAAAAATACGCGTGTGATGTGCGTGTGCTACGTGTCGTGTGAGAAAGCTTAGTTTTCAGGGAGTAACATAGGCTACTTTTTATCCCGGGAAAAATAACATGTCCCGCGGGAAAGACCACGGGAGCGAAGCCGCGGGCAAAGTGCTAGTTAATAATATAAAGCAAAAAAATACGTGTGTGATGTGCGTGTGCTACGTGTCGTGTGAGAAAGCTTAGTTTTCAAGGAGTAACATTGGCTACTTTTTATCCCGGGAAAAATAACATGTCCCGCGGGAAAGACCACGGGAGCGAAGCCGCGGGCGAAGTGCTAGTTAATAAGGTAAAGCAAAAAATACGTGTGTGATGTGCGTGTGCTGCGTGTCGAGTGTGTAATGAGCGGGTAAGCAAGATTGTGATATGTTGCCTTATGTAGGCATGCTTTTAATTTAATAGTAAAAATAAACTTCTCTCAAAGAAAAGAGTCCTATGGCTCCTATGGTCTCAAATTAGAAAACTGCTCAGCCCAGTTCCAAAAGTAATGCATTCAAATTCAGCTGGATAAACCACTTTATTTTATTTGAAGTAAATTCTGATTTAATGTATTCCACAATAAACTCTAGTTACAACATGTTATTAAAGTCTAAAATTTGTGCTACATCACATATCTAACTACTGTTCATTGTTTACGGCTTTCGAAGCAATATCTAGGGCAACTTTGTGTACTTTCAATGGGATATTAAATATGGCAGATGAAAGGGCGAAGATCGGAAACAATGGCAGTTTGAAGTTTAATGTCAAACAAAGCTGTACCTACAATAATTTATGGATAGGATACCCTTTGCTGCTCTACTTTAGTTTAAAATGAGGTAACGGTGTGAACTATTTGCAAAAGTCTGTAACGAGACTGACTCATAGGATACGTTAGCCATACTCAAGTATTGTGAAGGCACTTTGCATCCCAAATGTGAAAACAAGAGCCTGCCTACATTAGTCTCTATGAAAATACGAGTCTCCTGCCTGTTTTAACTAACACCAGCGCACAATGCCGAGATTTGAACATCCAACGATGTGCTTTTATTTAGGTATTAGCGCCTGCCCGCGTCTTCGCCCGCTTTGGCCCCAATTATTTTTATTAAATAAAAGTAATTTACTCCTAATAATATGAGTTATCTGCCAGTGAAGTCCAGTCAAAATTGGTCCAGCCGTTTCGGAGATTAGCCGGAACAAACAGACAGATAGACAACAATTTAAAAAGTCTTTTTTTTGTATATTGTAAGGTACCGTATACACTTTCATATTATGTATGACAAACAGATACTTCAATTTTATTTATTTGTCTGTGTGTCGGCATTTACAACGCTACATGAAAACTACGCATCAAAGACCTGACGTCACACAAATACTGCATCGCGCAAGCAGTGTTTATTGCGCGATCAACAGATATAATAGAACTTCTTTACATCAATCGTCGAGCAGTTAGCACCAGACACGACACCTGTCTGGTAGGAGGATCCTCCCTTTTCTATGGGAGATTAGTGAACTATACCCCTGTTCCTCAATACTTCGACATATATATGTATGTACAGATGACATTTCACAAGCCATGATTGTGCTCGATGGGATTTCACATCGGCAATAATGATGAACTTCCATACAAACTTGCATCCCCTTTTCAACCCATTTTAGGGGCTTAATATCCGGAAATCCTTCCTTATTACAATGTTAAAATTCAAAATTCAAAAGTCATTTATTCAAACTAGGCTGAGAATCAGCACTTTTCGAACGTCAAAATTACATAAGACAGTCCCCCAAAACGCCCACTCTTCACCACTTCCTAGTGCTTCCTAGTGCTAGTTAAGCTATGAGGGAGACCTTTGCCCATCAGTGGGACAATACACGTTAAAAACAAGTACCTACTTTTACACTGCGGTTTAGGCTGTCCGTTTTTCGTCAGTAACTGAATGAGCTTAAGATTTTTATTAAGTCGATTAAATTTTGGTGTCGCCTAGTATAATGGTATACGATAGCAGTGACTGGACCCAGTGACTCGGAATTTCAGACCCAGTCAGTGGGTTCATGTAGACGAGATCGGCGGTAAGTCAGGCGGGGGAAGCTACTGGGCCCGAAAATAGACGGGTATGTTAGTCAACTGGACTGACTTGAGGGCACAAACTCAGCACTGGACTGGGTTGAAACTAGTGTCTACACGAGCCCAGTTGCAAGTCAGCTCTGGACTTACTTACTGTACTATCACGTTACTGGTCTCGCATACTTAGCCTTTAGGGAAAAAGGGCATCCAAGTCTCAAATAAATAGGTTACTTCTAGGGTAGCGTGTTTTATTATAATCGTTTACCGTCAAGTAAGATATCGCGAGATTTTAGATAAAAAAGTGATATTTTAAACTTACTTGGGTGGCAGTTCCGTTTGTTCTCCAGAGTTGTTGAAGGTCCAATGGAAGGAGACCAGTGCTGGGTTGGCGTCCACAGAACAGTGTAGAGAGACTGTCTCTTGTTTTAGCGCTCCGAAGAGTTCTCCGTCTCTTCTCTCAGCACAGACTGGAGCATCTAGGAAATTAAACATATATTTTAGAAGCATGTGGCTTAGTACAGATTTTAGTTTTTCTTTTCCTTCACAAATCCTAGGAACTACGTCTTGAACGTTGATTTAGAAAATTGGTGGTATTTTATAAATTTTAGAAAAACGCTGTCATTTCTGCATCAACATAAGATGAAACCACAAAGTGTTCAAAGTATTCAATCCGTTTTGATACAAGAATAGAATAGAAAACCTTTATTCGACACAGACACAACTCAACAGCAACAAACACATTAAAAAAAACACGTATGTAACTTATTAATTTTATAATTTCAATACACAGGGTCTAATTATTAGCTAGCGAAACTTCACGTGTTGGGTATCGACATCGAAAACAAATGCAACAAAAAAAAAACAAAAAAAAAATGATAAAAGAAGAATATTCATTCAGCGAGCGGTGATCGACCAGTCGCGCGCGGTTCGCGGTGCTTTTGTAATTCTTAGATTGTTTTTAATAATTTCGAATTTCCAAAAACCAAACACAACAGTCATTTAGTAGCTTTAATTAACATGAAACAAAGTCATTCAAGTTTTTGAACGAAGTTCCAATGATTAAATACATACATTTTCTATTTCATTCGTTTTCCATATCGATATCCAACACGTGAGTAAAGTTTTGCTAGCTAATAATTTTATTTAACCCTGTATAACCGAAGAGAACATTCACCCTCTAAAATTACTCGACTCATAAATACCCATAAACAATAACAAAACTTCAGACAAAGTATGACGTACAATATTACGTCGCGTCGTCTAACAAGACTGGAGAAACTTGGCGATCGTTATAAAACTGCAGCTCTGAACACTTGGGCACTTTTAATGATAAAGTCCAACCTGTGACGTAATTGAACTAGTTTAACTGAGCTTGATAGTGGTGAGTTTTAGGTACCTAAGGCTTGTGAGGCTAAAATAATGTGGTTTTTGGTTATGGTGTCCGAATTTGAAACTTGGGACTGGTAATTAAAATGTTTTGTCCGTGTTTTGTCTTTATACTTAATTCTAGCTTTTTATCTAATGTCTGGTGCCTGTATCAATGAAATTATTATAGTAAAGTGACCATTAGATTTGCTCACAGAATGTATATTGCCATCGTAGATCTAATTCAATTAGAAATAATTCAATCTCAATATGCACGCAGCTGTTAACTGTAAGGTTTGTAACCTGTATTTATGTCTACAAAATACATGTACGTTTTCAATTTTCCACAAACTTAGCATTATAAACATAAAACTTCACAGAACCTAGACCCAACTTCCTCTAAACTAAAACATTTTAATAACATTCCTTTCATCCAATTTTCGACAGACAACTTTTACGCATCTGATATTAAATGCGCTCCTGTTTATAAAAGGACAATTTTAGGGTCCACCGTGCAACCCCTCATCCATTTTGCAAGTAAATTGCATTTTCTCAGGTTTTTATATCACTTCCGTGGTTGACGGAAACAGGGAGGGTTTACGGTCCTCGAGGGAATTTTAACCTCTTTGTCTGCTCCCAACAAAATTTTAATATAATTTTCTACAATTTAAGTGATAATATTTTGCGGGTCTTTTAGTTTTGGTGTTCTCTCTTAATTGTTGGGTTTTGGTGTGGAAAATAGTTGCTGTTGTGTTAGTTGAGATTTTATTTCGAGTCTGCAACTGACGGTTTTCAGAAACAACGGTTAGGATTTTTGCGCTGTGTTCACAGTTGGAAATTGTGTGTTTCTTTGCTTGGCTTGGTAACTGCTGTGGTGGTATATTTACTTGCTTGGAGATGCTGTATTCTTAATCAACGTTCTTACTCATACAAAAACAAACTACACTCGAGAGCAATGAATCCGGGTCACTTAAAGAATGTTAAAAATCTCGGAAACTAAAAATGATAGGTTAATGCAATAAATTGTATTTAATAGACAATGTAATACTCCTTAAATGAAAGTAAAAAAATATGAGTCACCATACATTTTATTAACACAAAATTACATAAAGAAAAAAACTGCTGATCTCTCCTTAAAACAAAAATAGGAAACATGAAATTTTTGAACTTTATTACGATTTTCTTGAATTTTAATACTTCGTATTGCCTCCTCGTGCTTCCATTACTGCGTTTACGCGGTTTGGCATGCTGTACACCAAGTTCCATAAACGATTTTGGGGAATATTCTCCCATTCCTCTGTGAGAGCAATTTTGAGCTCACGAAGCGTGATTGGGGGAGGGTTTCGTTGTTTTACGCATCTGCCTAGCTCGTCCCAAGCATGCTCGATCGGGTTGATATCCGGGCTGCGCGCTGGCCACTCCATACGAGTAATCATTTCATTCACAATCCTACCTGTATGAGGTCGGGCATTGTCATGCATAAATATAGCATCCTCACCTAAATTGACCATAAATGGACCAACGTGATCATTGAGGATTTCTTCCACATATCTTTCGCTAGTTAAAGAGCCGTTTTCTATGATCACCAGCTCTGTGCGACTTTCAGAAGAAATTCCGGCCCACACAAGTACAGACCCACCACCGTAGGCTACTTTTTCTTCGATGCATGCTTGCTTGAATCTTTCCCCTGGTCTTCGATACACTCTGTGTCTTCCATCGTGCTTGTAGAGCATAAATTTTGATTCGTCGGAGAACATAACTTTTGACCAATCTTCAATACTCCAATTTACGTGGCTCTGGGCATATCTTAGTCTTGAAATACGATGCCCACGCTCCAGTTTAGGGCCGTTTGCAGGTCTAAGGGGTTTTAAGTTAGATTCAGCAAGCCGACGTCTTACTGTCCATGCACTTGGGTTACTTCCTCCGAGGCGTCGAAACTGATTTGTGAGTTCAGTTCCTGTAAGAAAGCGATTTCGAAGCATGGTGTTCACCAAGTATCGGTCTTCTCGTGCTGTGGTACACCTGGTTCTGCCCGTTCCTGGTCTGCGTAGGTTAGAACCAGTTTCTTCGTAACGTCGGAGAACTCTTTGTACTGTTGACAGCGACACACCGACAGTCCTGGCTGTATCGCGCTGACTCCGGCCGGTTTCCAGCATTGTAAGTATTCTGGTGCATTCTTCAGGCGTAAGCGACATAATTTCAGCTTGAATAATGAATATAGAGCACTATCAACATGGTTTATGTACCCACATAAATGACAGATTACAAACAAAAGCAAAACCAAATGCTGTAATTTCGTAGTTCCATCTTCGAAAGTGGCCCTTTTTCAAATTTGATTTTTTTATGATATAACTTTACAATAACTAAGAAGTTTTAATACCTTCATTTAAGGAGTATTACATTGTCTATTAAATACAATTTATTGCATTAACCTAGCATTTTTAGTTTCCGAGATTTTTAGGATTCTTTAAGTGACCCGGATTCATTGCTCTCGGGTGTATATTGTAATTAATATCGAATGGATGGAAAACGACAAAATTAACTTGCATATCAGGTAAGTTCAAACATTTCAAATACCAAAACTAAACTGAGCGTGCAGAAACCGTTCAAAACCCCAAACCAAATATTCAAACGTAGATTGTTCTAGTCACATTGTACTCTAAACTTCCATTTACATTGTTTGAACGGGCTAACAAAACACTTACCTATTACTTCGTTACCAATTCTCGGGCTATTATTCCACCAAACGTCCGCGTAACATCTTTCCTAAAAGCATTATTCAAAACGCATTACCCAATCTAGGTCCCAAAGCAATCTAACGGACTCTAAAATTTTGTTAACCTCAAACGAATGTTGAGTGTACTGAGGAATTAGGGTTGATATTTACACAAAGAGGAATAGAGAAAAAGATTTTTGAAATATGCGGAATAAAGACAGGATAATGATGAAAAACAGACTTTCTAGTATAACAAGGTTCGTCTATAAAGCTCGGTGGATATGGAACAGCCGATTTTTATACAGACGGAAAATTTCTTAACATTTATGGAATTATTCTAGAGATCCAGCGGTCTCTAGAATCATGTACTGTACTGAATGAATCTATAGTACCTAAAAGTTTTCCTAACAATGTCCTCACCATGTCTTAAAGCTGTCTATATCTGACTTTGTCACTTGACCCTTTTCGTTTTACTATTTAAAGGGTCATGCAGCAGTGACCAGATTTTATAATACTGTTGAGGTGTCTTTCCCTTTTACCCGACTAAGGTAACGCCATTTTATGTTGTGTTTTGTTTCAACTACGTCCTTATTTTTCTTGCAGAAATGTTTTTTGGTTCTGCGGATCAAAAGACTAACTTGATTGAATCGGAAGCGTACAATTTCTAGGCTTGACGTTAGTCCACATTCTGTCATAGTCAATGGACGAAGTATTGGTCGAATGGTCGTGCTTTTGCACTGACAAGAACATTATTTAAACAACGTGTGTTAAAGGAGGTAAGTAGGTAAATATGTACGACCAATATTATTAATATGTACTACGATTCAGCAGCCCTACGATTATAAAGAATCCCTGGAGACACTCGCTTCCTACACTAAATGCTAGTCGCCGAGATAGGAGTCAAAGTGTTTGGTTGCACAAATCGAGGAGATACCTAAGTACTCGTATACAATATTTAGTGCTTAGTAGTTTCTGCACGGTATCTCTTTACTGCAGGCATTGCATGTGAATACATCAGTTTTGGTCGTTAAAGCAAACTTACTCTAAAAGAAATATGAATCCCTGCAAAAGTCATACAATATACCATTTATCAGAGCTCAAGTTATGCCAAACTTCTGCATTGACGTCGCAGTATTAATATAATTGCCTTTTAAACATTAAGGCCGGCTTAGTAAATACAATAAGCATCTAGCGCTAAATATATTTAAAATATTATTCTGTCTATCAACACGAATGCACCCGGAGAGATGGGCAAAGATCGTCACTCACTGGACGTCTGAAGAAGGACATCGCCGTCGAGGTAGACCGCGGCGAAGGTGGTTTGACGATGTAATCATGTTTGCGGGGCCAACATGGCCAGAAATTGCACAAAACAGAGAGATTTGGAAGGAAAAGAAGGAAGTCTTTGCCCAGCAGTGGGACACAATAAAAGCGAAGTACAAAAAAACTGTATGTCATCTTCAAACGATTTATAGAATCAGAAGATGTTTTAAAATTCGTTTACTCACATCTAACCAGCAAAGTGACAGGGTTGCTGGTCCCCTTTCCTTCACTGTTGGCGGCCATGCAGGTGTAGTCCCCTGCTGCAGCCCTCGTCACGCTCTGCAGCACCAGGCTCTGGGCGCTCAGGATGACGCCTGCCCCCTCGTTGTGGTAGATTTCAGAGTTCTGGGTGAAAAGATAAAATAAAGATTAATGAGTGTTCCTGGGAGACATAATATTATTGGAAAAAATCTTGAAGAATCTACTGATTCCTTTGTATTATAGTACCGAATTAAGTTTTTAATATCATATGTAATAAGCGTCCAACAACTTATGGTGCTTTATCTCGTGTTTGCTGTTGAAACAAGCTAGGTAATCTAGTAGGTAGGATTGTGTAAAAATTTGATAAAATGAAATGTCAAACTTTTTCTATCATAAATTGGACTTCATTGGATGTATGGTCAGATTTCAGGCCATATGTTGCACTCAAGCATTCCCATAACAAATAACATTAGAATTTAAAAAAAAATGTTTATTAAAACATGGGTGTACTATACCCATATACTACTGTACCCCTCTGCCCAACCCATCGGGGAATACAGGCGTAATGTTTTACATATAGGTAATAATACTTTAGTAACAACAAAACGGACTACAGGGCATAATATACAGAATCGTGAACTTGTGGTTCAATGCACTATTATTATAAATTAAATGTCTTATAACAGTGACCACCGTAGTACGAGTACGTTGCATTTCCTGGAACCTTTCTTTATACATAAAGGAATTGCAGTTTACTAGGAGTTGGAAGGCAAGTAATTTTATACAGCATGAATATTTTATCGTACCTAGCCGAGGTAAGTACTTACTTCTAATGAATTGTTAAAGTAGATAGCACGTTATACAGCACGACACAAAGGTTCTTACGATGTGCCTCACCAAAATATATAAATAAAACTATTAACAGCAATTTGTTTATTTGTTAAAGCTCAAATATTGAAACACAATGATTGAAAATATGTCATTGACAATTTCGCTGATGTAACTTCTAAATTGCGTCGGTCCTTACGTTATTGATATTTATTTCTAACTCCGAAAGATAATTCAATTATAGGCCCGAAAAAATATCTAGATCAGCGGCTAAATTGACACAAAGAAGGATCACAACAAGACTTCTAACTCGATTATTTTAGTCTCAGTATTGATTTCGATATTATCTCACTTATTTCCAGACGTTATTTTTATATTGGGTCAGAATATCTACTATCATTGGGTATTTCCCATTACCATTATACTCCTTAATTTGGGACAAATAAAAATATTACTAAAATTAATATATTCTATTGAGGTATTAATTTTTCTGTTTTATGTAATTTGGTGGTCACTTCCACTTATGGGCATCTGCACAGCCAGAGGCATCGCAGGGACTTTAACATTACAGAGACGAAACGTATATGCTTCATGAACCAGTACCAATGATTTAAACAGAATTTATGATTTAGTCAACAACACCAGGACATAGCATAACACAATTACCAACATTATCAACAGTACCATCACCATATCGTACTCTAAGTGAATTACAATGATTCCAATTACTCACATCATGAAACCATACAAGGCGATGTGTCTTGGGATTAGCCTTGACAGTGCACTCGAAGTATACGTCGTCACCCTCCTTAATCTCATCGGGGTTGAGATTTGAGCCCATCTTCAGGTCAACTATGGGGACATCTGCGAACAAAATCGTTAGTTAGAAGGCGGAGACGATGTAACAATGCGCAATATATTACAATACATGAGATAGAACAAAAAAAATAAACAAATAGGCTTAGATAAGGTATATTTTATAAAACCATTGAAAATAAAAATTAAATAATCAAAGATTAAAAAAAAACTAACAAAGTGCGAGTCAAACTCGCGGTCGAAGGGTTCCGTACCATTATAAATAAAACCGGCAAAAAAATCATGTCTGTTGTATGGGAGCCCCACTTCAATATTTATTTTATTCTGTTTTTAGTATTTGCTGTTATAGCGGCAATAGAAATACATCATCTGTGAAAATTTAAATGTCTAACTATCACGGTTCATGAGATATAGCCTGGTGAAGTGGTGACAGATGGACAGACAGGCGGACAGCGGAGTCTTAGTAACAGGGTCCCGTTTCAACCTTTGGGTACGGAACCTTAAAATCGAGCGAGACTTACAGTAGTCGCATATGATGTGTAACATCTGACATCTCACCTTGGTAATAAGCAACATTAAGGTAATACGTAACATTAAAGGGGCGTGGCCTCGTCAAGGTCGTTTCTGACGGCCAACTCTAGCACCGTGAGCGTTCATTGGTCAAATCAAATAGCGCACGCTTTCACGGCCTCCTGTAATACACTTCCTTCCCTTTTCACGAAATCACTCCCACAGATTTCCCACTCCACAGATTGCAGGAAAGCGGGAGGAAAGATCAAAAAATTAAATTCGAGAAAAAAGTAAACGTAAATCAGCCATTGCCTGGCTTTATTAATATTGCTGAGGCACATGTGTGAAACAGAGCCACTGAGCCTCACATAAAATACAAAACAGTAAAATAAAACAATATAGGTATATTTTTTCAATTATGTATTTCTTAAAAGTCCAAAATAAAATGTAGACTAGTTTACTCAAGATACCGAAATAATAATTGCAACTACATGAAAAATAATCAATAATAGCTAATTTCCAAGCATCTCTGAACTAGACACTCGAACAGTAACAAAGACAACAACGATGTAGTGAATCGAACTGAAAGAAAAACAGTGTTTTAACAAAGAAAGTTCCAGAACTTGAAAGTTATCCAATCACAAGTTGATATCAGAATTAGTGAGATGACTTCAGTGGAATTACCAACTTGATAATACAGTGGTCGGGACACGTGTTCGAAGACCACTTTCATGGATATTTAGTTTAGAATTAGTTTTTTCATTAAACTCAAAGTTGCTTCAGACAAGCTCGAAGATATTTGTAAAGTTTGTTACTAGAAAATAAACGAGAAAATTCATGTTGTATAAGTTGTTTTACATCATAGTTTGGAACGTTAAACTTTTGTAGACAGAGTTCCTTTTTGCCATAATTTTAATCTGACTTGTTCTTGATTTACCAAAGTAGTACCTGCTCGAGTGAAAATAGGGAATGCGCATGTAAATAGTATAGAATAGTTCATACTAATTCCATGCTGCCATGATAGTAGGTACTTACTAGTTACTGCCATGCCAGTATTCTAAGGTAGCCATCATGTTCTAAACTTTGGGTGACCGAGTCCTGCTTTGGTAATCCGAATTTTCTCAGATATGAGACCTAGCTAGATCGATGTTTCGCCCCCGTCAACCCCTATATTGCAACTTTCACTAAAATCGTTAGAGCCGTTTTGGAGAACGTGATTATAATTATATAATTATATCTAAATATTGTTTATATGCGTCATTCGATGAACACTAAAGCAATAAACATCAAAATATAGAAACATTTATTGTGTAAGGTGCCAAGATATATAAGATAAAATATTCTTTCTTTTATTGTAATAAGATATTCAATAAAATACGGAAGAAATACTGACGTGAAATCCCAGAATCCATCATCGTCTCTATAATCAAAATACGTTCAATTCTGATTAATGCTTACACTGAACAGCGAGGTTCCATTTGTTCTTGTTAGCAAAACGTGCGTTTTCAACTGAATCAGTATGTACTCGTATGAACACGTCACGACCAAAATTTTGCCTACATTCGACTAAAACTCATGACGAATATTTTTACAACTTTTTTCCTATTTTAAGTTATTCTGGCTTAAATGGCTCCCTTAGCTCTTGAGTGCTGCTTTATTTTAAAGTCAAAGTCAAAACTTTTATTGCGAACTATGTGTATAATGTTAGTGTTATGTCTCTTATTCGGTTTAAGTTTTTTTAATGTTCTAAAGTATACATTATTTTGTTGTTTTTTAAATTTAACTCGCCAAACTTTCTAGTTTGATGGCGAGAAGCGCTTGCTAATATACACAAATAATCTAGTACAAAATAACCTTAACAAAAACCCACATCTTATTTTGAATTATTTTCTAATAACACCTTTACCTATATAATACGTGTTAATATGTTAATAAGTCCAGTGATAAAGTATTGCCATTCGAAAATTTGCACTAAAATGCTTCCAAATCCATCGAACTCTTCAATCAAAGCCCTTCAAACGTGTCATCAATACTCACAGTGAACATTGAGCCTCCATTTGTCCTCGATTGCGGAGTCCTGTATATGTTTGTTCTCAGCGCGGCACGTCAAATATTTGCCGTCGTCCTCCACGCCCGGCACTAAGCTGAGCACGCTCAACGTCTCGTTGTTCTCGGAAAACTGTGAAAAGATGCGCTTTACGTTAAATTGCATTTGATATTGTATGCGCTGGAAGTGATTCTGGTGTTTGGTGTTGAGATTGGGTCGGTTATAAACAAGGGAGATGAGGTTTTTGAGGTTGACGGGGTTTTGTTTGTGAGTATATAAGTTTCAGCAGATTTAGCTCAATTTGTATCTTTGATGTTTGAGAGCATCTAGAGTGTAAATAAAGGATAACATAAATATTTCTATGTATAGTCAACTGGCAATCATTCTCCAAATATTTCTGATAACTATCAATTCTATGAATAGTGGTCTACTATTAAATTAATATGAGTAATATTTCTATGTATCGTTAAGCCGGAATCTAAAAAGTTTTCATTTCTACTAGATATTTTAGTTCAGTATTCGATTATTCAGCACGTTTTCGCCACTTAGGAACATTAATTACGAGATTTCAACCAGCTTTCTAATTACGCAACATATTTTTGTAAACGATAAAGACAAATCTGTTTCATTTTGACAGTTCAACAACATTCATTGCGTTATTTACGTTGCTCTGCAGTTTTTTTTTTCGAACTTACGGAGCTATGGATCAGCAATCTGTTTCAAAACGATTCAGATTCGGATTGATTTTGCATTACGTAATTAGGGTACTGGTCCCTAAGAGGCAAAAAAGTGCATTCAAAATTATACCATCTAGAAGTATTTCTAGACGGTATATTTTTAAATGCAATTTTAGTTTAGTTAACTCACATTTTTCGCCATCCTCTTAAGTTGTCTATTGTTCTTCCACCACGTAACGTATGCCTCTGGTCTTGAACCCGTCGTCTTACACTCGACTTCGTACCTTTTGTCTGCTGATACCTGCTTCTCTTTCGTCAGTATGTTCACTGTAATTGGTTTTACTGTAAAAATAAATCGACTACATGAGTGTACATTTTACAAGCAGCATCCAAAAAATGTTAGCCTACTCAAATACCGTTTAGGTATTCTTTTTAAAATTCAATGACAAAAATGACATAAATAAAATTCTGAATAAGCAAGTGTCAAGTATTAAAACATTGTTAGTAAATTGGAGGGAAAACTACAGCCCAATATTTAGCAAAATAACTTTCATTGATGAATTTAAACGGAGCAGCAATTTGTTATCAATGGTATTGGTAATTTTCGACTTTTTGAACGGCATCCCTAGATCTTTGCCAAATCTTTGACATTGTCAGTGACAACTCAGAGGTCGCTTAGGTAAGACTCAAAGAATGGAAGAGCATAGATATAAATAATATCGGGGTTAGTTCCGCACCCTGTAATCGATATAGACTGTCTCTGATTACAATGACATATGCAAATACCTAAATGTTTTTTTATTTTGTACTTACAATTAATATCTAAAATAAGAACTTTGGTCTCCGGCTGCGCGAGGTTGGTGTTAGATGCCTGACAGACGAGCCTCGAGTTCAGGTGCTGTCGGCCCACGTTGGGGAACGTCAGCGTGTTCAACGTCACGCCGTCAGGGCGCTGCTCGAATGAGTCGTCTATAACCACGTTCTCTAAGTACCACGTCACACGTGGCCGCGGTCTACCTGTATGGTGAAAATTAAATAAAATATCTTAGAACAATACACAAGATCACATCTGTATTACCCGAAGGTTTAGGTAGAGGTACACCCACATTTCACAAGTAATGTTTACGTCCCATGCAATAGGAGCAAGCCTAATACCATCAATTGGACACAGGCTCCGGGCTGCTTGCTCAGCAGTAGCGACCTCTAGACCAACGAAGCAGTCTAAACAAATAGCTTATACGAAAATATCGACAGAAAATAACCTAGTTAAAAGGCTGGTTAAAATATAACATTGTGACTAATCAATCCACCAAATGTAACAATAATCCATACTTTATCGCATCTCATTAAGGCTCATTGTCTTCAAAGGACATTATTACATAACGCAGGTTTTCAAACACCAAATATTAGTTCGAAGACCACAAAATCAAAGTGTACAAGAAAATCGATCCCCTTGTCGATATAGACACATTTGTCGATAATTATCTGAAGTTCTTGGTCGCTACCATTATTCATATTGACAAATTGTCGCTACAATCATAACGGGGTTTAATGGCTTCATTTTTCTTTCTGACACAACTCGGCTTTCATCAAGAAGTGAAAATGTTAAGGTCGTTTGAAAATCAAGATGATGATTTGTCTTGGAAAATATTTACGATTTCATTGATAGCGTTTTGACTTGCAGCTTTTTAAACTTTATTAAATATTTCATTTTAACTGATTTCATTTAACGTATTTTTACCTATGATAGTTTCCAAATGTTCATCATTTATGATAACACAAAATCATGGAACTAGCTTCTGATTTCAGAAATTAAAAAAAAATACTATATATATTTCTATGTTCACTAGAAATGAATGCATCCCACCATTCCCTACCAAATGGATGTCGGGTTATCGTAGCTTCAATATAGATTTACCGTTATCGAGAACATCATAACCATTTCCCATATTATTTCCCATCATTAACGCCTACGCATCCTGTGTGTTTATCATTTATGATGCTATTGTTATTTCGGGCCCAAATTGTATGGGATCGGAATGTTTTATTGCTTAACACTCAAAGGCTACAATTATGGCCCTTAATTGGTCGGATAGATTTAAATATTTGTTATTGATTCGTTTTGTTTTATCAATTATTTGGGTCATTAGGGTTTAGGGCGTTGTTGTTTATGAATTTTAAATGGTGGTGTATAGGTTTGTTTATATTTGGATATCTAATACTTCTTGGATTTCTATCTACATATCAGGGATGATTTTCGCGCGTTTCAGTCACGACCTGCAGCCCTTGCGGGATTCGCCTCAATGTGGCTTACATGGAAAACTATAAAAAAAACAAAATTATTCCTGAGATAAAATATTTGTGTTGGAAGGATTACCTCTTAGTCCCACAACAACATAACCATCGTTTTGGTCTAATGCACAATCATCATTTGCTTACAAAATGTTAATTCCTACATTACCCATTTCACTAGGTTCCTCTCTACGTCTAAGACAATTTGTTTCATTTCCCTTCACGCCTCAGTGTCTAAGGCTTATTAGCTGCCTGACATCTCCATGTTGGACCTAGATTAAACAACCTCTCTTGAAGCCATTCGCTATTCCAGTAAATCTGGGTGAGTTAGATCATTTGCCTTTAGGTGGATAGGTTAAATACATGTGTTTGTATAAGTTTGTTTTATTTTGTCTTTGAACGAGCTTTTTAGCCACTATTGACATTGTTTTTAAAACCTACCTTTAAAGTTTTTTGATAAATATTTCATCCATAAAAACTGCGCTTTATTTGAATATACCTAATACGAGTATTCCTTTTGACCCGGGATCATATTTCATATTCCCAGAAATATTGTTATATGCAGGAATTCAGTTATTTTACCAGCTATTATTTTATTATTCGTGAAATCTATAAAAACTCCATATTACTATTAAACGTCCACCTCAAATAGAAGTTTTAAAAGTGTGTTTGAATTAAAAGTTTATTAATATTTTTCAAACCAAAGTAGCTAAATATAGAGCTGAAATAACTTCAAAATATTAATTGGTTTACATTTATACATGATTTGTATTTAACTTTGGTAACAACTTCACGTGAATATTTGGCTTGCCTCGTTTCGTCTAATAACGCAACTATTGAGCATGGAATATTGCGTTTGATATTCAGGTCAACATTTTATTGTGGTTGTAGGTATTTCTTCGTAGCAGCCCAGTCTAGATTAGAGCCCCATTAATGACAATAGGCTTTTTTTATTTCATGTGATCTTCTATAGCTTCTTCTTTTATCTAAGGTGTGTTACTTTGTAAGTAAACTTTTTGTATATTCACTAAGGTAATCACCATCATCACCATTTCAGCCGAAAGATATCCACTGCTGGACTTAGGCCTCCCCCAAGCACCGCCACTTCGACCGATTCTGTGCTTCCCGCATCCAGTGGTTTCCTGTGGCCTTCATGAGGTCATTAAGGTAATAATCTTATATCATAAAATTATATTTCTTTTTGCATTTTATAGCCAAATTCTTTAGGAAGGTTATAGGCTATTTAACATCACGCTACAGCCCTTGGCAGCCAAGAAAAAGTAAAAAGTCAGAAAGAACGCTACGTGAAAACGAAGTAAAAGTGCGGGCGATGGGACAACACCCTTTACCTTAAAAGAAATTAGTTAGGATCCTAGAAAACATCGATCAAACTGACAGCTGTAAACCTTACTTCCAAAATTATAATATGTTAACCCTCCCCAATAAATACATATTAGAGACTTTCTTTGTTTGTAATCATCAAGAATTTTATACAAAACGCGAATATATATAATCACATTACACACTCCGACATAAGTCAAAATTAAACATTCCATCTTCTCGGCTGAAAAAACATTTTACAAGTCCATAAGTAATGTGCATAAAAATATATTATAACAAACTACCTGAATAAATAAAAAACGGAAGATAAATTAATAAAAAAAAACTAAAACAATTTTTAATAAGAAAATTCTATTATAGTTTAAACGATAAAATATGAGTGCTAACATGATCTAATAAGTATTAATACAGTAAATTATTTATGTAAAAAAGTAATATAATAATATTAGATTTAGTTCAGAAGACTGATAATGTAAGTATTTTTCAAAGCTTCCTCTACTATTTTGCTGTGCCCGACAGGTTCCACAATGATCACATATAATTTTATCTTACTACTTACATATGTACACATTGAGGAATGCAAATAAAGTATTGAATATTGAGTAGTGGGATGCGACGCGGTGGATTAGGGGTCAAAATTTCACGCGGAAAAAGTAGCGGGCAGAGGCTAGTGGAAGATAAGAATATAATTTACCTCCTTCGACCTCGCAGATGAGGAGGACGTTAGATCCTTCGTTGTAAGGCTCCACTAGTTTCGTCCTGTCTCTTCTCTTCGCGTCGAATATTGTTGGACGATTTGGTGGGACTGTAGGAAAAGAAACATCATTAATTTCTTATCCACTTGTTTTGGCTGTCCATATAAATATAATATTCCTTCTTCTTTATCCTATATGTACCGTGTATCTGACAAATAAACTACTTTGACTTTTCAAATCTAGTTTAATGTGATTTATAATATGATCATAGAATATCAGCAAAGGCTTTTTTGGTCGGCCAAGTGTTTGCATATGGTTCTATTTCTGCATGGGTGTATATAATATTATCGATGATACTAGCAGAAATTGTTGACTTCATTATTTTCATCGTCTCATTACCAACTGGTCCAGTTATGGATGCCAGTGCAATAACATTCATTTGAGACATACCTAATAAATAGTATGTGATGCCTCTGGTATTACAGATGGAGGTAACCACTTCAATCAACTCAGCCTATCCCAGTCCATTACTGGACATAGACGTCTCCCAGGCTGTGCCTGTTCTCCGCGTTTTGCATTCAGTGTGGAGTCCTGGAGTGGAGACCACGTATCCGCAAGCGTAGTGTGGGACGGAGATGGACCGCCGACATTAAAAAGTTGACTGTGACATACTGGATGTGGAAGGTGGAGGACAAGGTAACCACTTACATCCACAAAAACAGTTTATAAAACAAACCCAATACTCACTTATAACAGTAAAATTAACTTTGAGGTTCCTAGTAGGTGAATTCTTGAAATCTACCCTGCATCTATACACGCCAGCATCGCTGGCTATCACATTGTCGACCATTAAGACTGCGGGGGTGGCGCTGCCTCGGAAAAAGGCGCGGTTTCCGAAGACCGTCGGGGAAGACCAGAGCTTCGGTTGGTTGATTGAACGGCCTCTGATGTCGTAGCTGGCGGAAGAAAACATTTGTATTAGATATTTAATTTTGTGAGGGTTATGTCCAGTAGTGGACGTCTTTCGACTGTTATGATGATGATGTTGATTAAGTTGGAATACGCAAGAGGGATGCTAAGGGAAAGTCAAGCTAAAAGTAATAACACTATGTGAGCGTTTTGAAATTTACTTTCTTTTAGCGCGTAGTTGTAATAATTATTATCTATACGTAAAAATGTATTATGTAAGTACGAAACTTATTTTTTTAACTATACAGTGGTTGCAGAAACTACGAATTATTCTTGATAACAGCTACTACTCCTGGGCTTGTTGGTGAGTGGAGTAAAATAACGAATTAAGAGGATGAGTAGCTATAGACAGATATATCTCTTCTGTGCCTGTGTCATGGTCATAAAACTTTTACCTGGTAATTAATTAGAAGATTCACAGTGATGAAAACATGTGCAATGATAAATTATCACCATCATTCACCACAGTAACTAAATCAGCTGAGTACTGAGTACTGTAATATTAATCACTCCAATATCATCAATTCGTGTACCTACATACGATTACATTAGTTTTAAAGTGTTCCATGTTGATAGAATTAACAGTATTCCATGTGCGGGCAGTACATACCCATCACTTCGTAGTAATTTGACTGCCGTGTTGACGTATACGACTTCTATTTAAAGATACTCTCCTTATTGAATAATTTATTATAAGTAGTTGATAAAGCCAAGAAGGGTTAATATTTTTAGATTGAGTTAGGTTTTAAACCGAACTATCATTAACATTTTTCATCGATTTCTCTGATTAGGTATGTTACTTTTAGCCCAGTCAAAATCGGTACAAAAAAAGGCAAACGTAGCAAACGCGCATGTAACTACGATTTTGTATATGTTGTTAGCTCTGAGAGCAGTTTATACCCAAGTTTGCAACCCTGAACGCATTGTGCTACTCCCAAACTGCTCAAAAACTGCGAACTTCTAGTACCTACTTGTTTCAGTTTTTTTGATAAATATACCTTAAGGACGCGTTTTTAGGTATCGTATATCGTACGCTAAATTAGCTAAAATCTGAGCCTAACCCAAACACTCTAGGCTGATGGATTGCGAAGATATAGCTAGTCAAAGTTGGGCATTTTTTTTCCAAAAAGTGAAAATTTTTCGATATACTATGATTAAGCGCTCCTCATAACTGCATCTTGTGAGTATCCATCGAAAATCTAGATACGTTTTTACCAAAGTGGTTGTGTAAAAATCTGAAGTATCCCGCCACAATGGCTCTGACTGAATCATTTCGATGCCTTCATCGACCATTGTCAACTTTCCGTTTCCTCGATGGTAGCATCAAAATACACCTTCACTAAAAGGTGACTTAACGTCATCATCATTTCAGCCGAAAGACGTCCCCTGCTGGACAAAGGCCTCCCCCAAGCATTGAAAAAGGTGACTAGTAGTACGTAAACATTCTGTTAAAACTTTATAGCTAATAAGGAATCGCCATGGATCTCTTAACACTCCGTTCGAAATCATAGGTGCCCAGTCTAAATACCTTCCAATAAGAGAAGAATTTAGCGTGTCGGGGATCAGGGAATAAAAAATTAAAGAACTCAAATAGAGTAAAAATTTGATTTCCTTACCTGTACAAAGGCTGATCTCCATCAGACTCCTTGAACCAGAGAACCATCACCACGTCATCATCAGAGTGCAGAGGCTGGATATCGCACGGCAATGACGCCTTTTTGCCCAGCACACCTTGTACGTCTGATGTTGGCACTGTGGAAGAAAATATTACTATTAATTTCTTGTTTAACACATAGATTCTCAGATGACAAGACGTCATCAAGGAGATGGGTCTCATTCCTTAGCACTGAGGGACCAACTATAAAGACGAAGAAGACATTACAGATTGTTTGAATTAAATAAGCTTTGTTGACCAAAATATTATAATTTCGCAAGGATATAAATGCTCTTTGCGTGAATTGATACGTTGGCGCCTATAGATTCAATATCATAATGAAAGTCATTTATTCGAACTAGGCTGAAAAACAGCACTTTTTAAACGTCAAACTTACATAAATACAGTCCCTTAAAACGCCCGCCCTTTACCAGTTCCTAGAGCTTTAGCTGGGAAGAAGAATTGACAACTCTCAACTTATCAACTCCTCATTACTTATTTGATAATGGTGTTAACTCAATTCTGGAAAAAGTGTTACATTTGGGGTTTTAGAAATTACTAATTCAATTGGTCTGCGTAGACAGTACACCGATCAAATGGACATACCACCTTTAATAACAAAATAATAATATTCTTGGGAAATAGCCCAATACATTCTCCATAAAACTACACTCCTAATCTAACCAGGTCGACGATTTGCAGTTAAGCGCATGACAGTACGCCGCTATACCGATAACTCAAGGATGAAAAATATTACTACCGTTATAATATACGAGTACCTCCATAACTTAACCAAAAATCATGACCTACACTTACACACGTTCGATGTTATCCAATAAACCACATCCTAAATACGAATATAATTACGTACCCTCACAAATTCTCCTCATTTCCTGTCACGCGATTCTCGTCCTAAACGTACAAATTATAATGTATATAATTGCTCACGCGTTCCCTCCACTCACACAAATTATGGTATGGTGGCCTTGAGCAACACGCTATATTCCTTGTTACTCCGTCACAGAGTAGTTTTGGTGAAAAAGTAGCAACATGAACATTGCCAGTAAACATGCCAACTTGAACAAAATGTTCTTTGATATTATATTGGATATGATTTGTTTAACAAACAAATGTTGATAGTTCGTAAAGGTCGATTGTGAAACTTTTTGTGATGCTCCGAACAATTTTCTTGCTTTTATTCGCAAGAAAAGTGTCGTTCAAACAAGAACTAGAATAAATTGAACTATTGGTAGAAAAATATGGTTCTAAAAGATAGGATTTTTTTCTGTTGAATGAGCTGAGCAAATATTGACATGAAAATAAACTAATATGTTTATATTGCTGTCTATAAACTTGTAATAAACCTGTAATATCGATTGGGTTATAAATACACCATCAATACAGGTTTACTACCGAGGATTTTTTTATTGCTATGAATCGAAAACCCCATCTTAGATCTTACGCATCCGCTACTAAAAATACTTTTTACTTTAGTATGTCTAAAGTAAAAACAGTATTTTCTGTTATCAGAATGTATTTATAATCTTAAAAAACCTGTCTGCCTATGGGACCAATTAGGTAAAAATTACCAAAAGTTAAAAATCATCTAAATTTGGAATACTAATACTTTACCTAAGAGTAAAAAATATACAGGGTGTTTGGCGCATGGACCGACACAATTTTTTCAGGGATTTGGGAGGTCATTAGCTAGGTACTAGCTAAGTTCAAAATAGCTTTTAGTTTTTTTTATAATTAATTTAGAAGTTGTAAAATTTCATTCATTAAATACAAAAATTAACTTTGGAAGCTTGTAAGGAATTTTCTTGAAACCAGTTGTATAAAACAAAGATGTTTTTAGATTTAAAGGACTTTGGAGAATGCAACAAAATTTGTTTTGTGCCACTACACCCACAAACAAAAAAGTTATTTCAAATTAAAGGACACATTTTGGGATTTTTTTTCATTTTAAAAAAAATAATCATATGTAACCAACCGTGACATTTGGGACAAAGGGTGTATGGGTAGAACCTAGCTAATGACCTCCCAAATCCCTGAAAAAAATGTGTCGGTCCATGCGCCAAACACCCTGTATATTTTGGAAAAAATAGCACGCAAATAAGATACCTACATATTTTTTTATTCACTGAACCACACATCAATGAGTCGTCTGGTCCCAAAAAATCAAATCAAACTATAAACTTAAACCATTTGAAGGTCAAACACATAAAATAGTTCCAATAGTCGTTAAATGCTCACAAAATCACTTAAAGGTCCCAATTTTAATAGAATTCTAACACTAGGAACCCTTTAACGCGTTCCTACATAGTACTCGTATCTACTATCTGGAGGCCAAAGATTTGTGATTAAATCTCCATCCAGTGATTTTATAGTTTCATTAACATCGATAGCAAAGTTTCAAACTATCAGAACATTGTTTCAAAGATATGGCTAGTTTGAATATTCTTGAGATAAAGTTTACCTTTATCTCAAGAATCGTGCGAGCAAATTCAATATTATCGTTTTCTTTGTCTTTTCTCTTTAATGCTTGTGTATTTTCAGAATCTCCAGAGGTTTTTCTTTTCTTGAAAGAATATAATAATAATGCTTAGAATTCCTTGTCTTGGGAGACTTTGAAGTTTTGTCTCCGCAGTCCTAATGAAAGTGAAGGCCAAAGTTTGACTTAAATTAGGGTTTTGGTTGTAAGACTTGTAAGGTTACTACAATCAGTCTATTTTTTTTAAATCAGCAGCTGCGTCAAAAGGCTCAATTGCCATAATACAATCCGCCTTCATGATATTATATTACTTCCTCTATATGTTAGGTATTCAGTAGAGGAAGAGAATCTATCATGAATCTGAACATACTTTTTCCGCGAGTTTTATAAACCTACTTCCATCTTAATTTCCCTATTACTATGCAAATCAAAACACTCAAGTCTTGATTCTCCATGTCGTCAATAGACTGAAAACTTTTCGTGCAAGCGGCAGTCGGTCGTGTTGACCTACTTCGTGTATTCGCGGCGCAGCGTCGAAACACACTACTCGCTAGAAATATGGCTTTTATTTTATTTAATAAAGTTAGGCATTAAAAAAGTGAAGTTTATTTCTTTAATACTGTGCTGGCACAACTACCCACTACGTTTTCCTCTGGAATTTTTAAGAGCAAATGTTGGAAGAAAATGAATTTATCTATATCATTGGATATCAAGATCATTAACATATCGAGATATCAAGGAACATTGGATCTCGAGGAATTTATCTATTCTTGACTACTGTTTTGATAATTAACATGTCATCTAAGAGAGCCGGGGATCTGTTACTCAGGACCCTCCTACCTCAGACACCTTTCTCTATTTAAGACTGTGCATTCTATTAACCAGTGCCTGTAATATGATGTTGAGATAAATAAAGATTTATGGTTTTTTCTTTTTTTTTTACTTGCGTTGGGGATTTTGGGGGTTTTGGTTTTGGTATTTTTTTTAAACATGCAATTATTTACCTTCTTTGCCTATTACATATTCAAAGATAAAAGATTATGATTATTTGATTATAATTATGGATATTTTAATGTCTTCCAATTTTTATTACTTAATGATGTTACCAAGCTTTTATCAAAACGACTGGTTGGTTTCCTATCTAAAATAAACTATTTTGCAGGATTGCCTTCACAAATTGAATGCAATCCAATTCCATATAACAGTGAAAGTATCTTCACCAATCTAATCGTAAATTCTATACACAGCGTGTTTAAAAAACATGACTGCACTCAGATCGCAGTCACGTCAACGCTTCCATCCGATATCGCAAACGTAACCTCGCATCCCATCTTTGAACCAATTGTTTTTCTTTCATCGTAAAAATAACGCGAAGCATAAAAACATCGCTTGATAAAAACTCGTACTTGGATAAGATAGAATAATTTAAATGTAATAAAAGTCGGATATTGGTAAATGTAACCAAAATCTGTGGTTTCTTGCAACCAGGTCACGTTTGAGTCTTGATCGTTACCCATATTTACATTCCCGTTTACTTTATATTAAAACTTATTTTTATTAAAGCTTATTTCTATTCACGGTTGGTTTTCTTTCATGAAGATGTTTTTGGTAATATTTTTTATTTCACTAAGCTCTATGTTGGTTTTATTGATCACAATAGATATGCTATTGATTAAGATTTACTATCATGTCCATGTATTTCAGGAACTATTTCTCAAATCTATTTAGTATTCAGTGCTTCTTTGCATTCTTAATCATTACTTTGAACGTCGTTTGACTTGTTCATTCATACTCAACAACTAATTCCGAGAAATAACTACGTAACTCTAGAATAAATAATCCTTGATATATTTGATATACCAACACGAAACACCATAGCGTAACCAATTTGCCAACCCAATAATTACTATAATACTCAAAATAAATCACAAAATGGCGGTGTGTGACCCCACTCGTCAACCACACAGAGGAAATGAACAATGAGGAAAATTACCCACCAACTTACGTTTTTGTTCTCCTAGTACCTTCGACCCACAGATTATTTATATCACGAACGCGCCATATCACTCATTTATTTTATTATTTGATCTTTAGTATAGTGTTGATTCCACGCGACGAATTTTAAGGCTGGAGACATAATTAGTTGTACCGACAATACAAATAAAAAGAGGTGTACTTTCCCACCAAAAAAAAAAAAGTAAATGTTTTTAATTTATTAGATATTTATTGGCGTTGAAGAACGGAGGGAAGCTTTTTTTCTGCCTCAAACACAACGGGCTCTTACAACCAAGTCATATGAGTTCAAGTATGAGCGGGTTCTATCTGCACTGTTATATGATTAATTATATTTCAATCTGCCTGGTATCATGCCTCACGACCTTTTTCATCGTTTTCGATGTTGCCAGACATAGGTAATATTATCTAGGGACACGTGTCGTGGGAAACATTATGCATCGGAGCCTGTCCTGTACGGTGTACGATGCACGACGCAAAGCGATTGGGCGTTGGTTTGCAATTGCAGGGCAACAAACCATCGTGTATAGTATTTTTGTATCCCTAGGTCGCATTTTTGGTTTTCTTCATACAAAGGCGTTGTTTTAATTGATTTACCTTTATATTATACTAGCCAAAGTAGCCTTTATGTTCCAGGGCACGGTTTATCTGTGTGCCATCCAAATGCGTTCAGCCGCTTTAGCGTGAAAGCGTAAAAACAAATAAATAAACTCACATTCGCATTTATAATTTTAGTTATGATGACGTTCACATTAGTAGTAATAACAAAATACATTTTGTCAATTGTAATATACGTTATTATGTTTGCTTGCTTTGCATAGAAGTGCATGAAGTAGGAAATGACGTTCTTCTAGATGTATAATGTGTAGAGGCCTTAATGTGACAGCGCGACGCGATTTTAATAAAACAATTTCTAAGAAAACTTCACGGTAGAACAATGACCGGTGTCGCGTCGCGGCAGTCTGCACGAGGATTTATACAAAGTCATCTACTAGTGCCACTTTGCCCTTCAGTAGCCATTATTGGAACTATTAATTTCCGCCATCTTTGAATGTCTAAGGCCCGTATTACAGAACGTCACTCAAAACTCAAGCATTACTTAAAACTCGTTTAAAGCATTTTGATTGGTTGAAACTAGTTTTAAGTAATGCTTGAGTCTAGAGTCTAGAGTAAGGTTCTGTAATACGGGCCTTATACTGTTAACTCGTTGGTTTACAGCATAATAACTCTTTGGTTTACTGTCATGGGTCTGTTTATACAGAGCCACCTGCTTTTTAAACAACGTTTTTCTGGAACAACACAATACCTATTTAAAAAAAATATGCTGTGAATACCTTTTATCTTAATTTGACCGAGATCTATCTAGCTTTCACGCTAAAACGGCTGAAGGGATTTGGATGCAATTTGGCACATAGTTAGACTATAGTACAAGTAAATAAGTATCCTTTGTCCTAACACAAGTCGGGTTAGGACAAGAGATACTTATTTACTTTTTATCAGGTGAAGCCGTGGGGCGCAGCAAGTTTTACAATATTTATTTATTTATTTACACTTCAAGCACATAAATGTACAGAGGCGGACTTATGCCACAGGCATTTTCAATAACAATAACTGTTCGCTAGACCATTTTACATAACAAAATTACATAAAAGCGCCATCTTTTCTGGCCTCTAGTCCCAATTAAATTGAGTTATCGAATAGTCTGTCTGGGGAGAATTTTGAAATAATTATTATGGACCCACGGATGGCCAAAAGGTGGTTCGACTAGCAATATCCGTTAGCCCGTAATAAATATTCTAAATGGAATTATAAAAAAAAATTGATGATTTTTTTGATGTTTTGTAAGCAAAGCACGATCTATACCCTAATTGCGTAGTACACGATCAATCAGAATCCGATTCGTTTTGAAACAGTATGCTAATATATTGCTTAATAAGTTCGAAAAAAAATCAGCTCATAACATAACACCACGCCTTGTTTCCCCGAAGGATTGGGCAGAGTTGTACCTGTAGTATGTACACCCACATTTCGCCAGCTATGTTTAAGTCCCATGTAATAGGGGGCGAGCCTATTGCCATCAATCGGGCACAAATCCAGACTCCGGGCTGCTACTGAGAAATAACCGCTGCTCAATAACCTAAATAACGCAATGAATGTTGTTGAACTGTCAAAATGAAACAGATTAGTCGTAATCGTTTACGAAAATGAGTTACGTAATTAGGTAGATAGCTGTGTTGAAAATTATGAATTTATTTTTTGGATAATGAATGTATCTGATGTCAAATACCTATTGCAGAAAAAAATATTAGTACTGACTAAGTGCTAGACCAAGGTAATGGGAATACAGTCGGGGAAATCATATTTCATACTGACACAGTACATCAATTTGCCGTTTCGTACAACTGTCAGAGAATGACAGTTATGATTTGACTATAAATTGGTACATAGTCAATTTGTGTGAATCATATTTCAATTTTATCCGTTATAAATAAAATGCGCCTAATGGCACCCAGTTGCATAAAGACAAACATGAATGCCCCATTACGTAATGGATCATTAACGCTAATAACTTCATAATTTTCATCAAAGAACCATTAAAATCGAGTCTGTTGCTTTCTGCAACAAGTTAAAACAAGTTAATGGAAGATTAGTATTTAATGACAGCTTTAAAAGTTAAAGTTCGTTTCTGTAATTGGCTGTATGTCTGAAAAAATAAAGAATTATTATTTGTAACTAGAAGAATAACTCCAGGAAATTTTTTTGAACAGCTACTCAATAACCTATTAAAACACATTGTTTTATACCGCTTGCAATTTCTAATAGTGAAAGTGTTTCAGGGAATTTTTCTCTCAAATTGCTAATAGTTTGTCAGCCTGAATGACTCAAATTACCATGTAGTTACAACATTCGGTGATATTTATGTTATATCTCCGTTTTATGTTAAAGTAAAATAAATAATTTTATTTTTCCAGGACACCAACTAAATATTTTTTTTAAACAGCCAATTTTGCATCAGGTTGCTGACATTATTCTAACCACAAAATAAAAAGTACACCTATAAGCGTTTCTGTAATGCCCATGGCCGATACAAGAGAAAGCAACAAAGCCCAATGTATCAATCAATCTGCCTAGCCTTTTCCATACTATATTGGGGTCGGCTTCCAGTCTGACTGGATTTAGCACCAGTATTTTACATAGAACGACTGCCTATCTGACCTCAACAACCCAGTTACTGGGTAACACGATACCCCTTTGTAAGACTGGCTATCAGACTTTAGGGCTTCTGGCTACCCGTAACGACTGTCAAAGATCTACGAATGACAGCCAGGAGCAACGGCTTAATATACTTTCCGTGGCATGGAGGGACCCATCCACGAACTGACCATGGCAAGCGTAGCTTAACCTTGGATAGACCCCTGCGGCCGTTATTATTTAGCCACAAGCTCGATGTATCTTATTGGTCAATTTCAGGAAGTAGTTCTAATCCGATTAGCTGAACAAGATAGATTCTTTGTCGGTCACGGAAATATTAGTAAAATGTATATATCAGCACATAAACACTTATAACATACAAAAGATAATCTTGTGTGGGCAGTCTTATGTCTACTTACCTACTCGTCGCCTACGTGTACATTTTTCTTGTTTATTGACGATCTTTTATTATAAGAGATTTATGTATTAACGGTATATTTAGATGATACTTTTGTGCCCACAAGTTTTTTGGGTATTGAATGAATAAAGTTATTGTGATTCAGATATCTATGTGGTTTTGTATTTTTGGGTGCTGCTCTAACTTCACTTGCTACTGAGTACTTTGGGGCATCAATATCCATTTTCACTCATGTATACGTAGGTACGTCTGGTGCACTCTGGACTGTCAGTCTCGCTACTTCGTTGCTGACTAGGTAATATTTACCGTGATTTTCTTCTCGGCAGAGCAGCGACGGTACGATTAATTTGTTGTAATTTGTGCATTTGAACATTAACGGTATTTCAAGATGTTTAAGTTTACGAAATTAAGTTTACTTTATAAATTCACCGCAGAACAAATTGATAGTTATGTATTTTATCCTTTGTTTGATCAACCAATGTAATTGAATAAGCTGAAAGAGGACACAACCAAAAAGAAAACTGGAAATGGTAAAGACAGATATTTCGATATCTACAAAGTAAAATATATAGGTACAGTATTCTTAACCGAGGGGCACTCGGCCTAATATATTACAAGGTCCAAATATATACTCTTACTTCAGCATTTGAAACGGTAGCAATGTGATATGTATGCAAATTGTTCAAGTAAATCACTGGGGTATTTACCGACCGGGAACGTTACACGTTTTTGAGGGTACAAGTTTGTTGCTTTGTATATTTTGGTTTATTTAAAATTAAATGAGTTATGTAAGTAGAAAACCCAGCCAGATGGTGGCTTGAATATAATTTATTATGCAAAACGTATTGTTGTCCTCCACAGATAGATTATATTGTAAGTAATACATAATAAGTAATATAAAAACCATTATAAAAAATTAATAAAAAATTGAATACTTCGAATAAGAACTAATTTTCTTTGAAATCCTAAAATTCAATTATTAGTTTTAATATTTCATGAATGCATTAAAAATCTAAATGTGAAAAGCTAAGTTTCGAGACGTACTACAAACTTTATAGTTAAGTTTTATTTCAATGTTAATTACATTAGAAATACCGCAGATAATTTTGAAGTCAACGAAAAAACTGAAATCGAGTTTAACGCAGTTCGTCAAGTTTTGATATACCGTGACCCGAAAACTTTTCAGACATTTTAATTTTATCGTTTCAAAAAGTTGTTAATAGCATTTTACGAAAACTCTCCAGTGTCTACTGATTGTAATAGAATTTAGTATTCGCAATAAAAGACAAAGTACTCGACGATAAAGAAAATTAGTCATTTCGAAGTTTTTATTGTTCACTTTTTGTTCTGATCTTAAAAGTTTGTTAATTTGCCGGCAAGAGTCAAAGATGAATTTGTTTTTAAATAAATTCTCGCATATGTCCGCAAAGGTCAAAAGTTTGGCAAATTATAAAGTTAATACCTGGTAGACTTTTTTTTTTTTTTTTTTTTTTTTGGTTGGGAAATCATCAAATGACGTCTCCCGCTCTGGGTGGAGCGGGAGGGCGTGTCAGACTCTTACTGACTAAAACCCACCCGTGTTCCTTCTAATGCCTGTGCAATGCCAGGGGGCCACGGTATCCCTTTCGGACTTTCCCGCAACCCCGGCGGGCAATGGTCTCATCGGAAACCTTCACTCGCTGACACTCTTTGAGGCGCGCGTGGAACACAACGCGCCGTCGACCCGGGCCTGGTCCTTACCGGACGGCGAGCTGCCCATTGCTCACCGTTCGCAAACCCGCGCCTACGGTGGCCGGGAATCAGCGATTGATTCCCGACGCCCAGGGCGTCTCCTCCTGCGGCGGCTAGGGGCGTGAGGGCGCGAAATTTGCCTCTCCCTCACGCGTTCCGCCTCCTCCTTTGCGAGCATTACTGCTTCGCAGAAGGAGGTGACGGCCTCCCATGCCCTCTCGCTCCGTACCATGGCCTGGACCAGGGCCGGACGCGAGAGATCCCCGCCAAATACCTGGTAGACTGAGCTCTGCTCGGGTGAAAATAGAGAAAACGGATTTTCCCAGATATGAAACCTAGCTAGATCAAAGTTTCGCTCCCGCCCCCTATATGGCAACTTCGTCGAAATCGTTAGAGACAATTTCGAGAACGTAACTACGAATATATAATTATGTATAAATACAAATATTGCTCACTAGTTTTCTGCCCAAAACTTCGCCCGCGTGAAATTTCGGCCCCCGACCCACCGCGTCACATCGCATCGCCCGCCCGCGCTATGACTTTGTTTTCACTTCGCATTATTTCAGACTTTTTTTCTTTTTGCTCGGTTTCTATGGGTCGTAGTTTGATATTACAAAGCCTATAATGGGCTATCTAATGACAACTTTTTTTTTCATATCCGACCGGTAGTTGCGGAGATTACCCCTACATACAAACTTTTTTATTTTTTATTTTGCGATGGGTTTGCTCTTGACTCTAGTCTAGGTCAGAGGTGACAGAGACAAAGTCGACGATGGAGTGAGCTTACCCAGAAGAAGCCTGTTCACTCTTACTTTGAATAAATTCGGGTTGTGTGCGTTCGGAAACACAGACGCAGGCAGAGAGTTCCACTCCTTTGCTGTGCGCATTATTAAAGATGTTGGTGAAACGCTTAGTGCGAGTTGGTGGAAACTTACAAAAAACAAACAAATACCTCTTTATAAAATTACTAGGAACTAGCTTCTTCTGCCCGCAACTTCCTCCGCGAGCCTGAAACCTTCCTCAAGAATTGGTCTTTCCAATGCAAAAAGAATAATTGTTCAAATCCGACGGGTAATTCCAGAGATTTCTCCCTACATACAAACAAAAAAACTAATAAGTATAGAAGTATACATTTATTAGTATAGGGTATAACCTCACTCTCAAAATAAAAAAATAACAGAATATAAACAAAGAAACATAGGACATAAACGTCAAACGATCACGACATGCTTCTATCAAGGTAAGCAATTAGCTAAGTGTCAATCATTGTTTAGAAATCTGACCTAATAATGTTATATCGTCACTTAATTGTGCTGTGTTGGATAATATTTTTTATTACCTACTACCAATTTAATATCATATATTCAAGTTTAATTTAAATTCAACGTCAAGTCAATGAATACTGAGTCTACTTAATAAAATTATTTAAAGTAGGGCCATTTTAATAGGTAACATTTGACAATTCATCAAAATTCAACAACGTAACCTTGTAACGCCGGGCATAAATAATATTTTTTTTCGTTTTGTTAGATCTGTACAATTATTGCTTAACTTTTTTCAATTACGATTACATATTTATTGTAATAATGACCGCTACGAGTAATTTTACGATTTGCTTTCACTAAACTGACAGACGTCAAATGTTACCTATTAAAATAGCCTTACTTTAATTCAATCATTCAATGACAGACAATGCAACCTAAACCTATCTAGAGGTATAAAATTTTGCTTAATTGCTAAGTTTGTTTTAATTATTTTTTTTCATTCATTCCCTAAAGGGATTAAATGAATGAAAGTTTCAAATTCAAATATTTTTATTTGTAGAACATAGGTAAACAGAAAAAGATTGTATGGAATTTCGTCATTAATGGCTCGTTTTTTTTTACTATAAGAAAAATGGTTTAATTATTTAATCATAGTATTTAAAATAATAATAATAATATGTACATGGCTTTTTAGTTAATAAATAATGAGACATCACATTTCTAGTAATACTACGAATTGCAATATCAAAATTCATTAAGATATTGTAATTGACAGAGGGAGACGGATTCTATACCCGTTATAAATCTCGTATATTTGTAGGCAACGATATAAATCATTAACACCGCGATCAAAATCTTAGCATAGCTATCATTTTTTTTTTTTTTTATTATTAACAGAGTAGATGTTTAGAGTTGTCTGCAATAATTCAACTAGTTAGTAAATTATCTAATTATAAATATTCTGGTTTATTGAATAGGTAATTTTATTTCCCCGATTAGCCTTGGTTATTAAGGGATAATAAGCTATTGTTAATCAGCATAAAAGCATAATCGACAACAAGTAACCCCACGTGTCTCTCTCGATTGATGCCAGCTCTAAGTTGAGGTGCTGTATGTGTTGTCCTGTGAAGGGAAGAATGAATTACTCTCACTTTTATTATTCTTAGTTATAAACTTTAGGGTCACTTTAAAACGTTATTTGTTTTATTAGTCCACAGAGTCGGCATTAGTGCCAACTTCTTTGTGGTTTTTTTTTTTTTTCCCTAAGGCAATAACAGACTGTCAATTACAAAAAAAAAAACAAACAATTGCTACATACTTTTTGCACAGTCATACGGCATGTCAATGTTTTTTGCCATTTGTATTTTCTACTTAAAGTCCAAGGTTCTAAAATGACGTGTATTAGAATGAACCGGAACTTGATAAATACTGATGGTATCTATATGCGAATACTAAGAATGTTTGGTGGTCATATCGATTTACTGCTAAACAGACTATGACATCATAAAGTTCGTTGGACTGAGTTTCCTCTTAAACTGATCATCATTATAAGACAAAGTATTCTACAACTTAGCGTTTTTAGGTGTTTTATCTTTATTAAAAAAATGTCTATTGCCATTCCATTTAGATTGTAGCAAAAATCAAGAAGTTGCGAGTTCAAATGTGTCAATTTTAATTTCTCGGTACTTTTTAAGTTAATCTTTTAAACATCACTGACTGTCTGTAATAGAAAACATCGTGAGAAAACTTGAACTCACGACTAGTTTGATATTGCAACGCTGAATTATTTGCTCTGCAGTGGTAGAATTAGTGTTGGTAAAAAACTGCACATAGTGTCAGCAGAATGAGCGTCGCCATATTGAATTTGACGTTGCGTTTGCGTAAGGCAAATAACGCACTGTAGTTACACATCCTGATCTGTTAGCACGTGTGATTGGCTTTACGCTGCCTGCCTGTGACTATTGAACTGAGTAACTACGAGTATAGACTGACTGTCTGCCTATAGTAAAGTATCTTCTATAGATTGATAATTTAGATTTTATAACCTTCGTGGAATGTCAATCTTCTTTAATTCTTAGATTAGCAAGATTATATGGAATAAATTTCTACTAAAAATATGTCAATGAATAGTCGTTTTCAAATTAAATCTTCTCAATTTAATCCAAGATTATATCGTTCAAAAAGCTTAACGTCTTAAGTTATTTTCTATTTCCATTTTTGGAGAAGAAAGTTTGGAGTAAATATAGATAAGTAGGTATTTATAATAATAATTAAATAATTAATCTTTGTTAGATTGGTGCTGGGAAATTGCTTTCAGGAGCAAATATTATTATAGTAAATATTGTAGTTTGCGTAAACTAATATATTTAGCTGTTATTAGGTTTTGCTAACTAATTAATTTAGGTCGTGTTAGTAAACAGTAAGCTTCTCTACGAAACTATGATATTAAGTTTATTCATAATTTTCTAATCAATTTCTGTTTCAGTTTTGTATAATATATCTTTTACCTTTACGCTAGTGATGTCAAAGTGAATACGACATTATTGAAGAAAAACGGTCGGTGGAATTGAAATATAATGAAAATGAATGAAATGAATGAATTAAATGAAATAAATACCTACATTTTATTGGGACTCCGAATTACCCACTAAACACGATACCTATTCACTGAGTTAATTGGCATCGAATTAATTTAAATTAATTTAATCAGCCTGCTACGTTTACTTATTCCTCTTGAATGCATCATCCCAGTCTCAATTAAGTAAATGTTTAATTACTTCTAAGCTTGATCACATTATCTAATCATTCCCATTCAGAATTCTACCTTCATCTTCCGTATCAAATTACTTTCCTGCGAATTTCATCATTTGGATCAAAATCGTCCATGTGTAACATTCCTTAATGATCTAATGATCTTGTTCGTGAATCAGTGTGGCATTTCCTGTCGTTAGTGACTCAATCCTTATAATTATCATAATGATGAGTTAAACAACCTGTTTCTCGTATAATTTTAAGGTTATTTTTACCGACTTCATTTATTTATAATGTCGTTAATCATAATTACATATTAATTCGATTGACCACTAGTTTATTGTGTTACTAATTTTGCGAACAACTTAATTTTTCGATTTATAATTGTGGAATATTTCTCTGGTTTTCTTAATCAGAAGGCTCATTAGCTTTGATGCTTAATTTTTCTCCAAAAACCCATAAATAACGGTGACATCAAAAACACTTATTAATCTTGATATTTTTGAGAAGCAGGATTAGAAATAAAATCATCTATATAAACTTGAATGTCCACTGTCTGCATAAAATCGTGGGAACTAAATCATTAATCAATTAACTTGCTACAAAATCAATTATTAAACTAGAATAGCAAGTACAAACAATACTTATTTTTATTTTGAATTGATATTTAACTATAAAAGAATGTTAGTGTTACGAAGTGATAATAACCGGTCTTTAACACCACTAGATAAACTATAATTTCATACTTCCTAACTGCTTATTATGTACCTAAAATAGTAGGTGATTAAATTATTATGTTCATAGTATCTTCGGAGCTTTGTTTAGTGAGCAATCAATTACGACACAGTTTTAGACGATATTATTAGGAACTTACGATTAAGGTTCAATTAATATTAACAGATATTGGTTTTGTCGGATATTTATTGCGTTGATCTCGAATGAAATGACGATAACGTGGAGGAGGTGGTTAGTGATCATTTCATTTTTACATAAGGCGACAACAACGCATTTTAAATGAATATTTTTGCAATCGAAATTGAAGTTTAAAATCACACCCGACTGAATTTTGAACCCAAAGTAAACACTAGATCATAAAACCCACTATCCACACAATGTTTTGGAACAATTTCAACCGAGCAAAATATTTTAAGACACTGAAGTCGTCGTCCAACGTTCACCGGGGACTTCCAACAATAACCGGCTGAACTCGGCCGTGCAGTTATAATAAAAGGCTTTGCATCGCGATCCTCGGCACGAAGCTACTCTTATTATATTGCGTCACTCGTGCTGAGATTCCTTGGTAAACTGCTTAAGGGAAGGCCGAAATTTACGGGGCAGGTTTTAGTTGCGTCAGTTTTGATTTATATAAGGGTTTAATTTATAAACGTTGCTTGGTGATCTCTTGGATTCTAACCCAACAGGCGACCTGTTTGCGGATGGATGGACGAAGATTTTATTGGTATGTCAGAGGTAGTGTGAGAGGAATTTATGACAGTGTTGTCAACCTTCTTTTATTTTATTTATGTTTTCATGTTTTATTTTTTATTTTGTATATTTTAATGTGGTTTATAATTGTCTCTATTGTTTTTATATTTTTTGTTACTGTAATTGGTTGTAACCATTGTAGCTAAATAAATAAATTAAGGTTAAGTAATGATTAACGTCTGTTTAACCGTAAAGGACATCGACCATCTCCCCTACATCGGGCACGCCCACTATTTGATGAACAGTTGCAAGTTCCAAACTAGTGTCATTTGTTAGATTAAAATATCAGATTTAAGCTGCTTTAGTTTTATTTTCATTGACAATTGCATAATCAAGATATGTGGGGTTGAATCTAAGGTTAGGTTATATTAGAGATTGTGTTATTAAACACTACGAGTATATTTTGCAATTTTATCAATCTGGTAATGTTCAATTAAACTCTCGCGATAGGTTTGTAATGTATCAAATAAAAATACTTTAAACCATGAATGATATACAGCGGTTAATACATAAGTACAAAATGTACCTACTTATAGGTACTTAGAAAAATGTAACAACCATTTTTTTACAATTGCATTGAAAACACTACTCAGATGTCAACTTAATAAGACGCAATCTGGTAGCAAATGAAGTACAGCTATTATGAGTTCTGTATAAATATTGTAAGATTTATACTTAATCATTATTAAGGTAGGTACTTAACAATATTTATGGCAAGACTAGGTAAATACATAGGTATTTACCTAGTCTTGCCATAAATATTGTCACGAAGATTTTTTTTTTTTATTGCAAATAATATTTATTACTTTTACAGTGTGTTATTTTAATACATAAATATAAAACAATTTAAAATATAAAAAGCTTATTCGAAGTGGTCTCTATTGGCTGTAATACAGTCCTTTAAACGTTCAGGCCTAACCATACTTGGTTATTGAATATGGTGTTGTTAACGGGCTTAACTATCTTCTCAAAAATGGTATCTTGATACACTTGTGCCGATGTTTTGATACCTTTTTCACAAAAATATGACTCTGTCACTCCTTCATAGCTAACACCCCACATAACCATCACTGAAGTCGGATAATACCCACGTTGCCCTCTGTCAACTAATTGGGAAGCTTCCTTAGAGCTTTGAGCATAAATACGGTCATTTTGTTTGTTAAAATGTTGCTCAATTGTAAAGATTTTCTCATCCGTAAATAAAAAAAGCAATAAAAAATAGTGTATCAAATTGGCTTAAGACTAAAAGCTATGATGAGGTTGAGTTCATGGTACTTATCAACGATCCAATAGAATACTCTTTATTTGTGCACCATAAAAATTGCAGATATACAATTGTATATAAATATATTTAATTGGAGACAGTCGAAATTTTACTTAGGCTAACACTATGGGTGAATTTATAAAACATGTTTCTCAATTCTACATATTTTGGATGATGATAAGTGGAAGAGCGGATTCTCCTAACACAAGCATTTCCTTGCTTAAAAGGAGTCTCCAATTTTATTGCTTGCCTTCCACTTAAAGAGCTGTCAGCTAAAATGTATATGAAATATGTTATTCTACTAATATGACGAGAGTGAATTTTTCTCTTTATAATTAGGTACTGTTTGAAGCCGACAACTCTCTTAAACGATCATTATAAACCCCCCTACACACTTCTATTACAAAGGACCCATCTGCCCTTACGTGTTCCGTGAAGCAGCCGTTGGATAAATCACCGAAAACATGAAACACTTACGCGTAAATACAGAGCGAATGAGAGAATTAGGGGTGAGGCGTATTTATCGTAACAGATAGAAATAACAGATATTTAAAAATAATGGATAACAATTTATAGTTCCTAACAATGTAAATTATCTGTTACTTAAAATAACAGACCTGCAAAGACTGTTACCGCGGCTGTTACTGATAATTCATTATAACAATCCCCACAAGGACTGTTACCACTACGGTTACTTAGATACACACTTCTCTCACTCTCACTTCCTCATTGAATAATGACCCTTGGTAAAAAGAGAAACACTTATTATTTACTTCGTTTACTTTTCACTCTTACTAAAAGTGCGATTTTTGCGGTTAAATACGATTTTCGACTTTAAACAAAAATAAATATAGAATAATAGTACAAAAATAGCAGGCTATTATTTAATAACAGATACTTGGGTCTGTTATTTTTGTGTAACAGAGATACCAGATATCGTGTTTAATCTGTTACAACCCATCTCTAAAGAGAATGTTTTTTCATTTAATGTAATTTTTATTTACACTAACATATTTTGTTTATAGACTTGACTCATTGCCTTTTTTGTAATTTCACGACGAAATGCATGATTTCAACAAAAACACAAACATTTCAAAAATATTTTTCTATAATTAGCAACTGTAAATTAAAATTCTTTCCTATGATTTTGATATAACATAAAATAAATTTGATGCCCTATAATTTTCCCCCGCCCCCACTTTTTATATAATTTAAATTTGTACATATTATTAATATTATTATTTTAAGTCTGTTAGTTTTTAAAATAAAGTTTTTTTTCCACGTTTTCTTTCTCGTTCATCATTTTAACGTTCATAACCGTGGAGTTTCTTGCCGGCTCTTCTCCATAAGAATCGACCAATTGGAACCGTGCACTTAGCTTCTGACGTTTCATAAGTGCCCATGTAGGTTTATGTGTTTTGTTTTTAATTTTGACTTTTGTTTTAGAGACTAGATTTTTGTTTTGACATTTTGGTATATGATAAGAAATTCTCACTTATATCTCGGTTGTAGTAAACACAAAAATAATTGAGAATGTAGTACGCACATTTCTTTGCCACAACTATTTATTTGATTTCCTAATAGCTTCTGTCCGCGAGCCCATAACCTTCCTCAAGAATTGAGCTATCCAAAGCAAAAAGAATTTTTCAAATCTGACTGGTAGTTCCGGAGATTACCCCCTACATACAAACAAATTTTACCTCTTTATCATATTAGTATTATTATAGATCTAAATAACCAGCATCATCTTCTTTCTCGTATACCTACTGATTTTTAAATTAAATTACAAATATTGCTGAAATTTTTATCAAAACACGCATAAAATGGAGTTAGCAATGGTATTTTGTACAAATATTTTAGAATTGTTTGCCCTATTTGAATGTCAGTTTGACTCTTCTTCGTATTTTATTTTATATGCTAAGTGTTTATTGTTTTATGTAAATATGAAATACCAGGCATTGTTTCATTGATATTTATTACAGATATTGTTGGAAAGCAGATCGGTCTAACAATGATATTGTGCTGGAGTTCGATGGGTCGTAGTTCAACATCGATCCACTGGTGGTAATGAATGTAAATGATACTATAATCATCAACTGAGCAAAAAGCGAAATAATCATCTCAGTAACTGAGAAATATATAATAATCATCTCAGTAAGTTATTGAGGCTGATAACTGTTATCAGCCTCAATAACTTAAATTGGTAACTACGGACATTATAATTATCATAGCCAAAATAATTATCATGTCCAACTATGTATGTGAATGTACAGACGCCAGTACATCAACCTACTGCAATCTGTCAAATGTCTTTAATAGATTTTCAACTTTATCACTAAAGCGTAAGATTCAAAGTTGATTGGGAAAATTAGACAGTTTCGGGTAGGTTGACCTGCTGGCAAAAATTACATGCATAGACCTCTGTACATGTACAGCTTGGCAAAAAAAAATCTGGAAAAAATGAGGGCGCCACATCACACTTAGTCGAAGTGCGACTGGGAAATAAATGTGCAAAAAGAAACGCTGCTTGTGGGTGACTCAATTCAAAACCTACTAGCAGTTGTCTGCATCAAGTAAAATATTTAGTTCCAAATGTCACCACGTCAGACTCTTATAGGTCGTCCTGTAACATAATACTCTGCCCGTTAATACAGGTGATTTTTACTTAGTTTATGGTGTTAACGGGAGCATTAGTAATTGAACGTAATATAATTATAATAGCTCGTATTTATTTATTGCAAATTCCCATGGACGACGAAAATCGTATTTTTTTTTAGAGTGGAACACATTTTTCATAGTATTAAAATAAAAACAACTATGTACTTCCACTTTAATTTGACCATATAACACACTACACAAGCTTTAACACCTGAACATAAAATACAACTTGGTGCATCTCGGACTTTGCAAACAGTGTAACACACCTTTAAGCCGGGTGAGTTCGCGGCTCACACCGCTCTTATTGAGGCTTTTCGGTGCACCTGGCGAGACTGTACCGAATACCGTGGAGACCGGTGTTCTGAGGTAGTGATAAGTTGTGTTTAAAGTACCTGCTCTTCATGTGTAGTATAACCTAACTGCTTTTGGAATCCTGGCTTTAACACGCACGTGGATTAGTAGGGAATTATATTTATTAATTATATGCACGCGGTTTCACCCGTTTAAGTCTCGAACCTGTGGAAATAACGGAATAAAAAATCCTATGTCCTATCCCAGGTCATATTCTACTCATGTGCCAAATTTCATTTAAATCTGTTCAGACGTATTAGCGTGAAAGTGTAACAACAACAAAAAAATCAATCACACATATACACAAAGAAAAAACTTTTCTCTTTATTATAATATTAGTTTAAACAATATGTACTGTCGTTTATTATTACTCTTTTTAATACCCTCGAACCGTAGGCAATAAAATTATTACCTGTCATTGTACAGACAGTGATGATACACAGTGAGCAAACAGTTTGCGCAATAAAATGATCATTGAAGATTGTAATGATGGATGCAGACTTAAATATTACTATATTATTAGACTTCTATTGATTTAAACACCAAAATCAAAGAACTATTGCCTACTCTGTAGTCAACGATTTTACCTTAACATTGTGAGGGATATTCATGTTAAGTTTACTCTTGCAGTTTTAATGAAACTATTACAGTCAACTCTATTTCTACACCTTTAGCTATAGGTAGTTTCCTCACTACTGAGAAAATTATTATTAAGTTGGATCTACCTTGTTTAGGAACTTACCTACCCTTTAAATTAATCGAATTTTATACAACTTCTAAGAAAACCATGGTGTCCCCAAGTCCCTACGAAGCCACACAGCTGACCTATATGGATTTCTTGTTAAAACTTCTATAAAATCAGTCTCAATGTATTTGTAACAAGTCCAGCTTTGAACTTAAGGTCAATTATTGTGAAATAAATGACACGTAAAATACTGGTACGACAATTAATGGTTTCAATAAAACATGATCTTCCCACTAGTCACCTACGCAGTTCAGAAACATTTAACATTGTAGGATTGTGTTAATTCACTCATTAGATAGATTTAATGTGAATAATTGGTCATGTTTCGGATATTACAAAACTATAATACAATTCGGACACATTGCTTTGCTTGGCATACTAGACAAACATGTTTTAGGAAAGATATCACACTATAATCACACTAATATGTATTAAAGGCGAAAGTTTGTGAGTGTGGATGTTTGTCTCTTCTTCACGCTAAAACTACCGAACGGATTTGGATAACATTTGGCACACAGATAGTTTATAACCTGGATTAACACATAGAATACTTTTTATCCCGATATTCTCACAGGATCGAAACTTATGCGGAAGAAACCGCGGGATGCAGCTAGTTTTTAATATTTTTTAAATCGGATGAACGAAATTCGGATAAAATCGGTATTGTTTGTTGGTAAGAGATCATGCTTAACAATACTGGTTGGAATCATCTGATAGTAATTGATGATATAGTTGGCAATGGTGTACTATAGAAGTCACATAATCACTCGGTATTTGGAAACGTACATGTTAGCTATCAGGAAACACCGAGTGCACTAAATGCATTTGAAAATCAAAAACTAACAACCAAGTTGAAATACTCTACATAAATAAAACTTGCCCACAACCACAGACACTTAATAACGACACACCTCTTCACCATCGACCTTGAAACCAGCCAACACAAGACATATAGCAACTAAACAACGAAGCCATTGTCCGCCATTGTAAAAAAACTAATTGTTTCTACACTCTTGTGTTCTGACAGCATATTCGGGCATCGATCAGCACCCACATAGGATACTGTGGTACAGTGTCATTGAGATGGACTTACGAAATTCTTTGAAGTGTGGTTTGAGTTAAAGAGATAAGCGTTATGAGTTTTATGTTTGGTTTCATAAATATCGTATATAGTAGAATTTCTTACAGTATTAACACTTTCATTTTCCAAAGAGTAGAAACAATAGGTAGTTAAAAAATCAACCTAAACCATTTAGTTCATGGGACAAGGAAAAGAGGTGGTTCCCTAAATTGTATGTTAATTTGCATTAATATTCTGAACCAGTCACGAATTATTGGATTTTTTCTTTCCATGTACAAGACAGTTAGGTAATTGTAACATTTTCGCTCGATTCATTTTTTATTCGAAAATCATGTGATGAAGATTACTCGACATTTATGTCTAAAATAAGCATGCACAGAAAGAAAATACAGTTTGTTATCCAGCCACAAGATATTTTTTCTCTAGATCAATTTTATTATTACTTTAGTTATATACGAAATAAGAATTGAGACTTACGCCATTTAGTTCCATGCTATATGCGAACACGATCAAAAAGCGCATGCAATATTAAACTTTATTACTGATGTGTCAGCTCGAGGAGGAGCTCGTGGCTAAGTAATAACTACCGCACGGGTCGATCCGTCAGGTTAAGCTACGCTTGCCAGGGTTGGTCGGTAGATGGGTGACCATCTTTACGTACCGAGACTCCTCCGTGCCTCGGAAAGCACGTTAAGCCGTTGGTCCCGGCTGTCATTCGTGGATCTTTGACAGTCGTTACGGGTCGTCAGAAGCCCGAAAGTCTGACAACCAGTCTTACCAAGGGGTATCGTATCACCCAATTATTGGGTTGTGGAGGTCTGATAGGCAGTCGCTCCATATAAAATACTGGTAGGTATTCAGCTGCATCCGGTTAGACTGGAAGCTGACTCCAACGTAGTTGGGAAAAGGCTAGGCAGTGATGTGTGTGTGTGTGATTACTGATGTGTCAGCGTTTAGCACATATTGTGTGCGGGTGCATGGGGGAGGAGCTTGTGTGGAAATTGTCTTTAGAGTGCCTGGTCTTAGAAAACAAGTTGAAGTTGTATGGTATTTGATTACGTTTCAAATGCTCGAATTTTCTCACTTACATGGTTATAGATTATGCAATTTTCTGCCTGGTTATTAATATCTATTCTTCTTCTAGCGTGTTTAACTTAGTCCTAATCTTAGAAAAGGTTTGGTTCTGCAATACGCTACTAGCCCAAATCTTTAAAAAGGTTAAGCTGAGCAACGTTGGTTTTTGGGCTAAGACTGTTCATAGTATCAATCGTTCCACTCATTTCAATTTACAGTCACCTGATTTCCACGAACCGCCTACTATTTTCTTATTTATCACCGATTTTTAAACAGTTTCAGATAGTTACGCTAATGCTTCATATTTTAAACCATGATCAACCACAGATGATTTCATAACAGCCTAATAATGATTGTGATTAAGGTATAGTCACTGTATGCTAAAACAAAATTATATTGGTACATTTCGAGTCAAGGTTACGTGTGTCATGCGTTTGATTGATACGCGAGTCCAGTCAGTAATGAAGATCATTTATTTAGAACTTAAGAGTTTTTTGACAGACTAATTTTATGGCTATAATTAGAGGTATTGTTGGGATTTCACAATACATTGGATTCTAACATTCAATTAGCTGTATGCAACAAACTGAGATCACCAATCCATCCGCAACACTTGAAAAGCAAAGTAGAGTCAACGATTAAGTAAGCTAAGTGAAGATAAGTTGTGGCTAAGTTAACGATAACGATAGAAATAAAAATACCAACCTATTATTGTCCTACTGTAGAGCGAAGGCCTCTTCTTATACAGAAAAAGCACGAGCATTGATCACCACGCTTGCTCACGCCGCGCCGGCGCCGGTAACATGACGCGATCCAGTTGAATTGGACTACTGCGGTTGCGCTGCTACGGTTTCGCGGCGGAGGTGTGCTACTGGCGTCAAGACGGGTTAGCGATTTCAGATTTATATTAACTATATATAATTCCGGGTTTACTCACAATCTTTTCCTTCACCGATGTTTTTTTTTAATCTTTATTTAAAGAGCTTTTTCGCTAAATGCGAATATGACACTCTATAGGTATACAAAAAGTTAATATTAATAATTTACATTAGTGCATTTTACAACTAGGTTCTGGGTCTGTTCTTCAAGGCGAATTTAACCATATTTCATAGGAATTATGTCCAAGATAAACTTAGGAAGTACCTACATACGAATATGAATCTTAGTTTAATCGAATAATTTCCATATTTGTAAAGGCGAATGTGAGCAAGCGTTTCATACAAATAGGAATAAACATTATTCAGTAATTGTACTAAGCAAAGTAGTCAAAGTGCGATCCCTGAATCCTAGAGATGATGACAGCTGTCATTAACTTATTAGACCATTATCTGTAGCGGTCATTGTTAATCAAATGTAAAGTTGTTGCTCCAGTCTAACCGGATGCAGCTGGACACCAGTATTTTTACATGGAGCGACTGCCTATCTGAACTCCACAACTTTGAGACTCTCCACAACTTTTTAAGACTAAGACTGGTTGTAAGACTGGTTGTCGGACTTTTTAAGACTAAGACTGGTTGTAAGACTGGTTGTCGGACTTTTGGGCTTCTGAATACGAATGACGGCCAGGAGCAACAGCTTGTGACCCCTCCGTGACTCAGAAAGCATGTTTCTGAGTCACGGAGCGGTCTCGATATGTAATTGATGGTCACCCAACCACAACCCGATTGCGGCAAGCATAGCTTAACCTTCAATCGAGCCGTGTGGCTGTTATCATTTAGCCACGAACTCCTGTAATAATACAGGCTGATATATGCTGAGCAGTGGTGGCCCGATGGTAACGGTACTGACTTACGAGTAGGTAGGTCATGGGTTCGGAACCAGGCAGGCGTTTTACTTTGTGTAAATTATTTCATCACCACTGCTCTCAAAACATTGAAGAAAAACATCGTGAGGAAACTGGCATGTCCTAGAACCAAAAATCTGAAGACATAGTGACATCTACCAACCCGCGATGGGCCCGCGTAGTGGATTACACTCCCTATCACAGAGCGGAGACATGTCTCAGCAGTGGGACCGTTATAGGCTGATTATGTTATATATCTTTAGGTCAATCCAAGTTTATTTAACAAGGACATGACTTCCAAAATGTTTTCGTAATATTCCTTGCTTTACAATTCTAGTCGAACGTTTCGCTAGACCCAGACTAAGTAGCACTTCAAGTTTGTTGGAGTAGATCCATCTTTGAGGTAATAGCCCTAGTTTTAAGCTGCCCTTCGTTGAATTGGTAGGTCTAGTGTGTTTTGTAGTAAAATACGAGCCATTATTTTGTCTAGATAATAATGGCTTGGGATGGAGTAAAGATATATAGAGAAAATAAAGAGAACACGTGTCTGACGTGTTCTCATTTTTTTTAAGGCTGACTTAAGATTAACTTGTCGGTTATAATTTTATAACGTCAGAAGCTCCAATCTTGAAAGTGACTTTAATCTCGTATCTTAGTAGGTAGGAAGTTCTCGCAACTTTTCATAACTACGCGTCCTTAATGTTCTAAATGCTTATTCAATTTAATTTTCATATTTAATTTTAATTATTTATCCTTACTAATGTGCCCTTACAGGGTCCATAACTGTATCTTAGCTTTGAGCCTATTTATAACAAATTAATTCATATTGTGGTATGCAAATAAATGAAATGAAATGAAATTGTAACTTATCAAGCCTTGCCAATGAGATACAATCAATATCTTAATTTTGTGCGACTCCCGGGGGGTTAATTCATCAATACGTTAAAAACAATACAATTTCTGGAGTCACAATATACTCTTTCTAATATCTCCTTCAATCTGCTTGTCTTTTTCCAACTTTGTTGGGATCGGCTTCCAGTCTAAACGGATGCAGCTGAATGCCAGTATTTTACATGGAGCGACTGCCTATCTGACCTCCACAACACAACTTTGAGTAACACGATACCCCTTGGTAAGACTGGTTGAGACCTTCTTTGGGCTTCTGACAACCCTTAACAACTGTCTAAGATCTACAAATGAAAGCAGGCGGGACCAACGGCTTAAAACGTGCATACGTGCGTCTGGATACGTAACGGATGGTCCCCCATCCGAGCCACCTATCTACGAACCGACCGCGGCAAGCGTACCTTCGAACGTCAAAATTACATAAGACAGTCCCCCAAAACGCCCGCCCTTCACCACTTCCTAGTACTTTAGCTGGGAAGAAGAAATGGCGCAACAAACTCCCCAGCAGCACAGCTGTCTGTTCAGTCAGAAAAACATGATTATATCTAATAGAATGCAAGATAATTTACATTACACAACACAAAACATAATTTAAATTATAAATGAATAGCCATATGACAGCTAGCACACGTCAATTTACCAACCAAAAACATCGAGACCTATACTCAGGCAGAAATAAAAAATAAAGACAAACTTTAACAATATCTAAATAAAAATCTACAGGCATAAAGGGCGTGCCCGACGTGTGTTGTGGCGTGAATCATAGAAAAAAAAATACGATTATGAATTCCTTTTGTCATTTACTTGTATGTATATTGTGGCTTCCATTGGTCTGCTGGAGAACAAAGTTTATATAAAATCAATTAATATTTAAATATTTTTAAATTACACTGTTTTACTGTCTAGAATTTACTCTTGTGAAGGTATACAAATACAAGTCGTCCATTGCTATTTCTTTATTCCGTTGGGCCAGCTTGTTTCAGTCCGTACTAAGAACTATACTCAGGCAGAAATAAAAATAACTAAACGTAAACAATATCTAAAAAAGAAAAAGCCTCCAGGCATAAAGGGCGTGACCGCTTACATATAGCTGTAACTAGAAGTTATAATTGATAAACTAGGACCATCTAGGTAAAATAAATAATTGGCGAGGTCGCTAGCTAACCACATATTGCAATATAACCCATGAAAATCATTGTAATGAGTAGAATATGTCAACAAAAAATAAATAAAAAATAAATAAATAAATTGACTTATAAAGTTAAATAAAATAAACAATTATATAAACTCATATAACCTGTCAGTAGGTAGGTTAATTTTGGAGAAAGAACATAAACATTGTCTTGAGTTAATCACAGCGACCAACTATTCTTATCATTTAAGTAGTAGTTAATAGAATAGTATGCCTTTGAACAAAGGTTGGATTTTACTTTCGTTTTATACGCATTAAAAGGCAAATCTAGCAAAGAAGAGGGAAGCTTGTTATAAGAGGTTATAAAGCATCACTTATTGAAGTATTCTATCGACAGCGCTCTCAGTAAACAAAATAAAACCATATAATAGCAGCTGTTATACACAATATCTAATTTAGTTTCAATTTAATAAGAGATTACCGCTCGTTAACTCTGTATAGGAACTGAGGACAAATTCCTAATTAGATAAATGGCCTGTAGACTAGATAGCATATACTAAAAGCATAGACTAGATTTCCTGTTGATAGTTATAAACGATAAACACGAAACTATAGTTAACGTAGAAAGTGTAGTTAAAATGTTTTATGGGAACTTGTTGAGTTCCAGTTAATTATCATGGTATATTAAATTACTATCTAGTGTTTGCAATCTGATAGCGTTCGAGTTAATAGAAAAGTTTACTTAAAATAAAGTGCACCACTTAGCTTGTTATTTTAGCTATCTTTGTAACATTGGCTAGGTGGAGCGACAGTTTTCGAAGGGTAGCTGGTAGAAGCTGGATGAGAGCTGCTGAAGGAGACGCCTTTGTCCAGCAGTAGACTGCTAGACTGATGATGATGATGAATAAATTGTAAGACCTTGGAAGAGTGCTGTCTGTTCAGGTAAAGTTTAGTATTAATATCTTATTAATAAAGACGTCCATTTCAATTGAGCTTGTATCAATTGAAATGACTAAAAGTTAAATGACTTCTGAATTCAGTGCAGTCACTGAATTCAAAATTCAAAAGTCATTTAAACTAGGCTGAGAATCAGCACTTTTCGAACGTCAAAATAAAAGATAGTGATAGTGATATAAAACAGTCCCCCTAAAACGCCCACCCTTCCACGAAGAAGAAGTGGCGCAACAAACTCCCCAGCAGCACAGTTTTCTGTTCAGTTAGAAAAAAATGATTCTATATAATAGTATGCAAAATAATTTACACAGCGCAACACAAAACATGATTTAAATTATAAATGAATAGCCATATGACAGCTAGCACACGCCAATAAACCAACCAAAAACATCGAGAACTATACTCAGGCAGAAATAAAAATAACTAAATGTAAACAACATCTAAATAAAAATCTCCAGGCATAAAGGGCGTGCCCGACGTGTGTAGTGGCGTGAATCATAAAAAAAAAAGATTATGAATTCCTTTTGTCATTTACTTGTTTTGTCTATTGTGGCTTCCATTGGTCTGCTGGAGAACAAAGTTTATATAAAATCAATTAATATTTAAATATTTTTAAATTACACTGTTTTACTGTCTAGAACTTACTCTTGTGAAGGTATACAAATACAAGTCGTCCATTGCTATTTCTTTATTCCGTTGGGCCAGCTTGTTTCAGTCCGTAGTTCACGTCACATCGGTCTTTGTCGCCACTCCATTTAACTTGTGGGCCACTGAATTGTTAAACCCCATCAGCAGAAAACTACTAAACCTACACTGTCACTTCGAAAAAAAGCTGTAACTTTATTAAGCTTTTGACTTAGGTAACTAAAATATGTATAAATAGAACACATTGCGGGACAAAGAGAAACCATAAGATAACGAATAAAAGAGTTTAATCGTTTCTCTAATTGGAAACCATAATGAAGCAACACAGCTATGGCGTCCAATATAGACAATATACAATATATAAACACACATTGTATATACATAACCCTAATGCTAGGAGGTCCTAACGTAAAGCAGAATTTATAGATATAAATTCTGCAGAATAAATAAAAGTTGATAAAAGTTGTTGTTGTTGTTGCTGTAGATGATGAAAAGTTAGTATATAGCAGAATTTAAAGATATAAATTCTGCTTTTCGTATTGATTGTAAAATAAAATAAAACAAAATTATGGTAAAACACACACAAATGTCTTATAAAGGATGGCTACAATAATAGAGAAAAAATATTATGATAATATTTAGAGCATACATATTGTATACGTTGAAAAACAAATGCTGACAAGTTCAAGCAATAAAAACCAGACATTCGACGAACTTATACAAGGACTAGAAAAACACTTAAAAATATAGTGATCAATGTTACAGATTGTTCTTGGAATTTGTACAAAGAATAATGTATGGGTATTATTTAGGTGCACCTCAAAGACGTATGAAGTAAAAGTTTTTTTGAGACGAAGCAAAAGATGGAATATTAAATTCTAAAATAATAATTATTTTAGAATTTAATATTCCATCTTTTGCTTCGTAAAATTTTCAATATTTTGTATTGTATGTTTCCGATAATTGCATATTTTGCACACAATAATGAATACTTATGACAGAAATCGTTGGTGACTTTCCATTAGACTGTCTCCTTGGCTTAGTGGTTGCAACTACAACTGCTGTTCATCCTGGGTTCGATACCCAAGTTGGGCAAAGAGTTAATGGGTTTTACCTTTACGAATTTCTTAGTAGTAACCCGGAGTCTTTTGTTCCGTTATTTTTGTTCATGATTTATGGCAATAGGCTCGTTCCTTATTACAAGGGACTTGAGCATAACTGGTGTACTTATGTGTACTGTAGGTACCGACACCTCTGCCTTACCTTCTGGGGGAAAAGGGCGTGATGTAACGTGATCATGTTGTTCTTTGCAAACAAGACGACTGAATATCATAAGACATTATCTTGACCTCAACCTACATCTAACATTACCATATTATTTATCTGTCTTAAAGCATCACCCACAAAGGTTAATTAAACCTAGTCGATACCGTCTCGACATAACTGAAATTAATTGAACTAGAGAATTTATATAAAGCGATACTTCTTCCCTTGTGACAGGCATTAGTCTGACGGGATGGACCAATTTGGGAGTGGAAGCGATTTTTGAAGATATTTATGGACCCAATATTGGAGTAAATAGACTGTATTGGGTACATAAATATCAGCTTTACTTTTTGGGCCTGAACGGTTTCGTTTTATAGAGTAAAATAATACGTTGATTAGGAAGAAAGATAAAAATGTAAAACAAAGACGTAATCTGCCTAAAACCCAAAGTTATATAAACATTGTGTTTTAGGCAGATTATAGTCGATGATGCAGATGTTTCTCGGATCTAAAGACCAAATTCATTTGTGATTTATTTGTAATAGGTATTTTTATTTTTTTATGAGTGCGTTTTTATACTTCCTTATCAATTTGGCTAAAGATCAATGTCGTAGACAACAATCATATAAAAAAACAGGATTTATTTACCATTTCATTTATTTCAACGAATAATTGCTTAAAAAAATCAAATAACTGCCATTCTCCGCTCCATCTACACATTTACGTCGCATCTTAAGATATTGGACGCCAAAACCTTCTGTCAGCGTTGCGATAGAGCTAAGAATAATGTGGGGTGATGAACGAGTGGGCCAGATCGATACCCACGTTAAATTTAATGTTTGAAAAATTGCCCCAACTCACTCTAACACCTAATTTATTGAGCAATTAATGGATTAAGAAATTGGAGAAGAACTGATGAATTTTACCCGTAATTTGTCACCAGATTTAGATTCTAATTGTTTTGTATGAAAAATTGGCTTGAAAGTGAAATTATTATAAATTGGAACCATTTTTTTATGTAGTTTGTTACGTTAATGATAAAGCTGTCCAATAATTAATGCTGTAAAGGACGCTTTTAATAGACACATTTAGGTTTATCCAAATTGCAAACTAAGTGGAGCTTTTGTGCTGAATAATTGCAACACCACTAGTTTAGCTTTAATAGCTTATACACGATGCTTTTTTAACTAGTTACATAAGTATTATTTATGAATTTTATCGTAAAATTTGCGCAGTCCACAAGCTTTCTTTCACTAGTGTCCTCATACTCTGGCTTTCCAGGGTATGAGGACATTCTACGTATTTGTCTTTACAAATACCTATATAGAGGCAATACAATCAATATTTTCTCAAATTGGTAAACCTTTATTCATAATATTGGACAAAGGAAGTGCCTACACACAGCTTGGTTATTATAAATCCCTTTATCAATCACCGTACTCCTACTCTCACCCGATGATCATATAAGTGCCAATAACTGTCAGAGAATCAAGTAACCAGTACACAATTTCTTTCAAACCTCCATTGTTACCGATATGGCCACCCAAAAGTGTAACCGGAGTGTTCAGCTTGGAACAGACTTGTCTTGCAACATGAATGCAGCTCCCTCATTGGTCAGATTTCATCTCTTGACGTTATGTTCTGTCAATCAGCCAATGGTATTTTGTTGGAAGTGTGCATATATCTTTACATTTTTGAATGTTCTACGGATGGTAAGTGTTATGTGATTTTATTGTGTTGATCGGATACGTCGTGAGTTATTCGGTTATAAAGTGTCGCTGTTAAACATTTAGGAAACATGTGTTTTATTGTTATGGATTTTGTGTTTATGTTTTTATAGAGCTTTAGCTTGGAATGGTATCGACTTTAAAGTGGTAGACGAGGATTTACATAAGTGGTTTGGCCATTTCAGTAGACTTTATTTAAAAATCTTTGACCGTTTATTTCATCTTAAGCTTAAAAAATTATGATAACGAGGTAAAGTCATAATTACTTTATCGCGCTAAGGTTGAATGACACTTGCACGCCACAAAATGTCAAAGTATTTTTTCTATCCAACGTGGCAACACTGCCAGCATCTTGGGCACTTTTCCCACTGACAGCGGACGAAATTTTTGATGCCCAATGAGCTATTCCCTTTTTTCGCCCTTAAATACTTGTACTTATATTATTTATATTAAATATTTTAGTGTAAGATTGTATATTGTATTTAAGATTTTTGTCAAGTGTACCTAAATATAATATTAGACCAATGTACACAGTAGGTTCTTGCCTATAGGTACTTAGATATTTTCAAACTAAGTGAAATTTAGATTTACTGAGAGCTATTGTCCAACCCGTCTTGAGCAAGCATGGTGATCAAGGCTCATGCCTTCTCTATATGAGAAGTCTTTGCCCTGAAGTGGGACGGTAAATAGCTGGCTGGTATTTTTTTTTTTTCTAATCAATAGTATAAAGCAATGACGAGGTCGAATGTACCACTACAATAATTCAATTCTGTTATTCATGAGATACCATTATCATACATTTCTGAATCACAAATAGAAAATATAAGATCAGAATTCTAAAAATAGCTTACCAAAGGAAACCAAAAGAGAAATCACATTACCGTTCGTGAACAAATAACTCGTGTGTGTGAAATAAGAGATCTAGCCTCTGTGCCTCTGAGGAGACTCTATTTTGGTGCCTGATGCTATCTTGACGGTTGGGGTGAGGACTTCCTGATAAGAGGGAGCTGTTTAGTACCTACATACAATAGATAGTACAGCAGACGAAGCATGTTTTGGTATTGGTTTATAGAATAGACTATAGACTGGACGTTTTTTCCAGTCTGTAGTGATATAGTTTTCAAAAATATGTGTTATTGTGAGTTATCGTAGGTATGGTTTCAGTTTCAATGTGTGGTGAATGCATATAGGTACAGCCAGTTGCAGAAACGAACTTTAACTTTTAAAACTGTCAATCTTCCATTTACTTGTTGCTATACTCGATTTTAATGGCTCGTTGATGAAATAAATGGAGGCACTCGTGGTTAAGCAATAACAGCCGCACGGGTCAATCCATCAAGTTAAGCTACGCTTGCCGGGGTAGGTCCGTGGATGGGTGATCATCTTTACATACCGAGACTCCTCCGTGCCTCGGAAAGCACACACATCATTAGCGTTAATGATCCATTACGTAATGGGGCATCAATGTTTGTCTTTGTGCAATTGGGTGTTAATAACTTTAAAAAAATATAAATCATAACGTACAGACGCTAGAACATCAACCTACTACAATCTGTCAAATTTCTTTCATAGATTTTCAACTTTATCATTAAAGTATAAGGTTCAAAGTTGATTGGGAAAATTTTACAGTTTCGGGTAGGTTGACCTGCTGGCGTCGGTACATGAAATAATAAAACCTTTGAAAATATTACTGTGATATTAAAAAAACTCACAAAAAAAAACTAGTCCAGCTTTCAGCCTGAAAAAAACGAACAAAAACGGTGACCTGCTCATAATAAATCTAACAAAAACAGGCCCAATATTTCTACCTAGTTTATCGTTCGCTAGCCTCTTAACACAAACTAGATGAGACATTTCGTTCCGCTACCTCTCACCACAATGCTCCACCTTTCCGCACAGAACAAAATTGAACGCATAACTTCTCTTTAGCCGTGACGCAGGTGGGCGAATGTCCGTGCCTCTCGAAATTCGGAGGGCACGTATATTTACCTCCGCTGTCCTCAAATACGATGCTGAAATACTGTCCTTGCTTATTGAAAACTAGCGCTTGTCATGTTACACAGGAATTTTAGGATCTTACAGAAAATTACTAGGAGACGGGACATGAAATAAAATTTGTTCGTGAAATAAGAATATGAGGTAGTAATAAAATATTATACAGAACAAGATGTTTGAGAGTACGTTCTGTTAGATGCTGAGGTAGAAAGGGGAGGTGCAGATAAGTGAGATAATATCAACGACGAAAAACAAGATGATTAAATCTTTTAAAGTGATCGAAAAAAATGCAACGTTAAGTTACAAGAACAAATGCAAAGCTAAGACGCAAGTAGGGAATAGAGAAGCTATAGCCTGGATGACAACAGAAACTTTCAATAAAATCCTTTATCTCAACTCCCAAAACCAGCAATTCCAACAATCTCCAATCTTACCATCCAATTTCTCCAATACTGGCACTAAAAACTTAATCAGAGCAAACATCTTGGAAGCAAACATTCATCTATTTTCTGGCAAAAATCTTGTCTCCACTCCACCCTTTATGGCATCGCGAACGAAAAATTTCACGTCGCCAAACATCTTTGGGACAGACAAAAACTGCATTCAATAACGGAATGTCTGACGTCCCGACATGAGATTTGAAACCGTATCTTATTTAGAAATCAGAAAGCGAGGAGGGTGCCATTCAAAAAACGTACCGAGTACGCAAACATGATTCTACTGTTGGTTCTCGAAGGAGATTTTTGGAAGGAGTATTATCAAGTTATTTATTTAGAAAGGAAAACGGTATTCGGTCAAATTACAGGTATGAAGGTTTCAGAACCGTAAATATTGAGTCAGTGTAACTAATGCTTTATCGGCAAAATGTGATTTCTAAAGAAACTATTCAAGAAAACCATGCGTTTCACTGGCTGGGGATTATTTTGATGCGATACAACTCCAAACTTTATTATTTCCAAGATTGCAGTTCTAACATGAGGCATTCATACAAATACCTACAACCCACTCAAGAAGAAAACGAAGAAAACTACAATAGGCTGCTGATTAAGATCATTGACATTTAAAATAAAGATTCGTCATGGTCCTTTGCAATGTCTATGATCAAATACTGTCATGTAATTTAAGGTTAAACAATTTTTGTCTGTTTCATACTTTAGTACAACATAATCAGTCCATAATATCCCCACTGCAAGGACAAATGCCTCCTCATTTTGAGAGGGAGTGGGCCATAATCCACCACGCGGGCCCAGTGCGGGTTGGTGGATGTCACATCTCTTCGAATTGTTGGTTCTAGGACATGCCGGATTCCTCACTATGTTTTTTTCACTGTTTTGAGAGCAGTGGTTCGTCGGCACGGTTGGCGCAGTGGTTAAGCGCTTGACTGCTGCGCTGCGTGTCGCGGGTTCGATTCCCGCACGGAACAAATATTTGTATGACCTACATGTAGTTGTTCCGGGTCTGGCTGTTTGTGTATGTGAGTTTAAGTGTTTGTAAACGCACCCACGATACAGGAGAAATTCCTAGTGTCGGACAACGTTCAAAACAAAAAAAAAAAAGTGGTGGTGAAATGAAATACACAAGTAAAGTCTCTCGTTAAGCTTCAAGTAGTCTGGCGCGACGCTACTCTAACAAAATAATTTCTAAGGTCACGGTAGAATAATTACCGGTGTCGCGTCGCGTCGCGCCAGTCTGCACGAGGCTTAAGTCGGTGCCCACTGCTCCTTTATTACAGCACCCGGGCAGTATTACGGCACATCGACTTGTAGAACAAAACTGTCATACAGTTAGTTTCCGAAACCCATGGTACAGTCTGAGTCAATCTTCCCAAAGCTAGTTGAGCCACGGGTGAGTAAACACATCTCAGAGTACCCACAAGTACCCACGGCTGTCTAACTCTCCTTACGACGAGTGTGCGAACATAAATCGTTTCGGTGCTGACTCTAGGTGAAAAAGTAGGATCAGCTTTGCTGGGATGGAAATGGGAGCTTTAGATCATTGTGGGATCCCAAAGCGATATGGTATGTTAGGATATAATTGGCTCTTAGTGCACGACGATTTGCGATTCTCTTGGCAATTATAACTAGTTATGTATGCTATGATGTTTGCTTGTAGGGAGATTATATCTATACTATGAAGCTATTTGTATATTAATGTTCCATTTCCGAAATACTAATGATACTCATCTCAGCTACTAATAAAATTAACCATTTTAATGCTAACGACAAATTTTAATCTGTGGAATCTGAAATGGATCGATATGACTAGTAACAAGAAAAATGCTAGAGACATTAAGTTTGAGAATAGCTGTAAGATTTTCTTATTTTCAATCATACGAAAACGCTACGTATCTGCAAATATGTGGGTATTATTAAGCTTGAATATTATAATACTTATCACTACCTCAATATTTTGTTGTAGAAAATAAATTTAATTTTTCGTAGTGATTTATTGATGCAAGACATTATAGCCGAGAACCCTGATCCCCTGCACAAGTCCAATGGATGCAGACAGGCTCGCTCTTTTATGCTGTATAACGAAGCACTGCTTGCCAAATTGTGTCCCATCCATATTCCCAGCGCTCCCTTGATTGGAGACTTTCTATGTTCTCGAAAAATTCTTGCATGATACACGATTTTTGTGATAGAAGAGTTTGCATAGTTTAGTAGCTACGTTTACACTAGTGATAGTAAAAAAATCTATTGAATCTTGTGACTAACCATGGCGCAAAATACAGGTATTCCTGGAGCAGACACTAGTCAAATAACAAATTATGATGTTATTGTTTGTGAAGCGAAAATAAACTATTTCAATTTAAACTTGAAAGTAAACAATAGAAAACATATTCCTGATTATTCCAAATTTTTCAGAATAAACCATTTTTTTTGTCATCAAATGCCCTACTGAAATAGTAAGGCACAATATTTTAATTTAATTCCTACACGTCTGGCCATCCTTTTGGGGAAACAAGGCGTTATGTTATGTTATGTTATTCAAACGTTAGTCAGCATTTAGTCAGCTCTTAATAGGATTAAATCTTCAATTAACTTAATTAATTGAAAAATGCACACAACAAGTGAAATTATATTAACATTTTAAAAAAACCCCGACTAAAACATTTCCTCATTTCTCTTTCTTACTCCATCATTAGACCCTGTTCATCATCTATCTATAACCTATTCATTGAGACCATTCCATTGAGCACAAACACGATACCTGTGCTGTAAGTTGGTAAGGGAGTTGGATATCCTGCAAATTGTAGGTGATGTTGCAACATCAGTTCAAGGTTACTATGTTCTTCTCATATCATTGAAGTAACAAAATACCAAATTTCAAATCAATCAGACCTGTGGAAGACGCTCACATCCATTCATCAACTAGAAAAGAGCTGATAATCTTCAAACGACTGAACCGATTTTGATAAAATATGACTAAGAACCATCGCTAGAAAAAATGCTTCCAAATAAAAAAAACCGCATCCAAATCGGTTTACTCGTTTAAGAGGTACGGTGCCACAGACACACAGGCACACATAGCGGTCAAACTTAGAACACCCCACTTTCTGTCGTGGGTTAAAAATACCACTTTTCAAATCGTTTAACGTCTGTAAAACGAAATTTATGAATCAATAAAAAAATCTTTCAGTGCATAAAAACTGTAATTGAACCGTTCCGCGTGTTGTTTTATGGTAACATTTTTTTTCTTTTTTATTGTCAAGTATGTCTCAGTAGGTAAAAATAATTTTTAAAAATCACTTTAATATTTTCCTCTATAAAATGTTACTGAAAAGTACACTACCGTAAAAATAACCGAGCAGCAGCAGCGTTCGAAATAAGTATATTTACCCTATTAATAAAACTTTCCAGGAAATAAAGAGCTTTTTAATAACACTGTATTTAACGTTTTTATATATTAATTTCGAAAGTAGAAAAGATTTTTGCTTCTCTGTAGGAAATTACCTGTGGAAAGTTTTTGTTGTAAAATGTAAAAGTCTTTAAGAATTGCTTTAGCTTGATTGAGATGTTTTAAGTTCTTGCTGGATTAAAGAAATCTCTAGTGAAACCTAAGAGTTGTCTTTTGCAAGTTATTTATCGTATCTCGGAAGACCAGAACAATGTGTTGAATCGAACACTTCAATGAAGATCGCAATAACTTTGCAAAGTTTGCCAGTGTGTTGTGTATTTTCAAGAACTTTAGACTCTTCTCTATTCCTCTGGGAGTTTTAAATTCTAACTTCAAATTTCCCTCATAAACGGTTTGTAAGAATTCTGGCTAAATTGGCTGTTCAGAAAACCAGTAAGGTTTGAAACTGCATTTTCTCATTATTAAAATATAACAGCTTCTAAGGAAACACGATTAAAACATAATCTAGTTCAACTTTATTACAACAGCATAACTGCACATTAAAACCTTATTAAATTACAAATATAAATGCCCCTTGCCACGAACCCACATAACTCGTACACTGTTAAGCCTTACAATCAAAAGCGAGCAGTGAGCAATTTTGCAACAGCTATGATACTTAAATTCTCAGCTAGTGCTATGTTAGAAGCATTATCAGAATATTCTGGAAAGTTCACCTCTGCCGTGTTGGATGCCTCTGTTTAGTGATGTTAAGGCCTTTTCATACGGTTCAGAAATATTTAAGATTTTCAACGTTTTTTGTGGGAGGAGTATTGAAAATGTATTGGGTGCAATAGTAGATACCTAAATATCCAGTTGTAATGGTTTTATTACAAGCCTGCTTTGCAAAGGCCAAAGCCTTTTTTTTAAAAAGCCATTCCTTAACAAATGGTTCAGGACTATTTACGTATTTTTATACTTTTAATACTCAATTTGTTTCCCTCAATGAACTCAACGTATCCTAGTTTACCACACTAACTTCCCTTATTTTTATACAAACAACTTCATATCTTCTAATCCTATTTTTAAACGCCACCATAACCATATAAAGTTATCAATAGTAATCGTATTTTTTCGCCAAACGTTCAAAATTCGCGCGCTAACTAAACTTTATGTTGATTCTGTCTCGTGTAACGATGCCTTTACTGTTAGTGCTTGTACCACGTTTATCTAAGCTATATATTCCGACTAACTGTTCAGTTAAGCGCGCCAGTTTAAGTTAGTATACTTTTATAATTGAGGGAAGTCATAGTTTAGTTTCTCGCATTGTGCTACGTCATAATATTATACTTTGATACGTAGACTTAGGTTTCGGCTGTACTCTACTGTTATAGGATTTTGGTGAATGGACATTTTGATTCGTTACCTTCGTTATGACAATATAAAACTATTTTAGCGTCAATTAAAACCTCATAGAGATTACTCTCATACTTACGGCAATAAATCAGTAGCGATCCAATTCAGTGCTGGACCGGAAATAGAATAATTATTTCAGGCATTTTAAATCGTTAGTTTTGAGTCCTAAAACTGAAGTTGTTATAAAGTAACATAGATAGGTAGATAAAAAGAACTTTAACGAAGATTCCAACTAAGTTTGCTATCTATTCCTTCGCGTCTTTTACTTACCTATATCTTTCGCTTATCGTCACCGAAGTTCAGCAAAATGCGGTGAAAAAACGAGGAAAAACATTTAGGTCGTTTTTAATCATTCCTTGGATCTGCGTTCTGACCGAGCTAAGATAGATACTCTCGACTTTTTATATACAACAAAAAACTGCGATGACAAAATAAACAAGGTACTCAATTATGATTATCATATCAAGTATACCGAACTGTCACTAAACGCCCACAGACGCCTCTTTTCATCCGAAACTAATCCTATTAGGTAACAGAAAGTTGGTTTGACGTCGATAGGCGTTAAATTTATCATCAACTAGCAACCCGCCCCTGCTTTGCACAGTTTTTACGACTTGAAATAACATCGAAATTTCTTTATTACTATTTAAATTAGTAAGTAGTAGGTAAGTTTATTAAAAATGTATTATACCTTTATACAAAACTCCTAAAAAAAAATATCTAAATGATGGTGCAAACTGCATAAAAAATCTGTTGCTTGGTTTAGAAGCACAACGCGGTCACATAGACAGACATTTTTATTTATAATATTATGTATGAAGTTGGTGTGACGTCGATAGCTGTCAAATTTATCATCAATTAGTTATCCGATTAATATTGCATACATTAGCGATTGAAAATTTAAGCCGATTTGGAATAAGAGCAGTTTTAGTTTTAGAGTAGGTATATTAAAATCATAAGAGATCGTTTCGACATCATTAGATTGATTAATTATGAAGTAGGAAAGGTGGCGACAGTTCATTAATCTTAGGTAATATTTGGAAACTAGCTAATACTTAATGAGAACCTAGGTATGTTCTGTTCACATGAGGTTTAGGGCTGGACTCTTGAAGAACAATCACAGTAATATGGTAGTAACATATTCATTAAATGTTTATTTTTGTGCAGGTTGGTTAAAAGACCATATCACATAAGGCAGGGTGACCGGATTCCTGTTCTTTTCAATTTTCTTTTGCCCGAAGATATTTTCAATCGGCAACTTCTCAGATGCCAGGGATGAGTTTTCAAAAAACTATGACACAAATAACTTTTACTTATAAATAGTAAATACAAACTTCCAAGTTTCAATCTTCAAAAATGACGAACTTCCCTCTCTCATCTCCTATTTCACTCTTTTAGAGGATGAATTTCTAATAATCTTTTCTTAGTGCTCTTCTTCGTTATGAAAGAACCTGTTGTGCAAAATTTCATTCTTCCAGACCTTGAGGTTTAGGCTGTGCGTTGTCTGTTAGTGAATGCAACCCTTGCATAAACATCGACTGAATTAGAAAAAGTTAGTTGCCATAGACAGTTCCAAATGTTGACAACTCTTTTTTACCAAAGTTTATGTTTTGTACTCCATTATTTTGACAATTCTCATTTTAGCCAAGCTCCGTGATCTATTAAGTATATCTTTATACCCAGTGTTAGTTTCACTTAAGTCTATTTTACCCCTCCGTACATTAAGTAAAGTACTAAAGGACCAGCATGACATAGCTAGACACTAGCCTGTTTTAGGGCCCATCACTCTGCGTCGTAAAATGAAATGTAGGATAACGGAGTACAATGTAGGACCGGTAACTGTTTTAGATGAAATATCTAAGACATTGTTTATGTGGGGATCTGCACTACACTGTTAGTTTAGCGTATGTTTTAACACACAATCACTTCCGTAGCCTGAATTAAATGTTCAATAGTTACAGCACGGAAAATTAGAGTAGGAAACTGTGTTAGAGATGCATTTCCTTACAAAAAACTTCGCTTTTACATATATATTATTACTATTATTATTAAACATTTATTTCAGACCAGGGTCCATATTCTTGTTACTATTCCAACACAACACAGATTAAACTGCGACATGAAGCCGCATCCATATTCGCAGCGTGGGACACTCCCCCCGATCTGCAAATACACCCAGTATAGAGTTGGAACTCCCACGAATGCGAGTGAGTAGGGAGGCACATCTTTTCCTTATGACAGCGGCAAATCCATCAACCCGTGACTCAGCAAACATCCCTGACGCACTGCAACGCCATGGCAGCCCCAACAGTACCCTGAGTGCATTGTTGTATTGGACACGCAGGTCGCTGTATGCCCGCTGCGAATAACTGACCCACAGGCTGCAGATGTAAAAAGATTTCCAAATGTTTTAAAAAGCTTGCTCTTAACCGCATTCGTACACCGTACAAACCTGCGGACTATCATGTTACACCGGACAGCCAGCGAACTGCGTTCCCTTTCTATGTCCACATTATCACTTACCAAGTGACCCAGTGACCCAAATATTTAAATTTAGACACCCTGCACAGTGGAGTGCCATAAAGTGACACATTCGGAAATTCTGGGTAAGAAAACCCACTTGCTTTGAAGAGCATTAGTTCACTCTTCCCAACATTATGTATGAGCCCATGAATCACCACATAGGATTCACAAATAGACATAAGTTGCCTCATGGCACTAATTGATGGACTCATCAACATGATGTCGTCTGCGTTACTAAGGTTATTGGTACAAACTCCGTCAATATGACAACCGACCATGGTGCTGCTGAATTCAGCAGCAAAAAATCTTTCACCAGTTGAATGATTTATTATCACTGAGTAACATCGGCTATCCTAACTAATATTGTAAATGCGAAAGTGAGTTTCTTTGTTTATACGTTTGTTATTCATACTTGCGCAAGCCTAAAGTAAATCGTAAGATACTAGCTGTTCCTCGCGACTTCGTTTGTGATCCAGGATGAAAAGTAACCTGTGTCCTTTTCCTTAAGGGTTAAGGTCTACCCCTGTGTCAAATTTCATCCAAATCCGTACAGCCGTTTTAACGTGAAAGCGTAACAAACATACAAATAAACTCACTTTCGTATTTTTATTTCATAGTTAGGATCACGCGGGCGTAGCCGCTGGCGGAAGCTATATAGTTGTTCATATATCTATAAGTAAGATCACATTTGAACCCCTTTACCATGATAGTATGTATGATATATTGGACGATGTTACACACTTTTAATTACTCCCAGATCGTATAGGTTTTCGAATGGCTAACATTCGAAAACCTATACGATAGATAGAACGACGACGCGCCCCGCGTATCTTACATGGAACGACTGCCTATTTGACCTCCACAACCCAGTAACTGGGTAATACGATACCCCTTGGTAAGACTGTTTGTCAGACTTTCGGGCTTCTGACGATCCATACCGACTATCAACGGCTTAACGTGCTTTCCGCGGCATGGAGAAATCTCGATATGTTAAGATGGTCACCCATCCACAGACCAACCCTGGCAAGTGTGGCTGTTATTAAGCGAGCTCCGCTATTATAGAATCATAATAGTAGTCTCCTGTTGAATCATAATAGCTACTTAGTAATATGGAATAGGCTGGAATCGATAAATCGCGCAGTGCGCAGGTACACCACGGCCAGCGTTCTTTTTTAGTGACGGGACCAGTACTGCAAAAAAATTACCAAAAAGTTTTATTCTATTAGTCATGTTGAAAATAAAGTTCTTAAACCAAAAACCATAAAATAAAAAAGTTGCAAGTTAAAATTCACATATTTAGTACCAAATTACCCCAAATCCACAAAATAATAGAAAATTTTCAACAGGGGTCATAAGTTGTAGACACCCGTTAAATGACGGCCGTCCGCGCCCCATGTAACAACCCCGATTTAAAAAAAATATGGCTATTTTTTTTATTCTTTTTTCCTCAAAATTACCACACAAACTCTCAGTACGATACCTAACAACACCCTCACGGATCGGTCAGGTTTTTTTACATGATGTATAGCAATATCAAGGTACGTATAATAAATCTATTTCCGAAACGCTTTGTGCGTTTAGTTATGACATTATGTAGTAGCATTCCCCGGAAGCATGTTGTAGGTACGAGTATACATTCGGTGAAATGTGTCTCTTATCACCAATAATACTACAATAGTCAAATAAACTCAAACACGTGGGAGTCACTGCAGTATAAGTGTCAGAGATTGTTTATCTGAATGCATCATAATAGTATAATAATATCGCTGTGGGACAAATGTCACAGATTTTAACAATATCTGGTAGCAGCACGAGGTGTCGTTATGAAAAATGTATGGATTTGTGTATTGTAATATAATAGACTTAGGTACTTTGGTAATGATGGAAATAACGTAATATCACGCCTGGATTGCTGAAGGGTTGGGCAGAGGTGTAACCTATATCTACACCCACATTTCACCAGTTACGATTAAGTCCCATGTAATAGGGGGCTAGCCTTTTACCATCTACCGGGCAAAAATCCAGACTCTACCCTCTGCTCCTGAGAAATTCCTGGTGGGAAAAGAATGCTGAAAGCTAATTCCAGACCCGGGAATCGAACCTCATGCTCAGCACTACACCAATGATCATGGTAGTGCATGGTTAGTTATTTTCCCTCTGCCCATAATTATTATTTCATAAAAATAAAAGGAATAAAATGGCTAAACGTATTTTTTTTTTTTTGTTGTTTGAATACGAGGCTTTTGGCTACTTTTGTATTTTTTGTCTTTTTTTATTATTATAATGTGCGTTTTGTTTGTGCAGAATAAACATATTTTCTTTCTTTCTTTCTTTCTAATAAGTTAATAACACAAGGTGCCTACTCAAAAATTACGAAATCAAGTCGTGTTCCAAATTCCTTTTAAAAATCAAAATCAATTCCATTATCCATACAGAATTTATAACCTGATCGTTACTCAGCCCTATGACCACTCAAGTAGAGTCAATCGGCTCAAAATTTTCACAATTTATTATTTACCTACAAAAAATAAAAAATTCTGTACAACAAAACCCAGTAGCCGTCAGAAAATACATTCGTACGAACACGAAATAATTGGCCATTTGTCATACAAACAGATAAAATATTGTAAAACAAAAAGTACAATAAAACTTGAGTAACAATAGTTTTTCTTATTTAGGTCGCGTTTTGTGGGCGGCTGTACCTCGTTGTAATAGATTAGGTTTACCACCTGCGGTTGGGTACTCAGTATAGGCGTTTGCTGAAGTGATTATATTTTATGTTAATTGGAAAAATAATATAAAGTTTTGTGCACTCAATTTTTTTTAATTTTTTTATTGGATCCGTACCTTGTGAATGAAAATAAATAAATAAGCTTGTTATCTAAAGCTACATATTAACAGAGACTCAAAAAGAACACCGTCAGTTATTGCATGTAATAATCAGATAGTTTTATTGTATAAAGACAGTAAAGAAGTGTAGGGAAACCATATTTCAACTAATAATAATATTATTTATATTTTATGTTTCACAAATAAATTACCTTATTAAAACAAAACGAAACACAAAAGAAACATTTTACTAAACAAAATAAAACGAAACACAGATAAACAAGTTACGACAAAATCCAGGAAGTTGTTTCTATGAAAGTTATTGTATAAAACTGTTGTTACTCATTACGACCCGTGTTTATATGCATCCCGTTCTTGATCCAAATATAGTTTGTTTATCATCCAACGTTATGTAACGCACGGTTTGTTTAAGATGTAAACTTTCTACCGGGGTTAAATAGAAATAAAGATTTTTCCATGTCGGGAGATAAATGAATGTGTGTATTCGGCAGCTCTCTCAAAACAGAGTTTTTTGAACAAAGTTTTAGGAGCTGCTAAAATACATAATGGCAATGAAATTCGAATTCAAGTAATTGAAATGGGTTCTAATTAGCAACACTCCTTGGTTCTGCAAAAACAGGGCAGGTATTTGATAAATATTATAGGTACCTACATATGTCTATGAATTTATGCATGTGAAGGCTCGTGCCGATGGCGCGACACCGGTAATTGTTCTACCGTCAAGTTTTCTTAGGAATAGTTTTATTTAAGTCGTGTCGCGCCTGTGTGCTGTGTGTGTGTGCGCTTCAATCATGCATTCTTGCTTGGCAGCATGATGCATTCATAGCATTGCATTTTTTACTTTAAAAATGTGTACCGGCTGTAGGAATCCATTCTTCGGAGTTTGGGTTATATTAACATATGGCTATCACTAAAGTAAGACGAATAAGGCTGCACTTTACATGGTGTGAGTAGGTACCCACAGAATATTATATTACTCGTTTCATACTAGCTATAAACAAAAAGGTACCAGCGGTGAACCAGTCCTAAAGTCGGCTGCTATCAAATTATTTCCAAGTCGACCTGTTCATTCGTAACCATTAATCAATGTTTAAGGTAATATTAATTTTGTGGCGCTACACTAAATATTCTCATAACAGTTATGCTAGTTACGGAATGATAAAGTGTGTAACTTCTTTTCTTCTTTTAATCTTGAATGTTCGATGCATAACTAATTTTACTCTACATAAATACTAACAAATTTCACGGGAAAATACAAAATCCTCCTACTTTTGGGATCAATAAGAGATGCTTGGCATAAGAAGATCTACAAGTTTCATAAAAAATAAAGAAATCAGCCAGTTTTTTTTTTTTCAATTGAAAATTCATTTAAACATTATCCTTTTGAGCATTGCCGCAGTTGGGAAAAAATAGCCATAAGCTAACCTAAGATGTAAACAGTATACCGCTCTTAGCGTCAAACCTACTGATGTCAAAATCCTAATCTTTACAATTCAAATCCAATTTTTACTACAATATAATCCGTAACACCCAAAACATTCGACATTTAAATTCTAACCTCCGAACGTTGCATCCAACGTGAGATTATGACAAATGGTCCGGCGCGGCGGTTGCCACACTGCGTGGGCCACAAATAGCCACAATGGCCTGACCCCAAGTCATAGTGTGCGGGTTATGTCGACTATCAAGATTATATTTTACGGGACTTTTTTGTACAATAAAAATGGAAATGCATTTCTTTTCGTTTTGTATAGAAGTCGTTTCACAAGGTCGATTTTTTGTTGCGTAGTGTGGTTTTTTGTTAAGTACATTATAAGAATAGTGGCAATGTAATGCGTATTACTGACATGTGCAAACATGAATAATAATCGTTTCGTTTTAGATAGGGAACAAGCTTTAAAACCCGTAGTTAAAAATGGCGTTTTGACATAGTTACGGGACAGCACTATGCATCTATCACATAATTAATTTATGTCATTACTTCATTTTTCATTCTTTTTACCTATCGTGGTATACAGGGTGAAATTGAATTCATGGGCAATCTCTTAAGGGGTCATTGTACTCATCATTATGAACAACTTTTACTATGGGACGAAACCTGAAATCGCGAAAAAAAAATCAGCTGTTCCCTACATTTATGTTCGCATAACTCGTCAAAATGTAGGGAACAGCTGATTTTTTTTTCGCGATTTCAGGTTTCGTCCCATAGTAAAAGTTGTTCATTATGACGAGTACAATGACCCCTTACGAGATTGCCCATGAATTCAATTTCACCCTGTAGTAATTTGAAATGGGCAACTAGAATCAATTATTATATTTTTTTTTGTTGTAAATATTGACGTTCATAAGTGCCTTTTTTGTGCCTAATTGAAATAAATTATTTGACTTTGACTTTGAGCAAGTCCTGTGGAATTATAAAAAAAAAAAAAAACAAAATGGACAAGCAAACCTCTTGACTTATCCCCTTAAAATAATATCCAGAAAGGAGTTGAATATTCATCAGCTTTTGTTATCGGGCCAATAAAATAAGAAGACTTATCTGCAGCTTGCTAGGTACTTACTTTGCTAACAAAAATATTTAATAACATTTGCAATTTTTAGTTTCTCTCAGCAAAAATCTCTTATTATGAAAAAGTTTTACCCTCCATTGTTTAAGGATGTAGCGAGACAATGTGCTTGGAGTATTGTTTAAAAAATACTAGTGTTTTAAATTGCTTTCGTGCATGCAAACAAAACGTGAAAAAAAATCTGTTCGTTCAAAACTACGTAGCAAAACACAAACCATTTATCTATTGGAAACGTACATCTTCCGGAACCATATGCATTTATCTACGGAAAAAATATACCAACATTCTTTTTTCAAAAAAGTCTTGATTACGTCACAGCGTGCAACAAACCGCCCATAACCCGCGATCCGAAAATCAGTGTTTTTTTTTTGCCAAAGCCCCAACAATTGGCGTTCGAAAAAGTTCGACGGCGGAAAAAAGAATAACAGCATAATGGGCAATCGCGAAGTTTCAAATACACTCATCCCAAAGCACCGCTGAGATAAACGATTCAAAAGGTAGTAAAAAAGGGGGGGAATCTCTCCGAAGTTTACCGTAACGGCCGACAGGTGTCCTCGAACACTCCGGCGAAAGTTTCCGGAATTAGCAAAGTGAGGGTTAGATTTTTTTTTCGGAAATCATGCTACCTCTTCTAAGATTCCCGGTGAAATATAAGTGTTTTCTTAAATCACTTACTTGAAAAGTTTCTTAAGTGGAATTAAAAAGTTGAAAGATTTTGCTGCGAGTGCCTATTTAGGATTGCGAACTGCGGGTCGTGTTTTTAAAAAGAGTTTTGAAAAAAATATTTTTGATAAAGCCTTGCTTAGATAAATCTTTTATGAAATTTAAAATAAATGAGAAGGAAAGCTTTCATAACAGAACGTTAAATCTAAATCTCTTTTTAGGGTCCTGTATCCGAAGGGTGCCAAACGGAACCCTAGGTAAGCCTCCGCTGTCCGTCCGTCTACCCGTCCGTCTTTCTCTCAGCGGGATATATCACATGAACCGTAATAAGCCAGTATAACTATAAAAACTAAATAAAGTTTATGATTAAAGGGGCTACAAGAAACGGCATTTTTTGCTTGATCATAATGCAGTACAGAACCCTTAGTGTGCGAGTCCGACTCGCTCTTGGCCAGTTTTACATTTCGCTTAAAAAAATATTAATAGAGAGCTCCATAATCATTGACGTTGATTTAGATCGCAACACCTATCATAATTATATTATTTATAGGTACACCTATGACTAACCCTTTATGCTACCTATCATAGTTTCTCTACAATTCCTCAACTAGAGAAATAAAATGCATCAATTGCAAAATCTTTCTCAGGGAAGTAGCCGATACTTGAGTCTGTTTAAACCAAGCCTGGGGTGTAGTATTAGCAATTCGTCTCAGTTTGGCTGATTACAACAGCCACCGGTTATTCTAACGAAAGACTTGTTACCGATCGGATGGTAAAGAGGGAGAAATAATCGGTAAGTATCAGTTAGTTCCGTCAATTCAGTTGCTTCATCGGTGTTATAGTAGGATTTGGTAGCATTTACGGATCCGGAGAGTAAGAATCTTACGTTGAATTTAGAAAAACATGAATGTTATTTTTTTTTCGGTGGGTTTAGACGACACTCGCTTTGATTTTTGGTAAATAAATGGCTGTATGGTTACTCCTACTAAGTCGTAAGAAATAAGAAGAAAAATAGGAAAAAATATATGACGAAGACATGGGTGAATACTAAGATGATATATATGTTAGAGATGAATAGAAGAAAAATATGTTTTGCAGAAATCTAAGAGGATGATGTTAATAAATGATTATCAAGTTTATTTTACCAGAAGATATACATTCTGACACCGCTGATACCTAAGCTTAAGTTAAAACTAACATCGACCAACTTGCAAAACATACACAACTTGTTAAAGTTATTAATAGTCTTTGAAATCAAATACCATTGCCAGCAACACGCAATTAATTGATGCTGTTTACTGGCTTCCATTGAAAGGCGAGAACTGTTATTATCGAGTTGTATTATTATAACTGTCGGTTAGGAAGAGAACAAACTGAACAAATATAGTAGTGCTTGTTTCACAAAACATTCTATTCAGAAGTATGAAGAGAAATAAAAATACTTTCACAATATTGCTTTGAAAGCAACAAAATTCAAAATCAAATAAACCTAACCAAATCCGAATCTAAAACTATTTCAAAAATCAAATATTCAGCAAGTTTTTTATAAAAACCGCTTTACTGAAAACAATAAAATATAGAAACTACAAAAAAGTCTTGATTATAGTATGTGCTCCCGCGCTAAATTGAATTTCTGATTGGTAGAAATCAAAACAAAGCTAGAAACGGATCACTGACCGGTAACAAAAATAGGCCGGATTTGGCGTAGCGTTTACACAAACAGCTACCGTGGAGAGAAAAAATATAAAAACAGAAATGCCAGGAACGATCTAAATCGTATCGGGGGACCGGAATGAGATATATTGTCTCTTTCGAAGATAGTGTAGTTTTCTATTTGATTGTATAATATTTTATAACAAAAGAGAAGACAAACTAAACTCATCCCATAATATACAATGAGGACTTAACTAATAGAAAAAACTAGTAATTAATGAAAGTGCAAGAGTTATTGACTTTTTAAATGAGCTTAATGTTACATTACGTTATGTTAAGATAGTTAAAAACAATATTCACAGATATCAACAGTACCTAGTGATAAAAAATCTAGAATCTCTCCGCGAATCACATACGAGTCCCTAAAATCGGACATATTGTGTGCATTGCGATCCAACTGTTCCTGGTCTAGAACGAATGCAAAAGAAAGACTGGACATGTTAGTTTTTCCAAGTTTCCCAGATATAGCCGTTAGATCGTCGAACGCTTCAAGATTTTTTTTTAGAATACTGCTGCACTGAAACTAAAAAATAATTGTTTGACAGGTTTAAATTAAGAGATTTGCGAAAAATGAATATTATTGTATTGCTTTTGAAGTCGTCTATAACCGTTTTCCTTTGCACTATTGCATTTTACAGCTATTTCTGCTTCTACTATTTTATTCTTGAAATAGTGTGGGGTGTTTCCACAGACAATGGCTCACCTCGTGCTGCGTGGCTGGCTGCGTTAGCGAACGGTATTCGCGTTGCTGAGTTTTAGAAATTTAAATGTTATGTTGGCTTCGACACGCTAAGAAGATTCTTGAAAACTATACATAATGCCCGAAAATATTTCTTATTTCTTAAAGCAATCTACTATAATTCCTAACTAATTAAAACAATGCGAAAGTGAATATGTTTGTTTGTTACGTTTGTTATAGGGACCCATGGGATCAAGACTTATGCGGGTGAAACCACGGGTTGCAGCTAGTTTATATAATTATTATGAAGTATCTAATATTATAAAGGTGAAAGTGAGTTTGTTTGTTACGCTTTCACGCTAAAACAGCTGAACAGATGTGGATGAAATTTGGCACACGGGTAGAACATGACCTGGGTTTGGACATAGGATTTTTTATCCCGATAGTTCCCCTGGGATATTTTCCGACATAATACATTATTTAAAAAAAGCATATTTTGTCGCCTAACTCTAAAGAAAAATAACACGACATTTATTATTGTTATATAGAGATGTTTTAACAACTTTATTTGTTCAAACTTGGTTTCAAAATACAAGTAAACAATCCTTAGGAATAAATATTATTTCACAATTTCACTGAGAGAAACTTCGTACATCTACCCACATTTGACTCAATAAATGTTATCTTTTCTCTTATGTGAAAACATCACAAAGGGTTTCTAAACTGAGGAGCGTTCTCATACTTAAGTGGGTCGAAATATCAAAATAAGCAGCGTGCAGGAACGTATGCGCACATACTGCTACTTAATTTGTTTACGTTATCTTGTCCTTACTGGAAAAGGTTAAGTTTGTTTACAAAGTGTGGTTGGGTGTGTGAAGAGTGGGTATTCTTTTTGGAAATGTTTCTTTAGAATGGATTTTTTTTTTAAAAGCGGGGTAAGAAGAATCAAATGTTTAAGAGCTTTTATATAGAAAGTGGGCAACGTCATTTGGATCATTTAGCTCCCTTCAAAATGGTTGAGCTGAATGGTGCTGATCCATGCGTCATGTTCGTGAACGGGCGCCGTCAGTTGGGACTGGTCATCTCTTAGCTACCATGGCTTATTTTAATTTATTTTAAGTTTTTGAATGATTCTTTTTTTCTTCTTTTTTATTACGGACGCTTTCACGAACGTGCACGTCTTATTACATTGTTCTCACATGCATAATTTCAAAATGAATGATGTAACCAATATTTTGTATCAATTTTTTTATTATTTAAAAGAGTGTCCGTGGAGTTTCTTGCCCGTTCTTCTCCATAGGTACCTACTACGCTTTGGAATGGACAACTAGCTTCATATTTTTGACTGACCGACCCCTTGACAATTCAAAAGTGCCTGTAAATGGTTTAATTGAAATAAATGCTTTGAGTTTGAGTTTGACGTCGCAAATAGCTGTCAAATGTGAACTAGAATATTAATAATTAATTGCAACTATAGCAATGAATATGATGTTGTAACCATTTTAGGTGTAAAAAAGGCACTTTTAACGTTTACAGTAAGTTTAAGTTACATTTTTACATCTAAAACTAAATATTCGGTGTTACAATATTGATTGTTGCATTTCATAATCAATATTTTAGTTCACTAGTTAGGCATATTTCTTATTTCCACACAGTAATATTGCCAAATTTGGACACTATCCGTGTCTTTCCTATCTCTTCACTATCTCAAACTAAATTTAAAAGAATGGCTATTCAATTGCTTGCACAATAATTTATGAATTCTTCCTACCCTACCTATTTCGCCTCCAGTAGATGCGTGGTTTTGTTTTTTAATTTTCATTTCTCTTTAATATTATTCCGCGGACATTGGTGTGGGTTACATGTTTACCTCTATTACCCTAGTTTGTTATTCACTAAAATTGTAACGTGTAACTGTTTTAAGTCCCACAAAAAAAAAAAAAAAAAACAGTTTATCACAGATCAAAATCAAGATCCGCTTCATCATTCGATAGAATTTCGTCAATTTTAATCTCCTTAAAGTACTAGGTATACAGGGTGTCCAGTAAATAGCACGACATACTGCAGGGGGTGATAGCTTGGGTCACTACCTATCAATACAACACAATATATGTTCAGCAAAATCTTACGGATTTACAGTTTTACAAAATTTTCCGAAATATCGAAAAATCTCTACCTTGAAAAAGATTTTTAAGCATCTCGTAATGAAAAAATCTTTTTCTAGAACTTTTTTTACATCAAATTATTCGTGAATAGTTACTCTACTCATTATAAGTTTTTTTTAATAAAAAACAAGAATGTTTTGAAGAAATAGTTTTTTTTTGTTAAAATTTTCACAGAACAATTTTCTTTCTTTCAATTTTGTTAAACTGTAAATCCGTAAGATTTTGCTGAACATATATTGTGTTGTATTGATAGGTAGTGACCCTGGCTATCACCCCCTGCAGTATGTCGTGCTATTTACTGGACACCCTGTATAATATAGCTGTGCTTTTAGAATATTATACACATGTATTATTTCCTATTTGTACAATACAAAATGTGGCACCCTATCTCGCTAGCGTCCCATCACAAATCTTGCATCACATTTACCTGATATAATCTATTAGGCGTCTCTCACGACACCTATGGGATGCGATGGAGCGACTCTAATTAAATCGGACATCGACGGAGCATTTCGCATTGTCTTCACGGGAACTCGCTTCCCTGAACATCAGATGGTCGATGGTTTTGGAGAATTCCAATTCATGGATGAGGTACAATACTGATGGAATTCTGTAACTTTGCACTGTGGGTTTGATAAAGGACGTCTCTAGACTTGCGGGATTTCAAAATGGCGAGCTATAGTAATTCTGTAATGTGTAAATGATTGAACATAATTAACACCTCTGTCCAATTATTGTCAATTAAAGATTTAAATTGAACTTTAGTCATTCACCGTCAGATCCATTTAAAAATTTGCTTCGAATTCTTACGAAGATCGAAATAATATACGGACTTTTTTTTATTACCTACATACGTATTGTAAAACAAATTCCGCCCGACGAACCCCACCGAGTATGTCAGTCTGAAAGCGGTAAACTCAAAAACGCGAAAAACGGATAAGCGGTAAACGGATTTTCATACGGTTGTCACTAATGGACGGAGTGATTCATGAGGAAGATTTAAGTGTATAATTCATTAAGGTTTATGTTTAAGACGATGATTGCTCTATGATTGATGATTGAGAAAATGCTCTTAAAGCCCAAAAAAGATGTGTGAGAAGTATAACCGGACTTAAACAGACTGACTCATGCAAAGAAATGTTTAGAAGGTTAAAAAATTTAACTTTGCCTTCATTATATATTTATGAAGCGGCAAGAATGATAAGAAAATATGAAACATTTCGAAGCACACGACATAAAAATGAGCTATGCAGAATTAGGTGTAGAACAGTTAAATTTAAATCTAGTATAATATTTGGAATTGGAGTAAAAATTTATGAATATCTTTGAAATTAAGCTCAAGGAATTCTTGATAGGTAAAGCGTACACAATAAATGATTTTTTTAATGACAAAAACTTGGTTTAGTGTTTTCGTTTCATTGATAATGTATGACTATGGAATGTATGTTTTAATTTTAATGTATAATTTGACTAAAGCATACTAATTTTATAATATTTTTTAAGGTATAATTTGATTAATGCAAAGAGTGACTAGACCATAATTAAGAATGTTTACAAAATAATAACGTAATAGAATATTGTACACCTTATAGGTATGTTACAGTGCTACTATTATAATTACTATAAGATGTTTTTTCTACATGTAACAAACAATAAACATATTTGAATTTGATTGTTGAAGATGTCGGAAAAAATCATGCCGACTGGAAGCTTTATTGGCATGCGCTGCGTAAACCAATAGAGTTATATGAAAACAATGTATTACGGAATCGACACATTATTTACCTGGATTAACACAAAGGGTTCTTTTAATCCCGATATTACGTTTCCGTGGGATATTTTCCGACATCCACGCGAGTGATGCCGCGGGAAAAAGCTATTACAAAAATTGCCGTTCATAATATTTTTGTGGGATTCAGAAAAAAAGTCTCTTGCATACAGAGAAGGAATGAAAAAATAATATAATCCTATATAAGTCACCCATTATGACATTTTAAATAATTAAATACAGTATGAATCAATTAGACCACGATCTTAAAATCTGCACGCAAACTATGCACAAATTTTAGCTTGCAAAAGCACAGCTCTAAGCTGCAAGATATCAGATTTCACAGTAATCTTATAGCTCGGACTTTGAAGCAAACTGTCTGAATGTATCTGTTTATTGTTCGAGTCCAACAAACAAACAGACAGACAGACAGTCTCCTGGCGAAGTTCCCTTTGCGTCGGACGAATAGTTCCGAGAAAGGACGGGAAGCGTCTGTAGAATGGATGTGCTTTCCAAATGTTTTGATGTTCGTGTTATTGATTGCTGTTATAATTTATGCATAATGCTGATCTGTAGCAGTTGAGTCGTTAATGCTGATTTATTTATTCGTAATGTCAGCTTTGATTGGTAAGTCTATTTTTATCGATAGTTTAGAGTTTGATATTTTTAATTTCTGAGCTGATATTTAAGATCTGTACGAAAACCTGAAATTATGTTTATTATTAACGTAGCGAGATCCACTTCTGTATGAATTTTAATAATGCGAATTTGAAATCTAAATAAGAGACCTGAAAACTGATCAGGACGTAGAACTTGCACTTTGACAGAAATAAAAAAACCCACTTGTACCAAAAAAGAACCTCATCTACTCTTCGACATCCTCCACACACATCGAAATTATTCCCAAAAAAAACCTATCATATAAACATGACGCGAAACGCAGCGGAACATAAACATATGAACACATGCTACCTTACAATAAACAGATCTTTGTACCGCCGCGCGCGCAGCTGGCGTACTGAGTTTTTTCGAAATACCCACGTCAAACCATCCGGTTGTAACTTTTTGTGTAACTGATATCAGTTTGTGACTGTATTTATTGTTTTAGTTACTTTTTTCGTAACGGTTTTTAATTATAAGTTAATTAGTTTTGTTAGTGTGCCAATGGGCTTCTGTGCGGAGTATTTTAATTTAATGGGTTAACTGTAGCTATAAACGGGTTGAAATGAAGTATCTTTTAAGCTTAATTAGGTTTCAAGTTACTTCATTAAGGATTTCCTTAATGAAGTAACTTGAAAGAAGTAACTTGTTTTTTTTATTAGTGCTTATTAGCAGTGGCAATGGTTAGACTGTTATTGATTCAAGGAATTACTGGGTACTGTAAATAAGATGTGCATTTAATAATCAATTCCTCTAAAAATCACTAAAAATCACTAAAGAGGTGTGTCTTAACATTGAACGGTAACAGCGCGACAGCAACACGCGGCGTTTGCAGGACATATACACAGGCCGCGCTCTAGTTAGGACAAAAGCCACGAATATTTGCGTTTCTGTTTGCGATCAATCGCAGCGCGTACGTACGATTGCCGTTCTATGTTTGGATACACCTTAATGTATCCGTATATACATAATCACCACGCTGGCCCAATGGTGGATAACTGGATAATTATATTCATTGTTTACGCGATATTTAATTTTCTCTGGAGATGAGCAACTCGAACACATCAGCACGTGTTTGATTAAAGATCATAAATGTTATATTTAGAGGCGCTATAACGTTGGTTTGTATATTTCACACGCAATTGCATTAAATTGTGTAAGCAAATACGGAGTGTCACTGACCTTTCAAAGTGAGACCATTCCCAACATTTTTAGGCTTATTCACAAGTCTCCAGTTATTGACTTCTTGAGTAAGTATTAGGTAAGTAATTAATAGGTTTGCTAGGCGGTTTGACCATAGTTTCATAATTATGTTACTTGAGCCTTACCATAAGATAACACTGCTATCAATTCTCTTCTTCTACATCATCCACAGGGATGAAAGTAATACCAAAAATCAGTATAGAAGATTCATCTCTTTCAATTATTTTCATTCAAATTTGAATCAGCTTTAGTGAAGATCTTTTGGGAGAAAATTTCCCCTCGCTGCAAATCGGCTATGGGGTGATAAAACATTATGTGATGTTATCTAAGTTACAAAGCACTTACGTAATGATAAGGAATTCTTAGCAAATGGGTGGAAATGGCCTGCATAACGAGTAGCGACATCTACAGATAACAATTGAGACTAAATTTAGCCTTTGAATGAAGTGGAACTGCTATTTAACGGTTATAGCCTCGCATCTAAATAGAGATTGTCAATTACTTCACCGTTTTCGAGCAATATTGTGTGAAATAGGATTAACAAATCAGATAATTAAAATTACAGTAACTTTACTAGTTCGGTAATAAACGATACACTGACAAAGTTACAATAAAAGTTAACAAACAACGTAACAACGAACGTAACCAGTATAAGTAAACAAATGGAAGTGGAAGATAAAGAAATAATAGCAGAAGATGTACAAATGGACTGATAATAATCGTAGAAAACACATGAGGATAAAGTAACTGATGCGTTCTGAATATAACATCACATATGGTGATATTATGTTTAGAACGTATCATTGTTACAAAGGCAAAAAATTAAAATAAATCCCGAAGCAAAACCAGGTGTGACACCAACATAACATCCATGTTCACTAATCTAAGTATTTCTGAACTAACCTCTGACTCTCTTCAAAGGACAGATGTGCAGTTATAAATAGACACAAGGGTCACGCGTCAGGATTTATGAAAACCGGATAAGCAGGATTAGAGCTGTTCGCTGTTCCTAATCTCATCAGCAGGGATGAACGGATTTGTGTCATGTAGGTTTACCTTTTTTGGGAGTATTAAATTGTTTTTTGGTAAGCTCATATATGTTTTTAGGGTTCCGTACCCAAAGGGTGAAACGGGACCATATTACTAAGATTCCGCTGTCCGTCTGTTTGTCTGTCTGTCCGTCTGTCACCATGAACCGTGATAGTTAGACAGTTGAAATTTTCACAGATGATGTATTTTTGCTGCCGCTACAACAACCAATAGGTACTAAAAACAGAATAAAACAAATATTTAAGGTGAGTTCTCATACAACAGACATGATTTTTTGCCGTTTTTTTTTTTGTTGCTTTATGTTAGTAAGTTATAAATAAGTTATTGTTTAGCGTAATTATACCTTCACTGATGTTTTTGAATCCAACAAAAACAACACAAGTGTTTTCAAATTCAACAGGATGGACTTAGAGGGGGACTTTGCCCAGTACTGGTACTTTCAGGCTGAAAATTACAATGATTACAGCTAATTCTTGATTTCAAACTTAATTTTAGTGTAATCAATTTTTTACGTATTATGGTAAAAAGTATAATGGGGAGATTTCATGGAAAGGAATGCGCATTTTCCAGAGTACAAATCAATATTGTGTTACAAAAGGGTTCTCAGAATTCGCCATCACTCATTGAAAGTGCTCAAACACATCACGTTATGGATTTTAAAAGCTTAGTGAGTCATGAAATTACGCAAGTACATTTAGATATAGGTACCTACTTTGATTTTTCATGAAATTTTTATTTGGTGTGGGTTTCGCGGTGACTCAGTATTTTCTAAGATTGCAGGTCAAAGGTAACTATAATGATGATCAATTATTTCATGCTTTTTGTCATAGGGTTTGCTTTTGGATCTCATACTGACACGTTAACGAGTAACGCAGACTCCGACCAGTTTTGAAATTTTCCTTCAAACGGGATGTTAAAAGTAATTTGGAGTATACACGTCACGAATAAAATACAATAGATAGATAGATAACTAACTAATTATGTAAATCGTTTTATAATTAAAATCATAGTCCACATTTTTTTTTTTAAATATCTGATGAATTAACAATCCTAGATATTAAAAACAAAAGTTATAAAACTAAAACCCAACTACGACAAAAGAGTCATCTAATAAAAAGGTGGGCTCGTGTGGTGGATAGCCCACTCCCTCTCATTGAGAGGAGGCCGTGTCCCTGCAGTGGGAACGTTATAGGCTGATGATGATTGATGACGATGATGATTGAATAAAAATGTATAAACAAGACATCACAGACAGACAAATAAAAAATCCGGAGTCACACGTAGTCTGTTCGATTCATGCCCTAACACGTGTAACTCCGGATTTTTGGTCTGTCTGTTAATTCCGTATTAGTCAACAAGCCTATAACCAGCGGACAATCAAGAAGCTTCCAACGATACCTCATTAGTCAAATTATGATGAGAAGTTTAGGAGATACGAGGTAACATGGACATATAAATACATAAATACATACTTACATGCATACATACGTATACCGGTCAAAATCATAACCCTCCTTTTTGCTTCGCCGTAGTCGGGGAAAAATTTGAGTTACGAGTTTTGCTCACACATATTTAAAGTCTATGCTAACATAAGTTATGTTGAAGCAGCTTTACAGGACGATATTATGTGATGTGACAATTACACGGTCTAGCAGATTGAGCCGTGTGTGATGCACCGTGCCTAAGGGGTGACACTTGTGCTCGTGCACGCCTGTGCTTCCGTAGCTATTGTTGTAACTGGTGGTATATGTATTATATTTTCATGCTGTGTTGAATGTTACCACATGGTAAATAGGTGAAGAAAATGACGTACAAAAAAGTTTTATTAAAAATTCAAAACGCTGCCACAAGTTAAGATAGAGTAGTTTTGCAGCAAGATATTTGGTGTGACAAATTGCATGGTCTAGCTAGAAGATTGAGCCGTGTTTGACGAACCGTGCCTAAGGCGTGACATGTCTGGGCACGCCACTATTGCGGCGATAAGTCCCCTCTTTGAGGAGTAGCTAGAGTGGCGCCACGGCATCCTCACCTTCCGCCTGACGCAGGTCCTCACTGGACACGGCTGTTTCGGGAGGTTCCTGTTTGGTATCAGGCGGGAGGAAACGCCCGGGTGTCATCACTGCGTGGATCGCCTGGAGGACACGATGAAGCATACGGTGGAGGTCTGCCCGGCTTGGGCAGAGCACCGCCGGCCGTGTCCTCGTGGAGGCGATCGGTGGCGGGGATCTCTCGCGTCCGGCCCTGGTCCAGGCCATGGTTGGTACGGAGCGAGAGAGCATGGCAGGCCGTCACCTCCTTCTGCGAAGCAATAATGCTCGCGAAGGAGGAGGTGGAACGCATGAGGGAGAGGCAAATTTCGCGCCCTTACACCCCTAGACGCCGCAGGAGGATACGCCCTGAGCGTCAGGAATCGCAGGCGGATTCCCGGCCACCGTAGGCGCGGGCTTGCGGACGGTGAGCAATGGCTAGCTCGCCGTCCGATAAGGACCAGGCCCGGGTCGACGATGTGTTGTGTTCCACGCGGGCCTCAAAGAGATGTCAGCGAGTGAAGGGGTCCGATGGGACCGATACCTGCCGGGGTCGCGGGAAAGTCCGAAAGGGATACCGTGGCCCCAAGCAACGTAAAGGCAACCGAAGGAACAAGGGTGGGTTTTAGTCAGTAAGAGTCTGACATGCTCCACCCAGAGCGGCAGAAGTCATTTGAAGATTTCCCACCCAAAAAAAAAGGGGTGACACGTCCTGTACTCATGCACGACTGTTCTTCCGTAGGTATTGTTGTAACGTGGCTATTACTATGTCGATTATATTGTTATGTACCTATTATTGACTGTTATAACTAGGTATGGAAGTAAAGAAAATGACGTAAGTTTTACCTTGACTTGACAATGATGAATGGTAGAAAGAAGAAAACGTGTTGCGCGGACCTCAAGTAACAAGGGCAAGAACATGATGAAAACCGACATCCATCCACCAGGAGATTTGAACCCACTATAGATAAAATCACAAATTTGTTGTTTTTGTTAAAACAATGTTATGTTTTTTTTTCCTTCGTTATCGAATGGAATTCTAAACTCGACCCAAAAACATTGTTCTAAATAGACCCCTAGTAATGCATAATCATGCATGGGGCCCAATATCGAGTACAGGACTATATTAGACATTTGAGAATGTAACCCACGGAAAATCCGGCATTTTTTCGGAATTTAATTAGCAGGTTCCTCTTTATTAAGCCCAAACCGCAATGCCAACTTTTCCAACCTTTCCAATAATGACCAAAAAGGCAAAATTTTCTGCTTAATCAAATCTCATTGGACCGTTTTCATACAAAATATCAGGGCGATATTAGACGGTCCTGAATTAATAGGATTTCAACCCCAAAACATCTACTTTGATTAGCGTTTCAGTCGAGTCGTTACAGTCGTACAATGTTTGACTTTGTTAAACTGGGATTAGAGGATTATGTGGATAACCATATTTTTGTTAAAACAATGTTGCATTAAGCAATGCGGCTTAGGTTTTGCACTCTTTATCATTTGGGTTTAATTTTGTATGATTTATGTTTTTTTTAATGAGATTAATGTATTACATGTTTTCTAAACTGGCTCTTGTTTTTAATAAATTACAGTCTTCTTCTTTTTAGTGTGGTTAGTGACTATAGCATGGTACTGCCTAAGACGTGGTACATACAGTGGTCTCGGTCAAAAAAAAGATTTGATTATTTTTCGATTTTCTTTACAATCCTGTAACACTTGGTAGTTTCGAATAAGCCCCCTATGACAGGACTAACAATGTAACTGACCAACTGGGTGTAGTTTTAGGTACCTCACGATGTCGCATACCTCTGCTTACCTTTTCAGGTAACACAGGCATGTCGCTATGTTATTGATAATGTCACAAATTACAGCAATCTGACGATAAGAAACAAAACTTTAGGACTCAATTTAGACTTGTACTTCGACCAAATATTGGCTAAGTACTAACAACCGCACGGGTCGATTCATCAGGTTAAGCTAGGCTTGCCGGGGATGGTCCGTCGATGGGTGACCATCCATTTCATATCGAGACCCTCCGTGCCTCAGAAACCACGATAAGCCGTTAGTTGGTCCCGGCTGCCATTCGTAGATCTTTGACTGTCGATGTCGTTATGTAGACAGAAGCTCAAAAGTCTGACAACCTGTCTTAGCAGGGGTATCGTATTACCCAGTTACTGGGTTGTGGAGGTCAGATAGGCAGTAGCTCCATGTAAAATACTGGTATTCAGCTGCATCCAGTTAGACTGGAAGCCGACCTCTACAAAGCTGGAATACGGCTAGGACTACATTGATTGACTTCGACTAAAGATTGGAAGCTGGAATGACCGCAACTTTTAAACGTATGCAACAATAAAGCCTCGTGCAGACTAGCGAGACGATACGGCGTGACGCGACTTGAACAATACAATTTCTAAGAAAACCTCACGATATAACAATAACCGGTGTCGCGTAACTATAGCGCGTCGCGTCTTTTTAAGTTAGTGCAGACTAGCTGCACCAAACTTAAAAAGCAAAATATTGACAACGACAAAAACCATCCACAGTCGCCTAATGACAAAGTTCAAAGAAACAATGAGCGGAATTAATTAAAGAAAGCCAATGAACGAAGACATCAAAGTGAAGTCTTGTTTAGTTTTGCTTCTCTGTGGCTAGTTGGTAGCGTCTTGGTAATTTAATTCAAAGTAGTTTTTGATCGGGAGTTCAGTTACTAAAGCTATTTTAAAACAAGTTATACTTAACTCGCTTCTGCCCGCGAATTCATCGGCGTGAAATTTCTTGATTTAATATAAAATGTATCCCGTGACACTCGGAAATACCTACTACAGCTTCCCAGTAGTGAAAGAAATCGGATCAGCAGTTCTGAAGATTACCCCCTGTAAAATATACCAGTTTTGTATACATATTGACATTGTTGAAAATTATAATACATAAATGACATGATTGCTTTGTAAAGTTATTATATTATTTAAATTATTGTGAATGTGAGGACTATGTGGACTTTTTTCTTTTCTCTCATTATTTTTTTCGTTTCTTGGTTAGTTTGAATGATGGTCTGGCAGTTTGAGTAGTTTATGCGGCCTACCCAAATGTCCTTTCTTTGGTATTGCTCGTCGAGTTGAGCTCCTTAAGTTCTGAGTTGAGCTCCACTATTACTGACAAATGCTTGCACTGACAGGACAGGTCCACTCAAAGCTGTGTAGTTCTTTTCTCAAAAGATCATTTCAGACTAATCTACATGATCCTCATATGGCCTGACCAAGATTATGTCTGGACTTTAAAAGAGACGTGACCTTTGAGTTTGTTTCGGCCTTTCTTCTCAGAGTAGTCAGATAGGAAACGCCGAACTCATCTAGCAATTTTTTTTTTTTTAAGAGTACTTGTAAAAGTGATTCCAATATCCTATTTAGAAAATAAACAATTTCATTTCATTTCATTTCCTGCATACAAAATTACTAATACCTCTTTACAATATTAGTAAAGATAATAAATGCCAGCGATTTTACAATTAGCAGAAATACAGAAACACTTTTTTTTTTTTTTTTTTGTCTTATTTTGCTATTTCTCTATAAGTTGCACCGGTTGACGTCATCACGTCAACGCCGGTTGTCGCTGAAAACCAGCGCTGGGGCTTTGTCTTGCATAGGGTCCCAGCATTATGCTGAGCGATGGCCGTTTTGCGTGGATGTGACGCATATTTTCCTCCAATTTGTTATTTTCGTGTTTTATTTGTTTTTTTTTTTTCCTTGCTTGCGTCATATTCTACCGCAAATAAACGTATTTTCTTTCTTTTCTTTCTTTCTTTACTTTTCACAGGAAAATATTCATGGGAACATTACCTCGTTAATTTGAAGTTCGAATTTATATTTTTACACAATATTACTATTCAAAAAAAGACAGCCAATTTAAAAAAAATGGAATTCCTTCATCGTTGGCCACAATATCAACATTTTAAACTGATACTTCCATTTACAATGTTGGCAAGACCTAGACGTAGTAAAACTAGAAGTAAAAAAAAAACCGGCCAAGCGCGAGTCAAACTCGCGCACGAAAGGTTCCGTACCATTATCTATAAAAATGGCAAAAAAATCATGTCTGTTGTATGGGAGCCCCATTACATATTTATTTTATTCTATTTTTAGTATTTGTTGTTATAGCGGCAACAGAAATAAATCATCTGTGAAAATTTCAACTGTCACTTACTATCACGGTTTATGAGATACAGCCTGGTGACAGATGGATGGACGGACAGCGAAGTCTTAGTAATAGGGTCCCGTTTTTACCCTTGGGTACAGAACCCTAAAATTACCAAATTAAAGTAGCTTGACCTTTTTATCCCGCAAATACATTGTGATTGAATGAAACAACCTGTATACACTTTATTCTTCCCTATAAAAACTGCAACAAACTACGTACAAGCAAATAATTTATTTATGTAACGTGCAACCTATTCATGTTGCAGCAACTAACAATTTCATACCATTTTGTTTAGCTCTGTTACTTGCAAATTTTATTAGTTCCGCGTTTACATTGGTGAAATGTATGAGGAATTTAGCTGTAGCTGGCAACACTGGAATGCTTTTGAAGGCTTACAAAGAAGCTGCTAGGGTTCAACTAGAGTCTAAACTTAATAATAGTGGAAGGATTCAAGTTTAACACAAAGGTAATTGAGGTTTTGTTAGCAGAGTGCCTATTGGATTTTTTATGGGCTCAAATATTTTATACTTACAGAGATGTATGAATCCCCTTTTATATATGAACTCTAGTATCGTGAACTAAAAGAAAAGAAGATAATAAAATATATATATTTATTATATTGTTTATACTGCGCAAAGTAAACGCACATTACAAAAAACTGACCAAGTGCGTGTCGGACCACGCACAAAGAAGGTTTCCGTAGTTGGAATGAATTTATCCCAAAAACAAAGTAGTTGAAAATCATGTTCTCTCTCTATCTATATACGTCAAGGTCAATTCTAAAACTGCAAATGTGAGTTTGTAATTGCAGATAAAGAAAAAATATGTGTTATAACTACAAATTAAAGATTTTCGGACTATTTCCTTTACTCGTGCAGTGAGACTTTGCTTCCTGCCAAATTTCATGATTCTAGGTCTACCCTAGGAAGTACCCTGTAGGTTTTGATTTATTTACGAGTACTATGTCACATAAATGGCCACATAAATGGCCGTATTTTATACAGGTCATTGCTCATCAAAATGCTGTACTGAACTGGATTAATGAGTGTGAAATCTCAGACCAACTTTACGGTTAGAAAGGTAATTAGCCAAAGATTAAATTGTATCCCGATAATCGTGTAAAAACCAAGCATCGTTACACATTTTCTCAAATAAATTACGTACAGGCTACGTGTACGTAGATTGAATTTTCCATTAAAAGCATGTTAATACCTGTCAGAAATGCTTTATAAGAATCGCCTACGGTGTAAAATAAATAAAAAATTTAAACAGACATTTTCAAAATGTGTAGCTCTCTGCCTCATCCTTTATAAGTTACAACCGTAACGGGACACATAAACAACAAAGAACTCGCCACCCATATAATTAGCAACGAATAAACAACAACATCGCTAATCAGTGCTCATCGTTTGTTGCGGATGAGTAGCTCAGTAGGGGTGAAACTCACCCCTTTACCCCCTTTCAACCCCCGCGAATCTTTTATGACGACTCGTCACGTAGAAAAATGTTGCTTACACCGACATTTCGTTTTCCGATTCGTTATGATAAGTTTTTTTGTGTGAAAATCTGTGTAGGTAAAATCTGTAAGAGTAGTATTGTGTTGTTGTTTCATTATTACTGTGAGGTTAATCAAAAGTTATCACGTAATGCATTTTTTCTTGAAGTTTTGTTTAAACTTATTTTGTAAAAATGTTTGTTAAAGGAGGCTGAGTACCCCCGACGTCATAAAAGACACATGTGACATTTAATCTCTTACCCTGGGGTGGCAACGCTACTTCAATGCCTCTGCTATTGCACTTACGACATGTGGGCCCTTCTGCATATTTACCATCCAATGCCAGTACTGGGAAAAGTCCCCTCTCATTTTAATTTCCAAATAAAAACGAAAATAGTTCAACCACGTATTAATATTTTAAAATCGGTTAGACAATTTATAATACCAATTACCACTGATTAACTCATTACAATAAAAAACTGTTCCACCGATTATTAACTGCCATCATAATACCAATTAAAACAAATACAATTAAAATAGCTAATTAAAACGTCACTGTAATATCAATCGGTATAGCTTTTGTTATAAACATATTGTGCAGTAAATCTTGGTGGTCGTAAACGATGATCGTGTGATCGGTTCGCACCTCCCCGGAATCTCGCGGCCTGATGTCTTTTTCACTGTTCATCCCCCTTTTATGGCGGTTGGGGGTGAATGGGATAAGTCATAAAAGAATGGAGTTGATATCATTGTTTTTGCCTTTGTTTGAATGGAAGCGGTTGTCTTAATAATAATATTTATTTATGCTTGCAATTGTATCTCTGTTTCTTTATTGACACATATTTTGTTACCACATCGAAAGGTCCTCTTGTATGGTTTCACGAGAGCTTGCTTTGTTAAGTTTTTCCTTCTCAATGACGCTAATACACGTTGTCGATAGCAATAACGATAATAGCGGCTATTTTATTTTGCTAGACGTTCTTGCTAGCGCCACAAACTTCTCGCAAGAGGTTTTCTTGCCTATAATTACGCCGACACCAGCTTTAAACCACAACAATGCATATTTTGAACAAAAATGCTACCTGACGTAATTAATAATGTTACTTAACGTAAAAAGTTCATTTACGTGGGGCACTTATGCGGATATTTTTTTTAGGATCCTTTAATTTTTAATCACACAAAAAATATCCCTTTATGAGAAATAGATATTATTTTTCCCCGCCTTCACCTCTGCCTTTCACCAACCACCACAGTCGTAAAGATAATGTAGAAGTTACAGCTCTCATAACATTATAATACTCCTGCGTAGCCAAAAGGATATTTGAGTGATAATAAAATTTAAATATGAGTTACGACCATCGGGCGCGGGCGCACGGAATTGTAATAGGCTTTATCGTGTGAATGCGAACAACAGATTACATTATTTACTTTTACTCCGTTTTACAATGGATTCTGCATGTTAATCTGGGTGTATTATTTAGCTAAATTAATTAAATTTTGTAGTACCTACCCTGTAGGTTTAAGGGATCTCGCGCACTAGACGACCATGAACGCGACCAGTGGTCGCAGCGACCAGGTAAACTATAGAACCCGATATGACTCCCGCACTTGGTCGCAACGGCCAACTAGCCGCGCACCATACAATACCACTAGACGGCTACGACTGGCCGGAGTCGTGGCCGTCTAGTGCGCGAGATCCATAAGAAACCGCTTCATACGTTACCAACACGGCGGTAAATGCAAAATCAGTCGCACTCACTTTTAGGGAAATTTTACAGACACGCTCAGTGCATGAGATATACTCGTATTATTAACATGACTACGTACTGCCAACATTACTTACAAATGCAATCTGGATATCCATGTCATATTTCATAAAAACGCAGTGAACAACTACGATGATCGTTAATCATAGTCATTCCTTTCCTAATACATGAATAGAATTTTCTGAATGTTACAGTAAATTTAACCAATATGCAATAGGTTGATATTATTATGTCCCCATCATTTTTGATCATTGTATAATTGAATTAAAATCTACGTTCGCCTGCTACTCTTGCCCATTTAGGGCACTACAATATAAAATTCTCTATTCAGTGGCTACACAGTTAAATAATACATAAAAATTTAATACACACTCGATTTAATAATACCTACACAATAAATCCTTTGTCCATTTATGTCCAAAGAAATTATTGAAGAAATAAACAAACTTTTATGAGATCGGAATTTTATAACAGTAAACAACATTAAAAACATGTTACTTCATATATGGTTCCTATTCATAGTACATTCATTCTGACATTGTTCACATATTTATACATTTCTATTTGAATAAGAAAGGTTATCACATGTAAGCGTGTTTGCACATCAGCGAATGAGCGAATGCATGTTGTAATCTCATATTTTCTCGCTAAACTCGCGTGTTAATACCCCAAGTTTGAGCTTCAATGACTTCCACACAGTATACTGAAACCAACCTGCATTTCAGTGCATTTATCACTTTGTTAAAGTGTTCAGTGGAAATAGGAATCCACACTAAATACTACCTGCTCAAAGTACACACATCAACACGGTCTAGGGATATTTTTAAAAAAGCGAATTACTATCAATGTGTTAATTATTTATATGACATGTATATATTTAAAAGATACGTTATTTAATATTCTACCATTTTTTAATAATGGTTAAGGTACTTAGATTAAAATTTCAGGATTTTATGGAAAAAAAATGAAGCATAGACGGAAACCGTATATGAATTAACTTTTAATTTGTGAGTAAAAACTGAAAAAAATAGAAAAATCATTTAATTTGTGTTTATAAACTTGAATTTAGTAGTCTGAGAAAGCGCCCATGATGTTCATAACACATTGGCAACGATTCGGCATGCTCAGAACAAGGTTGTCAATGTCTTACTGCGGAATATTGTCCCATGTCCTTCTGAGGTGCGCAAAAAGTTGATCTTCTGTAGCCAGATTTTCAGGAACTTCCTTCAGAGCTCTTCTTTGCAGCATATCCCACGCATGCTCAATGGGATTTAGATCTGGCGATTGAGCAGGCCAGTCTAAGGCCCTAACATTATGTGTATGTAACCAAGCTGCTACCGTTCTCGCCGTGTGTGCCCGGGCATTGTCGTGCATGAGCAGGAAATCTTGCCCCATTTGTGTTCTGTGGGGCAAGATTACGGGCCCCAGCACCTGTTGGACGTATCGTTCTGCCGTCATAATGCCCCGCACCCAAACGAGATCCGTCCGTCCTCCAAGACGAATTCCTGCCCAAACCATAATTGTTCCTCCTTGGTATGGGTGAACTTCCTGAGGGTTCTGGAGACGGCTCCATCGTCCAGGAACTCGCCAAAAACGCGTCCTTCGTGAATCTGGATGGAAGCCGAACCTGGATTCATCCGTGAACAGCACATTGGACCATTGCTCACGGCCCCAGTCCACGTGGTTCCGAACCCATTCTAATCGTCGTCCACGATTGCCTCTCCGTAAAGGTGGGACCCGGAGTGGTCTACGAGAGCGTAGATTGCTTTCATGCAGTCGCCTTCTTACAGTTTGGTCACTCACAAGCACTTGGTGTTCCACTCGCAGCCTTTGGACCAATTGAGTCGCCGTTGCATTTGGTTGAGCTCGCGCAGTAATTTGCAAAAATCGGTCTTGTCTGGGGGTAGTGATGCGACTTGGCCCCCGGTGCCTCTCCGCTACTTCACCTGTGGCACGAAAGCGTGTCCACAATCTTGAAATTACATTTTGATAGGTCCCTATGGCCTCAGCAACATTACGCTGAACAGATCCAGCTTCCAGCATTCCCACAGCTCGTAACATCTCCGCCCTCGTCAAATGTCGGCGTTGCATGGCTACAATACCTCAATTTTAACTTTATCTTTCGTTTAAAAATGAAAAAAAACTGTAACTAAACGTGATTCGTATTGTTTTCTAAATTTCGCACAAATGAAAATTCCCTCTCCTATACATCAAGACATTTTTATGCCACCGAAACAAAAGAATTTTCAAAAATTTTAATTTGGAATTAGTCTGAGATAAATTACAAACAAATCGGTGTATAAAAGATTCCAATGCGGCCAGTACTTTTCGAGTTATTTAATTGAGTATGAAATATCCCTAGACCGTGTTGATGTGTGTATTTACGAGACCCGAGAAGCAGAGTTACGAAGTGACTTTGAATAAAAAGCATGTGAACTTTGAATGTGGTACGCGTTCTTCAATTGTCTGTCAGTGTGTTTACTACCCTAAAGTTAATGCTGTTTTTGAGTACTAACGTGACGGTAATCGGTCTATATTATCATGTCGGTACAGTCAGGTGAGACGATTGTTTGATTTGCAATTTGCTTATCAATCAAAATTGTCTGTAGTCGTGTGTTAATCTGCTAAATAATAGATTTCCCTGACTGTGCGTCCATTAAAATCCAACGCACCTACTACTAAATGAGATTTGATATAACGAGAGATACAAATACACAAACTATAGAACGCCCCTTTGCCGGGATCTCCTGCCTTATACTTTAGTTTTATTCCCATAAAACAAAGCAGGATATTTCAAAGCAGGTCAGAACTTTTCAACCATTTGAGTTATATTCTCAACACACATCCTTGATTAAATAATAAATCAACAATCCTTTCAAAAAAACATAATGGCGGTACTCATAACATTCTTCATTACAATCCAAATAAACAGATTACCTTTGATCCCCATGGGAACACCATCGCTCACCTGCAAACAAACGAAAAAAAAGAGTTATTTAATAATCATCCATAATCTATTAACTCAGCATGGGCTTTTTAATGGACCAATAACCCGTTCATGAGTTTTTTGAGGGGTGGATTTTTTGTGGTGTTTTTTTATGGTGTGACGCAATTTAGGATAATTATCGAAGTGAAGCAAATATAGTTTTTGATAGCCTCAAATATTTGTTAAGGACGAGTGTCAAAGTGCCTTACATACCAGTACCAGTACACAGTACCTGGGCGACCGAGCTATGCTCTGGTGAAAATAGAGAATGCTCATTTAATAGTATAGGATAGTTCATACTAATTCTATGTCTACCAACAAACTAATTCCATGCTACCATGATAGTAGGTACTTACTAATTCCATGCTGTCATGATAGTAGGTAGTTACTAATTCCATGCTGCCATGATAGTAGGTACTTACTAATTCCATGCTGTCATGATAGTAGGTAGTTACTAATTCCATGCTACCATGATAGTAGGTACTTACTAATTCCATGCTGTCATGATAGTAAGTAGTTACTAATTCCATGCTACCATGATAGTAGGTACTTACTAATTCCATGCTGACATGATAGTAGGTAGTTACTAATTCCATGCTGCCATGATAGTAGGTACTTACTAATTCCATGCTGTCATGATAGTAGGTACTTACTAATTCCATACTGCCATGATAGTAGGTACTTACTAATTCCATACTGCCATGATAGTAGGTACTTACTAATTCCATGCTGACATGATAGTAGGTAGTTACTAATTCCATGCTGCCATGATAGTAGGTACTTACTAATTCCATGCTGTCATGATAGTAGGTACTTACTAATTCCATACTGCCATGATAGTAGGTACTTACTAATTCCATGCTGTCATGATAGTAGGTACTTACTAATTCCATACTGCCATGATAGTAGGTACTTACTAATTCCATGCTGACATGATAGTAGGTACTTACTAATTCCATGCTGCCATGATAATAGGTACTTACTAATTCCATGCTGTCTGTTAATAATTGTCAAATGTCAATTATTCTAACATCTTGTTCTAAACTTTGGGCGACCGAGCTCTGCTCGAGTGAAAACACGGAGTATACTATTTTTTTTTTTAAATTTTCCCAGATATGAGACCTGCCTAGATTCGAGTCTACGTCCCTGTAAACCACTACATTGCAACTTTAATTGAAATCGTTAAAGCTGTTTTGCTCGTTTTTTAGGGTTCCGTACCTCACAAGGAAAAAACGGAACCCTTATACACTCACTTTGCTGTCCGTCAGTCTGTCTGTCTGTCAAGACCCTTTTTCTCAGGAACGCGTGGAGGTATCAAGCTGGAATCTATATCAAATACTCAGGTCTACTGTCCCTTGGAGCTGTGAAAAAATCAAACTTCTATGCCAACCAAATTATCGACACTCGCAAGGGGATCAAAACCTACAGGGTACTTCCAGTGAATTCAGAATCGTGAAATTTGGTACGTAGTATGTAGAACTCACTATTAACATGTGCACTCATTTTGTAACTTAACTTCTACGAGTATAACTATTTTTATGTGGCGATGTTGAAACGTTACACTTAAAAGTACTCTTATTTTTTAAAGGTTTTGACGCGATCATATAATAATAGGCACTGGAATAAGTACACAATATAATTATTTACAGAACATGTTCAACGTCTTCTAGCACAGATAAAGAAAAATTGCGAAAACCGTAAATTTTTAGTTACATCTTAATAAAAATATTTTTAATAATTTTAAACTTACTGGTTTGTACGGAAACCTCAGTGCGCGAGTCCGACTCGCATTTGGCTGGTTTTTTTTCGTTTATTGTTTATATACGCATGCTGTTTGCAAGTGGAATAATAGTTATATTACGTACTGAAGACCGCTGAGCTAGTCAGGTATTTGGGTCAGGTATTCAAACATTTGAATCCATAATCCATCTGAACACAATTGATTCAGAACAACTAACTCAGGGCAAGATTCCAGATTTCCCACCCACAAAAAAAAAAAAAAAGGGCAAGATTCCAAACTGCAGTTTACTTTGCTTAATGATGCCCTTAGAAACGAAGAACGAAGACTTTTAATGAAGCGTAAGGCTTCATTAAAAGTAAATCAAAGAAAAAAAACTAATTCGTAAAGTTAACAGCCAAAATTCTCTATCATTACTTTTTATATCCCTAATTATCAAATAATTTCAACTATCATTGGTCAAACCTTCATAATTTGCTTTACTTTCTCTGCTCGACCCCATTAGGCACCATGTTCAAGCCTCTTCACCGGAAACCAACCAATTGCACAACGGTGAACGAATTACCTGACTGTATGCAGTCATTTTCGAGATGACCGCAAATATACATACAAAATTGTCTTAGCAAAGAGACAGAATGGGAGCGTTCACTTCAACGTTTGAATGTGAAGATAATTACGTATTGGTTGTGTTAGTGATTCATATTTAATTGGTGTTTGCTAATTACTAAGAGGAAATTAAATAGACCAATTAATTATGGTCTCAAGTCATTGAGAAAGAGATCTGAAAACCGTTGACATGATAAGGTAATTAGTGACTTGCAATTTAGATTATTTTCCTAAGTAATTGCTTTTTAGTGTAGTATGAAAACGTCCATTGAATATATAGTATCCTAGATCATTATAATGGACAACGACAAATGCCTTAGGAACCTACTTGAACATGTAAAGATGAACATACCTACCCTATGAATTCATTCAGTGAATACTAGCAGGCTTATAAATTTCCCTGACTAACCAGACTTGAGCACATTGCAGTCATGATCTGGGAATAGGTCAGTAACCAGTTTGACATTTCATTATATTTTAAGTTAATCCAATCTAAGAGATTCTTCTAACAGTGTAGAAAAAAATCAGGTTCACTAAAGTTTCTCCAAAACTCCACTGAATTTTTTTATTTTACAACCAACGTTTCGTATACTATTTATTTCGAAAACAACTTATTCCGCAAATTTATTATTTTATAAACACTCGTTTTACAAACATTTATTTGGCAAACAATTATTTTTACAATTTCATCAGATGATATTTAATCACTACACCGATTAATACAATTCCGAAATAAAAACGCCTTGTAAAACTGAATAGCAAGACAAATAAACACATAAGTGCAAGCAGACATGCAGCATGCAAGCAAGGATGCAACATGTAAGCAGGCATGCAACATGCAAGCAGGCATGCAACATGCAAGCAGGCATGCAACATGCAATCAGGCATGCAGCATGCAAGCAGGCATGCAACATGTAGCAAGCATTGTTTCTGTCGCGGCTCCGGCTCTGCGGGGTTTGGGCGGCCCCACGCGAGCTTATCGTCGCAGATGGTTGTAACACTCGCCGCCGCGAGTCGCCGAAGCTGCGGTGGTTCTCAACTCGCGAGCCGCCTCACCCCTCCACGCCTACGCGATTTTAAATTACACTCTAGGAGTAGAGCAGACAAGACTCGGATTGCGATGGATGGATGGCGTGCAGTCGGATTTACTGCGATTCGTTTCTGTCACAAAATTTTGTAGCACAACATTGACTTTTAGTTTATTCGAAGTATTGAAAATCGGAATGTCGTTTTTCGGACCGAGAATCCTTCGAGCATTTGATTCTTCGAATGTATGAAAATCGGAAAGCTAGCATTTTTAATAATAGACATTATAATTCTTAGGTATTAATAAAGAATAATGAATAGTTTGTCAAATAATACGTTATTAAAATAAAAGTTTATCGGATAATCATTTTGCTAAGTGAAATATTTGGTAAACTTGTTGTTGTAGAGCGATGAAATGACAAATAATGTTTTTGCCAATCGTTGCTTGTCAAGTAAACATTCTTTAATAAATTAATGTTTGGTAAACTGAATGGTCACCAAAAAATCAAGAAGAATGCAGGACTTATTGTTTTGATATTATCAATAATACGAAGCAAGCAAGCTTCCGTGTGTGTGAAAAACTCTTAATCTTTTGTATGACAGTATACTTTCCCCTACCATCAGCTATTGCTGATAAACACACCTGCACGATCACTACACTTCAGCAAATTAAACCAGACGTACTCGAGGAAAGTCTTTCAAAAATTCACGCAAATCTATCGTTTAAGTTGGAGCGGTCGAGCCGTTTATACCTGTCCGGTGGACTCCACAGGGAGCGATAAATTAAAGTCCGCAGCACCGAACTGATGTATTTATTCCGGGGAGAGTTTTTACCGGCCGTGTGTAAGGGCCCTTGATAAATCCGTCAGTTTACTTGCCAGTAAAAAGTTCGGCAGTTAACTGTTTGTAGAATAGATATTGTTTGTTTATAAGCGAAACTGTTTTTGATAGGGCTTGTGATTTTAATAATGTGGTGGTTGGAGTGTGGAATTGTGGATGACTTACGTAATTTATTTGAAGGACTGTGTTCGATATACTCGTAAGTCTGATAGGAATGATGTATGTGGGGACTTGAGGTTGAACCGATTTGGATTAGGCACATTTCATAGAATTCTGAGTCTGTTCAGGTTCATGGCCCAAATGTAATCCATAGCAGCATATATTTTAATATTAATTATTAAGGGTATGATCTGACTGTCAGACGGATAGGTTCCCATTAAAAAAAATATATATTAAATGTGGTGCTCATTAGTGTAACCAGATAAAGTTACAAAGATAAGTTCTACGTGTTTATGAAGAACTCGGTTTGAAAAGTACAACAGTTTTGTCAAAATAGATAAAATAAAAATAAATAAATAAAAATGTTTATTGCAACTACATACAATTATAACACACAATGAGTTGGAGATCACCTTTTAAGCAAGAAGATGCTTGTGTTAGGTGATAAATATCCGCTCTTCCACTATCATAAATAACAGGTATGCAATTGATAAACTGAACCAAGAATAATAAAAATAATTTAATTTAAATTAAACAGAAAAATTAAGTAAAAAGGAAATACAAAAGGAAGGAGCGCACTTGTGTGATGTGATGTATGAGAGTAGGTTTTGTTGTGTGCGTGTGTGTGTGCGTGTGCGTGAATAAGGCGTGAGTGAGTTGTATAAATGATCTGCTAAGTGTGGGTTGAGTTTAAAATAGGTACCTATGTAAAGTTCATCAGTTTATAGATGTAATATTTTTTTAAAATAAATAATCCTTTTATTGAAATATCAATAAGCTGATAATCTCATTAGTTAGAATTGGACACCGATTGTGTGATAATTTAATATGATAAATTAATACACAATGATTGTACGAAACATTATAATGAAACACAAGGACTCATGAGACCAATTTACAGCTAAAATAATGAAAACAATAATAACAAAGCCAATTATTTTAAAATGTGTAACTCAAAAACTAATACCAATTAAATAATTACGACAGCGTTGTGTCAATTTAGCGTATGCACAGAAGCAGAACGAAATCTGTTGTGGGCCTATTTATTATCAACCACATCGTGGTTCTGGTGACAAGAACGTTATAAAACTGGTTCCATCTGTCATGTACCGTGTGGTTGACATGGAGGTCTGGTTATCGATTGTCATTATTTCAGCATTATGTACAGGTAAAAGGAAATAACAAAATAAGAAAATACATTTATTTAGCACAGACTAAAAGGCACACAATTAAAAAGAAATAAAATAAAAGGAAAGAAACATGACCATAACATCACGCCTTATTTCCCCGAAAGGTTGGGCAGAGGTGTACCTGTAGTAGGTACATCCACATTTCGCCAGTTATGTTTAAGTCCCATGTAATAGGGGGCGAGCCTATTGCCATCAACCGGGCACAAATTCATACTCCGGGCTGCTACTGAGAAATTCCAGAAAGAAAAACCCAATGACACTTTGTCCGACCTGGGAATTGAACCCAGGACCTCATGTTCAGCAGTAGCGCTTGCGACCACTAGACCAACGAGGCAGTTAAAAGGAAAGAATACAAAATAAAAAGTGTAAAAGTGCGTTGTAAGATACTAGCAAGAATGTGTGCCTCGCGGCTGCGCCAAATAGGCCCAGTTCAGCAAAAATACCAGTTACAGGACATGGGACAGGGAGGGACAGTTTCAAATTGAATCTTAAACGTATTATGGTTAGACTAGAGACCAAACCCAAGGTAGTGAGGAAAAGGACGAAATAAAACTGGTTGTGAACTCAACAAAAATAAAACCCAGTCAAGATTTAAAAAAAAAGAATGCCTATTGTATTGTACAGATGCAGAGTACCTACATACAACCACCAAACCGCCTACTACTCCCGCTAAGTTACTCATCAAGACGAGACCATCATTACTTCGTTACAGCTGGTGATACTTCTACTAGAAACTAAAAAAGAGAATGACCACCCAGAATTCACCCAGAATTGACGTTCAAAAGTGCCTTTTTTGTGCCTAATTGAAATAAATTATTTGACTTTGACTTTGAATGACTGCTATAAAAACCGTCAAAAGGCAAATTCTAATGATCACACAGAGAGGAGCACAGCTCCTCTCTCCCAGCAGTAACAACATTATACACTGATTACTGCTGACTGTTAATCGTAGTTTATTGTTACAAGAACATCATCATGTTGGTGGTGCCTGCCTTCTTATATACTTTGACAAAACCTACGACTATAATAGGCTTAAAAAGATATGACCAACAGAAAACATAATAATCGATCACATACACTTTTACACCTAAAGCAAACTAGGCCGCAATTACCCACATAGAGGTCATCGCTAAGTACTTGGTAGATAGTAGACCACACAGGTACCTTACACAATAATCAACCATCATGTTATATGAAAACAAAATACTATTAAACCCTTCGTACATGTCATGGCAAACTTTGCTAACAAATATGTTTATGAGGGTGTGGTGCGAGTTGCAAGCGTATTTGTTAAATTCGTGTTAATTATGTTCGACGAAATTGAGAATATTAAAAGAATATTAAAAAAATGCGGCGAATTCCGGTCACAAAGAGGTACTGCTAATTTTATTGAACTGAGTGACATTATCTTCCTGCCAGGTTGACACGACATAGGTGAACTGCTATCACACAGGAGATGCTTGATTTTGGGCTACCACTATGTACACAACAACGATAAATAGGAAAAAAATATGGATGGGGATTCTCATAAAATACAAACAATTAATTTGAAGACGAGTACAAGCGTACGAAAATTATTATTTGAGATTTTTTTTAATAAGGTAACCCTATTTTAGGGCAGCCATGACAGTTCTGTTTGACAGGACGTTTGACGACTTTGACAGTTTTAAGTTTCGTGACGTGACGCCTTTCTTTGACTTTGTCTCACAGAGTACTTTTTTATAATACGGCTTTGTCTAGTGTTACCGTAATCGACTAGAATAAATAGCCTGTAGTCCTATTTTATTTATTATTATAACTACAACGAAACTCAAGTATTTTCGGAATTCGTATTTTTTATCGCAGATAATACATAGACATCAATCAAATGTCACTGTCAAAATGTAATTTCGCATCAAAGAATTTATTACTCTGTTTCGTATAATTCTGATCCACCATATTTACGTTGTGTTGCTCTCCTCGACCGAGTTAATTTGAATGTACATTGAAATGAAATAATAAAAGAAAATAACATTAAAAAATGGTTACTATATTGTATAGCTTTCATTACATACAGTGTACATAGTGCCCAGGCTCCATACATTTCTGGAACATCTCCTTTATCAGCCTAGTGATAGGATTATGGCAATGGCTTAATTACTTAATAAAAGGTTCCATACCTCAAAACAAAAAAATAGGAACACTCGTGCAACATTCCAATGTATGGGAGAAGTTGAAAACTTTAATTGTGCGTGGTCGGACATGCACTTGGCTGGTTTTTTTTATTGCACATGTTTCTGAGACAATAAAACAATATTTTTTTCTTTCTTTAACCACTGCGATTGCCATACTCAATTCTTGGGTACCTAGGAGTTTAAATGCCATCAGATTATTTGCCCTTCACCAAATTATAAATAGGGATTTTTGTCATGTATTTTTCAGACAAGCAAGGAGGGGCTCTTTTCCAAATTACCTCTTAACTTTTGCAGAAATAATTACAGTAGATATGTAATAAATACTATATAGGAGTAATGAAATAACTTCAAAACTTCCCAAGTTCATTGCTTACACCAACACAAACTAACAGGAACACAATAGCACAAACATCGTGGAGAAATTCTCAGGCAGCATTACAATATGCCGCGGTTCGGTTAAACATGTTGGACTGAAGGTTTCAGTACTGAAACTGTGGGTTTATGCATTAACACAATACCTACTGCCTTTCTGAACTGAAGTGAGAATTGTGGGAGGAAGTAATGATGAATTGTTAAGTATGAATGTTGTGGAGGAATGATTTGGAATGCTGTCTTACGACGCATTCACTGGCAGTATTTGTTTGAAAATGTTGTTGAAAATGCATCAATTTTTTACCGATTTCAAAAGTAAAAGGTTCTTGTTGCATCTGTTTTGTGTTTTTAGGGTTCCGCACTTCAAAAGGTAACCTTATTATATTTTATAACTTAACACCTTAAAATGTTAAAGAAATACCTTACGTGCTCGTCTTTTTCACGTCAATGAAGTGAAAACCATGCGGTCAAACATCCATTTTAGTTGGAAATAGTTTATGAAGTATTCCTACAGGGTGGAGTTTTGAGATGCGGCAGCAAGAACAGCTACCTTAACCGTTGTAACTACAGGAAAACAGTCTTAGGAGACTGTCCTTCACTCTTTGGGGCATATTGATCTGCAAGAAAATAGACAGTATTAACAACAACAAAAAATTTATGCCAATTGACTCTGTTTCTTATAAGAATCAAAAATCACTATCAGACCAATTGAGGTTTGAGAACTCGAAAAGTCAAAAATCTCAAAAAACTTTTTCCAGAGGGAACATCTCAAAACTCCTCCCTGTATACATAATTATGTTCATAGGTATCTGTAGGCATGTTTATATTTATAGGCAGTATTAAAAACAACAAAAAAAAATTGATGCCAATCGACTCTGTTTCTTATTAGAATCAAAAATTACTATTCGACCAATTGAGGTTTGAGAACTTAAAAGTCAAATATCTCAAAAAACTTTTTCCAAACAGGGAACATCTCAAAACTCCTCCCTGTATATATATGTACATAGGTATCTGTAGGCATGTTTATATTTATATAAGTAGCACGTAAATTAAAGCAACCTTAAAACAATAACTGCAATGACCTAATTAGTTGTCAATAAAAATGTTTCCGGCAAAAGTCAACTTTTTCTTCTTCTTTCCTTTTCATATCCTACTGCAGGCAAGGGCCTCTTCTCAAACAGAGAAGGCACGAGCATTGATGGTTGTTGTCTTCATAATGTTTGCCTTTAGAGAGTTTACCTTTCAATGTCAGAGATCATCATCTTCTGAACATGTCCAAGATAACCTTTTTTCAATGTTAAGTGTTGTTTCAGTAAAAAAATATATTGAAACAAGCATTTTTTCTCAACAAAAATATTTTCTCCCGATTCCTTAACAGCCCAATAAGCCGCCATATTTATTGCCCCTACACAGCAAAAACCCTGCCCGGACAAATTCAGCCAAGTTCGAACTTACTTGACACACCCCTCACGTATCTTCTATGGGCATTGTGGAGGCATCCTGACAATACGTCGTAGGAGACATAAGAGGCATAAGTGGCATGCTTACCGTCTTGGATTATGCCCAGTAATAGGCTTGCCCGGGCCATTACACTGAATTTCACACGGGTTTTGAATGTGTGTGGGTTTTGGGAAATATTAATGTGAGTTTGAAGGAATGTTAGTATGAGTATTTTCTATTAAGTATTGTTCATATAATTATTATTTTTTCTGCATAAATAATGTTAATACCGATATATGCCAGCGGCCTTGTGTTTAGCTTGCGTGCTTCTGTGCTGAGTTTACGCAATGCGTCGAACTTCCCGCCAGTAAAGGACTCACCTATCAAGAAGCGCTGTCCCAAATTAGATGCATTATTAATTTATTGTAAATAAATCAAAACATATTTTAATAAAACATGTATACTAAAAGATAAATAATTAAATTATCTTTAAAATGGTGAAGGTTTCAGAAAAGTAAGCTTGATAGTTTTTGCATGATCTCAATTTTGTATCCACGTTACACAAACATCAAGCATGGGAAATCAATACACTATTAATTCTACGTAATTCGACGTAACATCACCAATTATATTAGGTGATGTTGTTTGTTTATACAAACAACTGCTTTTGGCGAGGCATATTCCAGCACTAAGGCACAATGGAGGAATATGCTATGAATGATTTTTGTCGTACACTATGCTGTCATGGTGTGAGGAATTGCGTAAATCGCTGTTATGGAGACAATTATTTAATATTTAGAGCTCTCTTGTGGAAACAGATATAAGTCGTCAATAAAAAAATTGAAACTTTCATTCCAGTATTTCAATTATTTATTTACTTCTCAAGCACCTAACACTTAGCAAATGGCCTTTTAATCCATCATTACTAAATTATTAGCCAAAAGACTTCTATCAAAAACACACTCACTCCCATTTTAAAATACGTAAGTACCTACATCATTTTCTTTTCCAAACAATGAATTCAACCGCAAGGCAGTACTTGTAACGCAGAACAGAAACTGTATCTCAGAAACAAATCAGTAGAAAACAAATTTAACCACAAATATAACTTGAGAACAACTGAAACATGTTCATGAACTTTCAAAATGAACTCTTTTTCATGAAATGAAATAACGGCGTTACAAGTTTCATTCAACTTGGTTTGAAAGTGAGGTCTCTTTGTAAGCGGTTTTTGATTTAAAAAAAAACTGTCTGCTTAGCAAAATAATCAGCCCACTGCTGGGCTACAGGTCTCCTCACTGTAAGAGGGAACGGGCTATAGATAATCTACCACGCGGGCCCAGTGCGGGTTGATAGTAGTCAGATGTCTTCGAAATTTTGGTTCTAGGACACCGCGATGTATTCCTTCACAGGTTTAGTGACAAAATTGCACCTACCTGGGTCCCAACCCATGACCTACAACATGTAATTCGGGGCAGTTACCACTGGGCCACAAGGCCGTGATAGGAAAGTGCTTAGCAACATTAACTAGCTTATTTGTGAAAAACTGTTATAGATTTACTTGTGTCCTTGTCGTTGTGTGTGAATTGTTGGAGCTTGCTCCAGAGTTGGGTGCGAAAGATTTGATGATCCATTTGTAGGGATTTAGTATAGATAATTGTTTATTCAATTGATGAAACACGATCGAATGAATAGTTATCAAATGGCGATATCCGATGAAATATTTTTAGGGACGTTATCTACCTTTGCTTGGTTAAGCTTTCTACGTGAATAATCATCATTATATTATCGGTACTTTGTTTTTCTATTTGTTTATAGAGGGAATCACAGGCAAATGCCTTATGAAAAGTAACAAAAACTTAAGATAGATCAATGTGTTACTCAGTAAAAATAATTATGTAGGTAGGCCAGTATAGTAACCTTAGATTAGCACCCCACGTTGGGCGCCAACGAAAATAATCTATGGATACCACGAAGGACAGATAACCCACATAGACTCACTCACGAACATGCCAAGAACCCTGCAATTATATGATTCCCGCTTACTTTGGCACCATGCCTTCTCAACTGCGCAACGCGACGGCAAGCGACAACACACAAACTTGAAGCCGCAACAATCGCGGAGTACATACTTTATTATGTGTTCGCCAGAATTATGTACATATTGTACGTATACAAGCAAGAATTATGTACATTTTGTACGTGTACATGCTACACATCATAGAAATACCGCGACACTGTTTTAAAAGTTCACGTTTCTTGGATACCTTTCGCGTTCTAACATATTTTTGGTTGTCGTGTAAAATGAGTTATTGTGTGAAGGGATTTTGTTGAAGAATGAAATTGTTATTATGAGTGAAATTTGTTTGATTGATGTTTGCGTCGAATATTATGATTTTATATTCTATGATTTTTTCACACACTGAATTATTTATTGTAAAAAAATTAGGAAAATCGTCTACTTTTAAAATGTTTGTGAATATGTGAGCTCCATCTATCACAATCATAATTAATTTATATGTAAATGCATCATTTGAAATTCTTTTTACCTACAATTTTATTCCAGGTGCATCTTCAGTTAAGCTTTTATATAATTAATGTATTCAAAAAATTGTAAAGCATTTTTTAAATAGATACGGTAGAGTTACTTGCCCATTCTTCTCCATACGAAACTACCTTTTAGAAAGAGCGACTAGAATCAATTATATTTTTCTGTACATTTTGCCTTTCAAAAGTGTTTTTATAACAAAGTCAAAGTGAAGTTTATTTTAAATAGGCAACTATTTTAAATAAACTTCACTTTGACTTTGATGCTGGTAGTTAATCTTAGAGACCTGGACCGCGTAGAATCTGAATGAGGCTCACAGAGGAGCGTGAAGATTGGCACAAGCAAAGAGGCATATTTATAGTAATGGGTGAAGACGGGTTGTCGATGGTGAACATGAATCCTTGACTTGTCTAATAATGTATTCTTTATTTAATAGTCTCAGTTTTTATTTTACTCGAAGCGTGCTAAACGGAACCCTATTCCTTAACCTCCACTGTCCGTTCGTACATCCGTCCGTCCGTCTGTCTGTCAGCGGGCTGTATCTCATGAACCGTAATAGGTAGACAGTTGAAAATTTCACAGATTGTGTTCTTTTATTGCCGCTATAACAACAAAATAATAATATACAATAATATTAAAAATCTTAGGGGGCTATAGAAACGTGTTTTTCTCGACGTTTTTTGTTAAACTACGAAACCTTTTGAGTGCGAGACTGACTCGCACTTGGCCGGTTTTTCAAGAACCACTTTGCCCAACTTAGATGTCTTTTCAATTGGTATGTCTAGTGCTCCCCAGCACTACTGCTGAGCAAGATGGATTCGATTTCCGGGTCGGGAAAAGTGTTATTGGGTTTTTTATCTAGAATTTGTCAGTAGCAGCCCGGAGCCTGGATTTGTGCCCGGTTGATGGTAATAGGCTTGCCCATGTGGGTATACTATAATAATAGTTGCAACTCTGCCTAACCTTTTGGAGAGTACAGGCGTGATGTGATGTTATTTTAATAGTCTCCATCTCCGTCAGATTGTTGAGAACCACTTACTGAACTAACGTGATATCTTTTCAATAATTAATGGAAGCGTAGAGTGCCGCTAGCGGCACTTTATCCGTAGCGGATAAACTGCGGCTATTTGTGGCATAATAGTGGTGCTGCCTCGGCCCAGCTAAAGTGCTGTAAGCATTGCATTGCCATTGTCACTGTCACTTGTTATTTTGTTTGATTGTTGAGGTTAGTTCGCCGACCTTTGTTTTGATTAATCGATCAATTCAATCAATCAATGACTGAATTTACGAAAAATTAAGTAGCAAATGAAAATGGCTGAAAGGTAGGTTAGGTTAGGTTAGAACTGTGACCACCGTGCCAGGGTCCGTTTGGCACAAGAGAATGTAATGTTTTGGGAATGTGGTGTTTTACAGCGAACTAACCTCAACAATCAAACAAAATAACAAGTGACAGTCACTCAGTTACAATGACAATGACAATGCAATGATACGTCATGTTTTCCGGATAATCATATTATCAAAAGAGTCACAATTGTTTTTTTTTTTTTGAAAACTAAAACGTCGCAATATATGAATACATGTTATTTACTTTGACAGTTACACAGTTATCGGCTTATGCAGTAGAGCTGTTTAATATTATGATGGTGGTAACTAGTTGCATGATGCAGGGTTCGTGTTCTGCATTAAGTTTTAAGTTCTACATAAGCTGTTAAGTTTATGTATGTGTTAAAGTTTCTGAAGTACCGATGTATTATTACTTTGAAGAACATTAAATATTTCGCGTGTTCTTTACCTTAATAGTTTTGCGATTTGAATTTATGAGTTCTTCATCGACCTCTTTTTAATGGTATGGGCACACTTAACATGACACTTTAGATATTATAATTATGTGTTATATAACATAACACAATAGAATCTCTATTCTCCGAAGGGTTAAGCAGAGGTGTATCTATAGTACACCCTCATTTCACCAGTTAAGGTGTAATTTTTTTAAACTAATATAATATTATAAATGTGAAAGTGAGTTTCTTTGCTTGTTTATTTGTTGGTTTTTTTACTACGCAGAGTTGGATGAAATATGGCACATGGGTAGACCATGAGCTGGTTTAGGACATTTTATTCCAATATTCCAACGAATTCGAGATTAATGCGGATGAAACTGCGGGGCGTAGCTATTTTTCTATATATTGTCAACGTTTTGCAGATTTCACATACATTAAGTTCCGTAACCACTTCCCATTAAAGACCATTGTGCATTTAATATTTTTATTATTTACTACGTTCATTACAACCTCTACGGAAGATGGACGATGATTTTCGATTGTAATTAGAATTTCAACCAATTCGTGACACAGTAACCGCATAATTATAGTATTAATTATTTTTATACAAGTAACCTGCTTATTAAAAAGCGGATTTAATTATTTTATAATGAAACGCTACAAAATGTCCCGAAATCCGGATGCGCTTTTAGCGATGAGAGATTATTCATGCATTTAATATCGGTCCTGATTAGTGGTTTAATAACTCAGTGGTTTAAGCGATAAGCGGTCAGCGTGGTGATTGAATAACCCATTGTGTGTGTCATCTGTGCCTCGTGTTGACGTGTGCCCAAGTTGACGTGTTGGTATAATGGCTTTATGAAGCTAATTGATGTCATTGAGAGAGAGAGCATAGAGAACATAGGACCGATCATTAATTTAATTTCATTAATAAAATTAATCATGTTAAAGACAGTTAAAAGTGACGCAAAAAGCGGCCAAGTGCGAGTCGGACTCGCACATGAAGGGTTGGATGGACCACCTACAGTATTTTATATTGCCATTAACTTCAAGCAAAGCGCCGAAAAAACACGATCTGCGAAAATTTTACGTATCTACTCACTATTACGGTTCAAAAGATTGTGACAGACGGACGGACAGCGGAGCCTTGGTAATAGCATCCCGTTGGTACCCTTTGGGTATAAAACCCTAAGAAGGAAGATGTTCAAAATGCAGAAAGACCGCTAAGGCTAAGAACAGTCATAACATTACACTGAGATTCAGAACGAAAAAATCAAAAGACCAGAACACCTATAATAATTATATTTAAAACAAACAAACATGTAACTGTATCATCTCATTCCGCGGACAACGCTAATTCCGCTGCCGGCTTCAAATTACACCCATAATTAATACCTTGAACATTTTCATCGATTTTCGCTGAATATCAGACGCTTTGAATCGGAAATATTTTTGACTAATTACGAAATAGACATTACCCTTTAATCTGTAATAACGATATAATGACAATTTGGAAAGATTATTTATTCATTTAATTTAAAAGAGTGCCCGTGGAGTTTCTTGTCTGTTCTTCTCAACAGAAAGAGCCTACTACGATTTGGAATGGGCTTACCTTCATCTTTCTGACTGACAGACTCCGTTAACAAGACAAAAGTGCCTGTAAATGGTTTAGTTGAAATATGCTTTGATATGTTTTGAAATATGTTTTTACTGTGACCTAGTTAGAGAGTGATGTATTGATTTTGTGAGTAAATTAAAGGACGTGATAATGAAGTCCTTAAATTATTTTAACGTATAATTAAAAATGATTTGGTTGTTATAATTTCTTCGGTTTCTTTGATTATTACTGTACCTAACTACTACATAAATTCCTACCAATATCTTTTACATACTCGTATATCCCTTCCAATTACCTTTTAGGGATGTTGGGCTTTAACTCATTGGAGGTGAGAAGAGGCCTTGATCAACTCACTGTAGCCTGTAAGACCTTACGGGGACGTATCGACAGCCCAGAGCTCCATGGTCTTTTCTGCCGACTATTTGTGCCCGATAAATATATCGGACACCGTCAGAGCCGCCGGCACAATCTGTTTGCGCAACTGCCAGCCAAAACTGTTGCCAGAGCCGAATCCCCAGTCTGTCGTACTCTAAAGGTGCTGAATGATCCTTGCCGCCAACCCTGAATGTGATGTGTTTGCAGATGAATGGATTAAAATTATGCGTATATGTCTGGTGTTCTGTGAGAGAATGTGTGCAAGGGAGTCCACTGTTCCATGTTAGTTTTGAATTTTATTATTGTCAACGAAATTATTGTCTCTATGTTAATTAATGTAATTGGTGTTGTACCGTTTTAATTAACTATAAATAAATAAATAATTAATATAATGATAGTAAGTAGATACAAAAAAAAAAACAGCATTATTGAAACTGAATTTTAACGCAGATTGTTCGACGTGTAGTTTATCCAACATTTTGCAGCTTCAATTTTTTTTGTTTAATTCATTTCGACTAAATATTTTTATTTATTTTCAGAGTCCTGTTTCCCCCAAAAGTAAAAGTAAACACCGCTTTGTATTCAACTTTCGCCAACTGACAGACAATTTCCTGAAAACGTCATTTTTCCAACGTTTTCCTCTACATGCATAAAATAGATATTTACACCGACAGACACCCCATTTTTATTATATTATGCTGTAATATATTATGGAACCCTTTGATGGAAAAAAACGTAAAATAACCCCGAAATGATCCTGAAATGGGAAATACGTACGTTAATCGATAGTCTTTGATCTTTTCTGTATTAAACATCGTTGAATGTTTCTTTTTAAGATACCTATATCTTTTTCTTTCGGAAATTAAGCCAATTTCTCGTATAGACGAAGGAAAAAATTTAATGTGAATATTTTTTTGGGAATTGGGATTTTGTATTTTTTTCCTTAAATCTTTTTGAGTTGATTAGCGTGGGGGTGCGTGGGATTAAGGTTACGAAATATACTTTGTTGGGGAAATAGGAGCATTGGTAAAGTTTTGTGTTATCTAGTAGATATTTTTAGGCTGGTAACCTTAATCTTATTATGATTTTCATTTTCTATTCCAGCTCTTTCTAGATTCCTTTGAAATTTAAAATTACAGTATTATAATATATATATATATATATTTTTTTTTTTAATTTGTTAAGATTATCATTGAGTCCACATCATAGTATACAAGCTACCCTCTTACGAAGACTATATGAAAACTTGAAAGACAAACAAAACCTTTGCTCAGTCTGTAAATGCTGTTCCAAAAAGTGTTGTAGTGTTCTTGAAAACTATCATACTCCATTAGGAAAACCAACTAAAACATAATAATTTACCCCATTTCCTTCCCTTAACATGAAAGTTTAAGCACGTAAAACCTCATATTTATGAATACCTGCATTACTTATACTACACATTACACCGATCGATACCACGATAAGTGCTTCTCAATTGCCAAGTTGGTACCAACAAAAACCACCCACCCCACGCCATTCTCGCCTATACCTATTAACATATAAAGATTAAAATCGCTCGTACATAATAGCTGAGGCTCGATACTCGACTAACACTATTACGACCCTCATTGGTAGGAAATAAAAGAGGTTCGTGTTTTCTGCTGTGACCTTTGTAAAGAATTTCGTTACAGCTAATAAAAGAACAGAGGGAGTACATAACAATGACTGACATACGGTTCATTGGTTTGATGTACTTACACGGCTAAAAGATCACCTTTGATTTCTGAGAGCATGGTATGTGCTCAATTTAATTTACTTGCACGCTTATAAAAGCTTATTATTTTGACTGCTTATATCATATTGCACAGCATACATGTACAAAAATTTTTGTACATAAACTCACGCAATTTTCCATAAGGGTAAGCAGATTGGGATACTAGTAGGATGGATTTTGGTGTCTGTTCCTTTTGTAACCATATGCGATGGAATATTGATTTGATTTTCATCATAAAATCTTCTCGAGACACTTTTATGTTACGATTGTTTACGAGTACTATGGATTTATTCCCGGGCTTCATAAATGATGATATTGATTTGTGTTTTTGTTTTTCCATTTCAAAATCCCTAGTAGCATGTCGGAGAGTGGATTTGACTCTGGATAGTGGGCTCTCACCCTATCAGGAATCAGTTATATTTAAATTCTGAAAATTATCAGTAATTCTCGAAGCTCAGGTAATCTCCCATTCCTAAAGCTCGTATCACACACAACACGTAGTGCTGTAGCTGAACTAATCACCTCGTGTGACTTACGCCTGAAATCACTCGACGACTCGACGCACCGCTCGTTACTTTTCCTACAACCTGTGTGGCAGGCTGTTATAAACGTATTGTTAGGTATAAACGATATTGTTTTGTGATGAGGTTGTGCTGTCTTAGATGGTTGAAAGTTTCATGGTAACAGGGAATAGATTAAAGGGAGTTTTAAGTAAGAAGTTTATGAATGAATCATCTTTATCTTAATCAGTTAGGTCTGATTCGTTGATAAAGATGATGTTTACGATGAATAGTTAAAAAGGATATACTCACAACGACATACTGTAAGAGTGACACTTTTTATTAAATCTTTATTTTTATTATCGAGTGTTTGATCAAGTTGTGAGCGCGTCACCCTCGTAGGAAACATTTTTTACATGCAAAACTAACATCTACGTATTTATAATTAATAATAATCTAGCGGCTTTGGATGCCGGAAGATCTAGAATAGTATTACATGCTTCTATTTCTCTCGAATCAAGAATGACATTTATAAAATACAATTACTTATTATGTGGCTATAATGGCGTTTTAATCGGTTACTGCGATATCTCCCAGATAGCCTTTAGATGGCCAGATAGACAAAAACCGGCCAAGTGCGTATCTGACCATGCACAATGAAGGGTTCCGTAATTGGGATGAATTTATCCCAAAAACAAACTTTACATCGTAGTTGAAAAACATGTTCTCCCATACATCGATATACTTCACGCCAATTCTCCAACTGAAAATGTAAGTTTGTAATCGTAAAAAGTATGTTTTCGTATGATTTAAACTACTAATTAACTATTTCGGACTTTCCTGACCTGAAACCTTGTTTGCTGCCAAAAGACATTGTTCGGCGTCCATACATCGTTCGCCTAAGAACTAACCAACACGTGTATTTACTTTCTGTGTTCTTAATAACGCATATATTCGAATGAAATTAAATTAAAATCACGGACACTTCTGAGATTTGTAAAAAATCAAAAACACTTTCGGATTTTGGGGTTATAATTAGGCCAATAGAAACATATAAACTTAGCGTTTGTTTGTGAAAATATATTGGATTTACATTTACATTGGACCGAGTCTGAACCATTATTTCTCTACACTAATTTATCTGTAGTTATGACCAATAGAAAAATGTACTCTGAGTAATGACACTGTCATTACTAGCAAATGTCAAAGTGTCATCTGTCAATTAATCGACTTTGTTGGTAAATAAAAACCTTATTCATAGATCAAGCGCTGAGTGAGCCTATTCAAAACGTCAAATTGAAACAAAAAATAATGGCGCTGGGGAATAAGACTTTTTAAATGTTTTCGAAATTATGAAGTGTCCGTTCTATTGTGATAATTTTAATGTAAATTATAAAATAAACTAGTAACTATAGTAAAGGTTTCATACGTGTTGATTCATAGGCCACTTTTTACCATGTCCTTTCCAAACTCTCAACGGGAACTACCCTGTAGTTTTTTTTAATTTATTTGCGAGTATCAAAATATGTCGCATAAAAATGGCCATATTTTTTTATTCCGTTGACTTAGAAGCTTGATTTTTTAGAGCTCCAAGGGTTCATAGACCTACGTATTTGATATTACCTACGTATTTCAACTTGGTGCCTCCACGCGTTCCTAAGAAAAAGGGTCTTGACAGACTGACAGACAGACGGACAACGAAGTGATCCTATAAGAGTTCCGTTTTTTCTTTTTGAGTTACGGAACCCTAAAAAGCAACGTAATGTTATGTTTGCAATTTTGTTATTAGCTGAGAAGATGATCCTGCAATTCCTCCGAAGATCATCCTAATTGATATTATGCGAAAGTGAGTTTCTTTGTTACGATTTCACGCTAAAATGGCTGAACGGATTTGTATGAAATTTAGCCTTGACCTGGATTAGGCCATAAGATACTGTTTATCCCGATATCTCCACGGGATCGAAACATATGTGGGTGGAACCGCGGGGTGCAGCTAGTTCCTTATACTCGTAAAACCAAAAGCAGTCCTATTGCAAAGATTTTAGGTCTATTGCTTACTTTATATTGTGTGTCTTATTTGTGCAATTTTACTTTCTTTCTTAAAAAAATGATCTCTCATTATGTAATAATTTACAACAACATCATCTTGAGTCTTTATATACCTATAGTATGTATGTTTATATATTTAAGCTCTATTTATTTATTTAAGTATTTGTAAATTTATTACGTTATACGTGTAGATTTATTTCAATATTTTAGTTTAAGACTTCGCATATTTATTTTTGTCTCTTTTTGTTACTTGTTGTCTACATATCTTTTTCATTTCTCCTGGCCAGGTCTGCTGGAAGAAATTTCTTAAGAAATAAGCGATACCTTTGTACGCATAATTATGATTATGTCTAATCTGTATCAATTTTTCTGTGTGTACATAAATAATAAAATAAATAAATCATCAACAGACAATTCCTTCTTGCCACCTCTTCCAAAAAGGCAAAGAACATACACGTAAAAATTCCCACACAAACACATCCTCCACTTTTTATTCCACCCTGTCATCGTTGATGTCTCTCTCCCTCATGCGGTACCTCATAAATATAATGACGTCTTGTATCCTGCATTACCTCATTTTACGCGTTACGGCGTGACGTCACCACAAGGCTTTATGCTTCGGAAATGTGTTACGTCGGTGACTTTTTTGTTGGGAAGATAACAGGAATTTCGTATAATTTTACAATGTTTGTAAATATGTGAGCATCATGCATCTATCACATAGTTAATTTATCTGTCATTGCTTCATTTTTCATTTTTTTTACCTATCGTGGTATAGTAATCTTATTCTAGGTGCATCGTCTTCATATGTAATTATATAATTAATGTATATAAGATTGTGAAAACATTTTAATAGAGTATCGGTCGAGTTTCTTGCCCATTCTTCTTCATACGAAAACTATCTTTTGGAAGGGGTGACTAGAATCAATTCTGTTTTTTGTACATTTTGACGTTCAAATGTGCCTTTGTGCCAAGTTGAAATAAATTATTTGACTTTGAAGGATACTGGTTTAATAAAAAACCAAGAACAAGGTAATTGTGGTTTCTATAAATTGAAGTTACCAATAAGTGACCATTTTTTAAGTGCTCGTTGGCCGCTAAAAAACATATGCACTTCGCATGTAAGCTATGTTTGTGCATACTCTCTAAAAAAAACATATTCAGGGCACTTTGTTAAATTAATTATTCCCCTTACTAATTTGACAGTATAAAAAAACAATTTACTACTACTTGGCTCGCTAAGCCATCATCTGTCTAGCTTTTTCCCAACTATATCGGGGTCGGGTTCCAGTCTAACCAGATGCAGCTGAATACCAGTATTTTACATGCAGCGACTGCCTATCAGACCTCCACAACCCAGTAACTGAGTAACACGATACCCCTTAGTAAGACTGGTAGTCGAGACTTTCGGGCTTCGTACTACCCGTTACGACAAAGTCTACAAATGACAACTGGGACCATTGGTTTGATGTACTTTCCGAGGCACGGAGGCGTCTCGATATCTAATGAATGATCACCCATCCACGGACTGACCTCGACAAGCGTAGCTTAACTTCGATCGACCTGTGCGGCTATTATTATTTTGCTACGAGCCTACTCACTTTGCCTACTCGCTAAACCAAACTAACAAATGCAACTCAAACAGAACTCTAACCATTTAATTCCACTTTTCAGAGCTCTTCTCTTCCCTTACAAATAATTATAAGGTGCTCCTGCGCTTCTTTTTTTCTCATAAAGGCGCAGTACTCGTACTAAGTATCTCCTCAAAGCTTTATGCAAAACCTATTGAACTATAAAACGAGGTCAAACCGATCGGGCTTTTCCGAGGAAATTTCCTACGTACGTGCTATATTTTTTCTTTTGAGGCGTTATTTTTTGTCGACGTAGAGATGTAGTTAGGTCCCGTAAGTAATTTTCGACGGGAGCAGGGCGAGCGAAAAGCGTTGGTGAAGATGATCGATGACGCAACAAAACAAGCGGTGTTTGAGTTATGAGATGTAGCGGGGCGGGAGCGATGGCGGCTTTGGAATAAAACAAATGGCTATGTTCTTTAGTCCAGTCATTTGATAGTTTTACCTGGACAGTGTTCCGGGAGTTTTTTAAATTGCTGATTTAATTGATTTTGAAATGGTCTTTTCGAATTCTTGCTTTGCCACCTAGTTTCTTTGCCACTTTCATCACCATATTGGTTAAATGGCGCCCTAAAACTAAAAGTTTTTTGACAATAAAATCTCCTTTCAGACAAAATCAATGAAATCACACTTTTTTCAAAACCCCCGAAAATCTTTCCAGGTAACTCCCTTTTTGTGCACCAAATGACTGTACTACTAGTTTTCTATTTATTTTAGGTTAATTTTGAAAGGATATTATTTATCTTGTAGTTCTTTACGTTGTCCTCCAGCGACTACAATATAATGCCAGGTTCGTTAAGGTTTTTTGTACTGCAGGTAAAAGTCGAACGAAGGAACAAAATAAATATTAAAAAAAAACAATAGGACGTATGAATACATTATGAACGCTTTAAAATAGCTAAAATCTTTCACGTCATCCTCATTTTAATCAAATTACTATCCTCCGTCTTACCTCCATCTAACCCGATTAATTAAAACTCTTACAGTTCATCCCTTGCGTCATCCCCAGGGAGCGCGTCACGCGATGTTTACACCAAAATGTCGTGTTGAATATTGAATTTCGAGTTAGTTCGCATTAAGCAAAGCCGTGAGAGCCTGTCGTGAGCTCTCACGAAACTCACAATACCTCTACTTTTTATCAGGAAAACTGTACCCAATCTCCAGCACTAACCTTGAGTCTTTTCGCAGAGAAAAAATGAGTGCCAGTAAGTGCTAAACAGAATTTACGGGAAAATTACGAGTTTTCACACAAATAAGTGCTCATATAGTTTGAAGAATATGGAAGCTGTTATTGTTGAAGTCTCCTTTACGCATTACACTGTCTGAAAAGTTTTCCCTAGTACAATTTCATGAAAGAGGCTGAACTAAAACTAATAAAAATGAACCAAAAACCCGGTACATTTTCAATTCATAGGGCAGACGTAAAAACAGTGTATTCACAAAATAACGGCGGCCGCACCGCCCACTTTGCCGTGCTAGATAAATTAAAATAAAAAAGAAAGCACGAACAAAAATTCGGGAGCACTTTATATGAACCCCGTTTATCCGTGTCTGGTCCGGCCCATGAGGTCGTAAATTTCAGCAGCCATTTTTGGCAGCCATTTTTGTACGGCCTTGTATGGTCAGGAGAATTTTACGGCTAAAATTCAATAGATAATAGATTTGTATAGAGACAAAATGGGCTGGAAGATCTGTGACGGATCGGTCTAGGTCGGTACTTGATTTTATAAATAGGGCTTTGCTAAAGAATAATATGTATCGTATTTTTAAGACAGCGCTTTTTCTTCGCCTATCTTGTTTATATGACTGGTAGTCTATATTACCCTATTGCTAGGAAACCTACATAATAATAACCAAATTGGAAGTTTTTGGGATACGTAATGGTAATCAGTATTTGTTGACATTTCAACACTTCCTCCTTCACATTCGCGGTCACTAACCAAAGTATAATCACAAACATGCTGACATAGGTAATATATCATTCAAAATCACAAAACAAACCCATTAAAAAAAAAAACAACAAAATCCTTTTAATATTCCCCGTTGCATCGTGTCAATGCAAATACAGACATAATCCAAACACGGTGGTACATGCATCGGGGTATGATCGATGACGTCATTCGCTACTTCAGAGGATTATTTTATCGCCCTCGTTGGGGCTCAGGTGCTTAGCGTGTCTAATTTTGAATGGATTATCTATCAATCATATATGTAGATGTTCTGCTGATCGGATGAGAGGATGAGGGAGGGAGGATTTTGATAACGATTATCGTTTACTGAGTTTTGGAATATTCATCATGTTGGGATAAACATCGACACCACAAGGTGTTAAGGCTTGTGAAATTTTGAGCTCGTGAGATGTTCCACTTGCTCTTGCTGTTTTAAGTTGGGCGTAACCTAGCATCACTCCTTATTTCCCCGAAGGGCTAGGCAGAGGTACCAGTAGAACACCCACGTTTCGCCAGTTATGTTTACGTCCCATGTAATAAGGGGCGAGTCTATTGCCGCCATCGGACACAAATTCCAGAGGCCGGGCTGCTACTGAGAAATTTCAGATGGAAAAGCCCAATAACAATTTGCCTGACGTGGGAATTGAACCCTCACGCTCAGCAGTAGCGGTTGCAACCACTAGACCAACGAGGTAGTCTAAGTTGGGCAATGAATCGATAAAGCCCTGGTGACCATAGGTTACAGTAACTAGAATTACAAATCTCCGTTTGAATAGTACTTTTCTGGACTGGGAGCTACGTACCGTGGAACTATATACATTTTCACAGATCATTTAGCTACTGTATTGCTACTGCAAACCACGGTGGTAGTGTATAAAAATCGTTAGCTAGTATTTTTTTGAAATATCTTTATTTGTACGATAATTACCAACATCTTTACCTTTATCTCGATACAAAAGCTAACATAAATTGGTAAAGAAGAAACCAACAACGACAAGCGTCTGTCACAACATTAATTTCCTTAAACAAGCAATTTTTTGTGCCCCATTACTTTTTCCTAGTAAACGGGTAGAACATTTCGGATTGTCCAGAAAAATTCTATCCGTAAGTGATGGCAAGTTGCCAGTAAGCCAATAAGCCTAATGGAGTCTACTTGGGAACACGGGCCTAATCGCAATCGGTAGGATAACAAGTCGCTACTTACGGAGGTGCTGTGTTTGAACTTATCAGGCTATTGCTATGATTTGAAGGGATAATAGTAAGACATTTTTCTTAAGTGTCGGCAGAGTAATATGACACTAGATCATGTCATTGTAAAAAATATCCAGTAGGTAAGAAATTGGTAACAGAGCTGAGGATGTTTGTCATTTTCAGAGTGTTTAATAATATACACCTAAAATAGAACGCAAAGGTTACTTAGAACTACGCTGTCCCTTAGCTATCCATTTACAGGTTAATATTAAAACCCCCTGTTAAAGATTGTTGGTTTCTTAACCCGTAAATGGCCAAGGCTTGATTAAAAATTTACATTCTTCTTAGTCACCACCTATTTATATCTATAAATAGGTGGTGACTAAGAAGAATGTAATTTTTTCATTCGACTGTCAATCATTTCGATTGACAGTCGAATGGCTGAACGTAGCTTACAACGGCAATAATTTGTGTGTTTTGGGGTTGGCTGCCAGTCCCAAGTGAATCCTAGAAAAATATTCATATTAAGTCACTTCACTGAATATCAATATTTTACTAGGGATTATTTTAATAAAAAAATCCTCTATACACATGCCAATCTATAAAAAATCATTGACTGACTGCAAATAATTATATTTTTAGCCATTTTAATTGTGTTCAGAAGCATCCATCGTGTGCCAAATGAACGATGAATGTTTTTAACGGTGAATGATTTTACACGCTCATCGATTCTTTGGATAAATATTTTACAGTGTATTTTCGATCTGTTGCTAAATATGCACAGATGGTTTTTCTTTTTTTATTTAAGCTTCAAAGGCGATGCTTGCGTCTTACTTGGAACATTTGTGAAGGGATTGGGTTTTTTGTGAAGAAAACGCTGTTTACCTGAAACAAAATAAAACAGTGATTTAGTTTTATAACTCGTTCATAAAATAAGTTGCACCGAATAGATTATCTAGATATTTATCAAAACATCTTCATTTGATCAAACAGTACCATTAAAAAAAATGTATTTATTAAATTACTGACTAACTTTGACTTTTTGAAAACGAAATATGTTTGGGATTTTCAGCAGCTTGGCTAAACTTTTCCACCAGCCGTTCTCACATAAGAAAACATGTCTCCTTCAAAGTACCCAATTTCCTGCCCAACTATTTCATTTAGATAATATACATTCCACCCACTTCGCACTCAAATACTAATAGATAAGGAAAATCTATTTACATTACTGCCTACAAAACTTTTGTACATTATTTGTGAGCCTACTCGCAGCTATAGTGAAAGAAAATGTTCAGTATTTCTAGTTTGTATGAACGACAAAAAAACCAAAGAGTGCTGTTGGGGTGAGTATAATATTCGTGTTAGATGAATGAAGAGAGTTTTATTGAGAAACTGGTAAATTATGAATAATGCATAATAATGAGCTATTCTCGTATAATGTGTGGATGATGTTAATAAATATTTGAGCATCACTCACCAAAACCTTGTATTACCAATATTATTGTAATACCAGTATGCTATTATACCATTTCATGCAAAGGTTCTTTTTAAAAGAGTGATGTAATATAAGTGTTTTGATCTGTTATTCGCCTGATTCATGTACTTGATGATTTTTATCTTCTTCGTCTGTTGTCATGTAAGTTTTTTGTTAGAACATACCTTCTGTATCTTCTGCTTCATGAAACCAAGGATCGTTCTTGTATAGTAGAAGGCGAGGAGCTAATTAGAGCGGGCCTCAACAAAAAGCTATTAAGGTTGTTCGTAGTACAAGGCTATATTATCGGAATTCGGCCTAATATCGGGATTGTTTCAGTATACATACGTATGTAAAAATGGAGGTTTGGGCCGGCTGTAATAATCGAAGCTTGTTTCTTTAGTTAGGGATACTTTTATCATTTTATTATTATGCTTGAACGAAATTGTGTTAATGGCAGGGTTTTCGGTTATATACGATGTACGGTTTGGTTTGTGAGAACTTGCAGGCGTATTTCTCAGCAAACGCTAACCAATTCTTTTTGTCCAGTTGTTTTTTTTATGAGATTCAAAATTCAAAAGTCATTTATTCAAACTAGGCTGAGAATCAGCACTTTTCGAACGTCAAAATTAGACAGTCCCCCAAAACGCCCAGCTTTCACCACTCCCTAGTGCTTTAGCTGGGAAGAAGTGGCGCAACAAACTCCCCAGCAGCACAGCTGTCTGTTCGGTTAGAAAAAAAAAACCTCTATATAGTATGCAAGATAATTTACATTACGCAACACAAAACATAATTTAAATTAAAAATTAATAGCCATATGACAGCTAGCATATACCAACCAAAATCATCGAGAACTATACTCAGGCAGTAATAATAATAACTAAACGTAAACAATATCTAAAAAAGAAAAAAAAAACACCGGGCATAAAGGGCGTGCCTGCTTACATTCATATCTAAGTATCTACTCTTTAATATGTCTCGTGGAACTAGAAGTTATACGATACATACTAAAGAGTAGTAGCACTTTAATAATCCTACAAGTGTCTTAAACAATTCTCTATTAGGGGTCATTTCTTTCTTTGACTCTACTGAGTGTCTGACTCCAGAAATTGTTATGCCCATTGTTGTTGCCCATTCTTCTCCATACGAAAACTACCTCTTGGAATGGGCGACTAGAATCAGTTTTATAATTTTTTGTAAAGTTTGACGTTCAAAAGTGCCTTTTTTGTGCCTAATTGAAATAAATTATTTGACTTTGACTTTGACTTTGTTATAAAATCAGGTATAGGTATTTATCCTAAAACATAATATAAGCGTGCTTACATTGAATTAACGTTGTGTATTCATTATTTATACTTATAATGACTTCGTCATTTGGCTTGCTTTTACTTATTAAGGAACCCTAAAATTATATTCTAAGTCTCCTTTTAGAAAAGTTGAAAGAAGGAAATGAGGCCTTTGTCCTGCAGTAGAAGTGTACCAAATAAAACAAATGTAGATCATCATCATCTCATCATCTTCCTGCCCTTCTCCCATGTTACTTTGCGTCGGCGCAACACGTTTTCTTCTTCTATTCTGTCAAACGTCACGCAATCATCTACGCCTTTTTCCTTCATATCACTCCTCACACAATCCATCCATCGTTTCTTTGGTCTTCCTCTCGCTCTCCATCCCTCAACATTTATATTTATCACTCTTTTAGTCACATGCGATTCTTCCCTCCTCATCACATGCCCATACCAAGACAGTTGATTCCCTTTCAACTTTTCTGTTAGTGGCGCAACTTTCAGACTTCCTCTAATATACTCATTCCTTATTTTATCCATTCTTGTCACACCACACATCCACCAAATAAAACAAATGTAGATAAAAAAAAACTTAATTGAAATCGGAATAATCCTCAAAATACATACCTAAATAATTATATTAAAATATATATTATTCCACTAGTGTTAGATTGAAATGGATTGTAAATTCATTTTTCAATTTTACATCAATTATTTGGTTTTACTCTCATGTTGTACGCTGATTAATTTTAATATCACTTTAAAATTGAAGCTTACTAATGATCATCACATCCTTAAGTAAAAAGGTGTTGGTATGGATTGAAGAGCCAAGTCTCATATTTAAACGCGGGTACTACTAATATTTAGAAGTTAATTAGTCGATTTTCTACAACCCTAAAAAGTTTACGAACGTTTAAAAATTCAGGCGTTACAAGCTTAGCCACCTTCTGTTACAAGTACACCGAAGGGTTAGGCAGAGATGTACCTATAGTACACCCATATTTCTGCCTAAGACTGTGAGTTTTGGGCTTCTTTTCTTGCGTTGCTAGTTGGCAAGATGGTAGCGTGCTGAAAACTCAGGGTGAGTTTGTAGCGGTTACACCGCCACATACGAACTACGCATCAAATACATGACGTCATACAAATCCTGCATCGCACAATTAGAGTTTACCGCGCGAACGACATATATAATTAAGACTATCCGACATCAACAGTCGGACAGTCGGCCCGCCAGACACAACATCCGTCTGGTTGGAGGATCCTCCCATTTCTATGGTGGATGAGTGAAATTTACACCCTGTTCCTCATGCCCCCTAACAGTTCACCAGACGTAATAAAGGCATCACCATTTTCCATTAAGTGGGTCATACATATACCAACATAAAACAAGATCCCCTCTCAAAGGAGAAGGGGTTACTTATTTCTACCTACCTATATCTACGAAACACAAAACAATATAAATTTAATTTTCCGCGTCGCGACGTTGCGCCTCATAATGTTCATTAAATTCAGAATATTGTCCCTAAGCAGAGTGCTATAATGTCTGTACCCAAACTCCTAATTAAGGGTACCACATGCCTCTTAATGGCTACTTAGAACAATATATCTGGTTAATTTCAGTTGATAAGTGTTTTCATTTCGCGTTTAAGTACCCATGGTTTTTATATTCGAGCTAGACCCTCGGAATACGAACTATGCTTTAAAAATTGGCGGTGATCTGGCAAGTAAAGTATTTGTAAGTTACTTCTATTATTAAAAAATAAAACTTTCACTATCAAACAAAATACACAATTTAGAGAATGGTAAGTTTCTCAACGTACTGACATTTACTAACCAAAATGTCACTTTAAAAAGTATCTATTCTTCGGATAGAAAATACAGGACATGGGATGCTTTTTGTTTCAGTAGTACGTTCCACGTTCGACCTCCACGCGGGCAACAGCTAGTGGTTGATAAAAACGCGCTATACCTTGGTATTTTTTTTGAGATTGGAATTGCTCTTAGTCTTATTTATTGAAGGGCAATGTTGTAACTAAGTCCGCCCCTGCACAATTTTTGTTGATTTATTACCGAATTATCATTTCAACACGTAATAATTCACATAATCTTAATCATCAGCTAAGGACCTTCATTTAAAGGTTATAAGAGAAAAACATATTAAACAAAAAATTATATCATTTTATCGCACTTGTTTGTTATTCTCTCTATACTAATGAGCAATATTTGTATATACCTATATGTATATTTGTAATCACGTTCTTGAAATCGGCTCTAACAATTTCGATGAAAGTTGCAACAGAATCAACTTATTCATTCCAAACAGGAAACCTCAACCTTCGGTTGCCATATAAAATAAAAATGTCCCATAAAAATCCAATATAGGGGTTTGCGATTATCGATCTAGCTAGGTCTCATATCTGGGAATATTCATATCCTCCATATTTTCACATGAGCAGAGCTTGCACGCCCAAAGTTTAGAACAAGATGCTTACCTTAGAAATATATGGCAGCATGGAATTAGTATGAAATGTAATAAACTATTAAATGAGCATTCTCCATTTTCACCAGAGCAGAGCTCGCTTGCCCAGGTATTTTAAATTAAAAATTAATGCCTACGTCTTACTCTTCTTCAAACCCATAGCTCACACACGAAACCCACATAACCAATAATAACTATGTCGAAACACATCACTTCCAATAATTATAGATCACTACGGATTAACGTTCTTTCTCACGAATAAAACTATAAATTAAATCTGCCTACACCACAGAGCACGCGGCGTGAAGATTAGTGGATGAAATTAGTCAACATTATCATCGGGCGATTGGGAATATATTTCCTATGGCCGCCATTTTGAATGTATTGGTTACATTTATGGATTTGGTTAATTATTGTTAGTGATTAGTGGGTTGGTTTTTGGATTGGTTTTGAGTATGGAAATTGGGTGTAGTAATGGAATTCACTCAATTGGTGGCTGGTGATGTCAGGAGAAGATTTTGGCGTTACATTAACCAACTCAGCATATCGCAGCCGATTGCTGGACATATGTAGGCCTTCCCTACTATTGCTACGCCACAACACCAGGTCCTCCACATTCCACATTCAGTCTACCAAGTCTGACACCTTGAGCCACCTTATCATATGTAAGTTTAATTTGTTTTTCTAGAGCTTCCAATAGCCGATAAACTTTGTTTTGTGTTAGCTCGTTAGGGTTCATTGGCAGAGCACCACCGTGTCCTCGTGGAGGCGATCGGTGGCGAGGATCTCTCGCGTCCGGCCCTGGTCCAGGCCATGGTACAGAGCGAAAGGGCATGGGAGGCCGTCACCTCCTTCTGCGAAGCAGTAATGCTCGCGAAGGAGGAGGCGGAACGCGTGAGGGAGAGGCAAAATTCGCGCCCTCACGCCCCTAGCCGCCGCAGGAGGAGACGCCCTGGGCATCAGGAATCGATCGCGGATTCCCGGCCACCGTAGGCGCGGGCTTGCGGACGGTGAGCAATGGGTAGCTCGCCGTCCGGTAAGGACCAAGCCCGGGTCGACAGCGCCTTCATAAGTGCCTTTTTTGTGCCTAATTGAAATAAATTATTTGACTTTGACTTTGAGCGCGTTGTGTTCCACGCGCACCTCAAAGAGATGTCAGCGAGTGAAGGGGTCCGATGAGACCATTGCCTGCCGGGGTTGCGGGAAAGTCTGAAAGGGATACCGTGGCCCCCTAGCATTGCACAGGCAACAGAAAGAACACGGGTGGGTTTTAGTCAGTAAGAGTCTGACACGCTCCACCCAGAGCGGGAGAAGTCATTTGAAAATTTCCCACCCAAAAAAAAAGGATTCATTAGGTCGCACGCAGCCCGATGCACTAATGACAAAAACTGTAACTTAACAAATGAGGGAGATTAACAACACAACTTAACCTTAAAAAATCATCAACTTAGTTGAAAGGTTGAACAGAGCGGCTAGTAATGTGGAATTATAAAAAAAAACACACATGTGTTATATATTTTATACATAAAACTTCTAATTAAATCCGTCTTTCTCTCTCCTACTTTGCTGTGCCCGACTAGGTCCACAATGTTTATGTCTTTGTTAATCTATCACCTAAATTCACATTGTAAAATGCATTATATATAGAATTGAAAGAAAGAATAATATTTATTTGGACACAGTTCGTGAAACACATAATAACAAAATAAAAAGGTAAAATAATCATAAAGCAATAACAGTGTGTTCCTCACGGCTGCGCCAGAAAGGTTCGTTTCAGCATTAATGCCAGACAAATGCTGTCTGACGCTGGTTTTCTAATGAACCCTTATGGACAAGTGACGGGGAGTACCAACAGTTTCAACATATCTAATACATAATTTTTATACATCTAAATAACATAAGGTCTATTTAAATATTTTTTCCAATTTATGTTATTTCCACTTAAAGAAACATCAACTTTATGCAAGTGTAAATAAAATTTATTTGAGACTGACTAGTAGGTACTGTTGAAAATATACATATAGTAAAATTTGTAATCTTCGCATATCGAAGTCGTGTTTAGGGTTCCGTACCCAAAGGGTGCCATCGGGACCTTATTACTAAGGCTCCGCTGTCCGTCCATCTGTCACAGGGCATAAAATTGTATAGTGTTATATAATGTACGGTGGTATGGAACCCTTCGTGGGTGAGTCCGACTCGCACTTGAACGCTTATTATTAAAAGTTCGCGGAACTCGCGCTATCACTTAACAAAACTATAACCATTACTTTAATTTAAGCAGAACCCAAATGTTAAGAATTAAGATTCTAGGAACCAGTCCACAGAGCAGCATAATGTAGCAATCTAATTATGTAAACGATTTGGACAACTGCTTAGTTTAACTATTAATATTAGGAGCGTTCTTATTCTGTGTAATTGCCTCATTAGTTTTTATCTTAAGTTCTTTTTTAATTGAACGCACATGAGATTAATTTTCGTAAAAATAATTGAGTAGGTAATGTAGATATATTTTATGATTTGTAATTAAATAAAAAGCAAAGCTTTTGGTAATGAAACTAGTCACATAGAAAGTTATTCGTACGTACGTAATTTGTTGTATCTTGCATTTCATGATACCCACTATCTATCATCTATATAGGTACATATACAATATCTATCTATCTATACATCTAAACAAATAAATAAAATTGAAGTGTCAAATTACAAATGTTTACTAAATGCACATGAAAGTATACAATTATAACAATAAAACATTTTTTTGTCTGTCTGTACCAATGTTTGTTTCGGCTAATTTCCGAAACGGCTGGACCGATTTTGACGAGACTTTCCACTCTACTATATGCACCAGATAAATAATATAATAGAAGTTCAAAAACCGCCCTTACGCACAAGAGCATACTTTGCACGGCTCAAATTTGTTTTAATAAGCTACCAAATGACATAAAAGATTTAAACTTGACACAATTTAAAAGAAAATACTGACAAAATTTCATGTGACTGACCATTTTATGTATTTATATTTTAATTCATATACATTATGTCTATTAATTTGTTACAATGTATTACCTATATCCTGAATTTTAATTTCTATAGATATTAATTACTTCATTATGTTTCATGTAATGTGTAACTTAATTTCTAATATTATAATTTAACAATGCATGCTTTATGCATGGGTAGATTTTTGAGCTACTATAAAATATTTTTAAGACCCTGTTGTATCACCAAAAATCGCATTAATAAAAACTTTGATCTTTTGATCTTTTAACAAACAGAATTAATACAGGTAAAATTATCGTCTAGATAAGTTAACTGGAACTTATTCGAAGGTGACCGAAAGGCAATAAATATCCAGGATTTTTCACAATGTTAAATGTTTGCTATTCTCAGGATAAAAATGAACTGTAAGGAAAAATGAAAGAAAACCAAAAACTAGGAAACGCGACTATGATGGATGATGTTGGATTACGTACGAAGCTTCAAAATCTATCTTTATTATGGTATAGGTATGTAGGTTACTCGTTTGATTTTATATACGTACTAGCTGCCCGCCTCGGGTTCGCACGGGTAACACTAAGTACTTATGTACGGCGCACCTACCTACCTACCTACCCTACCTACCCTATCTACATACCTACCTACCTAACTCTATACGTACCTAGCTACCTATCTACCTCCCCTACCTCAAACTCAAACTCAAAGCATTTATTTCAATTAAACCATTTACAGGCACTTTTGAATTGTCAAGGGGTCGGTCAGTCAAAAATATGAAGCTAGTTGCCCATTCCAAAGCGTAGTAGGTACCTATGGAGAAGAACGAACAAGAAACTCTACGGACACTCTTTTAAATAAAAAAAATGATACAAAATATTGGTTACATCATTCATTTTGAAATTATGCATGTGAGAACAATGTAGAAAGACGTGCACGTTCGTAAAAGCGTCCGTAATAAAAAGAAAAAAAAAATCATTCAAAAACTTAAAATAAATTAAAATAAGCCATGGCAGCTAAGAGATGACCAGTGTCAACTGACGGCGCCCGTTCACGAACATGACGCATCGATCAGCACCATTCAACTCACCCATTTTGAAGGGAGCTAAATGATCCAACACACGCGCCACCATCAGCGAGACATTTGAGTGAGCATGACATACTCACAGCCGCCAGGGCACATTCAAGTCAATGAAATACTACATATTACGCGGTAAATGGTAGCTCTTTAGTACATGGTACTCACACCTGTGCTATGCAATTGTATAATACAAACGAAATTGAGTTTATACAATACAAAGATGATCTTACAATATTCAGCAGCTCCAGTATTTTCAAAATGTTAACCAGTGTGTATGTAAATTAGTTGTGGAGCAGGACCAGCAATTTACCTACATACCTACCTACCCTACCGACTTTTACTTCTTTTGCACTTACGAGGTTTTCACTCTAAGGCGTCGCTATCCTATCTATATACATACCTACCTACCTTACCTTCACTTACCTATCTTAAGAACCTCCTGAGAATAACAAATACAACAAAAAAAGAATTATCCAATTTGGTGCAGCCGTTCTCAAGTTTCCAGAAAAATAGGGATTCATTTTTATATGTCTAAAAAATAATCCCTGTTTTTTATTTGTAGATTTTTTATAGTGTCTTGTTGTGATATTTATACTGTATTTATTCTATAGGCAAGTGAGTGCTTAATCGTTTTTTGCGGCATCCTGAGGGTATTAGCGCAGAGGTTCAATTGCCAGTACTTGAACCGTTGGTGTATGGTTCAGGTATTGAGCAATGGTAGCTCGCCGTCTGGTAAGGACCAAGCCCGGGTCGACGGCGCGTTGTGTTCCACGCGCGCCTCAAAGAGATGTCAGCGAATGAAGGGGTCCGATGAGACCATTGCCTGCCGGGGTTGCGGGAAAGTCCGAAAGGGATACCGTGGCCCCCTGGCATTGCACAGGCAAGAGAAGGAACACGGGTGGGTTTTAGTCAGTAAGAGTCTGACACGCCCTCCCGCTCCACCCAGAACGGGAGGAGTGATTTGATGATTTCCCACCCAAAAAAAAGGTACTGAGCAATCGAAGTTTGTAATATGTTTATGTGAAATCAAAAACGACATCGAAAATACTATAACGGTTTATACTAGCCCAAGGATAAGAAAATAGTAGTATTTAAAAGAGTCAAAACGGAAATAAAATTTGATAACTTATTAATGGAACCTGGATAGTAAATACCTACAGATATCACTACTTTTCAGGGTACTGACGAACCCTGAAAATACTGTACCACTTTGGAAGGCGGATCTTCTTAACTGACTTCCAAAAAAGAGGTTCTATGTTCGTCTGTATGTATGTTTCCTTTTTTTTTCGTCGATAGTTTCGTCAATTGAAAACTCATTTTTAATTTGGTAAAGGAAGCTTGTGCGCTGGTCGTATGTCAATTTATTTTTGCTTGGGTAGTATTTGAGTTAGCTTCAATAATACGTATTTTTCCCATTTACCAAGTCTATGTGGATCACGTATGTGGCTTATGTTAAAATAAGTTCTTGTCACTTTTATTTACATAGCAGGTGGTATTCGAATTTATGTGGGTACAGGTACAACAACTAAAAAGTAAAAAAAAAAGAATTTTTACAAAAAAAAAAAAAAAAAACAAATGACTTCCAAAAAAAAAAACAAAGCAAAAAAAAAAATGATTTCGGAAGTCGTTGGCAGACTTCCGAAAAAAAAACACTATAAAATAAAAAATAATTAGAAATTTCGGAAGTCGGTGGACGAAAATTCTAAACCAAAGAAACCGACTTCCGAAATTAAAGTTGTTGCGCATTAAATCACTACATGATTTAATGGAAGTCATTAAATCACTACATGATTTAATGGAAGTCGTTTTGTTTTTTTTCCCTATATTTTTCCTATTTACTACCAAGACAAAGATTTCTTGATGCGACATTTTTGTGGGCAAATTTTATCGTTTCTAGCTCTCACTTCAGCCAATATTGTTACCTAATCAATACTTATATTTATTAGATAATACATGTATCTCATTTTTCTTTGCGTAGACATCAATAAACCTTCACAATTCTTCTATTTTCCCACATTATAAAAATACCAGAGGCTCGTGGCTAAATAATAACTGACGCGCGTGTTGATCGAAGGTTAAGCTACGCATGCCGCGGTCGGTTCGTAGATGGATCACCATCCATTCCATATCGAGACCCCTCCGTGCCTCAGAAAGCACAATAAGCCGTTGGTCCCGCCTGCCATTCGTAGATCTTTGACTGTCGTTACGTAGTCAGAAGCTCAAAAGTCTGACAACCTATCTTACCAGGGGGTATCGTGTTACCCAGTAACCGGGTTGTGGAGGTAAGATAGGCAGTTGCTCCGTGTAAAATACTGATATTCAACTGCATCTGTTTAGACTGGAAGCCGACCCCAACATAGTTGGGAAAAGGCTAGGCAGATTGATAGCAAAAAAACATTAATCAATACTACAATTTCCGTACAAACCATTATTTATATATTACACCTGCTGCGCCCCGCGGTTTCACACGCATAAGTTTCGATGCCGTAGAAATATCAAGATAAAAGTATCCTATATGTTAATCCAGGCTATAAACTATCTGTGTGCCAAATTTTATCCAAATCCGTTTATTAGTTTTAGCGTGAAGAAGGGACAAACATACACACTCACAAACTTAGTGTGATTGTATTCAGTACATAACCTTAATACCATCTGGCAATCCATTCGAGTGTTAACCAGCAATACAGATAAATACCATCCTGTATATCACTGTATATCACACACCGTAGTCCGAAACGTAAGCGAACAATTACAATGGTATGGATTAGATTAATCAAGCAAAAACGACCCTTAACGGTCTGCGAGACAAAGCCTTAAAGGATTAAAATCGCTCGAGCGTTTTATTGTTTTCGGATATCCTGACACACCGCAGGGTGGGGTTCCTGTGGGATGATGAAGCGGATTGAATTTGGGTTATTTCGTAAAATAATTTAATTGGAAGAGGGATTTAACATATTTGTGTGGGAAGGTACGAATATTTACTTGGTTGTGCGTGTAAACCTTCTTAGTAAGTTCTTGTTGTATATAATATCCTCCAAGTATGGAGCAATGTTTTGAGTATATCAACTGAAATGTAAAATTATTATCTTAACAAGTTATTTTATCTTAATTTTATGCTCGGTTAATAGGAACCAGGCTCGCCCCCAAATACTTAGGTCTTAAACATGGCGAAATGTAGATGTACTAATATACCTTTGCCTAGCCTGGGGCAAGGCATGATTTTGTTTTGTTTCTTCGTTCTAATTCACAACATTCCTGGTTTGATAAATTCTCAGCTTAAAATCTAAGGCTTTTTGTACACACACGTTTTTTTGTTGTTGAAACGATCACTATGGTAGCTTTTTGACAGAGGCATTTTTTCTACGGCACGGTTTATATTAGATGCTGTACCGTAAAGAATCCGTGCCATGTACATTTGTACAAACAGGCGGTTTGGTTTATCAGTTAAAATAAATTAACAACGATTTTCACCATACCTGGACAAATTAAAAACATTATTTTTCGTGAAACTCTCAACCTTTTATGAGTAAAGTGACAGTGCCGCTATCACTATTTCCAAACCCTTACGGTTACCGCCACATTATAATAACGAGTGGGATAAAAAGAGAGACATTTACACACATTTACGACCCCCTCTGTATTTACACAGTTGATAATTACACTCCGCTTTGATAATGAACTTGGCTGGCCGGCTCCAAGCCAGTCTTAATACCTGCCTTTGTAACCAACCGCATTTGACCTTCACAGGGTTAAAGAGAATTTAGACCAGACGTAGGGCAAACAAAACATTATTTATGTTTATTAGGTTTACAATAGTCTTTTACAAGGCCTTTGGTCCCGGTGGAATTCTGCGATGGACACGAATCGGAAATGAAAACCACTGTTTCACGTCACCACGTGCTGTAGCTGCAAGTAATCTTTGTCTCGACGCAACGGCTTTCGAAGAGATTTACAGCACAGTGAAAATGAAATCAATCGACAAAAAATTAGGTCCAAGAAATCCAAGACAGTGAGCGTACTGTAAAACAGTAACTATTTTTCATGAGATGGCAATTCACACAGACTACGGAAGTGTTCACTTCAGGTGTCTTTGACATGGAACGAATCCGCTTATGATCTGACGACCGATTTCAAATAGAAAAAAAAAAACTTGAGGTGTTTTACCTATACTGCACCTATATAGTCTTGAACTATTCAAACTCAAACTCAAAGCATTTATTTCAATTAAACCCTTTACAGCTTTTTGAATTGTCAAAGAGAGTCAGAAAGTTGAAGCTAGTTGCCCATTCCAAAACGTAGATCTCTATGGAGAAGGGAGGGCAAGAAACTCCAAGGACACTCTTTTAAATATAGAAATTACAAAATCCTGGGTACATTACTCTTGTTGATTCTATATGTGAGAACAATGTAAAAAAAAAAAAAAAAAAAAAACGATTAAAAATAAATCCTGGCAGATAAGAGATGACCAGTCTCAACTGACGGCGCCCGTTCACGAACATGACGCGTGGACGTATTCGCACCGACAGCTGATTATATACACGATTTTATATTAGATACAGCTTTACTTCCAGATTGCCTGCATAAAATATGTGGGCCAATGTTATGTTACTAGTATACTAGTAATAATTGGAAACAAAATGTTTTGCAAATTCAACAGTAGCCTTTCTGTATCAAGTGGGCTTACACTTTGTTTAGCCAACTAATAATATTAAAAAAAAAATGGTAATCGAAATCAAGAGCTTGAGCTTTGAAGACGCACTAGTAACTAGAAACAAGTAATTTTCCTTTCTGAAAATGATTATTTCGGTCATGTTTTCTTCGTCACAAACAAGATTATCCTCCATTACGTTGTTACTAAGCAAAGAAAGACTCGGTGTTAGCAGTCCCTCGGATGTTTTGAGGAAAATGGGATAGGTTTAATAATGATTCATTATTGGTTGGTAACAGATTACGAAAAGACAAGATTATCGTTGTTAAACTAATGAGGAGTGACCTGGATATCTTGGGAGTTTGGGGCAATGTGGTTTAGTTCAGTTTCCTATTTGATATAAGGTCATCCATAAGATTATGAAAAAAATTTAATGGATGACCTTATGGAGATTCAAACTAGGCAAAACAATCAACAATCAATCAGCACAATCAACAAAACAATCAACACTGCTGACAATCAGCACTTTTCGAACGTCAAAAGTACATAAGACAGTCCCCCAAAACGCCCACCCTTCACCACTTCCTAGTGCTTTTTATTGAAATTAGTTATCTTCTGAGTGTCATAGAAATTCGCCATTCGTCGTCGATCAATAAGTAGTTAAATCTTTCCATCTTATCTTAGCTGCAACTAAGATTAGTTACAGTAAAGAAAATATGGAAAGATTTTGTGAAAGGTGGTATGGCTACGAAGGAATTAGCAACGAAATGATGGCTAATAGTATTGTTTGGAAGAAAAAGATGTTGATAGGTGTCTACTGCACCGAAATCAAAGATAAGATGACAAATTATCTAGAATCTGATAGTTTTTTTGAAGCTGCATCTCGTTTTATTAAGTTCTCCTTTATAAGGACACAGGTAGAACATGTCCGTGAAATTTTTCATAGAAATTGTTCCACCAGAGTCACGTTGCGCCTGTCTGCGGGAGCCTTTAAAGTTAGAGCTAATTGGATTATTTTGACGTGATCACGACGAGATCTTGTCAGAGACCCTCTTTAAAATCTCAGTGTTAAAAGGAGTTGATAAATTAACGTACAGTAAACTGTCAGGGTCTATTTGGGATCAGTTTATTAGTAGACCAATCTATAAGGAACTTAGGCGACCAAAGGGACGCTGCAATATACAGGTAATTTCAACCGGATCCTTTCGACCTTTAAGGGTTCTATAATAACGTTGACAGATTCGACTTACCTCGTTCGAACTCAATTATACCTCACACGCAAAATCAACGGGCCATGTATAATTATTCATAGAAATACGAATTTTGCAAAATTAATTTACTTCGGGTTACTTCGGCTGTCCCCGGCTAAGTTCGGCAGGCTGGCGAAGCGCTTGATTGTCGGGGAATCCTCTTATGTTACTGAAATGATAATGTGCTCCGAGAGTATCTGAATGAAGTGCTTCAGATAATGGTATTATATACGTAAGTACACACTTAGGCGACATTATGTACTTGGAATAATAATTATTTATGGTTCGGAAACTCAATTTCTATTTTATTAATGTCATCATTATTCTTGTAGGTTCAGTTTCATGAAAAAAGATGTAGTTTTCCTTCTCGTGGTTACTATCGTAAGTGCTTTGTTTCCACTTATATGAAATAGGACCAAGTTGCCTCGCCAAGATGATGCAACTATAAATACTTAAGGACGAGACAATGGCTAGTTCCAACATTGCTAAACGAATTGCCTAAGGAAATTTCTACTGAAACAGTATCTAAAAGTGCCTTAAAAAATATCCTGCGTAAGCACTATTTAGGTCTGTGTCCCTAGTGCTGGAACCTAAACTGTTAAGGCGCTATTAACCGACTTTTAATGATTTTGTACTGAAGATCACGTCTAAACGGGTAGTGTTAATGATTTGGAAAAAATATATGTTAAATAAGAGCATTTTATTGATAACTTAATCTATGAATATTTTAGATTTTGTTTATATTACATAGTTTAATTGATTTGTAAAGTTATGTCTAACGCGGGTAAAAAACTGAGAATCACGCAAAAACTATTAAGAATTGTGTCTAAAAATTGTGTCCACGAGAACACTGCCGACAAACTGTCCTGCAGTTTGGCAGAAGATTTGTGAAATACACCTATGTAACTTGTGTTGAAAAAAAAAAAAAAAAAAAAAAACTTACTGTTGCTGAAAGCGACTATAAATACTTACTGTTGCTGAAAGGTTAACTGATGCGTTATTGAAATATCAACCATCGTTACTAGTGGCAAAGTTAACTTACACAGTATAAATGAGTAACAGTATTATATATTATACGGCCGAAACGACGCGCTTTAAAATCTCAGTTATCTCTAATTCAACCAAAGATGGTGTTATTTGCAGATGACACATCATTGATCTTTAAAATAAACCGACGGTCACAAAATCTTGACGACGTGAATAGCTCTATTGTTCAGGTACAAGATTGGTTTACGGTAAATAATTTGGTACTAAACAAAAAAAATGCATTAGATTTAAATTACCAAATGTTAGAAGTAGCGAATGTGACATCATATTAAGTGGAGAAAAACTGGAATTTATTAATCAAACAGTTTTCCTAGGAATCACGCTAGGCGAGAAATTACAATGGGGATCCATATAAAATCTCTCGCGGGGCACAAGAACCGCGCATTTAGTCTATTTTAGCTACTTCCACAGTATTATGTCGTATGGCATTTTACTGTGGGGTCGGGCTGCTGACATTGAATCCATCTTTGTTTAACAAAAGAGAGCTGTCAGAGCCATTTATAATCTACGTCGTCGCCAAACTCTCAGGGAACTATTTAAAAATATTAATATTATGACAGTACCTTGCCAATTCATTTATGCAAATATTATGTATAGGAGAAAGAATCTATATCACATTTAATAAAATAAGTGAAAGACGAGAAGAGAAATTTTAATACTAGAAATAAAGATTAAATAGATCAACCATTTTTCAGACTATCTAAAGTAAATACATCTTTTATGGGGTACTGTGTTAAATGTTACAACAGAATACCTTGTGAAATATTAGAATTAAATTAAAGAAAATTTAAAACTCATATAAAAAGTATACTTTGTAAGCAAGTATATTACAAATTAGAGGATTATATCCAAGATAAAAATGCTTGGAAACATGCTGGTCCTGCTCCATAGGACAATTCAGAATCTAGACAAAATCGAACTGGTTGCCAATTTAATTGTAGTATTATTTTTTATAGCATTAATTTTATATTTTGTGATTATTTGAACTCACTCACTGAGGGGCTCGTGGCTAAGTAATAACTACCGCACGGGTCGATCCGTCAGGTTAAGCTACGCTTGCCGGGGTTGGTCTGTGGATGGGTGACCTGCATCTTTACGTACTGAGATTCCTCCGTGCCTCGGAAAGCACGTTAAGCCGTTGGTCCCGGCTGTCATTCGTGGATCTTTGACAGTCGTTACGGGTCGTCAGAAGCCCGAAAGTCTGACAACCAGTCTTACCAAGGGGTATCGTATCACCCAATTACTGGGTTTTGGAGGTCAGATAGGCAGTCGCTCCATATAAAATACTGGTATTCAGCTGCATCCGGTTAGACTGGAAGCTGACCCCAACGTAGTTGGGAAAAGGCTAGGCAGATGATGACTTGAACTCACACACTGACATATTATTAGTATCACTTGTTAAAATGTTAGGAATATCGTATAATTGCACCATGCATCTATCACATAATTAATTTATGTCATTCCTTCATTTTTCATTATTTTGACCTTCTATCGTGGTATAGTAATCTTATTCTAGGTGCATCGTCTTCACATATAATTAGTGTATACAAGATATTGTGAAAATATTTTAAAAGAGTAACGGTGGAGTTTCTTGCCCATTCTTCTCCATACGAAAACTACCTTTTGGAAGGGGCGACTAGAACCAATTATTATAATTTTTTGTACATTTTGACGTTCAAAAGTGCCTTTTTTGTGCTTAATTGAAATAAATTATTTGACTTTGACTTTGACAGTATATATCAGTACGCAACAGTATCAAGTGCGCTTATGCGCACGGACGCGGAAGGTTTATGTACCGAGCGGCTGTAGGTATTTATTTCAAGGTTACTGCCGAGTTAAAATACTGTTACTTTAGTCTGTTGTGACTTTACTAATTAAATTTCTCGTAAAAACCCATATACATCGTACAAAGAGGTATTGTCTACTTAAATATGCGTGTACCCGTAATTTCAGCAAAATCCTTCCAACCAGAACAGTGAGAACAGGTCCAACTGCAAATCAACAAAATATCAACACACCGAGCTGGAAACTATACTCATTCATTACCAAGTAGGGCCCACAAAGGGTCCATAGTACCACGAGCCCTATTCATTATTTCGGCCCAAAATCCATTGTTTAATACAAAATACGATTTCCCTTAGATTTATCGTTCTTGATTCGGAAAGCGAACAATTAAGTCTTCTGCGAATTGATTTTGACTAATTAAACACTTTTATTGCTTGTATAGGCCTGAAAACAACAGATTTGGGATTGGCGGAATATTCTGAAATTAATTGTTCTGTGTTTAGACGGAATCTGTAATTTGAGGTTTGACGTCGAATTGGGTTACCTGGTTTTCTTTGTTGGTATTCGAGTCATTGAATTTGAATGCTGGACTCTTACGTTATTGAACTGGACCGACGACCTTGTGAAGGCAACAGGAATGGGGAAGCGGGAAGCATAGAAGCGGTTGAAGTGGCGGTGCTTGGGGGAGGCGTATGTCCAGCCGTGGACGTCTTTCGGCTAAAATTATGATTATGTATGATCTCTACACTATGCTTTATTAGATACTATAACAACTTAATCTCCGGGAGCAGTTGGGCAAGTGGCTTAATATTAGGTAATAAGTGAAGATTAAAGTTCAACAGCATTTCTATGGTCACAGTTTGACAGTGAGTTTGTGCGATACAGTCGATATACATCTAAATAAAGCCTGATTGTTAGAATGCTAAAGCTAAAGTTTTGGCTTATATTCTGCAATAAATTACGGAGACTAGTTTCCAAAGTTACTAAGCTGTAGCTGATCCCCCTTTGAAGCTGGTAATCCGCAGGTAAGATTGGCCTAAGCGCCTTTCTGAGATAGTTCTCTGTCAGTATGGTTATTCCTACGTTTCTAAGATCTTTACAATAATATACAAACCCACACAAGTTTTTCCCGGAAGACAGAGTTGTATACTTCTTTCACAATTTTTGCTAGTTTTTTTATACCATCTAATAGGGGAGGACCGGTAAGCTGATTGCCACGAATTTGGGCTCCGGGGTATAACAGAGAATTTCGTAGTGAGCCAAAAATAATCTAAGCCAAGACATCTTGCTCAGCAGTCGTATCGTCCACTAAACTAATTAGGCAGTCAACGAGCTAATGTTGTAATCTTTATTCCAGTCGGAACAATGTTACTTTCTATATTGCGATCAGCAGTTGACTGTTGACTGACTTCTAACAGGTGACTGTTTCAGAGTTCTTCCTTACCACTATGGGGTTCAGCTTCAGCGTCCTATTTTTCTCATTATCATTAACCATAATCATTATCATTACATAAACAATGACTACCAATGGCGTTAAACCCGTTTAAACATTAAAATTCACCGAGCAAAATCAAAGCCTTTTCAGGTAAGACGGAGCAACTGTATGAAACTGAAATAAACGTTGCCTAGCAACCTTTGAGTCGCGTCTTATTACGACTTCCTTTGCTGAATATAAGTTAGTAGGAATAGTCTCTTATATTTCTACGTTTGTTCCTCTAGGGATATAAAATATTTTTGTGCATATTATTGTGGTTTTTCTAGTAACTCTGAGGTTTGTAACATTACATTTAAATAAACACATAACTCACTCGACTCTTCACGTGACCAGAGGGCTGGCCTATTCTTTGGCCAAAGAATCAGCATTGCCATTCAACGTGGCAATGCAGCCAGCCTTTTGGGCACTTTTCCTGTTGACAGCGATGCGGAAGAATTTTTTGATGCCCTATAATTGAACTTGTACATATTATTAATATTATTATTTTAAGTCTGTTAGTTTTTAATTATGTATAATCTGGTGACATAACTCACTTATTTTGTCTTTAGGTCATTGACGCTTGCGTCAAATAAAACTATTTACCTACGTAGGTACTCGTATATTTTGTTACAATAAATATAGATAATTTATTAATATGGTAAATAATGCGTAGGTACTACACGTATGTTTTATTCCAATAACATTCCTGTGTTACACGAAACAATAACGAATAAAAACAATATTAATAAAAATGTATCGAATATAATGCGCTTTTCCTGTCAATTCTTACGATATACATAACAACATTTCACCATGCCTGTATTCCCCGAAGGGTTAGGCAGGGGTGTACCTATAGTACACCCACATTTTACCAGTCATGTTAAGTCCCATGGAATACCGTAATACCATGTAAAGCCGGGCACAAAACGACGACGACAATAAGACATGATATACGATACGCTGTTGCACGATACGTTGTTACGATGTGCTTACACTAAAAACAACAAAAAAATCCAACAAAAACTCTTCTCTACTTAAAACCCTCCTTAAAAGTAAAGAAACTATTCCCAAAGAAGCAACTACCATCTCATAACCCATGAAGCTATTACACCACCATAATAATGTGCAAAGTGTAACGGAGCGCGCTTCGTGAATGCACGCCAAGGAATTCTTTTATCTCAGCAATTTGCGAAACGAGCTCCGTGAAAGCTTCGTAATCCTACTTGATCTGATGTAATTGTGATAGATTCGGTATCAGGTATGTAAGTATTGTAACTGGTTCGAAGTTTTGGATTTTGAATAAAAATTTTTTAGTGGGATACAAAATTAATAAGTTATCAGTTAATTATTAGTATTCCAAAAAAATGGAAAAGGTTGGTAAAATACCTTTAAAAAGACGGAAAATGAAATTCTGAAGTCAATCTCCTTTTCACTACTGGACTACCAGATGTACTGAAGGGTCCTGTCCACACTTAGTTGATGAGGTAGTCGTACTTAGCGCTTCTCTTTCACATTCACGTCAACGCCGGCTGTCACTGAAAACCAGCGCTGGAGCTCTGTCTCGCATAGGGTCCCAGCATTATGCTGAGTGATGGCCGTTTTGCGTGGATGTGACGCATATTTTCCCTCAAATTTGTTTTTAGTGTTTGTTCCTTTGCTTACGTCATATGTACCGCAAATAAACGTATTTTCTTTCTTTTTTTCTTTACATTTTTTATGCGCTGGGTCAAAGTGTGGAACACTGTCAGCCCCTGTGTTCCCTCTACGTATCCATTTACTTTCAGCATCTTCTGGGCACGCTCGTTCTATTTTAGACCCTATCCATTACTTTCCAACAGCTGCTATCGAGGGCAAGAGCAGACAGATCACGCGATAAATAAAAAGTTAGGACTAGGGTGTTCAAAGTAGTTTGTTTTTTTTTTAAATCCCGTAGGTCTGTACACTTAACTATTATTCTTAGGTTTGGCTTTGAGTTGACCGTAAAAAGAACGCAATTCTACCATTTTTGTAAAAATTATTTTGTGCAATATTTTTCCTCATTCGCAGTTGAAAACCTTTTATTTCAGATGTCAGAACATACAGGAAATGTCTAACACTTTCCTTTAGCGAAACACGGATTTTTGGAAAGGAAGTTCAGTATATTTTTTAAATAATTATACCGAACTTCCTTTCCAAAAATCCGTACAAAAACTTGACTTGTGTATTTTCTGCCGGAGCTAGGAAGAAACCATAAAAAGTTTGAATTTGCCAAACAGTAAAGGGTCAATTAAAAATAATTTGACACGATCTCTCGACACGTGAACGGATCGATGGGGAAATGTTTTGTTGCTTGCTTGTATTTAGTCGAAAATAGCTGTTTTACTATAGAAAGTGAGAATGCGGGTTTAAGTATATAGTAAGCAGGTGTGATATTACCTAAGGGCTAAGATAGAGGTGGATTCATAATTGTTTTAAGAAATACATTGTACCGGAAACATAATAATTTCATCCAAATAGCACACCAAACGGCATTGCGGCCAGCCCAGGAGGAGATGGCATAATGAAATATACTGTTTTCACAAAGAAAAAAGTAAACAGAAATAGTGAAAGAAGAGAAGACCTGCAATGAGACACAACATATATTTTAAATAGACACAATATAATATTATGTGCTTTTGACGCGAAACCTTCTGTATTTTTTATGGCAGGCGCACCGCTTCTTTCACAATAACCAATTTTCTAAACCAAATACCTGTGGACATTAGAGACTCAATGAATAGTAAAAACATAAGCGTAAGCTGAAAGAACATTATACTCGTATACATCAACTCAATTATAACTTAACTGTTAATAGCGCGTTGATCAAATACAGGCATGCTAAAACAGACCCCAGAGGTCTAATTGTGTGCTCTATTTAAGTGTAAGGAACTTTTAATGAGTAAAATAAATTAAAAAAAGTTAAACTGATGAGTTTTTATTAACTTTGCTTGTGTAGTTTTTGAGTTAGCTTCAAAAACGTATTTTTCCCACTTAATCTATGTGGATGATGTTATAATATATTCCTGTCACTGTTAATTACCTACATAGTGGTATTCGACTTTGAGGGGGTAGGTACCACAACTAAAATGTGAAAAATTAAAGTTTTTTACAAAACAAAATAAAAAAACAACCGGAAACCTCATTGGTATTGTATTTTCGTTTTTTTCACCGAGTTATTTTTCACAAGGTAGTTTTTTTTTTTTTTTTGGTTAAAAGTTATTGTCAAAACAAGGAATTTCGAAGTCGCGGACAAAAGCTAGTATTATCATGTCCCTAAAAATATTTTATTTTAACAAAGAGAATTCCAGAATTCATTTCAAGCGTGAATGGAAATAAACGCCAATATTCCAATACCCTAAACAACCGACCGGTATCACCCTTTAGGTTCAATACAAAAATATCTAGATTACGTGGTTTTGACACTAAATTTGGTTTCCGAACAAACGTTATGTCGGGACCGCTCGATACGACTATACGATCGCTCTGCTTACATGTTGTTATTTGTTATTGAGTAAGTGTAGTTAGTAACTGGTTGTAAAATAGCAATTGGCGATTACTGGCATTATTTACGACTGTCTAGAACGATATTATGGTCAATTTAGAAAGGCATTAACTAAGTTAAATGAATTTATTAAAAGATTAGCGGAATCAGTGCTTACTATGTAACAATTAACAATATTACTAAATAAACTTTAGATGAGGAGGTCGTGGCTAAATAATAACAGCCGCACGGGTCGATCGAAGGTTAAGCTGCACTTGCCGCGGTCGGGTGGTAGATGGGAGACCATCCATAACATATCGAAACCCCTCCGTGCCTCGCGGAAAGCACGTAAGCCTTTGGTCCCGGCTGTCATTCGTAGGTTATTGACAGTCGTTACGGGTAGTCAGAAGCCCAAGAGTCTGATAACCAGTCTTACCAAGGGTTACCGTGTTACCCATTGCAGTAATTGTGTTTTGGAGATCAGATAGGCAGTCGCGCCATGTAAAATACTGGTATTCAGTCGACAAACAAGCATGATCTAAGTCCCATCATTAGGAATTTACCCCATTGCACAGCTAAAGTTCTGTTTCTGCCTTAAAATCCTAACAATTACAAATACTACACAACTCTCGTAGGCTAACCAGTCACACAACCTAATCACAAAACCAATTATAATCCACAAGCTCCATACAAACGACTATTACCGAAGCAAAACCCGCCTTTGACTGCCCCGTCAAAAGTTCCGAGTAATTCGGAAAATTTTCAACGTCCGCACCGCTAGAAGTACCCAAAAAGTACCGACCCGGCCCTAAAAGTGGCGTGCCGGCACTAAAAAGTACCAACGGAACCTGGGCGGCGCGATATAACCATTATGATAGCGAAGACATTTTAACCTCGCGGGGCGCGGATAAGCGTACGGGCATGAAATTAGCGAATTCTTCTCTACAACACAAAAATACTCGCAAGAGTTTTGTGTTATCTGAAAGAAAAGGAAAGGGTAGGGAATAATACTTTTTTCGAAAGATAATTTTGTTGTTTCAGTGCAATTTTGAACTAAAACTAGCTAAAGCTACGGTTTCCTACGACATCAGTGGCCGCAGTTACGGTTGTCCCAAATATGATGGCCCCGCAGCCATCATTTTTGATGGGTAACACACCAACTTACTTTCGTAAATAACCTTTCAGTGACGTCATTGAGTTTTATGTTCCGGAAAAGACAGGTATCTCCCTAAGGATGTGCAAGTTCAAATCGTTTTATATTTGAACGATGCAAACATACGCTATTTTGTTGTCTTGTTGATCGTCTGTGCGTTGTGTTGATATACAAAAAAGGCTTAGTAAAGTTCAAGTATGTTTGGGTAGTAAATTAAAAAATAATTTCATAAAGACATTTTTCTCTTGATAAGATTTTTAAATATTTTTTTCCCTTTGGATCAGTATTCTGATCTACATAATACAGTCGTCATAATCCCGTTAGTTCCCTGGCCCAACGACAAGAGAGAACTTTTCTAATTTATTCATATCACGGTGCCCTCCGTTTGTAAAGTTGTTTCAAAGTTTTTGCGAACAATACGGATGAACGTTTCAAAGAAAAATAATTCGTACTCAAATATTGAGATATAAGTACCGAGATTGGTTATAGACTTGGTAATATTATGGAAATCAGTTCACGATATGTTTTTGGTAGGACCCTGTCAAGGTATGTATGTAAATTTTATGTGCTGATTATGTCGGCATTGGTATATATACTGTGGTAATTCACTGAAAAAATATTCCATGTGAATATAAAGGAATGTTCATGGAATATGTGTGAACTGCGTACTTATTTTTGTTACTCCTAAGGATTTAACAATTTATTAAAGAATATAATAAACTTTGTTTAGCGTAAAAAGCTCATTTGGGGTTAGTACATGTTAATCGTAAAAGATAACGTTTCATGATATTAAAATATACATAATACCGAAAAGAGACTATAAACTGAACTTGTATATTAAGCACCCACAAATTGTTAGGAAACTGGCTCTATCAGCCTTTGAGATTCTGAAGTTAGTTTGAATCCCCTACACCACTTTAGCTAATAACTTTATAATTTGTTCAACAATTATTAATTCCATAGTTGCAAAATTCAAGAGAGCTTACAGCATTTATTGAAAATTTCCTATCAATGGGAATCTGATGGGAATTTCGAAATTAATATCAAATCTGTGTGGTATTCACCATTATTGTTTTATAATGAAATCAAAATGTCTCAATTATGATATACCACAACATTGCTAACAACTTTTTTTTCCCGAAAAAAGGACCTTTATATAAATTCCAGACAGGCTATTAATTTCCTCTGAATAAAGGGTTTGAGTCAGCGAGATGTGTAAATATTTTTAAAACGTGAGAAACCGTGACATTATTTTGCCTTACGAACCTGACGGTATTCGGAATTGAAATTATAAAATAAAATAAAAAACTATTACTGGGAAACTTCTAATTACTATTCGGAAAAACTGGCAACATAATATGGCTTTCTTTTTTGTGTAATTTTAAGTAATCATTATTGATGTTCCTTTTAGTTTACGAAGGTAAAAGTAAGAAAATAACATCTTCGAGTAAACATAAATTGCGTTGAGTGATAAAAATGCTGATCATTTAATTTAAAAAATAAATATAACCTTTATCGTCGTGTGAAACATATTTTTCCTATTTAATTAATTTCTGGTACAACAAAAATATTATGTACATATTACTTAATCCAATAGTACGAACGTTAAAACGAGGGACAAGTCGATTATGATATCTTATCTAACAAACTATTTCAAAATGATTGTATTTTTTTTTACTTTCCATAAAATTCACGAGCAGTCACAGACTTAAAAAAACTATTGTCGCTAATCTAAATTGAAATAATCTAGAACAAACAGAGTTATTACAACTATGTACGTTATATTTTAAAATGGTATCTTGTAAAAACATTTTTTAATATTAAAATGCTAAGCTTAAAGTAACGCAAGTACATGGTATACGGGGACAGGGTAATTTCCTCTAAATAAAGGGTCGGGTTACAGAGAGGAAGGGAACAAAATATTGTTATAAATGTACGGGGACGACATTAGACCGTGACGTGTACTGTTCGAGTGTAGTGAGACCGCGTGTTGTGTTGGGAATAGGATAGTGGTGTTCCCATTGATGGGAAAATTTTGTAAGCTTAACAGGAAGAAAGTTACATAGTGTTTAATTAAATTATACTGTATGTTCACTTAAATATTTAAGAAAGTTATTATGACTTGCAAATTAATTTACGTTTAAAAAATAAACGGTTTGATCTATAAACAGTGTAAGCTCTAATTTGCTGTCTGTTTTCAAAGTTTGACTTATTATTTTTATTTAAGTAAGTGCTAAATCATTTGTCGTTAAATAGCATGCCACTACGATCCTAATCTTTTACCAAGAAATTTGTTTCAACATTTTATAATCTACAGTGAGTTCTATTGAAAAATAAAAATAAGCAGTACGTTTGGCTTCTATTGTTTTGTAAATTTTCTTTTTAAAAGACAAATACATACATACATAAAGTTTACCATGAATCCTAACTACCTAATAACTTAAACAAAATTAAACCCTAGTTCTATAGAAAATGGGAATTCTGAAGGAACGTGAAATATCTGGTCACACTATTCAACTCAAGTGCGGCGCTCCTCCAATTTCCTTGTCGAGACAGCCCCTTTCAACCCACTGGAACATTAAAAAATACAGAAATAAACTCTACCATTTTTTTTCGCTTTTTATAAGCATTATTCGCGGTTGTTTTCAGCAAATTATCTTAAGCCTAATTAAGGGCAAAGAATGTCTTTGAATTGTACTATTATCTTTTACATCTTTTAGGAAGATATTCTCTTTTATTCGGAAAGGGTTATGAATTTATTAGGAATTACTTTTCTTGAGGCTATTTCAATTCGTTCCACCACAGATTTTGTTTGAAAATACTTTTCATTCGTGTTATCTTTCAATGAAAAAAGAAAAAAAAACAATTTTCATATAGTATGAAAATTGTTTTTTTTCTTTGTTATGAAAATTGTTTTCTATCTCTACTCATAATTATACCCGAAAACCAGATATTATTATAAACTGATTAATTTAGGAAATTTGATAAAAGTGTGTTTAGTTTTTCAGGTCAAACTAAGTTCAAACTTTTGGATATTTAATAGTCGGAAAAAATTATATCTACTATAATAATAATCCTAGGTCGCACTTAAAATGAAACTTAATATTTCATATTCTGATACAACATTACTTTTCAGCCTACATAACAGTTAACGAAAAACCTTTTTCAGCCATAATAAGACCTAGTCCTAGGATCTTTGCAGTGTTTTGAAGCTGAATTTATTATCAGACTTCGTGCTCTATCTTTTGTTTCAGGCAAAAGTATTTCATACTTTCCGTGTTCTGTCGATAAAAACATGAATTATTTTGTGCTTCAGCTGAGATAAGGAATAGCCTATTGGCTGAATAAATTGAGGTTGAAAATTTCCTGGAAATGAAAAGTAGATGAGTTTTTTATACTTTCAAAGTAGTTAGTTTAATCGTGATATTAGAGTATTTCCAGAATAACATAACATTACGCCTGTTTTCCCCGGAGGGTAAGGCAGAGGTGTACCTATAGAAAACTTTACTCCCCATGTAGTAGGGGGCGAACCCGATAACTAAATATAGCTTCAATCAAATTAATCGTCTTATGTAGTCATAATTTTGAGGCCCATGATCAGACATGAACAAGAGACAGACGTATGTAATAAATTTTACCACTTATACGTCTATTTATAAGCTATAAACGAACAGGAAACAATACTAAAGTCATAGGCGAGGAGCTAGTTACCTATTTCATAAATTGTCCACAACAAGCGTCATTAAATTATCGAGTCAAAATATCTCAATTGAGCGTAAATAACGTAACAATCACAGTCATAAAGTTTATCTTAAACGGTCCAATATATCAGATGGCGGGAACACCTGGCGATAAGTGGTCCTATCTAGGTTTAAATCAGATATAACCTTAGCGTAATTACTATCGGTTTCGATACTAAATTGTATTATCTTTATCTGGATTTGTACCGGTAAGTGGCAATAGGCTTGAAATTACATGGAACTTTAACATCATTTGCGAAATCTGCGTTCACTATAGACCTCTGTCTGACCTTTAGGGGCAAATAGGGGTGATATTACTTTGTTTTGTTTTTATCTAGATTCTCTTTAAAAAGAACTAGAAAATCGCAATACAATCACTAAATAGGGAAACTTGGTACTTCTTAACACATAAAACTGCTCGAATGTCTAGATAGCCGAGACTATGAGAGAACTGGAGTGTTCGAAAACAGCTCATTACAACTTTTAGCTATCTTTTAAGGAGAGAAAACAAAGAGACTTTAAGATTTCTCGAAAAAGAATTTGCTCTGCGCAAGTACTTAGCAGTTTTTCTTTTCTATAGATTTGTGCAACTGGTCAGTTATTTACAATAAATTCATCCTAAATTACACAACCCAACCCCTTCGAAAAACTCAAAACGCAAATATGTGAGTGTAGTAGGTAGGTATAATAATGTGAAAACCTCATCGCCAATACCCTTTGTTTTTATCCACAACCTTTATTCTTAAGGCGATTACCGACAGTTCACCACTCACCGTAACAAGTTTCACCCTTCACCGGCCATAAACTTGATTTACACGAAAGAATTTGTGCGAAACAAACTACCCTCGTTCTCTCCAACAAATCAACACGCGATGCTCACATAACGAAAAACACCTTAACATTTTCAGTCCTCCCTTTCACCTTACACTAAAAAGTACCAATAAAGCCTTAACAATGCTAAGGCTGACAGTACATAAACTGTCACGACACACTTTGATTAACATCCGTCTTCGAACATTGCGATTCAAGCCACGAACGAACCTTTATGTCTTCAAAATCCTGCCCATAAACTCTGAACTAGCGGAGAACCTTTTTTGTAAACCGTTGTAACGCTAAAGTGTTATGAATAACCCTTAACATTAACCCTTTAATAATATTTTTAAGCCAAATAGCCGTCTTACTGGGTGAATTTGCCGGCGGGCTTTGGCAATTTTAGCGCGGGCCGAGTTCAAATGTGATGTAATAACGAATTTCATTCGCTCCGTACCATACAACTTGTGGTTAGTTTGATGGGAAGACGGCGTAATGGCTGGTGTTAATGTGTTGCTGGCTATAATTTGATTTATAAGGCATTACAGTCACCTTGTTTGTAAATAAAGATTGGCACACAAGATAAAAGTGTTAAGTTGGTCATCATCTTCTTGCCCTTGTTGTCACATGTTACGTGGTGTCGGCGCAACACGTTTTCTTCTTCCACTCTCCCTGTCAACCGTCACGCTATCATTCCTTCTCTTTCATATCATTCCTCACACACTCCATTCATCTTTTTTTTGGCCTTCCTCTCGTTCTCCGTTTATAAACATTTATATTCATCACTCTTTTAGTAAAATGCGATGCGTTTCTGCCCTCCTCCTAAAAAGTGCTAAGTTGGTATGCAGGTAATTATAACAAATCTTATTATTGTTGCACATGACGCTCCATTGTAGGATGTGATTATTGTATGTTTTAGCTTGTATATATTTATTTCACAAACCTTTCCAACATAGTGTCTTCTGACCATCGATACCACATTACTCACAATAGATCTCACAATAAAATAATTGTTACTACATAATGTGATATAATAACAGACTTTTGACACGACTGTGATGAAGGGATACTGTACTTCTGCCGGAGTTGCGGGAAAGTCCGAAAGGGATACCGAGGCCCCTGGCAACGTAAAGGCAACAGAAGGAACACGGGTGGGTTTTAGTCAGTAAGAGTCTGACGCCCTCCCGCTCCGCCCAGAGCGGGAGAAGTAATTTGATGATTTATCACCCAAAAAAAAATATATAAAAAAAATAGGGGAAATGTACTTTTGTAATCCAAAAGCGTCACATCAAAAACACAGTACCGCACCAAAAAGCTCTTAAAATTAAAACAGGAAAGCAATTTACAAAAAAAAATAATAAGGTAAAAAATACAAAACAAAATCTCCTTCGCTCAAAATTTACACCAGCACCCAAAGCGGGTCTGGAACTTATGTAATTTATTCATAGTCGAGTAATGACACTCGATTACTTCAGCGAGAACCCTTTACTTTGAGCCCGCTTCAAAAAAAAGTGTTGTTTTTATTAAATGCAAGCAAAATGACTTCGTTTCAATGCTTCAACGTCACGGAAAATCGTCGTGTACCAGGTTTTTATGTTCAAGAAGTGTGTCAGTGGGGGAAGTCGGGTGCGATGGATGGGGCTTGTATTGTACTGGGGTTTGATACTGAAGAGTATTTGATTGGGATTTTTTATAAAATTATTTTGTAGACTTGTGACTTTGTAACTCATCATCTGCCTAGTTTTTTGTAACTATTATTTTTTTTAATACTGAACCGTAGTGACTCGTGGCTCTGGTTGAATCTGGGAAGGTCGTCAGCTGTTTTAAAAGAAATAAGTAACTACTTACGGGACGAAAAACAGAACTATCATTTTCAGTGCTGTTAATAATTGATATGTTTTAATGACTTTACGGTTTTATTATGTTCCATGTTTCGAGTTTTCCGGATATGGTTTTGGTACGCACCCAAACCAAATTGTAAGTACCTACCCATCACTCAACATGTTAGACGCAAAAAATATTTATAGTAAAAAGCGAAATGTAAAAACATATCAATTTACCGTAAACACTATTCTTCAATATAAGAAAAACAATCGTCTCTAAAACCTCTTATAACAATTTCAGCTTACAGACAACTAACTTCAAAAATCAAAACACGCAAATATGAAAGAAAATTCTCTTGTAGATCATGGAAAACATTGCATTACTTATTTATGAAATCCATTCAAATAAATAACGAGACGGGGCCGTTTGACGCATCAATAAACATAAATGCCTACGCAAGGCCAAAGGAACCATTTCACTGAGGTCGAAAGGTCACTCAATATTTTTGTATCATGCTGTATAGTGAGCTGTTTGGTTTTAGTTTACAGAATTGTAGTTATCGAGCTTGTGAATATTATTTTTTACCAAGTTTGATTGAATTTAATTTATTTCAATAACTGCATGCATTATTGAAGTTATAAGTTTCTTAAAATAATAATTAAGAATATATAAAATTTTCATGTCGAAACTAAAGGCATAATAAGAGATCGATGAACTTTCTGTACCTTATTTACGAAAAAAAATGGTATCGATTTTCTTATTTGAAATCTGGAGAATTATCCTTCATAAGTAAAAACACGTCAGCTGGAAAGGAGTGTGTAATTACCTAATTTGTTAATTTAATCGCTTGCGCATAAACAGCTTTGAAAATGCTTTTTTACTAACAACTTTATGTCAATTATTCTATACTGAGAAATGAACAACAGTGTTAAGTTGTATGGATTCGTTCCACATCAACCATAACCCGTTCTATGTTTTATGTATTCATGTATCAGGTTGTGAAAGGCAAGAGCTCATTTACTTCGTTAAACATTTACATACGTTCATATTAATAAACATGTAATTTTACTGCGCACACAAAATGTACATACTCGTAAACAGCCCCATATATTTGGTTATCACGTCTATAATAAAATATCATCCCTTGACTAACAACCACTATAAAACGTTAACTTGATTTACGATGTTATGGGTTGTTTATGCGAAACCAGTGTTAGTACCAAATTACCCCAAATGACTGACCGAGATTTAAGGAGGTGCCAAAATGTCACAATTTATTTTGTCTTCGAGAAATGAACGTACCATTCGTCCCCAGCTCACTGTGACCAAATCACAGAGGTACCAAATAACCCCTAATTACTTCAATCGTTTTAATATTCATAAAATAAACATCAAAGGTTATACTGACCTTTGATCTTAAAAATTATTTGTTAATTGGTGTTAGTTATAAAATAATTTAAAGATTAGAGATGAGCGTGTTATGTGTATCAAGGTACTCGATATTATGTAAGAAGGGCCCAGGGCCACAGAGCGTCGCTCTCGAGGTTTCAATCTATACTAATATTATAAAGAGGAAAGATTTGATTGTTCGTTTGTATTGAATAGGCTCCGAAACTACTGGACCGATTAGAAAAATTCTTTTGACATTAGAAAACTTAGTTTTCAGGGAGTAACATAGGCTACTTTTTATCCCGGGAAAAATAACGAGTCCCGCGGGAAAGACCACGGGAGCGAAGCCGCGGGCAAAGTGATAGTATTTAATGAATAACTTGTTCTGTAAAACACGGATTTATCTTAATTTAAGAAGTTTTACTTTAATAAAACTGCTTGCGCAATACGTAAAACTCACTAGTGATAAAAACTAATCATATTAATATATTGCAAGTATAAAATCTGTCTGTTTGATTCATTACTTAGCGTTATGACCACCGTGTTAGTCGTTGTCGTTGACATAGCTAAGTACCTGGTTAAAAATGATATATATATTCAACAATTTATATTTGTGGACACGTGGCGTATTAGGTACCTACCTAACTAAAATATTCTGATCAAATATTTAAACAATAACGTATTCACGGAGCTCTGCAGAATATCTAACCCAGTTCCAAACTATCTACATAATAAGCTTGTTTGAGCGCAAGGTCCCAGTGACCTTGCCGCCAAAAATACGCACCCCCATGAAAAGTTACCGAAAACTTCGAGAGTTCATTATGTTACTGCGTTTTTCTTTGCAAGGGGGATAGAAGAACGATGTCCTTATGTTTTGTTTGTGGCTTTTGGGAGCCCTGTGAAGTGATAGTAGGGTGCTCATTTTATTATCATCTAGCTTCTGACTCTATTTCAAATGATAAGGGTTGGTGTAACATTGTTTTTCTATATATACATATTTTATGTGTTATCAGTGAACAATCATCTAAAATATAACTTTCTTATTTGTTCACTTGTTACGCTTTCACGCTAAAACGGCTGAACAGATTTGGATGAAATTTGGCACGCGGGTAGACCATGACCTAGAAAAGGACATAATTTTTATCCCGGTACTACGTTCTCGTGGGATAATTTTCGACCTCTACGTGGCAGCCGCAGGCAGAAACTGGATTATTCGTATAGATAGATTAGGTTAAAAAAGAAAATAATCATCTATTCTCTTTTTAATACCTAATATTCTTCTTTGCTGTGTCGGTGAAAAGGAAGAAGATATACCAAATAGGTACCTAAGTATTGTGTTAGTAGTAATTATTTGGATAAGATGAGCTAAGAAGGCTGTATGTAATTATTCGCTGAAAATAAGTTGCTACTATCCACTTTCTCATAGGCATCATTCGATGAAGCTTCTAGAACTTGAATGGGCTCCTATTGGTAATCAGGTTATTTTCTGACGCCTAATACCCAAAGAAAGCCGTTCTTCAGAAAGTTTAGGTACGTAGTACTCGCAACCGGCGTGCGTGTATGACAGAAAACGAAGCAAAAGTAGTACGTAAGGATCATAGCAGGTGGCATTCTTTTGTTTCTGCCTACCCCCCCATAGGAAGAAGACGTGAATATAAGTAGGTATGTATACACAAACTTCACGTATAAAGATAGAGATCTCATTTAAAACGACTTACGTCAAACTACTCATTAAAAGGCATAATATATCAATCCAAACATCGCGGCGCCATTGAGCGAGTAATTTTATTGCTATTTACAACGGTCTGCAATAAAACCGTCACCTACAACACTAAACATGAAGATAGAGAAGACCCACAGCGAACAGAAGAATTAAAATTGTTAAATAATAAAAAATAAAAAAATTAGGCAAGATACCTAGGTATAACAGCGCATACTTCTATCAGTGCACAGGCGCACGGTAAATATTGCACAGATAGTGCAACAGATTATATATCTACTAATGGCAAGAAGTTGTAGTAGAACTGCAGTGAACAATACAATGGTGTCTGTAATTGTTATTTTAATTTTATAATACGGTAACTAAAAAAGTTACCAAGGATTTTAACAAGAGTAGGTATCAATAAAATACCAGCAGAAACCTTAGGTGACTTAACTGAACGAATATTTATAGTTAGTCCTACCTTGAAATGTAGGACCAAACCGCCAAAAGTTCCATGATGTGGTCCTTCTGCCCTTACGCTTGTAACCTTTACCTCCAGCGATACTATCGCTGTACGGCGTTAGGCAACCTTTTGACAAACCAATTAGTTTGAAATCGTTTATTTAAAGTCGGCCAGGCTCATAATTTTATTTCGGTTCGCAAATCAAAGTATGATTCGTGATGTTACTTTGAATTATAAGTAGTTATGGCGTTGATAACATGTAAAATGAATAATTGCGAGCAGAAATACCTATTTTATATTATTAATGTCAAAAACACGTCTTGTACAGCTTTGACATGACTATCTAAATCGTTAATAGCAGGTAGAATAGAATTGACTACTCTTTGTAGATAGTGTCATCCACGACGACGCGGACGCGCCCAACTCCACGATTACTGCACTGTAAGCTGTACTTTAGTACAGAGCGGAGCGGAGCAGGGCACGTCTGCATTCAAGATATAAATGATGAAATTTTCCATAGCGTGACAAAATGGGCGGTTTTATCGCTAATAGTGATATTTCGGATCCCGGGATACACGAGGCTAGTTTTATAAAGCTAGGATAGCAAGTTAGAACCTCTGTATACTATTCTGGCTTGGCACAAGCTAGCGTTATTTACACGATGCTAGTAAATTTTAAGCCAAGCACTACGGTGATTTAGTTCGTAGAGTAAAATGATCTGATTGGGTACATCTTCGCCAGCCACACGAGGCTTACACATGACAGAATAGTAAAATAAAGAAAAAAAATATTCTGCAGAAACAAAACGCACATTTAAAGAAAAAAAAAAAGATAAAATACGCAAATACAATAGTAGCCAAAAGCCTCGTATTCAACCAATTATTAAAGTTTGATAATGTTGTTCATTGGTTGATGTCAAGGCCACGGACCAAAGACAATATTGCGTAATTACTGTTGCGACATTACATACTCTGTGGTTGCGACATTGGCAAATGACAACAAAAACATAACAAAAACAAAATGCCGTTTGCAGACTTAACTAATTTGTAACAAATAATAAGAAAAATTAAGCTGTGCGTTGCATCTGTGCAAGAACAGGTCATTGCTCAGCGAAATGCTGTGACTTCGGACGAACCTAACGTCAACAGCGCTGGTTTTCAGGAATTACCTATAAAACCGATGGTGGGAGTGCTACTAGCTCAAAAATAGAACCCAAGCCTATTAAACTATCATAGCTTGTGATGCAAACTTAGTAGCTTTCTCAGTGTATACACGAGACCAGAGACACTAGCTTGCTAGCTTACCAAAACTGGCTAAGTAGCTATCCTAGCTTCTTGCTTCGTGTATCCCGGGCATAACAGAAAACCTTTGGATGGATTAAAGGTAGGTATTGAATTATGAGATATAACTTACGTCTTAGTGAAAATTTAAATAATTTAGCGTAAACATGAGTCATACGTTCCGCAGAAGCACCTAAAATATAATACCATCCCACGGAAATGCCTGCGTTTACAACTATAACCTCAATATTAGATCAAAGTGAAATCTCTAATATAACAGCTTATTAGTGCTATTAGAGCAGTAATATGCCAGGTTTATTGAACTTTCTACAGTATGAATAAAATTATTTGGGCAAATTGTTTTGGAATCAATAAATTTATTATATTATGGCTTGAGTCTTATTTAGAATCAGTTGAACATACGCTGAACTTCATTACTGGTTAGCTAAGAATAACTACATCGAATTTGTTTGTACCTAAGTGATACTTACTAAATAAAATTAAAATACATAGATTTACTATAACTTAACAACCTTGACAATAGAAACACTAGATAGTTAGTTACTTACTATCATGAATACTAAACTACCTGAACAAATTAAAAAAGTACAAACACTAAACATTAATAATTAAACAGTAACAATTTTTACCATATATATGGAATATCAATGAATATTTAATTGTATTTTTTTACCTACTTGTTTTTTTATTATTAAATAATGCCTTAAATATTATATACTTACATACACACGTAAACTCAAGCTTTCCTCCCATGGCAGGTAAAAACTACAGAACGCCACCTGCATCCTTACATACTCCTTTTGCCTCGCTTATACTTAAATAATTTATGGTACTCGTAGTTAATAATAAATACTCGTTCTCCCTCGTTCTACCTCGTTCGACTAGTGGTCACAAGCGCTATTGCTGATCATGAGGTTTTCCAACAGGAATTTCTCAGTAATAGCCCGGAGTCTGGAATTGTGCCCGGTTGATGGCAATAGGCTCGCCCCCTATTACATGGTACTTAAAACATAACTGTCAAAATGTGGGCGTACTACAGGTACACCTCTGCCCTACCCTTCGGGGAAACAAGGCGTGTTGTTATGTTATGTTGTTAATGATATAACAATCCCCTAAGTTGTCAAACTCAAAGCATTTATTATAAATAAACCATTTACAGGTACTTTTGAATTGTTAAGGGGTCGGTCCGTCAGAAGAATGAAGTACTACTACGTTATAGTTGCCCATTCCAAATCGTAGTAGGTTCCTATGGAGAAGAACGATCTAGAAACTCCACGGACACTCTATTACTCGTAAATCAGAATATTGTTACAAAATATTGGTTACATCATTCGTGTTGAAATTATACATGCGATAACAATGTAGAATGACGTGCTGGTTAAAAGCATCCGTAATAAAAACATAAAACGTTTTTCTGTTCCTTTTTTTTCTCTTGTCTTTTTATATGTATGTAAATAAACTGTTATATAAATAAAAACAAAAACAATTCAAAAATTAAAATAAGTCGTGGCAGCTAAGAGATGACCAGTCCCCACTGACGGCGCCCGTTCACGAAGATGACGCATGGATCAGCACCATTTATTTAGCTCAACCATTTTGAAGGGAACTTAATGATCCAACACACACGCCACCATCAGCGAGATGTTTGAGTGCGCATGACTTACTCTTGGCCGCCAGGACACATTCAAGTCAATGAAAGACGTACCCAGTATATGGTAGCTTTAAAGTAGGTACATATTGCTCACACATGTGCTATGCAATTATATAATACTATGAGATTGAATTTATACAATGTGAAGATAGTTTTTAATCTTCAGCAGCTCCGATGATATTTTCGAATGCTAATCAATTGTATGCCTCCTTGTGGAGCTAGACCAGCGTTGAGCCAAGCATTTATGTCAGCGATCCCCCAACTTATAATATGCTTGGCAGCATAGTGTGCGTTTTATACAAGATTTAAATTTGTTTTCATTCAGTTGGAGTATGTGGGGAGGTATTTTATTGTAACATTTTCAACAGTACCCCATGAAGGATGAGTCTACATTAGCCAGTTTGAATTTTTGTCAAACTAAAGCCCTCTTCACACCAGCATGGGCATATCGAAGCAGAAGAGAGCTCCTGCTTCGCTGTGCCCGACAATGTTCATGTCTTTGTAACCTACCACCTAAGTTCACATTGTGAAATGCAATAAATATATTATGTTATAATATATTTATTGCATTTCACAATTTGAACTGCAATAATATAAAATATATTGAGTATCGGTAAGAGTACGACTTTTTTTTTAGTAGTTGTTAGACAAAATAGATTTAAATTAAACATATTTTACAAAATGTACCAAGTTTCGACATATATCTAGGTATAATATTATCTATTTGTGGTCGATAAGGAAAATCTGAAATAGGTACTTTCCTAAGGCTTTAGAAAACTATGGACTACAAGATAGACACCTAAGTTTTATAATAATCACGTGGAAACTACACATCAAAACGATTGATATCCCATTACCATTTCCATACGCAAACTACCTTTTGGAATGGACGACTAGAATCAATTATTATAATTTTTTTTGTAAATTTTGACGTTCTTAAGTGACAAAAAAAGGTTTGTGCCTAATTGAAATAAATAATTTGACTTTGACTTTGACTTTGAATTACAAAAGACCGAAATTGGGCAACCACCAATAAAACTATCAAGAAAAGACTACAGAACATCTTCTAAAATACTATCACGCTCCGTTTAAAATTAATTTAATGTCACTTGATCCCGGCGTCCCGTCGCGAAAGTAATTACCTAGAAACAGCTTTAGTGCTTAAGACCTAGACTTGTGGTTGGTCTAGCAGCGAGCTCTAGTCTTGGAGGGGAACCACGCTTTGCCTTATTGCGGTAAATGCGGTACTGGATGCGTCTTTTTGTTTTTTTTTTTGTGAAAATAAAATGGCGGAAACTGTTTTTTGTGACATTTCTAGAAAGTTTATCTTATAAAATGTAAGGGTATGTAGTTGTTGCTGTACTTCCTACGTTAAAGAATCAAGTACTTCTCAGAACAGGAACTAGCATTGATCACCACTGTTGACTTAATTAATTTAGTTTCAAACTCCATTGCTGATGTTTGTGAGAAGCGCGAAAGATTGTCAGTAAAGAAAATAAATGTATTAAAACGCATTATGTACCCAGGCAAATTACAATAGATTTCCAACACACGGCCACATGCTGCCCAAAAGACACCATAACAAAACGTCATCCAGGTAAAAAATGCTAGCGAAGACATGTCTCGACATCTTTTCATACCACATTACAATTCAGCTAACTGATAGTAGGTAAGTAGGTATACGAGCTGTGTTACTCTCATAGCGTACATACAAAGTGATGATTTAGTCACCAGCATCCGTCAAGGGGGTAAATCTACCCGTCATATGAAACTCTTAACGCCTTAGTTATAAAACTCTTAACAGATTAGTGAAAAAAAAAAAACACGAATTCCTATAAAACAGTAGACAGGCTATTTCGATGCATATATAAAAAGTTTTCATATTTGGATTTCGTAGGAAAAGTTCTTCGGTAAAACGGGTGGAATATCCCCCTTGACGAACGCTGGTGACTAAAACGCCACCCTGTATCAAGCAGCATCTACCTACCAATCAATTTAATACCTACAACTTCTCACAACCATTTCCAATAATTTTCAACGAATAATTCCTAACTTATCCCGCTGAAACTAGGCAGTTAGTCACCGGAGTCGAATTATGACGCATTGCGGCTCCGTTGCTACCGAGTGTCTTTTACCCACTACAATAAAGAGGGGCTTATTGTTTGGACCCTAGCGCCGTTTTATGTGTTGTTATAGTTTGAGCTTTAATAAAGGGGGTTTAGTTTTAAAATGGGGTGTGTTAATGAATGTTTCTTGTGATAGTACGTTTATTATCTGTTTTTTACCAGCTCTTTTTGACTGGACGTAAGCAAGGTACCAATGTTTTCTAAAAACATTCGATCTATTTATGTGTATGTTTTCTCGTGTTTTTTATTTGGGTTCGGTACCCAAAGGGTGTCAAACGGAAACCTATTACTAAGCCTCCGCTGTCTGCCCAACGCTTCCCTCTGTCTCTCAGCGGGCTGTATCTCATGAGCCGTAATAGGTAGACAGTTAAAATTTTCACAGATTGTGTATTCCCATTGCCGCAATAACAAAAAATTAAAATAAAAAACAAGTTATTTGTGCGGACATAAAAGTGTTTTTTTTACTAAAGTTAAAAACGTACAATATTTAACACGACGTTTTTTTTAAAAATACACACATCTACAACATAAACGGTTCTCTAGAACCGTTTGTGTGCGAGTCCGACACGCACTTGGTCAATTTTTTGTAATATTGTTTTTCTACTGTTTCCTTATTTGAATATGGAACTCCAGGAAACTGATGAGAATCATAGCAAGTATCTTCGAATCTTTCATTATTTTGCGGTGTTTAGCATTGCTGTGTTCAAATTTCAAGGGTAATTATTGTTACCATTAATAAGGTATTGAAGATAACATCATCATAACATCACGCCTGTATGTATTTCCCCGAATAGTTAGGCAGTACCTCTGCCTAACCCTTAGGGAAAAAACAAAACATTTAAGAGGTGTAAAAACACCATCAGGAATTTCTCAATAATAGGAGTGCGGAGTCGGGATTTGTGCCCTGTTGATGGCAATAGATCCTCTTATTAAAGGGAATTAAACATAACTAGCGAAATGTGAGTGTACTATTACACCTCTGCCCAACCCTTCGGCAAAATACTGGCGTAAGGTTATGATGATGTTATCTTCAATACCTCATGAAAATAGGCAGTGGTAATCGTATAACTTGAGATATCTAACAGATTGACTTTGTTATGATTCGTCTCCTTTTTATCATTAACTCAAATATTTTTTCAGAACATGACTACGATCTTTCCATAAAGTTTGGAATAAAAACTTTCCTTTCGAAAAATAACTCAACTTCTTTTACTATTAAACAAACTACCTCCAATTCAATGAAAAACCTACACAACCACGCACAAATCTCTTGCCTTTGACGCACATCCGTGGGCGAATACTAATCTGATTCGGTCGAGATTCAAGATTCATATCAAGTCTCATTTCAATTAGGATGTAAAACGTAAACTTATCTCCTAACAATTTTCGTCCATCTTAGAAATGATTCTGATTGATCTGAGCAATCAAAATAAGTATCAAATTGTATGTAATGTTAAGGAGAACTTTTTTTTGATACTCCTACGAAGATCTAACGATTGATCTTAATTGGTAGGCATATTTTATTATTAGATGTTGTGTTTGTTTTGTGTGCGAGGGAAAATAAATAAAAATGTTTTCCTTTTTAAATGGGAAACCTTTCCTTGGTCTCCAATTATGAAAACAGACAGGTTAAGTCATTGTATTAAAGTAGATTGTAACAGTACCCTAATTATAAAAACAGGAAAAACGTAGGATCGAAATAGCTACAGTTCTCAAAGATCTTTTATGTATAAAAAAGTGGATATAGTAGCGGCACTGCTTATGAAGAACGTCAAATAACGAAAAATTTAAAAAGCCTTTAACAAAAATCTAGTGATTTATTTTTAAATATTTTGTGTTTAGGTCATAATTTTTACATATAAAATGATAGAATATGACTTTCTTCTTTCTTTTTTTTTCTATATCAACACAACACGAAACCTTGTTAAAAAAAAAAAAAAAAACCTCAAGAAATGAGAAACAAAACTACCAGAAACACTCCTACGCAGGCGTCAGATCAAAAGATTTTAACAAGCTCTTCTTATCGCAACATTATCTGGCGGATGGACTGCGCACGCGCCGATAAAAGTAATGTAATGCGTCGATATCGGATCACACACGAAGATCGAAGCGCTGTGGTTGAGGTGGTGGTGTATTGACGGATATGCTATGAGGAGATGGACTATTGTATTTTTGTTATTGTTTGGTTGATGATGCATTGTGTAAAAGCAAAGTTCTGTGAAAAGGTGGTAAGGTATTGTTTTTATCAACGAAGTGATAATTTATGTACCTAATAGTTTTTTTTTTATATAATGCTCACTTTGATCAAGTCATGTTTTTACTAACGTAGAAAGAAGTCCTTATCGGTACCAAAAGTATTAATTTGTTATACGAGTAGTAACTTAAAGCTACTTAATGTAATTTTCTCATGCTGAAAGTGGCAATGTCGCAAATAGATGTCAAATATTTCGCTGTTTTGATTAATTTGGCAATAGTACTGTATGAAAATATGAAATGTGGTTATCTAGCGAACTAGAATATTAATAATGAATTGCAATTATAGCATTGAATTTGATGTTGTAACCGTTTTAGGTGTAATAAAGGCATTTGGAAAGTTTCCAAACACTTTTTTTACATCTAGTTGCGATTAATTATTGCATTTCATAATCAATATTTTAGTTCATTAGTTAGCTATATTTCTTATTTCTATACAGTAAGAAATATTTGACATCTATTTGCGCTGTTGCCCACTTTCAGAATAAATGCTCATAATGTAATTTTCTCCATTTATGCAAGTGGTTAATCTCTTCTGTTATCATTTTATCACGTCACATAAATAGGTAGTAAAAACATTCAAAACGTTGGCTTATTGGTGACTCGCCGGAATCCGGGCAAATCGACCATTTTAATAAATATTAGTTTTTCTCGAGGCGATTCCCATGAATTCAATTTATTTGTGGACGAATCGACAAGTCCAGCAATACGTAGTAGTAAAGTACACTGCCGCACAGAAGTTTTAATATATAATATTTATTTAATGAAATTATAATACAGAGGTGTTATTTAATTCCAAACTCGCCAAACTTATACGTTTGTAAGTGATACGAGAAAATCAGATTTAACTCTCTATAGAAAATTTGATTCTCCAAAGAATCCTGCTTCGTAAATCTGATCTCTATAGCATCCATCCTCCACTGGACCAATACCCTAAGATACGGTAAGATAAAAGATTAGATTTGATCCAACTATAACGCTAGCTTAACTGGTAGCAGGCAGTTATCGAGTTATTGAAATATTTGGGAACGAACAACGAACAAAAAAAGGTTTTAGTAAAAAACCGTGTACGCATTGACGTGGCGAGTAATTTATGGGTTATAAGATTAAAGGACGCCTGTGTGCCCGTGTGCGTGGGAGTCGAGTTTTTGTTTCATAAATATACAATTTATTTGGGTGATATTTGTTTTTCTGGTGCATTGATGAAATGACTGGGATGATGATAGTGAGTTTCGGTTTTTATTAATTAAATTACAGTCTAATTGATTGCAGTAAACCGCTGTATGTGGGAACCACAGAATCAGTTGAAGTAGCGGTGCTTGGTCTATTCATCTGGAAGATGAGTAGACCGTAACCTAGGTTAGGACATAGGATATTTTTATCCCAATATTGCCATGGTATCGAAACATATGCGGGTGAAATCGTGGGGCGCAAATAGCTGTGTCATAAGTCTTAAGTAATTAACTGATTTCTTTAACATAGGTACGTTAATAATGGTATATAAAGATGTTGTGATGATTTGTCATCTGAGGAGGATTGGGGTGCCTTGGAGATCTTCCTTCATTAAACTGATTCTTTTTCTCTTACCTATAACTAAGAAGTTGTTAGGGTATTTTAACACTAGAATGTTACAGCCAAAAACAATATAACCTGCTACGAGAAGTAGATACAAGGAAATACTCATATTGCTATCATCGCAAGACGAGGAATACATTTCTTACTTATCCCAAGTGAATAAACATCCTTTTTTTTACAGCTCGCACGGAGAGAAACAAGCTTAGATTCAGTAGAGACCACACAACACACAATTTAAGAGCCTATAACTCTCAGACCAAATAAAAAAACCAAGACATATCGCTGCGAAAAATACAGTGAAGCATGCCAAAACTACACCTCCGCTCTGTGAATACGAGCTCACGAAAATTAGCTATGTTCACAAATACGATGGGAAGTGTAGAAATATTGAACTGAATATCAAATGACTTTGAAGAAGTAGGTAAAGTTTTTATAATCTGCATGGTCCTCATATGGCCTGGCCAAGATTATGACATCATCCTATTTGCGTACTCAGACTAAATAAAAAACCAAGATATAGCGCTGCGAACAATACAGTGAAGCATGCCAAAACTACACCTCCGCTTTGTGAATACAAGCTCACACGTACTGTACTGTTCACAACGCTGTATTGGTTTTTTATTTGGTCAGAGCCATACATTTACAAAAAAAACACGGAACAAACAAAACGAACATTTAATAACTACCCTTAATAACAAAAGCATAAACCACATAGAACACCCCATAATTTTCAGCGCATGATTTATTACGAGTAGTGGTGCTGCGAACATTTGCAATGCGTATGAATTTAGGTATCATCTAGTAATATATTATGGTGGTATTTAATTGAATATTTATGAGAACCGAACTCAAAGTTTTTGTGTTAGTCTAACTATGGTGTGGTGCACGCTTTGGATTTGCTTGATGGTGGTGGAATATTAATCATTCAAAGAGTAACGTTATTCCTTGGCTTGTAAACTTCGTATGTTAGAGAAAGGTCTATTCTTAGCAAAATAGATTCTTGTTATTGGTTTCTTTGAGAAGCTGCTGGTCATCATGTATGTGACTTCAGACTAAGAAGTACCCAAAAAGTATATTATATGGTTTTGTAAACCAACATGTTAATACGTTAAAAAACGTGCCTGTTCTACATGTGGTGGAAATCGAAAGATTTCCGACTCACAAACGCATTACGAGCATCAAAATCTCAGCCTCTTTTTTAATGATCTCACACCTTCAAACAACAGTAATGTCACAAAGAAAAATAATTCTGTTTTCAGACCCATCCCACACTACCACACTCCTCACAAAAATTTTACACCCGAAGTGCCGTAAAAAATAATTGCACGAGCCCCCCCTTTTCAACCCTCCAACTCTGAGCTCTTTGTACAATCTCATCGACGCATTTCTCCGTCAAATGCCGAGGTTTAATTACGGTGGCCCCCACTTACAGTTTTTCGACAGCATTTTTGACGAAGACACCGTGACGAACACTGTGTAGGGCACTTGGCACGCCAAATATTTCGGCCCACTTCAGACCGCCAGATCGCGGTGAGGGAGTTAGGTTAGCAAGGAAAATTCTTCCAATATTTCGGTTAATAGAAGGTTTTCGGGCGGTGCAGACTTTTCTTGAGAGGCTCGAGAGATATGAGAAAAGGTACGTATTACTTGGGAGAATGAGCGAGGTTCGTAACAAGAAAGAAATATCTGTGTAGTTTCCAGGTAAAGCTACTTACAAGAGTTTCTCCTTTATGTGTTTTGTATTTCAAGGTGTATGGTATTATAAGCCTTATTCCAGTAATCCTTAAAGATGTTTTCCAAGATAACACATTATAGTATCGTGATACCCAGTAACTGGGTTTTGGAGGTCAGGCACTCGCTTCATATAAAATACTGGTATTCAGCTGCATCCGGTTAGACTGAAAGCTGACCCCAACATAGTTGGGAAAAGGCTAAGCAGATGATGAACACATTTTAGAGGAATCTCAATGAAATCAAACCGCCTTTCTATTGTATCTTCGTTTACTGATCCGCAAAATGATAAAAATATTTATAAAACTTTACCCATAACCCCTAATTTAACCCAACACTCCCAATATTTCACTACTTCCCAATAATTAAATTGCAACCAGCAACTCCACCTCCGCACAAAACATCTCATAAATATAAATCTCTAGTCTACAGAATAGCAATAATCAAGCTTCGAATATTTTTTTCCAATTTTAATGCTTTTCTGAAATAAATTACCGACTTCCATCTATCGGCTGCTGGCTTTTCCTCCTACTGAATTAAATTATGCATTTTCTCTGTTATTAGTCAATTAACATTGAGGGGTTTGATGGAGTTTTTATTGAAAGGAATTAAGTAGGTGAAGACCACCAGGTGGTTTTGCTATTATTGCATGTAAATGTTCATTGATCTTGGTACTTGAAATAGGTTTTGAAAAATTCAAAGACTAACCCTGAATTCAATAAGTCGATAGTTACTTCTGAGATAAGGGATGGTATTCACCTATTTGCCTTTGATTAGTGACGAACAAGATAAAGATGGTCCCCTTATCTACCAACTACCTAACCTAACTAACTGTGCTACCCAACAATTTGCAAGGCATTCCTACTCTTTCAGTATCGAAGTTTAAAATGATCGGAGACACCATTTTACGGCGCTTAGGGCCGGCGGTCAAATGACGAAGCGCAGCGCAGCGCGGTTGTCACTACCAAACAAATATCGACCTTGCTGCAGGTGAAATAAAGTTAAGAATAAATAAACTTCCACTAACTCGAGAGCGTATCTAAGCTGAAAAAGGAGTGCGTCTAAGGTTATTTATTTTCGACTTTATTTTAAGGCGCGTAATGTTGATATTTGTTTGGCAGTGAAAACCGCGCTGCGCTGTGCGTCGCCAGATGTGCACCAGACCTAAAATTACTATGAATGTTATCAATTCTACACTACCTTTTAGGCCTAGTTAAGTCCATATTGTTAGCTACATCATAACTAATCTGCCTAGCCTTTTCCCAACTATTTTGGGGTTGGCTTCCAGTCTAACTAGTCTCGTCGGATGAAGCTGAATACCAGTATGTTATATGGAACGACTGCCTATCTGACCTCCACAACCCAGGTACTGGGTAATACCATGCCCCTTAGTGAGACTGGTTGTCAGACTTTTGGCAGTTCCACCACCGAGCAATTTCCTGATCTATCGACTCATCAGCCCCTCTTGTGCACAATTTTAAAACCGTGTACAGCGGCAAAGACTTAAAAAAAAAAATGCAAGACTTAATTATGGAGGTTTATTATTAGCATGAAGCCTTGTTTCAATCTACGAACAGGTCTGCCTACGTGCTAGTTATCAGAGAGTTATAATAAATTTGAATGAGATTGGATTTCAATAATAGGTATACCAATCGTTATCGGTTAATGTTTGAACATACCAAGATCGCAAAACGGTCCGTTGGTAGACTTAGAGTTTTCAGACTATCTAAAGTAAATACATCTTTTATGGGGTACTGTGTTAAATGTTACAACAGAATACCTTGTGATATATTAGAATTAAATGAAAGAAAATTTAAAACTCATATAAAAAGTACACTTTGTAAACAAGCATACTCGTATTACAAATTAGAGGATTATATCCAAGATAAAAATGCTTGAAAACATGCTGGTCCTGCTCCATAGGACAATTCAGAATCTAGACAAAATCGAAATGGTTGCCAATTTAATTGTATAATATTATTGTTTATAACATTTATTTTTATTTTGTGAATTACTTGAACTCACACACTGACTTATTATTAGTATTACTTGTGAAAATTTTAGGAATATCGTATAATTTTACAATGTTTGTAAGTATGTGAGCACCATGCATCTATCACATAATTATGTCATTCCTTCATTTTTCATTCTTTTTACCTATCGTGGTATAGTAATCTTATTATAGGTGCATTGTCTTCACATATAATTATATAATAAGTGTATACAAGATATAATGTTTTTTTTTTAAAAAGAGTAACGGTGGAGTTTCTTGCCCATTCTTCTCCATACGAAAACTACCTTTTGGAATGGGCGACTAGAATCAGTTTTATTATTTTTTGTAAAGTTTGACGTTCAAAAGTGCCTTTTTTTGTGCCTAATTGAAATAAATTATTTGACTTTGACTTTGACTTTGACTAGCCAGCAAATGGTTGCTGTTGTAGAAACAATTGCTGGAAAGATCTAGATTTGATCGATGCTGTTATAAACTCAAAGTAATAATTTAAATTAATTTACTTTTGAATTGTCAAGGAGTCGGCCAATCAGAAATATGAAACTGGTTTCCCATTCCAAATCAATAAGACTTCCAGATGTAATATCATTTTCATTTTACTTGTATGGCAATCGAAATTTAAACTCTCTATAAAAACTCAAAGTATCGATTGCCATCCAAGTAAAGGGCTGATCTTTGCGTTATGCTTGTGGTGACCGGTCGTGTTGCTGACCCTGGTTTTAGTTGTTATTATTAGTAATTAACTGTTTCTTTATTTTTACTTCGATGGTCCTCATCATTTGTGATTTCTGAGTTACAGCTTTAATAGCTAGCTATATGTATACGGGCACGCCATTTTATGCCTGGAGGCTTTCATTCGGGTATTAAGTTCTTTTTACTTTTTTGTTGGTATATTGGCGTGTGCTAGGTGACATAATATAGAACATTATTTAATTTATGTTTTGTGTTGCGCGTAATGTAAATTATTTTGCATAATTGCTATTGTATAGAATCAAGGTGTTTCTATCTATTCAGACAGCTGTGCAGCTGGGGAGTTTGTTGCGCCATTCTTCTGCCCAGCTAAAGCACTAGGAAGTGGTGAAGGGTGGGCGTTTTGGGGGACTGTCTTATGTAATTTTGACGTTCGTTCGTTCGTTGAAAAGTGCTGATTTCTCAGCCTAGTTTGAATAAATGACTTTCGAATTTTAAGTTAAAATTAAAAAGATATTACAGCTTTTTCATCCTATAGGCAAACATAGAATGCCAGGCGAAGTTAGGGCAGTTGACTGTAGTTGAATACGAGGCTTTTGGCTACTTTCTAAGTGTGTATTTTAAGTTTTTTTTTTGTAAGTTGTTAATGCAGAATAAACAATTTTCCTTTCTTTCTATTATGACGTCATCATAGCTTAGCATGGTAATTATGGTGAACTTCAAAATTAAAAAAAAAAAAAAAAAAAGTCATTTATTCAAACTAGGCTGAGAATCAGCACTTTTCGAACGTCAAAGTTACATAAGTATAGTTGGTAATCTTCATAATAATTCCTAAATCTCAGCCACCTTAGGGCTCTACCCAGAGGATACAGAGGAGGAGGATAGCTCAGACCATCGTCAGATCAGAGCCCTTCCCAACTAGCAAAGTAATCCTATAAAGAAAGATTATAAGTCTGTCACTACTAATAACGTTCTTATAAAGGCATGCGGTAGACAATTTAACTTATAACAGAATTTGCCAAGCCTTAACATACTCAAGCGCATTAGTTTTTATATCTCGGTCTTATAGTTTGCTACAAGACTGACCTATAAAACATGTATAGGACACTTTTACTAGTAATAGCATTTCACAAGCGTAGATATTCTCAAGAGCATTTGCTTTTATATCTCTGTCTTATAGTTAGCTACAAGATTATCTTTTAAGACACTTTTAAGAATAAGTCTCTTATAATTGTTTACAGTAAAACTAAATAATCCTGAATAACATTTTGATCCTATAGTAGCATTTTGTGAGAGAATAAGATATTATAACATACTTGGCTGAGATCACTATAAGTTTACGCCGTTATAGTTTTGCTCGAGACTCTTTTAAATCTACTAGTACTTGATAAGAGCGCTATATTATCAAAAAAGCTTCTATGCTACTAGATCAATAACTTTATTAGTAAATCTCAGCCATTTTGTTGAGATTCAGTTGTTCCCCTTCGTCTTGAGGAAATTGAACATGAATTTAACCGATTGGAAATGATTGAAAAGGAGTGGTGGTTACAGGAGAAAAGTGACAAATAGGTATAAAGAATTAATGAAGTCAAGTTCTTCAGAAATAAAATCAACAGGATCAGGAAATAAATCAAACGCGTCAAGTGCAAACGCAGGTGAAGTCAATGAGGGTTCTGTGGCCGAAAATATTTTTTCACCCCTAGCCCACCACTCAGAAAGTGAAGAAGTTGAAAATTGGGAAGAAGAATACGATTTACATATCGAACAAACCACTGACTATGAAAAAAATCATGAATTGCTTAAAGATATGCAAAGCTGGGCTATAAAATTTAATATACCTCATCTAGCCCTGAATGAACTATCTACTATTTTGAACAAAAGATTACGTAATGTTTTACCTAAAGATTCACGGACTTTATTACATACCAACAAAGAAAAGTTGCATATTACAATCTCGGATCCAGGACAGTATTGGCACAACGGATTGATTAAATGTCTAAAAAATACGCTACAGGGGCTGGGTTTGAATAGTTTAACAAATACGATTTCATTAAATATAAACATAGATGGGTTGCCAATAAACAAAAGTTCAAGATATCAACTCTGGCCTATTTTGTGTAACATCTTTGAAATATCTCACATCCCTCCCTTTGTGATTGGTAATTATACACTATTTCAATATCGTAGGTGCTTAGTTAAGTTGTATACATACGAGGGTCATTCAATAAATACTTAGCCTACAAAAAGTAAACGAAAATTTTGGAAAAGTGGCAATTTATTTTTCAACATAGTCTCCTTTTAGTTCGATACACTTAGCCCAGCGATGCTCCAACTTTTTTAACCCGTCCGAAAAATAGTTTTTGTCAAACTCTGCAAAATAGGCCTCCGTGGCGGCGATGACCTCCTCATTCGATCCATATCTATTCCCAGCGAGTGATTTTTTCAGATTAGGAAACAGAAAGAAGTCACAAGGGGCCAAATCTGGAGAATACGGTGGATGGGGCAGCAATTCGTAGCGTAATTCGACCAATTTGGCCATGGCAACGGCAGACGTGTGAACCGGTGCGTTGTCGTGGTGAAACAGCACTTTTTTCTTCGCCAGATGGGGTCGTTTTTTCTTTAATTCGGCGTCGAATCGGCCCAATAAATCGGCATAGTAAAGCCCTGTAATTGTTTTACCCTTCTCGAGGTAATCGATGTAGATCACACCTTGTGAATCCCAGAAAACGGTGGCCATAACTTTTCCGGCCGATTTTACAGTTTTCGCCTTCTTTGGAGCACGTTCCCCGGTCTGGATCCATTGTTTTGATTGCTCCTTGGTCTCTGGTGTGTACCAGTGGATCCAGGTTTCATCGACGGTCACAAAAAGACGCAAAAACTCCGCTGGATTCCGCTTAAACAGCGCCAAACACGTCTCCGATGTGGTCTCACGGTTGCGCTTGTTTTCTGGTGTGAGTAAACGCGGCACCCATCGTTCCGACAGCTTTCTCATGCCGAGTTCCTCGTGAAGAATATGATGCACTGTTCCTTCTGAAATGTGTAACAAATTGTGCATTCATCTTCGATGTAATGGTCATATATGCTGTAGCAAGTCGGGCACCAAAAAAAGATTTGATGCAATAAAACCATTATGTTTTCTTGACTACGAATGAAATGAGTAGGTCTATACATATTGTTTAAAGAAACTGGAAATCCACACCCATTGCAGCTTTCGGATAACACAAAATGTGTATTGGTCCAAGGCCATCTCATATTTGTCAGTAAAATCAGTGATATTTGGTCAAAAAACAGTCGACATCAAGAAATACAACCATCTTGTTAATTAAATCCTAAAAAAAGTAAATTCAAAAATTAGCAGGCATATTTCAAGGGAACCCTAATTTGTTTTAAAATGGAGGCGAGTTATCTGGACTGAAGCTGCTACAAGTACTTATTTACCTACAATGGTTCTACAAAGTACTTAATGAAGAGCAATTTCAAAACATGGCGAATATTCATCAGAATTGATGAAATATTTTATTTACAACAATATACTAATGTGCTATTTTTCGGAGGGGATTGTGAAACTAACTAAATTGCGGTACACATTTACAGTAAAAATGACTTCCCCACGAGTTCATACACTATATTTACAATATATATTTACTAATTAATGTTCTACAATAATACAAAATAATAGTAATAGAAACTTACGTTTTTATTAAGTATTTACCACAAAACAACCGGAACCACCAGCCGCGCAACAACAATGAAAACCTCTATTAAAATATACTTATAACTAATAACTAAGTATGTTACTAGTGCATTATAAACAAGATTGCTTTAGTAAGATACTTATGTCAGATACTAACAAGAGCGTTTGTGCTTGTAATTGTGTAGTCTCATATCATTATAGAAGCTATTGCGCTTCGTCAAGTATATTATAGGGCTTAGTAACATTTAATAAGTTGATTATAAGATACTTATAGAAATAAACTCTCCAATAACTGCGCCCAAATCCAGCTTTGTAGCATAATACAAGTTTTTTATAAGTGAAAATAAAAGTAGTCTTGAGATCGTTTTAAGTGCTGATTTTGCTAGTTGGGTTGCTGACCGAGTAAACGACTGGAGCCATAATGAGATCCATGATCCATCCATTACTACGGAGGAGCTTAGGTTCGCGACGGGGAGCTTCAACCCCAAAAAGGCACCCGGAATGGATGGCTTCACAGCCGACATCTGCCAGCGGGTGATATTTCAGGACATGGAGCTGCACCTAGCAATAGCAAACCTAATCAAATGTTACCTTTTTTGAAAACAGTAAACTACCAGGTCGAATTTCTACTGAATTTCATGTTAATTATTATTTAATTTTCTGTTGGTTCGATCATGGAAGGCCATTTAGGAACACGGACCTCATTTCAAATTATCTGTAATAGGTTTCTGTTTTCAAAATCGCTGATTGCAAATCAGCGTTGGCTTTGTGGTTTAGCTTGTCGAATAGTTGGGTATTTCAGCTAAATATAGTGCTTTTGAAACTATATACATTAGCTAAATTTTATGCCTATGTACAATTTATTGTGCAGTAGATACTTTAGCTATACATTCAAGTCAATTCAGGTCAAATTTAAGGGTGTGATAAATACCATCAAACTGATCAGCTTTCTCCATGGAAGCAACATCGTCATCACAATAATGCCACGTATTTTTTTTTTTACATTACATTGAACCCAATTATCGAATTAAGCCTGAGGACATGCACGGCAAAATTTTACATGTGGCTGCAACATTGCAGGTTGCAGTACTTAATTAGCATATGGACGCTGTTAGCTCTAATCTTGAGACAAGGGAAAGAGATGTCTTCTCCATCAGAACAAATAAGTTTAAAATACTGTAACTTAACTACGGAAACATAATAGTGATCTAAAAAGTACGAAACATGAAAATATTTCAAACAGAAATCAAAACATAGGTACAAAAATGGTCAAGATAAAGCCTGTATACCATGTGGGTGCCAGAAACACCTACAACATTAATTATAATGCCATGAAAGCGCAACCAACAAACAAACAAACTCACTTTCGTATTTATAATATTAGTTAGGTTTAGTAAGGATTGAAGAAAATATTCAACACAATTATTAAAAATCCTGTCCACATAGATATCGTCATAAACTTATTACTACTACTTAAGTTTTTAATAAAAAGTAATTATTAATACAACGTCGACACTAATACGATAACAATAGCATGACCACAATAATAATATGACAACTGACAAATAATCCTACATTTCGTTCCGGTGTATTTAAGAGCATCTATCCTCAACATAAAATCAATTTTGATAAACAAACAAATGGGCATCGATGATACATTTATTTTTAATCTTGTGGTTCCGTATAAGTAATATGTTTGTATTTTGATGGAGTTTAGAATAGTGGTTTTTCTTTAGTTTTGTTCATGATTTATTGTGTAGTCGTTAAAAATAGTCAGAAGCTCGGACATCTCACAAATAGTAAGGGTATCGTGTTACTAAGTACCTAACTGGGAGATAAGCGGTAGCTCTATGTAAAATACTGGTATTCAACTGCATCTGCTTAGGCTAGCCGACCCCAGAATAGTGGGGAAAAAGGCAGTATATAATTCTTAGCTCCGAAATAGCGTTGGGTGCACAACTTCGGTCATGGACTGCCTTCAAAGCCGTCAGTTTACATTATGTCATTTATAACGAAGTATGAGTAAACGGTGACACGCTTGGTTTGTATGCAAGGAGTGACAGTGCCTCCTCTAGCAGCGGCTTGGGCGCCAAAGCGTCTCTGTCCTCTGTGGGAAAGGGAATGGAATGGAATTTTTAAAACGATATGGAGCTGCTGTTACACAATGTCTGATGACATTGTGCATTGTGTTTCATAGTAGATCGTCGATTTTCACGTTGTTGACAAAGAAACAGAAGAAATGAATACCAATCAAAAGCTTCGTGCAGACTAGCGCGACGCGACACCGGCTATTGTTATACCGTGAAGTTTTCTTAGAAATTGTATTGTTCGAGTAGCGTCTCGCCGTCGCATCGCGCTGGTCTGCACGAGCCTTTTAAGCGTATAATTAGCTATTAGAACATACATACATACATACACTCACGCCTTCTTCCCATGGGGGTAGGCAGAAACTACAGAATGCCCTCTGCTACGATTCTTACATACTCCTTTTGCCTCGTTTACGTTCATACACTTGGTCATATTAAATATGTCCTCCTAGGGCGTCCCCTTCCGGCGCTTCCATTCACATCTGCCTTGTAAATACGTTTTGTTAGTCTGCTTTCATTCATCCTCTCAACATGACCAAACCACCTCAACATACCCTTTTCAATTTTTGTCACTACATCTTCTTTTAACTCACACCGTTGTCTTATCACATCATTTCTCAGCCTATCATTCATAGTTAGACCACAAATACCTACGCATTTATCCTACTTTCATGCTTCTTTTGCCACACCCAGCACTCACTTCCATACATAATCGTGGGCACCAGCACACCATTGTGAACAGCCAGTCAAGCATATTTGGACATCAACTGTTAGGTCATAATCGCATGTATAGCACCATTCACTTTATTTCCCACATTTACTCTCCTTTCCACATCTTCATCAATCTTCCCATCCCTTGTAAACAGACTCCCCAAGTATACAAACTCACTTACTTGCTCCACATTCTTATCATTTATTTTCATATCACACACCGATACATCCTCTCCTCTTTCAAACACCATGACCTTCGTCTTATTCACATTTATATTCATCCTTTTCCTCTTATACGCTTCATCCATCACAGTCACCATGTCTTGCAACTGTTCTGCTGACGATGCAAGTAGAACTTAGTCATCTGCGTAGAGAAGGCATTTGACAGGCAACTCATTAATCCACAATCCGCACTCACCCTCTTACAAATCTGTCAGACAACTATCATGTACAAATTGAACCACGGTAACGCTACACAACCTTAGCTATTAGAAATTAATCATATTACTCAAACAATTAAGAATAAATCCGTAAATAAATCTGTAAGTGGAGTTGAAGGCTAAGCCCTACCTAAACACTACCTATAGTTTCAAAAATACGGAGAATATTTGATAAAACAAATAGCCATTTAAAGCTTCAAGTCTCTGAAATATCCTAACTACTTTGAAATATTAATCTTTTAGTGTTATATTTGTAGAAATTAATAAAGTGGTCTCTATCGAATAATACTTAACTAGAAACTAGACGAAAGTTGAATAGCAATACCTACCTACCTATTTTCTTTAGCAAAATTTTTCAACAATTTTATAGTTTGTGATTTCAATCCCTTTTTCAAGGAATAAAATGACTGTATCAAAACTTTTATTTATTTATCGTTGGTACATGACAAACTTACACTGTTATGAGGAAAAATAATTATGAACATCTATATGTACCTAAATACTGAGGCCCTTGCCAGAATAATCCTTGTTCCTTTGATCCGTCGACGCTATAAAGGACCTAGGTTAACATTATGTACATAACTTTAGTACTAAAATTCCGTTCACGGTACATAATGTCGTGTGTCTGCGGAATATCATTTACTGTCTCATATTTTGACATTAAATGATATTACAAAAAGAACTTATGAATTTCTTAGAAAGGTAAACGGCACGCGATACGGCGCGTTTTCTCTTTGTTGTAATTCTTATTATGCACATAAAATATTGAATATTTTTGCAATCAATAAAAGTCTATACCTGTATTTTTAATGGCCTTAGGTTATGGGAATTGTCTAGGTATTGAGTATCACGAACTACATACATACATCAACTCACTCTTTCCTCATGGGGGGTAAGCAGAAACTAGTGAGGGGCTCGTGGCTAAATAAGGTATGCTATGCTTGTTACGGTCGGTTCATAGATGGCTGACCATCCATTACATATTGAGAACCCGCCATGGCTCGGAAAGCACGTTAAACCGTTGGTCCCAGCTGTCATTCGCAGATCTTTGACGGTCTCGTTACGGGTAGTCAGAAGCCCACCAGTCTTACCCAGGGGTATCGTGTTACCCAGTTACTGGGTCGTGGAGATAGGCAGTCGCTTCATGTAAAATACTGGTATTCAGCTACATCCAGTTAGACTGGAAGTCGAACCCAAAACAGTTGGGAAAAGGCTAGGTAGACTGAGTAGGCAGAAACTACAGAACGCCACCTGCTACGATCCTTTTGTTTCGTTCTTTTACCTCATTGTGCTTCGTTTACGTTCATACATCTGGTACTACGCATCTGACCCTACTAAAGACCATCACTACTACATGCCCTTCTAGAGCGTCCCTTAAAACTGCCGAAACCTGCGGGAACTAAACTTAGAAAATAATATTTAAAAAGAACTTTTACATACTGTCAAAATTCGGCGCCACAACTATCTTTTGATCAATAAAAAACATTTAATAATAGACATAGTAGTATTCTGAATAGCGTGTACACTGAAAGTCAATTAATTATTAAACCATTTACCAATCAGATCACAAAAGTGGATCGTGTAACCATTAATAACACGTTCACCGTGATAATTAAATACTAAACTCTATCAAGACCACCAAGAAAATCAATTAAACATAATGCCTTTTACCTACACGAAACTAAAACGTTCTAATATTTCACCCGCCGACCCCTAAAACGAACAATATACGTATTGTAGATTAAATTTTGAAATGTGTACCCGAAAATATCATGTTTATTACGTATAAACGTCGAATCGCGATGAGTTACGTCCGTAATCTAGTGAGAATCGAACTCATATAGGTTCGGTCATACGTTAAGTCTTTGATGTATAATAATCTGCTCAAATAAAAACGATTCGTTTATTTTAGGGATCAGCGAGCTGGAATGAGGTTAAGAGATCCATCTTTCCATACGTATGAATTATTTCATACGATTTTTTCGCTTGAGGCGAGAAATGTGTGACGCCGATAATAATACAAGACAGAAAATAATGAAAAGCTATTACCAGGCCATCAAAAAAATACCGAGACTAAATCAAATATTTAATCTCGTGAGATTCTCAAGAGGTTTGTCAAGATGTAACGCAGAAACTACGAAATTGACTTTGGCTGTAATAATAAAAGTGTGCAGAGAGCGTGAAGTATGAATTTGATTTATAAAAGACGAAAAATGCCTTTCTTTATTATTGCTAATACGTTATTTAACACAGAAAGAGTGACGTATACTTGAAATAAACTTTTAATAAAAAAATACAGCATTGAAAGTTGAGAAAAAAGACTGAAATTAATGTTTTTGTTATCTTTACAAGCTGTAACTTGTCTTATAATAAGTATCGTTAAAACTATGATGTTGTTGTACAAAACACAACCCACACCCTTAATCCCCTCTAAAAGATCAAACGACAAACATTACCTAAATAAATAAACATCCACACCATCACATTCTCTAAACTACGTATTATTCACTCCTTTCTAAAATCCATTAATAATTAATTTACCGCATTACTAACACCACCAGAACCCACCTGAGCGTTGCTACTCGCCCGAGCCACTCGCTTGAGCCACTCGACCGAGTTGTGCGCGTGACAAAAGCTAATAAAAGCCAGCACAATGACAGTGGAATGTATGAGGGCCCAGTACCGATGTACATTTTAGGTAAGGGCGCTTACAGACCATGTATAGTAGATTAGAGGGTATATTGTGCAAGGTCAATGGTTTAGATATCTATATTGGGTATGGTATATGTGAGCGAAAGGGTTTTCTTTCTTTTTATCGTATAATGAAAAACTGGCGAAGCATCGATGTAAGCGATGTTGCCTTGCGTAATGAACGGTGCAACATGGGAGATCTCTATGTTCAGCAGTGGACTGCGATAGGCTGAGTTGATTGAAGGCAAATCATGATTTATCACAGACCAGGAGGTCAATTTTCGTACGTTCATAATCTAGTCACAATCTCGACAATCGATGTCAAAAATATAGGAAAATTAGAGGCATTTTTGACAGATTGTGACTGAGGTTAGAATGGAAGCGTTCTTAAAAATACGGGAATTGCTTCTTTCAGCTTATATTGTTTTACTATGAATTGCTTTTAATTAGGGAGTTAGATGTTAATTTTAAATTTTAAAAGTAGATGAATTCAGAACATACTGACATGTGTCAGATGATAGTGACAACAGACAAGTGTTCCGCATGCATGAAAATTCCGCCAATGGCTTCTATCACACCACTGCATGGCCCAACGCGTTACTCAGCAAGCTACCTACCTTTTATGTGCCTTCATCAATACAAAATAGGTCTATTCGGAATTCATAGTCAATTAATTATTGACAGTAGTACTCATTAACTACATATCACCGGATAGCGGTCAAACATAAATATTTATAGATAATTAAATTATTCTCGCTAACTGCGTCTGAACACGCCTTAACATTTAACCTTTTTTCCATTGGCAACAATAACTAACGGAGTGTTGCCATGTTTTTGTCTATATAACTCATAACAAACATTATGGGGTTGTCAGCGATTTTGTTTTTAATGATAATAGTATTTTTCTTGTACTTTTTTTCTTATGGTAATTTTGTAATGATTTGTGATATGAATTTATAAAGGGTTTCGAGTTTCGATGAATATTAATTGGGTTTCTTTTTAAGGGTTGATTTTTTAAATACGTTTCGTATTTGATGAAGTATTGAATGTTGATTGAATGCGTTGTAATCTTTTTTAGGATTCCGTGGTAAACAAGGAGCCCTTATGCGTCCGTCTATCTGTCTGTCTGTCCGCGGTTTATCTCAGAGATGGTTAGTACAAGAAATCTATAATTTGGCATGGGTATATAAGAATCACGTCGATAAAGAGTTAAAATAAAATCAAGAATAAAAATTGTTTAGAGGGATACTCCCTACACTTAAAGCGGGAGGTTTTTTTTCTCGTCTATCCCATGATGTCGTTTGTGGTCTTCAAAAATATTGTGGGTGTGCTAAAACCATTTCTTAATTCAGGGATGCAAATTATTAAGCTTTAAAGTCCTAATTTTTGTTAGAGTCAAGTGTCCCCTCTCCCCCTGGTAGCTAAATGGTTGTACTTGGATTTGTGAAAAAAATCACAGCAGTAGTAAAAAGAACGAAAGTAAAAGAAAAACTATCACAGCTAAGTAGGCTTTACAGATTAACAAGTAATAATCGACTAACTTTAATTTGCAGTTTGAAAAACACGTTCTCCCATATATTTCGTATGGGAGAACATGTTTTTCAACTACAATGTTAAGTTTGTATCTGGGATAAATTCATCCCAACTACGGAACCCTTCAATATGCGTGGTCCGACAAGCACCTGACCGGTTTTTAATAAATGTTAAAATCTGTCCCTTTTCCTTTACCCCATTGATAGAATCCTAATAACCAAACTCGATTTTCCTCATTTTTTAACAGTATCATGGTCAAAACTACTGAGAATTTATACCAAAAACACTATCAAATTCAACATTATAAATTAGGACTCTATCATTTATAACCTTTTTTATACCTGCAAGTAAGTATAGTTCTCAGTACCTATTACTGAAAGTAAAGTACATCAGATTTATCAGATAACATATCGTGCTATATATGGGTCACTGCGTTACTCATAAATATGAGCTATCAACCATGTTTAATGCACGATTTGGATCTTTGAGCCTGATTCGTTGTTATGTTCATAACACTGAGTTTTAGTGTTAGTGTTCGTACTTGTGGTATATTCCTAACGTAATATAATATTATAAATGCGAAAGTGAGTTTGCTTGTTTGTTACGCTTTCACGTTAAAACGGCTGAACAGATTTGGATGAAATTTGGCTCATGGGTAGACCATGATCTGGATTAAGACACTCGCTTTTTATCCCGATATTCGCACGGGATCGAGACTTATGCGGGTGAAACCGCGAGGCACAGCTAGCAGCGAGTATCAGACCAGGTTTGAAGGAACGTTGATTTTAAAATCTACAGAAATTTATTATTTTACAATTATTTTGGATGAGGGATGCATGGAATCGGACATAATGACCGAAAGCAAAGGAGACCTATGTCCAGCAGTGGGCGCCGTTACGACTGAAATGATGATGACTATGATAATTAATATTTTAATGAAAACTTTCTATGCTAAATACAACACTTCTAATTAACAATATGAAGATCAGTGAGACAGATTACTGACATTTTGTTGTAAAAAATCCTCCGGATTAAACTTCATTATTTGCCAGGATCTACAATGATCAATGATGATGCAATATCAGATTTCTTATTATATCCATAGAACCCATACCTATTCTATTGTTCTCTGAGTGAGCTTACATAAAATGCATTATCTGTAATAAGTTACAAAATTTAATTAGATAATAAGTTAGGTTAAGAGTTAGATAAGTACGATATCGCAATAGCTTACCCTGTAATGATAGATGTAAGTTGGAAATAAATAAAAAACCAAAACAATTACTTACAGCTAAACGAAGCAGGCACATAGGTAGGTAGGTAGGTACTTAAAAAAGGCCTGATAAAATGCACAATTACTTCTTCGTCTTCCTCGACAGCACATGTGTGCCTTTGCAAATCACCCATTTAAAATCGTACCGTGTAAGTCCGCCCTTAGTAACATATTACATCGTTCAGCGTGAAAAATCTATTTTAATTTGTGTGAAATCGAGTGCATAACTGAACTTACGAGAATCGAATCAAGAAAAAGATTGAATCGATTTATACAGTTCATTTCATATATCATTGGTTTGGAGGTCAGGGGCGCTCGGTGTGAAATACCTACGAACATTTAGGTTCATCTGGTTATCCCATCCCTTAAGGCGTTCTTGGAAATACACCGGGAGGCTTAATGAAAGTGTATTGAAAACGTTGGTCTTCCTTGTAAAGGATGTTTTTTTTTGTTAGAAAGTACATTTTTCATTGTATCAAATTGACTTGGCAAAATGGTCGTACGGTGATAAAGCTTCAGGTAACGGGTTTATGGCCAGTATATGGCACTGGGTTCACTGACTTGAATCAAATAACACACTTAACTCAAAAATAGGTTAAAAATGAAGTTTGTTATTAATAAAGACTACTTTTTTATTTTCAAAAATGTATCGTTTCAAAGCCGCTGGCACCGAAGCGAAGCCAGCGGCTTACTACACTTAAAAATGAACATCGATGATACTTCAAAAAAGGTTCGTAATGACAATGGAATTAATAATGTCTAGATAATCCAATTTTTTGGTATTAACTCCAAGTGTACTTGTAAAGTCTAAGAGCTTACAACTAAAAGCTCTTTAATGGAGTATTCAATCCTGACTGAGGTCCCAATGAATATTTAATAAATTACTGAGTAATAAACATTTACATACGCAACTTTGTTCTACATTGTTTTGTTTGAAAATATTATGTGAAGTGTAGAGGAGAGCCTACGTAATGATTTTGTAGAATTTTAGGTATACCTATCTATGTATTCGGTTCTCTGGAAATTAGGTACAGTCAGAATCGTGTTGCTAGGGAGTTTACTCTGCGTCTTTTTGCCAAATAAACATTATTCTTTCTTTCTTTCTTTCCTTCAAAGCAAGAGTAAACAGGCATCTTCTGGGCTTGCTCTTTCCATCGTACTTCATACATTGCGTTCCACTAGGTGAGATCGCAATAAAACATTATATTAAGAAAACAGCTCTACGAAAGGGTAAATAAAGTATGGTTTAGGTAAAAAAAAAATGATTTATCACGGTTACTTAAAAAAAAAAAATTGTGTATTTTTGGAGAAGACCCATTGGAACCGTGCACCTAGCTTCTGACGTTTCATAAGTGCCCTTGTAGGTTAATGTGAAATAAAATATTTTTATTTTTATTGGGAGCTGTCTTCTGTATATATCTATTTATTATAAAATTAAAGTCTTTTCGTGTCTATCTCTGTGACCGCGTTGTTTTTCTAAACTACGCGATGGATTTCGATTCGGATTCCACCACCATTTATATAATTTATTCCGGAGGGTTATGTGTGTAATACATTAACATTAAACTTACGTACCTACATATTATATTAAGAAAATCTTGATGTTTTGTGAAGTCGTAAAAACCAAGTGAAGCAGGGGAGGGTCGCGAGTTTTTTTATAAAGCAAGTGATTTTTACTCTGATTATTAACCGTATTTGTTTTACAGACCACATTTGAGCCTATTGTGATTAGTCAAAGTAAAAATCACTAAAACTATATTTCAGTTCACTGAAATCTAGGTTATATTACAGTGCTGTTTTCTTACTGCGTTCGGAAAACGATTATAGTTTTGTGGGATTAGCTAAAGGGAATATAAACTGAACTCAACCGAGCTAAATGTATATAAAGGCCTCCGCTGGCCTCCAGATAGAACGTGTTTTTTTTTACTTGTTCTTATAAAACATTTAAAAGGGCACAGCGGAAACATAAATCTGCATAAATTAAACAAACCTCCCGTAACGACGTGAACAGTAAATGATAATTATCTGTAAACGTCTATAATCAACTTCTGTTTTTTTGATTGATAGGTTGGGTATGTTGTGATTATTATAGTTATTATATATTTGTATTGGATTGATTCTGGGCATAAAGTGTTACAAGAACTCATATTAATGCATTATAAGATTTATGATATTTCATTTGTAGGTTTAAAATAGTAATTGGTTCAAAGTTTTGTTGTAAGTTTTTGGAAAATTGGTGCACTGTTTGCTTCTTCACTTTTGATAACCAAACCATAGTCAGACTCGGACTCTAGCCTTCCAATTGCTGCGCCACTTCTACTTCCCAGCTAAAACACTAGAAAGTGGTGAAGGGTGGGCGTTTTGGGGGACTGTCTTTTGTAATTTTTGACGTTCGAAAAGTGCTGATGCTCAGCCTAGTTTGAATAAATGACTTTTATATTTTACGCCGGACTAGTGGGTGTTGGTGCACCTCTGCACAACATTTGATTAAAATCTTCGATGAGCAATACAAAACATGGCTACTAGTAACCACACACAGCGTATTAAAATGGCTTCAATATTAATTGCCTGCATACCAATCAATTTCACCATCACGTCATACAGGTTCCAATAACTCTCAAATGAGTTAGAAAATCACCATAATTAAGCATTAACATTATAATTGGTGCATTGGAGCTGACTGCTGATGATTATCGCTAAAAATCATTATATTATCCACACGTTGCGCCTACGCGTCGGTTGATTGATTGCACGGTATAATATTGTAATTTTGGGCTCAGTACGTGGAGTAAATTGACGAGAGAAAGATGTGACGTTGCATGAACGTATATAAAAGGTGTCTCAGCAAGAACTTGAATTTGGAATCATGCGCCATTTTCGACTATCAAATTGGAGTCCTCCGTTTAATTAAAACATATAAATTTACGAAATTGGTGCATTACAGCTTGGAAGAATGATTTTTAATAGTGAAAAAGAATTATGAACATTGTGAAAACTGACGACGAATTCCACAACAAAATCGTCTTAAGTGACAAGGCTCGTTTCCACCTCAATCGCTTAGTTAACAAGCAGAATTCTCGGATTTGAGGTGATGAAAATCCACATGCCTCACAAGAATGTCCATTACATCCTCAAAAAGTGACAGTTTGTGCCATGCGGGCAGGAGGGATCAACGGATCGAACATTTTTGAAAATGATGAAAAATGAACTGCAAAATTTCGTCAAAAGAGTGCATTCCTGCCTACAAAGTAACGGTGGACATTTACCCGATATTTTGTTTCATGTGTAAATTTTATTACTACCTCTGTACATATTAAGAAAAAAATGTAAATTAAACATTTAATTCATAAATATATTTATAAGTTTTAAAATTCAAGTTCATACTGAGACACCCTATACATGAATTTATTTATTGTTCCGTAATTCAGGATTTTGGACCAGTTATTATGAAAATCTGATAAATTTTATTTAAGTTAGTTTCTGCAGTGTTATAAACAATCTTTTGTATATATTTTTTCAAATTTTTCCAGTGCACTGACATTAAAACGCTGCATACCATAAAAAGTGATCCAGAGTCATAAAGAGTCATCAAGTGGCACAACGTGCACGTCTTTCTACATTGTTCTCACATGTATAATTATTTCAACATGAATGATGTAACCAATATTTTTGTATCAATTTTTTATTTAAACGAGTGTCCGTGGAGTTTCTTGCCCGTCCTTCACCATAGGCACCTACTACGCTTTGGAATGGGTAACTAGCTTCATATTTCTGACTGACCGACCCCTTGACAATAAATGCTTTGAATTGAGTTTGAGTTTGGCAACCGCTTTCAAAGCGTTTCGTATTGGTACAACAAACTAAATAAAATCATAAATATAGCAAATTTTAGTAAGGTTGAGTGTAAATATAAAATTATTAAATATTTGTTAAAGTTAAACTATACGGAAACAGAAAAATTACTTGAGGTAGCCAAGTAGGCAGGCTAGGTGGTACATACTTGCGTACTTATACTTGTTAGGTAAGATTATATATTCATAAAATACTTATTATGCAATAAATGTATACATACTTATATTTTATACATACATACACACACTACACACGTGATGGGAGGGCTTGGAGCTGCCTAGGCTTAGTTTAGACTCCAGAGAAAATATAAAAAATAGTGACCCATCGGCATCAGGAACAGGGTCCAAGATGCCGGTGGTCAGGGCTCTAGAGAGAGGAACCTCCTCACTATGCGTGCCGTGTCCAGAAGTACTGCTTTCTGAATGAAGCCCTTGACCCAGCCGTGCAATGAGAGCCTCCTGATATGTTGATCGAGGCTCTTCGCTATTAGGCCATTAACCGTAACAATTATCGGTACAATGATTGCAGAGTCCACGTCCCACATGTCGACAACCTCGTGTGCTAAGTCAAGATACTTGATTTTTTTATCTTTCTCAGCTTTCACTTATATTATTATTATTAATCAACCTGAAACATTATGTGGTTCATGGACAGGGAATGGGTTAAGTTCTGTAACCCTGCTGACTGATTAATATTGTAAACTGCCCCGTTGGTCTGGTCGCAAGTCGACTGCTGAGCGTGGGGTCTTGGGTTTGATTCCCAAGCATTATCGAGCAAAGTGTTATCGGGTTTTTCCATTAGGAATTTCTAGCCCGGAGTTAGGAAGTTGGCGGTTGGATACCCCTGTGCCTAAAGCAAGGAAAGCACGATAAGCCGTTGGTCATACGGCTGATCTCTCTCCGGTCATGTCGAATTGCCATCCCAGCGGACTATGACAGGGAAGATAGAGTGTACCTGTGCTTGCGCACACACTTGTGCACTATAATATCTCCCGCGCAGAAGGCTAGCCTCCGTTGAAAATGGCCGCCATGGCGGAAAAACAGTCTGGAGAGCTATTATATTATTATTGTCAACATAACTTGGTCTATTCTACTTTACTACTTAAGAAGTATGTAAATAGCGAAAGTATTGGTGGTGTGACAATAATTCCAAGAAAGAGGTTAACAGGCAGATGCATCTAAATTCATACCAACATTTTTGTCAGTCGAAGATAAATTTGGATCCACGCAACATCTATCTTTCAACCAAACCAGTTATTACAACCTACTTATTTAGGTTGAGTAACTATAATTAAAAAGCGAACATCTAATCGAAATTATTGGAATACGCGATGTGGGAACTAATGAAATGTAACTATTTCTGTTTATTTATGCTGTCGTTAATGTTTAAGTTTCATTTATGTCTATTTTGTAGTGTAAATGTTGTTTATGTGTTTATGTCTCATGTGAACTGATATTGTGATAAATGTAGTGGTGTTGGAAAATCTTTGTTACTATAGAGGAGTTACAATAATTGTCGTATTTGTAATCTCTTGGGTGTTAATGACTTGTGTCAGTGTTCTTTGCATTATTATTCATAGTTTTCTTCCTACATGTTTTATCAAAGTGAGTTTAACACAGTTTGCGAACTAAAAACTACACCTAGTTGTGAACGTTTGTGAACAGACGAACCCTAAAATTATTATTTAATCCTCATTTTCTTATCAAAACGAAATATAATCTTGGTTGATGGAATTTGTAACTTTGTAGGTATCTCCTTTATCTGCCAATTAACTGAGTTGTTATCAATGCATCACTGTGGCTGAGGTGTTATTAACGTGTTATTAACCAATCAGCCATATTAAAAACCGAACAAAGTACAACCATTTAACAATAAAAACTGACCTGGTTTATCAAGATCACTCAAGAACTCCTCAGTGTCTGTATAGGCGGTGGTTCTCCCGAACGCTGCGAGGACCGCTAGCCAGGCCCACGCGGCACATTTGAGCCTCGGCCTGGTCATGGCCTCCAGTGGCCTCGAGTGGCCTCGATAGGCCTCACTCTGACATCATGCACTACACTACACTGCACTGCACTTGCACTTGCACTGTGATTGGTGGTTACCTGGAAAGGAAGACATACGGTTAAAGATATTTTTTCTCAAAAGGCTTACAAATTCACTAGAGAAAACATAAATAACCACAATATTATGTGCCATTAAGCGTTTAAAGCTGTAACTATTGTAAACTAATTATTGTTATACAAGACTGGTCGGTGCTTATCTTAAAACTATTAAAACTAACATTTAATATGAAATGAAATGATTTTTTTTATTCTGTAAATAGGATACCTATTGTAATCACTTTAAAACTTCATCTTAAAAAAAAAATGCTAGATGAGTTCGGCGTTCTGACTAGGTACTCTGAGAAGAAAGGCCGAAACAAACTTAGAGGTCACAGTCTCTTTTAAAGTCCAGACATAATCTTGGCCAGACCATATATATTTAAAAAAAAATTAATTATAAAACAGAGGTGTTATTTAATTATAAACTCGCCAAACTTTTACGTTTGATGGATGATAATAAGAGGACCATGTAGATAGTCTGAAATGGTCTTTTGAGAAAAGAACCACACAGATTTGAGTGGACCTGTGCTGTCGGTGCCAGCATTTGTCAGTAATCGTGGAGCTCACCTCAGAACTTAAGGAGCTCAACTCGACGAACAATACCACAAAAAGGACATTTGGGTAGGCCGCATAAACTACTCAAACTGCCAGATCATCATTAAAACTAACTGAGAAAAAAAAAACACAAAAATTAAAATAATATAATACTTTACGAAGTTATCATGACATTTCGTATGTTATATTCAACAATATCAATGTTTATATAATACTGGTATATTTTGATGATTTTACTGAATAATTAGGTATTAAGTAAATTTTTATGATTTTATCACAAGTCTTAGCAGAGCGAGCAGCTCAATCCCAAGCTTTTTTATATTATAAATAATCAGATATTACCCTTTTTTACAAAGTTTGATTTTAATACAGCTTTTAAATCGTTTAATGGGTAAGTTTCGAATATACCTATAGTAATGTCACAGAGAATAGTTTTGTCACACCATCACCGACATTATTCTCCTGCCCCTATCTATCCCAATTTATTTGGGGTTGGCGCAAGATGTCATACCAAACATAAAAAAAACAAAAGAAGTAGGTGGTTCTACGCAAGGGACATAACAACAGAGTTTTCAGCGACGCGGGTAGGACGCGTTTTAAAGATAATTATAATTACGGGGATAGAAAATAAAAGTAATCTAAAAAAAAAAAAAACAGACAGAAATCAAGACATAGGTACAGTCACGAGCTTTAATTTGGGACCCATTTCCGTTAAATGTTGTTAGAACAATCATAATGCAATAAGGTCGAAACTTTGAAACTTTGCTTTAAGGTTGAAATGTTGAATGTCAAGTTAAGACATAAAATGTCTTATCTAATCGACCTATGAAATGATAACCTCGTTGCAAAAAGCTATCATTACGATTTTCTAATTACGAACATGTGTCGTGTCAGTGTCATTTAAGAAAATAGTTTAATGTGATATTTTCACAAAATATAATTTACCAATTAATAAAATGCTTGCGGCTAATCGTGACCAAATAAGGCTCCAAATTATTGATTTGCACGAACAAGGAGTAGGCATTCACGAGATATCGCGACGAATAAATGTGACAAGAAACACAGTTCGCCGCTGGGTTCGACGCCACGGGAACGAGGAAAATATTATTGACTTACGACGAAACAACCATCACCTGCAAGTTATAACACAAGAGCAGAGCCGCTTGATGCAAAGGCAATACCTGATGAATGGATTTACGCCAACGAGGCATTTTGCGGAAGCGTTTGAAGTCCACCATTCAACAGTTAGAAGGCATCTTAAAGCTATGGGACTGCATCACAGGCGGCCTGCAAAAAAAATTGCGTTGACGGATGCCCATAAAGCTGCTCGACTTATTTTCGCACGTCAGTATCTAAATTTTGATTGGACGACGACGGCTTTCATCAATGAAAAGACTTTTCAATCTTCCCAAACGGGCAGACTACATTTGTGGCGAATTGACAAGACGCGATACACGGAAGACCACGTCATAGCTAACAACGCGTCTGGTCGCATTACAGTTAACATGTCTGGCTGGATTAGTTCAGCCGGAATTGGAGAACTAATAATTTACTAATATTTAGATAACGCAACAATTCATACGGCAAGAATCATTAGAACTTGGTTCGACAATAATAGAGCAAATTTAAATCGTATTCCGTGGTCTGCAAAGTGTGCCGATTTAAATCCTATAGAAAATTTATGGGGCTTAATGGTTCAAAAATGGTCAAATAGAAACGAAAGAACTAGAGAACTCACAGTCTGGGAAAGTTTAAGGGGTACTGACATATATGTGAAAAATTGATTGGATCCATGCGTAACCGGCTCCAGGTTGTGATTGACAATGAAGGTGGATATACGCGGTTTTGAATATATATGATAAAAAAATTACTGGAGAGATTTAAATTAATTTAGTCGTAGCCTTCGGTGATAAGTGTTTATTTTGTGCACCGCTAACCATGCTTTCTATATAATTGTGTTAAGATTGAAGTTTGTGTCATAAATGTCTTAATAAATATAAAGAATAAATAACTTTGTTTTTCTAAAGATTTTATTAATCAATATTTTAGCTGAAATCTTCTAAGCCCCCATAATCATAAACGGCCTTTAAACCTATTTTATTTTAAATATGTTGTTTTGGTCCGTCACTTTGATATTTATGTTTGAGAAAGAGACAAAACTTTTTAACTAATATAGGTTTGAAGAATAAGCGGGTTAGTTGACTAGCTATCATATATTGACAATATAATTTTGTTCTTTTTTATTTGTTTCTTTTTTCTTATGGGACCACAGGACCAAAAAGTAATTATTACTCGGAAATCGGTAATGATCGTTTGCCCTCGCTCCAGTTGACGTTAGCCCCTAGAAACGTAAAGTTGTCGATGGTAAACATTATGACGTTTATTGTTTGTGCAGTGACAGCGTTAACATAATAGCTCTAAATGGCGAAAGTTTGCTACACGATATTCAACCTTAGGTGGGTCCCAAATTAAAGCTCGTGACTGTACAAAAATGGTCAAGGCCTATATACCATGTGGGTGCCAGAAACACCTACAAAATTATAAATTTTAGATTAAGTACTTTTATATTTCCGTAGTCGGGATATTATATGTAGGTAACTACGGATAACGTCACATGTCGATATAATTATATTATTGCAACATTGCTGTGTTAAGAAAAATAGTTAAAAGTAACAAAATACACGCGACAGTGGACAAAATAGTGCTGCCACAGAAAGTAAAATAGGGAAATCGTACAGTGTGCATACATAATTTATTAGTTTGTCGATAAAAAATAGTTCTTTTTTTTCTAACATTTAAATTGGTGGGCACTGTCCATTAATTGATTTGATTACTAAAATGGCTTAACATGCGTGTTTTGTGTTTAACAATAAATATGGAAACGGAAATTGGAGTTACCTTTGTAAATTGATTTTATTTAAAGGAATTGTTCGCCCAATTTGAATATTCTAGTTATGTTAAATAATAAACTTCTTTGAATCTAAATGTTTTGTTAATAAACTGAAAACAAATTATGAAACCTACAACTTTTCAATAGCTTACTCAAATGATTTTTCTCTAATTCATTATCAACAAATAAGAATCATAACAAATTGAACAGGGAAAACAATTTAGAAACACAATATGGAAGTGTCATAACTCAAAATTTCGAGAGTTCTGAGTTTTAAAACTTGAGGAAAGGGGAAAGTCACGCAATATTTTTGTTATATTTTTCCTCTTGGATTCTGGGAATGTTACTCAAACCTTACAATAATAAGGTTAAGAAATATAACCTCCTTATATTAAGTTATCGAAAAGTAAGAATGAGTTGGCAGTACCTATGCCTACCGATTTTACCCAAACCTTTGTATTTCCAGTCCAAGGCCTCTCAAAGAGGGTTGAATAGATTTCTCTTCTGAAGATTTGATGTGTTGACATCGACAAGTGATTGTCAGTTAACAATAAACCTGTAGCTGTACAATGAAATCGAATATTTTTCTCGTTTGTTCAGGAGTCTAGGACTATTTGGGGAGTAAAATGGTTTTGCAGCCAATTTTCCCGACTTGAGGGAATATAGACGGATTGGTTGCCTTGGTGACTGATTATTAAGCAATTTTTGGAAGCTTACCATGGAATTTGGCGAGACTAACAATTCGGTTTACTGATGAGACCGACTTTTAACAGATAAATCTGTTAAAAGTCGGTCTCATTGTGTCAACATAGTGCACTATTTTAATTGTTGAAACTTGTCAATAGCTTGAGTAAAACGTTCTATCATAATTCATAACTATTCATTTTACTCGTTCAATAATTTCATTGGAAAAGCACAGTGAAAACTTCTTGTGCAATTCACATAGCTGTAGTTGGAAATAGGTAAGTGTTTTAAGAAATTGCAATGAGAAAATGTAACTTTATTTTAAAACGCAAAATAAATTGGATCTAAGTAATTAGTTATTTTTACTGCAAATGAATTGTTTCTAGTAGAAAGAGCGATCAACTGAGCTATAGATCAATCTGCCTAGCCTTTTCCCAACTATTTTAAGGTCAGCTTCCAGCCTAACCGGATCCAGCTGAATACCAGTATATTATATGGAGCGACGGTCTATCTGACCTCCACAACCCAGTAACTGGGTAATACTATACCCCTTGGTAAGACTGGTTGTCAGACTTTCGAGCTTCTGACGACCCGTAACGACTGTCAAAGATCCACGAATGACAACCGGGACCAACGGCTTAACGTGCTTTCCGAGGCACGGAGGAGTCTCGATATGTAATGGTGGTCACCCATCCACAGACCAACCCCGGCAAGCGTAGCTTAACCTGACGGATCGACCCGTGCGGCAGTTACTACTTAGCCACGAGCTCCTCAAATCAACTGAGCTATAGAGATTATTATAAATCATTAACTACTTTGTAACATAATAATGTAGGTTAAACTCAAGGTTCTATAGTAGGTACTACATCTAAATACAACTATGTAAATCCTCACAATAAACAACAGAGATAAAGTTATTTAAATCCCAAGCTACTTATTATTAGCACCGTCGTCAAAACATGCAAATATTCTCCGCCAGACCCAAAATGAAGCCATTGGTGTACGCACGGTCTTGTGTCCGCCATTTATATTCCTGACCACACACACCTAGCAGGGCTACCAACCAAAACGTTAAAACATTCGGATATTACATTTTAGGAACTGACGTAAACCCAGAAAAACAAAACACAACTTTTGAACTATTTTTGGAAATTCCACCGTACTTTTAAATTGCAAGGACTAAAAATGGATCTCTAAAATGGAGCTTCACACTGTTTGTTGAGTTTGGCCATCATTTTTAAAATCTGGACAATACAAATGAATCGCCAGATGGTAACCCTGTTGTGTTGAGATGGGTACAGTATACAGGGTGTACCCTTGTCATTTGAAGTCTCCCACACACCCAGTATTTTTTTTGGAACTAATGAGAGGCGGTCAGTATATACTGGTAATAAAGAAAGCGTGCCTTTAAATCACCAAATGGTCTAGACAAGTTGACTGAGTGCTTTTTCGTAAATTGAACTTTTAGGTATTTTTTCAGGAGTCAGGACAGGCATAGAATTTATGTCTTAGTACCTAACTCAAGCTTTCGTTTGCTAGGTTTGGCTGAGAATGTAATGTTGAAAGTGTCTTTCTCGACACTTTTTCGTACATTATTGAAAGTCTCACCTATCTGTTGTTTTAAGTTAAAGTCATGTTTTTAGAGCTAAAGGTAGATTAATAATACTGTATAACATCTGATTGTTTATATGGGCTGAATTTTTAGTCACCGTCCTAATTTTGATAAATTAATCTTTGGCGAAAATCATTGAATACGTGTTTATGTAGTATCACACAATACAAAAATATTGAGATATCACAACACAAAGTTATACCACGCAGAGCGGATAATTCATTCGAGAAAATGATTTAATATGAAAATTATACGAGTACGTATCGATTTTTTTTCAAAAATGGAGTTAGTGAATCATACTTAAAGCCCATCACAGACTTAGCTATAATATATATTAATATTTTTATAGCTAGGCATATTACTATATATTTTCTATACTAATTTTCGCGTGACCACACACTCAGCTATAATATATATTTCTGTGACGTCACCAAGCGATACCGTAATATACATTATTACATCGCAACACTAGGACGACCATCAATTAATAAAGGCAAAATATATATTTCTCAGTGTGTGGTAGCTTGCTATAGTATATATTATAGTACGGTATATTAATATATATATTATAGCTAAGTCTGTGACGGGCTTTATGCCTAGAAAAAATTTGGACGGTGACTAAAAATTCAGTTTGTATAACCTAGTTTTATATCTATAATACATTAATATCGTCGTATTTTCTCGTCTTTCTGATATAAGTTTCGCTAAGTACAAATAAAGATGGCGCGTTATTACGTAAATAAGATCTTTGCCTACTACTTCATACGCAACGATTATTGTCTCATACGACGCAAAGAGACCGTTATCTATCCTATAACACTGCTCATATCACACAATAAAAACCCTCATAAAACCAAACGAAAGAAAACCAAGTCTCATATTGAATTTTCATATTCCATTTCCAAGGTTTAAGCATGACAAAGTAATTTAATATCAACTTAATAAACTCTTAACAGAGGTAAGTGATATTTAAAATTTAAAACAGTCACCACTGAAGAAACCGAATAATATTAGCGGACATTAAAATGAGGTGCAAAAAGTTCATTCTTATTCAGGGGTCGGTTTTTCCAAGCGAATTTTTCAAGGCGCTTTGCGGAATGAGGTGGTGGTACAGTGGGAGATATCAGAGATATGCTATGTATAATTAATTTATGTGAAAGATAATTTTATTTGTCTAAACATGCGTATACACGCAAATTAAGCATGCAGGATGTCACAATATTTCGTTTGTACGTACATGTTTCACCCGTAAGGCGTACAAATTTATAAAATTTAAATAAATAAAATTTAAACTACCTATATTACAAAATAAAACTAAATTATTAAAGGCATATTATCCAAGTACCTATATAGTAGCGTCATTCAAAAAGTCACTTATACTATAGTAACATTTGTCTGTTAATAAATTTCGCATCTTTTTTTAATACAAATTTACTGGCAATGCTTTATATGATTGTGGTATTTTATTAAACATTTTTGGAGCCATACAGAAAAAGCTCAAGGCAGACGCACCCCTGCCTTACCCTTCGGGGAATATACTGGCGAAATAGGGTGTATTATAGGAAGGTACCAATACCCCCACATTTCGTCAGCCGTCAACCGGGCACAAATCCAGAATTCGTACTGATGGAAAAACCCAAAAACACTTTGCCCAAACTGGAGCAAGTGCGCTTGCGACCACTAGACCAGACCAACGAGGCAAGCTACCTCGACAATTGACCATATTATTCTTGCCTGAGCAACCGGCAGCAAGTTCGTCATACTTCCTTAGACTGCTTGCAGTAGCGTCGGGGCTTCCAAATGTAAGCGGGCACGGCCTTAATGCCTGGAGGCTTTTGTTTAGGTAAACTTTTTGTTTACATTTTGCGTTTTTATTTTTTTGCTTGAGTATTTTTCATTGTATGTGTTAGTATCATGGCGTGTACTTGCTCACATTATAATAGTTAATAGCTGGTATATAATTTAATTTAAAACTCTGTGTCTCGTAATGTTAATTTCTTTGGATACATTTGTATAGAATCAAGTTTTTGTAACTGAACAGACAGCTGTGCTGCAGGGGAGTTTGTTGTACCACTTCTTCTTCCCAGCTAAAGCACTAGGAAGTGGTGAAGGACGGGCGTTATGGGGATTATCTTCTGTAATTTTGTCGTTCGAAAAGTGTTGATTCTCAGCCTCGTTTGAATAAATGACTTTTGATTGATTGATTGAACGAATGTTTCAAGTACCTATAAGCAATATACTGTAAAAGAGATAGGAGCTACATGGACAGGATCAGCTACCTATCTAAATGTCCATATTCCTGAAAAATCTTAACATAGATTTCCATTTCAGTAAAGGTTGATTTTCGACCTAGAAACTAGTTAAAAGAGTTAAAAATCGCATGTGAAATCTGTATTTTAGTGTTCTACTCGTAGTATCTCATAAATCCACTTTTGACATTAGGATTAAAACATGACACAAAAATGTTTTAAGCTGATTCAATATGCATGAAGTAATAAAAAATCGCTCATTCACAGCTATCGCATCGCTCGCCACTGAAACAGCCTTTACAATAGCCGGCATACATATTAATTTAACAGCCTTTTAAATGATTTACTGCGCGATATTTTCACTTAAATTAAGGGTTTCATACTAAAATGTTTGGAACTCGGCATAATCGTAACCTATTGTAAAATTAAGGCAACATAATCTAAATCATTTTTATTGCTTCGTCCGACTCAATTTTACGTACAATAAACTTTTGATTATGAAACGAGTAAGTTATAATAAGTATTGCGTTCACCTGAAACGTTTTCGTTTACGTCTGCTAGTTCTCGTAAAAATATATTATTTTAGGGTACCTGGTTTAGGAAAATGGTATAATATTGTGTGGTTTATGACGGCGGTAACTGGTTTTGTATGGCATAATGGAGTTCAGTAGGATTTCTTCGAGTAAAAGGTATTGATATTATGGATAAAGGTTGAATATAGCGTAGAAACCTATTTATTAAAACTAGGTCAGGTATTGAAATGACCCCGTTTTAGATCATTTCAGAGTATATCAAATTTCCAGCGCAGCTTTTATGATAGCCGGTGGAGTGAAAGTTTGGAACGGTGCTTAAAGGCAAATTCATGAGCGATTCTACCGAATATTTGGCAATGGATATTCATACAAGCATACTCAGAAACAATAGTATAACGAAAGCAATTTAACTGATAAATAAGGAACGTAGATTTTTATGTAATAAATTTTATTAACTGCAGGCTCTTTTTAAGCCCTATTTTACTTACCCAATTTAGAAATACTAATCTTCCATTAATTTTTTACCCACATTAGACTCGATTTTAATGGTTCTTTGATGCAATTAAAGAAATAATTTGCGATAGTGATCCATTACGTAATGGGGCATTAATGTTTTCTTTGTGCAACTGGGAGTTAGTAGCTTGCAAGTAGAATTACGTGGAAAGTAGGTATTTTGTGTGTAGTATGTATGATGTAAAATATTAGGTGTTAACATTCAAAAGTAAGTTTTATGTGCCTTTTTTAAATAAACGATTTGACTTTGATTTTGGCACGGACAATTATTTATTAAATCTTTACGTAATTTACATGGAAAGTTTCTTTACTACAAGTTATTTCTCTCCTGAAATAGTGCCAAAAAATATCGCTTTTCTCATCTTACCCATTGTATTTAAGTCCTTAGGCATAAATATACTGTACTAAAACAGACGACGCTGAATATATATTATTCTTTCAGTTTTGTTCTATTTATGTTCCTGTTCTAGCGCTTGCATTAAATTGGTGAGCAGAGATGTAGCTACGTACTTGTAAATGTAAAATTTTAGTCTGACTAAGCTTTGGTTGAATATACGGCTAGTATTTGAGACTAGGAAAAATTGTTAGTCAATTTAAGTCTCTCGGACACATCATATCGGAAAGCTTAAAAGATGACGATGACCTAGGCAAAGACGTAGCATTGTCAAAGTCAAAATCAAATAATTTATTTCAATTAGGCACAAAAAAGGCATTTTTGAACGTCAAAATTTACAAAATAAAAATGTATTCTAGTCGCCCCTTCCAAAAGGTAGTTTTCGTATGGAGAATTGCTACATTGCATGTAGAAGTAACATGCTAAATAGACGTTTCTTCCATTGCTCGAAGCAAGTAAAAATAACTGTTCCAGACTTACTGTCAGTCTTTCTAGACCAGTCAACTTTGGTACAAGTACACGAAGAGTGCGTACAACACTCTTCGTGTACATGTACAATATAATAACGCGTTTCGGGTCACGCTCAACCAGCCCTGGTGGTGTAGTGCGACTGAGATTTTTGCTGAGAACAGAGTAACCGACTTCTTTGCGCTTTGGGGAAGCTCAGGACTTCGTTCTTTTCGCGTGTGGTGGCAAGTAAAAATAGTATTGTCAAAGTTGTTTTTCATACTGTGCATTTACTGAGGGAGACAAAATAATGTACTCATCAATGTTATGGGGTACATTTGTTTTGACTTCCTTGGTGTGAACTGATGGGTTGTTTTATTGTTATTTTTCTTAACTGTTTATTTTTTATGTTCGTTTGTTTAACATAACTTTTGTTTTGTTTTGTTTATGTGTTTATGGGTGCTAATGCCTGAAATAAAAGATTAAATAAACAAAAAAATCGGAGGAGTGACTACCATCATACATCCACCTTTGAAGAATCCAACCAATCCAATCTTATTTATAGACAAAGCCATTGAGCCATTTAAAAGTATGGCTCAATGGCTTTGTCTATAAATAAGAGTGGTTTCAATCCAAGCTTTTTTATTTTTACAGCAAAATGCCACGGCATCGTCGGTCGGTGCCAGTGCTGAGGTCACTTTGACTGCATGTTTTGGGACACAGAGGGCAGGATAAGAGGTGGAGCATAGTTTGCGACATAGCTACACATCCACACCTTGGTGCCACCGCCAACGCCGTGGAAGTGCCGAAGTTCTCGGCCAACAAGATCCGAAATAATGTCGTGCCAGAGACATAAAGAAGAAGAAGCAAAATACCAAAGTAAAACACACTTTCTAAGAATAATGATGCGGTTTCGAGATTCATAATCTTAAAAAATAAACTATCTTAGTTATGAAACACCTTGCAGATAGTCCAAAACCAATCCCATTCATAAGCAACTTTCTACACTATCATAACAAAATTATCTTATAAAAGAAAATTAACCTATTAATAATGACGAAACATAATCAGCTGATAAAATTTACGGCACAAACGATATCTATGAGCTTGAGTTGGACATTCTTAAAACCAGTTGAAAGTTTGTGGGTCAGAGTAAAACTGGAAAATGTTTGACCTTCCTGGTAGCTTAGATGTTAGATATACGATGTACAATACGGTAGTAGGTGATGATTATCTTTGTAGTTTAAACGTTTATTGTTTTTAGAGCGGGTTGAAGAAAAGGCTGGAGTTGTTTTTATTACAAAAAAAATGATTTTCGTAGGTATGGTGACACATTCTTAACTTGGCCAATTAGATAAACAATTAAGGCGCATTAAGATTAAAATTTTGACAAATGTGTTTAATTCATTAAGGATGTGTTTCTTTCGAAGATAAAAATGTTCATTTATCATTAAGTGTTTGATGTAAAAACTCGCGGTATTCGTTCCGGGTTGTTTACCAAATAATACATGCAAGTAGGAATACACTGTAGTTACATCCGTGATCAATTAACACTAAGGCACACCCTAGGCAGTAATTTATAGTATTAAGCTCAGGTTAGGTTATGTTTAAAACCAGGTTAAATAACTGCCAGTTCAGTCCCAAACGTAAATAAAACCACCATTTCATGACGGCACGGTTGGCGCAGTTTAGCAATTGACTGCTGCACTCCGTGTCGCAGGTTCGATTCCCGCACGGAACCAATCTTTGTATGACCTAAAAGTAGTTGTTCCGGGTCTGGCTGTTTGTGTATGTGAGCTACCCACGACACAGGAGAAATTCATAGTGTGGGCAAACTTAAAAAAAAAAAACTATTTGACCGTAAGCTTAATCAAAAACTGTAAGATTAAAGAACAGCAAGTAGTAAAGTTTTTGTAAGGTCATTTTGTACTTGGATGAAGCCGTCCAATGTAAAACACAAGAGGTTGGTAAATACTATACTAGAACAAATGTTCAAGAAATCCGCCTTAATTTGTTAAATCTACAGAAACTGATGAAAATTTTACCGAAAAAAAATAGTTTCGTAACTTGTTAGTATTTCTATTAATATTCTTAGTCGTTTTTAGTTTTGACTATAAGGCTTCATTAAAAGTTTTAAAGGGATTCTTTTCAGAATAATTATAGGTACTTAAACATAGGTTGCTGAGTTATAAGTAAGTAGAAGTATAGAAAATCACATACAATTTAGAGGGTTGAAAGTTTATGGTAAAGTTTAGGAAATATAATTATTAAAAATACCCAGAGAATACATCGTGAGGAAACTGATGCCTGAGATATAATTTCTCGACGGCATGTGAAGCCAAGTCAGAGGCCCATGGGCGACATAAAAACTCTAACACCAGGTTAGTCAATAACCACACGAAAAAGAAAGAAGACCTAAAGAAAAACAAAGAATGATGCTTAAAAAAAAACTAAATTCAGTGAATGGCGGACCATAAAGCATCATCTTTTTTTTTCACCCCACCCACTCCATAAACCCTCATACGTACTCATCCCAAACATTTAAATATGGTCCACATAAACATTAATTATTCACGTTCATACATAATTTATATGTAATTATTCTGTACAATGTTATTTTATCGGCGAGGAAACACTACTGGAAGACTTCGTGTTTGCCGAGTCTATTAATGTATGAATAATTAATTAATGTTTGGGAAATAAATAATACTTGAGATCGCGTTTTTAGTATGCCATACAAGTTTATGATCTGTCAGAGAGCAGCTGAACAAATTTTTGGTAGCGAAGTGTGAAATGTGCCTACTTTGCATGCGTTGTTTATTCATTTGTTTTTTTTATTTTTATTGCCGCGTTGCTCTAGTAGTTACAAATGCGAATGCTAAGCTCGTGGTTGGGGTTCTTGGGTTAGTCTTTAAAAAAAATCTCAATATGTAGCACGAAGACTGGATTTCTATCAAGTTAATGAATATAGGGCACATACACCTAGTTAGGAGTCAAGAAATTAAAATTATTGTGACCTAGTTATAAGCCTTACAATATGCTCTTAGTTTTTAGTTCTTGTATTGTGATGGCTTTTGGTGAAATAAAGAATTTATTTATTTATAGGTGAGCCTATAACATGGGATTTGCCTAACCTGCGAAATTCTGGTGTTTGTCCCAAACACTATAATATACAGCAGGCATCAGAAAGGGGTGGCCATATTTAAAGGCTTAGTACATATGAAAACCTGAAAAACTTTCTAAATGAGAGCAACATCGTTATCGTGAAAAAATTATCAACTGTCCCATTCAAACTTCAATACTTACTCGACTTAAATGAATGGAACGGCTGATTATGTTTTCGCGATTCGTCATCATCATCATCTAAATTCAAAATTCAAATTCAAAAGTCATTTATTTAAACTAGGCAAAGAATCAGCACTTTTCGAACGTCAAAATTACATACGACAGTCCCCCAAAACACCCACCCTTCACCATTTCCCAGTGCTTTAGCTGGGAAGAAGAAGTGGCGCAACAATCTCCCCAGCAGCACAGCTGTCTGTCCAGCTAGATTTTTTTTATTTTATCTACTGGTATGCAAAATAATTTACATTTACACAAAACATAATTTAAAATATAAATTAATAGCCTTATTATCTCAGCTGGCACACGCTAATATGCCAACCAAAAACATCGAGAACTACTCAGGCAGAAATAAAAAATAAAGACTAAACGTAAACAATATCTAAATAAAAGCCTCCAGGTTTAAAGAGCGTGCATGCTTAGATATAGCTATATACATATAACTGGAAGTTATAATTGATGAACTAGGCCCATCGAGGTAAAATAAATAAACAGTTAATTACTAATAATAATAACAAAACCATGATCAGCAAGACGACCAGTCTCCCTCGCCATATTTGAGGGAAGGAGGCAACCCGACCCCCAACGCTACCGCAAGCAGTGACATCTAAGGGAGTATGACGAACTTGCTGTCGGTTGGTCAGGCAAAAAATAATATGATCAATTGTCGAGGTCGCTAGCTAACCACATATTGCAATACAACTCATGAAAATCATTCAAATGAGTAGATTATGTCAACAAAAATTGTAAATATAATAATATAATATTTTTTGTTACTATAATTGGTTGTAGCCGTTGTAGCTAAATAAATAAAATAAATAAATTAAAATTGCGTTTTGCTCGTTGCACCTTGCCATTCTGTTTAAAATCTCTCGGAAAATGGGTTGGTACCATCTGACAACCAAATATAGCTGCGCGCGCGCTCATTGGTCAAATCAAATAGCGCGCGCTTCCCCGGCTTCCTGTTATACACTTCCGTCCCTTTTCATGAAATCACTCCCACAGATTGCAGGAGAGCGAGAGGAAGGATGTTACATATCAAAAAATCTAGTTTAGTTCCGAGTAGCAGAATTAATATAAATAACATAACAAACATCTTAGGTTCCTAATCCTTTTTCATACCAACAACAATATGATAAATATATATATATTTAACCTATAATAAGAAAATCCAGAACCTGTTTTTATCAAACAGTAGCTAATAAAAATGTATGCCCTATCTACATACATCTGGATATGAAGGCAATCAATAAAACCACTTCACGTCAAGACAAATAAATGTTTTCAAACCCGAAGTCCCAAAAAAATAAAATTATACAAACTGCACAAATGTTCCAGAGTCAACCCTAAGATAAATGGTGTAATCTTCTTTATCGCAACGAAAAACTCTGAACGATAACAAAAGAAAAAAAAGATTTTAAAAGACCATAATTCACTGACTCCGCCCAGAAAACCTTTTTGGGGGAGAGTGGGGTAAAACGGTATAGATGCGGTATTTCCATTGTGTTTACATCAGTTCTGAGGAAATTGGGATAAGAATCGGTTGGGTACTCGAAGTTGGGCGGCTAGGAATATAAAATATTGCTGCATTGCTGACGTAAGCAGAGGTGGTTATGTAAAAGATTCGTGTCAGCGATTTTTTAAGGTATCTTCAGTTTTTTCTGTACAAATAAGTGATATAAATATCATTGCCTTCAAATTTTTGGGGAATATTAAAAACTTTTTATTTGAACACTAAAACTATTTTAAGTATCTGAGGATACTTCTCACACTTTTGCAAATTGAAAAATGTAATATGAAATTGAATAAAAGTTCAGTGTGAATTTAAAATCTCCATTTTTATTCCTTTAATTAACTACTTACGGAATTTCAGTTGTGCGTTATAATAGTAGAGAGTATCTTTGGATTATTAAACTCTATCCAAGGATACTCTTCCCACTTCTTATAAATTGATAAGGATACTCTTCCCACTTCTTATAAATTGATAAACGTTATTTAAAATTGAATCAACGTTATGTTTGAATTTACTATCTCTATTTTCATTCCTTCATTAACTACTTACACAGTAAAAAAAACATGAAACCAAACTTTTTAAAACCCCATCAATCAAAAACCATAAAACACAATAACACAACACGATATTTAAAAACCAATTAAGTGCAACACAAACCTCGAGGTACAAACTTTTAAAGCGTTGAAAACACTTCTCTACACCCATTACTTGCTATCAATTTTGCCTTTGTTTACTCTTGCTTCGGGAATAAGGCCGTAGATAAAACAGCTATGAGCGCAGTATAAATCATACTGTTTCAATTATACCCCTCTCACTCACAGTATATGAGCCTCCTTTATTTCAGTAAATCATTTTCACGACTTTATCTGTATTATTTTCTGTTATATGCTGATGGAAGGTGCTAATAGCAGGAGATTATGTGATAAAAATGGTGAAGGAAAATATTGTGAGGAAATGTTCTAGAACCAAAAATTCGAAGACAGTGACATCCACCAACCCGCACTGGGCCCGCGTGGTGGATTACGGCCCACTCCCTCCTACAGAGACAGTGGAAACATTATAGACTGATTATGCTATGTCATGAGGCAAGTTTGGAGTATGAACGTGACTGGCTTTAAGAGTAGAGGAAGACCAAAGAAATGATGGATGTATTGGGTGCAGATAGATGAGATGACTAGAGAAAAGGTGACTTCTGAAACGACAGAGAGATAGAGAGATGTGTGAAAGAGGAAGACATGCTGCCAAATAAATTGATATAGCGATAGGAGGATGAATTGATGAACTTGTGAAATAAGTTGAAGATGAAATTCCTACATGTTTTTGGAAGAAAGGGTGACCTTGTTCCTCATAATAACGCAAGTAAAACTAAGTGATAAGATTTAACTGAAAGTGTACTAGAGTTCAGGAAAGTAGTTAAGTTAAATGTTATCGTAGTAATTTCTATTGTCTCTCTCTGGTCTAGAATAATAGGTATGAAAGTTAAGTAAACTTTACAGTAAACTAAGGAGCGACTAACTGATTCTCGACTTTGAACAGAAGCAGTAAGATAACTTTTAGTGATGTGGCTCATGGAATCATTTAGGTTCTAAATGGTTCCATGAGGCATTCTAGACATTCTGTCAGCTATAAAGATGATGGAGCTGTCAAAAATGTATGGGACTCACATACGCTACCAAAAACCTTATAATATGTCAATTCTATTGAAAGTCGTTGTAGAAATACGGAACGCTTTGAAATCAATTGCCAATTGTCTAGGCCCTCTGGTAATATTCGCCAGTTTTATAAGTATTGTTAGAAACCCTAATCCTAAAAAAGTCATCAATCAGTCTTCGTGATTAATATTGACGTAATTCTTCCCTCCAATCAGATTTAAGCCCATCGTTTCCGATACCACTTCAGCAAAATTGATTTCTAAATGATTCGATGACAAACCGTCAACCCTACAAACACTTAGGATTCTCAGAAACCGATACCGTATCTCAAAATTGAATTTCTTAATTGCCTATCCGCTACAGAGAAAATACTTTGATGAAGTTCGCTCCTTTCGGTCAACGGGGAGGTTTCATGAAATTTCATTAATATTTTTTTGCCCTCGAAACCACAGGGTTGGGCAGAAAGTTTTTTAATCTTGCCTGAGGTCGTCTGCCCCGTGAATTACATTTACCTTTTGCTCACGAACGGTTAATGTTTTTCGCTATTTCGTTTATACCTGGGATTGGAATGTTGGGTAGGTAGATTGATTTGAAATTTTCATTTCGGGGTTGGGAATTCCACGTGTTAAATTTTTATGAAACTTCAGGAAGGATCAAAATGTTTGTGACAACATGAGTTAAATTAAATACTACCTTAATCATGAGATATAATAATCATGTATGATCGACTGCCTCGTTGATGTAGTGGTCGCAAGCGCTACTGCTGAGCATGAGGTCCTGGGTTCGATTTCCGGGTCGGGCAAAGTATTACTGGGTTTTTCCAACAGGAATTTCTCAGTAGTAGCCCGGGGTCTGGAATTGTGCCCGGTGAACGGCAATAGACTCGCCCCCTGTTACATGGGACTTAAAAAACATAACTAGGGAAATGTGGGTATACTACAGGTACACCTCTGCCCAACCCTTCGGGGAACCAAGGCGTGATGTTATGCTTTTTATGTATGATCGAATAAAAAACAAGTAGCAAGTACAAAAACATAGTTATGACAGCAAGAGAGTGTGATGCCTGGAAGAAAATAACATGAAAAAGCTGATGTTTACATGTCCACAATGTAGTTACTCAAGCAATAAAATAATCACTCTTGGTCACACGAAGAAGAAAATTTTAAATAAGAAACACCACCGCTATGCTAAGCAGTAGAACCCACTTCTGTTGTACTAATCCTCAAACTTGAAGCTAAACTATCCCTTGTTCATGTAAGCGATAGAAACGATGCCCCAAAGAGCAAACTGCTACAAGTTAATTTTGGACTAAATAGACTAGAAGCGGACTAAGTTTGGCACAGAACGGACTTTGGCACTATTAAACACCGTAACGGTCACTTTTATTAGTGTCTACTGCCAAATATCATTATGTTGCTCTCTAGGAGGTAAGAGGTTTTTGGATTTACGAGATTACCTTTTAACGCCATCTTTGTAATTGAAAAAGAGCAAATTGAAATTCATTTGTGCAATTTCTGATTTTGGTTCCATTTTATTTTGTTTTTCGTCATTGTCATGTAACATTATAGGTGGACTCTATAACATTTTATTATTTTTAGGTAAATATAGGAATGTCCACCCACTTAATCGATACTGAAAGATCCGTACGTAGACAAGACACGTATTTACAATACTTTTCTATGCACTTCGCGCTCTGTCTCGCAGCATTATGCTGAGCGATGGCCGTTTTGCGTGGACGTGATGCATATTTCCCCCCAATTTTTTATTCTTGTGTTTTGTTCCTTCTTTGCGTCATGTTTACCGCAAATAAACGTATTTTCTTTCAATTTATTTCTCACTCATTTGAAAGAAAGAAAGAAAAATGCGTTTATTGATACACCTTAAAACTTAAACCGAAAACAAATTATTATAATGCCAAAAGGGCCTCAGCTCAGCATAATGTCAGATGACAACACAAAGTGTATCTATCACCTGACGCTGATTTTCAGCTGCAATCCACGAGTGCTATACGCTAGAATAATAAATATAGGAAAGTGTCTCTCCGTTATAATAAAGAAATTTTAAAGGTAAAATAAAATAAAATAAACTCATACAAAATCAAATAAAATGTTGTGACATAAAACAAACGTGTGTGTGTATGCGTTGTGTATTGATTAGTGTGCAGCTAAACTAAACGCTCAATATCTGTGTATTTCCTACATTAAAAATAATAAATCTAACATCTATAAATAGAAAGTACCTTAGGCAAATCGAGCGACTGCGTGGTTCTTCGAAACTACGAAACGGATTGATGCAGTTTTTATTTTCATTCAGAGTATGATAATAATAATTGACAAATAAAAATTATAACTGATAAAATTGTAAAAAAAATAAAAATAATAAAATAAATGTAGGTTAAATTGATAAAATTGATAAATATTATGAAAATGATAAAAAATTAAATAAAATTATAACACATTTTTTAAATGGCATATGTCGGCTCGAACATTATATAGCATAAAGACTAGCATAGCAAAAAGACTAGCTGCGCCCCCCCGGTTTTACCCTCATGAGTTTCGATCTCGTGGGAATATCGGGATAAAAAGTATCATAAGTGTTAAATCCAGGTTAAAAACTATCTGTGTGCCAAATTTTATCCAAATCCGTTTAGTAGTTTTAGCGTGAAGAAGAGACAAAAAGACACTCTCACAAATTTTCGCCTTTTTAATATTAGTAGGATAGTAGGATATACGTGTGATAAGTGGGATATTCCAAAAATTACGATAGTGAAAAACTATTTACATGAAACGTCCTAAAACAACCACCGAAACCCACCATCAAATACAGTCTTCAATCCGACATATAAACAGAATTTTACTTCAATCCAGCTCAAAGGCGATAACTCCAAGCAAACCCTAAAAATCAAAGTTATCCAAGATTGGAACACTAAATATTATCATCCCCGGAGGAAACGACTTGAGAAAAAGGTCGGCGGTCCGTCGCTGAAAGTTGAAGGATCTGGGAGATAACATCGTTTGTTATCAACTAGACTTTGTCCACGGCTTGGCCTTTATATATTTTGGAATTGTGTTAGACTGTTGGAGATTTCACATCGTCACCTTGTTTTGAAATGTGGAGCAGACGTGTTGTATGCTTCGTGTGCGCGATTAGATTGAAAATTTCTTTCCGTTTTTTACTTACGTATTGAGGCTGTACACACAATTAGGGCAAAACTGCATATTAAATTATCGCTATTTATGAAAAAAATATAGCGTGCATGCATGCATAAAAACCAATATAAAAACACTAATTATAGTAAAAGCATAATAAAACAGCTTTGTCTTATGCTTTAACTGCGATGAGTCAGGCTTTTTCTTCTGAAAGTAAATGCAAACACAAAATGAAAATAACAACCTATTTAAAAACAGTATTTCACCCGTCAAGTCCAAGATGACTTCTAGACTATTTACATTCAAAAAATTACTTGCGCTGATAAACAGCTCATAAATATTCTAGATCTCCACTCTTGGATGTGCAGTGTACTCAGTATTGACAACAAACTGACAGTCTTCAGAAAAATTGTAATAGTGTTGATAGTTGTCGGGGGAAGGGTACATAACAAGGGCCTGGGATTTAGCTCCTTGGAATGGTTGAAGATCGATAGATTCGAGACCAGGCGTTGAAGAAAGCTTTCAAAGATCCCTTTTATGTGTTCGTGAAATAACTAAAAAATAGAAGGTTGGGTTTTATTTCTATGATAGTGTGGGCTTTCAAATATTGAGCTTAGTATAGAAAAGCAGTGACTCGATATAATAATAATGGAAAAGCTTTCTAACGAAACGGACGTTGTACGGTAGGTCACACGTCAGCGGTAAGAAAACCAGTATATATTGGCCTCTTATTTTATTGAAATTCCGTACTACGCTAGGCTAGTTCGAGGTGTTCAACGTACGAAAATACGTTTATTTAACGGAACAAAATACGAGAATAACAAATTATGGGAAAATATGCGACTTATCCACGCAAAACCGCCATCGCTCAGCATAATGCTGCGACCCTATGTGAGACAGAGCCCCAGCGCTGGTTTTCAGCGACAGCCGGCGTTGACGTTATGACGTCGACGGTGTAGTATACAATGAGATATAATTACGATATAAAAGTAAAATAAATATACATTAATACATTCTAATAAAATATAATATTTGAATTGGCAACATTCCGTTCAGTCGGCATCGACTCGCGCGCCGCCGGCTGAGAGTACCTAATCAGTGCGCGCAGCTGTCAGAAAAATATTTGTTGGACGTTTTGACATCTGGTTCCATACTAACACGATAACAATAATCATGGCGCATTCATTTATGTAATTAATGTTATGATTATGATGGAATAAGGAATTGTGTAATATCAAAGGATGTATTGGGTGATTGTGTAGGCATTGTTTTCATAAGTAGATACAGACGAACGAAAGGTCTCATACGATATTTATGAGATCAAATAACAGATCCATGACAAAATGGTAACTGTGAAATTATATTTAGGTTAAGCATCGTGATTGTAATTTTTTTTTACTACATAACATAACATAACATCACGCCTTGTTTCCCCAAAGGGTTGGGCAGAGGTGTGCTTAAAGTACACCCACATTTCGCCAGTTATGTTTAAGTCCCATGTAATAGGGGGCAAGCCTATTGCCATCAACCGGTCACAAATCCAGACTCCGGGGAGCTACTGAGAAATTCCAGATTGTCAAAACCCAATGTTTTTTTTTTTTTACTATTAAATAATGTAAACTAGATTGATTAATTAGGTATATAAGGTCCCATTGAAATATATAGAAAAACTTTTTTTAAAAATAAGGACAATGGTAGAAAAGTATAAGAATAACGCATTACTTCTTACTTTCTTTTACCTGTCTACTGTCTCTTGTTCTATCCTAATTTTTGTCAGTGAAAACTTGTAATTGGCCTTCTTTCACTATTGTTCACATATGCATAACCTAGCTGTAAGTTTTCTTAAAATAATAAAATAAAATAAATAAATTAGATACTTACAACAAAAACAACAAAAATCTGCTAACAAAAATACACTAAAAATGTTGGCTACCCATTTATATAATAAAATCACTTTAATCAGTGTTATTTTTGCTTGGATATCTTTGGTTAGACTTACTGAACACTGGTAAAATTTGTCCATCTACTTTAATGGGAGCTTGTATAAAAAAGGATCTTTTTTTATCAAGGGATTATACTTGCCAAACCATAGTGTGCTGGGTGGCGCTCTTAAGATAAGGGATGAATACAGTAGCGAAAATACAGACACCAATACAGCCCCACTCATAGAAGAGCGAATTCCTAGCAACTCTCACCCTAGCAGATCCCGAGCCAAAGCCTGCAGGTCATGACCCCTGAGGTACAGTCAACCAATACAGAGTACATGATTAAGGTTGAATGGAAATCAACGAACGGAGGGCTTCGAACTAAAACAATTAAAAATTTACGAATCAAAGTCAAAACTACATTACTACACTAGTTCAAACTCAGTAAAACAATTTCAATAATAGTTATTAATTCAGCCTTAACTTCTGTCTACGTGAAAATTCAATAAGTAGTTAATAGCTTCCAGGTATAAAATAAAATCGTACAGCAATTTTCATGCAACATTTTGCGGACAGGAAAATTTAATCATAAAGTTTTTCCTGGAATGTGGAAAAACTGATAAAATTTTAGAAAAATGGAGACAGTTATTTACAGTTTAATGTAATGTGCTAGTCACAATATTAGGTACCTACACAGTGATCTCCAAGCCATTTGCCAAGGTAGTTACACAGTTATTACGTCTATAGATCACTGTTCATGTTCAATACAGCTATATTTATTCAGTGTGATCAATATTCAAATGAAAATTTACAAAAGATAAGAAAAATACTGTGTAAGTACATATGTATATACAGAGTTCAAGCAAATTAAAATTCCCAAAATCCTATCACACAAAATTCGATTTCAGTTCAAAATAAACCTACCACATCAAAACCGATAAGGAAAAATTCAGCAAATTCTTAACGCGACCCAAAATCTACCCACGGCCATAACAATATCCAACGTGTCTATAATCTTAAATCTTTAGCAAATACGGCGGCCATTTTCATTGTGATTCGAGTAGGATATAAAAAAAGCGTAAATTACTTCGTTCGACTAATGCCGGCACATCTTTGACGGCAGAGCGAAACTTGAATGGTTTTATGTGGCTTTTATAGGGTGCTTCTTATTCTCCAACGTGTTTTATTCTGTTAGAAGATGATAAACGGATGGTGGTTAGCTGAAGTTTTTTGGCCAAATATGATGGAGTTCGGTGATAGTTTCTTTATGGTGCGTTCATTGTTGGGTGATAGAAATATGGAGTTGGTTTGTGACGTTAATTTTTTGAAGGAGATTTGAATGTTGTGTCTTATTGTAGAGTTGAAGAATAATATATAGATAGATAGAATACTCTTTATACACCATAAAAATTACAGAAACATAAATACATAAATAACATGACAGACACAAACATACATGACATGACAGACATGACACAAATTGACACAGACTTGACATTGACATAAATTTAGACATTTTAAATAGGCTGATATAATGGTAGGGGTGATTATGATATAAATATTAATAAATCCTACTATTGCTGTTCGAATGGTGAAGAAGATCTCGATCCTACGATGATGATAGCTTATTTTGATACTGGCGTGGTTAATGTGATGTGATGCTGAATACAATTCTTTTATTTAAGAAATTTCTATACTTGCAGACCAGTTTTTAACAGCTCAAGAGTCTTGTATATATAAGTACGAAATAAACTTATAAAATAATACTCAAACCGAGATCTATTAAAGTCATTTAGCACGTGATTTGGCTTAGATATTATAATGTTCCCGTCTCTGGTTTGCACTTGTAGTTTGACAGTTGTGCGACAGTGACATGAATAAAGTTTAGCCAAAGTACGTATAAAGTAAAGTACTAAACCTAAGTACTTAAAAACAAATAATCTTAAAAAAAGCAACTACGAAAATACAGTATGAAAATCTCAGGGATCTCTTAAAATACTATAAAGAGTATATGGCAGGATACATAAAACAAAATTTTGCTGTTACACAACACTTCATTTACGACCGAAGTTCTAAAAGACACTAAATCGTTGACCAAAAACTTTTATAACGACTTAACTTCAAAACACAATGTCTCAAATCTTTTAATAGTATTATATATATACCAAGGCCGTTAATTGGTCTATTGATGGTGATGTTTTTATTATTTTAGAAGACATGGTGACAGCTTGGAATGTTAATACTGTATTATACATTCTATACGGTGATCATTTTATTATATCAGTGACAGATTAGTAGATAAATAGACAAGTTGAAGAACCTTCTAAAAATACAGAGCATATTAATAAATCACGCTTTATCAAAATAGCCACCAATCAGATTAAGATTATTAAAAAAGATAAAAATAAAAACCATTAGGATTATGAGATTGGATAGATCAGAAATAAAACCTCTTTTTGACAGACTTGAAATATTGGGGAGTAAGTTAGATCACAGAGAGAAAGCGCTACTAATGGATTTTTTTTCTATTTATATTTTGGATATTGATAATGTACTGGAAATAAATTACTTCAATTCACGTACAAAATAGCCGGACTTTGAAAGAGTCACTCCATTAATAAGCTAAAGCGCTTTACGGTACTGGCTTGTATTGAAAACTGTCCTTTATTAAAGTTCAAACTATATTGAAAAAGCAATATATTTCGGACATTAAATTATGGACTAAAAGCTGGCTATTTACATTCATTGCAGATTCATCTAATCTGTTAGATACTACTAAATTGATTAGGATTTCATTTTATGATTTAATTTCACTATTTTCTAAGTCTTTAGTCTCACCACAAACTAAGGCTTTGACAAAGCGGAAGTTAACGTTATTAATAATACGGGGATGACATAATTTCTCACATCCACAAACTATTCTGCAAAGTTCAACAATTTACAACTGCTTGCCCAACTTCGGGGCAACGGTCTCTAATTGTCAGTGACAGCAATTCACTCCAAGTTGAGGCCTTATAAATGTCAGTCCAACAACAATTGAACCAGGTGTACAAAATACAGATAGGTACAGAAGTTCAGCTCCCTAAATCGAGATAATACGGACGCACTCAAAGACACGCGTCTATGTACAGCGAGTGCAAACGCACTTGAGATAGTTTGAGTTCGCCGTAACTATTTTTTTGCTTTGCTTTTTTTTGAGTGTGGATGTCTCCCGCCCTGTGGTGGGTGGAGGTGTATGACAGACTCTTACTGACTAAAACCACACGGTGTTCTTGAATTTTATTATCTTTTAGCCAGGGCGCTGGAGCACTTGCGCAGTTCGTCACGCTGCCCGGCTTGGTATTGGCCCACATGATTTCTATGTGGACCCCGTCACCCTCTGCAGCCATAACACCTCATGTGTACACCTGTTTTCGCTCGTTGTTACAGAGCCAGCCTTCTATACCTATCGACATTGTGCCACCTTCGTTCCAAATCCGAGTTCACCCGATGTTGGTCGCGATCATTTCCGTAAAAATACAGTGAATAATAGAGGCATCTTTTCATAGGTTCGCATCGAGTTGTGAAATTCCATTTTACTTGCAACATTGCAAAAGGTTATTAACCCAGAGTAGATCAACGGGAAAAGGTTAGGTAACAATAAAAAGGTTCGCAAGGTAAAGATCCCTAAGTTTTTATTGTAGCGGTGGAGCCTTTGTTTTGGCCGTCTTTTGTTCTTCACGAATGCTTTGAATGGAACGATTTTTCAGTTGGGAAAGCAAGTGAATTTTTAACGTTGTTCGCAATAAAAAGTCGTTTGATTAAATATTTTTGAATTTATTCGATTATGTTAAAAATGAGCCTGATTGATTGTTTTTTTTTTGTCAGTGATTTTGTGTAAAGGGATTTTTCTGATAGTTTTTTGATGTTTACAACTTACTTTAAATACGATTGATGATTGTACGGATGATTCAAGAGACTTAATATATATTTTTTGTTTAAATTGTTTGACAAAGGCAAGGTGAATGCGACGAGCTTTTAGGTAAAAGATCGATTAGTACGAGTAAGTAAAGCCGAAGGATTAAAAAAGGTTCACACGGGCATATTTTTATCGCGGTGTTTTTTTTTGCGTGTTGGATTTTCGACGCTCTACTTTGCGCTGAGAGTTGTATATCCAACAGTATGTTTTGAGGCGCTGGTATACGCGCAGGATGCGCTCTGTTGGATCCTCGATGCTCGGCTCAATACCGAGGGTTGAAAATCCAGTGTACGAAAAAAAATCGCCATGATTAAAATACGTCACAACACTTTGAGCTTGTGCTGGCCTTGCGTAGTACGGAGTTTCAATAGGTATAAAAGCATACATTTTCAATTTAAATAACCCCCTACACAAACATTTCCTCATTTCACCAGCTATCTATAACCTATTCATTGAGACCATTCCAACGAGCCCAAACACGATACCTGTGCTGTAAGTTGGTAAGGGAGTTGGGTATCCTGAAAGAAAGAAAGAAAATATTTTATTTGGGACACGCACAGGAAATACAAACAGTACAATGTTTTTTTTTTTAAAGAAAACAAAATTATACAAAAGTAAAATAACAAAGGAAAATAAAAAAAATAAAAACTAACAAAAACAATAACGACCTGTGCGAGGCCAAAAAGGCCCCTATCTCAGCATGTATGGCGATATTTAAAACATTAAATAACACCGCGCTGGTATTTTGATAGGGCCCACTGTGATACCACTGACACACCTACGGGCTTAGATGAATCCCACCAGGGGATTACAAAAAAAACAATAGAAATAATAATAAATAAAAACTGAAACATGTATGTAACAAAAATTTAATAATCTTTTCATCTAATCACGCCCGACGTTCCAACATCACTTGTCCATGGTATAGACAATACTGTGTATAATCTATGGTGACAAGCGAAGGGACGCGGGCGCACTGCAAACTGTTACTGCAAATCTGCGATGTATTTGGCTGTCAAAAACATAAAAAGTATTTAATTTGGAATTAACTAAACAATAATTATAATGTATCGAAGATTATACTACTATTTATCGAGGGGTATTGATACAAATAAAACAATGGGTGAATAAATATAAGATAAGGCTAGAAAGTGGTGCAAAATGAATAGTGTATATTGTCGTTGTGTAAATTGTTGTTGTTGTCCTGCAAATTTTAGGTGATGTTGCAACATCAGTTCAAGGTAACTATGTTCTTCTCATATCATTGAAGTAACAGAATACCAAATTTCAAATTGATCAGATCTGTGGAAGATGCTCACATCCATTCATCAACTAGAAAAGAGCTGATAATACTCAAACGGCTGAACCGATTCATTGTCCTTTCAAAATAAAAAATAAAGTAAATACCGGTTATGCGTTGAAGATCCCTACCGCAGCACACAAGAGCTGATGACTTTGTAACGGCTGAAGCGATTTTAATAAAACATGACTAAGAACCATCCTCCATCATGATCCTAAGGAGGGCATTGATAAACTAATAATCAATGACGAGGTACTTACTGATCCTAAGACTATTGCAAATACCTTTAATGACTATTTTGCTGACATTGCTAAAAAAACTAATACAAATCTTTTTCCTGACTCAACACGATCGTATTCTACTAACTTGACATTTAACACTAAATCAATATTCATGCCCCCGACAATTCCTCCAGACATTCTTAAAATTATAGCTTCTCTGCGGAATACAAATAGCGCAGGTTATGACGGTATTACTACAAAGATCGTTAAGGATGTAGCAACTTTAATTGCTGCTCCCTTAAGTTATATTATCAACTTGTGCATAGAACACGGTATTTTTCCAGAGAAATTAAAACTGTCAGTAGTAAAACCAGTACATAAAAAAGATGACAAATTTTCCATCAGTAACTACAGGCCCATTGCTCTAATAACCATTTTCTCTAAAATATTTGAAAAAAACATATATAATTGCCTCTACCCATTTTTCGAAAATAATAACATATTTACCCCATGTCAATATGGTTTTAGGAAAAAGAAATCGGTTAATATAGCTATATATAACTTTTTACACAGTCCTTCTAAACATGGACACTAGGTCGCCAGCCATAGCGCTGTACATGGACATGTCAAAAGCATTTGACCGAGTCAGCCATAAAATACTATTGAATAAATTATATGCATTTGGCGTAAGAGGTAACGTATACAGATTAATAGAATCATATCTCAGTGACAGAAAACAGATGGTAGAATTAAAACGAGTCTCTTTAACTAACAGAACTGAAGAAACCGTTGTTTCTAAGGTTAGAAATTTCCTTTCCGGTGTCCCTCAGGGCAGTATTCTAGGCCCACCATTTTTTCTAATTTATATAAATGACATGTCGACGGTTACAATGCACCATATGACCTTATTTGCGGATGATAGTACTATATTGTTTACCGGTAATGACAGATCTGATTTAAAACTTGACTTAAATAGCACCCTAACTACAATTATAAAATGGCTTGATAAAAATGACTTAAAAATAAACTTGGAAAAAACCAAAATAATGGATTTTAAGCAGCGAGTTCAACCTGATGCCAATTTAAATATATGTCACTCTCAAACCAGCATAGAAGAAATCGATGTAACCAAATTTCTGGGTCTCTATATTGATAGCAAAGTAAATTGGAAATCACATATTGAGCAAGTCTGCAAAAGACTTAGTCAAGGCTCTTATGCTCTTTACAGATTAAGGAACACTGTCAGTCAATCGGCACTACTAACTGCATATCATGGATATGTTGCTCCAATCATACGCTACGGCATCATATTCTGGGGCAACTCTGTAGAAAAAGATCGTGCTTTTAGAGCCCAAAAACGGTGTATCAGATCGATGTGCAATATACACAAAGTAGATTCATGTAGACCACATTTCACAAATTTAAAAATATTTACTCTCCCTTGTGTATACATATATGAAACTGTAATGTTCATAAAATCAAACCCAAACTTGTTTGAATTTTGCACTAGGGCCAGACACAAAGACAAGCTGCGCACCGTAGCCAGTAAAACAAAGCTTTTGCACCAAAGCATTTTTTGTATGGGCCCACGTATCTTTAATAATCTTCCACCTTTTCTCAGAACTATGAGCGATATAAATACCTTCAAAAAAAAATTACACGAATTATTGATAAGTAAATGTTATTACTCTATAAGAGAATTTCTAGATGACAATACATTAAAGCGAATCCATTGAATTAATAATTTGTAATTTGACATAAATATTTAACTATTTCTATAATTTAATCATAATGTATTGCATGACAATTAGATGTATTATATTTTAACTGCATATTTCTGTGTCATGAATGTTGTATGCCTTAATGGCGAGACATAGCAGACTTACCTGTATTTAGCACAACATCTTATGAACCTATGATCCACAATAAAATTATTTGAATTGAATTGAATTGAACCATCGCTAGAGAACCTGCTTTCAAATAAAAAAAAAACGGATTCAAATCGGTTCACCCGTTTAAGAGCTACGGTGCCACAGACAGACACACAGACATAGCGGTCACACATATAACACCCCTCTTTTTGCGTCGAGGATTAAAAAGGGCCACCCGACTTTTAAAGAAAGAAGAAAAGAAAATAATTCGAAATACCGTTCCTATTTCTTATTGGGAGCAAAAACGTATCTTAATCATGTTTCTAATTGTTCGCAATCATAATAACAATGTCAGTAAGATAACGATAAATGTTAATGTTAAGTACATACCTTCCTACTGTTGCCATGGCTCTAAGACAACTGTAGGTATAAGTTATCAACTTATCACTTATGGTTTTTTTCACATCAAACTCCATCAGAAAAATCTCCGTCGGCAGACATTTAATATATTTTTAACCGACTTCCAAAAAGAGGAGGTTATCAATTCGGATGTTTATATATGTTCGGGCATAACTCTGTCTTAAACACGGTGGATTTTTGAGATGGGGCAGTAAGGACAGCTTTTTTTGATGCCAATCGATCGTGTTTCTTATAAGGATAAAAAAACTCTATCGGACCAACTGAGGTTTGAGTGCTAGAAAAGTCAGAAATCGTAAACAACTTTTTCCATACATTTCGTGGGAGATGAGACTTCAACCTACTTTTCACGATGAAAAGACTGACTGAAAGTCAATCAATCTGCCTAGCCATTTCCCAACTATATTGGGGTCGGCTTCCAGTCTAACCGGATGCAGCTGAATACCAGTATTTTACATGGAGCGACTGCCTATCTGACCTCCACAACCCAGTAACTGGGTAATACGATATCCCTTGGTAAGACTGGTTGTCAGATTTTCAGGCTTCTGACGACCCCTAACGACTGTCAAAGATCCACAAATGACAGCCGGGACCAACGGCTTAACGTGCTTTCCGAGGTACGGAGGAGTCTCGTTATGTAAAGATGGTCACCCATCCACAGACCAACACCGGCAAGCATAGCTTAACCTGATGGATCGACCCGTGCTGCAGTTATTACTTAGCCACGAGCTAATTTGATTTGAGAACAACATTTAGGTAAATTGTTACTTTTGAAAAAACTTGTTCCATACTTAAGGCAGGAAACCTTTACTGTTCTTGATCTTCCTAAACATATCAACCAACAAATGGTACTATTTGCAGATGATAGTACAGTTATAATAAAAAAGGGACAAAGAAAATGATTACGAGCACGTAGCCAACCAAACATTAAATACGATAATACAATGGTTAACCGAAAATAATCTTAAAATAAATATGGACAAAAATTGACAATTAAAACGAAAATTATACACTTTCACCTGAAGAACCTGAGAACTCAACTGAAAAATATAAGCGTTAGTTACCAAGGTGAAATAGTACATCCAGTGACAGATACAAAGTTTCTAGGAATTAATATTGACAATAAACTGACATGGAAAACACAATGTAAACCTTCATTTGCTCTGTACAAACTCTCATAAATTGTTAATAAAGAAGAGGTATTAGCTGCTTATCACGGACTTGTTGCACCTGTCCTAAGATATGGTATTATAACTTGGGGCAATGCAGTCGATAAGGAATCTATATTTAAAGCCCAAAAGAAATGCAACAGAGCAATGTGTAATGTAGACAACACTACCAGATAACAACCGCAATTTAAAAGCTTACATATTCTGACACTGCCTTCGTTAAACATATGAACGTTTTTATCAAATTAAATCCTAATTATTATAAGACTGTTACGTGACAAAAAAAGACTAGAAATTGAGATACGTTTTTTTTTGGATGGTGGAGAAGTCATTTGATTATTTAATCAAATGACTTCTCCCACTCTGGGCGGAGCGGGAGGGCGTGTGAGACTCTTACTGACTAAATTAAATTAAAATTGATAACAGGTTTTGCCCAAAAACTTTATACTTTCCGAAGGCCTAAACTCTACAATAACTTAAATAAAGAATCAGGTATTTTTAATTACAATAAATCTAAATGTAAACTTATATCGTCTAACTGGCTACTAAAATTGAACTACAGCCAAATAAAAGAGCTATTAGTTATAAAAACGTAATAGGAACCATTCGTCTAGTTGGACATGAACCCACTCATTATCTCAGCACTACACACACACACACACACCCCCTCACACACACACAAACACACCCTCAACCACATCTCAAATGCACCTTGAACTCCACTACACTTCATACAATTTTTTTTTTTTTCCTCTTTCTTTGATCCTTATAAGAAACAGAATTGATTGGCATCAAAAAAAGTTTTTGTGAAAACTGCCTATTTTCTTGCTAGCTGTACCTATTTTTCTTTTTAAATCTGTTAATGCAGATCAAAATTTCTCAAAAGTTAACGACAGTCTCATAGGACCGTTTTCCTGTAGCTACAACAGTTAAGGTCCTTACTGCTCCATCTCAAAAATACACCCTGTATAGATCTGCAAAATATTTGTTTTTATTGAAAGGCTATAATATAGCCATAAATCCTGACCTGATGACAATGGGACCATCTCGGAATATTATTCCGAGATGGTCAGGATCTGATTATGGGATCTAGGAGAAATCGAGGGACTCTTAAAATATTGTAGGCACACCTATATCGATTTGGGTATGTTTTATAGTAACTCGTGCAATTGCTATAGAAAAAAATCCTCAAAGATTAACGGTCGTGCATCAGGAATTAGGCTATTGTAACTTAGATAAATTACAAACTGACCCACTAAAAAGCGAGAAATAAAAACTATTTTACAAAAAAAAAACAACAGACTTCCAGAACACTACAAAGTAAAAAATAAATTAAATTTCGGAATTCGGTGTCTGGTTTTGTATTTTCGTAATTTTCCACCGACTTCCGAAATTTAATTTATTTTTCACGATGTAGTGTTTTTTTTGGAAGTCGGTTTGTTTTTTTTTGTATGTTAATGTTCATATCTTATAATTTGTGATATATCTCAGAATTGTCTAATGATTTCCTGTATGAGTACAAACTCCTACGATGTAAATAACAAATACTTCCAAGAACGCAGAAAATATGTATGGCGAATATACGTCAAACTGAATTAATAAAGCCCATTTCACGTATTACATAGAAATATGGTAGGTATGTAGTATACCTACTGTAACTATTACTAAAATAAATCCCGGAAAGGAAAAATCAGACAGCACATCGAACCGTAATAACTCAAGAGAGAGTCCTTGAAACAATTCCAAAACATTAATAAAATGAGATCTGACCGTAGTTATTAGAGTTACGGGAGTTATAATATCATTCTCACTTTTTTAGTGTATTTGTCAAGTCATGATCTTTTAATAAAAAGAAAGAAAGAAATAATAATATTTATTTGGACACAGTTCGTGGAACACACACGTATCATAACATAACATCTGTATTCCCCGTAGGGTTAGGCAGAGGTGTATCTATAATACACCCACATTTCACCAGTTATCTTTAAGTCCCATGTAATATGGGGCGAGCCTATTACCATCAACCGGGCACAAATCCAGAACACAAATAACAAAATAAAAAGTGAAAATAATCTTATTATAGCAATAATAGCGTGTCATGGCTGCGCCAAAAAGGTTCATTTCAGCATTAATGACAGACAAATGCTGTCTTACGCTGGTTTTCTAATGAACCCCTTTGGACAAGTGACTAGGAGTACCAACAGTTTCAACATACCTAATACATAATTTATATACCTCTAAATAAATAAATAAACTAGTAATCAAATATAAATTAAAAACAAAAACAATCCGAAATCAAAAGGAACTGTCCAAGCAAAAACCTGTTCTTAGCGATGAGCTAAATAGTGCACCGTAATAGACCAACAAATAAAAATTATGCAGTAAGAAATCCCAAGATGGTTTAAAAAGTACTCAAAGCACGCTCATTTTCTTTATGCCATGGTTTTGAACTACTCTTTAGGTATGCATGGCAAAAAAAATCTCTTAGTAATTCTAACGATAGATATATTTTTTGCAAAACTGAGTGACTGGTTAAATTAGTACAACACTTCAAGCATCAATAAAAAACAAGTACCATTTGAACCACGGTTGAGGTCATTACTGGCAAAATATGCCTAATGTACTCATACGAAATCAAGTTCACAACCTTCGGGTACATAGCAAAGTTCACATGAAAGTGACGAAACAAATTTCCAAACCAACTCCACAGAACATAACTCGAAACAATATCAATATCACCCCACAACACAGCGAAATTTAATATTACAACTGAAGGTTCAGACATATTAAATCCATATGCTCCTAAAGTGTAAACTACAAAACATTATTTTGGAACAAATAAAAGCAAATTCATTTGCGAGGTCAATACAAAAAGTCTCTGACTTATATCAGAGAGGTATGATCAAAGGTCACTGTTTGATGAGGCTCCAAATCAAATAGTTTGTCCCATAAATAGCTTGGGTCACGTCTCCAAGTAAATTGGTTAACGGTCTGACTCAACGAAAAATTATTTTCTCTGAAACGCTGCCGCTGGTCGTAGACGACGAAAATTGTTTGGGAACAAATAAAAATAAAATATAATTTTGTGAGGGAATTGAGGTCGAAGTTTTCAACGTTGACGTTTGTGTTAACGAGGTTGAGATAAGCTATTGAAAGTTGACTTTAGAAGTGGGGATTTTAATAGTCAATCTTCGTGGTTGTCAAGGAATGAAAAAAAAATTGAGCATGTTCGGTGGATGCAGCGTGCCGTTAATTGTGAGAGTTAATTGACAGGAACAGTTTTTGGTTCTAAAGTTACGACTCATAATGATATTATAAACATAATATAATAAGCACTTGATTAATTCGTTACAAAATTGCGGCCTAAATATCGGTTTTAAAATATTTAAAACCCCAATTCATCAAAATTCATGAAATTTTCCATAAAATACCGCTCAATTCGCTAAATAGTTACAATCGTTAATTGAATTCGTTAATTACCAAGGGAACAATATTCAAGGCTCACCGCTTTTGGAATTCTTCGAGATAAAACAAACTTTTTGATAACCCCCACACCTCCCTAAAAAGTAACTTTGTGAACAAGGAAAATTCAGCAATTTCAGCATCACAGGGACACATCTTCAAGATAATTACGACTTTAGAATCCATTGAAAAGTCCATTTCATCCAAAGTTTGACTAGTTGCGAAACATGAAAATCTAATCAAAACATCTGGGGAGTTCCTAAGTGGTAAAGGTTGAAAGTACTCTAACGTTTAATACTTTGATCAATGAGGCACGATGTGAAATGGTGTCTTTTGATACAAATTTGAAACTAGTAGTTCGCTCAAGATTTTATGCCGCAGACAGATCTTGTTGAAAACTGCGACGGTCATATTAAATGGAAATTTTATAAATATGTGGAGCTCGGAAGTTGTGCTGACTTATGAAAGGAGGCTAGAATATCTTTGTGAGAGTTGTAAGGCAGCGAGTTGGCAACCGTTCATTATTTATGCACTGTGTGATCTTAAGAATTAAAACTTGCTAAGTGGTTCTGGAGACACTGCGACACCTAGCGTTGATATAGCTAGGAGGTCTCTTGAATTAGTAAGAGAGGAAATTTTAGGTTAAATAAAATACACAGAAAGAAGTTTAATAGTTTTAGTCTCGAGTAACTCAGTTATTTTTAATTTAAGTGCCAAGAAAGTAGGTACGACTGGATTTAACTTACAAGTAATAAGAAAACTATGGAGAAGTCATAAAAGTTGGCTCTATTTTCTGTTCGAAGTTTATAACAAGTTGGTGATAAAAATATTACTTGTAAGCGAATAATTTATGAATACTAAAGTAATTGTGAACAAAAAAAAAAAAAAACAACTTCCAAAAAAAACAGTACAAAGTGAAAAATTACTTTATTTCGGAAGTCGGTGGCTTTGGTTTTGATTGAATTTTCGTTTTTGCTACTGTTTTCCGAAATAAAGGTATTTTTCAATTTGTAGTGATTTTTTTTTGTAAGTCGGTTGTTTTTTTTGCAAAAAAGTTTGTATTTTTAACTTTTTAGTTGTGGTACCTAGCTCACACAAATTCGAATACCACTTCCTGCTATGTAACTAACAATGACAGGAACTTATTAAAACATCGACTAAGTGGGAAAAATACGTATAGTTGAAAACTCAAAAAGCATCCAAGCAAAATTAATTATATTTATATGGGACCACCTCGAAAATATACCCTTTCAAACAAAAAAAAAGAATTTTGCAAATCCATCTTTATAAGACGGAGTAATGCCCGAACATACATTGAAAAACTTTTTCACAAAAAATAAAACCGACTTCCAAAAAAAAACACTACAAAGTGAAAAATAACTTTGATTTCGGAAGTCGGTGTCTTTGGTTTTTTATTTTCGTTTTTTTGCCACCGACTTCCGAAATCAAAGTTATTTTTCACTTTGTAGTGTTTTTTTTTGGAAGTCGGTTTTATTTTTTGTGAAAAAGTTTTTATTTTTCACTTTTTAGTTGTGGTACCTACACAAAACCCTCACAAAAATTTGAATACCTACCCATTACCTGCTATGTAAATTACAGTGATAGGAACTATTAGAATATCATCCACATATACTAGATGGGAAAAATACGTATTATTGAAGCTAACTCAAAAACCCCTCATCAGATCATGACCAAATTTATATGGGACCACTTCTGAAGAGCCCTACCAAACCAAAAAAGAATCATCAAAATCAAATCATAATTGGCGGAGTAATCGCGTAACAAACATACAAAAAAAAAATACAACCGAATTGAGAACCTCCTCCTTTTTGAAGTCGGTTGAAAAGCCCCTAAAATACTCCTCCTTTTTTATATCGGTTAAAAATGTAGCGTCCTTGACAGAACTAAGTACAATTCGACGTAATCCATGAGCAATTTATTACTTTTAATAAAGAAAAGCATTTTTCTCTTCCTTTCTGTTCGCTTTACCTGGAACTAAATTAATCATGTCTCCTTAAAATTGATGTTGAAAACCCAAGAAATACTTCCCCGAATAATGTTTCCGAAAATTCCTTAAACATCTAAAATGTTAATTTAGAATTCAATAAATAATAAAAGACACACCTAGGTACAGATATCAATTCTGATACGATTTAAATCAAAGTGTATTTCTGGAATTCCATTAAATTATTTTCCTGTAGCACTCGGGGAGAGCGGCAATTTAGAAATTAGGTACCTACGCAAAATCTTCGTAGGAGGTCTTTAAAGAAAATACTTCTTTTACAATATTCTGCGATGCGGTTTTGTCGAGGAGAAACGTTAAATTAACTCATGCTTTTGTTGTTTCTATGATTCCGTACCTCTAAGGAAAAAAAACGGAACCCTTATAGGATTACTTTTGTGTCTGGCCTGGCTGGCTGTCTGTCTGTCACAGCCAATTTGCTCCGAATGTAATGGATCGACTAAATTGAAATTTGGCATAATATGTATTTCTATGATTCAAACACGGACGTGTAACGTGAATAAATGAATTTTGAAATAGCGGCCACTTTTGGGGATCTATTCTTTTTTTTTTTAAGTTGCAAACTGAACTGTGTGACATATCCAATGAAAAGGCTTAAGCAAGGAGCTCAAAATTTATATTTTTTAATAATTTTAAAATTAATACTTTTAAAGATCCTTAAGATAATTTATTTTATAAAAATTGACCATCCCCCCCGTCTATCTCGAAACTACAAAACCTATTTTCTTTTTTAATACTGAGAATGATTCTTTCCTCATAGATTACAGGAAAACCTTTAAGAAGTCTATGATCTTAAAATAACATGGTAAATCTCTAAATATTGTGCGTACAAACTTGCAGTTGCAGTTGGAATGTATGAGAGCATATTTTTCAACTACAATGTTAAGTTTTTTTTTGGGATAAATTCATCCCAAATATGGAACCCTTCATTGTGCGTAGTCCAACATGCACTTGGCCGGTTTTTTAATACTTTCAATTGGAGCACCTTTCAATTTCCAGAAGCTAGCAACCCTATTTTGCACGGTTATTACGACTTGACAAAACATGAGTCTTGAGATGTAATTTTTAATTGTATTTGTAGTCTAGAAGAACAACGCGATCGCGCAGATACACACGAAAAGCGACTTTATTTATAATGTGTAGGAATAGCATTATAGATAAATGCTACATTATTAACAAAATCATGTTTCTTTTGTATGGTTTTAGTATTCTTAAAACAAGTTTCGTGGTTTTATACAATTTTGACATGCATCTGCATCATTCTTGGCATACCTGTTCCTTAAATAAACAAATTTTGACGTTAGCCAAGAAATTTACTACTTAAGTAACCTTACCCTCTCAAAGGCTAATAATATAATAACTTCTTTTTCCTTCTCTAATATTCTAAGCATTGAATTTCACCATTAAAAGCTACAAACCGTTCTCTAATTTCAGAATGGCGTGCAGAAATACCAGGGCTTTGCAATTACGTTCATCCAAAGCGAAGCATCCGAAGCTCCGTCTATTATTTATGAGAAAACATGAAAATTTTATAAGAGCAAACATCTCGACACTTGTTTCTTTCTCTCGATGCGCAGACATCGCAATCTGTGTATTTCAATATGAATGATGCAGTTAGGTTGTTTTTATTTTGCTGAGATAAACAATTTAATTGTTGATGTGTAACATCTTTTCTCTCGCTTTCCTGCAATCTGCAATCCGTGGGAGTCTGCAATCTGTGGAAGTGATTTCATGAAAAGGGACGGAAGTGTGTTACAAGAAGCCGGGGATAGCGCATGCTATTTGATTTGAGCAATGAACGCGCGCGGGATTGTAAACAGGTTGATGACGATGATGATGAATATTGTTTATATCATTTATATATACGTCAGCCAAGATGTCAGATGTTACACATAATACACGGCTACTGTCAGGCACGTTCGTTTTTTTCTTTTCTTTTCATGTGTGTTTTTTAACCATCATTATTAGGAGCTTTACATGTTCATGGGCCATCACCGTAACGACTTAAATGTTAGTTGCTATCTAAAAATTATAACCTTACTTTAGTTTCTCTTTTGAAGCTTTTTCATTAATTTATATGATCTTAGCCATACAGCTATGCTATCTAAACAGTAACACTTTAGCAAATATTTATTTATGCGAAAATATAATTCAAATTGTAAAAAATATTTTTTATTATCCACCTCATCTTTCCGCGATACATGAGATTCATAAATTGAAAAGTAATCCGTTACAATTTGGATATGTATTCTAATGGATATTGACACATTCGATATTAATGGATTGTAATGGATTGATCCAGACGCTGAAAGCGATTGTGTTCAGATCGACCTAGGACTTAGCATGAGCATATTTCTAAGCGGTATTGCTAAATTGAGTATCATTGGTTCAATAGTCAGTATATAAGAGAATAAGATCTTTACTAGTTTTAGTATTTGTGTCTATGATTAGTAACTCAGTTACATGATCATTACCAGTTCTATTACATACATCTAAAGTAATAAAAGCTTCTTCAGTAAAAGTAATTGCCTACCTTTCATTATCTTTTGCAATCCAGATCTCAGACTTATTATTTTCTTTCAACCTCTCATCTTCATTAGTCCAGACCGTTACAACTTTCATCCATTCAACAATATTATCCATAACAACACAGCAACATGAATCATGAATATTATTATTATATTATGCTAAACTCCTGTTCAAAACAAGTGAAAGCAAACAAAGTATTATCTTATTGTTAATTAATCGTTCAACTCCCTAACCTATTAATACAACATCGCCCACTCTTAGTATCGTAACTTGCAAATTGCCCACGGTTTCGTGGTGATTCCGAATGTAAATTGCCAATTTGGCCAACACGACGATTTTCCGTATAAACAGGTGTTAGAGATAATTTATACAACTGATCAATATTCAATAGATCGGAAATACGCGGACGTATTCTGTGCGTTAAAGAAAAATATAGGGATATAAAAAAAATCACGAAGAAAAGAAATATTGTTCTGCTCTAAAAACCTTCGTTCTTTTGTTTCATGGCTCATTTAGAACCTAATACAATGTAGTATGTTTTGTCAACTCAACATTTATCCTCATCTTCTTGCCCGTAGCACGCCCGTTTTTTCGGGTTAGCAGAACTTCTTCTTCTGTTCCATCCGTCATATTAGTATAGACCATCTGTCTATCCATATCATCATCACACAACCCATTAAATTACCGATTAATAAATTCTTCTTACTCTGTTCTTGTGAGATCTTTTTAACTTCTTTGATTCTGTTTTTTTAGTTTTGAGAAAATAATAAAATTTTGTTATTTACTCGAAATATAATACAATTTTGACTTCAGAATTGGTATGATTAAACAACCGATCTAAAATACTGATCAAAAAGATATTGAGAACAACAAAGAGGTACATTTCAGTCCGAGTGTCCTATTTCCAGCCGGTAAGAAATCTTTGAAGAAGACCCGGTTTAATAAGTACTGGAAGAGAAGTAATTTATTTTTAATAGTTGGGTTCCTTCGCTATGGTTCGTGCTATTTTCTATATGGAATCTAAACTTAGATGGATTCAGTTTTCACTGTATTTGATACTCGATGGTATCCTACTTTGCATGAAATTATGGTTTCGTCAGAAAAATATTTAGAAAACTTACTTTGAAAATCGATATCGAAGCAAGCTCATGTCGATACCGATTAGTTACAAAATCAGCATGAAATTTTTAATAAAATAATAAAATATATTAAATCAAATTATGTAATAATCGTCTCATAATATATTTAGTTTTATAGCTATAAAATATAATACAATACAGAATAAGGTTATAAAGGTTTTTATTAAAATTGTTTACATTATCGTCAATAGATTTATCTTTAAATTGCTGTATCATGTCAATGAATTAATTTATTTTGAGTTATTGTACTAAAACGTGTGAAATTTGTATTTTATTAGCTTCCTTAAATGGACGTGGAGCTATGTTAAAGGTTTCTACCTACTATTCGTCAAATCAAAGGCCGTAATGTTAACACTGCTAGGCCACAGGCCTTCCTATTTCTGTGAGAGGGAGTGGGCCGTAAGGCTCAGTGCGGGTTGGGTATGTGAAATGTCGGCTAATTTTCAGTTCTAGCAGTTCAGTTCAGTTTCCTCACGATGTTTTCCTGAACTGTTTTGAGAGTGGTAATTTAATAATTTACACATAGTGCCTGCTTGGGTTTGAACCCATGACTTGCAAGTCACGGCCGTTGCCACTGGCCACCACTGCTCTCCAATCACAGGCAAACTGCTCAACTAAAATGAAGTAGTCATTTTAGTTGAGCAGTTTTGCTGTACCATTTTTAGTAACATTTAAGGTTGTTGTTTCTACTTTCCCTAGTTTTTTCTTCGTTTTAAGAAAGTGTAGATGCCTGCTTGATGTACCGATACCACAGTCTATATTACTCTTTACACTGTGCTAATACTATGCATAGTAATTTATCTCATGAAGCGACGCGCGTTTTACTTGTGGTTACCTGTGGTAGCTGTGAATTTGTGTGTAAGCGCAGGAGCTCTCGGTACCGTCCGAGACAAAAATGAAGTCGGAAGTGTGTGTGTGTTATGTGCTGACGCTACTCGTCTTCACGAACATATATTCACAGTGTGACACTTTGGTCTAGTTGTCGCAGGCGCTACTGCTGAACATGAGGTCCTGGGTTCGATTCCCAGGTCGGGCAAAGTGTCATTGGGTTTTTCTTTCTGGAATTTCTCAGAAGCAGCCCGGAATCTGGATTTGTGTCCGGTTGATGAAAATAGGCTCGCCCCCTATTACATGGGACTTAAACATAACTGGCGAAATGTGGGTGTACGTACTATAGGTACACCTCTGCCTAACTCTTCGGGGAAACAAGGTGTGATGTTATGTTACCACAAATAAAGCGCGCGTCACTTCGTGAGATAAAAATACTGTAGCATTACTAAAACATTGATTGATAAGATTGGTTTAGTTTCAACTCGATTTTGTTATGACTTTATTTTAATCAGGTTATATTGGAACATCTTCAAGATATTATCCGTCTGACCCATGATCTGAACTCAACTCTATAGTCTGTGACCGTATTCACTAACATTAAGTTCAATAAGGCGACATTATTTTAATGAAATTAGTTTTTGAAAAATGTTATATAAAATCGAAAGCTACTGTATATTTATAGGTTGTTTGTATGTGATAACTTGAAAGCACGTGGACCATGGTGGTGTTTTACTCTCTAAAACGTCTTGTTTTGCAGCACAGGTAGAAGATTTGGTGTTTTACTCTCTAAAACTTGTTTTGCAGCTCAGGTAGATGTGTGTACGTACCTAGGTATTTAAGGAAATGTCACCTCCGCAAAATTACGATTATAATGGCGAATTTCTATCAGAGTTGGTAAGTAAATGTCCTTTCATTGCAAATGTTTTTAAAGTGTGCACAGAAACAAATTGGTACTTTTTATGAGAATGTCCTTGATTACATGACTTGGTAGATCTACTTGTTAGGTTAACTTAACTGGCAGTTTGTAATTTTGATTTAGTCATTTTATGGTTTTAAAACCTGGACTTATAGTTAGTATAAGTCTGAAATCCCCTACCCATCTTGAGCAAGCGTGGTCTTCAATGGTCGTGCTTTCTCTGTATGAAGAGGTCTCTGCCCTGCAGTGGGACAATAATAATGTTGTATTATTATTTCTGTTATTTCATATAAAATACATATATTTTTTAATATATAATCGGGGTCTAAGCTGCCGGTGGTCAGGGCTTCTGCTAGAGGAACATCCTAATAATATGCGTCGTGTTCATAAGTACAGCTTTCTGGTTCAAGTCCTTGATCCAGCTGTCTTAGTCTTATTATTATGGTTTCAATGCCAATCTCCATTAAAGCGTGTAGTTACTATCTATTAAGGAAACAACTTGTTTCAAGCTTATGACTAAATTTAGCGTCACAAGTTTCTCCAGCCCAAACTATAACAACAAGACGTCATCATCCTTTAAGCTCGCATGACAAATACCCGGAACCGGGTACTAAACCCGATCGTAACAACTAATTTGTGTAATTTAGACCCGTTTGAACCGTATGTAAATCATACCCGCAGTTTTTGCGGCTACAAAACGAAAGGGTTTCACCTCTGTCAAACTAGTAATCTGGTTGATTAGTTATCGATGGATTTGGATGGAATTCTCGATATATTTTGGTGGAAAATAATCACAATAATTTATGCATTTAATTTGTTTGTTTCGCAATATTATAGACAGGCGTTTACACTGTGTACACTATTTACAGTCACGGGCATACCTTACAGCTACGCAAAATACAAAAGCGTTTTTCTCATGTAATAAAAAATGCAACTATAAGAAAAGATAGATAGATAGAATACTCTTTATTGTACACCATAAAAATTACAGACATAAATTTAGAAATGTTACACAGGGTGATACAATGGGTGGTCTTATCACTTAAAGCGATCTTTTACAGACAACCTTTGGAAAAGATTATATTCCTATTCCATATTATATATATATATAAATATTTAAACGTTCTAATTTCGATAACACTATGTTCATAAACCATACAACTTCTATCATTACTTTTGGAAAACATAGCTTTATAATCTTGAGTTAGTGTAAAATATTAATATAATAATACCTATGCTTGTGCCTATACATCCTAATAGCGCGAAAAAAACGCCTTTGAAATACTTCTAATTTGATATTAATTGATACTATAACTATTTTCAATTAATACTTCTATAGAAAAATAATTCATTTTACCACTAGACAAAAGACAAATGGTTTGACTGAATCTACAAAAACCAATAGGTAGAACTTTTAGTTAAAAGGTTTGAAGTCATATCAAATTATAGAGACCAATAATTATATTTTAAGCTTCTTAGCAATGTATGAAAATCAATATATTCTCGACGGTACAGCAGCAGGGTGTGGATGTGGAACTGAGGTGCAAACCATATCTCAGTTCCTATCCTGCCCCCTGTAGCAAAAAATGAAGCCATAGCGACATCTGCGCTGCCACGACGATGCCGTGGATATTTGCGAAGTTTTGGCCAACAAAATCTGATAAACTGTCGTGCCATCGATACGACGATGAAGAAATGAAAGTTGTTCCCGTTAACCAGCAATAGTACAGCATTCATACATGCAAAAAATATACCGTTCAAAAACAAAATGTATTTTTATTTAGTAATAAAATTTCACATAAAAAATTAAAGGAAGTGTATAGAGTGTCACTGGCAGCACTTTATCCGATACGGATAAAGTCCGCACGAGCATGCCAAGTCAGACGCAATTTGCAGCATACTAGTGGCACTGCCTCGGCCCGGCTAAAGTGCCGTAAGCATTGTATTGTCATTGTCACTCTCACTTGTTATTTTGTTTGATTGTTGAGGTTAGCTCGCCGCCATTTGTATTGATTGATCGTATTTTTTTTAGATAATTTATAATTTTTTTATTAAAAAAAATATATATATATATATTATATATGTCAGAAGTCACTACATTGACTGAATTCACGAAAAATGAAGTAGAAAATTAAAATGGCTGAAAGGTAGGTTAGGTTAGGTTAGAACTGTGACCACACAACGCACGAGGTTAGACTTAAAAATAATAATGCAGATACCAGTTTTTTTTTTCAAATCAAAAAACATCAGGTATCTGCATTATTATTTTTAAGTCTAACCGGTGCAGGTGTCTACATCAAAATCCATTGCGTAGTTTAGAAGGACTAAAAGCTCACACAGACAGACACGGAAAGCGACTTTGTTTGTTACTATGTAATAATAATAATAAGCTTTAAAGTGTGCAAAATGAAACTAATACAACATTGCTAGCTAGGTTTTGTACCAGCAAACTGAGTTTTTGCCCTCCGTGCATGAGATTCTTTTACTGAAAACAAATCAATGAATAAACAGCAAAAATCCGCAAAAAATAAAATAGTTCTTCCCATTTGTCATTTAAAAATAGTCTGCGTAAAACGTTTAAGCATCTGACAGCTGAGCATCGGTATTTCATTAGCAATTCTTATAAGTGTGTACTATTTATTTATTTAATTCAATTGGTCTTACAAAGAGGCCACGTTCAAAGGAAACGAAGTTATACAGGAGCGATTGTTTACGTATGGTGGAGGTTACAAGCACACAGGGTGTTTGAAGAATATTGGGTTTTCAAGTGTGTTTTGTAGCTGTTACGTTGTGTATTTGGCAGAATTACTTACAACGTAGAAGTTTATTCAGCCTCAATTCAATGATTTGATTACCAGCTGAATTACAAAGAAGTATTATTTTTGAGTGTACTTCAGACAAAATTTTCGTGCAATACTTATTGGAATAGTTAAAGACAAGTGTATATTTTTAAAACATTTTGAGATCATAGGATAGCCAACAGTTCTTGCACGATTTTCTGGTAGTGTCCGTACACTATTGTTGTTTTCTGAAATCTTTAAGGCTCGTGCAGACCAGCGCGACGCGACTCGATCAATACAATGTCTAAGAAAACTTCACGGTATAACAATAGTCGGTGTCGCGTCACGTTGTCGCGTCGCGCTAGTCTGCACGAAGCGTTAATCGTAATGAAGGGCGTCGAGTTGCTTGGAAAGCATGTTTCCCATCAAATTATCACCAATAATAAACAGCGATCCGAAAAAACATTGTTTCCCATCATGGCTGTTTTTTTGGCTTTCAAAAAGGAGCAGGTTCTATGTCCAACTTTATGCATAAAACTCATTTTTTTTTTTTAAATAAATTCTTATAAAAACTAACAGACTTAAAATAATATGTACAGTATGTAAGAAAGGGGGGGGGATAATTATATATATATATTTTCATGGATATTTTCATTAATATTGTAGACCAATATTAAAAGCTTGCTTGGGTAGTTTTTTAGTTAGCTTCAAAAACAAATTTTCCCACTTAGTCTGTGTGGATGATATTCTAATAAATTCATGTCACTGTAAGTTACATAGCAGGTGATGGTATTCGAATTTGTGTGGGGTGGGTAACACACCAAAAAAAAAAAAAAAAACTTTTTACAAAAAAAAAACAACTGACTTCCAAAAAAAAACACTAAAAAGTGATATTGTGAATTGAAATTGGAAACACTAAAAAGTGATATTGTGATGAGTGAATTTCGGAAATAGTTGGCAAAAACGAAAATTCAAAACAAAACTTTTTAGGGTTTTTTTTTTTTGGAAGTCGTTTGTTTTTTTTTCTAATTGGCCAATCAAAATCGCTCTCAGCCCATAACTCAGGCCTAGATCCATCAGAAACATAAGATTTTATAGCAGCCAAGCTCCCTCTCGATATTCTTTGTTATAAAACAGTAATAGACCAATAAAAGTTTAACGATACCGGCGCGGTTCGCCTTTGATATAGTTCCTCTCGTGATTTTTATCTTATAACCGTTTATAAGATGTATCTATTGGCGAAATGGCAAATTCTACAATTTGAAAAATAAAATTGCGGCTTGATTGATGTAGGTGGAATGTTATGTACTTTTATATCATTCACATATAATTTTACAATAAATGTATACGTAAGATATAGTGAAAATATTTTAAAAGAGTAACGGTGGGGTTTCTTGCCCATAAATTATTCTCCATACCAACACTACCTTTTGGAATGGGCGACTAGAATCAATTATTATAATTTTTTTTTGTAAATGTTGACGTTCATAAGTGTCTTTTTTTGTGCCTAATTGAAATAAATTATTTGACTTTGACTTTGACTTTATATAGCCAGCCGATTTTGACCTCAATGTAAAAGTATCGTTGGGTTTACTGGAAGTACTGCTTTTTACAGTAAAAGCATAAATACCTCACGCTAACGAAAGATTTAAAAGCGATTTTCTCCTAAAGTATATAAAGACATTATAAGGTGTTACGAACAGAGTATTAACCATATATAACCGCAGTGATAGCCTAGTGGTGTGACCGTCGGACTGCCAAGTCATAGGTCTCGAGTTCGAACCCAAGGCACGCATCTCTAACTTTTCGGATTTATGTGCGTATTGTATAATTATCACTTGCTTCAAAAACGGTTAAGGAAAAAATCGTCAGGAAACCGACATGCGTGAGAGATGTTTCTCGACGGCATTTGAAGCCAAGTGAGAGGCCCATGGGAACTGTGGTCTTCTTCCACGGTGGTTTTGCCGCAGCCGTCCATCAATGAGGATCTGTTAACAATAGTTAATTATGATCCTACCCAGTTTCGACCATGTCCATGCGACCTCGTGTGGAGGTCGCATGGACATCACAAATGCAAAGTACTGCTGCAACAGTCCATGACTTGCAAGAAAGGAAACGATGGCGATGGACATACGAAATTGGGTAGGATCATAATTATTGTTAACAGATGCTCATTGATGGACGGCTGCAGCAAAATCACCGTGGAAGAAGACCACAGTTTGAACATGGCATAAAAATTCTGACACCAGGATAGTCACTAACTACACCAAAAAACAAAAAGATCGGAACCATAGTTTTAAGAAATGGGTATCTTCTCAAAGTTGCAATGTGTTTTTATTTTTGACGGCACGGTTGGCGCAGTGGTTAAGCGATTGACTGCTGCACTGCGTGTCGCGGGTTCGATTCCCGCACGGAACAAATATTTTCATGACCTACAAGTAGTTGTTCCGGGTCTGGCTGTTTGTGTATGTGAGTTTAAAAGTTTGTAAACGCACCCACGATACAGGAGAAATTCCTAATGCTGAGCGACGTTTAAAAAAAAAAAAAAAAAAAATTTTACTTAAAAATGCTTTTGAATTTTGCCTGACAGGAAGTTATTTATGCTCGTAACTGTAAATTGAATATCCATAAAACAATGTTTTACAGTCATTGGATAATATAGGTACAATAATAAACAAGATGAAGAATAGCCATTTTTTATAAACCGTTGCTATATTTCAGTTAGAATTACCTATGTGGACGCTGGTGAAATTACAAAGCCAAAGACTTTTCAATTTAGTTTTACTGTGAGGGCAATGAAATAACATGTCATAATAACATAACAACGAGACTTTACGAGGTATTACCGGTGTAGATGCAGGGTTACAAGTACAACATAAAACGCGGAGACTGAATTGCAGCGTTTGTCTGTAATGTATAATTCGAGGCTAGCAGCATGGTTACAAAACGGCGATACACTAAACTTGGCGAACGCTCGCTTCAAGCACTTGACTTAAGAGTGCTCCATTTTTATTCAGAGTGGCGGACGTAGAGGTTATGTACTTCATTAATTTAATTTCGTTATTTCCTTCGAATAGGAAGCAGAAGAAAAAAACGCGACGACGTGACAACCTGCACTGACAGACTTTGTAAACATGCGCTCGCAATGCTCACATCGAGAGGCTCGAATCGTTGCACTGACTACTGTAACGCGTCACAAAAAGATACATTGCCTTAACACCATACACATCCAAACACCAGCCAGTAACTATATTGAATGAAACTAACGAGTTCTTATTTGCAGCCAGTTACAAGACTATTATAAAAAAAAACAAAAGAAACTTGTAATTTCCCTAGAGTCTTCTCTACCAATGTAGAGACTGTAACTCCACTCATTTCATGTCGACCTCTGCACGGGAGGCATATTAAAGGCTAACCATACATTTTACTTAAAGGTCAAACACATTTATACGCAAATAATGACAGATGGTGAGGCAGTAACGACACAATAACTCATTTCGCTTAAGCCTGGTATATATATCTGTCCTAAAACAGGCTGGGGGCTCATTCATCAGTATCAAATATTAAACGTTCTTCCGCTGGACTGTCCTTGGTATGTGTGATGATAAGGGCGGGTGAATCGGAGAAAGATTTTTTTAACACAGTTTTTTTTCAATACTCAATACTCAATATCTTTATCGCTTCACCATAATGTGTACTTAGGTGGTAACTATATAATTTAGATCATTATGGACCCTGTAGGGCACAGCAAAAGGGTAGGAGAGAAGAAGTCCTATTTTACGAGATAAATTAGTTGTTTTTGTGGGAACAAGTTTTAACTTATATAATTACATATAATCATTTATACTATTATTTATGTATTATTTTATCTGCAAAATGTACTCAAATGTTTTAGATTATTTTATAATTATACCTACACATATGTTTTAAAATTATGTTCATTCATTTGTATAAATTGATTTTCTTTGAATAATAATTATTGCTATAGTATTTAATTTATTATTATTGTTATTTTATATGATTATTATTTTTGTTACTTATATTAATTATTACTATTATTGTTTATTAATCTTTTTTTTTTTAATTATTTTCTTTATTTTACATTATTACTTATAAATTATATTTTTAAATATTAGAATAAAAAAAATATAAAAACATTTAAAAATATAAAACATAGTAGCCCACCGGTATCGGGAACAGGGTCCAAGCTACCGGCGGTCAGGGCTCCAGAGAGAGGAACCTCCTAACTATGCGAGCCGTGTCCAGGAGTACCGCTTTCTGAATCAAGCCCTTAATCCAGCTGCCCAACGAGAGCCTCCTTAGGTGTTGGTCGAGGCTCTTGGCAATTAAGCCATTGGCTGATACGACTATCGGCACAATGATCGCTGAGTCCACATCCCACATGTCGACAACCTCGCGAGCCAAGTCAAGATAATTAATTTGTTTATCTTTTTCGGCTTTCACGAGGTTCCCGTCATGCGGGACCGTTATGTCAATGATCATTGTGCGCCGCTTAATTATTTTTATTATTATTTATTAAAAAAAAATATATGATAAGTTATGTTATGTTAATTATGTTTATTCTAAACCTAAACCAAACCAAACCAAATAAAAACCAAATTCATTTGTATAAATTGATTTTCTTTGAATAATTATTATTGCTATATTATTTAATTATTATTCCTTTATTTAATTTATATACTTATACTTTACATTTTTAAATATTCTTATAATCTATCCAACATGTCGACAGATCCTTTCGGGAACGACGAACCTGTTGGCTAATGGCCATATCAATGTGGAGTAGCTCCTAAGTACCGCGGGATCCGTTCCTACATCCATTTTGAGAGGCAGACATGATGGAGTTGGTGTCTATATGTTAGTTAATTTTAGCTCTCAAAATAGATGTAAGAACTTTATAGACCGTCGGTAAACATGTGATCAGTCTGTAATTTTTGGGTTCCGCGGTGCTACCAGATTTATAGAGCAGGTGGGTAACTCCTTTCGTTAAGAACTGGGGTAAAGAGTCATTTGCAAATTTGACGTGAGCTAGACGACATGCCGCTACAGCCGCGCAGTACAGAATCGAATGAGTATCAGTGAGGTCTTCGCAGTTATCAAAATAGTTTGATAGCTGCGAATCCAGAGCCGCCACCAGTGCCCTATTTTTGTTATGCATGGGCAGACGAGGTAAGTTCGGGCAACATGAACCGGTATTCCCAAATCGCACCCTCTAAAGCACTCCTCAATTCCTCATTGCATTGGGTACTTACGTTTGTAGCCCTGTCATCAATCCCCTCGTCAGCTTGACTTGTAGATACCTGAGGTGGTACTATAATACTCTGCGACGGGGGGGCAATGACATGGCTACTCCGCATTTCATTTCGTATTATTATTATTTAATTTAATATTATTGTTATTTTATATGATTATTATGTTTGTTACTTATATTAATTATTACCATTATATAATTATTATTTATTAATATTTTTTCCTTCTGTAATACGGCTGTATACGACATCCGTAAATGCTTCATCACTCTTACACACCCATTAATGTTTAAATGATAAAAAATGTATCTTAAATATTAAAAGTTGAAAATCGGGCCTCTGGTCGCGTGTTTTACTTTTCAAAGCTTAGACATTGCTCATCGGCTTTTCAAAGTTTAGACATTGCTCATCGGCTTTTCACTGTTCAGACATTGCTCATCGGCTTTTCTACGTTTAGACATTGCTCATCGGCTTTTAATCAATATTTTATTTATTTATTTAGGTTAGCCAACAATTGTTTACACAATACATTTAAAATAAATTTCTTAATAGAACGTTAGTAAGTGCAACAATTACTTATAGGCTAACACAACATGCACCAATTATGGTTATACATTATATAAAAGCCAAAAACGAAATTAAAATTCAAGTTTTACAATTAATCCATGACATATTAATCCATGTTACTGCTATAACGGGTTTAAAAAGACGCCTAACGAAGCCGATTTTTTGTGATGGATCAGGCAACCTTCTGCTTAAGGAGATATTAAAGGTTTTCCGACTGCTTTTCACAGAAACAAGTTTTATGTTATAACTTAACTTGTACACACGGCTACACATCAAGCTAGATATTTCCAGTATAACCTGACCTCGCATTGTTCGGAAATCCTATACGATTCGAGATCAGCATAAACTGGAAATGTATAGCTTGATGTGTAGTCGTGTGTACACCCACAACACCTGTAGCGCTGCATGCAACGTTGTGAGGTTGTCCGCTGCCGTAAATAGCTTAGCTTTTTTTATGCCGTAATAGAGTTTTCACACCCAAAAATAAGAATCATTTCCCTCAATAATTTTTGCTATATGTAACTTAGTTTGATGTACAGAATGTATAAATAACGACTATGTGATGAGTCTTGTTGAACCCTGATAATACTTAAGGCTTGAATTAATATTCTACATAAATTATGTAAATACTTACACTACATAACGAAGAGTTACATCAGCTGCAGTTTCCTGAAATAAAATAAACCAGATTTTAATAAAATTGTCTCACAAATGCGGCAAACAAAATGTATTTACAAGGCAGATGTGGCTGGAAACGCCGGGAGGGGACGCCCTAGACACTTATACTGACTTTATTGGTGATGTTCTTCAGAAAGGACAGGTGCGTAGTACTCGCAACCGGCGTGCGTGTATGACCAGATGTATGAACGTAAACGAGGCAAAAGGAGTATGCAAGGATCGTAGCAGGTGGCATTCTGTAGTTTCTGCCTACCCCCATGGGAAGAAGGCGAGAGTTTATGTATGTATGACTGTTTTACAAATACCTTTTAAATACCTGCCTGGTGTTCAGGTTAAGAAAATTAAAACCTACTTTTCAGGCACGTAAAAATTAAAAAAAAAAAAAAAACGAATCTCCGGTATGTTATTGAAAGCATAACATCAAGTAGGGAAACTTAATTATTTCATTTTATCTCGTCATTTTCATTTGAAATTATTACTATCGGTACATACCTAATACATACACACACAAATACATAAATAACAGCTTAGTCATTATTAAAGTTGGCTTAACAATTAAATCATTGATGAAGTTTTAATAAATAAACAAAGACAAACCTCTGATCTGTATCGACAGACTTTTCTTATTAAGAAAACTTTAATGTTTTGACATTTTCAAACGAATTATCGGTAGGATTCAATTGTTATGAGTGTACCTAGTTTTTAATTTAATAAAAGACCATTAGAAATGTATTCGAAACTGCGACCTTAGACCAATGGCTCAAACACATCACGGTGTACCTGAAGTCTCTTCAAATCCCACCCTCTATTTGGAATAGTAACCCCAACAGCTGCTGATTCCAGAATTTTACCCACATTGACGAAATATAACGAGTGCGTAATATTTTTCCTGCTAGCCAGCAAGTTGGAAGCAATCAGGAAAGTTGTACCACTTACAAGTTGACAAGCCGAGTTTGGCCGGAGACATATATTTGAAAGATTTTCATGTGACGTCCCGTCGTTAACATTCGGAAAATTGTGACGTTTTTATATGAGTGGTATTTTTCAATGCTGATGAGTTTTCCATGTTTTTTTAATTTTGTGACATTGCTGTTAAATCTGTAATACCTAGCGTTTGTGATTTATTGAACATTGTTAGCAGGCCGCGTCGTTGTTCTAGGGCCGTAAGCGCTACGGCTGAGCATGAGGGCTTGGGTTCGATTCCCAAGTCGGACAAAGTTTTATTGGGTTTTTCTATCAGTATCTCTCTGTAGCAGCTCGTAGTCAAGATTTTGTGCCCGGTTGCTGGCAATAGGCTCGCCCCCTATTACATGGGACTTAAACATAACTGGCGAAACACGGATATCGATGGATATGCCTTGAAGGCGTGGCACGTGGCGCCTCGACATTGCTAAATTGGGCTTATGTTCGAACGGCGGCTGTACGCTTCATTCAGTCGCTTTGCAACTGCGTACAGTGTACTATTGATGCGTAAAAAACCAAAATGCCGAGCGGTGCAGTAATAATTTGTAAAAATAGATCTAGTACCATCAACCTGAAGACAAATGGCGTGTCCTACCACCGGTAAGTAAACATTTAAGTCACTGTTTAATATTTTAAATCATTTACTAACTTACGTCCGGAGCGATACGAACTAGCCCAAACTAACCCGAATCTTTCCGAACGGAATGAACATTTTGGATTTAGAGAGGTGCAATCGAGTGCGTGCGGCTGATTTTATCGAAATGCGTATTATTGCAGTCTCGAATCTTTTTTTTACAGAACTCAATGGATATTCTCGTATTACATGTATAGTATAAGAGTTAAATTTGTTATTAATTTATTTGTATTTTGTTTATAATGTTATTTTGTTTGAAGAAAATAAAGACATTGTTATTCCAATAGAGTTACTCGTGCATAACATAATATTTAACAGAGAGGGTTCCCTTTATCCGGTAACAAAATATTTAAAAAAAAACCTCATTTTATTTTAGTAAAAATAACCCATATTTTCGGATAGGTATATAAAAACAAAATAAATTATATAAAGAAAATTAAACGAAGTTATAATAATACAAGAATGTGCTAAAATAAATATCGATAAAAATTATCGACCATCGCTTTCGACTCCCTAATTGCATGCGTGTGCATTGAATGTTCGCAAATAGCAAGTGTTTACAAGTGAATGCCCCGCTCATTCTATGTATTTGTGCTATTAGAAATTGATTTAGTGTAGCTGCTTTCTTCTTAGTGTGCGAGTTCAAATTTTAAGTGTGTGTCGTAAGTACACTATTTGTTAATGTTATAATTATTTTGGTGGGAGATAAACGGTCGCACTAGGATTCCTTACTATTCCGCAATGAAGGCATATCTCTGGATATCTAAGTGGCGAAATGTGGGTGTACTATAGGTTAACCTCTGCCTAACCCTTCGGGGATTACAAGCGTGATTATATGTATATGTATGTTAACACAAACAAAGAATAAACTACGTTTGACCAACAGGCAAACAAGAAATAAAAATAATTTTGTCCATTATTCACCGCTTCAAGAATTATTCGTTTAATCGATATTTTCATACAAAAGCATCCCGTTGTTGCACTTTCAGTCCATTATGTCAACATAATGACATAGCATTATCCTGCCATGGTCAGTCATTGTTTTCAAAGTGGCATACACAGAAATAAATGTGGGGCTAATATTATTTATTGATATGGCTCTACTTCACAAACAAAAATCACATGCAGTCTTAGGTATTGTGAATTCGTCACTTGCAGAAGTGCACACCACTAGCAGAGAACTGACATGGTTAGCTGCCATGGCTTATTTTAATTTATTTTAAGTTTTTGAATGATTCTTTATTTTTCTTTTTATTACGGACGCTTTTACGAACGTGCACGTCTTTCTACATTTTTCTCACATGCATAATTTCAAAATGAATGATGTTACCAATATTTTGTATCAATTTTTTTTTTATTTAAAAGGGTGTCGGTGACATTTCTTGCCCGTTCTTCTCCATAGGTAGGTACCTACTACGCTTTGGAATGGGCAACTAGCTTCATATTTTTGACTGACCGACCCCTTGACAATTCAAAAGTGCCTGTAAATGGTTTAATTGAAATAAATGGTTTGAGTTTGAGTTTCAGTCTGAATGATTTTAGGACGTGTTAAAGGGGTGATAGACGTAAGCAAGTACGCATACTTATGGCTCGGCGACTTTTCTCGCCCGTGTGTCATAACTAAGTACACATACTTTAAAACCGCTGAGTAAGTTAGTCAGCGATCCAAGAGATTTGAAATTTTGCTTATAGCCTGCCTTGGTTCGCAGTTTCGTACGTCTGTCATCGTCACGAGCCACGGGCCGCCATTTTCTTTCAACATTTGTGTAATATTTTTGTTTATATCTGAAAATTCAACAGCATCGCAATACAGTATGAGCAAGCTTCACGTGTGTCACCGACGAGTAAGTTCGCGGTCTTAAAAACCGCGTACTTTAAGTTCGCATGTCTATCACCCACTTTAGATATCGGTAGTTGAATTAGTTACACAAGTTACAAAATAAAGCGTAAATGAGCTTTGTTCACAAATACGATGGGAAGAGCAGATAAATCGGTTTTATAATCTGCATCTGACAGACCTAATACTCCTAATTGCGTACTCAGATCAAATAAAAAAACAAGATATAGCGCTGCGAACAATACAGTGAAGCATGTCAAAACTTCACCTCCGCTCTGTGCATACACGCTCACACGCACACATTTAAACCCTTATTTACAATAAAACTACTAAAAAAAACTACACCTCACTAAGTGCACACATTTTTACGAAACAGGCGTCACGTCACTGTTGACAGCGTGTCTTGGTTTTTTATTTGGTCTGAGATTGTGTAACACACTTTCAATGGCAACCTAAACACAAGCTAAATCTTACTTTGGGTGCCAGAGTTCATCGAAAACACTCTTTCCCTTGGTTGTAACGCTGCATAGTGTTAAGTGTTTATGTAGAACTGAAGGTAAATACTTTTATGTAGAATAGGTGTCTGATTGCATTCAAGTCAACAGCTGACAATATGTTCTTTAATAAAACAAACAATGTAAGTACCTATGCGCAAACTACGAAAAGACGAAGCTGTAGGTGCTTAGTGGACATTGGTAATATTGGTATTGCAGTTTCTTAATGTTCTGAGGTACGTGACGCGTTACAAAAAAAAATACGAGAGTAATTCCTATACCATTGCTTCATAGGTTTGAAATAATCGTCTGCTCATCAACGTAAATAACGCAATGAACGCGGGTGAACAGTTATCAGTTTATGTGTTTTACGCAACTACCCCGCGGAACTTTAAAAGAGACTGTGACCTCTGAGTTTTATTTCAGTCTTTCTTCTCAGAGTAGTCGAATAGGAAATACTGAACCCATCTAGTTTTAAAACATAATTTATTATAACGTGTAAACTAGTTTTTTGAATGATTTTACACTAATAAATATAAGTTATTAAAAAACCAGCCAAGTGCGTGTTAGACAACGCACAATGAAGGCTTCCGCAGTTGGGGTGAATTTATCCTAAGAACAAACTTGAAAAACATGATTATGACATTGTAGTTGAAAAACATGATCTCCCAATTCCAACCGCAAATGTAAGCTTGTACGCACAATGTTAAGATTTACCATGTTATTTTAAGACCAATTATAGAGTTTTTATGGGTTTTCCTGTAATCTATGCGTAAAAAACCACTCACCGTATTTTTTCAAAATTTTAGGCTCAGTAGTTTCGGAGTTTCTTTAAAATTTATTATAAAAAAAAAAAAACAAATATATTTCAGATTCTCGCAACAAGCCCTTTTATTTGATATGTCACACGGTACAGTATGCAAAACTTTTTTTTAATTTTATTATTTCCCCCCCAAGAGTGACCCCCATATTCAAAATACATTTATTAACGTTACACGACCGTGTCTAGGTTACAGAAATACATATGTGTACCAAGTTTCAACTTAATAGTCTATTCGATTCGGAGCAAATTAGCTGTGGCAGATGGAAAGACAGATAGACAGACAGACACACGAGTGATCCTATAAGGGTTCAGTTTTCTCCTTTTGAGGTACGAATCCCGAAAAAAAACTTTTTTTTAATAGTTATGTCAGTCAGTAGTTAGGAATAAAAACGGTACAAGTAGATTCGTCAATAGAAACATTATTATCACATCACAAGACAAAACTCCAACACCAAGCAGCAGCATTCGCACCACACCCTTGTTTGAAAATGTTTGTAAGGCATTCTTACTGGCTGTTGAAAAAATAATATTTGGCGGTACACAAGTACCCGCAAATATTGTCTTTTGATTGGTATTTCATGCAAATTCAGTTTACTTCGCTAAATAAATATTACACGGATAGTATTGACCATTATAGTTGTGTTTGACTTTAATCCACGAATAAATTTAGCTGTTTGAATATTTACCGTAAAAAAATGATGATAAATTTTCGATTTATGCTGTTTTACTAAATGGAATTCGGTAAATGGGGATAACTGTATGTTGAAAACTAGGTGCTGCTTGTAGTTTGGTTTGCATTCAATCTTGAATCCTCCATTTTTATTTTGATGTTTCGTTTTATTGAAATGTGAAATACATTATATTGTTTTGACTCCCTCGTTGACCTATTGGTCGCAAGCGTTACTGCTGAGCATGAGGTCCAAAAATTCAACATAAACATTCAACTAGGCTAAGAATCAGCACTTTTCGAACGTCAAAATTACATAAGACAGTCTCCCCCGGCACGCCCACCCTTCCACCACTTCCTAGTGCTTTAGCTGGGAAGACGAAGTGGCGCAACAAACTCACCAGCTGCAAAGCTGTCTCTTCAATTAGAAAAAAAAAAATGATATAATAGTATGCAAAATTATTTACATTACGCAACACTAAATATAATTTAAATTATAAATTAATAGCCATATGTCAGCTAGCACACGACAATATGCCAAATAAAAATATCGATCGATAGTCCTGGGTTTGATTCGGCGAAACTGTTATTAGGTTTTTCCAGTAACAGCCCGGAGTCTGTTTTGGTGCCTGGTTGGTGTCAATCTGTCAATAGGCTCGCCCCCTATTATATGGGACTTAAACCTTACTGTGGAAACATAGTTGTACTAAATGTAAATCTCTGGTTAACCATACGGGGAATACTGCTGGCGTATTGTTTCGTTATTATTAAAATATTATATAGTGTGTAGATGGGTACTTCAAAATCTGCAGCAAATCCCTACACAGACATCAGTTAAAGTCAATCCACAAATCATCGCGCGATGACGCAGACATGCACTGTCAGCGCGGAGAACGCAATCATATTTTACTCCCGTCAATTTTGTGGCAGCGGTTCGATGATGTGTGTGCCGGCCTTAAATCAAGTCATCAACCGATTGGAATAATGGTTAACAAGTACTTTTTATGACTATATTAAAAAAAATAACATTGTTTTTTTAAGAAGAGAAATACCGATTCGTTAACTCTGTGCACTGTGCTACCTAAGCCGCCTTGCACGTTTATTGGTTAGGTTATCGTATCCTAAATAACTCGGAGGTAGTTTAGAGTTAATCAAATAATTAATTTTGCGCCAACATGAGTTAGAGGTAAATCTAGGCTTAAACTTTTAAATATTTAACCCTCCGATGTGGGTGGGTTAAGTCGTTAAACTAGGTTAGTTTTAGTAATGTAAAAAAAAAATGTAGGTACACCTGATAACTTATTTTGTATTTTATGTTGTGTTACGTAATTATTAATGTAGAGAACCACTCTACATGTTACATGTTCATAATATTGCAATGATCAATGAATGAGTTTTCTGATGAACATGAAGAAATCATTGAATATATTCGTTTAAACTTCTACTTTATTCAGCCTACCTAAATGTCCTTTCTTTAATATTGTTCATCGAGACGTTGAGCTCCTTAAATCCTGAGTTGAGCTACACTATTACTGACAAATGCGTGTAATAACTGTACAGGTCCACTTAAATCTGTGTGGGTCTTCCTCAAAACATCATCTCAGACATTAACCTGCATGGTCCTCATATGGCCTGGCCAAGATTATGTCTGTAAAGAAAGAAAAAAAAGAAAGAATAATATTTAGAATAACGTACTTTAAAAGAGACTGTGACCTCTGAGTCTGTTTTGGTTTTTCTTCTCGGAGTAATCAGTTAGGACAACACCGAACTCATCTAGTTTTAAAACACAATTTAATTTTGACGTGTAAAAGGGAAAGTTTTATTTGAACCAATTTTCAGAAACACAGATTTAAATTCATTCACAACCTTTGTTCTGTAATACGAACTAACAACCACATCAACGGTTTTTTCGATCACGCAGTCTCCTGCCAGTCATAAACCAATAATAAAATCACGCATGATATAGAGCAGCCTTCAGTCCATATCCATTAAACGCGTAGCAACGCATCATTAGAAATATCCCGACTCACCCCGTAATGGGTTGAGTCGACGTTTTGACACCAAAGCGCGGGAACTCCATGATTTATACGGGATCCCGCACTTTCGTATTGAAATAAAAATCATTTACACGACTATGGGGGACAGAGTTAGAGAGAATGGAAATGGCAGGGTGTAGGCAAGTGAGCACTTTCTTACTAAGTGCAGATTTCACCAATGACAATGAACGCGTTCAACACATCTAAACGCGTTTAAGAGCTATTCGTGTACAATATTCTTTAACAAATTTTGACACCGACAGCTCTTGAACGTGTTTTAGAAATGCTGATCGCGTTCAGTTTCATTGGTGAAATCAGCCCTAAATGATCGACTTTTGTCATTTCTAAAGTTTAGGTACCTAAGTACAATAAGAAAAGGTTTTTAATCAAATAATTGCTTTTATTTCGAGGCTATTTAAAGTAATTCAGTCAGCATATAGGCATATAATGTTGCTATTAAGGATTTCAAACATTATTGGGCCGAATTGATTGAGATTCCCTTTTAAAGTCATTTGTTTGTATTAAAGTTGTCAAAAATTTCTTTAAAACATTTCACAAGTAGTAAATACGTGTAAGACTGTAAGTACAAAAACAAATAAAATAAAACTAGGTTCTCAATAAGAAAATAGTGCGTTCACAAGAATACGACTCCATAAAATTAAAAACTTTCCATTTTCTTACATAAACTTTTTAATTTACGAGAACAGACAAGAGCGTACAAAGAGGTCTATTCTGAAGTTTCATAAATGGATTTTGAATTCATATTTTCATAGAAGATTCAATTTGGTTGCAGTAGTGAATAAGTTAAACGCGGCTCTTTCTTGTTACGAACGAAATTAAATACGTTCATGTTATTAATTTTAGTGTGTTTAATATTATTTTATGGTGTGTATTAAACAGGGACTATCTTTAGTAAAGTGAGTAAGTTAGTTAAATTCATTCTGAAAGAGAAGTATAATTATGAATTTCAATTAGAAATATTTAATAAAAATACACAATCATATTTCATACAAAATAACGATTGCAGAAAATTTGTTAAGTAATACATCTATGGTGTTATCTGACAGCTCAATTTCGAATTGCATATTATAGAGGTTAATACAATTATACGAAGACCACTAAGGACTGTGTTAACTTTCTCTTATATATTTCCTAACGATGTTCTTTCAACCAATACCCATAACATCTACTGAGTCCTTTACAGACTGTTTTAAAACGTATTTTTAATTAGTCAAGAAATGGTGAAACTAATGTATTCTTTGAAATTACAACTGCGCTCACCGACCGAGTCCCTTCCATCAAACATATTTCGTTCGAAGCGTAAACTTATTGGCTGCTTCGGTAGCGAAATATCAACTCGACTCATTGGGCTTTTTCGCAATATCAGCTGCGTTTATGTTTTACGACTACCCACCGTTTCCTGGTGTTCGGTCGGATTTTATTTCCGTTGGAATGGTGTATGTTATATCGGTTTTATGAGATTTTTTTAGTGTAAGTGTATGTAGGGATGTACGGCGGTTTTACTTAACGTTTTTCGTGAAACTTATTTGAGACGGTGCAAAAATTGAGGTACATTAACTAATTGTTCGTTTTTAACTCTGGCATCAATCAGACCTCATAGTAACAATTTTATTCTCTACTTTAGGTACTGTGAGGTTTCATGCGATAAGCCACATTATATTGTACGGGCTGTTAAGAACAGCCCTGCAAACATTCTAACAATTTATATATGTGTTAATCACAATGTTAACACAAGAAGTAAGGATAAACTACGTGCTCCCTTTCACCGGCTTCATAAGGTTCATAACTCATTTGTTGGGCTTGGTATAACCTTTTATAACAAGCTACCCTCTTCTTTGCTAGATTTGCTTTTTAATGCGTTTAAAACTAAATTAAAGTCCAACCTTTGTTCAAAGGCATACTATTCTATCAACGACTACGTAAATGATAAGAATAGATGGTCGCTGTGATTAACTCAAGACAATGTTTAAATGTTCTTTCTCCAGAATTAGTTTACCTACTGACAGGTTATATGAGTTTATATAATTGTTTATAATTTTACTTTATAAGTCAATTTATTTTAATTTTATTTTAATTTAGTGTTGACATAATCTACTCACTACAATGTTTTTTTTATGAGTTGTATTGCAATATGTGGTTAGCTAGCGACCTCGACAATTATTTATTTTACCTCGATGGTCCTAGTTTATCAATTGTAACTTCTAGTTACAGCTATATGTAAGCGGGCACGCCCTTTATGCCTGGAGGCTTTTTCTTTTTTTTTTTTAGATATTGTTTACTTTTAGTTATTTTTATTTCTGCTTGAGTATAGTTCTCGATGCTTTTGGTTGGTATATTGGCGTGTGCTAGCTGTCATATGACTATTAATTATAGCTATTTAATTTATAATTTAAATTATTTTTTGCATATTGTAAATTGTCTTGCATACTGTTGTATAGAATCATTTTTTATTTTATTTTCTAACTGAACAGACAGCTGTGCTGCTGGGGAGTTTGTTGCGCCACTTCTTCTTCCCAGCAAAAGCACTAGGAAGCGGTGAAGGGTGGGCGTTTTGGAAGACTGTCTTATGTAATTTTGACGTTCGAAAAGTGCTGATTCTCAGCCTAATTTGAATAAATGACTTTTGAATTTTGAATATATAAGTAAAAAAGGAATATGATTTTTGTTTGATGAAAAAAATAGAAGAAGACTAGCTACCGAATAGTGCACGCATGATTATTAATTATTGTGTTAAACTTAAAATAATTATATAAGACAGTATGAGAGTATAGAAGCATCGTCTATCACGGGTGTGTACTCTCCCTCTCCCTCCTCACATTGACACACACATAAGTACTTTGAGTGACGTCCCTCCGACATCGCAGTACCAGTACATAATTAGCTTCAATTTCGGTATTTTAAAAACTATAATACCTTTCCAACTCTACAAACCACTTGAACATACCATACCTATCTAAAATTCAATCAAAAATACCTAGAACAAGAAACCTTCTATTAACATACCAAAATATTCAGGCTAATTCAAATCGGCTGGAATTCCAGCTCTTAGAGCTATCAAAAATCTGCCTAAGTTATAAATAATTGCTGTGAACTCAGTTCTAGGCCGACAGAAGTCAAGGCTAACTCATTAGCCTAAAAGCTGTTGAGAACGTAAAACATTTTCACGCTAATTTCGGAGTAAAAAAATAGTACATTTTAAGTGAGCCTAAAATGTTATGACGAAAATATTTTGGGTTCAAAATGAAAATTGTAACCAGATGAACTAACTAAACTTTACTTACTAAGATTTTGACCTAGACCAAGACAATATGAAAAAATAAAATATTGTTGTAAGGTCAAGGTCCACGACGCTACTCAAAAGTCAAATTACAAATTGAAATCACCAATAAGTAGGTAGCCAGAATGCCACAGTACCTACTAGTAAATGAAGGTCCGTACACGACACAACTTCGCATTATTATTAGTTTGTGGTTGGTTGCGCTGCTAGACGAATTAACGGTATCGTAGGTGGGTAGGTGGTATCAACGGTAATTAAGATAGATAGATAGATAGAATACTCTTTATTGTACACCATAAAAAGGTAAGGTAAAGGTTTTTACCTAGACCAAGGCAATGTAAAGAGTATCATTTAGTTGTAAGTGTACAACACAGCAGACTACAACGCGACTGCTTAATATGGTGCTTAAAATACCATTTGTATCATCCACAGACCACGGAATCGTCCGCCGGCCGGCAGCATCTAGAGATGGCAGTGCTAACAAAATTTGTGGCGCCGAAGTTGCGTTGAGTGCACAACTTTTATCACGGTCCGCCTTCAAAACAGTTTCTATACATAATTTGTGTTATATTGCGAGTAAACACGCTTGGTTTGTATTCAAAGTGTTGACAATGCCGCCTCTAGAAGCGGTCGTCGAGTCGTCTCCATATTTTGTGCTCTGTGGCATGATCCATTTTGTAACGATCATAGTGTTCAGCTGTGAACATGCCCTGATACCTGCATGTTGGAGGAACTTGTGAACGTTACTGATACTACACGTATAGCCGACCTCGTAATTGCTGTACCACTTTTGAGAAGCACAGAACTGCGGGGTAATTGCGTAACACACATACAATGGCAATCGATCGCTGATGCTTTCATTTTGACATTTCAGCCACGTTCATTGCGTTGTTTACGTTATTGTGCAGACAATTTTTTCAAACCTATGAAGGATTAGGAATTTCCTTCAAAACGGAAAAGGAGCCGGTCGATGAAGTGACGCTTGGAGGAGTCTTATTAGATAGTGGCCGTCTTACGGTAGAAATGATGATGACGATGACGATTCAATACTCAATACTCAATTCTTTATTGCATTCCACAATGTAGGCTTAGGTGGTAAACAGTTATTTGGTAGGTAACAATCGTGGACCCTTATCGTTTGCTGTGCCCGACAGGCACAGCAAAAGATATAATAAATATATTCAAACTATATAACTGACACACAGGCAAAAATACCTCATTATTTTTGGCGTGTAAATGACAAATCAACCATACGAAGCGGCAGTAAAAAAATGGCGAATGCCTACTTTTGCTAATATCATAGTTATCTATACGGCCTCGTAAAATGCTATTAAAAAATTTCAACGATCTCATACAAAAACTGGCTCAAATAGTGAAGATCCAATTATTGCATACAATCTATGCTCACCTTGAAAAGGAAAATGCTCGTTAAGATCTTTAAAAAAGTAGGTTCTATGTCGCGAGCAACAATCAAGGTCAACTCATTAGTGTGAAAGGGATTCTGAGCTATACAACATCTTTTCATTAAAACTGATAACAATGGCTGATATAAGGTTTAAAAATAGTCTATTGTGCATTCTTAATTTGAAAGTTGTGGAAAACGGTTTCTTTTGGAAGGACATAGGGGTGACAAGTTAATTTTTAGTGTTGACTTCGATGCCTTGAGATCGATTGCCGTAGAAGGAAGGGTGAACAAGAGTGAAAGGATATATAATATGTAAAAACCTATAGCAAAAATATTATATTTAACTTATCCTACACTGTATTTTCCTCAGACAAAACAAGAGTGTTGATCATGATCAGATTACTAATGTTGTTACTTGATAATTCAGACACAAATAATTAAAATGAAGCAAAACACATTTTCATCCCTCCTATTTGTAGCCGGAGAACTCTAAAAATAAAAAGAAAATGAAAGAGAAAAGATAACGAAAGATAGCGTCGAGCGTCTCAGCAATAATCAAGTAAAAAAACAAGCCGGGAAACTCATAGAACTAATTTAAAGTTAATTTGGTTATTTCGAAATGTCGGAGATGTTGTGAAGAGTACGGATCGCATCTTGTTCTGTGTCATCTGAGGACCTAGTAGAGGTTTTTGTAGAAGACCTACTTTGTGGAAGAAGAACAATTGATGTTTTATTTGGCTTCAAAGCAGTATTGGTGTTTAAGGATTGTGGTCAACAGGAGCATACATTTTGAAGAAAGTGCAGGTAATTTTTTTGAAGTGAAAACTTCTCTAGACGCTTTGAGCGATTTTTGGTAGGGATAAACTTATGGGTTCGTGTAGTGCTGGGCTATAGAATATAAATGGCGCTATTACCAGTTTTAAGTTTTAACTTCTGTCGCCAGTCCCTATGACTGTCTATTTTTTTTCATTACTTTTAGTGTCACGTTAGACAGTTTAGTTGGTAATCCCATCATCAGACATACAACACCAAAAGGTTATTTTGGTGCGTGGCCACAATGCGAACTTACGTCGCCATCTTGTTTTGTCAATACAATTTCTATGTCAATTTCACAAATGTATACCAACAACCCCCCCCCCCCCTCTCGTTGTCATTTAGGAGCTCAAAGATCCTTGTACCCTTGATCCTTGACCAGTATTCCAGGTTCACTTTTGCCTTGCATTTTTTCACTCGAAGCAACCAAACGCAAAACTAATCGAAGTATCCACTGGTAAGATTTGAATATCACAGATTTACAAGGAACCTTTTAAATTTTTGCGTACTCTACGCCTGTATGAGACATAATTATATTCTAGACTAACCATGTCAAGTATCATCTAAATTAACCTTGAATTTCGATCGATCCAGCCACACAGCCAACCGTCGAAAAATTGCCAAAGCTTAGCCATCTCAGAAATAATGAAGTAGAAAACGAACCGGGAGAACTCTAATAACTAATTTAAAGTTAATTTGCTTATCTCGAGATGGCGTGGATGCTGTACAATGTACGGAACGTGATCTTTTAGGGTATAACCGGTGAGGAAATTGCTTCGGCACAAAATGGCGATGGGGAGGTCTTGATTTTTAATATGGGATCGTTTTTACGAGGGGTAGTTTATTATGGAAGATTTTAATGGTCGATTGACTAGATTCGTTTGGGCTGAAGAAGTACTTTCATTAATTTTCATAGTTATGGCGATGTCTACAGCGTGTCAGTGAAAGGTGCTAAGATATTCATTATTATAAGCGTGAAGACTTTCAGTGAGTCTGTAGCGGTTACACCGCCACATACGAACTACGCATCAAAGACATGACGTCACACAAATCCTGCATCGCGCAATTAGAGTTTACCGCGCGAACGACATATATAAGACTATCTGACATCAACAGTCGGGCAGTCGGCCCGCCAGACACAACACCCGTCTGGTCGGAGGATCCTCCCTTTTCTATGGTGGCTGAGTGAACTTTACACCCTGTTCCTCACACCCCTAAAAGTCTTTAATTAGCCGGAGACAACACAAGAGTCTTCCCTTAATGGTCGTAACATAAACTAGACATCACTTTCCACATTACAAATGACTACCATCATCACCATTCACTAAATCTCTAAACACACTAAGCAGTCACACTAAAATACTGCTCATCGTATCTCATCGCCTAACAAAATGGCCGACGTCCCTCCGTTTATTTTTTAAAAAGCTGAGAAAATAAACAAATCCTCTGCGTAGCATGAAAAATAACAAAGCCACTCGACCGAATCCTCCCTGCAAAGTTAAGGAGAATAATACGAATTATCAACATAGTAAAAATACATTGTCTTTCAAACCACGGTGCATTGGGTTTTTACTTTTTTTGTATTCCTTGTAATTTTTCCTGCGCGTGTTTTTGTTCGTGGATGCTTGAATGACTGCTGTATCATAATAGGGAACTTTAGTTAAACGTGCTTTTTAATTTATTGAACTGTAAGTACTTACAGTTTATGCGGAGTGCAGTCAACGAATTAAACAAAATTATTGGTTTCTACTCCGTGCCTCCGTCCTTTACGACCTACCACTGCGAGAATTCGCTTCAGGAATTTGTCTCGCAACGATTCGTAGCGCGAGCTTTTGTTACGCACTGAACATTAATTCTAGATACAGGATTGGTCAGTTATATTATTGGTATTTATATTTTTGAAACATAATTATGTAACAGTCTGCCTGAAGACTTGAAATGGGACACAGTAAATGAGACAGCGAATGAGTAAATTTAAAAACCTTTCCTAAAATAGAGAAATGATTTTTGATTTGTAAATAAGTAGCACTATAAACGACTACCAATTTCAATAACTCCAACGAATGTCCCATCATAGCATTTTAATTGTCGAACAAACATAACATTCAATTAAAATTAAACCGTACATTAACAAAGTCGGTGTTCCTAATTAATGTAAACGTCTCCGTTGAACCGTGGTACGGGTTTAGCATTCAAAGTATTACATAAGTAATCATATTTTCTAGTAAATAAACTTGTTGGACATTAACGTGAGATTAAGGTTGTATAATTTAACAGATAGGTAACACGGGCTGGAGATAACATCGTTTTTAATTGTAGGTTAAATATAGAGTTGTACCTATTTGCGCGGGCGCGGTGGGAATTTTGAAACGATTGACAATGATTTCATTTCGATGTTTTTGTAATATTTTATGTGAAATGCCATAAAAAGAGAGTGATACATTATTTTAAACTGTTTAATCTTAGCTAGTTACCTGCATAATTGTGTCGGCATAGACCCATCCTTAAATTAGGGCATCTAAGATAAGGATAGGTCCATAGTCAGTGGTCAGTAGTCAACAATGTGGTTCAGTGTTTTAATGATATTACTTCGGCTTTATTGTTAAAAAAAAAAACAATAAATGAAACAGTAAAAAAACATAATATATCTACAACTTACATAAAAACAAAAAACTTACAAATATACAAAACTGATCGAAAACACATTATAATCGCGTACACGCACCACTAATCACCCCGTATGTTTCCATAGTAAATGCGTGTGGCCACGACTACGTACCAACCTGTCGCGTCCTATTAGTACGCCCCAAGCTATAGACGACCATCTGAATTAAATTGTGTTTTAAAACGATTTATTTTATTTGATACGGTAAGTCAAAGTACGCCTTTTTGAGTAGGTAGTATCAAGTTGTGTAATCAATTCTTTGACACGCGCGGTTTAAAATATTTCAATACAAAACACTAAGATGTCAGTATCTTCGTTTTCGTTTCTATACTAGCTGTTTGATTTAATGTATAGTAGACTACGTAATTACTTGTTTACCTTAAGGTCGAATGTCACTTGCATGTCATAAAACGACAAGGTCTATCTGTCTGTGTGACAGTTAGCTAGTTTCAACCTTAGTGAATTTCCAATTTTGTGGCAACTTCTGCCAACAGCGATAAAGTAATTACGATTGTTGACTATACGATGACGAGCGCCTACAATAGGAGAGACAGTTTAGAAGAGAAACGGTCGGTATGTTAAGGTCGGCTTCCGGTCTCACCGGATGCAGCTGAATACCAGTATTTTACATGAAGGAACTGTATCTGACCTCCACAACCCAGTTATTAAGTAACAACTGTCAAAGATCCACCAATGAAAGCCGAAACCGATGGCTTAATGTGCTTTCTGAGGCACGGAGGTGTCTCGGTATGTACACCGGTCACCCATCCACAGACCGACCGCGGCAAAAGTAGCTTTACCTGATCGATCTACTTAGCCACATTGATGCAATGTATCAATCAAATTCAAACTCAAACTCTTGCAAATCAGAAAGCTTAACATCGACCAACTAAATCTAACTAAGCCCTTTGCCTTCATAAAAGTCTGTGAACCGACTTCAAAAGCCTGCAACAGTAATCGTCCAGGCGGAGTTGAGCCTATAAATTGAAGTTGCTACCTCGTTCTTACAATTTAACATCGTTCGAGCGTTACAGAGAGAATTTCCTGCATTCCTCTTGAAGCCAGTTCATCTTTATCCAATTTATTTTTCTTGTAAAAGTATAAGGTTTTGTGCGGACCGCTAGTAATTTTTATTTTTAGATAAGTTTGGAATTGAATTAGTTTTAATATTTGGATAATTTCAATAACCGAGTCAGGTTAATCTGTAAGTTGTTTTATAAATTATTATGTTATGAACTTAAAATATTTAAAAGGAAAGTGTGTAAGTGTAATTTGGAACGCCGGGAGGGGACGCAAAGGACATATGTACCTTATTCATGATGTTTCAATGAAAATGGAGAAAAATTATATTAGTAGAATTGGTTCCTATTAATTAGCAAACTTAAAACGAAATTCCTAAAGAACTATCCTTAGGTTATCACTGTATGGCCCTGTACGGGGCACCGGTGTGGGCGCGTTCGTTGAGGCGGCGGCCTGCCCGCCGGTTGAACGCGTCCCAGAGGGTCATGGCCACCCGGCTGGTCCGGGGATACCGCACGGTCTCCGGTGAGGCGGCGAGCCTCCTTGCCGGATTGCCGCCGTGGGATCTGGAGGCAAAAGTCCTCGCGCATATCTGGGAGTGGCGCGAGGAGGCGAAACGCCGGGGCTTGACTCCGATGCCGCGAGAAATCGCGGCACAGCGGACAGAGCTCCGACGGGATCTCATGGCGTCATGGAGAGCGCGATTGTCATAACCCAGTGCTGGGCACGCCACTATTGCGGCGATAAGTCCCCTCTTTGAGGAGTGGCTGGAGAGGCGCCACGGCGTCCTCACCTTCCGCCTGACGCAGGTCCTCACCGGACACGGCTGTTTCGGGAGGTACCTGTTTCGGATAAGGCGGGAGGAAACGCCCGGGTGTCATCACTGCGTGGATCGCCCGGAGGACACGGTGGAGCATACGGTGGAGGTATGCCCGGCTTGGGCAGAGCACCGCCGTGTCCTCGTGGAGGCGATCGGTGGCGGGGATCTCTCGCGTCCGGCCCTGGTCCAGGCCATGGTACGGAGCGAGAGGGCATGGGAGGCCGTCACCTCCTTCTGCGAAGCAGTAATGCTCGCGAAGGAGGAGGCGGAGCGCGTGAGGGAGAGGCAAATTTCGCGCCCTCACGCCCCTAGCCGCCGCAGGAGGAGACGCCCTGGGCGTCGGGAATCGATTGCCGATTCCCGGCCACCGTAGGCGCGGGCTTGCGGACGGTGAGCAATGGGTAGCTCGCCGTCCGGTAAGGACCAGGCCCGGGTCGACGGCGCGTAGTGTTCCACGCGCGGCTCAAAGAGATGTCAGCAAGTGAAGGGGTCCGATGAGACCATTGCCTGCCGGGGTTGCGGGAAAGTCCGAAAGGGATACCGTGGCCCCCTGGCATTGCACAGGCAACAGAAGGAACACGGGTGGGTTTTAGTCAGTAAGAGTCTGACACGCCCTCCCGCTCCACCCAGAGCGGGAGACGTCATTTGATGATTTCCCACCCAACAAAAAAAAAAAAAAAAGGTTATCACTGTATTTGAGAATGTTGGTTCACCTGTTATTGGCAACTGTATAAGCACATAACCGTTAACTACTGTTATTTTATATTTTGTATACAGAAGCTGTTGGTGTACCTTTATAAATAAATAAAATAAAAAAATAAAATAAATCCTTTCGTGGTAGCTTTACAGTTATAACTGTAAGCCTTATATGTAGTAGGCATTTATCGTAAATACTTAATAGTATATGATACGAGCAATATTTATAAAAATATCGTGGCCAGATCTTAGAATAAGTCATTTCATAAAATGGCTAACATTGGCCATATCGTTTAAAAGTCAACTTTTAATGATATGTCAGTTGACGTTTGGCCATATCATTAATGGAGGGTATCTATGATGTAAGGTGTAGTAAAAATAGCCAAGTAACTGCGACCAACTTGGAAGTAGCGCTCGCTGGCCGCTGCCGTGGCATGGAATTAGTATGAATTTTCATATACATTATATATTCTTTTTTTTTTTTATGAGCATTCTCTAATTTCACCAGAGCAGAGCTCGCTCACTCAGATAATCACTTAACTGATATGCGACGAAGAACATCTACGATTAAATAATATGTGTACAAAATATGAATATAATAAATACAACTGAATTTAAAAGCAAGCAGGTGGTAGGTATTGAAGCAATGCGAGAGTCTTAAGCATAAAGTAATAATAAACGAACGAAGTAGGTAGGTAATCTGATTACGTTAGATAATTGAATATACACGAGTATTATAAATCCAATGTTATGTAGACTGGAAACGATGAAAATTATTAATAATATGAGTACAAAATGGAAATACAAAATTACTTTCGAATTATCCTCAAGCCTCCTCATTAGTAGTAACATTGAATAGGACAATAACCTTGCTGGTTATAGGCTGAAAACATATTCAGAAAATATAAATTTATTTAATAATCCACGAGGTGTTTGATATGTGCGATATTACAGAATTGACTGAAAGTCGAGCGCTTCACTTAATCATGCATCTTCTTTATGACGGCAAAGGTACGTCTCTATCGTTATCAACAGCCATATTTAACTACTGTGAGCGTACTATGGTTAGTGTTAGTTATTGCACAACAGAAAAAATTGCACGACACAACAATTCGGAATGCACGACAGTTTCTAAACGTGTTCACTGCTTGACCGCCACCGATGAGCTCTGCTCAGCTCCAGACGGTCCGAGCGTTGTATTGTACACTCTGTCTAGCGCCTCTAGGGAGAATTTAAACTGGAAGGAAATGTGTATAATACATTCATATTTAACTTAGACTGTTAGACATAGCACAGGAATCTCGATGTATTGTCAAGTCGTAAAAACCGTGCGAAGCAGGGATGGGTCCCTAATTTGATATTGTATGGAATGATTGCAGGTATTACGCACCTGACATTTTCAAAGGACCATCAACATTAGGTCAGCACATGGCCTTCTGATCTCTAACCTAGTCCATATTTCCACATCATCATCTTCCTGCCCTTGTCCCATGTTACTTGTAGTCGACGCAAAACGTTTTCTCTTTCCACTCCCCCCTGTCAACCGGCACGCTATCATTCACTCCCTGCTCTTTCATATCATTCCTCACACTGTCCGTCTATATTTTCTTTGGCTTTCCTCTCCCTCTCCATCCATTAAGATTTATATTTAGTCACATGAATTTCCACATATTTACTCTTATATCTTTCCTCGACGTCTTTGTCCTTTACAATCCAAGAAATAAAATTGTAATACCTGTCATATAAAGATCTCATCATTATAAAGATCTTGTGAGTGTGACTTTAAAGACTCGCCACCCACTAGTTCGGCGAATCTCAAGGGGAAATAAAAACATGCAAGTACCGTCCTTTCACAAGTTAATGGTCCAAGCTAAAATTATTTCGCGACCGAACTTTAAAATAGTGCACTATATATTAGAAAATATTCAATGATGGTTTGTGAAGGTTCGTTGATGATCTAGTGGTCGAAAGCGCTACTGCTGAGCATGAGGTCCTGGGTTCGATTTTCATGTGACGTCACGTCATTAACATTCGGAAATTTGTGACGTTTTTATATGAGTGGTATTTTTCATTTTTTTTTTTTTTTTGTGACGTTGCTGTTAAATCTGTAATACCTAGCGTTTGTGATATTTTATTGAACATTGTTGGCAGGCTACCTCGTTCTTCTAGTGGTCGAAAGCGCTACTGCTGAGCATGAGGTCCTGGGTTCGATTCCCGGGTCGGACAAAAAACCCGATGGTTTTTAGACATTGAACTACTCAGCAGCAACTCTTCGGGGAATAAAGACATGATGTTATGTTATCTGGTAAGGAAATTACCTTACCCAACTGCTTAAGTTAAGGAGCGTGTCAATGAAAAGAAAGAGAATGTTGAACTTAATGAGTCAAAAGAAATGCAAAACAGAAATTAAAATCAGGATAAACACATACTCACGAGAAAATTCAAGAATATTTCATAACAAACCATGAATTTCAAACATTCCAGATATTTTCGAGATGCATTCAAAGCAATATTTGTCTTCGTAAGCTCCGGTATTCGTATAACGTTCATAGATTCTTTTGTGTACGGAATTCAGTTCCGGACGATAAAATATAGGAACATCCACCAGGCTCACCTGTCGACGATATAAAACCAACATAAAACTACCCGTTTTATTGTTCTGCTTTAACTTTCACTGCCTCTACGATCATATGAATATGTTTCAGGCACTTTCAGGCCATGGTACTCATATTTTTCAAGGACATAAAGTTTGGTTTATGGAGGTTTGTGTACGCGATTTTCTCAAGGGTCACCCATATGGAGATGAAGTATAGAGAACCGATCCCTTGGAGAAATAAGCGGAGATATTTGAAAGGACGTCAATCATCGGATTGGATGGTTATGACTATCCATCTTGACGGATCTTCATGTGGCTATTGTGAGAGCATTAGAGTTTGATGTTGTGGTCACGGTATGATATAGAATAATAGGATTGCTGATATTGTTGGACATTGCGTTCTACGTAATTTGTTAATGATATGAACGCTGTTTACAAATTCACTTAACTGTAACATGTACCCACGAGAAATTACGTTAAACAAATTCATTAATGACGCCTAAAAACCAACATCAAAAACGTAATGACCATTCGTTTAAAAAACATTTGCTAAACAAAAGCAAACAGTTAAAATCGCTTTGTGTACAATTGATGAAATTGCAAATTTTAGAGTATTAACGAGTGTGGTTCAAAATGGATTCAATTTCATCCTGTTTCGAGTATAAATTGACATTCTGGATATTCTGGACCAATCGCAACGTTGGCATGTGTCGTTTAATTTGAGAATTAATAAATTGAGCTTTGTTTCTGTTTTAGTACCAATCATTTGTGTATCTGGAAATTGTTTTAGTATTTGACCAGGATAAGCTAGATTTAATCAAAAGCTGGAACTGTTGAAGTAGTAATACTGGTAAATTTGTTGATGCTTAAATTAATGTCAATAATAATGATGATGACATCCCATTACAGTCATGAATATCATATTCAGGAAAATCAAGTGCCTTTACATGGGAAATCATATTAACGAATCAAAAGATACTCTATGTTACTATTACTATCCATCCGTCTGACTAAATAATGAAAGAAATCATATTTTATGCCTTAAAATTACCAGATATTGAATGAATAATGTAATTTTATGCCTTGTCGGGACAAATTAAAATATCCAAAGTTTACGTTGAACTTAGAATTTTAAAACTCATTTCGCGGATTATTTCTCGCTTTATTTAACTTTGTCATCAAGATTTTAAGGACTCTGAGGGTACATGGTCGCTAAATTATTCGTGAACGAAATTCAAAGCATTTATTTAGGAATTGAAAGGTTTTTTAAGCTTAATTTCTCTGTTTCAGAACGTGCTAAATTACTCAGTTCTGTAATACGATCTATTCGTGAAGCATTGATCTTATTTCAATAAACAACGATCACACAAGTACCCGTCCCTTTATTGTTCTCAGCTCTGTTATCTGATCAACCCTCAGAAATCCTATCTATAGCTTTGTCATCTACATGGAAGTTCGACATACCCACAATAATTAGCCGAACATCAATTCAAATTCTAACTCTTCAAACAGTAGACGAACAATTCGAACCTGCAAGATCTCATCTCGATGCGCCCTCGGGATTCCAAAACTTGATCCCTAACTAACTCAGTCTTCATTATACATTGAACAAATACATCTGTTTGCAAAGGATCCCTAAAGGCTCAGTTATCGGAGTTCATTGTGATTATCGTCCAACTTCTCATTTTATTTGAAAACCTTTATTGGAGTATACGAAAGGAACTTGTTATTTTTCTGTTTGATTTTCTGAAAATTAATAAGTTAAATGTTTGGAACTTTAAGATGATTCGATCAAAGTTAAATGTTGTTTTATTTTGTCAACTGAACTTTTAATGATTTATCACTGTTGGAGATTTTACTTCCGCTTTTAGAGCAATACATTTTTTTCAGGTTTTTCTTTGCCGTTTAAGCTTATGTTTGTATAATATTTCACATTATGTTTATTATTTTTTATTTTTGACTGGTAAGCATCTCTTACCCTTAAATGACTAAGACATGTCTCGCTATTATTAATTACCATCTTCCTATCAATGCCTGATTATGACCTCTAATAATTTCGACAAACAAACTATTCAGAACCACCACTCCCAAAATTTGCCGAAACCCACACCTGCTCCCATATTCATGTAGACGTACACTACCTTCCATTATCACAAACACAAATCAATTCCTGAATAGATAATGCGGTTAAGCACACAACGGGGAACTGGGAGCCCAGTATTCAGGATCCGGTGGCAACCGCAGGAAATTGGCAGGGTAGCAATACGTTACGAGTATTATTCATTGCTGCTTCCTCCCGGCTTCCTTTTTACGCCCAATTTGAATATAGCGATGTTAATTTTGTTATTGGTTTCGGGGGGAATGGTAATTAGCGTTTTTTTTTGTGCAGTGTTGAGGGAATTTTAAATTGTGTTGCTTCACGAGTTTTCTTTGCATTCATTAGGTATTGTGTTTTTTTCATTTCGTCTCTGTGAAAGCGTCAGCATGTACCTATAGATTGATTCAAAATACAACTTATATTCAACAAACAAAAGTAATACCATAGCTACGTGTAACCTTAGCTAAAAAGTATGCTGGTTTAAAACCTTGACCAATCCACAAACTTTAAAATCCTATAAGAAATAAGTATCCAGTCAAACCTCTAGATCGCAAGAAATGCTAAACTAAATTTAACTCCACAGGAGCACCTGTGGTTGGTAAGCGGAACTCATGTAATGAATGTTACTGCATTCTCAGGAGTCTTGCCTCAACTGTGGTTAGGTACTGCTGATTCAGGACCTAGTTTCAGATGTTCGATATTAAAACGAGGAATTTGTGTTTAACTTAAGATAAGTATGTATGTTTGACTTGAAATGGAACGGTCGGTTCATTATTTCCCTTGGGTTTATATAGTTCGCTGCTTCTTCTTCAACATCTATAATAAGATGCCATTATAATTATTGTGAAGAACAATCCTACTACCAACTAACCAATAAGAACAATATCAACCTCTGAACAACTTCTCCATAGAATGTAGAAATAATGGCATTGATTTTTGTGTTTAAATGAGATACATTTAAATTTCTGTAGCAATCTCCATACCGTCACGTAATTACGTTTTGGTACCGCCTACAATATTCACATTAATAACTTAGGTTAAGTTCCAAAGTACTAGAATATTACATTTTAATAATCAACCTCTTAGAAACTTTCTTAATAACCAACAAGAGCTTTCATCCTGAAATCAATACGGTATTAAACAAGATATAAAAATATTCGCTATAGGTGCCTACTTCCCTGAAACTTGGTCCCCTGTCAAGTAATAATTGCTGAAACTTCGGGACAAGTTCGTGAAAGTACATGATATTGTTTGCACGAAGCCTGTTCAATGTTCAAGCTTGTTTGTTGTCATTTCCTACAAGTTTTACTTGAACAACATGTTTAGATGTAATTTGTGAAAAACAGTAAAGTCTTGATGGGAAATTTAAGTAAAGACAAATTTAGACGTGACTGACATACCAACATTAACCCCTACAGTTATATACAGCTCTGTTTGATGAACCTGCTGTCATATTATTCGGTAAACCACCTCCCCATTTATGACATCCATGGGGTGAACCAAGGTGACGTAACCTATGTTCGTAACTGTTAAAACAGTCGTAAGGCGTGTTATTTGGTCTCAATCATTGCCAATTAGGCTACTACAAACATATATATGGAGACATTGTTCATGTTCATAGTAGTAACATCTAGAAAGTTTATGTCTAAAATTCCTACCATTTCAACCGTAACGAATCCTACAAAGATCAAAACCATAAACGAGACAGTGACACGAAATAACACGAAAGCAATAATATTTCTAAATGACAGCGCTGTAACGACGCATGTAACCCACATTCAGGCCATAACAGAAAGTATGAAACTGTAACGTTGGCTTTTAAACATTTTTTTGTTACGGCTAGCACAATGATGTCTGTGAAAAGTACTTAAAAATACTTAGTGTAAAGGACTTTCAACCTGATTCTTTGTTATAGTATAAATAACAGTAAGAGATAGTGGACAAACATTTTTTTTTCTCTAATCCTCTTATTTTTGTAAAATTCACAGTGTATTAGTAGACATGTCATATTGTAGTACCTGGTCGACCAAACTCTGCTCGGGTGAAAATAAAGAAAACGAATTTTCCCAGATATAAGACCAAGCTAGATCGATTTTTCGCCCCGTAAACCCCTATATTGTAACTTTCATCGTAATCGTTAGAGCCGTTTTCGAGAACGTGATTACAAATCCTATACTATTAAACGAGCAATATAAATGTATAGAATAACACACATTTCTTCATCAATAGCGTTATCATCGTAACATTTCCGATAGCAAATAATCAGAGTCAGATAAATTTATTCCGACCTGAAGCAAATAAAACGGCCACTCTATAACGGCCAACAATAGAAATCGAGATAGGATTCCTATTGTTAGAAGGATGGAAATCTACCATTATTTATGCACCACTGTGGTCTTCCAATCTAATAGCATATTAATGCTAGAAGCTTGTCCTTGTCAACGGGATTCGTATTAATCCCACTCAGAGCTCTGTTTAGACCAAGAGTATTTAAGGGACTATATAGGGAGCAGAGATTTCGTGTAATTTTCAAGGGTACCCCATTGAAAAAGGTAAGGGTGGTTTTGGTTCAAGAGGTAGAGGATACCGTAGAAATCTCGACCTTGTTTGATATTGTTCGCATTGATCAAAATGGGTCAGTTCGAAATATAATCGATCAAACGGAGCTATATTTAGAAAAGGCTAAACGATCTTTAAGTAATAGGTTCATAAAAATCTAATAGTCGTACTATGGTTACATAAGTCAGGAATCTATTACCTATAAAATATATAACATATTAACACCACGCCTTGTTTCTGTCCACCCACATTTCGCCAGTAATATTTAAGTCCCATGTAAATAGATCGAGCCTATTGTCATCAACCCGGCACAAATCCAAACTCAGAGCTATTATTGAGAAATTTCAGATAGAAAACCTAATAACACTGCCCGACCCGGGAATCAAACCCAATACCTCATGCTCAGCAGTAGCGCTTGCCAGTTTACCAACGTTCTGGAAAATACGTATGGAATAAAAACGAATAATGCCCTCATTATTCTGCAACTCAAGAATAACTTCCCAAAGCGCTCAGTCATTTAACTTAATATAACACGGAAGGACTCCACCGTGGCCTATTGGATGAATTAATAATCGAGGCATGTCTAGAATTTTTCATTCTTTGAAGATTTATTTATAAAAGTGTTGAAGCTTAAATCTTATATATTGCGTAACAGTTTTAAATTTGAATTCATTTGCACTAGACCTGCTCAAAGACTAACATTAAAGATTAGAAATAAGATAATAAATAATGCAAATGTAGACTTTTGAAAAAGTGACGGAGAAATTAATGTTGTATCGGATATATTATCAAGAAAATATGATGAAATTGGCTATATAATACGAGATAATCTATCAACCCGCACTGGGCCTGATTATTAGATTACAGCCCACTCCGGCTATACGAAATGCTATACGAAAGAACACGAAGGAAAAATTTATTCCGTATAGCTTCAAACAGTTCTTTGAAGCCATAGTTATATTTCATGGAAATACCTTAGTGATACAAGACCTTTGTTGGCTTTTACCTTTGCTAGATCAAAGTGGATAGTTTGTTTTCCTAGAAAGTCACAATGACCATACATATTACTTTATACAAGAATAAGTTTATGTTCTGCATTGTCAAGCAAGTTTCTGTTCATGTGCAATAAAATTAATGTTTGTTTTGAAAAAACTACAGTATGTGATACAACATTGTAGTTTGCAGTGGAATATACAAACAAATTTAGTATATCATACTAAATATCTGTTGGTTCTTTTATATTACTTTGTAAAGGGTTAGTAATAAATCAAGTCACTGGTGGAAAAAAAAAACTGTCTGTAACCAATAATTATCCAACCCTTCATCCAACTATTCATGTCATTCATTACAACTCGTTATAATTTATTTTTCTACTTCTTCTTTCGCTTGTCTGGCGGTTAGATGGGTGGATTACATTGTTGTCTTCGCAAGCGGGACCTGGATGAAGCTGGCACAACAACAGCATGGGGGTCGGTACCTCTTTGCTTGCAAAGAGGCCTATACTAATAGTTGATGAAGTTGGGTTGTGAATAATGATGATGCAAAGACTTCTTCTTCATTCGTATTCCCTAAGATATAAGAGAACTATTTATACCACGAATTCCATACCTACCTACATTTGACCAACAACCACATTATTGTAGTAACAAAACAAAACCATCCAACACTGCCCGAACAAGTTGGAACTAACTGCGTTATCAATAGATCAATTAAGAACTTTTCACCGGACAGCTTCCTGTTTGCAACAAAACTTTTGCTAGATTCCAATACTAAGCTCTCGTAATTTGAAGTCTAATCATTAAAAACTTTAGGCCTTTTTAATCTCTTAGGAGTTGCGTTTGATGTGAATAGTTTTTGGCTAGAAGTACTTTAGGCAGAAATGGATTATTACTTGAGTGTTCTGAGCAATTCGCTGTGCAAGTCAGAATGTCAGACATATTAATTAAAAGTATGGATAATAATGTTAGACCCTCTAATCTCATTAATAATATAAGTAATATAAACAGTTAGGGACTATCTAAACTATGTGTATACAACTGACTAAGTATTTTACAAACTAAAATATAGCGTCGAAAAATTCATCCGCATCGCTGTCGACTGGTAGTGTACCCAAGAGACTGGCCGCATTGCCACGTTGTATGGCAATGCCTAGCCTCTGGCCAAGGCAAAAGCCAGCCTTTGGGTCACAGGAAGTGTCAACTAGTCGTTTGGAGATTTCATTGAACAGACCATGAGCACTCGGACCCCACGGTCCTAGGGTTTCAACCCCAAACGGCTCGAAAAAATAGTTACCTATAAGGTTATTATACTTTCGCCACTTGAGGTTTTCTGCAGCCGCAGCGGCAGCGTAAGCACAGCACCCTGAGCCAGGAAGATGGGATGGCGCAAGAGTATCGACACCCGTTGCGTCCCACACTAAAGGAGGACCACCACCACCTTCCATGGAAATAAAGATATGCCATCCTTCTAATCTTGTAACTTGTAATATTCAGTAAACATGATGATTCTTTCTCATTAAAAAGATTTAAGAATACTTTATCTACAAAGGATCGAGACTCAGGACTTAATATTTGGATTGAAATTTGCTCTATATTTAATAAACTATTCAGTGGCATGGGTGTCGTTAGTTGCCCAATCTCGTTTATAGTAAAATAGGTAAAACTTACCTCAGCACTCTTCAATAGTTTGCGATGCTCTAACACGTAAACGATCATTAATATTATCAGTATCCAGTCTATTAGTTGAGCGATATAGCCTTTCAGTTCTGTGGACATCAATACGAACGCTCCCTTTTTTTTTTTTTTTTTTTTTTTTTTTTTTTTTTTTTTTTTTTTTTTTTTTTTTTTTTTTTTTTTGGGTGGGAAATCATCAAATGACGTCTCCCGCTCTGGGTGGAGCGGGAGGGCGTGTCAGACTCTTACTGACTAAAACCCACCCGTGTTCCTTCTGTTGCCTGTGCAATGCCAGGGGGGCACGGTATCCCTTTCGGACTTTCCCGCAACCCCGGCAGGCAATGGTCTCATCGGACCCCATCACTTGCTGACATCTCTTTGAGGCGCGCGTGGAACACAACGCGCCGTCGATCCGGGCCTGGTCCGTACCACCCAGGGCGTCTCCTCCTGCGGCAGCTAGGGGCGTGAGGGCGCGAAATTTGCCTCTCCCTCACGCGCTCCGCCTCCTCCTTCGCGAGCATTACTGCTTCGCAGAAGGAGGTGACGGCCTCCCATGCCCTCTCGCTCCGTACCATGGCCTGGACCAGGGCCGGACGCGAGAGATCCCCGCCACCGATCGCCTCCACGAGGACACGGCGGTGCTCTGCCCAAGCCGGGCATACCTCCACCGTATGCTCCACCGTGTCCTCCGGGCGATCCACGCAGTGATGACACCCGGGCGTTTCCTCCCGCCTTATCCGAAACATACGAACGCTCCCTGACGTAACACCTCGATTACATAGATTTCTGCAAAGGTAGTAAATACTATTTGCTACAGAGTCCTGCTATGAACAATCAAGTTTTAAATAGTTATTATTAAATAAAAATAATAGAAGTACAGCACTAATGATTATCCTTCAAATATAGGCCAACGATGTTATCACTGACACGAACAGTAACAACAACTCGCCCATATTCTTAGAACCCTTACGACATAATCCCAATATAAGCAGTCTATCGGTGTTGTCCTAACACCCGACATACGTAACTAATGCCCCATCCACGTCAAAATCAAACAAACAGTACAATTTCCCTGAATCGTTATCATTGACTATGATTACTGTTACTGTAAGGGTGTATGCACGTAGAGCTGGCAATTCGTCGAAGTGAGTTTGTATTTGAAATAGGTTGAATTGGTTCTCTAGTGCAATTAATTGTTTGCTAGGAGTACTGCGTCGCTCATTCAAGTTGAATCAACTTGTTTTCTGCTTGCTATTCTAGAAAGATCAATGGTTTTGATACTGTTGTCTAGCTAATTATTACGAGTGATTAAACTGATGGCAATGGATAACCAACCAATCTACACAATCGTGACAAACTGCCAGGAAAACAACTTTGATTTGTTTCAGTTACTACCTGAAAAGCGTTCTACAAGATATTGTAATGACCAATAGAATCCCACGATAAGCTTAATAGGACAATCTTTGAGTAGTAGCATCATTTCTGTTCACAAGATATTACTGGGTTTCAAATTCTGTGTACATTATAGTTTGTTATCCCCCAAGTGAGTTGAAGATGGCTTCCAGTCAACTTAGTTCTCTAGCGTATCGTTTGCTGTATGTGCATACTCCCTAAACGTGGCAATATGGTCGCGTGGGTAAACTCGCGTCATTAACCGATCGAGTTAATTGGACCCCAGTCAACAAAGATTAAGGGTACCTATGTTGTCTGGTGTTTTTTGTTTGGTCGGCTTTTATTGGAAACCGTAATTGGTTCGTGTCTAGGAATTATTGGCAGATACATATCGATGGTGTTATTTAATTTTGTGTTTCGTTTTTTAGGTTGGTTTGTAATTTGTGGGTACTGGAATTGTTGGTAAAACCAGCGTTGTGTCTAGCATGAAAGGCAGGTTGATTTCATTTTGTCAAAAAGTGCAACCGTGTTTGGGTTTATTTATTCTAAGCATAATATATTTCGTCAAAAAAATTTTTGTTACGAAAGAAACCATTTTTGATTTAATCCAAATAAGACTGTACAATATGTCACATTTATGACCACAAAAGAGCGAAGTTTATAATAATAACCTTTTACTCTACCAAACATCGCAGGAGTAATCCCTCAAATATTAATGTATTTATATTCAGATCGCAGAACTCAACATGCACCTTCTGCTCTCTTAGAACATCACCGTTTTTTTTTCTATAACCTTCAACTTTGTACTCATAATTTGGCCTACTATCATTGACAGTATCACCGACTTACCTACCTCAGTACCGGCAACGAGTTATTCACGTGACTAACCAGCTCGTACCTACAAAAAACTGCGGATAGGTAGTTCCTTGAAATCCATTTCGAGGTCCTATCGCTGCCCAAATCTATGGCGAAATGGAAGTGACGAGTGGTTTTTGAACTACTGTTGCCTTAGTTTTGACCTCAATATTTTGAAGGTGTGATACTGAAAGTTGTATTGGACTATTTACATAATTAGTGAGACAGTAAGGTAAAATTTCGGCTGCAATTGTTATCTTACTTCTTCTAATACAGGATTTATTTTCTTTTCGTCGCAATTGTTTACTGAGTTATTTTGTTTCCTTAGGTTATTGTTATTAATAACTTTTTTTTCAGTTTTATAGAACGTAAGTACTTAATGTAAAATGAAAAAATCAACTTCCTGGTTTAAGACCTAATCTATCACCATGAAAGTTTTCAGTTTGGTCATATAATTATTAGGAATGGATTTGTTCCATTGCATTTTTTTGTACTTTTCTATTTTAGCAGCTTCTACGTTCGTGTAAAGCGACTGTTGAAATGTTGTATATTATACGATTAAAGCTAAACCTGTCACTAATACTGCAGTTTTAGCAACCTTTACTCTTTTAAATATGGTAATGTTCGAGCCAAACAAGGTATCACATTGCGTTGGTGCTAAATTACCTTAATTGCTTGAGTTTAGGTTGTTACTTTGTTTTACCTTTTCACTTAGCTAATAAAACAAAGGAATAACATTGAGATGTATTTTTTTTAGTTGAGTTTAGGCCAGAAGGTCTTCACAAGTGGTAGTCACTTTTCAGAAGCTTAGTTAATGTTAATTCCTATACATTATTACCCTTTTTTTGGCATCATTAACGTTGTTAGAATGTCGCATTTTTTAGGCCTTGTGGTTCATTGCTTCTTAACACTATTCCTCGTTTTAAACTATTTTGAATGCAAACCAAGAATTACATAATCATCTGTGTTTTTACCTCATGTTTAAATGTTTTGTGGGTTTATATTAATTATAACATTAAAATAAAGCGCTGTACAGCCTTTCAGTTTTCTGTTTTGGTAAGAATATCACTTTTCCTTTTTCATCACAGGTACAGTCAGGGAAATCAATTGAAAAATTTATAATGTCGCGGGTTTTCAGTGTAATTAAGCTAAAATAGGGATGGCATTGGTGGCCCAGTGGTAACGTGGTAAATGGGTGACTTACGAGTTGTCGTGGGTTCAAACCCAAGCAGGCACTTTTTGTTATGTAAATTATTTCATGATCACTGCTCCCAAAAAGGTGAAGGAAACCATCGTGAGGAAACCGGCATGTCCTAGAATGAAAAAGATCGAAAACATGTGACATCCACCAACCCACACTGAGCCTGCGTGGTGGATTAAGGCCCACTCCCTCCCACAGAGAGGAGGTCCCAGCAGAGGTAACATTGTTATAGGCTAATAATGAGTATTATGAGTAATGCTAAAGTAGAGTTTCACCATTTCTCAACTTCAAATTCGCAAATCAGAAACTCGATGTAATTGAGTTAAATTATGCCTTTACCTTACATTCTATAGTATTGTCCCTAACAGATCGATACGTCCACAAATCATCCATTAGAGGAGAGCATCGGAACTAAGATCACGTATGTTCCCCAGCTGAGAACCGAGCCGTTACCGGTTGAGCTCAAAATACATAGTTACCACAAGATACATAGTTACAAGTTGTAGTAACAACATAGACATGAAATACGATAGCAACAATGTTACATATTTATGGTTTGTGGCAAATAAGTAAGCTAGGGAGGGAAGGGAAAAGCTTTTATGTCTCTAACAATAACTAGCTTCCGTCAGTGGCTTTGCCCGCGTGATATCTTTATAAATTATAGCCTATGTTACTCAGTGATAATGTAGCAATCTACTGGTGAAAGAATTTTTAAAATCGGTCCAATAGTTTTTGAGTTTATTCATTACAAACGAAAATACAAATATTTTCTTTTCATAATGTTAGTTTACACTGACCCGTCCTTGCTTCCCACGGTTGCAATATACTGATGTTACAAAAATTCAAACTATTAAGTTTTGTGTGATAATATGTATATTACTATATTTTTCAAAACAAAATTATTATATAAAAAAAATTGGCTATTATTTTTATATTGGCAAAACTTAATTATATTTTAGTATGACAGCACTAAGATTGTACTGAGATTTTAATTTAGTGAAAATTACCATTTTGCTATTTTGAATTTGACGTTTTTCAACAAAAATTTTAATTGTCTAACTAATTCTGATCATTTTTAATCGCCACTGAAAATGGTGTGGAATAATATTATTAGTTGTCATGAACTAAAACTCACACGAACGTCTCGACTTCGGGTGCAAAAACAGTACTGTACTGGTTTTTTTTTCTTTTCTTTTGCTTATATAACTCGAAAATGGTGTACTATCGCAAAAATAATGAGAATTTCGACCCCCTCCCTATAAGAAACCCTTTTACCCCCAATACTCAACACGTAACGAATATTTTTTATTTTATATTCAATACTAAAAGTGAAAAATTCCATATACAACACGTCGAGGCTGCCCCCACGGCGCGCATCCGGCTCTAAAAAAAATCACGGGGTAGGACAAACAAGTATGTACCACGTGGAATCGCAATTATTGTCAAATTCGATTTAATTGTGTCAAAATAATTTAAAATTTAGAGACTTTTTACTACGTAGGTACTATGAATAGCTTTATGATTCTCATAGCCAAAAGTAAGGAATTTTCGTGATAGTTTAGTTAGTTTAGTTCGGTGTACAAGAGAATCGGCACCATTGTGTAGTTAGAAGAACTAAGCGGTCACACTTTTACAAAATGTTTCATAAATACACGCCATTGCCCGCGGCTTCGCCTGCGTGTAGGTCGGAAATTATACCACAGAAACGTACTACTGGGATAAAAAGTATAATTTGTCCTAACCCGGGTCATGGTCTATCCATGTGCCAAATTTTATCCAAATCCGTTCAGCAGTTTTAGCGTGAAAGCGTAACAAATAAACAAATTCACTTTCGCATTCCCTTCAGGCGTGTCGGCTCCCATAATGGGAGTTCGGTGACTGCCTTCAGTTTTGACGTAAATTTACATTTATAAACTGTATCTTTCTTGTTCTAACTTGCACAGAGTCTATGAAACAAAACAAGAAAGACATATTATATTGTCGCCGTCAAGTCTTTAAAATGAACTGATGACGCGTTAGACAGTAAACAATATCGCATCGTCAGTAAATTGTTCGCACGCGACGCAGATACGCGCCAACAGATTTATTAAGTAGTGATTTTTGCTTTTAAAATTTAATCATTTTGGCGTAACTACTTTTTCACTATGCTTGTTCGGTTATAAATAGCACGATAATATTTACAACTTAAACAAAATTAATACTTGAATTATCTTGACGGGTCTCATTTAAACTATTGCAGGAGAGCGATTCAAAGGCTCTAAAGCTTAAGTGTGCTTGAGCTGTGTGGTTCTTTTCTCAAAAGACCATTTCAGACCAATCTACACGGTCCTCATATGTCCTGACCAAGATTATGTCTGGACTTTAAAAGAGACTGTGACATCTGAGTTTGTTTCGGCCTTTCTTCTCAGAGTAGTCAGATAGGAAATGCCGAACTCATCTAGTTATTTTTTTTTTTAAGATGACGTAGGTAAAAGTGATTCCAATATCCTATTAATTAACATAATAAACAATTTCATTTCATTTCATTTCTTGTAACTTTAACATAACTCGTGAGAAATATTGATATGAAATTTGGATGATAAACTTGAATATATTTAAAATAAGACTGCATAATTAATATTCAATATATTTTTATACTCTATAAAATAGCGTCAATTTCATTTGTGTAGCTTGTTTTCCTTAACATATTTATTTGCAAAGTAACCAAACTTTATTAATGTACGAAAAATATAAGATCAATTTTTCGTACATTAATGAATTTTTAAAGTTTGTAATATTAGAAACAATTTTCTGTTATTTACTTTTATCACTTGCACCAATTTACTAAGTACCTACTGAAAAACTACTTGTACCCGTTATCTAGGTATTACTCTTTATTTGGATTCGTTTTATGATAAAATTTTAAAAAATACAATATAAAGGTTTAATCCAAATCATTTTGTTAGTCAGTATTTCATTATTATCAAAGTAAAATATGTAGGTATAGCACGTAAATGCAAAAAAAAAAACAAAAAAAAAAAAACTTATTCCAAATAAGGTTCTCAAACTAATCAATGTCTTAGACATCTAACAAAGGAACAAAACTTAATAATTTTTTTGAATTGAACTGTCCTTAGCTGTCTAATTATTTATTTGTTGAACACAAACAAAAACCCGACCAATGTAGGTAATTTTTTTAACAATTGAGTACGTGAGGTCTTTTTTTTTTGGCTTGCATATTATCAAATAACTTCTCCCGCTCTTGGCGGAGCGGGTTACTCTTACTGAAAAATCTTACTTAAACCCAACCGTGTCCTTTCAGTTGCCTATATGTTGCCAGGGGCCTCGGTATCCCTTTCGGTTTTCCCACGACTTCAGCAGGCATCGGCCCTAGCGGACCCCGTGCTGACATTTCTTTGAGGCGCGCGTGGAACACAACGCACCGTCCGTCGCGTTGACCGGTCCTTATCGGATGGCGAGCTCCCCATTGCTCATCGTCCGCAAGCCCGCGCCTATAGTAGCCGTGAATAGTAGCGGGAGCCTTGAAGCTAATTGCAGTTATGCCTGTGTAGGACGTGGGCGGTGTAAAGCCACGCGTTTATTGGAGTAAGTCACTTGCGCTCGCACGACTGGTGCAAGTAACTTACATCAGTGTTTACAGTTGCTTAGCTTAAAATAATGACATTTACATCAGGTTACATGTTTGTATCTTCGAAACTAATTGACATTTTATAAAAAAAATACAGGATCAAAATATAGGTTATTTTATGACGTTTGAAAAACAGTTATTGTTACTTTGCGGGTTGTACCATTATACGTAGGATCCGTAGATCTGTACTTTGTACTATTTAATTAGAAAGCACTTTGTACGAATAAGTTATAAATTTATAAGATAAGATACTATCTATAGCATAGGTTTCCAAAGCATAAAAAACAATATATAAAGTCAGTCCTAACACGAACGATTTCAAACCACATTTTCCATTTCATCGATCCCAAGAAACTCATAAATCAGTCTATACCTAACTTATTGTCTCTAAATAAAAACCTCGTTCATAGTTTTAATCTCACCAAGGTCAACTAAATAAACGCCTTCTGCCCTTCAGACGACATGGTAACTATTTGTTAACAATTTTGTATTAGCTTCATCGAACTAAGTTGATTAATTAAAAAATTGTTTTAATTCTTGAATATTAAGGATTCTTCTGCGAAATAGCTCATATAGATAGACAAGGGTATCATTTATTAATAAAAGATTAGGAATATTTTTTTGCAAAAATTTGTAATTAGTAATTTAAAAGGATTTTAATGTAAACAAAAAACTGAATTAATTTAAATATCAATTAAATCTAACTTTTTATAAATATTTAATTTATGAAATTAAAAACGTTAGATTCATGGAAGTCTAAAAGACGGCCTTTGCCCTTCAGTAGGACAACACAGGCTAAAAATCGAATAAACTAAAACTCACAAGACAGAAAAAACTTCAAAATAATTTTAAAAAATCGGGAGGTACTAGACTAACAAAGCCATCCTGTAACCAAAACCAAAATAAAACTCTAACATTAAAATCATGAATGTCATAATCACAATCACAAGTCACACCCGACCACAACACTAATCCCAATCAATCGGCTAGTAGGTACATCACTAATCCTTTACACACTAAGTCAGTGCCACAGTAAAGCCAATTAGGGAATGCGGCCCGTCCAAACACAGCCGGTTAATGATTAAAAGCAATTATTGATAGAACCAGACAATCGATGGAGGTAGCTATGTTTATGTATTTTGACAACGGAATACGTTAATCAAGGCGTGTTTGACAATGTGCTGAGGATGATCATGGTCATGTTAGAGTTCTTTGTTCTGATATTGAAAATTTTCTAATGAAATACCCAAATGAAAATGATATTATTATCAGTTTATCGTGTCAATAATAATAGTTACTTAAATAATACTTATTTAACATCTTTGTAACCGCATTCAAAGCAAATAAATGACTTTGACTACTATCTCCTAGTAATCCTTCATCGAAAACTACTGCTAAAATTGGACCCCAAAATCGATTGTGGTCCAAGTTACAGCAGTGGTTTTCCCATTTCCTGATTGTTATTTTTATAGTAGCTCTTTTTCTTTCGATTAGCATAACCTTGTAAAACAAAAGCCTTCCCACGCAAGCCTTTCCCCCCATTCGAAGCATCGCCTACCGATGGGACAACATTTAATTTCCCGACTAGCCAGCGCAAATTATGACCGCCATTATTCTTAAAAGTAATCTCATGCAGTTTCTGTTGAGAAATATTCTCATTTTTTATTTATTTATGTCCTTATTTGCATAAAGTAAATAACGTGATACGATGCTGTAACGAGAACTTTCTGTACCTACGAGTACTTGTTTATTTTTTATCGCTATAATTGGCGATTGCAGTAATTGTTGCTTTTGCTACTGATTGAGAAATATTATCGTCTTTATCATTGAGAGTGTAAATAAATACTTAGCTACTGAACGTGGCTGTACTAATGACCGTTCTCTGCTGATTTACTAAGAAATGAATGATGGATTGATGTTTGCATATAAAAAGTTATTATTATCTGATACGATCTGACTGTAGTCTATTCTTTGATAACTACTCGATGGACAAATTCAATAAGAAGAAATGGGTTGAAAAATACCAGAAGTCCCATAAGTTGTCCCATTTTCTCTCTGAGAGATGGGTCTTCCCATGGGACACTAAAACTAATGTCCCCTGGACGGATCTTTATATCATTATCACCTTCGACAGTACCTTTGATTCAGTGTATGTAGTATATTTCATGATCAAGTTTATTAATTCTTCTTTATGATGCCCAAAGTCAAAAATTCTATTAAAAGCATGAGATTATTGATTCTCTTGACTGTTACACAAAATGGCACACTAAATCTAACCCAAAGAAATTACCATTAATCTAATCTTTTCATACACAACTTTCATGTTGGTAACACGTTTTTACCAACAATAGCTCCATTAATTACAAAGCAGCATGTGAAGCCGCCACTCACACCGTACAGACAAGATCGTTAATACTCGGGCAGGGAGTTGTCACTAATTTGTACCGGCCCGGATGACGGGCAGACAAACGGTCTGATTGACGGCTGCTTCATTAGTGAAACGAGTGAAATTCGAATGTATTTCTCATATGTGCGAGTTTTGTCTTTAAGTCTGTTTGTACCCTTAAGGGGTAGACAGAGATGTACTTATTAATGTCGCACAATCATAGTGCAGGCGATAGAACTTTGAAGCAAGCGTCGTAGTTCATTGATCAAGATCAACTAAGTCCTGATCAATTACTTTTCTGTAATTTAACAGTCCATAATATTCTTACTTTTCAATACTAATTCAACCATTGCTACAGTTCAATTCAATTAGTTACTCTGAATATGAAACGGTACTAATTCTGCAAGGCAGTAGATTTCTGTTAATATATTTAGCTGGTATCCCTTTCGCAGAGAAGGTATCTATCCCAGCAGTGAGACGGTTATAGGCTGATAATGCTTTATTCTTATATTTAGCTGGTGATAGTAGTACTTCCCTTGAGGAGCCTTTTCATAAAGATCCCTACTAATATTATATTGCTATATATTTCTAGTATCTGCCTATATCTCATAAGTCACTTCGGGACAGAAGGGTCATGTTATGTTAATTCCACATATTTGTACGGACGCTAGTATTTCAGTGTTGGTTGCTAAGTAGCCCTAGGCCCTAAGCAGGCTAGACTTTACTCATTTGGTTACTAGAGTTTACCTTCGACCGTAGCTACGAGCATGAATACATAATTTATAGAATTTCAACCCATATTTTTCACAGAATATTGTGTGGACTTTGCCATGAATTTGGCATCTAGAGTGGGATATTAGCAGTAGTGTCTTTTCCCTTCCCTAAAGCCATTCTCGTTTCTCTGTGATTTAGTGTATGCTTGAATTTACAAAGCAGGCTGCATCTTCTATGTGTGCAACAGTTCATCATATTCAGTTATTCTTTTACGATAATTATTATTTGCTTTGGCTTCTGACTTTGAAGATACCGTCGAAGTGTTTAGTGAAATGAGTTCATGATCTCTGTCCATGTCGTAATCTTTCACTCAAGAGGGTTTTGAGAAGTGGCAATCGCTTTCAAAGGGTTTCGTATTTCTACAACGACTTTCAAAAGGATTCATATAAGCTCAATTCTCAATTCTTTATTGCATTCCATAATGTTGATAAAACAGTTGGTAGGCTTAAAATTAATGAAAAAATTATGGACCCTGTCGGGCACAGCATAGTAGGAGAGAGGAGGAAGAGCGCTTAATTGAAGAGCGTTTATATTATTTAAGTAGGTATGTATTCTGGTAATTGTATTTTTATTTTATTACTTTTTTTCAAATATTTATTTTATTGTATTATTTTAATAATTATTATTTTAAGTAAATATTTTGGCTTTATTTCTTTTAGTTATAAATAATACCTGCTTGAGTAAGTAGGTCTTTGTTATGCTATACCAATTCCTGTTGTTCAGTATTTGTTATTTGGCTATTACACTGAATTTATTGCACGATTCTTTATTTATTAATGACTAAAATTTATTATTTATTTAAAATAAGTCATTGCACTGTGTTTTTTATATATTTATTATGAATTGATTTATATTAATTATTTAATTTGTTTAATTAACAATGTATGTTTGCTCTTCGGTAGCTTATGCCAGTGCATTTTAGACTTTCCATTTTTGTTATCGCTGATAGAATGTCACTTCGTCTAAGCCTAGATGCCCTTCGGAGTCAATCATAAGTAGAGAAGGCTCATTCTACACTCATTTGCTCTCTATTCACACCTGTTTTAAATCATAGTATTTCTATTATAATATCCGTCCTCGAATATTCAATTCGTTGCGTTTAAAATATCCCAAACATCGATACGGTCGTGTCACAAACTATGACGGACAGTCGCTTCATTAGTGAGTGAGTCGGGAATGATTGTGGAAATCGAATGTAGGTACATTTTACTTGTATGTAGTGTTAGTGTGTGTCGAGTTAAGGTCTGTGTTATATACTCGTATTAAGGTAGACCAAGCTTTTAAGGTCTTATGAATAATTGCTGTTTAGATGGAAAGCTGTAGATCATTATTTTATCGTCTAGATTACTCTAGACACGATATTACGTTTCTTTGGTGAATGAAATTATAACTTCAAAACGTCAACTTAGCATGTGGAAGACTTGGTCTTATGGTGCAATTTAGGTAAGGCTCTATGGCCTATTAATTAAAAATAAAATTTCATGAAATAATTCCAGAAACTGTTACGTATTGTGTGTCACCTCAAATCAATCTGTGCGGCTGTTATCGTTTAACCACGAGCTACAATATATTGTTTGTATCTATGTATTGAAATTTCAGTAGTACCTGCTCAAAATACACAAATGAATTTAGCTCAGTTTTTCAACATGCTGAACACGACAATTTATTTTCTAGGGCACTCACGTGTATAAAGTTATTAAAAAAAACAAATGCATATCGACAGACAATTAGCATGCTTGTAAACCAAATGCTCACACAAACATGGTTTGTAACTGTATAAATATTAATATTCAGATGTATTATGAATCTTGCTATCTTCGACGTATAAGTAGGACTATAAATAAAGAGATTTAAGCAATAAAAGTTAAGCCGATTGATTGGTACAATATCGACATTCGAAATGGCCGATTATTCTCGGGAATGAAAATAAAAAAATATTATGGAAATATGAAATAATGTGTCAGTTGTGAATTTATCAGCATTTTGACACGAAACTAATCAATGTTATTGCAGTTTAATTTAGAATTTGTACATATAACTCAAGATTTTTGACACTTCAGTTAGCTAAATTGAGCGATAGAATGTTTCCATTTTCGGTGGAAAAAGATAATGTTTTAATTTTCCACTTTTTTCTAATTTCTTTACGTTACCAATTCGTCAATATTTAAGTATCATATACGGGCACATTAGACCTGTTAGTCCTGTTAGTTAGAAACCAAACTCTACATACCGTAATTTGGCAAGTAACCCTTTATCCAAAATTCTTATTAAGACTTCAATTTACTTTACGAAAAAACGGTTTTTCACCTGCCTTCCAATAACTTTACCCACTATATAACAGAACTAACTGCATAATCCTCTTGCCTACACAAATTTCCAGACATGGGAAGTACGCGCGGCAAGTAAATGTGATAAAAACGTCTGCGATCCAATCACGGCAGGCTTTAAGATCCACCGCGCTGAGATTACACCGTACCATGGAGTTATGGAATGAAATTCACAGACGGGGATTATCATGGAGCTATGAAAGTAGCGACTATTAAAAAAAATATTGTTTGATTGTTTTATTTTTATTCAGTACGAGTTGTAGGTCGTAGGTTCGAACCGAGACAGGTGCATTACTTTATGTAAATTATTTCATCACCGCTGCTCTCAAAATGGTGAAAAAAACATCGTGAGGAAACCGGCATGTCCTAGAACCAAAATTCGAAGACATGTGACGTCTACCACCACGCACTGGGCCCGCGTGGTAGATTACAGCCCACTCCCTCTCCCCCTGTGCAGTAGGGACATTATAGGCTGATTATGTTAAGTACGTTTACTTATTCAGAGCAAATCTTGGGTGGGAAATCATCAAATCCCGCTCTGGGCAGAGCGGGAGGGCGTGTCAGACTCTTACTGACTGAAACCCACCCGTGTTCCTTCAGTTGCCTGTGCAATGCCAGGGGCCACGGTATCCCTTTCGGACTTTCCCGCATCCCCGGACTTTCCCGCAACCAAATCTAGGGGCTAGTGCAAATCTTGGGGTTCATTCGATTTATCGAGTCTAGTTAAACCACGCTAGGGTTGGTACATTTCATTCATTCATTTATTCATTCATTCAACTGGGTGTGATGCAGACAGCGTTGCTAGTCTTGTTATCAAGTTGAATCATCATGCTCTCAAGTTGAAATTAACTAGAATATATCATGACATGGTGAATAAAATATTTGACAGGCAGCAAGGTTGGTAGCGTTGTATCGACAATCGTGGTAGGTCTCTTGACTTTTTGGCTACCGGTTACATAAGCCCAATTACTATTATTTCAACTTTACATACAAGCGTTCCTAAAAAGATGCACAAGCTGTACCGCTGCTATGAAGGTTTAGTCCCATCTCGGCACCCAAGAAATTATTTATCATGCCCACGAAAATCCACGGCACCCTGTCATAAATCAATGCAAAAAATACATTAAAAAAATGGAAACAGTATCTAGTGAGTCAACTTGATTATTTATTAAACCAAAATCAATATTGTTCAATAATGTTACTGTTTAAATATATTTTTATGAGACTTTCGCAGACAAGCCCTTGAATCGCTCTAAATAAAGGCTCCACTATCTTTGCCTTGGCAGTATTTTAAGATACATGCAAAAATCAACGGTTCGTATGAAAAATCATTTCAAAATCTTTAAAGCAATTTTATTGTAAAAATGAACATACAATGAACAGCTTAATCAGCATAACAGTACCTACAGTATAATCGGGACGAAGACAAGTCAAAGCCCTCAAAGTAGGTACTTTGATACTGGTACTGAATACTTGATTACGCGTTTACTGTATGTTAATTTTAATTTTCAATGAAGAAAACCTGGAAAACAAAAAACAAAAGTTTTATTAAATAATCAGGTTGATTTACTCAGTAGATAATGTGTATCCATTTTTGATGACTGTGTACCTAACAATGATGTATGACAGGGTGCCGAGACGGGAATATTTCGTGGGCATGATAAATAGGTTCATTCAGATGGACTAAACCTGCTATAATTGCAGCGTAGGTAAGTTGCTGACAGATATGATGTTTTGTACATTTGTAAAGTATCTCTCAGTGAAATGAAGCCGAGTTTATATTCTCACACTAAAACAAAATACACTTTGTATAAACTGTTTATCGCCAAGCACGCGTTGATTGAATTATGAATGCGAGTTGCAGCAACTGTGAACGTGTTTGTAAATAAATACGGAATTAAGATTTCGTTGCTTATTTATTTTCGAAATAAAACATTTTCCTACTTGGGGAATCACCCGTGTAGGTACAGACAGACATAAACCTCACATGCACGAATATTCCAACCGCCAGAGAATTCCACTTCTTCACATAATTAGTTATTGAAAAAGGAAATTAGAAAAAGTTTTTGCATAAAAGGCATTAATCAGTTCAGGCAGCAATAGGTTATGGTGGTTTATGTAATGATGATGAAATGAATTTATGTTTTTGGCGTGAAAACGTCTTTTTATTCGGAGAAATGGTAGTTTAATATTTCGGACCGTCAAAAACATGTAAGATTTCAATCACTAATAACTACAAGACTTTTAATGCTAGAGTAATGGTTGGGCACGCAAAAGATAGCTCATATTTATAACAATGTTGAGGCAGGATAAAGTTTTCTTATGACGTCACACCGTAAGGGGAGGCGCATGCGCGCGACCCTTTATTTTTTACTATATGTTGAAATTCCAATTAGTATAGTGCAAAAACGTGTTTAGCAAGAACGGAACGGATTCCGGTGTCGTTCCCAAAAGTTGACATAGTACTATAAGGACAATCGGGAGGTAATAATATAATGATATTATTAAGATTTTATGTGAGTTTGCCAATGCAGGGCCAGTCTGGAAGGGTCTTTTGAAGAAAGAGTCATTGCAGGATTGAGTTAATTCAAATTTTGAACTCAACTTGTTGTAGTTTATCCATTACCAACTTAAATGATCCATAATGAAATTAGTCTTTCAGAAAGTATCAACAGGTTTACTGGCCACAATTCTAGAGAAGAAGGCAAATACTGTACGCCTCGTTTAACCTTCGATTCGTGAAAAGAAAATTGTCGGAGGTACTCGTGAAGCCTCGGTACGTACCTGCCTACGCGTTAAACTACACAATTTAGTTTTTTCTAGCTTTACTTAGTGTTGGAGCAATCAGGAGAGCGTGGAAGGCTTATTACCTCAACCAATTATTTAATTATCCATTTTCCACGCCTTTGATTGGTATTTTTCGAAATTGGTCTTTTATAGCCTTTACGCAGAGAGACAAAAATAAGAATTTTAAATCAGCAACGTATCAGCTGATTAAGTTTCTTTTCACTACCACCATGACTTAACTTATGTACATTACTGCCACGGCCTGCAACAAGTGGATTGATGGACGTTCGCCTCGGCCCACATACGTGAGTGCATCAATGCCTGGTTACGGCCAAGGCTTGTATAGTACTTTTCTCAAACAATGGGCGGAAATTCAAACTAAGTAAATCAATTATAAATTCCAGAATCCGAGAGAATACGAGCAACGATATTTTTTACGCGCTATTATGTTTATTTGTTTCTTCTTTACTTTAAACAGCTCTATTTTCAAACCAAATCGAAATTAAAATAAAATCTTTGATCTTGGCTGACATGTGTTGAAGTAAAAAGTTCGTTCCATAAAAAAACACGATAAATAAGAGTTTTCATAGTAATTTATTTGGCCGCTAAACACTACTGATATGGATTTTCATACAAACATTGACGGCCGGGTGCTCGCATGTATTCGATCAGTACAGTATTTTCAATTTATCTTGAAGAAAGTTTTTATATAATGCTCGAATTAGCAAGCATGTTTGAGAAAAGGTTATTAGCTCTTGTATAAATGTCATTTAAGAAGACATATAAGTGAACGCTGCTCACTGTGCTCTTGATTAAATCCTTAAGACCATTAAAGGACCCTTGTGAAAGTATTATCATACTAAAAGCGTCTGTGAAAACGGCTTGACAATACAATCATTTTAGTACCATACATTTATATTATATACCCAAAAATACCTAATTGGCCCTTATACAGTTTTAAAATTACCTCAAGAACGTCTGAAGTTTAAGAAAGAAAATGAACATAACCTTCTCTAGAAAAATAACGAAACCAATCTCAGACCAGAAATGGGTTTTGATTTATAAAATTCAAATAACGAGCTGGATGGCGGCATGAAAGCTGATTAGCAAATAATCCTAAGTAATGTTATGAATACGACAATCTGGTAATTGGTAGATCAATCACGTTTCGATGAGGGAAGCTTAGTTTTCTTTTATTTTTGATCGACGTTGTGTCCATGATAATTTTATAGAAGACGCCGCAATTTTTTCCTTTAATATAAGATAGAAAGATTTTCTTATTTCAATTCAGGTACTTTCCTCTGTAACAGGATTAAAGCCCCACAAATCACTAAATTCTTTTTAACGTTATACGAATTTAAAACATAGTTTTGTGTCTGTCAATCGTTTGAGGTTTTTAAAAACAGAATGGTGTTTTTTAAATATTCTTTAGCGCTGAACTCTTTCAATGATTAGTAGTGCAAACCGGCCTAAGAGTTGTAGATTAATCTCTTGTGCTTAACTATTATCACTAATTTTTCGAAAAAAAAAAACTTATAAGGCATCAACCTGATCACTGACATCATAAGCTGTAATAACTATATAACTAGCTAGCTTAAATAACTGACATATAATGTCCCCACTGGTGGGACACAGGCCTCTGGTCTGAGTGCGCCGTAATCCACCACGCAGGACCAGTGCGGGTTGGCAGATGTCACATGTCTTCAAAATGTTTGGTTCTAGGACTCACGATTTTTACTTCACCGTTTTGAGAGCAGTGATGACGAAATAATCTACACAAAGTAAACAGCCTAAAGCCGTCATAAAGTTGTTAAAATATAGAAAAGTTAATCTTTTATTAAGTTAATCAAACTACTCGTAGAAATAGAAACTCAAACTCAAAGCATTTATTTCAATTAAACCATTTACAGGCACTTTTGAATTGTCAAGGGGTCAGTCAGTCAGAAATATGAAGCTAGTTGCCCATTCCAAAGCGTAGGTTCCCATGGAGAAGAATGGGCAAGAAACTCCACGGACACTCTTTTAAATCATAATATTGTTACAAAATATTGGTAGCATCATTCATGTTGAAATTATACATGTGAGAACAATATAGAAAGATATGCACATAAAAAGCGTCCGTAATAAAAATATACAAACAATTCCAAAATTAAAATAAGCCGTGGCAGATAAGAGATGACCAGTCCCTACTGACGGCACCCGTTCACGAACATGACGCATGAATCAGCACCGTTTAGCTCAACCATTTTGAAGAACTTAACGATCCAACACACACGCCACCACCAGCGAGACATTTGAGTGAGCATGACATACTCTCAGCTGCCAGGGCACATCAAGTCAATGAAAGACGTACCCAGTAAATGGTAGAACCTCACACATGTGCTAATAGAACAAAGAAGATTGATATAATAATCCCGATTGTACTGTATTTGTCTGATAGCAGTAAAACTAACGAACGGTATTCTTATCAGTTCTTCCTACACTACATATCTACAGCCCCACACTCCCAACATTTATAGCAACAATCTAGTTTTGATAGCATTTGATATTTTAACAGCATCATTCCGATTGGCTGTATCTTAAATCCCACTTACCCTAATATACCAAGAGTAAAACACCCCTTAATAAATTTTACTGATAACACTCTTTAGGTTATGTCCGTACGTGGTTAGCCTACTGCGGTAAAAGAGGTGTTAAGACTAAGGCTTTTTGGGAAAAGTTTCGTGAAAATGAATGTGGTGAAGGGTGACTTTGGGGCTAATTTGTTTTAAGTTTGGCAAGTAAGAGATGAATAGGTAAGTAAAGAGGGAAAGGATCATTAGTCACGAAAATCAAATATTGCATTGATCTTTTTACATCTATCTTAACCCCGCACCAATCTCAGAGAATAATTTAGATTTACGTGCTCCTTACAAACATCTTTTTAAAATTAAAAAAAACAATCAAAATACATTTTTTACATAAATCTACAAGGGCACTTATGAAACGTCAGAACTTGGGTGCACGGCTCCAATTGGTCGTCTCCTATGGAGAAAAGCCGGCAAGAAACTCCACGATTACTCTTTTAAAAGTAAATGGTTTTTACAATGAGCAAAATAGAAAATGGTCCACAGATCTACAGTCTGTTAAGCCTACAACGTTCTCACATTCACAAATTTTAAAAGAAAAGAATCTATAAAACATAAATAAAGTATTAAAAAAGACCCATTTAAATCCAATGACTGATTGCCACTACAGCTGTAACAAATCTAATTTAATATCTTGCTTGTTACTGCTTGCCAATCACTTGAAATAATTAAAGTATCATGAATAATTAAATAAAATTAAAATGCGTCTAGCGCCATCTTTTACAAAAGACATTAAAAATTCACTCTAAAAGCTTCAAGGCGATAACTTAAATTGTTCTCGTGGTGTAAAGGAAAAATGCAACTGTAATTATTATAGTGGGGTTAAGCACTTTTTTAAGAATACTTTCGCTGATAATAATCCTGTGAAGGGTGCTAGCACGCCTCTTGGCTTACAGAACGTGCTTGACTTGAAAATAGGTTTGTGGCTTATGACTTTCAACAGCCAGTTTAAAGTGTAACATATTATTATTAATTTATTTAATCCAGGTAAAGGCAGAATCATGCAGTTTTAAATGTGGTAGATCTATCTCATTCATAATTCTTTATCTAATTTTTCCTTTATTAAGAACTACGTATTAACTCAGGCTTAACTGTGCTCGACAATAATAGATAAACGACATCACTTTTTGAAAAAAAAATGAGCAAACAGATTTATAATTCATTTCCAATTATATATTTACCCATCCTTCAGATAGGCTTATAAAACACGAGTTTAAATACAAGTTGTATCAGAAATGTGTGACCATATTTAAGGGATCGCGATAACAATAATGGTCTCATGGAAAAAAAAAATCAGTTTGATGGTCTCTACCACACCTTTCTGATAAACTTCCTTATATCCTTACCAAATAGAATGTTCACTAAAACCCGATACCCATTACTTGAGCCTAATCGAAATAGGTACAGTCGGTAAGTGGTCCGATCGGTCAGCAAGTACAGTCCGTCCGATAAATAAGTATTATATTGTCGGTAACATCCCACTTTCTTATTACGATCTAATCGTGTAATGTTTTCCATAGTTTATGACGAAGATTAGGTGATGTAAGACTTAATAGTATAAGTGAATGATATGGTAAAGGTAGAAAATTGGAGTGAATTGGTCTTGATAGTAGATGTTATTTATGTTTTTTTTTCAATGAGACAAATCTTGGTTTATAATTGAATGTGTCAATAAATTACTTTTTTAATGTTATTTCATCATAAGTTAACACTTTAATGTAGGTAATCGAGACTGTAAGTTCCTCTCATTCGACACGATAACAATGTAAGTTTACTGATTTTTCTTGTTATATAAAAATGCGAGTCTGACTCGCACACGAAGGGTTCCGTACCGCCGTACAGTAATAAAACGCCAAAAAACACGTTTTGTTGTATGGAATTTTTTACTTTATTTTTATCACTAGCTTTTGCCCGCGGCTTGGCTCGCGTGGATGTCAGAAATTATCCCACGGGAACATACTACCGGAATAAAAAAGTATCCTAAGTGTTAATCCAGATTGTAAACTATTTGTGTGTCAAAAGAAGTCAAGAAGTCATTCTAGTCAGTTTAGCCGTTTTTGCGTGATTTAGTACCAAACATCTAAACACAAAAACATACAAACTTTCACATTTATAATATTATTATATAGTAGGGTTTATTGTTATAGCGTGGCCGCTAGCGTTTTCTCACTATTGGTTAGTAGTACAAATTCTGTGAAAATTTCAAGTGTCTTCGGTTCAAAATAATTTTCATGAAAGCCTTGTGATAAACGGATGGACAGCGAAGCTTTAGTAATAGGGTCCTATTTTCACTCTTTGATCACAGAACCCTAAAAAAACATAGGCATTTTTAAATACGCACAATTAAGTTACAACCATTAGATCAGAAACTGTATTTTGTTTTAAACACATGTTTTAATAAACCATAGTAGCATGAAATGAAATCCGCAAATAAATATTTAATAAATCAAATGTCAATCCAATAAATCCCAATAATAACGCAGTTTGGCTAGGCTATAAAAAGGCTACATAATTTTTGAGTTTTTGATGTAATCAATTTGATACATTCTGCGAATGGCAGATTGTAACCGAAATTAAACTTTCTGGCTGCTGATGTAACATTCTTGTTTTTTGTTTTTAGTTTTTCACAACTATATCCATCTGAATTAATTTTATTTGCCATAAAATATTTATAAACTGCAACGCTTTTCATGACTATCACGATAATCAATTATTTATATATTTTATTAAACAGTTTTATTTCCAAATAAAAACTGAATACAAGGTAGCTACATCATGTTTTTTGTAGATTTTAGAATTAGTTAAAAACAAAAAAATATTTTACACTTTTGTAGAAAATTTTATTTATAACAAAATGCAGTCGTAATTGGATACTATTTTCCGATTTCAAATGTTGCTATTAGTTTTTCCTAAATCTAACACAAATATTATTTTTACAGGAAAAAAAAACCTGTATTGCAAAATAAAAATGTACAGATAGTGCAATCCACGACGACGCGCCCCACTCCGCGATTACTGTACTGTAAGCTGTACTTTAGTACGGAGCGGAGCGGAGTGGGGCGCGTCTTCGTGGAATGCACTATCTATATCCTCCAATTCATAGAATTATTATATCCATCGATCTAATTTCATACCATTTTTATAGAAACACAACACCTTAATGATTGGAAAGCGTTAAAATAATGCTTTTAAAAGCAAATCAAGCGTAATTATATTAAAATTAATAACAGTAATACGAAACTAATCTATTGATTGATCTAAGAAATGTGTTTGGTTATAGTCACGGCTTAGTTTTATGATGTAAATAGCGGTACAGCCAGTAGCAATAAGTATTATGTCCGCTAAGCTTCGGAGGAATATCAAACGTTCAGGGATTTAAGTTTATAGTTAGTTTACGAGTTGTGATTGGTTTATTAAAAGGTTACGTAATGTTTGTTACAGTTTGAATGCACTGTTTTTAGGTTATGTGTCTCTTTAAGTGAATTTTTTATTGATCTTTTAATTATCAAAATTAATAGGCACATAAACTTACTTGTAGTTTTACAGTATAATGATTATGCCTTGACTAGATCAACAACGTAATTTGGTATCATTCCACTTTGCCCCACCAAGCCGATTTTCTATCTATCCTAAGCAAAAACACAATGTACAGAGTTTTGAGCATTTTAATGAGAGTTAACGAATGCCTAAAATGTTTCAATCGAATCTGCTCTGATCTATTGTCACTGGTTTTGGAAGGGCTGATTCCACTAGTCTTAAATCTTGATGGATTCTACCCACCTACACTGCGGTTGGCACCTTAGCTTTTGTGAAAATCTTGGCATTGCAAAATACAGCATTCTTATAATTCAGATTTATTCTTGTACTTTATATTCATGCCAAATGATGATTAATGTGTGATTTTAGTAGTTAGAATAATTATTATCATTTCTTATTGTATTTAAAGGGACAAATCATACTCAATTTGTCATTTTGTACTTAGTATTATTGAGCCAGTAAGAACAAATGATTGTACATCTGTAATTTTAAAGATTTATTTTGATTATATTTACAAAAAATATATTTTGTAACAAATCGTGTTTTTAATCTGTGATTTACAACCCAATTCCATCTACAAATAAATAGTAAATAAAAATTACCGAACAATATTATTTTTGTATTTTTAATTAAAAGGTATTTACCTACTAAGTCTAACGTTAAAAGTCCTAGTTGCATTTTACTTAGATATACGTTTCTTTCTTTTCCAAACTAATATAAAATACGAGTACGAGTTATAAGAACAGAAAAATACGTGTACGTATTTTTCTGTTCTTATAATCTTGTCTGTTTATTTTTGTGTGTACATAAATGGTTAAATAAATAAATAAAATACGAGCATACCTAACTACACAAATTCTAAGGTGCCAACCCTACTGGGACAGAATCCATCAAGATTTTAGACTAGTGGAATCTGCCCTCCAATGAAACTAGTGGGGCAGATTAAACTGAAACATTTTAGGCATTCTACTAATGTTTCGTAATTTGATCTTAAATTTTGTGGTCACTTTACCCTACCTAGGTATTACTAGAGACCACCCTAATATTGAGCTAACTGTAATATTATAAACGGATATAATTTATTAGACCATGCTAAAGTCAATTAGCACTTTCTAGGAAGGCGTTGATAAAAAGAGAGATCTCCCGCCCACGTAAACAGTTTCGTCGTATCTAAAATAGGGCGAATATAAAACGATACAAAAAACACCTTAGCAACATGATTCTGTTTGTTAATTGATCATCTAGCCTAACCTTTTCCCATCAATTTTTAGGATCAGCTTCCATTCTAACCAGACGCAGCTGAATACCAGCATTTTACATGGAGTGACTGTCTATCTAACCACAACCTAGTTACTGGGTACCATAATACCCCTTGGCAAGACTGGTTGTCTGACTTTCGGGCTTTTGACTATCCGAAATGGCTGTCAAAGATCCACGAAAGATAGCTGGGACGAACGGCTTAACGTGCTTTGCCATCCACGACTCGACCATGGCAAGTGTAGCTTAACATGACCGATAAACCCGAGCGGGTGTTATGACGAGCCCCTCCACTGTTTGTAAATTACTATATAAAAATATCCAACTTTTCCATAGGAACGAATAACGATCCATGACTTTCATATTATCTGCTCAGTGACATTAATCTACAGACGTCCATTGAAAGATATCTCATTTCCCTTGCCCCAACACCCCAGTTCGCTACATTTCGCCCCATCACCGCGGAAATTAAATCTTAAGAGCTTTAAAACAATATCTTTTGGAGCGTAAAAACTGGAGTGTTTCACTCGCTTTTCTTACTTCATTAATTATTTATACCCGAGCTTGGCTTTCTTGTTACTCGGTACGAAATCATGACGAATGAATTATGGAGTTATAAGTTCTATACTGTTTGTGCCTTGTTTATGTATGTACGGCACTGTGTTAACTTTGTGAATGTATAAGGAGTATTAAGGTCATTGGATTTTGAGAGTAAGTCGTATAATGTTTTGTTTTGACTGCTTGTTCACATGTACGATTATTATATAATACAAACGCTGGCACGTCAACCTACCCGAAACTGTCAAATTTTCCCAATCAACTTTGAATCTTATATTTCAGTATTAAAGTTGAAAATCTATTAAAGAAATTGGTCAGATTGTGGTAGGTTGATGTGCTGGCGTTTGTACTTAAAATTTTGGGAGACACGTTGTTATTGTATAGTATTTTTTACGTGTGTTTTAAAAAATATCTGACTATTTATATAAATATTTTAAGGACTAAGAGGTCGTAGTTAAACTAATGACCTCAATCAAGTTCACTTGAACTCAAGAATTCAGTTTTTATTAATAACGTTATGTAAACATAATATTCTTCTAATTTATTCTACCTAATGTGGCAACTAATTTTATGTAAATAAATTATCTTTAATATATTTTATGACGGGAGAAAAATAATAGATTTTGTTTTTGAAATAGATACCTGCTGTGAGTATTAAATATTTCGTGCTAATAAAGAATTTATGTTTGGAATTAGAGAGAATTGTATGCTTTGATGTTGATAATGACGGTAAAGGCGAATATTATACGTTCAAATTAAACTAGTTTTAAGTATTTAAATGAAATTAAAAATGATATAATGTCTGGTACAGTCAGTAGCATATCATTAGAATGTAGTAAATCTTCTTAATGAACTATTCTGAATTTAAGAAAAGCCGAGGTTATTTTTCTCTTTGTATTACTTTAGTTATAGTATTTTCACGTTTCAATTAAGGGTGCTTTGTCTAAGAATATCTTAGACCTATTTTAAAAAAAACCTTAGTAATTATCATACCTTTGACATACTCATAAGTGTTGAAACGCTATCAATCTTCGCTCAAGACTAGTCGCTCGCGCAACAAGCCATTTACCTCAATGTGTCGATTTCTCACAAATTGCAAGAATTAATCGAATAACACTGGTACCTGTGTTATTCAATTAATCGGATATCCTGTCATTCACGCCTACTATGATACTGTTGTTTCATATACTAGAAGCTTCTATGAATTGCGTGGGTTCATAATTAAGGGGACAGTGAACTTTTTATTCGATGAATGAAAACTATTTTTGTTGTCAATCAACCTTGATTTAAAAAGTATTTATAATGTAGGTATCGTTGGAAAATATAGGCATATTATGATGATGACGGAATACAAATACATGAGAAATCACTTAATACACCCGTTTTCGTTACTTACCAAAATAAAGCGCAATAATAATTAGACGTTAATTTGGGTGTTTCCTAGTGCTAGAGGAAGCAGGTACAAGTTACCTTTGGTTAGCTATGTATAGGCATTACTAGACTTTTGCGTCTCCCTAGTTGCACCACCACACTTGACCCTAAGTTTGCCGCAGTCATTACTCGCAGAGTGTATGAAGAGAACTGAATTGTTCCTTGAGAACTTAAATGTTCCGGGGCATACTGTACAGCTACCTCACTACCAATCTTGAAATGCTAGTAAGGGGCCAGAATTTCATGATTTTTGGGCTCCCCGTCCTTGACACAGGTGATCATATTTGTGTGACCGCCCTGGTGTGACGTCACATATTTTGAAATCTTCGATAACCTTATAAAAATATTAATAGAGTTGGTAATATTTTAAAGATTACAGTTTTAATACTTCTTTATTTCTCAATCGTGTGGGTAGTGACTAACTACAAGTTTTATTACTGTAGATTTATAAATGTGATCTCAGAACGTTTATGTCTCATCACCCTCTTATCACACGATGTCATACATTGTTGACCCCCTCCCACCCCCTTAATGAAGTGCTGACAAAGAAGAAGAACCTAGTCCTCAAAGAAGATTATAGAAAATGATTTTGCTAGGCAGACCATGTTTTGTGGAGTACCATGAATCCTGCTTGCGACATACCAATAAAAGTGTTGTATAACACTAATATAATTCGGTTCCTCTATGTCTAGTCTTCCTTATTCAATGCCATGTAACCGACCCGACCGACCATCTTTATTTAAATTTCAAATTAATACGTCCATACATATTGAAATATTTAGTTATTTATCGATCGATGTTGACACCTGTTCACGTTAATCTTAAGATGTTGTGATAATGTAATAAAGATAATCTTATAAGTATAATATTTTTACTATGTTATTTTCCGGTGTTCAGAAGAGTCTATTATAATAATACGATATATTGAATTAATTTTGCGAAACATTAAACTGTTGACTGTACCAAGTTTCCCTATAAAAAGATGGCGTTTTTAAGATATGAGATTTACCGTCTATAAATCAATCTGACTTATCGGCTTAGCCTTTTAATGTTAGGGTATTCTTCCAGTCTAACCGGCTGCAGCTAAATAACAGTATTTTATACGGAGCGACTGCCTATCTTACCTCCACAACCCAGTTACTGGATAACACAATTCCCCTTGGTAAAACTGATTGTCAGACTTTTGGGCTAGCTCTAGCTATCCGTAACGACTGTCAAAGATCTACGAACGACAGCCTAGACCAACTGCTTAACGTGTTTTCCGAGGCAATAACCCATGAACCGAACGGTGGCAAGTGTAGCTTAGCCTTCAATCGACCCGTGTGGCTGTTATTATAATAGCCACGAGCTCCTCATCTATAATTTATAACATTAACTGTGAACCTGTTTAATCTCAGCTTTTATGGTCAAATTAAAATCAAACCTAAAAGAGTTCAACAGACTACCAAACAAATTTTGATGTTTTTGCAGTAAGGTAACATGACATAATAAAGAATTATATAAGGGTAAAAAAACAAAAATACATCAGACACGCGCAGGCCTTGAGTATTCATAACTAATTCAATAACAAGAAAGCTAACATCTACTTTTTCCTTCTGATATCATAAAATATCTTACAAAAACCTATCTTACCTACTGATTCGAACAAATCACATGAATAATATATAGATGACTTTGGTAAACATATTTGATAAGAGCCTTATTGCTTACATTGACCTTAACAACTATACGAACATATTTATTATAGTTCGACAGACAGACGAGTTGCCATAATACGTATATTAATGTGTTTTAATTAATAATTTGGTTCCTTAATATATTTACTTCATATTTACTTATCATATTTACTTCGAAATTATAGATTAGCGCTAAATTTTTATTGGACTGTATTACTTAATTTATGTTTTGCTTTTAGCTGTTGGGGTAAAACGCGCAGCATGAGTTAGCTAGGTGCCTATCGCGTTAACCAATCAGATAAATCCAATCGCTAAAGCTACCGTTTCCTAGAAGAGCGGTTATTTATGAAAGTAAGTTGGTGTTTTTTTCCTAGAGAGCGTTTTTTGACAACGTAAAAAATTTAAGCCCCACTGCCATCATTTTGATGACAGCTGCCACCGCTCTTCTAGGATACGGTAGCTTAGGGCATGACACCGTTATAACGTATGTAGAAGTAACAATATAATTCTTCTTATTGTGGTTGTGTGTATGTGTGGAGTAGTTGTGACTAGCCCAAACTGACACATACCGACAAGAATCTTTACTGAAGCTGAATATGAAAATCTATCGTGGAAATCTATCACGAAGTTTACTATAATATTCGAACTAGTAGTTAAAGCAATTTTGATTAATAGAATCCAAACCATGGTCAAGACAAATTCATGGAAATGGCCAGCGTCAAACACGGCTTGATCTTCAATGTAACAGAAGTATCTGCAATCTTAAAGCTAGCTTCGATCACTTCCAATAGAACAGACTGGCAGTACCTATTGACTATAGGTAGTGCAAGAATGAACAAGATTGTTCGATACGCCACACTCTGTGGATGAAGCCTATGTTCAATAGAGGACAGTTTCCGCCGGAGATGAATGGCTGAATGAGTGAATGAGATCTTTGAGTGAACTACAGAGTAAGGCTAGTGTAGTACTGTACTTACTAAAAGCTATAGAGATTTATTGAAGCGTGAATGATTCTAGTTTGATTTCGGTTTGGTTCGATATAATTAACGCCAATATCCCTATTGACGCACACAAATTAGAGGTGACAGTAGTTGTCTGAACAGATAAAACGCACAGCTTGTTTATGTATCTTAACTTTGCTTAACACAGCTTACCTGAACTATTAGATAATTATATAATAATTATCAACTGATTACCAGTATTTTACATGAAGCGACTCCCTATTTTCGGATGAGAGTTGCCGGAAATCGGGTTGAATGGCGTGCAATAGGAGATGCCTATGTCCAGCAGTGTATGCTATAGGTAGGGATGATGATGATGACTGTGTATCTGACTTCTACAACCCAGTTACTGGCAAACAACCTGTCTAGGTCTAGGGGCGATACCCCTTGGTAAGACTGGTTGTTAGACAAGATCAACAAATGACAGCTGGGACCAAATTTTCGAGGCACGGAGGGATTTCGGTATGTATATCTGGATGGTCACCCATGCATGGACCGATATAATTAGATAGATAATTTCTTAGTCATGATGATATATATATATATATATATATATATATAAAAAAAACGACTTCTGTTTAAATTTACCCGGTTCTTACATCCTGTCTATCCTATCCTGTCCTTGCTTTTTTTTCAAAGCGTTAATGAACTACTTGGATCCTTTCTCAACGAAATCGATTGGTTCAATGTGATATTTGCCCAAATCGACCAAAAGATGAGAGCAGTACTTCAACACTGCTGGTTACCGATCGCGTACCGACATAGGTCAGTTATATTTGTTGAGCTTGAGATTGAACGATATGAGTATTTGGTTGATAAAGATTTTGTGATTTAGTCAAAATATGATCTGGTATGAACGCACCTATTTATTTAGCATTTATTTATGAAACTAAACATTCCATTTTTTTTTTTTAAAGAATAATCGTCTTGTCTTCATTTCAATTTGTTTTAGTGACGGAGCATGACTTATTCTTTCTTTTCTTGATATTATTATTCTATATACATATCAGCTTCGTTTTCTGTCATAACAATATTTGTAACACCTCTGTAACCTTTAGAAGTTCTAAAGGTTACAAGTTCAAAACAAACACTATCACCACATCAAATCCTCATACAACGATACTATTACGTATTACCATAAATTCTAAACCCGTAAACGTATGGATTACCGATAAAATTTCTATTTGAATATTAATTGATTTTGAAATTTTACATGCATATTAAAATGGCTTGCCCGGATTAATGGGGACCTCAATAGTAGTGTCATGTTTGATTAATTTTAGCTGGATTAAACGTAGCTTGACTCTCATGTTTTTGTACGGGATAGTATGTATTTATGTTGTAGTCTAGTGGGTAAAGTGTGTTTGTATATAGGTGAACCTCACTTTTAATGTCAACAAAGTGTGATCCATAGTTCATATTGATAATAAACTGACTTAACAAATCATTGAAAAGAAAAAATAGGTCAGAAGATCGCCCAGCATAGAACATCTATTATATAACCAGATTCTGAAGTATTATTTATCAAGATAAAACAAAGCTGGTTCAGGTGTTAAAGCTCGTACTGCTTTCAAATCCAAACCATAACGCCTCAAGATAAATCTAAAAGAAGTTTACACTTTAAAACATGAAATTTTAAAATTCCTAGCACACGTACCTACTTCCTAAGTTGTACGATTCTTACGTTATGCTTGAGTTTAAAATTTCTGGCGTATCAAATGGGAATAAGGTGAAATTGTATTCCCATTAGTGGATTCTTGGTTTGGAAGCTATCTTGAATTCTCTTGTGGAATCGGGAGCATGTGCTAACGTGAGAGAAGTAAACGGTATTTCTGCGTGTGTGTTAATTGCATTCATAATCTTTATCAGACACGCGAACCATGGAGTTTTGTCGGCTTAAAAACGGGTCAAACAAAATTTCAAGCTAAATATAATACACCTAATTACCAGAAACAGTTTTCTTACTTTTTTCAGGATTGCGTTTCTGAGATAATTCACTCCGAAGAAACTCCTAGTATCAATAACAATTGATATACAAACGAACTAAAAAAAAATAGGTTACTATTCAAACAATCATCAAAAGTGAAGCTAGCAAAAATAGGTCAGAAATATAGGTGATATATATACGTAACAATCACATAAGATTACAGATATTCTCTGCTTTACATCTAATTTCCTGAATGGCTACAGAACACGTTATGTTGTCATGAACAACGTAAGTAAGTAAAAAAGGGTTCGCTTCCAGCCTAACCGGATCTAGTTGAATATAATAGCCGATGGAGTAACAATCTGACCGAATTGTCGCAAAAGTTAGGCCAGAGACGTCCAAAAGCGCGTCGGGATAGCGATAGCATCGAAGTCAAACTCCAAAACCAAAGCATTTATTTCAAATAAACCAATTACAGGCACTTTTGAATTGTCGTTGTTTTGTTCAGTCAGAAAGATGAAGCTAGTCGCCCATTTCAAAGCGTAATATGTTCTATGGAGAAGATCGGGCAAGAAACTCCACGGACTCTTTTAAATCAAAATATTGTTAGACAATGTGGGTGAAATCATCATTGTTGAAATCATACATGGGAGAACAATGCAGAAGGACGTGCTCGTTAAGTTTCTGTATTATAAAGATAAAAACAATTCAAAAAAATTAATAAGCCGCAGCAGCTAAGAGAAGAACAGTCCCGCCGTCAGTACTTTACTGACGGCGTCCGTTCACGAACATGACGCATGGATCAGCACCATTCAGCTCAACCATTTTGAATGGAACAGACACCTGGACGAGGGACGCATGAAACCGGGAAGTATGTCAGGAAAGAAAAAAGATATTTACCCAACAGTGGGTGATTCTGGGCTTAAATGATGATAATGATGAAGTAAGTGAGAAGCAAAGGGCTTCCATAAGTGACAATACTGAAGTAAATCGTAACCTGGGAAGTCAGTCTCGCTATCAGCCTTGCTGACAAGCTATCTCTTCACCACAATGAGTTAAACCTCGCGTCGACACAAAGAAAGACGAACCAACTAAATCTTAATTTAAAGGCAAAAACAAGAAAAATATTCCAAGCAACTTTTTCCTCATGATAGTACAAGCGATAAAACTAATGGCAATCAGATTACCATTGATCGGGCTACGCGTTGTGGATGGGAATATTACCGAAATAATGTTCCACAATATAGTCACGCTTGTTTTCCTTTGTATGGTAAGTAGTAATATTTTCTGTAATCTTGCCTATTCTCTCGGCTTATTGCTGTGGTATTGGGACTAGTTGCTTGGTGAACCCCTTTTTTATTTCCTCAAAGGTATTGGATGTTTCAGTATGGTTTCTCAGACTGAAGCTGCTTCTACATAAAAGGTAGACTAAACGTACCTACTTCACAATCAAACCACTTTATAAAAAATAGGTTCACATCAGTCTACATTTGCAAAGCGTGAATATTCCGGGGATGGCGAATGTCGCATGTCATTCAAATATTTGTCACAGTTCCACTCCGCACTTGTGGATGCCAGGTTCCCACGCTAAATTATTGCGTGTGAATAATCAACTTGATAGAAAGCGATTTGTACAGAACTAGGTGGGCATTGTGAACTGTTTGTTCTGTCCCGTGATTTGTAAGAGACGGAAGGTTTACAAACATTTTAATGATAGAAAGAAGAAGTCCCACTTGAATGAGTTTTACTTTAATCAACTTTGGTGTAAGGGATTTGTATTGTAATAAACAAAGTGTTCATATAACAAAAAAGTATTTTATACAATAATATTTTGGTCGTTTCTAACAGAAATAATATTCATTCCATTATTCTAACAATAATCTCATTTAAAACTTTCAAAACAAAATCGCTCAAATAAAAACAGTACCCGAGAAAATTGATACGAAATTTCGAGAACTCACGAAGAATTTCAAATTTGGGAGCCTTGAGGAACATCAAAAACAAAAAGCTTTGAAAACAAGCAGCGCTACTGAATATTTGAGCGGTCCGACCGCATCGAAGCTCAGTAGGGAGAGTACTAATGATAAATTCAAATCTCGATCCCCTGGAGAACAAGGCAATCAGACGTCGAACAAAGGTTACAGCGACGCCCCCGGCGCAACTTCGACGCTCGAAGTTGAAGAAAAGAGCGTGTGTCTTTGCTGAGGCGTTCGGTTTCATCCTTATTGAATTTTTGTTGTTGCCGTTTAGACGGTGATGATCGATCGGATAGATATTCACGCGATACTATTTATTATTCTTTTGAAAATCAAGTTTTCAGAATCAGGCAACAAACTAATGGCTAAACAGTTTCTAGTGTCCATTGACATGAAGAGTAGAACCGGTAAGCAGAAATTAAAAAAAGGCAAGCTAAATAAATTCTACATATAATATTCTTAATGACCCAAACAACAGCCTAATATATTAGTAACAATGGTAACTTAAACAATAAAAAGAAAAAAAATATACATTTACGACATAAAAATCAAAGAGCGATCCCACTGTTTTTCAAGCTTATCTGGTCCCAAAAATAGTGGAATCGGATTTTAGAAGGCTTACTGTATCGCCCGGAGGCAACGGACTCAACCTCTTACAAGTCGAACTCTTGCTTTATGTATTTTAGACCAATTGTATTTTTTTTACTGTTTCATGGGATATTTTGATTTCGGCAGCGTTATTTTTAGAGTAAATCTTTTTTCGTACTACAAAAAACGAAAAACATAGTTTTGCTTATTGGTTATACCTATATACCATTAGATTCTTTTAAGTGTCTACTGTCTATAGTACGTGTATCATTGATGGACTCACCTTTGAACACACCATAATCCCATCTGGTAGGAAGCCACGCTGCGGCAGCAATGGTGCATGCTACGCTTTACAAGAAATCAATACAATGACTGGAAGATTTACAAGCAAAATAACAACTTAGTAGCTCCAAAAACTGCTAAAAGTTCACTAGGACATTTACAACTTTACTTAACTCCTAACCATATTATACTAGATATACAAGTACATTCTGTTGGTTTCCAGTTTCGTAGTTTACCTAAGCAAGCGGCAAAACAACGAACTACATAGATACACAACAAATGGACTGAATTTGACCTTGGCTCATTTTGAGTCTGTGGGTAGAGTTAAGTTATCATACCGGTCTGTTTACTGACTACCTATCGTTCGTTAATGCTTCATTATCGTGAAAAACCTTCAAGACTCGCTCATTTTATGATTTTTTTGAATCATCCTGCACATAACCCCACTTATTTACAGTCGGAGCATCATATTTCTTCCACACATCTTTATTTTTTGTCATTTTAGTATTCACTCCCTTCCCACTCATATTTTAACGTTTACAAGAATCATCCATCGTTTCAGTAACGTATACATTTTCTTTTCAACGTGTCTCTATAGAGGTAAATATTATCAATAATAGATGGATACTCATGTTTATTTTATTGGCCTTATTATTTGTAGTTCTGTATTTGCCTCAAGACGTTTTGTCGTTCTATCGGCAAGGATTATAATTATGTTCTGATAATATTATTCTGCCGATTGAATAAAAAAGATGAATGATATTCCCTCGTACATCTCCGGGGATTGCCTATCTCGGAATAAAAAGTAGCTCATATTTTCTGTAAGATAAGCTTCTTCAGTTTCGCTCGTATTGATACCAATAACCTTGTAGAAAGAGTTACCTATCTAATAGCACGTGTAATGGTGTTTAAGGGGCCGTGCACGAAATCGACTGAATTTGATCAATTTTGTTCATTAGTCGTGAGAAAGGGAAAAATAATTTAAACAAAACTATTTATGATTTGAAAAGTCGAGTACTTCGTTTTGCATTTAGCTGAAAGGGATTTTTCAAATAAGTTAAGTTTTCATAGAAAATCACAACTGACTTTTGATCACTTTTTTACAAGAAAATACTTTTGATTTTGAACATTTTATAAAATCATCAACTTGTTATAAGGTCTACTTGCATGTGGCAACTTTTTGTTTAATACAAAATAGGTGTAGCAGATTTTTTTTTTCAACCCTCTCTGTAATGTATTTTTTCCAATTATTTAGCAAACCATACCAAGGAATTTAAAAATCACACATTAGTCTTCAGCTATTATTGAGGTAGAATTAAATTTATTTTATGATGTTATCTTCATTAGGTAAATCAAAGGCATAATAAACCATATTTTTGAGAGCGCAAAAGTGATGCAACTATTAACCGGTGCTGTGACTGACACGAATAGTTTAGCACCCTGAAATCTGTACTTTTATAGTTACACAGACTTAATTTTTCAATGATTTCAAGCTTTCTTACAATAAGATAAGTTATTGACGAAAAAGGGTTTTTTTCGTGCACAGAGCCTTAAGTTTACTATGAAGGCTTGACAGGTATCAATGCTACATGGTTAATTCGAAACTTGGTACATTTCATAGTCGACAAGTCGAACTCGTCTCTTGAAATCTAGTCGAAAGGCAAGTAGTCGAAATCGAATTTGCTTAATTTCCCCGTTCAATTCACAACTGTGAATAACCAGCTGCTCTTGAACATGAGTAATTCTTAATTCACAGTCTTCAGTTATTTTAGGAAATTGAGCAGGAGTATTTTTATTCTTAATAAAAACAAAATTTGGTCAAAATCAGTCATGATGATCGTGGCAAGACAGACAAGACCACGGAAACAGTCCTTCAAGAGAAATTAAGGCTCGTGCAGCCCAGCGCGACGCGACGGCGCGACGCGACTCGAACAATACAATTTCTAAGAAAACTTCACGGTATAACAATAGCCGATGTCGCGTCGCGCTGTCGCTTCGCGCTTGTCTGAACGAAGCTTTATAGTCTGGTTATGTTAAAATAGTTACACATTAGCATAATCAACCAAATGGATTGCAAACAAAAACCTACTGCACTCACAATTAAATACAGAGAGCTCAGCGTGAACTATCTTCACTAATTAAAAACGTGGGTGGTGAAAATTTCTTCCTTTACCTCAAACACAGCTTCGAACATGTCTCCTGCTGTTCGAGAAAGTCCATTGTTGAACACGTCACAGCATGTCGAACAACCATCCTACGGTCGTTAGCTACATGATACCGCCTTTACAACGCACCTGTCGGGTAATTATAAATTTGATCTTGCTATAAATTCAATTAGAAATGTTAGATGTGTTGATTTTGTAAAGATTCTACGGAGGATTCCGGCAATACATACTATAAATGATTTACTGTAGTTTTTGGTTAGTACACGATATTATGTATATTTTTCATTCACAATTAATATAATAGAAGTTTTTCATTCTAATACAGAGTAACAGACGTTAGCTAAGACAAAAATCTAAAAGCACCAAAAACAATTTATATCACCGGATGATCATAAAATGACAAAACAGAACTACCAGGCTCTCATACCATAACAGAGCCGTAATCGAACAACGCTATTAACAAATTCAAAGTGAATGGATACCTAGATAAGATGTCAAGTATTAGCATAATCCTATCTTTGACGGCATCGTTCGAGATCATAAAATAGATAAGCAGTTGGGAATAGCCAATATTTTGTGTCGATGGGTACTCGGTTGTCATAAAGGAGGTTTTCAGATTAGAGGTTTCAGCCAAAATAGTTAGAAACAAGGTGAGATTTATTTTTTACTAGATGACCCGATAAACTTCGTACCACGTGACCAAAATTTAGGTTTTTCGATTTTTCGGCTGGCCCTTTGGGTTTTTCCTAATTTAAACAGTACATGCTAAACCATTCAAAGATAACAATAATAAAAATAAAAGTGCTGGTATTTATGACAGGAACGTAATAGTCTGACAAAATATTTTATAAACATAGAAAATACAAGATACAATTTAGAAAACAAATAATTTTTATTATTCTATAAAAATAAGAAGAATAAAAAAATATACTAAGTAAAATTAAAATTATTACGATATGTAATAATATGAGTATGTGAGTGATTATTATGAACAGGGGGTTTGAATTATAAGGTTATTTATTTATTGGTATGCACTTCAATACCTCAGAGACGGATCTTCTCAACTTGTTTAGTGAAACACCGTGAAAATAGGTTTCTGGAGATTTAGAAATGCTATCATAATTTCTACACGTTCGGAGCAAAAGAGCGACTCCATCCTTGCTTGGTCTCACCAAGCAAGGATGGAGTCGCGGAAATAGTTCATGAACAAAAAGAATCGAGGGTCAATTTAATTTAGTTGTGCCGTCCTCGGAAATAGAAAATAAATCCGAGAAAAATAAAATGGTTACCTATTACAATTAATAAAAAACAATATATTTTTTTAATTTATTTGTTGGTGCCTACTTGCATTTCTCGTATCTATTTACGAGATTAGTTTTAAACCAACACTTCAGATATGTTTGTGAATATCCCAAGCAGCTAGCTATGATCAGTAATGATTTTAACGAAACAAAACGCAATCAAGTTACGAAACATACATATTTCGATCTTTCATTAAACATGAAAACGTTTGACACTAGTACATTAGTCTTTCATAATCAGATCAACTTACAAGATAAAACATAAATAATTTAACAGTTTTGTAACTATTTAAAAACTCGCAATAGTATCATTTTTGTTAATGAATATCGCCTTAATAGATCTTGTTTCTCACCTGTTAACGACTTCTAATAAAAATAAAATGGCCAGGTCGTCAACCGGACTCCGGCCTTCGACAACCTTGCTTTTTTCTGAGAAAAAAACATAAATTAAAAACAAAAAATATATTATTTTAAGATGAGTAGTGGATTTGACCTCGGTTGGCAACATAAAGTTGACTAAATAGATGTCGGGTCATCTGACGACTTGCCTACTGAATGCTACTAATATTTTCGTGACGCGTTTGTGTGCCAACGTACAGAAAAATCTATGTGTGTGTCTAAGATTGTGTGTGCATATTGACATGAGTCTGTGTCTATCAAATTAGTCTCATTTCTCATGACATTTTAGCCTCACAATTATAAAATTAGATTAAACAGGTCTGTTTGATATTTAGAAGACGGATTAGACCTATCTAACCTACACATAATATCAATCTTGGTTATTAGCATACTGATTTGATAACATAAATCACATCGAACTTTTTGCCGTTTGGTCTTTTGAGTCTTTACTAAGTATCATATCTTAATAAAATAAATGTATTTTACTGTACACACGTCTACACATCAATCTATACATTTCCAGTATATGCTGATCTCGCATTGTACGGAAATATACAATGCGAGATCAGCATAAACTGGAAATGTATAGCTTGATGTATAGCTTTGTGTACGTACTACCTACTAAAAACAGGCTTTATTTTCATTATCAAAAGCAAAGATCACTTAGATTAGACAGGTCGTTAGGTTGGTTATTGGTGTCAAAAACTCTCTTCCCAATAACTTACCAGATGTGTGTGTGAAAAAAAATTGTTATGGAAGATAAGAAGCTAAAATAAAGCACAAATGTTATAGGTATCTATGTATAAAATTATTTTAGTAATGATACTACATATTTCAAATGACTTTAATGAATATAAGTTAAATTAAATATGTTACAAAGAGATTATAAATTAGTAATAATAATGAATGTGATATTGATAGTAGGTAGGTATGCAATATAATGTTAACTTCCAAATATTTTAAACTAGATATATGTTAAATGTGTAATATTGCTGCGCCCTAACAGGGTCATGTACTCATAAGTTTTAGCCTAGCCTGTAACTGAGTGTACATTATGCAAAATAAATAAATAAAATAAAAAGAAAGAAATTGGTACCAAAATAAAAGAAAATTGAATTATCAAAAAAAAAAGCTTTACTGTCAATTTTCAGAAACATTCATGTAATCAGACATATGTTTCATTGACATACACACTCATTAGATCGATCTAATAAACCACAAGCCCACAACTCTACCTACAACTTAGTGCCCAGAAACACCAACGGTTTTGACCTTCTAAAGTCGACGTTCAAAACTGCTTAGTTTAATAGAGAGGAAAACGTCATTACCACTTAATGGAATCCCCATTAAATTTTAACGTTCAATTAATTGAATGAAGTTTTTGTAAATCAACGTCAACTCTAATAAAGATAAAGTGCAGGTTCTAAGGTTTATTAGTTTGAAAGTTTAATACATTTCATTCTAGTCTTAACGTTGACTAGAATGAAATGTATTAAACGTATTTGGGGATTTGAGCTTTCATTAGTATTGATTAAGGATAAGGCTAAGCAGTTAATCATGTTTCGCTTGTCCTTCAAATGTCAAAATCATTAATTTACAAATATAGGCTAATTTTAGATAGTATTGGCAATGTCGAATCAATATTAGTAATATTTTGTTCCCATTTCTTGGAGATCGCGGATCGGCAAGCGTAGTGTGGGACGCCCAGCTAGAACGACCTTAAAAAGGTGGCTGGGACATACTGGAGTACAAGGTGTTGTGGTGCAGCCTGGGAGAGACATATATCCAGCAGTGAACTGCGATAGGCTGAGTTGATTTTTTGCTGATTAATTTCTTGGAGAAAAAATATTAGCTTTTTTGTACTGGGAGCAAGATAGCAAATAAAAAAGGTCAAACACAACAAGGTTCAATGCAGAAGTTACAGTCATAACTTCCGCAATACAATTTTCTCTACAAAAACTAGCACCTATTAATATTGACCCAGTTTCCTATGCATTTAAAATTAACAACCAGTTTTACGGCATTTTAATCATTAGTGTATTCTTAAAAGCATACAATACATTATGTAATTAAATCTAATGTTGTGTATGGTAGCAAAAATAATTTTATTTGAGTGGGCAATTCCGTAATGAAAAGTGTCATGGCGGGCCTCATTTTAGTTTGAGTGATAATTTGTGATGAAATCTGGCTAAAATAGGACACGCATTGTTTAAAGAGGTAATGTGTCCGTTAAATTACTGATGACGTAATGGAATCCTGGTGCGGTACGGTCGGGGGTGGTACGTCCAAGAAAGGTAGATTTGACATTTTATTCTCCAGTTTGATTTGTGCTTTTGGTGCAAGATTAGGTCACAGTCAGAAAATATTGTTTTTTTTTAGAATGAATAATCGGGATCCCTTCTTTTCGCATAATGTTCTTTGTCCTAATATACTTCGGCATAACGATTTTGGCACAATTTGTTTTGGCATAATGATACTTCGGCATAATTTTTTTAGGCATACATTTTATGTTGGCATAATCATCTTAAAGACTAATTTGTTTTGGCATAAATTTGATTCGCATAACGTTAGTAGGCCTAATGACTATTAGCATAACGTTAGTAGGCCTAATGACTATTAGCATAATAATAATATATATATTTTCCTTTTCTAGTAGATACGTACTCCAGACTTTGGGTGGAAATGGTGGTGGTGAACTTGTAGTGCCCCATACATAATTCTATTCAACCAATCAGATCAAACCAATTTGCTATAGTTTCTGTAACAATTAAATAATATTGGTGGTTAAGAATTTAATATGCTGTGCAACAAAAGTTAGTGACAGAACCGAATTGCTGCAAAACCGACTCCACGTAGCCTTGTTTGTCCTACCCCTAGAGTGTAATTTAAAATCGCGTAGGCGCGTAGGTGCAAGGCGGGCCGCGGGCTGAGGAGCAGGTGGCTGCGAGCGAGCCGCCGCGTCTGAGGCTGGCCGGCGAAGCCGGCCAACAAGCCGAAGCTGCGGTGGTGAGCGAAAGCCGTCTGTGACGATTAGCACGCGTGGGGCCGCCGGAGGCCCGCAGCGCCGGAGCCGTGACAGAAACCCTGCCTGCTGCATGTTGCATGCTCGCTTGAATGCAGCATGCTGCATGCTTGCTTGCATGCTGCATGATTGCTTGTTTGCTGCATGCTTGCTGCATGCTTGCTTGCATGCTGTATTCTTTCTTGCATGCTGTATGCTTGCTTGCTTCATGCTTCCTACAGCGAAAAAAAAACCCACAAAATTGTTCAATAAAAATATGTTTTAATATCATTATGCGTAAATAAATTTATGCTTTAGGATATTATGCTTAAGAAAGTTATGCTTTAGAACTTTATGCTTAATAAATTTATGCTTTAGAATATTATGCTTATTCATTATTATGGCTAAAGAAATTATGCTTAAAAAATTATGCGTAAGCTGTTATGCGTAATTATATTATGCGAAAATAAATTACGCCAAACAAAATTATGCTAAGATATATTAGGTCTTAAAATTTTATGCAAATGGATAGGGATCCTGAATAATCTCTTTTAAACATAAATATTATCAGGTGGAGTTTTTAATACGTATTTGTTTTATGCACTTTGACTACAAATCTATGACAAAATCTCCAAACCAAGCTCCAAGCTGTTTACCGTACCTTATTTAAATCAGAAGCACCATGTTAACAAGAGACAAGACGCCATCTTATTCCCATTACTTGACATTTACTGCTTGAACCACAATCAGCTACATGAAGAAGTTTTATTACCTTTCACATTAGCATTTAATCTTATTTTAGTTAAATCATTTACGCCTGTTTTCTCCGAAGGTTTAAACAAAGTTATATCTATAGCTACACGCACATTTTGCCAGTTATATTTAAGGCCTATTGCCATCAACCGGGCACAGATCCAGGGTTGGGTTTCTTGTTGTGTGTGTGTTGGTTGGGAAAACCCAATAAAACAAATTTTGGGAATTAAAAAACCCAGAATCTCATGCTGAGGTAGCACTTGCGACCACCTAACGAACGAAAAAGGTTTGTTTTATTTATAACATAGGTACGTTAATCCATGATAATTATGCTTGTTTACGTTTCCGAGTACAAAGGTTCGCTCATCTTTTCGACCTCCATTCGGGAATCTTGGGATTATATTTGGGTTATTTTTACGCAAACTTGTAAGTAGCATGTCATTGTTTCCTGGATGGTCTAATGTGGTGCTCGTATTATACAAAGTCAGAGGTATCTTTTTGGATGTTTATACCTGATATTTTTACGTTTGCGCGCGCGCCGTTGTGTTATTTTGTGACAACATAACATCTCGCCTGCAATCCCCGAAGGGTTAGGCAGAGGTGTATCTATAATACACAAAAATACCTGTAGGTAACATGAACGGTTTCGTTTTTCTGTAACAACAACAGAGATTTTCAAAATTGGTACAAAAATAGAACTAAACCCAAACAAGAACCACCCAGTTTATAATTAAAACCCTTCTCTATTACGTGAATTCAAACGTGGAGAAAAGGGAAATTAATGTTTTGTTTTCCTAGTTAATAGAGGCTTGTTTCACTTTCCGGTATGACTATCTATACATGTCATCTTCTATAACATAGTATACAATAAAGTCGCTTTTCGTGATATGTTTGTACGACCGCATAGTTCTTCTAGTCTACACAATTCTATACTATTAAATGAGCAATGTTTATTAAATATGTATAATTACGTTCTCGAAAACGTGATTTAAAAGTTTGCAATATAGGGGTTTACGGGGGCGAAAAATCGATCTAGCTAGGTCTCATATCTGGGAAAATTAGTTTTCTCTATTTTCACAGCCTCGGGAATACAGTAATAAAACGTTGGTAGGTATACCTGGACGATTATGTTTATCTATTTTCATCCGAGCAGAGCCCGGTCGACCAGGGACTGGATTTTAATGTGGTTTCAGGGTTTCACCATCTTATAGAGAATTTATACCGGATGGTTTATGTGTATAGTAGTAGTGTGAAAACCGTGCGAAGAAGGGGCGATTGAAATGAAATGAAATTGTTTATTCTGTAAATAGGATATTGGAATCACTTTTACACGACATCTTAAAAAAATAATTAAATTAGCTAGATGAGTTCGGCGTTTCCTATCTGACTACTCTGAGAAGAAAAGCCGAAACAAACTCAGAGGTCACGGTCTCTTTTAAAGTCCAGACATAATCTTGGTCAGGCCATATGAGGACCATGTAGATTAGTCTGAAATGGTCTTTTGAGAAAAGAACCACACAGATTTGAGTGGACCTGTCCTGTCAGTGCAAGCATTTGTCAGTAATCGTGGAGCTCAACTCAGAACTTAAGGAGCTCAACTCGACGAACAATACCAAAGAAAGAACATTTGGGTAGGCCGCATAGATTCACCAGTAAATAAACAAAATCAGCTAAGTCAACAGAACTTCATCTCCGCAACCCATCAATTACAAACCTTGTTAAATTTAAACTCTCACTAAGTGTGATAGCTTTTAGAGCGAAAGGGGAATTAGTTTTATTCTCCAGAAAATATGGAATTACCCCTTTCCAAGGGTAAATTTATTTTGACGCTAAAATTGTGTCCTTTGAGGCACTTTGTCTTCGGAGTGATGTTGGATCGCAATTTTCGTTAGGAGATAGTGACGGGGCACTGATATTACGTGCTTTTGATGTAAAGTGGGTAAGTGTGATAGACTAAGTGATGGCTTCAGTTAAGTGACAGCTTTCATTTACACTTGTATGTGCGGTTTGTAGCGTTGGACACTAAATAAAGCCCCAGTTACACGATGCAAGTTTCTTGCCTGTGGCATGCAATAAAATCGCACCGTAAAAATCAGGATTAAGGCAAGTAAGAACTAAATAGATGGGCGTAGTTGGAACCGCATTTTTTTTTTTTGGTTGGGAAGTCATCAAATAACTTCTCCCGCTCTGGCCGGAGCGGGAGGGCGTGTCAGACTCTTACTGACTAAAACCCACCCGTGTTCTTTCAGTTGCCTGTACGTTGCCAAAGGCCACGGTATCCCTTTCAGACTTTCCCGCGACCCCGGCAGAGTCATAGTACCTAACACAATGAATAATGTTTTAACCAGCAAAACCCACCAACCCGCACCAATCTGCAATGGTCCCACGTAGTGGATTTTGCTATCCCCTCTCACAGAGAGAATAACGCGTCTTACCAACGTGTTATTAACCATTTTGTGTATTGCGGTGTCATGTAAGAACCGCTATTGAAATACCAGTGCTGTGACATTCTGGCTACTCATTCGTAATTTCAGTTTATAGGTAATTGGTTACTTTTGAGTACCGTCGTGGACGATCGTCCCTCGTTTTCAGATTCGCGATCGTGAATTCGCCTATACCAAAGGTTAACGGTTCTGGGAATCACATGGCCTCCTCATTGCCACTTCAGCTTGATTTTTCAATTAAAGTTTGTTTTTTATCAAAATAAATAATGCATACTTAAAAAAAAAAAAAACTGAAGATACTTGAGACGTGATTCATCAAACTTTTTTAATTTAGATGCCATGTTTATAAAAATAATGCTAAATAGTTCTGAAATTCGCAATTACGTAGGCATCAGTCTTGTTGTCTGACCATGCAATTTATATGCAAATGCTGCTGAGATTCAACCTTCGTGGTGTAACCTTTAGAAGTCCTGAGCTATGATCCGCATGACTGTTCGTCCTGGGTATAGATTAAAAAGTACAACGTTAAGAAAAATCGTCTAGAGTTGTAATATTTGTAAACATGTGAGCTCCATGTAAGTAGATAACCGATTAATTTACGTGTCATTTAATACTTTGTAGCTATTGTAGTTTATGTAGTCATTCTATCCGGGCACATTTTTTAAAAATTTAATATCGGACAACAATATATTCCATAATGTTAGTGAAAAAATACATTATAACTAATGATAATACAAAACACACAATCAACACTGGCAACACGTAACGACATAAGTCTAAGGCAGGTGGCTCGAGAACGATCAAGCAATATTGTCTTCACATATTTTTTTTTAATGTGTACAAAATATTGTAAAAGAATAACTATGGAATTTCTTTTCCATTCTTATCCATATAAACGAACCTACCTGAAGGAGTATCTAGTTTTTTCTTTGTTTGACATTCAGTAGTGTCTTTTGATGGCTACTTGAAATAAATTCTCCCATGAGCTGTAACGCTGCTTTTAAAGCTTTTTAATACTTTCAACCACTCATTGTTGGTACTAATTTAAAGTATCATACACCCTGAATCTCTGGGTAACCAAGCACTATGATTTTGAACACATTTGGAAAAGGAGTTTCTCTTCCAAGCGAAGTAGATATTATATATTTTCTATGAACCAGGTAAGTCAAATGAAGCGGTACGAATGTTTACAATTGGGAGGAAAGTAACATGAAAAATATATTGGGACTGTGTAGCGGCTTGCCTTGTAGTGATATTTGATTTACCGTACCCCATCTTGTATGAACAGGTGCTTACGTTTTTATATTATCACTCTGCATAGTGTTGGTTACTTACACTACCTTCTGGCTGCGACTTTGCCCGCGCGAAACTTCTTGTTTTAACATAAAATACATCCTTTGATACTCTGGAATACTTTATTTATTTATTAAAACTTTATGCACAGGTAAAAAAATACTGTACAAAGGCGGACTTAATGTCTGAGGCATTTACTACCAGTCAACCTTAGGGTGGTGCAGAGACAAAACATGGCAGGTGCAACATAAGTGATAGATAACTTGAAAATCACTGTCATCATCATCATCATTGAACTTTACCTTCCTATTAGTGAAATAATTTTCAGAACAGGATTAGTGGTTCCGATACTCTATATACAAATTTTCTCACAAAATTTACCTCTCTATAGTGTTTTAGACCTCGGCTGTCGTGTCTGAGGGGCAACTTCTCAACGATTGATGTTGGGGAAGTTATATATATGCTGTTCACGCGGTAAACTCTAATTGCGCGATGCAGGATTTGTCTGACGTCAAGATTTTGTGTGACATCAGGTCTCTGATGCGTAGTTCGCATGTGGCAATGTAGATAGAGTATAGATTTATCGCTCTTTTAAAAGGTATGAGAATTACTACAGTTTTCAGTTCATGGTATTTTCAGACTAGAATATAGTAGAGGTCAAGACAAGACTTACCTATACACTGACGAAGAAATCAAGCACATTTTGTATGACAAGCTTCCCAAAGATTATTGACCATCACTGTTATTTTCCCCAGTTGTACAGAGCAAAAGTTGCCTACATAATAAAAAAAAAAAATGAGAAAAGCCATATTGTGGAATGCATAAAATTGGTCGGTTCCCCTCCGCAGGGAACGAAAAAATAACAAGTATTTACCACCCAACCAGCAACTTTCCCTTAAAAAGACCGAAAAACAATTGGAATTTTCCAATAAAGTAATAAAACATTGTGACTAATCAATTCTTTAGTCATCACAAAACTCCCTTCGAAAGCAATTTTAATTTTACCTACGAAAAAATGAACCAGAAAGTTCCGAACCTTAAGGCAACAGAAATAAGCTCTAAATTAGGACTGCTTAATCCAAAGCAGGGCTGACCAACTGTAAAATGGAATGTTGTCGTTAACTATCGAATTCGCGTACCCGATCGAGGGAACGATTCGTTCGATTCATTCAATTCATTCAATTGAACGGTTGACCGGCGAAGCGGATGAGCGGGACCCACCTGAACTAATTTCTATTACTTGGTGGTCAATCGGATGGTTGGTTAAAAAAGGTAAGCATCATGCGTTTGGTTGGAGGAAGTATTTCAATTTGCGTTTCCTTTATTTTTAGAAAAACTTTTGTGTAAAAAGAGGTTTACTTACATCCTTTATGTTGAACGTTTTCAGTGAATTCCTGAAACAAACAAAAAAAAATGTTATTAGATCATCATCGCCATCTACCTAGCCTATTCTCAACTATGTTGGGGTCAGCTTCCGGTCTAACCAGATGCAGCTGAATTACATGGAGCGACTACCTATCTGACCTCCGCAACCCAGTTACTGGGTATAACACAATACCCCATGGTAAGATTGGTTGATAGACTTTCGGGTTGCTGACTACCCGTGACGACTATTAAAGATCCAAGAATGACAGCCGGAACCAACGGCTTACCGTGCTTTGCGAGGCAATAAAAAAAACCGGCCAAGTGCGAGTCAGACTCGCGCACGAAGGGTTCCGTACCATTATCTATAAAAACCGGCCAAGTGGGAGTCGGAGTCGCACACGAAGGGTTCCGTACCATTATCTATAAAAACGGCAAAACAATCATGTCTATTTAAGGGGGGCTCCCCTTAAATATTTATTTTATTCTGTTTTTAGTATTTTTTGTTATAGCGGCAACAGAAATACACCATCTGTGATAATTTCAACTGTCTAACTATCACGGTTCATGAGATACAGCCTGGTGACAGACGGACAGCGGAGTCTCAATAATAGGGTCCTGTTTCACCCTTTGGGTACGGAACCCTAAAAACGGCAAAAAAAGTCATTTCTGTTGTATGGGAGCCACCCTTAAATATTTATTTTATTCTGTTTTTAGTATTTTTTGTTATAGCGGCAACAGAAATACATAATCTGTGAAAATTTCAACTGTCTAACTATCAAGGTTCATGACATACAGCCTGGTGACAGACGGACAGACATACAGACGGACAGCGGAGTCTCAATAATAGGGTCCCGTTTCACCCTTTGGGTACGGAACCCTAAAAAGGATTATATTTTATTAGATCAATTATTACAATTATACCTGCGTATACTGATATTGACGAAACTATTGGCAATTTTTTCTGCCCTCGATTTCGATTTTGTCCCTGAAATCTAGCGCTGGGGCTCTGTCTCACATAGGGTCTTAGCATTATGCTGAACGATGGCCGTTTGCGTGGATGTGACGCATATTTTCCCACAAATTGTTACTTTCGTGTTTTTTTTTCTTTGCTTGCGTCATGTGTACCGCAAATAAAGGTATTTTCTTTCTTTTCTTTATTTCTTTCGCGTGAAAGTTGTATGACACTACAAATATACTAAAATAACAGCCACATTTTTATAAAACTCCCCTGTATACTAAAATCGTAGATGACAAAAATAAAAAAATTAAAACTGTATTTTCGGCATTAGATTCTTTCACAGATGTCGTAGCAATTACTTATTACAAAAATATTAAATGTACCGTTTTGATTTCTCTACAATGGTATTATATTATGTTGTATTTAATCAATAAGCAAATCATACTCTTCGCCCATAGTTAATTAGGTACTTTGTTCAAAATCAATCACGTTTTTTTAAAGATTTATCTTTTCGACCACGACAGTGGTGACCTTATAAATAACAGCATTTAAAACGATCTTAATATAAAGATATTTAATTAATATGTGTCGCATCGTAATAAATATTTATGCGGATGACAGAAAAAGGCATTAAATTAATTTAATTACTTGCATGTTTAATTGAGAGGAAATGATAATAGGTTTTTGTGAAATATGAATGAGAGAAAGAGCCCATAATACAATTGCGGATCTGAAACGCCCAATAAGTGACTTATTATTATTTACAAAACAGTTTAATACTCAATCGAATTGTTGACAGTGTGGGGAAAACCAATCACAAGATTCAATTTTAAAGTTATGAGTGCGAAGCCGAAATATAAAACAGTTTTAAAATAATTAAGAAGCTAGGCAAACTAATAAGCAAGTTTTTAAGTGAAACATAGCGTTAAGATGAATAAATTAATAATTTTATGTGGCAACATAATGGCTTGCAAGAAGACTCATATAAAAAGTTTTATCTAAAAAACACTGGCTGGTTTTATTTTTCAGCTAAAATAAAAATATAACATAACATTCCATGTTCAAACATAAAAAAAATATGACAACCTATTTTTTTCCACAAATCGTTTTGATTCCCCGCGTTTTGAGGTCCGTTTGGCAAAGGATTTTCCGGTCTATTCATAGCTCAGTTTACATGGTAAAAATTATAAAGTAGGTAAATTTCAGTTGAAAAACTCTTATTTGTATGAAAAGCAATCCTAAATTTCTCCTTCCACAAGTGAACATAACCCAATAATTCCGACAAATTACACCGAAACCATAAAAGGGTCTTTTAAAACTTTGAGAATTCGTTCATTCACAAAACGGTGTTTGAATTTAAAAAGTCAATAACATTACTGAAATTGTTATTGTTTAATTAACCGACTTTGCCGAGCGAGAACAATGCTAATACCGCTAAACTTTGTTTAATTTCATGTGTGCTCGTGTGTTGAATAAAATTTATATTGTTTCCATGGACTGACACTGAATTAATTTTGCTTTGCAATTTATTTTAGGATTTTATGTTTTAGGAGAACTTTTTTAATAGCCTTGTTTATTTCGTGTAGGTATTTGGGTTTTTAAAACGATTTAAATAAGTCACAATTTCCGCGTGGGACTTTTTAGTAGCATAAATGGTATTATTGAATCGTGTGATTTAAATTAATAATGCAACAGAAATTAGGTATCGATCTATCTACCTTCACACAATTCACTACAATTTGCTTCATTTATTTTTTAAATCTAAGATACTAATTTTATCGAGAATACCGAAATGACACATAAACAAACAATATAAACTGAATATTGCACAATCGCAAACGACTAATCTAAACAAAATAAAAACAAAAGAAATTCAACCGAAATTCTCAATTTAAAAACGGCCAAACGCCAAAACTACCTACGTTTTTTTAATGCAACACAGGGCGTGATTCCAGCCAGCCTTATTATAGCTGAACAGAACTCTCACAAAAGTGCGAAGTAAGAGTGTCAAGAACTTGGCGCAAAGAGGCGGCAGGTCAATGCGTATAATTACAGTGGCTGAGTGTGCCAGCCCTATTCGCGCGGCTTTTTAATTTGATACATAATATTATGTGTGTATTTGTGAGGAAATTACTTCTAGGAATTATATGAGAATTTCAGCATCTGGTTGAACTGGAGATAATTATAACTATGATTTGGACTATTTAAAACTAGGTTAGTTTTTCCTAAAATTCAAACCTACAGTGCGCTATATTTTCTTTCTAACGCGATGTATAACCTAACCCGTCATTGGCCCAACTATGATTGTACGTCGTCGGCCGATAAAACCAAACATTATGTAAAAGAAAGTGTGTGCGTAAACCTAATCATCGTACGGTCAGATTCGGTGAACGTGAGCCGGAACACTTTTTTCAATCAAAAAGTAGTTAAGCGCGTCGTTTATTGCAAAAAAAAAGGTTTGACATAAATTCTTAAATATAGGTGTCATAAATTACTAACGATCCCAAATTCTGTAAATAAATTTCATCATCAAAGTCATTTTCAAAGTTTACAACAGTTAAGGCGGTTACATCTCTAATTCCATACATTATCCGAATAAAATTAGCAACAGTGGCGCCACCTATGTTTTTAACTCTTTTTTACAAAGCTGAACCTTATTCAAAGCTAGCAGGTCAATGCGTATAATTAAAGGGGCGAAGTGTGGTAGCCTTACCCGCACCGCTTTTAATTTGATACAATTATGTACATTATGGCCTTTCGTTTGTAGGTTAATAACTAGGAATCCTGAGGGTTACGTTGAGTAATTATCCTCTTATTCACAGGGGAAGGGTAATTCCTTATTCCCTGTCGACACTATTACTCGAGTATTATTATTTTATAGTTCCTACCTACCTTCCTTTTATAGTACATTTCACTGAGGAAAAAAAAAATGTGACACTTTATTATTCACAATTTTTCCAAAATTAAGTAAGTATCAATAGTCTTATTTATAAACGCCTCTTAAATTTTAATCAATTGCTAAGCAATTGATTAGCAAAATTGTTATTCATAAACGATAAGAGGTCGCTAAGCAATTGATTAGTAGCTGTCAAAATTAAACACCACCGTTGCACTGTTAAGAGGATGCTAAGAGGCAAGATGGCGGATTTTATTTGAATCAGGTGATTGATTCAATGCGAAGAATGTGTGCTTCGAGGTAATTTTGTTCCTAGTGTCGAGTTGTGCCTGGCTATTATGGCTTTCGAAATTTTTTTACGGGATTTCAGAACGACCTAGCAGAATTAAATAATTTTGAAACACCACCAGTGTGAAGTAGATGGAGGAAGACCTACAAAGCTTATTTATATCCGTTACGAGGATGATTACCTATTAGATAATATTCTTCTTTCGAAGTACGCATATATTTATAGGGAAAGCTCATCAGGAGGAGGCTCAGTAGATGCTCTGGTGGTTTGAAGAGAATGAATTCGTGAGGAAGCGCCAGCCCTAAAAGCCACTTTGTAGCAGTCACACACAAATAAAAAGAGACATTTTATAGAAAACAATGTATTTTGATACAATAAAGCTACATTTTTGTTATAAATTCATTATTTTTGGTTTCCAATATTCTTCCTCCAAAGACATGGGTGCCATTATTTTCACATGCCACTCGCATTCCTCATCGTTTTCACGTAGCATGGTCTCCTCCCTCATCTTTGCGTAGTTCACTAGGTTTAAAAGTAAAAATGGCCACAAGGCTCGATATTGGGTACATTCCTCTTTTTAGTGTATATTAATGATCTACTCAATTTATTAAAAAATCAACCACAAATGGTGTTATTTACTGACGATACTTCCTTTTAAGGTAGGTAGATAGACGTGCTACGTCGTCAAAAAAATCCAAAATCCAAGGTCCAAAATTTGGTTCACTGCTAATAATTTAGTATTAAATACATATTTTTAATAAAAAGAGGTGATAGACATAATTATAGTACAAGAAATAGGGACCTATTAGTACGAGTATAACCAGGTTTCAGACTGGCTAAAGTAGACTCATTTTTCATGGGGTACTGTTTAAAATGTAACAATAAAATTCCTCCTCAGATACTTCAACTGAATGAGACGAAATTATATTTTTATTATAAGGCATGTTATAAGTTTGGGGATTACATCACTGATAAAAATGCTTGTCTCATTGCTGGTCCTGCTCCACAACCACAACTAGTTGATTAACATTTTGATATAAGTTCGAAGATTAATACTTTTATCTGTTTACTCTAATTATTGGAGCTTATTATTTTCATTTCTACAATCGCAAACACAATAAAATAAAATTATTAAATAATATTATTCAATTATAAATTTTCCGATGAAATTTTTGACTTTTGTCTGCCAAAGTCACGACAGGTACAGAAATCGTAGTTTAGACAACTTTATTCTTGCAATTCTGTTTTTTTGTCAACTATTGTGTTTATAATCTGTGCATAACACATAATTTCACCTCTATTTCGTTTTGCAACGTATCACTTGCTAACTAACGTTTATAAATAAAGGAAAGTTAATCATTGATTAAGAGCTAACTAATTGCTTAGCTAAGCAGTGGCTAATCAGTGATTAGCGAGATTTTTATAAATAAGTCTGCAAGTATCCATTACAAAAATAGGGAAGCACCACCTAAATTACAGTCCTGATCTTCAAAACAACGAAGAAAGTACCACAAAAAAACGTGACCTGATACCTCAATACCTTAATTAAGTAATCCAACACTTTCTTCATAAAAATATTCCTTTCCTACGCAACTTCATAAAAAATATTAACGGGGCAGAAAATTTTCATAATGGACAAAGCAATGGAAGTGCCTTAGAGCCCTCCATTCTGAATGGAGGCCCGGAGGGACGCTGATAATGCCCTCTCCGTCAGAGGGCCTGTTGTAGACCTCTGCAGATAACGGTCAGATTAGTCTATGGGACGCCGTAAGTCGGCCTTTGAGGAGTGACACGCCGTGGGACGGTATAAGATATTTTTTTTTTTTTTAATCCAGGTAGAAATATTTTGTAAGGTCGGATAATTGGACCAGTTTGCGTAAAATGTGAGAAGATTGAATTTCCTGACAATATAAAAAAGTTCAGCTACTCCATTCAATTACACTCACAAAATGTATGGAGCAGCTGTTTTTTTACACGGTTTTAAGTTTGCAGAAACTCACACACTCAGGCATCACATACACACATCACGCAACGCTCACATTTCCAAACGTTTTTTGTTGGTTGAATAAGAGGCTTTTGGCTACTTTTGTATTTTTTCTTTTAATGTGCGTTTTGTTTGTGCAGAATAAACATTTTTTTTTTTTTTCCATTCTTCCTATAGCGGTAGGTAGAAACTATAGAATGCCATCTGCTACAATCCTTAAATACTCCTTTTCTTCGTTTACGTTCATACATCTCGACATACACGCAGGCCGCTTTTAAAAGTTGTTCATAATCATGAGTAAGTACAAAATCCTTTTCAAGTTTTGGTAAATTTATTTATTTCCAACTTACATCTAACATTACAGGGTCACCTATTGCGATAGCATACTTATCTAACTCTTATCCTGAGTCTTATCTATTTAATTATAATTATAATTAAATTTTGTAACATTTTACAAATAATGCATTCTTTGTGAACTAAAACTAAGGTCCTAGATCTTTTTAATAACTACAAAAGCCTAACAAAGGCGGCATTATTTTAAAGACAAAAACAGAAAATGGTTATATATTAGCCCTTCAGTTGCTTATTTATTTTGATGAATGAAAAATAGCAACGCAAAGAAATAAATGCGACAGTTAATCTATCTTTGTGACTGACGCAGCCATTGCTTTTTATTTCTCAGAGCAGGGTACGCAAAACAATTTTGTACCCACACACAAACAGAGTTATTTTTTAGTAGCTTTTATTTACTCAACTGTATTCAAAATGGCTGAAAAACATTTAATGTAACGTTGTACAGAGGATTACGAAAATATTTTATCTCACTATTCAAAGTTGTTTTTTTTTTTTGTTTGTTACAGATATTTTGGTTTTTTACTTGTTTATTTTAAGTTGAGGGGCTTAGGGCTTCGCACTAACAGCCGCTCGGTTCAATAGATCTGGTTAAGCGCTTGCCGTGGTTGGTCCGTGGATGGGTGACCACTTGGAACTTTGACAGTCGTTACAGGTCGTCCGAAGCCCGAAAGTCTGTCCAACCAGTCTTATTACGCAGTAACTGGGTCGTGGACGTTAGATAGACAGTCGTTCCATTTAAAATACTGGTATTCAACTGTATCAGGTTAGATTGGAAGCCGACCCCAACATAGTTGGGAATAGGCTAATAGGCAGATTATGAATTAAAAAAAAAAAAAAAAAAAAACTGAGTCACCTGTGTTTTGACCGACTTACCTAGGTAGCGGATTTCAACCTTACAATTAAATCAAGAGATGAAACCATTCAGTTTAACTTTCAAATCAAGCAAGATGCAAATTAGCTTTTGAACTCAATCATTGATAAACCATAAACGGAATCCATGTTCATACATATGACAACCTCTGATAATGATGTTAGTCGATCAATAGAAACGCGCATAAAACCAGCAATACAATCAAAATCTCAATAATATCGCAATTCAAAGTTATAGATAGATAAGTAAGTACGTTTGATAACATTGCTTTGGTATGTAAATCAGATGATTGGAGAGTTCGAATCAATTAATTTGCATTCCACAAATATTTCTATAATAAACTGGTATTTGGTCAACGAAAATGTTATGTTATCTTTTCAAATCCAATCAGCCTAGCCTTTTTCCCAACTATATTGGGGTCGGCAGTCTTACCGGATGCAGCTGAATACCAGTATTTTACATGAAGCAACTGCTTATCTGACCTCCTCAATCCAGTAACTGGGTAATACGATACCCCTTGGTAAGACTGGTTGTCACACTTCGGGCTTCTGACGACACGTAACGACTGTCAAAGATCCAAGAATGACAACCAGGACCAACGGTTTAACGTGCTTTCCGAGGCACGGAGGAGTCTCAGTATGTAAAGATGGTCACCCATTCACAGACCAACCCCGGTAAGCGTAGCTTAACCTAAAGGATCGACACGTGCGGCTGTTATTACTTAGCCACGAGCTCCTCAGATCCTCGATCTTTTCGGTGGAATTTAAATGAGTATTTGTTTAAAGTTTAATTTTATTATAGCTTTAAAGAACGGGTAATTCGATATGGGGACAAGTTATCGTAAAACCAGAATTTGATAATGAAACTAGTCCACTTACTTCAAGTTGTATAGGCAGAAGTGGCGTTGAAGAAAATATTACACACCGTCTGTATTATTTTCATTAGACTAAACGTTAAAGATGTAAATTTAAAACACAAATTAAATGGACGATAAGCCGGCAAATTCAACAAAAAAATAAACGAAAATCAACAAATACACATAATGCATATAAGTACCTGTACCTGACATAAAGCCCCTACTCACCCGTTGCTTCTCATAATTGAACACAACAAAGATCCGACGTATCAAACCCAAACTTATGTAAAATTTATCAGCTATCAAGTCCTCCCGCCATTAAATCCATTAGCCATGATATCGGTCGGACGGCGTCTCAGATAACAAGGCGAATGTCCACACTATTATACGAAGAACGGATAAGCCCACTCTGAAACAAGATACGATACAAAAGGGTGGCCCATCAAAATTCGGCTGCCGTCAGTACCGTTATTTATCATTTTCCGCAAAATTTTCACTCAAAGAGACACATTAATGATGTGGTGCAAGTTGAAAGCTTTCGTTAATATTGTCTTTGGCTTTCTAGTTTAGTCCCAGAGAAATATACGTCTTCAGTTATGCCAACATTTTTAGTTAAGTTTTTTGCCCTAATTCATTTTATCCTAGTCTTCTTATTCCAAGACTTACTTACAAAAAATATGTACAAAATAAAATGAAAAATTATCAATAAAAAACGAGAACTAACCTCTAAAACATTTCTACTGAAAAAAATATCAATAATTTAAATAGAAATGGCATGTAAAACACAGAGAAAATAATAGGTCATCTAAATGTAATTTGTTAAAAGCCTACACTTAGAAATGTAGGTAGGATATGATGGATGGTGATGGCATTTACAAAGATTTTTTCAACTGCCAAATAAACACTAGCGTAGTGTGGGACGCCCCCCAGCTAGACAGACGACCTTGGAAAGGTGACAGAGACAGACTGGGTACGGAAGGTGGAGGAAAGGGTGTTGTGGCGCAGCTTAGGTAAGGCATATGTCTTACAGTGGACTGCAATAGGCTGAATTGATTAATTTTGAATAGAATAATTGAAATTCACATTCTAATTTGAGTAGGTACTGAAAAGAACATAGTTTCAGCTATTCAAACAGTGATCCATGAAAAAACTAAGGATACTGGATCTGGATTCCTCAGTATTTTTCATCCTTTGGTTTAAATTACAGTTTAATTATATTAATTTCATTAAAGACTCACACGTGCCTCGAATGGGTCTTGTAAGAAACAGTAACGCATTAAGTCTAATGATGTACAAATGTATCAGCTTGCTCACTCAACCACCGCTCTCGAGGATCATTAATTAACCCAATTTACTTGACTCTTACAATCTGCTCCGTTGCTTACTTCGTGCTCTTATTTCCATCTTAGCAATAAGTAATTTCAAAAATAATTTATGTGTTCTGATAATAGTTAAGTACCTGGACAACCGAGCTCTGATCTGGTAAAAATAGAGAATGCTCATTTAATAGTATAGATAGGATAGTTCATACTAAATCCATGCTGCCAACCGAGCTCTGCTCCAAAACGAATTTTCCTAGATATTAGACCTAGCTTTATCGATTTTTCGCCCCCGTAAACCTCTATATTGCAACTGTCTTCAAAATCGTTAGAGCCGTTTTTTTGAGAACGTTAATATAAATATATACAAATTTAGCTCATTTAATAGTATAGGATTATATGTGGTTGTTTATGTTCCATGCAGAATTTATAGAAGAAGTTACTAAGGATAAAGAAATTAAATCTTTTTGTTAATCAAACAACAACGTTGACGTGACTAAATAGGAATCAAAGACTGCTGAAATGGTCCATAAATAAACGAAGAAAGTTCAAATATAACGGTCAACGACGTAAAAATGATTCATAATTCAAACACAGGAACACACCAATTTGTTATAAATATATAAATCAGGCTTAATTAATAATGTCCTGGCGTCAAACAGCGCATATATTACTGATAATGAGACCGGTTAATGAGGTGACCCTTTGACATTTAATTATCTTATATAACTTATTTATTTATCTTAGAAGTTCAACATACTGGAAGACTATATTTAGTACAAATTCTACGTGACAAATATTTTGATTTTATTTCGATGAAATAAATAAATTCAAATGTAGGTACATTGTGAATGGTTTTCCAAATAATAATGAAAAAAAAATCAAGAGATCTAGTGCTCCTAAAAAAAGCCTTGAAATGAAATTAAAAAAAAAACAATTATATAAGATGTAGAGTACGTTAAAATATCCAAGTATTGGAAAACTAAAGAAACATTTAGACGAAGAAACTCAAGAGACACACGATGAAGAACTTACAGCAACACACAAAACGAAATAGAAATTCCGACTACGCGCTACCGCTTATGACTCAGTCTAGTAAAAGCGCTAGTATTCTATAGTAGTAGGGCCATACGTGACACTTTATGAGATAAAAGACGATAACACGGCGCATGTACTTTTTGCGAAGACGCAGCGTGCTCGAACGTGCTTGACAAAGCAAGCGGCCCAAGTAAAGGCGTTTTATTGAAAGTTATAAGGGTTGACTTACCGAATTTGTATATAGATGTGGGTTTTTTGGGGAATTTAGTAGGATTGCACTATTGTTTTTTCTGGAATAGGTTTTTGTTGGCTACTTCTGTAGATAAGTTATAACCTAACTAGTATTTTAAATTCAAAAGTGAATTTGTTTGTTTGTTATGCCTTTTACGCTAAACCGGCTGAACGAATTTGGATGACATCTGGCACATGGGTAGACCATGACCTGGGTTAGGACATATTATACTTCTTATCTCGATATTCCCACGTGATCGAGACTTAAGCAGGTGTAACCGCGGGACTCAGCTAGTTAATAATAGAGTGATTAATAAAGAAAAGAAGTTTATGAAAAGTTGAAAATATATTGTTGAATGAAGAGCACTGTAGGATTTCAAATACTTCCAAGATAGATCCAAGTTGGCACAAAGTACCAACGCGGGGTGAATTTCTCTAATAAAGGAACTATTGCAAATTCAAACCACTCTCATTTTGAATTTAAAATCTTGTACAGATATAGTTTATGTAGTTACTAGCTGCGTCCGTTTCACCCGCATAAGTTTCGATCCCATGGGAATATTGGGATAAAATCCTATGTCTTTCTCCAGGTCATGGTGGTAGACCATGTGCCAAATTTCATCCAAATCCGTTTTAGCGTGAAAACGTAACAAAAAAACTCATTTCGCATTTATAATATTAGGATATAAACTTGACCCACAACAAATAAAGAACTAACCCTAGGCAGATAATGCGTTAATCTACTTCAGGAGTAACCCAATAAAATTTTGTTTCCTTTCTAAACATTAGTACCTACTATTTTATCCGATCCCTTCATTTATCCTTCAAGCAACACAAAAAGGAATAGGAAAAACCCCAAAAAAATATTAACAAGTTAATTAATCAACTTGTAGATGGAACAGAATTGCTTACTGGGGAGAAAGAAATTATTTACATTGAATGAAACTGTCAAGATGCTTGTATGTCTAGTCTGTCTGTCTGTATTGTAGCTGGTAGAATCTTCGAATTAGAAATGATTGAGAATATCAACTTGTATGATTTATGGTTGGTAATAAGAGATTTCAGTCATATATCATAACTAGCTTTTTCCCGCGGTTTCACCCGCATGGAGGTTGAAAATTATCCCCCGGAACCGTACTACTGGAATAGAAATTATCCTATGTCCTAAGTCAGGTCAATGTGCCAAATTTCATCCAAATCCGTTCAGCCGTTTTAGCGGGAAAGCGAAAAAAAATAAACGCACTCGCATCTATAATATTAAGTTAGGATTTATTTCTCATCAAACCCAAAACTATTAAGATTTCAATCTAAACTAATATTATAAAGATAAAAGATTTGATTTTTTGTATGTTGTCAAGTATTTTTATTTATTTGTTTGTAAAAACTCAAAAACTACTAAACTGATATTAAAAATTATTTCACCAGTAAAATCTATATTGTCACTGTGTAACATATGCTGCGGAAGCTATTCGTAAATAATTATGTATCAAGCACCAACACTAGTAATTTGATCAACCTTTCCGTCAATAGTAAACGAAGACATATACCTCAAAACAAACACTAGCCGTAGACGATCCAAAATAAACCAAACCTTAACCGAGATCGCGATCCAGTATAAAATAAAACTAAAAAAAAAACCACGGAAAGGGATGGGAACTAATGGTCGGTCCATTTACTTCTTTTTATCCCACACTCCCATCCCTCAGTGAATCATCCCGGTTGGAGGCGTTTTTTTACACGAATAGACTTTTATTATCCATATAGGTATTTCAACGCTCATCGAGGAAAGGAAAATGTTGTATCAGCTGGTTACGGATTGTAAGGACGAGAAAAAAGGCTTATTAGAATGTCAAAAGAAGCGGGAGAGGGCTATAGAAATGCTCGGTTAAAATTTTTCGGAGTAGCTACTTTTTATTTACTGGTACTTTTAGAATTACGATGCCTCTAACTAGACAAACCATTAAACAAATTACAAGCAAGTCAAGAAGGTCTTGCAATGAATCTAGATGAAGAAAACATGATACTATTCTGGGAAAGGCAAGATCCGATCAAATTAATCATTCGATCGAAATGATCCCATAACAATTTCTAGGACTTTTCAAAGATTTTAGAGTAACGAAAACAAAACCATTCAACCATAATTATTTAGGTTCAAACTACCCAAAAAGAAAGCGTGAAAATAGAAACATTGAGTTCAATTAAAAATTCCTAGCGCCTTCCACAGTACGGAGGCGTATTTCCTAAATACATTAACGTCGCTCTCCGAAGGCGGAGGGATTTTGAAGCCCTTAAATATTACTTAGGCAAGCTTTAAAACGTCTGCGCGAAAAGGTCGTAATTAAGTGTGATATTTTCTGTACAGTTAAAAATCTCAGGAGAGGGTAAATTCATTTGACGAAGGTGTCTTAAGAAGACTTTTGTAAATTTTTTTACTCCAGTTTGCTTGTAGTTAGAATCTCGATGAATTAATAAAGGATTTTTTCTTGTCAGAGCTCTAGACAAAATAATGTCTAGGTGTAGTAACCTCCTTTCATAAGCTTTTAGTCAAAACATCATAAGAAATTTAATTATCTCCTGTTGGGAGATTGCGCTGATAAAATTTATTTATTTTAGCTTACACAAAGTTCTTAAATATACAATCTAGCATGGTATGAAATTCTCACTAACAGAAGACGTAGAATATTATACAGCGGGTCTCAAACTAGGCACAGCCTGTATCTACTCATAGTTAACAATTTAAGGTGTTCTGCTAGCGCAATATTATTATTCAAAGTTAATTACAAAATTTACAATAATTTAAGTAAAAAGAAAATAAATAACAGATTATACAAAAACAGTTGAGTAAGTGTGTGGTGTAAGTGTAAGTGAGGGTATGTATTCTTTCAGAGAGTGTGTATTAATATGTGCTGCAAAGTAAACTTTCTTGTTTCCACATAAGTCCGGCCCAGCAACCATTCTTTTAGCTTAGTTTTGGCTTCAGAGTAGTTGTTCGGTACACTGAACGTTTTGCTTATAGCATTAAACACTCCAAATGTATTCACTTTCCGTGTCTACATCTATAGCTGCGTCTTTTTCTTTCCTTTTATCATTAACAATATTCACTTTACCAATATCAGTTTCTTTTATTAAATTTTCCTTAGCGTCGAGCTGAATGCAAACAGTATCTACCAACTAAATGCGCTGGCACGGCTCAAGCCACACAAACTAACATCTTGAGTTTAATACATGTCACCATATATCATGATGTCTACTAGCAAATGTTCCAATTCCGAGACCATGTAAACTTAGCCGCAAGTTATAATATATAAAACATTTTGCACGATACATAACAGCCTGGAACTATTCACTACTAGCTGCGACCCGCGGTTTCACCCGCATGAGTCTCGATCCCGTGGTAATATCTGGATAAAAAGTATCCTATGTTCTAACCTAGATCATGGTCTACCTCTGTGCCAAATTTTATCCTCATCCGTTCAGCCGTTTTAGCGTGAAAGCGTAACAAACAAACAAAATCACTTTCGCATTTATAATATTTTTTAGGATGTGCCTTCTTCAGTAGATCACAACTGTTGTCATTATTAAAATAATATTGCATTACTCCCTTCATAAAAAGTGAGAGTAAGGCTACTTTAAAAGCTTGATGACTTTAATGCACTAAATAATAACTTAATTATCACACCTTTTACGAGGCAAAAACCTTGTAAAATACGAAGAATTCGGAGAATTGTGAAAATTAATAGAAAATACATATCATTTGTACATAGATAGCAAGAACATATTTCACGCTAAGCTCCTCGGGTTCGGTTCCAGTTGAATATATTTCCCAGAACTGGGGCAAAACTGTAGTTTTCAAACCTTGTTTGGAGTAGGTGCGACCTTTTGCGGAGTATTTGGAAGTAGGCAATAAAATTTTGTCATAAGCGTTTTGGGACAAATAAAAAGTAGGAATATGTGTCTTATTCTATTATTGGTTGCCATTTTTTTGCAAAAATTTCTTCGTTGCTAGATCTTGGGCTGGTTTTACATTAGACAATAACCTATATAGCAAGTAAAAGGAGAACATAGTCTTTATCAAAAGGACGTTAAAGACAACGTAAAAAGAGGAAACAAGGAGCAGAAAAATTGTGTTTCAAGTCAGGAATTAAGAGCATCATCATCTTCCCCCTTTTCCCATGTTACGTGGCGTTGGCGCAACACGTTTTCTTTTCCACTCTCCCCTGTCAACCGTCACGCTATCATTCACTCCCTTTTCTTTCATATTATTCCTCACACAATCCATCCATCTTTTCTTTGGCCTTCCTCTCTCTCTCTATTCATCACTCTTATAGTCACATTCGTTTCCTCTATCCTCATCACATGCCCATATTAGGTCTAACAATTTCCTTTCAACTTTTCTGTCACTGACGCCACTTAACTTTGCATTTCTTACTTTATCCATTTTCGTCACTCCACATATCCATCTCAACATTCTCATCTCCGCTACATGCAACCTTTTTTCATCAGTCTTCTTCACAGCTCAACATCCCGATCCATACAGTACGAGAGGCCTTATCAAAGACTTGTACATTTTTCCCTTTAACTTGAGGGGCATCTGTGGGTCGCAAGTTGGTCCTGTGACCTGTCGCCATGTTATCCATTCTGAGTTGAGGAATTAAGAGAAATTAAATTGTTTATTCTGTAAAATATGGTATGAGAATCACTTTTACACGTCAAATAAAAAAAAAAGAAGCTAAATAGAGTCGACAGGTTTCTTTTAAAACCCAGACTTAATCATGGTCAAATAATGTGAGAACCATGTTGATTAGTGTTTGAAATGGTATTTTGAGCATTTTCAATAATAAATCTTATTTACTTATAAAACTTTGTAGTGAGCCTATCAATAAAAATTGTATAAAATGTATCAATAAAAATTAATTCTAGAATTTTATAATAAAACTCACAGCCTAACACGATACAAAAATAGATGCATCACAGTTAAATTAGAACAGAAAACAATTTCAATCACTGTTACGACAAAGAAAAGTAAAAAATGTTACTGGATTGATACGATCGAAGAACAGAACAATCAAATCAAATCAAAACCAGGCGAGGACGAATGAATCTTTTAGAAGTTACGGAAAACCTGCCTGAAATACAAAGCATGCCATTTTGAAAGTGCTCGTAGAAACAAATTCACTGTTTTTAAGTTATTTATTTATAAAGGTACACAACAAATTCTGTATACAAAATATAAAATACCAGTAGTTAATAGTTATGTGCTTATACAGTTGCCAATAACAGGTGAACCAACATTCTCAAATACAGTGATAACCTAAGGTAAAACCGAAATGTACCTATATGTTTAAAAAAAAAAAATTGGTAACAAACTATGTAAACAAAAGTATAAAATGATATAAGTTAAAAGTTACAGAGGTTGCAACAAATACTTACTGTACGTTAGCACTGTATTGTAAGTTAGCATTCTCTGTCCCACTAGTGAGCAAAGGCTTCCCCCAAATCTTTTTATATATACAACATATACAGATACAACCCTTGCGGATTTGCAATTCATATAAACCTTTCATCTAAAAAAAGCCCATGCAGACATATAGGAAGTAATAGTTGAAAAGATTTGTAGCGGTTACACCGCCACATACTAACTACGCATCAAAGACATGACGTCACACAAATCCTGCATCGCGCAATTACAGTTTACCGCGCGAACGACATAGATAAGACTATACGAAATCAACAGTCGGGCAGTCGGCCCGCCAGACACAACACCCGTCTGGTCGGAGGATCCTCCCTTTTCTATGGTGGATGATTCAATTTTACACCCTGTTCCTCATGCTCCTAAATTGGTGACCCTGACGTGATGAACGTCAACGCAGCCTTCGTGCAACTACTTCAGCGTGACGTCATCATCATCATTCGTGAGGCGAGTCACACAGACAGCCAGCACCCTCGGCTTCAACGGGTATCCTGACCACCAGCATGCAGCGAACGCGCATTCCTGGTCATCACCCTCAGCCTCATCACCCTGACTCACTGGGGAATCACCGCAATCATCTCAATCAGCGCAATCACCGTTATCACCTCATTCGCCGCAATCACCTCAATCACTCACCGCGAACTGTGCGGCACCCGGTTCCGACTCACTGGAACTTTAGCTGGCACTGTGAAGCATCGCAAGATACAAGACTCAGCCCACTATCGACCTCCGGTCTCCGGAGGGGAGTGATGTAGCGGTTACACCGCCACATACTAACTTCGCATCAAAGACATGTCGTCACACAAATCCTGCATCGCGCAATTAGAGTTTACCGCGCGAACGACATAGATAAGACTATGCGAAATCAACAGTCGGGCAGTCGGCCCGCCAGACACAACACCCGTCTGGTCGGAGGATCCCTTTTCTATGGTGGATGATTGAACTTTACACCTTGTTCCTCATGCTCCTAAAGATTAATGATTTTTACTTATCATCTACAAATAAAAAAAAAACATAAACAACATTGAAAATTGCCCAAATCTAACGCTAACATAAAAATAAACACAAAACAGTTTCAACCACCACCTGATCCGAATATAAACCAATCAAATCCTCGCAAATCAATCCTCTGCAATCCCAGCTGTAAAATGCAAGAAGAAGATGCTAATACTACCCCAAACACGGAACTGCTCCATATTTTTCGTTCCAGAAATCTTTGGATCCCACAACCACTAACAATAACCATTCATATCGCATGTTATTGCAAAGTAACGCATATTTATTGGCAATTGTGCTCCCCTCTCCCCCCAGAATAATATATTACACCCCCGGGGAGTTTAGAACTAAATTGGCCAGATGTATGAATGTAAATATATTGGCATATATAGGCTTGGAATATACAGGCAGATGTATATCGGGCCTTTATTAGTGTGCTGTCACATATTGATATCTTGAACGTTATTGCCTCGAAAGTAATTTCTATGCTAAATTAGTATTGTAATTGGTATGAGCTATATTCGGTACTGGTGTCTAGTAATTGGGTGTAGTTCAAAGATGGCTTCTTTTTCAACTGCTCATAAATTATATTACAGCGCGATCAAGATTGTAATTTGGTAAGAAGTAATATTTTCTTTTGTACAGAATTTCTTCACATTACAGTTTATTGAAAGCCGGGTTTGTGGGATTTGTCACTAAGGAGATTTATTAAGTAGTCCTAAAATTTGGAACACAAATCTTCGCGTAGGTACCCCAGTTGTAAGGTTTTCGCTAATTTGAAATGTAATCGTTTCGAGATAATTTTATTCCAATAATTAACTTTTTCTATTCTATCTAGAATTATTTTGCATCACTTAAATTTATTAAACAGCGGAAGCAAGATATTTTAGTGCCATAATTTGTGATGGCATTGAAACGCTCGAATCTGATTCTAATAAAGACTAGCGAATTAACAAGATTCAATTGTAAAGGAGATACTGTGAACACTTTAAATTATAAGAAGAATTTGTGATAAATCTCGAAACATTAAGTTCGTTCTCTGAGCGTCACTAAGAAAGGGCATTGGTCAAATGCTCATGATCCAATTGAACAGTAAAAGCAAACTGGCTAATCTGATTTAAGATAAAAAGTAACAACAATAAATCTGAACTCTTGAGTATAATTATATCTCTTCATTAACGAAATCGGAACTTTCACCCAAAATTTCGCGAACCTCAAATCGAAAAACGATAGTCAAACAACAACGCTATCCCATCCTCTATAAATTTAACCCTTCCAATCGTTAATACAGGGCGAGCAATTAGGGGCTCGGATGTTGCTCCAAAATGGGAACTAAATGGGATAACGCAGAATCCGACGGGGGGCAAGCTGGGCTATTTGCATATGCAAGTTGTTGATTGGAAACTGTCCGTGTATTCGGCATCATTAGCAAAGTTGCCGTAACTGTAAGTGGATTATTGAGGTACAACTGTTGTAGTTTCCGCTCACCTATGGATATTCCGGTCTTGGGAGTCAAGGATTACTGGAAATGGTGGAAGATTTTGGATAGTTTCAAAACAGATGATTTTTAGTCCTTTTGTAATTGCACAGAAAAGCTACGTCGAAATTACAGACTCATGTGATGTTTTAGCTTTGTTCGTCCACTTATACGGTAACCTCTTTCTGCCAGAAAGTAGGCTTGTTTACAAACCATATCAGAATTGGAACCCTCCTAACGGAAGTCAGGGTGTTCATAAAATCTAATTAAATCAATGCCTATTTCAAAAACACCATCGTCCCTTAATTTTGCGCGCTCATGATGCAACCTTGTTAAATCAAACATACTGCAACACGTTCAGACAACATTTAAATAACGTATGAAACTACGATACGTTCAAACAAAGAATTTAATCAATCCCAGTGAACATTTAATTGATATTTTTTATTATTGAATGCCATGAAACCGTAGGGCGGAATTTCGTCGACATTTACGGAAATGTCGAAATGTCAGCGTGAAAGAAAAAAAAAATGTAATTAGTTTTTTTCTGTGTTTTTTATGGTTAAATATGGATGGTTCAGTGAATATTTCATTGTTGTGACGTATCGACAGTGACGTAATGATCGTGACGCAAGCAATGATTTATTTTGAATGTGGTAAACTTTTGATTACGTACGTATTTTAATAATAAATGGTAATAGCGCTGTCTGGGAGTACTTCAAATGATAGGTTATTTGTTTGAGTAGTTGTCAAGTGCCTTGTAATAGCTCTTGTACACAATGGTCAGTTGGTTTACTTTCACTTGTTTTGTATAAAGCCCGACTGTGGTGGCTCATCTCCGGTTTCCGTACAATTCAAACCGGTTAAAAACTGTGTGGAAACAGAAGCTCGACGTATCGATCGTTTGCGCTAGTTCGTATAGGATGAAGTGATTGACATTTACGGCAGAACGATAAGGCCCGTTATCAAGACACTAAAATCAATATTGACTTTTAATAATCAAAATATTATTAAAAGTCAATATTGATTCATAAATAATCTTAAACAAAATTATATTTTTAACGAAAATGAGATCTAAAAACAGTCTATTTATGTAATCACATTAAATTATTACCGTGAAATTAACTACACCTTTTCAAAAATTAACTGCCCCAGTTTCCCCTAACGTTAAATAACCATTAAGATCTTATAAGACACAAAATTGCAGCAATCTCTTCACAAAGACACCCTCAATGTAGACCCTCTCAGAAATTTCATATTTCACCAATAAAGCGTCTTCAATGGCAAGCCGATATTAAAATAGCTTACATCTTAAATATCAACGGGCTCTTTAAAATAACGTTGAGTTTGAGGAACGTAATATCTTTTAAGTATGCGCACATCGGGACTGGTGGTATAAAAGTACTGACTCTTGTATGAGGGTAGAAGGATATCGTTTCCCCGAGGGCTCTAAAGTGCACTAACGTGAATACATCACGAGTTTACGAGATAGGTTTGAAAAATTAAGTGTCAAGTACTAGACTGGTGCTAGAAGTCGCAGGTATTCTCATATTAATAGCTTCTCTACTGGACGCTAATTACGTCATTCAATCATTACAGCGCCACGAATTGGGATGGCCCAGTAGACATTCTTAATTGGATTTTCGCTGCCACTCACATGCTATTCTTATCGCTACTAATTCAACGTGAAACATAAACTTGGATAGTAACTCATCTGCAAATCACAAGCTAGTTGGAACAGAGTTCCTAGTACTAAGTATGGAAATAGCCAGACTAACTTTTACAGGACTTACGGAGGCTTTATTTTTGACTAGCGTTTGCCCACGGCTTCACCCACGTGGTGATCGGAAATTATCCCACGGGAACGTGATACCGGTATAAAAGTATCCTATGTCCTAACGTAGATCTCATTAAGAAAAAGGAAGAAAGCACGTTTATTTGCAGTTAACATGACGCAAATTAAGAACAAATACATGAAAAGAACGAGTAGGGGAAAATATGCGCCACATCCACGTAAAACGGTCATCGCTCAGCATAATGCTGCAACTCTATGCGAGATAGCCCCAGTGCTAGTTTTCAGCGACAGCCGGCGTTGACGTGATGACGTTAACCAGAGCACTATACAGTGAAATGGTCACCTGTGTGCCAAATTTCCAAATTCGTTTAGCCGTTAAGCCATGAAAAGGTAACAGACAAACAGGCAAAGTTACTTTCGCATGTATATTATAGAGTAATATTAAGTACCTTTAGAGTTTGAATTTACTTTGGACACAGCTGAAAGCATCAAGTCTGACGCAGTTTAATCCTCCTAACAATATACAGGGAGTCTGGCGAGTGTGCGACTGCCTATCTGACCTCTTTAATCCACTTACTGGATAACATACCTGGATACCCCATGGTATGAGTAATTGTACCCGTAAAGAGTGTCAGAGATCTACGAATCTCGGTATGAGACATAAAAAATATATAGAAATACCAGCATAATATAGTACAACAAAATTCACATTTCACATTGTCTGTGAAATTAGAACCCAAAACTCGTCCATCAGGAAAGCAAGTCAAAACGCTGTTTTCTTTCACAATCAAAGCTCCGTGAAAAAAAATTAGATATATCTTTTTAAACCCAACTTAATGGACATTCGCTTTATTCCCACACACAATGGGGAGCAAAACAACAGATTTCACGGCCTCATTGTTTAGAAACGAATTCTTTAAAAGGCCAGGGTTTGACCTCAGAACGTTTATGGAGTAAAACGTACGCCTACATACATTAATGGTAATGATTGCAATCGTAATGTTGTCATGCTTTCAAAGCCGGACGTGGTATTTGAATTTTGTGTTAGCGATTTTTTTCCGAGTTGTTAAATTGGCATATTAAAAGAAAGACAATAAAGCTATTTCGTTTTTTTGTGAGAATAACAGTGTTGCAAAGAAAGGCTATAAAGAAATACTGAGCTATAGTATGGGACTAATCTTTGAAAGAGCTGTGAAGAAACATAATTGATGACATGGTAATAATTAGTTCTCATGTGGTTACTTTAATAATATGGATCGCTTGTACCTTCCGAGCAAAAATAATTGTGAAAAAAATACCTACACCTCTATGATATAAGCGGCAAAACACTTTAGTAAAAACTATAATTGTTTCCGATGAATTTGAAAAATATCGTTCAGGTCTCAATTAAATACCTAAAAGAAACGCATACCGCTAACCGACGCTAAAACTAAACAGTCTTTCCACCAGCTCTTCTAAATCGTAACCAAGTACAAATAACAATTACAGCGGAGAACACTGGACTCTTCGCTGGTTACCAACTGGACCAGTCGACGTTAGACGGTAAAATAAAAAAGAAACAATCAGTATAATGTCCACTGTCCGACTCGGCCAGCGGAAAATTGCTTGCTTGCGTAAGTAGGTACAGCGTAATTATTTTGTTTTCTTAATCACTGAGTTGTTGGGAAAGAAGTTTATAGTTATAATGATGGTGGAGTTTGTGGGATTGTTATTGTCAAATGGTTTTTAATTTAGAGCAAGGTATGTGTTGGTATTTTTGCAGATTTATTATCAAATCTGTGGCAGTATCTAAAACGCCACATGCGAATACGCATCAAAGACCTGACGTCACACAAATCCTGCATCGCGCAAGCGGAGTTTACCACGTGATCGGCATATATATAACTTTCTGACATCAATTATCGGGCAGTTGCCCACTAGACACAACAACCGTCTAGTAGGAGGATCCTCCTTTTTTCTATGGAGTATTAGTTAACTTTACACCCTGTTCCTCATACCTCTAAAAATAGTTTTTAGTTTGGTATTGCATGTTTGCATGGAGATCGCACAGAACAGAGAGGGTTGGAAGAAAAAAGGGGAGGACGTTGCCCAGCTGTGGGACACCATCATTGTATCCCACTGCTGAGCAAATGCCTTCCCTTTTCAGGCTTTTCATTATGTATGCTAATCAAAAAATTACATTCATCAAACTTCTAAAATTACTTCTACTATTGTTTTGGAGAATATAAAATCCCAGGATTGCTCTAAAATATTCAGAATTGAATATACACTTTAACTTGTTATATTCATAAACGAGCACCACCAGAAGTCATATTTTACCGTAACATTACACCTTCCAAATGAAAATGATAAATTAGGGACTTCATCCTACCCGCACGGATACTTCACATCTTACTCCTCAAACGTCCACTCAGTCACTACTAACACTTACGTAAGGTAAACTCCGACCATCCCCGAGCTTCTCCCTAATCGCGTAATAATCCTAGAAACATAGTACTCAGTACTTTATCCCCAGCAAGCCCTTGGAAACCTTTGGTACGAGACAGGTATTGCACAAAAGGACCACTTATATTGGTCATGTATTTAATCGAACCTCAAATAATTCTATTTTAGGGAACTAAAAGTACTAAAGTTCCCCTTTTATTAAACAGTGTGTCCGGTAAAGAATGGATAACCTTGAAATAGCATATAATAGAACTTATGGCCGTTCCAAAATACAAAATATACATCCCAAGTAGTACTTACCTACCTAAGAAAAATACTGTGCAATTTCTAGTCACATTATTTACTGTGTCTCTGATGTCATGTTAACGTATAATATTACGATAACAAATAACCGATGGAATTCATTCATTATTTTGTGGTCCACGACCGACGAAGAATGTAAGATAAGGTAAAAAAGGTAAATTAAAAAAAATGTTTAAACATAATTATTATTATAGACAGTAAAATATGAGATTAGCTCTGCCAAAAATTTACCTCTTCAAAAGAAGAAAATAATTCTAACATACCAGTTCAGCATCTGCTACGTTTACTTCTGGAGCTCCCGATGTCGTATTAGCAGCCGACTAGAAATGTTAAGTTGTATGTTTGATTAAAATGTCAATTCATCGTACCTGAAAAGTAACGTTTAGGGAGCTAAAATATGGAGAATAAACAAAACATAACTTTGACTATATTGCAGTCTGTGACTGTGTGTTTTCTATTAATTATCAGTTTCACGCTGTTACTTTTGACTTTTGAAAGCAATAGTGTACTCTTAGCGCGTTTGCACACGGCACACGTTTTTCAGGTGAGATTTTTATTTGTACGACCTAAGTTTTGTAGATGTTTGTTGATAAATTTGAAATCTACCGTTTCATTTAGCTCCTACAAAAAATCGGCCACCAGATTAACGATTGTAAGCCGCTTGCGAACGCTTAAATAATGATGCTTTTGTCAGGCTTTGTGTCATTTGGTCCTTCTGTCCCTACACTTCGCGACACTCACACTGAACTAGCTCGAGGCAAACCCCACTCGCTGGGCCCATTACCTTTTAATCACACCCTTTGTTTAATTAATTAGGGTCAAAGGTACCCGTGTACGATAATAATTTAAGCGGTAAGCGGATTAGTTTTATAATAATTTTAATTAGACCCTTCAAGTATTTTGTCAGACCAGTAAGATAGAGGATTGTCAAGGTCGGAATTGAGAAAAAAAAAAAACTTTTTTTTTTTTTTACATTTTTAATAGTTTGTTAGTTAATTGAGTAAGATGTTTATCCAAAGTATTATATTTTTATCATATTAATACATTTTACTTCTCTACACATGACATTCATTAATGATGTGAAGATGTATGTAGGTACTTAAACTTATGTAATTATTATTTTTCCGGGATCATAATAAATATACGACCTAATATCAAAATATGTAGCAATCAAAAATAACAATAATAAAGTTGACTGAAAGTGACAATCGATGTAGATAATCAAGGCTGTCAATATTAGAGACATGACATATAGCCATAAATATTGTGACTATGAATAGTTACGATTTTACACTAGAGGATCACGACTACGGACAGTCGTAGTTCGTGGCTAGTTGACCGGTTGGCTGCTGCGACCAAGTGCGCTATTCGCGTCGGTTTCTATAGTTAATAGTGTAGTCTTGGTCGTGGCCGTCTAGTGCGCGAGATCCCTTATGCCTCCTGGCTGTACAGTCATCGGCCGCGTTCGGCGCTCCGATTGGCCGTTCACTGGTGAAGGCCGGCCGGCTGCCAACCGGAGTGCCGAACGAGCTCGATGCGTAAAATCGAGATGGTTAAAAGAAACACCACACGATAATAGGGCCTCAGCAGTGTCCAGACGTTTCACTTCCAGTGAAAGATGCTGAAAGAAAGATAAAATACGGAGAAAAACGTAAAGCGTCTGATATCTGCATAAGTGGCATTATCAGTTGCTAGGTGACCAACGGAAAATTTGCTTGGTTGAGTGTACGTAAATTAAGAATGACATAGCCTACTTTGACCTTTTACCTGAATCTGAGATAAAACTTATTTACTAGACCTGAGATGAACTTTGATAGACATGCAAATGAAATATGTATTATATTAACCTACCTACCTAATACCTAGAAGATGAAGGTTAGTGTTATTATACCTAGGTCAGTTATAGGTCAGCTACCTTTTGTGAACCTAAACCTTTCTGAGGTTTGTAGACGCGAATTATTATATACATGCGAATTGAAGGTGGTATTTTGTCCAAATGTTTATTTATTTAGGTTTATTTTCCGAAATATTCTTATACATACATTATGTGTGAACGACATTACAATAAATGAAAAGATGGGCAATAAAATACTAGGAGGGACAAAGGAGTATTTATAAAACCATCAAATTGCAATATTTTTACTTTTCTCTTTCACACAGAAAATTAATTAACATATGACATGTACACAGATAGAAAAAATAAAAAACGCCGAAGTCAAGTGAGAATTTCCCAAAAAATATAAAAACCATCTACGTCCTAAACTATAAATAATCTCTGACCATAATGATGGGGGCGTTTAGGGAATCCCTTGGAGAGAGGCTTTTGAAATATTTCTTTGGACGTCTTTTCACGGCCCACCCTGAATAACTTTTATATGATAGTGCACAACCTACAAAGGAAAACGAAACTTTTGAAAGCTATTGATGACAATCGCCGATGCTCAGCCATCAACAAAAACTTAAGACATCATTTACACCACAACATAAACACTTAATAGCTAACAAAAGAAAAACCCAAATTAATTGCTTGTCAATACAAACTGACAACATGTCTTCAAGTCAAAAGTAAAAAATCTTATTACATAAAACACTCACAACGAAAACCCAACCATAGCGCACCAAAGATAAAGTTCAGTTTCGATTCTGAAGAAATTCATGGTGATACTGACGTAAGTGAAATCAAAACATATTCATGGGGACCATACAATGGTAAGTTGACGAGGCAAGGTCTCCATGGAGAAACGTCGGCCGTTTGCATACCGTTTCATATAAAGTCTGTGGTAATTTTAATTTTATTGGTATCATTAATTTTGTTCTGCACTTTGGAGATAGTGTCAGGTTCTGTGAATTCTTGTTTACTCTATAAATATATATATATTATAAACTAAAGTCGCTTTTCGTGTCTGACTGTGTGACCACGTTGCTCTTTAAAACTGTTCAACAGATTTCGAAGCGGTTTTCATCATTATTTAGAGGGTTTATTCAGGAAGACTTTAGTGTATATATTATTGTTGAGAAATCAAGAAAATACTTATGTTTATTAAGGTAATTTAGGTCGTGAGTTCGAAGCCAAGCTGGCGCTTTACTGTGTAAATATTTTCAAGAAGAAGGAAAACATCGCGAGGAAACCAGCATGTCCTAGAACCAAAAATTTGAAGACATGTGACATCTACCAACCCACACTGGGCCCGCGTGGTGGATTACAGCCCACGCCCTCTCGAAAAGAGGAGGTCTCAGTAGTGGAAACATTGGAGGCTGATTAAGCTTTATTATTATTTAGGTAATAAACGTAGTCATTAAAATTTGTAAATACCAAAGATGGATTACCTTAGTTCTATCGATTTACTGATTTAGGTCAGTCCTTGGTCTATTACGCTGAAAGGTAGCGTAAGCCCCAAATTTTGTTGGAAACTTGGTTCCTACTACCAATGAATTTAGAGTTCAAAGTTCTAAAGAGTAGTTGAAAGGGAAAGTTCGGAACCATGTTATTTTGTAGAGTTGGTTCCACGAAACAAAACTCATATTTGGGTTTCGATAGGGAAACAGCAGTTTCGTATATCGAGAGTACGGTTGAATTTTAATTGCATAGTAACAGACTGGCTTTGAAACCGATATTTTGCAGCTTTTGTAAATTTTTCTGGTATCCCCAATCTGGTCGAAAGGATTGGCGTATTCTGGAGTAACTTATGACAGACGAATTAGGTACCTATATTTAGAAGCTCACATTAATCACGTCAATGTGAAATCATCACAGAGCTCAGTTCAGCAAACAATCAAGAAAATGTATATAATAAGGTACCTACTAAACAAAAATAACGTCCTCTTTTTTTGCAATTCGTTACAGCAGAGCCTAGTGAAATGGCAATCGCTTTCAAAGTGTTTCGTATTTTTTTACAACGGCTTTTAACAGGATTGACATAAATTTTCGATAGCGTATGTCAATTCAATACATTTTTGACTTTTTCATCATATTTTTCGCTGATAGAATGTCACCTTGTCTAAAAAAATATATTAGATTTATTGATGGTTATTAGATTAGATTTATTGATGGTTATTAGATTAGATTCTCTGATGGCCCTCAGAATAACAAGATAGTTTAGAAACAATGATTACAATAATGTGGCCTGGATAAAAAAAAAAACTATTTATGCCGTCAGTCAGATAACAAAAAAATAATAGACACGTATTTTTTGCTTTATCATATTAATAAAAAATGTCTAAGATAAAACTCATTAAATTTGGGAAGTGGGGGCTCGCTACGTCACAACTAAGTATAAAATCTGTATAGGCGTGACGTGATGCCACATTTTAACTCAATGTATCGCCGTAATCTTAACATTACGTAAAAAAAGAAAAAATACTTGTCCAATATTTTTTAATAATCTACCTGAAGGATAATAAAAAAAAGATCTAAGTATTATTACCATCTCCCAAATGATTTTAGTGTCAGGAAGATTGTAAGAGATACTATTGTGGCAACCGTGTGTGGTCGAAATGAAGAATACAGTAATGACCACTTCTCGTCAGTGTATTCAAATCATATTCATTTATTGTAACCATGAGTCACTTTTACTAGTAGTGATTACTCATCGTACAAGGTGAAACAGACACGTATATAAAAAGCAAATGGACCAAATCCTATTTTTAACTAAGTACTCCGTTTTAAATGAACAAATATTCATAAATACTCTTTAACATAACAGAAAATAAGTCTCAATTCCAATTGAAGCTTTAGATTACTCCAGAAGAATATGGCATTAAATTTGTACAATATTTATCTAATTGTTTACTAGTAAAGTTATTCAAAACCAAAACAAGGATACCTCAATTGTTGAAATCGGTGCAGAAGTTTAAGCGGTTCGAAGTAACATACATTAATATACGTGTCTCAAAAGTAGTAGTCTAAAGGCAAATAGGGTAAAGTGGAGGGGCCACCTATCATTTAAAAAACTCTAGCGATACTTTCGAAGCCCACATAGAAAAAAAAAAATACCACCCAGTAACTTTCGCTAAAATTTAATCATAAGTTAGAAAAGACGAGTAAAAATAAAATCTGTAGCGTTGCAGAGCCAGACTGAACGTAAATAAGAACATAATTTTGTACTTATATTATCAAGGCATCTCCCTTTTGAAAATATTGTTCACAGGGAACGAAAAACCTGTTGAAAATGATTAAACTGTCGAAATTTTCTGAACTGTTGAGAATATCCTACTTATTTTTTTAATGACAGGTGGCGACCTCCGCTTCACCCCATTTCCCTTTGGACAAATACGTTTGAGATACCCTGTATACAAATAAAGCCAGTGAGATTCATAACCCTTATCTGCCGTAGGTACAAATCAAATATTTCTTTTTCAGTACACTGTTATGCCACCAATCTAAACTTCAACGAAATCATCCCAACGCTTTACCGTCCAAAACCATAAGTTCATGTTATATCACAACTCAATAAATCCCATAGCAACAAGTTTGAAGTTACCTAACCATCCGAAAGCACTACGTGTTATGACGAAGCGAATAACGTTTTATATTAAAATAATGAACTCCATTTTATTTAAAAAGGTTATGTTAATCTCCACACGCTTCGGATTGAAAAACAGAGAAATGTACGTAAAATGATAAGGCTTTTAAGTAATGATTCATCTCTTGTGTCATCACGGGGATAAATGACGATAATGGCTCATGCTCATGAAAAAGAAGAGCCTATGCCATTATGATGGTGAGACTAGCCCGCAAAGATTTAAAGAAAAGCTACAGAATTTAAAATAATTATTCCAATCAAAGTGGGTAGGGCGATTTTCAAACAAATTGCTTTTCCGCATGGTATAGCGGGCGCATATGTCACTTTGTCGAACTTTCATACCCATTCCAAATTTTGGCAGTGACACAGTTGAAAAAATAATGAGGTGCACGTCCTACTTGTACGAGTATAGAAACTCTAAGACGCCACGTGCTGCGTTCTTAACATTACCTCATCATCAGACTGCAGCAGTTCACTGCTGGACATAGGCCTCTCCAATTTTTTACTCTATTCAACTCGGGTCTCAGCAATTCTCCTCCAGCTGCTATACCAGCCACCCTGTACACATCGTAGCTCCACCTAAGCCTTTGTCCGCCTGAGGGCGTCCTACCTTACGTTTGCCAATGTTTCTCTACTCAAAAACCCTACCCCAACGGGTCATCGGTTCTACGGCTAATATGGCCGGCCCATTGCCACTTCAGCTGGCTTATTCTGTAAGATATATCGACTACTTTCTCTCCCGGATCACCTCATTCCGGATTCGATCCCTCAGAGAAATTCCAAGCATAGTCCGTTCCATAGCTCGCTGAGCGATCTTTACACACTCCCATAAAAATGTTTTAGTATTATTCTCGATATTTTTTTTGCTATCTAGTAATTTCGTCCAATTATTGAGTAAATAAATTCCACTTGTTGAATTAATCGCAATCGATTTCTACACAGATACCCGTTTATTACTTACTTCTTAGAATTGTTTACTAGTAAATTGCTTTTTTTTTCTTTGAAATGGATCGCACACTTAGTAGAGGTTCTGCAAAAGAAGTCTGATACGTTTTAGTATCTCATTTTTTCTAGCTTTTTCTTGGCACATTTATAAAGTTAGTTTGTATCTTTTTTGTGAAGATTTACGACAAAGAGATCGGCAGCAGTGTTATCTGCTGAAAAAAACGATTATAAAACGAAAAAAAAGATTTATCGATTATTGCATATGAGGTGAAAACAGTTGTTTTTTTTTTAAGTTCTAACGCGGCTTGCGGTAGGAGTAAACTGGTAGAAATCGTTACCTAACGAAAAGCGTTATGCCCCCTCCATGCGACTTTGAGAGAAAGTGTGAATTTAGTCAAAACAAAAAAAAAAACATCATAGGTGTCGTTATTAACGACACCTATGATGTTTTTTTTTTGTTTGAAAACCATGACATGGTTTTCGAGGGTGCTAGAGCCGATATTGAAGTCATGGATGTCGTTTTCATCGTTTTTAACAAAGACACGTGTATTCATAAACTAACGACTACTTCCCATGGAGGTAGGTAGAAACTCCACAACGTCACCTGCTACAAAAACAAACAATCTCAACACTTACCTGATCTCGCTAAAAATTAACAACATAATCAGATTAAGCGATTATAATCAGATTAAATTCCAGCTAATAACCTGCCAACAAACGGTGATAAGTAGATTTAAACTTGTCCCATTACACGTCCTAACTGGACGAAAATTATTTTAAACGTGGACGAAATATTTGGACCCTTAAAATTATCATAATCCGCATAGGTAGGGTTGAGTTTGAACTTTCCGAGTTCGAAAAATGTTCAATTACGAAGAAGGTTCAAGATTTTAATATGGACGACTATTGTTTAGTAATGATCGGAGAAAAGGATTTTAAAGATAATCAAGACTCCATCGAACTTGTTAGACTAATTAGAGAATACGTGGAACAAGTAACTCATACAAATGTGATTATATGCTCGCCGTCATACGTAAGGGGAGCCCTTATTCATAATTATAGAGTAGAATTGTTTAATAATTTACTTTACATGGACATACAAAACTATAAATATGCATATTTCTTTGATACGAATCGTGACCTCTCGTTGGAAATGTTCTCTTATAAAACAGGCAAACTTAATAAACTAGGTATAAAGTGTATATTTGGAAGTATTTTTAGTCGCATACTTATTGACATTAAAAAATACCCATTAGACTACGACCAGGAAAATTCACTAATATCTCAGACGAGTACACCTCATGTACAAAATAAGTTTTTTCGTCCCACCCCAAAACAATGTCAGTAATAATAAACAAAAATTTACACTGTTCCACCAAAATATAGCTGGAATATTGAATAAATTAGATTTCTTTGAAATAACAGTTACTGAGTTGACGAAAGACACGGGTGTTATAGACTTTATATGTCTTAGCGAAACTTTTATACAATCCGGTCATGAATGTAACCTTAAACTTACAAACTATAAGTTAGCTGCGAATTACTCTAGATCCAATAAAAAACGAGGAGGGACGTGCATACTAGTAAGAGAAGAGTTAATTTTTAGCCAATTACAAGTAACAAATGAAATCTCTTGCGATTATAGTTTCGAATGCTGCGGTATAGAAGTTCCAAGTCATAACTTAATACTAGTATGTGTTTATAGAATACCCGATTCCGACACAGGTATATTTTTAAAGAAAATGGAAGTATTGTTACACAAATTAACTCATAAAAGTAGGAATCGTATTGTAATATGCGGAGACTGGAATATTGATATCTTAAGAGACACTAAACCAACAAGAGAATTAATATCTATTTTAAATAATTTCAACTTATTGACTCATGTTAAAATGCCCACTCGGAAAAAAAGCTGCATAGATCAGATAGCCAGTAATATCTTGACCCAAGACACTAAAAGTAGTCTACATAACCTAGCTCTTTCAGATCATGATACTGGGCAGTCATTAACGTTCTTTCTTCCTTTAACTAATAGTACGCCGAAGACGACCAACTTTTTTTATGAGGTCAAAAGGGATTACAGCAAAAATAATATAAAAAAATTCCTTGATTGTATATCAGCTTCAAGTTTTAGTGAAATATATGATGAAACAGACTGCAACAAAGCATTTAATATATTTCATGACCTATACATTTTGTTTCACAAACTATGTTTCCCTGAAATAACAATAAAAAGATATAATAAACCAATAAAAAATAAATGGATTAGTAAAGGAATAAAAATATCATGCATAAAAAAGAGAACCTTATATTATAATTACCAACATGATGCCCTAAGCAAAAAATATCATGAAAAAAGGTACCTGACCTATTCTAAAATTTTAAAAAGATGTATATCAAATTCACAATTAATAAATAACAAAAAACATATACATAATTCTAAAAATAAATGCAAAGCGACATGGTCTATTATAAAAAATAATATAAATAACGACGAAAATCATAAAAATGAAATCAAAGAATTAATAATAAATGATAAGATAATTAATGACCCTAATGACATATGTAATCAATTCAATACCTATTTTATAGAAATGACCCATAACTTTAACCTCAGCAATTATAATAAAGTCAATAACATTGATATTACCACTACCACTGACAGTATCTTTTTGACTCCAGTAAATGAACAAGACATTATAAAAATTATCAACTCTTTAAATGACACTAACGCTACTGGATATGATGAAATTACCACAAAAATAATAAAATTAAGCAGTAAAGGCATAGCATCACCGCTAAGTTATATAATTAATCTGTCGTTTGAGACAGGAACATTTCCTACTAGATTAAAACAATCTATAGTTAAACCGCTATACAAAAAAGGTAACCGCACGGATATGTCAAATTATAGACCCGTTACATTGATACCTATCATAGCAAAGATTTTTGAGAAGGCAATGTACGGAAAAATAATCAACTTCTTAAATAAAAACAACATACTTACCGAGAACCAGTTTGGTTTTAGGAAGAATAGTTCGACTTCACTTGCTTGTTTTACTTTGGTCAAACTGATATCTGAAGCTCTCAATAACAAAATGTCGGTATTATCAGTATTCTTAGATATGAGCAAAGCATTTGATTTTGTTCCACATACTCGCTTACTTTGCAAAATGGAGAAATACGGCATAAGAGGCTTGGCACATGACTGGCTTAAAAGTTATTTATCGAGTCGCCAGCAAAGGACAGTAGTTTCAAAAATGGACAATAACACAAGAAAAACTTATAGTTCAGAGTTAAAAATAAATAGTTGTGGTGTTCCTCAGGGAAGCGTATTAGGGCCTCCATTATTTATAATATATATAAATGACCTTTGCAAGAGCCTAAAACATAATTGTACACTATTTGCTGATGACACTACTTTGACGATAAGAACTTCAAATAGAAATGCCCTAGAAACTGATACTAACAATGAATTACTTAGTGCAATGAAATGGTTGGAATCCAATAATTTACGTGTAAACATTGAAAAAACAAAGCTAGTATCATTCCAAACATATAATTCGTTAGTAAAACCACCTCAAATACAACTTAATCATTCAGTTTTGGAACCAGTACCATCGACCTTATTCTTGGGAATAGTGATTGACGAAAATTTAAATTGGAAAGAACATGTAACAAAAGTCTGCACTCGACTTGACAAATTTGTGTTTGCTCTAAGAAAACTGAGACGAATAGCCAGCAAAGAAACAGCCCTTAAGGCATATCATGGCTATGTTTCGTCAGTGCTACGTTACGGCCTCGTTATATGGGGTAATTCGGTAGACGTGAACAGAGCATTCATTGCACAAAAAAAATGTGTCAGAGCTGTTTATGGGGCAGAATATTTGGAGCATTGTAAGCCATTATATAAAGCACTAAAAATTCTTCCACTTCCTTGTCTTTACATTTTTGAAATTTGTGTATTTATAAAAAGGTATTCGCACATGTTCCCATTGTATGAAAGCATTTCCAAAAGAGTTAATGAGAGAAGCCCAAATAAATTACTTGCACCTAGACAGAGACTACATTTGTATAGCAGGAATTGCAATTGCATGGCGATCAAAATATTTAACAATTTACCCCCAGCCATTAGAGTGTTGCCCATTAATAAATTCAGGAAAACAATATTTGCCTGGCTTTTAGAAAACTGTTTCTATTCAGTTAACGAATTTTTTAATTATAAATTTTGACATTATAAATATTTTGTGTATTTTTGTGTACTATTGATTGACATTTGACATTATATAATTGGTATATTTTGACATATAATTCAGAAATAATATAAGAAAAAAATTGTAATTGTAATTGGCATTGTATAAAAAATTACCTATTTCATTTCAGAACATATTTATAATTAATGGGGATTTTAATTTTAATTGTACTTTAATTTTAATATTTCTACACCGGTAACGGTAGTATATGTGAACTTTTATTAATATTAAGATCTTAATGTACCATGTACTGAGAAATAAATTATAAATAAATAAATAAATAAATAAATAAAAATTTTTAGATATCGGGATACATTTTTTGATGAAATTTTACCCTAGTGCTACAATTATTAAGGATTAATTTATGGGTTAATGCGTTTTGCTATGTTATGCGCTGTATTATTCAGGAAATACGTGGAAAGCTAGTACAGAGGGTGACTTGGAATTAACTGGATATTTTTCAAGGGATGAGTCAACACAAGATATTATTCACTATTTTTTTATTTGAGATATTATGAGTAAAGTATCCATTGAATAATCTATTCTAATTCAGTTTTTTCAAAAATTAAAAATAGACAATAAAATACAAATGACTTGGGAAATTATAAACAATGAGACTGGAAGAGACAGAAAGCGTAGTAGTGAATACAGCCTTGATATTAACAATACAGTTATTAAAAAGGATTTGACAGCACGGTTGGCGCAGTGGTTAATGCAATTGACTGCTGCACTGCGTGTTGCGGGTTCGATTCCCGCACGGAACAAATATTTGTATGACCTACAAGTAGTTATTCCGGGTCTGGCTGTTTGTGTATGTGAGTTTAAATGTTTGTAAACGCACCCACGATACAGGAGAAATTAGTAGTGTAGGGCAACGTATATAAAAAAAAAAATTTTTGAAGTAGCCACTGTTTTTGAAAATTTATTTGCAGATATTCCAGTCTCAACCACAAAAGCTTTAAATTCTTCACCCACTGTTGCGGAGTCCCTATTGAAAGAAAATGTGGATAATTGTAACCATGAATTTAATTTTGACTATGTTAGTGCTCGAGATATTATTAAAACTTTCAATACACTCATTGTAAAAAAAAAACTGCTGATCTGTGGGAAAATTCCGTAGCGGTTGCAAAATGCATAATCAACACTGTAGCGCCTGAATTAGCAATTACCTTTAATAAATGTATTGACTGTGATGTGATTCCTGACTTAATGAAGATTAGTAAAATCCCACAAATTTTAGACCAATTTTTGTGCTTCCCATCTTTAGAAAAATATTTGAAAAATTGATGCTAGATCAATTGCAAAGATATTTTAATAAACATAAATTATTGAACAGTTAACAATTCGGTTTCACAAGGGGTCGCTCGACTTTCGACGCTGGTGTTGAGCATCTTACACATATTTTTGAGGGCTGGGAGAAATCACATGATGCCCTAGGTATTTTTTGTGACTTATCTAAGGCTTTCGATTGTATTTCTCAAGATACATTGGTCAGGAAATTGCATCACTATGGTGTTAGAAACACTGCCTTGGATCTTCTTATTTTTTATTTGGAAAATAGAACCCAAAGAGTGGACTTTAATGGCAAGCGATCCCCGGGATCTTTTGTCAATATGGGAGTTCCTCAAAGTTCAATTCTTGGCCCTTTTTTTATTTCTCGTGTATATTAATGACCTACCTTGCCTTATAAAGAACAGTCGTGAAATAGTGTTATTTGCAGATGACACATCACTTATATTTAAGCTTAAGCGACAACAAACAGTTACCGACTAGCGACGATGTAAATAATGCTCTCTCTAAAATAGTGCATCTGTTTATTGTTAATAATTTACTTTTAAACGAGAAAAAGACTAAATGTATTAGATTTCTGACACCTAGCGTTAAACAGGTGAAAACCAATGTTTTAGTAAATGGGGCGGAATTGAATCTTGTGGACACCGCTGTGTTCTTAGGTATTACTTTGGATTCGAAGCTTCAATGGGGCCCTCATATAACCAAATTGTCGAAGCGGCTAAGCTCTGCAGCCTACGCGGTCTATAAAATCCGTCATATGACTAATGTAGAAACAGCTCGATTAGTATATTTTAGTTATTTCCATAGTGTAATGTCGTACGGCATTTTGGTGTGGGGAAATGCAGCTGACATTCGGGCTATATTTGTGCTGCAGAAACGAGCCGTTCGAGCAATTTATAACCATAGTTGTAGACATTCACTGAGTGATAAATTTAAGGAAATAAACATGCACATAGCAAACAAACAGTCGCATCTCAGTATGTATTTGAAAACCTGATTTATGTAAAAAAAAAAAAAACAATATTATAAACTCAGCGACATTCATATCATAAACACTAGAAACAAAGATTTACTTATTGTGCCCAGGACTAGGCGGCAAAAAAATAGTAAAGTAAGTGCCAAAGTATACGTTTTTACAACAAACTCCCAAGCCATGTTAAAAAACTGAGCCTCAATAAATTTAAATCATTTATTAAACACAAACTATGCCAAAAAGGTTTCAATAAAGTTTAAGATTACTTAGACGAGAAAAAGGCTTGGGACTAACTCCATACTTATTTAATTGATTATTTTATTTGACTGTATGTTTACATTTATTATTGACTTAAACTACTCATTACACTGTTGTTTTTTATTGAATTGTATTGTAATAATATATGCTCAGCTAGCGACCTTGAAAATTGATCATATTATTCTTGCCAGAGCAACCGGCAGCAAGTTCGTCATGCTCCCTTAGAATTCACTGCTTGCGGTAGCGTTGGGGGTCGGGTTGCCTCCTTCCCTTAAATATGGCGAGGGGGGTAGTGGCTGATCTTTGCGTTATGCTCGTGAACGGGTGCTGCTTGTGGTGACTGGTCGTCTTGCTGAACATGGTTTTAGTTGTTGTTATTAGTAATTTAACTGTTTATTTATTTTTTCTTTGTTGGTCCTAGTTTATCATATGTGATTTCCGAGTTACAGCTTTAATAGCTATATATAAACGGGCACGCCCTTTATACCTGGAGGCTTTCATTCGGGCATTAAATTTAATGGTTGATTCAATTATAACCAATAAGAAGAGGGTAGGTTATCACCTAACTGTTAACCGTGATGTTCTTCAGAAAGGTCAGGTGCGTTACTCTCAACAGGCGTGCGTGTATGACCAGATGTTTGAACGTAAACAAAGCAAAAGGAATATGTAATTATCATAGCCTGCAGGTGCCGTTAGGTAGTTTCTGCCTACCCCCATCCGTAGAACGTGTGAGTTTATGTATATGTGTTAAATACCTACATAATATTCTATCCATTTTCCAAATTACTCAGTCCTAAACCAATTTAGTAAATCTAAAACGAATACAGAAAGCTAATTCTATTTTATTTAACACACTGCTAGACCTAAATAATGGTAATCCAGCTGTAGGAAAAAACCTAATAGGATTAATCACATTAACCCAAGTCTAAGCGAATAACTATCGATTTTATATAAAGCTTAAACTTTGTTACCTACTATCCATTTCGTTACGGCTAACATCAATGTTTCATTCTGGTTTGGTTACAGGTAAAATCAATATAGGAAAGTCTGTGACCAACTCTCGACCTGTGATGGTGAGGGAGTGATTATCCAGATCAGGGGGATCGGGAAAAGAAAGACCATCCACTGGGGCAGGGTGTTTGCTCTCCAGAGCTGCGAGTGTGTCTGGAGAACATGCTACGCATGCACTACTAAAAAGAATCCTGGCTGCTCCGCTTATGTCACCTTCCCCTAACTTAGATTCTACCAGATGGGATATACCTCTTGAGGAGTTATATCTTTGTGTCGGTAATTTTGAATCTAAATTAAGAGCCGAAATATTACAGTTTTCTTTAATTTGTGCAGTTAAAGTCTTTTTGGTTGCCAAATTCTTCTGTACATGTAGAATTCTGTAAGGGAAGGTGAGCAGCTGTTCCCAAGCACTTTGCGAGTTCTCTCGGGCGGCAAGACGAACGCAACTGGCTAGGTGTTGTGCCACTAGAGGTCTAGCGCCACGGGGAACTCGCTTCAGAACAGGAATAGAGTTATTGAATTTTGAAAGGGTTTTCCAAAATGGGTCAAAAGTGGATGTAGCTGGTGTAGTTAGTGTAGCTGTTGATAGAGGGTCTGGGAAGGGTGCATTTGGTGGTCTGTGCACCTTTCCAATATGCACATTCAGACCCCGCTTACCTTTAAAAAACCGTGCCTGGGTACACAGCGGACATCTCACCAGGGTGCTCTGCAGTGATATCGAAGGTTGACAAGCACTACCACTGTCATTCACAACATCGCTGCTGCCACTAAACATATAGTTTAAAACCTATATATTAACTTAAATAAAAATAACAACAATATAAATTAAATTACTAAAATGTATGTATGTTTATAAAATAAATAGATAAATCATTCATCATTGTATATTTTGTAATGTTAATTTAGTTTTTTTGTTAGGTGTTGTATTCCAGACATTATTATTTATTTATAAATTTATTTAAACTTCTCGCTCACAATAAGACATAAAGGCATAATGCCTTAGGCATTCTCTAACAGTCAACTAAGGGAACAGATGAGATGGCAGGCTGGTGCTCTGATTACTACTGAGACTATGTATTAAGAAGATAAAATTATTATAATAATAAATAACTAAAATATAACTTAATGAATTCTTAATAACATAAATACAAAAAATATATATATATATATATATGTATATATATTTATTTCCAGCATCGCAATAACAACCGTAAAGAAGAATTTATACGTATAGAGAAAGAGAAAAAATAAAATTCGAAAACAAAAAAGTAAGATCTCATGTCATGCGTAGAAATATGTCAAATATGGTTGTTAGAGAGTAATTCACACTGACCTCCGTACTAGTAAAAACTGTAGCACAGTAGGTCAGTCTTCCTCGTTCTCCAATAATCACAACACACATAAGCACTTCATAGTGAACATAATGTTTCGAGACATTTAGCAGGTGTTTGGTATAAGTTATTACATTCGTTAGGTGGGTAAAACTAAATATTATTAAGTATACGCAATATATTTAGACAAAATATTGTTTAAAAGAAGTTGCTGTGCTGATGTTTGTATGACACTAGTACATAAATAGGTATGTAGGTATAGGTAGCCAAGTATTACAGTTAATAATTATTATCACAACACTTATTTAGGAATAAAACTCTAACTTTCAACTTATTTGCATTCATTAATATTAAATAACAGATTATTATTTTCTTATGGTATAATTATACTCAGATAAAAGTTAACATAACATAAGGTTATCAATGATTGATGGTATCGACGGATATATTAAATACTACTACTGATAATTAAATACCAAAACAATTAGATCAAATTGTAAGCTAGTTGATTGTTTTATAACCAGAATATTTTTTATTTATTTTTTCTTTATTGCATCTCTATATGTCATGAGCTATCCGAATATCAAAAAATATTTGGCCTAGGTCTTATGGGGGAGGCGTGAAAATTGATAACGTTCCCACTGCTGGGATGCAGGCCTAATCTCTGTGAGAAGGAGTGGGCCGTAATCCACCACGCGGGCCCAGGGTTGGTAGATGTCACATGTCTTCGAATGTTTGGTTCTAGGACATGCCGGTTTCCTCACGATGTTTTCCTTCATCGTTTTGAGAGCAGCGGTGATGAAATAATTTACTCAAAGTAGCACATACCCACGACCTACAACTACGAGTTGTAGGTCCAGGTCGTTACCACTGCGCTACCACGACTGCTCTCAACAATGCTCGCTGTTACAATGTATTAAAAAAAAAAAAGATTTAATTTGTTTTTGATTTATAATTTAATTCTGATTTTATTTTGATTTAATTTGGTTTTATTGTAATTTAATCTAATTTAGATGTAATTTTAATTTAATTGACTGCCTCGTTGGTTGTGGTCGCAAGCGCTACTGCTGAGCATGAGGTCCTGGGTTCGATTCCCGGGTCGGGCAAAGTGTTATTGGGTTTTTTCATCAGAAATTCCTCAGTAGCAGCCCGGAGTCTGGATATGTGCCCGGTTGATGGTAATAGGCTCCCCCCCCCTATTACATGGGACTTAAACATAACTGGCATTATGTGGGTGTATCTACTATAGGTGCACCTCTGCCTAACCCTTCGGGGATTACAGGCGTGATGTTATGTAATGTTGTTGTTTCTAATTTAATTCTGATTTTAATTTAATGAGTTTTATCGTACATAGGATGTGATTTTAATGCTACTAACATAGTTTCTAGTTCTAATACTAAGACAATATGGAAGTTTTCCGAATTAAATAATTGAATTGAATTGAATTGTAGATATTTAATGCGTTAGTTTAACTTGACCAATTCCTTGACTATTCAAAACTACCCTACTTAGTAAATGCACTACTATACTGTCGTAAAAGGTTTAGTTGAAGTAGAAAGCTTTGACAATCTTGTCATTTTATGAAAATCTCATTGATATAAGTAGTACCTACCCGGTACTAAAGTGAATACTTATTATCTATCTCCTATTTATTCAAGCCAAACATGCGAGAAAGGGTGTTTTAATATTAAGGGTAGGTTTTGTGCTTATGGGTCGGTTGGATTATGGGATCTTATGATGATAGGATGGAATATTGTTTGCTTGTGCACACATCGGATGGGAACTTCTTTGCTCGAATTTGAATTGGGGAGAAAAGTGGATAGTTGTTAGAAAACTGAGAAAGAAGGACAAAATCCTAGATTATGAATAACAATCATTTATTTATTTGCTGAAAATACATAAAGGTGTTGTCAGGACAAGTTGGATAGGTTCATCCAAAACTGGAAGGAGGACGCACGCACTCGTAAAAGATGGAAGGAGTGGAGAGAGGCCTTTGCGAAGGAGTGGGACAGCGTAGGCCAGAAAAAGAAATGTTTTGACCAGTTGTAAAAGTTGGGGTTTAATTTACAGACCTTAATTACCTGGTTAGAGCATGCAAAATAATTTTATACAAATACCAATACCTAGGTACTTAGTTCAGTAATTGAAGAATTCCGATAATATCATTGACTCTGTATAAAGTACTAATCCTAACTAATAATATTATAAATGCGAAACTGAGTTTGAATGTTTGTTACAATTTCACGCTTAAACGGCAGAACTGATGTGGATGAAATTTGGCATCTGAGTACTGGGTAGACCATGGTATGGGTTAGGACATGTTTTGTCCCACATAATTTCCGACCCCCACGCGAGCAAAGCCGAGGGAAAAAGCTAGTCCCTTCAACATAGTGGGGTGTAAGAGTTACAATAGCTAAGTACCCCGGGCGCCTGCGCGGTGCCGACCTTAGAGATAGGATTGAATACGATAAGTTATGGCTATTTGTCTAGAATTTCACCAGCGCTTCCTTTCAAACTAGAACACAGATATTCTACGAGTTACAAGGAAAATGTAAAAATAATAGTATTTATTAGTGTAATCTCGTCCAGGAGGTGCTCAAGGGACTATATCTAATATCAATATGTCTAGTCTTCTCCCAAATATGTTGGGATCGGCTTCCAGTCTTTTACATGGAGCGACCGCCTATCTGGCTTCCACAACCCAGTTACTGGGTAAGACAATATTAGTATAATTGTCAAACTTATTAGGCTTCCGACTACCCGTAGCGACTGTCAAAGCTTTACGAACAACAGCTGGGACCAAAGGCCCAACGTGTTTTCCGAGGCAAGGAGGGGTCTTGATTATGTAATGGATGGCCACCCATCCACGAATAGACCGCGGCAAATGAAGCTTAACCTTCGATCAACTCGTGCGGCTGTTATTTAGCCATGAGCCCCTGGCACTACCTACTAATAGAATATAATATAGTGACACTTCGTCGCGAAGAAGATTATTTACCCTCGGGGACAAACACACTTACAACCCGAAGCCTATGTACACTCGATGACAAAGTAAACAGTTTTCTTCCAACATGTTTATGTTCGAACATAATGTTGAACAAAGCAATTAGCTAGAAAATAAAAAGTTTCTTCTCGTGTTCATTAATATCGGTCGACGGTATCGCGGTGATTGATCGACGCCATGATTAACTTAAGTTTTAAATAATAAGCAGTAATGAGATGTTTTGTTTAGCAATTTATAACGTAACTTGAAAAATTCAAATTCAAATGGCATTTATTCAAACTAGGCTGAGAATCAGCACTTTTCGAACGTAAAAATTACATAAGACAGTACCCCAAAAACGCCTACCCTTCACCACTTCCTATACCCAAATTTAGATCAACTAAAACAAGCAAGTCATTTCTTCTAAACAGTATCCGCTTTTATAACATGTTGCCTAAGTTGGTTACAAAACTTAGCGATGGGAAGTTCAAAACCCACATTAAACGCGTTCTTATCAAGAATGCATAATATTATAAAATTAAAGACTACGTTGAAGACAAGGAAGTTTGGCAATAATTCCTTCTGCACATGTGGCTTCCTTGGTACTGAGGAATTCCAGATAAAATAACCGAATAGAACTTTGCCTAAAACAGGAATCAAAATCCCATGCTCAAAAGTCGTGTTTGCGACCACTATAGAGACTAAGAGGCAATCAGCCATTTTGTTTATACTAAGTAACGATGCGAAGCGGTTAGCGGTAGCAGCTTCGATTCCCGCACGGAACAAATATTTGCATGACCAGATAGTTGCTTTGCTCCGGATGTTTGTGCATCTGAGATTTGTCTGTAAACGCTATCGTGCTTAAAATTAAAACAATATTTATGCGTATGCACACTTGCCATGTCATTGCGAAAAACACTGGTTATTAATTTATTATTTGATTCTTACTTTGAGTAGTACTGACCTATATACCTACAAACCAACGATTGAGAGTTATGCAATATCCATGGTTCATGTCAATAATATTGACCCCACACTATTCCCACAAACTTGATACAAGCCAGCACACTATTTCTCTGTAAAATCAAAACTCAGTCTTCCACCTAACAACTTCCAACAATACAATAAAACCGGCAGATTTACGACAGAAGCATCAAATCCCTTTCTTCAAACTAACCTTTTACCATCAAAAATCATCAGAAACTTCACACAGTAATCATGGAGTGAATAGATCAGCAAGAAATTCAACACATCAGTAAAGTGATAAATATACAAAAAAAGTGATAGCCAATCAGAGCTCGTTTGAAGATCACACATCGTTGTGACTTTATTAGCAAAGACACAAAATGGCCGCCATAACTTGGTCTCACAAGATGACGCTGCGTGGAAAGCCAAAAGGCAATCCGGTACTTCAGAATTTAGTATCTGGTTTTGTCGTAGACCTGGATATGCTGGTCATATTGTACGGGATTGCTATGAGATAGTTGACGTAAATGCACATATAGTTGGTCAAAACAGGAACGAGAAAAGTTACCTCATTGAACAAATGGTAATCAGCGGACTAATAATGAAAAACATATTATATGTTATAATATCCTCAAGCTAGGTAAAGTATTATTGTGACGTTAAGTTCGAAAAAAATATATACATAGCAGTTTTTCCGGGTACGACAAGGTTTTATTATTGATAATAAGAAATAGCAATAGCGCTGTTGAAAGATAGTCGTAGCGAAATTTTGCAGACAAATATAATCAAACAATAAAATAGAGCCGAAATCCATGAATAATTATGATCGATTTATTATTTTAAGCACTACAAACTCGTTACTAATAAATAAGCCGTGCCTCGGAAAGCCATTAGTCCTGCGCCTGATCTCTCTCCGGTCGTGTCGGATTGCATTATCGGACTATGACAGTGAGGGAAGAGTGAGTGCACCTGTATCTACACACACACTGGTGCACTCTAATATCTCCCGCATCCATGGCTAGTCTTCTCTGAGATTTGCTGCCACGGCCGAAATACGCTCTGGAGGACTATTATTACTAATATAAGGCTAAATGGTTTCTGCCAAGCGTTATTTTCGCAACGTTTGACAAACATGAATACAGGGTCAAACAAAAACAAGTGCTGCTCATCCCCCTCAAACACAGAGTTAAATAATGATACATTTTATCCCGTTATTCCAGTGTTATGTGTAATTAATATGCCAAATGTGATAGGTTGAAGCCCATTGCCCGCGGACGTCATTACTGAAGCCGAGCGGAACGGCAATCAGCTGCTCATTCCCATACATTTACTTTACGGGATCGTGTTTTGACGTGGTATATATTTATATGTATATCCGCTGAAAGATTAGGAAAAACGTTATGGAATGATGAAGCTGTGTGATGAGCTTTTACGGGCAGTGGAATAAAGTGAATTTTGGAAATGTTAAAATGGTAAAGAAAGAAGAAAGAAAAATAGTTTATTCTGCACAAACGAAACACACAAAAACGAAAATTAAACAGTAATATTAAAGCTAAAAGCCCAGTATTGAAAGAAAAATCAATAAGAAGATTGAAATTAAAAAGTATAAAACGTAAGTTATAAAATTGACAAAATTGTCCCACTTATGCAAACACCACACCTCATGTGACTAAGGTTTAGGTCGCATAATAAAACATAGTTGCTTTGGTTTTTCCAGCATTTCCAGATGATTTTTATCTTCTGACAATTGTCGGTTTCAGCTGTCTCCACTAGTTGTTATTAAGAACAATGACAATAACACTGCAAAATGCCATACTTGTGAACAGCTCCTTTAAAATAAGCCGCGACACTTTGAATAAAAACGACTATCGCCTCAACGAACATAATTATCAATACAATTGGCAACACATACTTATAGTATGTGTTCTCCTCCTTAGGAGCGCGTGACCGTCGAGGTATTACACGTGTTATAGTCAGACACCTGCTATCTAGTATCAGTTACGTGACATATCCACCCAAAAAATGTGCCTATTGTTAGAGATATTTTTGATTGTAGATCTTTGTAAAGGAGGTAAGCTATTATTTTGGTAGGGGGACCGACTACCGTAAAGGTCGCTGAAATCCGCTGGACGCGAGAAGCGAAGTGAAGACGAGCAACGGCTGGCAACCATTGCAGCGATGCTTATGGAAACTCATTAGGGCCTAGACAAAGTGAAATTCTATCTACTTTATTCTTCTAGTGGTAAAAATGTATGGGGCTTACATAAGCTATCGAGAAGCTTATGTAAATTCTGTTGGAAGTCGTTGAAGTAATACGAAACGCTTTGAAAGCAGTTGCCACTGGTCTAGACCCTCTTGTCAAGCAGCTGTGGATGTCTTTTGTCTGAGATGGTTATGATTTAAAATCTTTGTAATTTAGACAATCTGTATTACCTAGTTAAGGCTGATTTGTCACCAATTAAAATACGACCAAAGCGTGAAATTCAACTTCCTCTATCTATCTATTTTAAGTTGAAATGTTTATTCATAACGCAAGATTAATCTGTTGGCTTTACTTAAAATATACTTTAATTAAATATAGTTTGAAAATTAGCATGTTGTTTACGTGATTTACAAGAAGTTGAATTTATGAAACATCAAGTTCATGGTCAGTAATTACAACACTTGTGATGTTATTTCCTTAAAGGTCAGAGGGCAAGACAAGTGTTTTCTGAATGCTGCGGCCGCATCTGCGTCTATCGTGCGCGTGCCTAAGCTTCGTATGTTTCACTCGCTAAGTTATCGCGGCTTCGCCACGTTTATTATGTACCGCCACCCTAGCGATAAGTGCCACGCAGCCCGAAGTATCGCGACGATAACCGAAAATCACGATAGATGCAGATGCAGCCGCAGTATTACATAAATACAATACGGCCGATATAACGTGACAGTTCCGAACTTCGCGAAGAAGGCTGCGCAATAACATTTTTTAGGAACCAAATGGTGACATGAGGCGAGTGTGAGTGAGAGAACATGCGCGAAAGTTCGTAGTGCCTGTGTTCAGACCGGCCAAGTTATATCGATCGAATTGTACGTTACATAACGCCTGTATTCCCCGAAGTGTTAGGCAGAGGTGTACCTATACTTTCCACATTTCGCCTGTTATGTTTAAGTCCCAAGCAATAGGGGACGAGCCTCTTGTCATCAATTGGAGACAATACCTATATCCAGACTCCGGGCTGCTACTGAGAAATCCCTGATGAAAAACGAAACACAACAACAGTTTTCCCAACATGAGAATCGAACCCAAGACCTCATACTCAGCAGTAGCGCTTCCAAACACTAGACCAACGAGGCAAATAGTGATTTTCTTACATAAATACAAAAACATGGCAAAAATATGATAAACTTTGTACAACTTTCAAGGATAGCAAATCAGATCAAAAGCTTTTACCAAAAAGTGTTTTTAGTTTTAGCTACTCCCTTTTAATTCTATTACCTCATAAATGTCGGATTTCAATTATAAAGTAGTAGTTTATTTATGTAAGTAGATCATCTAAGGCACTTTTAAAAGTAAGGTTTAGGTAAATATTTTGAAACTAGATGGCGCCGTCATGTTCTCGCTGACTGATCCCTGAGAAGAAATGCCGAAACAAACTCAGAGGTCAACGTTTCTGAAGAAGCCCTTGAAAGCTGTTAAGAAGTAGGGGACAGTAAAACAGTAAAATTTGCCTTTGGGAATGAAAATGTAGAACCTAATGATAACATAAATGAGCTGGGCTCTATTTACAAAGATTGGCCCTTGGTAGCTCTGGACAGAGAGGGGTGAAAACAGAGTAGGGAGGCCTTGCCCAGCAGTTGTACAATATGTCAAAAAAAAAAAAATGAAATTTTACGGTATCTTAACTTGAAAAATTTGTGTGGGGAGAAAAACAACTAAAACCTAGACTGTCATATTTTTTTTCGCGAAGGTCAGAATTTGAGAATAGAATAATTAATACCCTCAAATTGTACATGTAAAATAGTGCCGAGTTCAGACAAAATCCTACAATAATGAATCTATCACATTTGAAAATACTCTACATAAATAAAAACGAACACTTGTGAAATAATTCAAAACATTATGAATAATTTGAAAAGATTATGAACATTAGATTAAAACATTTGTAAAAGATAAATAAAATAACTTCATTAGTTTAAAAAAACATTATGACACCATAATCACCATCACAAGCTTCATAATACTAAGCATTAAGCAATTAAAGTATAACCATCACTTGACCTTTGGGTTACATAATAACAGATGTCAATATTTATCGGATTGATCTTCCGGATGCTGAGAAAAACGTATTTTTTTTACATAAATCAAAATAGTTTGACGGGCCAACCTGTTTGACAGTGGTTTGGTACTTTTAAATATGTCGCAGTAAGATGGTTATAACCGTGATATAATTATATCCCTTGGGATATAGTTATATACCGTAATATAGTTATATAGAAACGGTTCCTAACTCTCGGTGGTTTTGTCAATCCTAAAAAAAAACACAGAAAGCAATAAGTCCGCTTATTAGACAATTATTCATAAAACCAATAAAGTATTTTGTCCGATACCAAGTAAACGCTACCAACACAACAATTATTACAATCAGACAATACGAAATCACTGTTGTGTTGGTAACTAAATACAGTACAGTCAGTTTTAAATCTTGCAGTACGAGAAGCGCCTTTAAGTTTTGGTTTCCTAGGAAAGCATAAACAGCCTATATAATGTTCCCAGTAGCACACCAGTGAGAACATTAAAGGCTGTTTATGCTTTCCTAGGAAACCAAAACTCCCTCTCGAAGAAAGCAGGCCTGTCCAAATACATCCTCTGTACGAGATGGTGTGAGCCGTAATCTACCACGTGGGTCACACAGTAAACCGCCTATCATAAAGTTGTTAAAATATATAAAATTTACTCTGTTAAGAAGTTGATCAAATTAGAAATGAAACAAAGAAGATTGATATAATACTCGTAATTCAGATTGCACTGTATTTGTCTGATAGTTACAAAACTAACGAACGGTATATCCTTAGTTTTTCTTTCACTACTTATCTATATACCAAACACTCCTAACATTTATAGCAATATTGCCAGCTTTGATAGCATTTGATAATTTAACAGCGTCATTCCGATTGGATGTATCTTAAAACTGGTAAGTTGCGGGGGTTTTCACTGAGCCACCACAGCCCACCTAAGAAAGAAAGAAAGCAAGAAAAAGTATTTATTGGGACAAGCACAGGAGATCAAATAAAACACACACTTCAAAAGCAAAAAAAAAACAATAAAAATAAAAACAAAGTTAAATTAAAAAAAACTTAAAAAAGAAACCTAATTAGAAACCTAGGAAAGCGGTATTATTATAACGGTCGTCATGAAAATCTGTAGTTTTCACCAGTATTTGACATTCAAGTGTCAAAAAACGCTCTGTATTTAGACAGCCGACGACGGCAGTGACCACTGATGTACCGTTAACTGTACTTCACTTTATTTATTTATTTATTTATTAGTTCGGGAAAACAAACAATTACACACTAGAAATAAACATAATAGTAGGTAGACATAGTACATATTATAAGTGTGTAACTCACTACGTTATCCACAGTTTATATATGACATACAATTTTGGGAACGTCTACAAGTGAGACATAATTTGAGTTTCTTAATAACTAATTCTACAAGTCTTTGATTTTGTTGTTCAGAGTATTTCGAAATTTACTAGCAGACAGAGAGAATATGTCTACATCTGAGAAGTGTATATTATAATTTTGTGCCAAGCGACGAAGAGGTGCACGGACACCAGCGTTTGTGCGACTTGGTACCCAGTCGTCTAGTCTGCGACGATTATAAATAATATACCAATTACATGCCCCACTGTTTTATTGCTTTCCTAGTAATCTGTAAGCTGTTGTCATTCGGATCGATAGCAATGGCTAGGTAAGTCTAAGGCCGTGCTCACTTTGGACGAATTTGTATCGTACGAAAACTTAAGATAGTTGGCGTACGAATTGAGTGCGCTCACTGGATACATTTTTCTCCGTCAAATAGGTAGTGTTCTGGTGATATCATATTCGTGAAATCCTCCTTGGGTCGTGATGAATAATCTATATTTTCAAGATAATAATTCTCTTATAACTCGGACTCTGCGGGAGCGCCGGGCGTCACCGTCGTCACTGTCGTAGAACCAAATGGGTGCGTAATACATAGTTATTTGTGCAACAAGAGAGCAAAGTTGTTTTGCAAATAACTTTGCTCTCGTGTAACACATACAACTTTTCACCTCAGCATCGAGAACATACAACATGTAAAAAAATACCTGTCCGATTCGTGAGGATGTTGTTAGGTATCGTACTGTGAGCATATTTATGTGGAAATTTTCAGGAAAAAGGAATCCCCACATTTTTTTTATATAGGTACATTTTACCGAATTTTACGTTGGGTGCGGGCGGCGGCCGTCGTAGGATGAGTTTTGCAAACGTTTTATGGATTTGGGGTAATTTTGGAACTAAAAATGTGAATTTTAAATACCAATAACTTTTTTACTATAGATAATAATTATAAAATTACTCTTTTGTAATGTTACTGCAGTACCATATGCCCTTTTCGGATCGGACAAGGTTTTTTTTTTACATAATCTTCATCACCTCGTATTTTGCAGCCACCATCTTGGATTTACATTTTGACCATACTATCGACTCAAGCACTCTCAAATCTATGAAAACGATACCCATGATAAAAACTTGAATATTTTCGCAGCTACCATCTTGGATTTATATTTTGACCTCACTATCGGCTTTAGTACCCCCGAAAACTATGAAAACGACACCCATGAAGAAAATGTGAAAAATTTCGCAGCCGCCATCTTGGATTTTTATTTTGACTTCACTATCGGCTTTAGTACCCCCGAAAACTATGAAAACGACACCCATGACGAAAATGTGAAAAATTTCGCAGCCGCCATCTTGGATTTTTATTTTGACTTGACCAAATTCACACTTACTATCTCACTCCGTCTTTCTTTCTCTTTGAATTAGAAGAAGACAGTCGCAAGCGCCTTTTACCGTGACGATTTCTGCCAGTGCACTTTTACCGCAAGCCGCCTAAAGAACTTCGTTCCAAAAAAAAAAAAAACAGAATTTGAATAAAACCTTATCAGATGATTTGCAATTTTAAGGTTATATGTGAATCCGAACGTTTTATTGTTTGTTTAATTTTTGGCTTTTTTATCTCTCGCTTTTTTCGTATCGAAGTGAAAGTGACAAAACTAATTGAAGTTCAAATCTTTAGAATTTTGTGAGTAGACCCAACACTGTTCACGGCATTTAAAAAAAATAATTAAAAAGTTACTTTGTCTCACGCTCGCAGCAAAATCGAATTTTGCTCACTGTTTTTTGACAGCAAAACCTGCTTGTTTGAGGTGCTGAGGTGAAATAGTTATTTGTTATACAAGAGTGCAAAGTTGCTTTTTAACCGCGTGTTCAATTTTGATGACCGAGCAAGCGAAGGATTCTAAAATTGAATCACGAGCGCAGCGAGTGATTCAAAATTAGAATCCTGAGCGTTAGCGAGGGAATCAAAAGAGCACGAGGTGAAAAATCTTTGCACTCGAGTGCAACACGTAACTTTTCATTCCACCTCAGCGAGGAAATGACTAAATGCAAAAAAAAAACGTTTACAATCACAAGATAGGTACACTTTTATTTCAGTTTAGGTATTAATTACTACATTATGACAGGTAAGTATTACAGAATAATCTTTAAATTATAACAAAATAATACTAAGGTATAATTAAGAAAATTTTAAAGTAACGTTGCTACAGTTATTTAAATTGAGTGTAATATTTTTGTTTGGTACTGTAATATTGGTGTTAGTCACTTGTGTACTGTTTTTCGGTAAACTATTAATAGTTGTACCGATTCATCGGATTCCCTTGGCGTGAATGTTGGAGAGAGAGGGAGATGGTTAGGTGTTTCATAACGGCTTATTTTTGATGTAGAAGGGCCAGTACAAGGATCCGATTGAGGCTCTTTCAGTGTAATGGCTCCTACGATGCCTTCACATATTTTAGACTTATTTTGGATGGAATCCTCTATGTATCCCTCTACAACTGCATTGGACTTCCAGCCTCCGTGGCGCTTAAGGGACAGCAGATCAGCTCCGGAATCAGCCAAAAGTGTGGCTGAAGTTCGTCGGAAACAATGACCCGTGTACAACAGGGGTTCTGGAAGTTCAAGAAATGTTGCTATTTCTCGTGGGATACTGCCAATTTTATTAGTACCCATAGGCTGTCTAACACACTTTCCATTGCGATACTGTAGAAAAAATCGATTGATTGGAGTGTTAAGCGGGCGTAAGGCTTGATATTTCTCAACAATCGTTACGTATTCCTTGCGAATGACGAAGTTGCGGTCTCTTTTTGTCTTTGTATTAGGTAAATTAATTAATAGTAAGTCATCTGAATGTTTCTCAATGTTTTTGACATTAAGTTGTGTTAGTTCATTAGTTCGACATGCTCCGTTTATTCCAATAATAAGAACAACCTGTAACGTAAAGAGTATTGTAGTAGATAAATGAATAAAATTGATATGAACGCATAATTATGCCTATCAACATCTACTAAGTATACTATTTAATTGAGATTAATATACTTAAGTAGATACTGAATGTGCAACTGACTTACTTTTGCCGCCAAATATACGGAATCGGGTGCTTCGTTAAGAAACTTTTCAATATCAGATACTGTGAAAACCTTCGATTTTTTTGGTTGATGACCAGATGAGGCTCTTTTTAAAAATGCCACTAATTTAGGATAGGTATCGATATGTTTGTCTTTTTTCATCTTTATTGTTGCTTTTAGCATCGAATACGTACTCCATAGAGTGCTTGCTTTCTTGTTCTCGGATAATTCTATAAAATATGCCAGCAAAACGTTTTCTGAGAAAGTTTTGGCTCCTTTTGCTAGTCGCCACGTGTTGAACATATCGTACTGTTTTAAATACTTCTCGCGTGATTGTTGAGGGAGAAAGCTCATTTGCGCATTATTAACAGTTTCAGTCAATTCTGTTGGCGTCAAGCAAACTTCCTCGTCGCTAGAATCACTCATTTTAGTTTTTTCACTTGTTTTCAAGTTTCTTGTTTTTAATATACCTAAGGTTTAACAATGACGTGAAAAAATGCCGCGTAAAGAACCGCGTACAAAGCAAATTGAAAAAAGAACACCAAGAAGGTTCCGAGTCTGAGTTTTTAACAAATTAAAAAAAAGTTGTATAATAATATATTCGGCACCATAGAGGTAGCAGTAAATAGGTTTAATGTTTTTTTTAATTCACAAACTTAGTGCACACGATGTTCTAAATTCAATTTACTTTATCCTCTAGAGAATAAAAACGGCTTTTCCACTCAGATACTGAAGATTAAAAATACTCTTTCCGAGATGGTGGGATGAAAAATATATTTATAAAGACATGAATTCAGTGAATATCACAAAGTGATAACTTGAATCACTCTGATCTCACAAACATTTATGTCCGTAAACCAAGTTAATACATTTTTATACATCCATTTTTAATTTGTAACGCACGAAAGTGTTTAAAAATCCCAACAAATTCGGTCGGAATGTTTTCGTACGTCGGAACTATACGTACAATTAATTTGCACTCAGTCGCTCCCTTAGTAATTGGAAGGTCGGGATCGTTCGTGCGTATTCGTATGTGTTCGCACGAGTAAAATTCGCGAATAGTTGACTTTCGTAGCCTTAACGGTTTATCTCATAAAAATAAGAATGAAATTAACGCAACTAGCTGACGCCCGCGGCTTAGCTCTCGTGGTATGTTTAGATTTAAAAAAAAAAAAAACGTTCAAATTACGAACAGAACAAAAAAAAACAGCCAAATCGATCGAGCCGTTCTCAAGTGATCTTTTATACATGCGACAAATGATTTAAAATTATTGACATATGCATAAGAGTCAAAATGGGTCATTTGGTTGTAAATGACCTCTTTTTCATCCCCTTAATAGATTGCTGACATATAACCAATAACTCTATACAGATTTGTAATATTATTACTAACAATTTGGATTGTATAATTTCGGAACAATAATGTATTTTCGAATTCTATATCATAGTTATTTGGGTTTATTTCTATAAGTAGTGCATCTTTTGTTAAACTCATGAATTTTTGAGTACCTACTTTAAACGTAGCGCTATTTCCGTTTTAGAGAAAACTGTTGGCTAGTGGCACAATTATTGATTGACTTCAAGCTTTCGGAGCTTGGTTCCAGAATCCGATCCCGCCATAGTTAAAAGCTTTCTAAGTATGGCTTTCAGATTGTTGATTAAACAGCTAGCTACCAACCAGAAACACAATTTATTCTCTAACCCAACCCAAAACATCTTCATAACATCACCGTGACAACCGTAACATACATAAAACCCACCCTCAACGATGTACCCAAAAAATCAGCGAGAATACATAGAGATATGTCCTCGGCAATTACCTATTGTAATGTAAGTACAAATGCTCTGAAGATGTACCCAAGTAGAGCCTCCTTATCCCCCAGACATGCAGATGAAAGGAACCATCTCTAGCTTATTATATATATTTTTTAATATACCGTTGAATTTGTATGAAAAAGGGCTGTATAATGTCGGTCGTAATATGAAATTACGTGGAGTACGGCAGTGTTGTATCTGGGTGGTATTGGAGTGGTGTTAAAGGTTGTTTTTGACGTGTTGGTGTCTACCATTTTACTGGTTTTGTTGAGGCTATAATTTTAAGTAAGCAAATTATATTTTCGTCAAATTAGCCTCTCAAGAATAACAAAGGATGCTTAGGTCCCCATTAAGATGACCTCAGTATTCTTTGTAATATATTAATTTAATATCCTTTATTGTCAAAAGAGTGATGATAACAATCACCGTTTTAACTTATTTCATCTTTGGGATCTTAATTAAAGTACTTGGTCAAAATATTTATGTAGAACGCTTTAATAGAAAACTGTCTGTGTGATCTGAAATCATCAGCAAAACGTTCACAGCAGAGGCCCTTGAGAACCTTACAGTAAATCATTTATGATAGAGTATTATAGCTTTCTCAAAACGGAAAATTGACTGAAATTCTCCTTTTGACAGGAATGAAAATTAAAATAGCCGCATTTCCAAATCCCCGAATTTAACACGAATCAAATGCCATAGCTACTTAATTCCGAAAATTAGACCATTTCAATCTCCCGGAAAAATCTCGAAAATGTTAAACACGAAAATATTCAAATACTTCACGGCTTCCATTATTTTGGGGGTCTGTTAATTTCATGATAAATCTCGAGGGATTACCCTTCGAGGAGTACTAATTATGTTTTTATACGGAACACGGACAAAGGAAGATTGTTGCTAAATAATTAGGAAGGTACCATGGATTATGAAGGTTGTGAGTAGTCAGCTGTATTGTGTTTCGGTGGCGATACATAAATTATGGGGGACATGATCTGTTGTATTTTTTTCGCACATGATGTTAAATACGATACGTTACGTTATTTGCGGGTTATGAATTGAAAATATTATGGATTCATGACGTCACGTAGGGTTCATGATTTGACAAAAACGCTATTTAGAGTTGTTTTTTTGTTCTTGATAAAAATGTGTGAATGGAATTAAAGTTTGCAATAACTTTTTTAAATTAAATACTTTGTTCAATGATTTGAATGAAAGTATGACAATGAGTTCAATGAAAGAGAATCATAAAGACGCTTTTACAAGTCATGGCTTTAAATTACTTCTTCTTTTCGTGTGGTTAGTAAACTAACCTGGTGTCAGAGTTTTAAAGCCGCCCACGGGCCTCTGACTTGGCTTCACATGCCGTCGAGAAATATCTCTCAGCACGATGTTTTCCTTCACCGTTTTTTGAGCAAGTGATAATTATATAATACGCACATGATTCCGAAAAGTCAGAGGTGCGTGCCTTGGGATCGAACTCGAGACCTACGACTTGTCAGTCTGACGGTCACACCACTAGGCTGTCACTGCTTACTCAAATTACTTATAATGAGTTAATATAACTACGTCGCTTTTATTCCTGTTCATGTTTTAATCCAATTATAATGAAATATCCCACTTAAAAACATAAGCTCATAACTTGACAAAATGTCATGTAAACTACTAGTAAAGCTTTTAAATCTATTTTTGATATAAGAAAAAAAAGACACCGATATTACTAGACTGCCTAACTCAGTACTAAAAAAAACTGACCAAAGTTTGCTCTCAACCGTTCAGTGCATCTCCAAGGCACAAAGGTCACGATCTCTCAAGTACTTTCCTATAACAACATCTTTACAAACACAACCCTTTCACTTGTCTTCAAATATTTGTCTTACATTTCAAGTTCAGTGTCAACTGAGGGGTAAGGAGTTCCCATGGGCGTTAATTTATGACTATTTACGTGGCTGCGTTTAACTTAATGGAAAGGACAGGTGGTTTATGGCTGTGCTAAACGCGGTAGAAGGGGGTTAAAATTATTGTTTATTCTCTTGTCTGTCTTTGGGACGCTTTTGAATTGGCTGGGTTGGTAAATGGTTGGGCTTGGAAACATACTCGTAAGATAATATGTTACGCCATTCATTGGGTGGCAACCCGACAGTCAAGAAGTAATTGGTGTGGTAACCACTACCTATAGATTATGACATTACGCGAGGCCGACGCCATCTAAGAGACGAAACTGAAATGTTTCATATACTCGTACTTACATGTAATAAGGTAGGTAGGTGTCCCAATACAAAGGGAGGATGATGATAACGATGCTGATGTTTTAATGAAGAATAAATTTGATTCGATTTTAAGAAAAGATATGGTCAAATCCTAGCTACTCGTGTTAAGGAAATAATTTGCTGCATTTTGCCATACAAATAGTTAACCTTTTGCCTCACGTGGATGTAGGTAGTAAAAATTACGCTAAGAGGATGGGCAGCCGCGTAGGTGGTACAAATATTCTCCTTTGTCCGTTCATTAGGATGCAAAATACAATTAGTAGAGCGGTCAACGACTCTTTAAAAGTAATTCGAATGTGCTACTTCAGCATAAACAAAAGTTTCAAGTCTTTTAGTTTTACTGTATTACATACATAAACTCACGCCTTCTTCCCATGGGGTAGGTTCTACGATCCTTACATACACCTTTTGCCTCGTTTACGTTCACACATCTGGTCATACACGCACGCCGGTTGCGAGTACTACGCACCTGTCCCTTCTGAAGAACATCACCAATAAGGTCAGTATTATATGTCCTTCTAGGGTGTCCCCTCCCGGCGTTTCCAGTCACATCTGCCTTGTAGGTAAATATTTTTTTAGGCATTTCATTCATCCTCTCAACATGACATAGACAATAACTAATACATAAAAAGCAGTAGTTATTGACTATAAAGAAAAAAAAACTTTCGGGTTATCTTGTTTTGATCAAAATTATTCTTATTTTTAGCGTGTCGATGGTTTTTATATTGTTTGAGGTAAAATTTATTGTTTGGCCCAGAACTTAACAACGCTTATCCCATTCGCTGACGCAGACGTTAGGTCCTCACATGTACAGGTGACAGGGCATTCACAGAAGGTGAAACATTAAAGCCCAACAATAAACTTAACTTTAACATTCTCAAAAGAAACACGTATCTCATAAATTGCTCAAAGAAACTTACAAATTTACGACAATTTCCAGCAAATGCTGAAATTATATTCGCAACTAAAGATTTGGAAAGTAACATCTAAAGTCGTGAGTCGGTCAAGGAATCGCAGTTAATTGAAGGAAAATTTCGAAATACGATCTGAATTACATTGAAACCGAAATTGCTTAAGCCAGGTATGAAGAGATTGTCAGTGAGTGAAGGGGTCCGATGAGACCATTGCCTGCCGGGGTTGCGGGAAAGTCCGAAAGGGATACCGTGGCCCCCTGGCATTGCACAGGCAACAGAAGGAACACGGGTGGGTTTTTGTCAGTAAGAGTCTGACACGCCCTCCCGCTCCACCCAGAGCGGGAGTCGTCATTTGATGAATAGACACCCAAAAAATATTTTTTTTTTTTTAATTGTATTTGGTAGGCAAATACTGGGAGAAATAGACCACCTAGCCTTAAGATTGACCAAAAAATCTTACAGAATGTGAAGTGTCTGAAGACCAAGTGAAAAATAAGTTGAAGAGAGTAAGGAAACGAATTAATCGCAGAATGTCAATCTACATGATGACTGCTAAAGCTGGGTGACCGCCAAAGACTGGCGAAGAAGCTGCTACAATCAATATTCTTAGAAAATACGTAACTTGATTATGACAAGTCCCTGCTGATCATCCGTGTGACGTCATACTATCGTGTGTTAAAGGTGACTACCTTTAACACACGATGGTATGACTTTACGTTGAAAAGATGCCTCCGGCTCCGAATTATATAAATGAGATATTTTATTCATACCAGATAAAGGATCAAATAGGTAGATAGAGCGAAAAATACAAAATATATAAATCACCTAAATTCAGTCACATAATCAAAGTGCTTACTTTTCTAGTTTAGTTCCTAAATAATTTATTTGCTACCCCACACGTGCAGGTACCGCTTGCTATTGACGTCTACCCTTATAAACCAATTATTTTTCGGGTCAAGAAGTTCTAACGAAAAAACAGTAGGTAGCGTCTAGACCGAACTGGCCTGAATTGAGGTCTATGACCATAAATAATTATGGTTCAATGGCGAATTGAACGCGTGACAAAAAACTACTAGAAATTGCCTACATTTTAACTAGGTCCAAAGCTTTGTTAGATGTAGGTAATAGTGATTGGTTTTGTATTAATCTTTTTTTTCAATCTTGGTTCTGACCTCCTAAAGGCTCCAGTAGACTGGTACGACTTATCGCTCGACGCGTCGCAATGCGATTCTCTTATTCATAGAAATTGTTCAACGGATATACCGTATAATCGCGACGCACTGTCGTGTCATGCCTGTCTGCTCGAGCCTTTAAGGACAATTTCCGTACTTCAAAATCTAGTGGCAATGTCTTGAATCCCATTTCAATGACAATCAATGTCAAAAAAATATTAAGGTATATTAGTGATGTTATGTATTTTTATTAGATAGTGATAACGATAATATAATAATATTTTTGATAGATTTTGATATCATACAATGAATAGGCCGGTCACCCCTGCCTATCCTGGCGTGGGGCGTGATCCTAAAGTTATGTTTAGAACAGTTCAGTAGCAGACAGAAACATACACCACTGAACGTCTAATAACTATATTCAGTATTGTTTAAAATACACGATACCACCTGTTAACCTCTCTAAAACAAATATACCTGTACCGCAGTAACAGTAGTGCCCGGCGCGAGTTCTCAAACAACCGTGAACACCAATCAGCGGCTTAGTACGCAGACACGTCTATTGTCACTTTCATACGGTGACGCTTTGTCACGAGCCTCTCCATACATAAGAGCGACAATATTCAGAGACGACTTCTGAGTAAACGGAGTCTCAATTATTACTAAGCTCTCGTTTAAATTATTTTAGTTTGGAGCTAGCTAGCATCTTCTACGGACGGCAGTACTTAAATGTAGGTACGACGTCTTCGGTACCACTCTACGCAGTTAGCCCTGCTTCCACCTTGCTGACCAGCCAATATTTTTTAGACGACATGACCCTTTCTCATAATATATTCTGGACATTAACCATTGTGTAATTATCATGATAACTAAACAAAGCTAAACAGTTTTATCGTCTCAAACACAGCCTTAGGTAAGCCAAAACTCAAAATACATTTTTTTTAATTGAATAATCTTTTTTCAAGGAGACTTCGACAGTTAAAGAAAAAAAAACTAAAGTTACGCATATCTTTTGAACCTACAAACATCTAAAATGCTGAATGAAAAACACCCACACGTAACCTAATGATACCCCAGACTATACCTCGTAAACGACAAAATGTTGAATCATTTGTAACAAGAAAAATACTTCAACAAAAACGGAAGCGAAGCGTGTCTTCTCATACAAAAAAATATAATTGATATGAACGAGAAGAAGTAGGTAAGTTATTATTAATTAACAACTTCTGTTATGTGAAATAAATTTCAGATGTAAATGAGAAAATATAGCAATCTAGCGGACCTGACAGACTTTGTCCTGCCCGAACCGCGGGTCCAATTGTGAATCTAAACCATCCAAGGACCCTCACAAACACACACAGAATAATTCATGAAAATCTGTCCAGCCGTTATTTAGAAGGAGTTCAGTGACATACAGAAGAATTATATATATATAAAGGTATTGAAATAATTGAAATATAAGAGAGCATTCAATTAACTGTTTGTGTTTTCTCGCCGTGAAAGAGAATTTTTAAATGAACACCTATAATTATAGCCTATTCGAAAATATACGTCACATTTCAGTAACTTACTTTTCTTGTGTTTTAGTCTTATTTGAAGTACATAGAATTTGTAATATACTAAAGTTATAACTACTACAAAATTGTAGGTTTAACCGCAAATATGAAAGGTTTGAAAAATTGATTCAAAAGTTTAATACCTATTTCAAAAAAATACTGTATTAATGTTAAAGCACTAATTTGTATAGTTTACCAGTTAGGTAGTTACTAGTTCGGAAAATGATTGATACATTTTAAATCGCATTCGTATATATAATATATGACCTTTAAAACGAAACAAACTTGAAGCTTTACCCATTATTTAACTCTATTCTATACCAGCGGATATGTTTTTTCTTTCAATGACAATTCGTTTGAAAATGTTCCGGCAATAATCATTATAAACACAATAGGTAGGTTAGTGGTCATATTTTTTTTTGCATATGGCCTCACCTTTAGGAAAAAAAGGAAAACAAATGAGCGGCGAAAGAATGCCAGTTCAGCTGATTGATTTGTGTAAAAAATGTGTTTTGTAATAGAATGACATGTTGGTAGATAAATAAATAGATTAGACAACATTTCATGATTGATCCAAGGCGAAAAAAATATTGGCAGGTTAATATTGATACAGCATGATACTTAAGATTTTTAATAATTATTTTTTTGTCCATGTTTTCAGTTTGCAAAATATGTCCGTCTTAATTGCAATTAGCTATTGATTTTTAATTAGCCACCTATATTACAAATTGATTGCCCGATTCTAACTTTAATTTTAACATTTAAATTAATATCCCCAATTCATAATATCCCGGTTATTATCAATTCAGAATCAAATTACAATAATTGAATTTAGCGAATTACGATCATTCACTTTACTACCACTTTCATCACAAAATATGTATTATTTTAATAATAAGTACCAATTGATTTTAAATCGTATTTGTTCCTGCTAGGAACCTGCTGTCATGCAATTTTTATGATTAAAAAAACTATCACTTAAAACTTACTTGCTGTCAACTTCCGAATCCCACAATAATTTAAATCAGAACCATTCACAAGTTCACAACTGTAAGTACATTCATTCACAAAAACCAACATTAACTGTTGACACTCAATTCACTGAGTATCCTAACTCCACTAAACACACTAGAGTATCCTCTGTTCACAGTTTCGATACAAGTCAAAATCCAACTGAAAATTTACCGGTAATTTTCTTTTGTCGCGAAAACGTATTTCGTCGACCGTTTCGTTCGATCGCGTTCGGACCGGGGAGCGTCGCGACGTCGAGCGCCGTTCACAGCCCGATGGGAACTGAGGTCCGTAGCGTACCTGCAACGGCACGCACACAAATGCATTCCACGCATACACAAAAGCGCTAGAACTTGCGCTTTAAAGCTTCGTCTCCACGTGCCGATGCTTTTTTGTTTTTTCTCTTTTTTTTTCTTCTTTTTTAGTTAAACATTCGACACGTTTGGTGCCATCTGTAAATTATGCCGTGCACAAAAAGAAGAGGGTTTTTGTAGCACTTCCGTAAAGTGGTTTATGGGGTCTTAATTTTTCGGAAGATTGAGATGTTTTCTTTACGTGACGTGTGACTTCGTGTGTTTTTTTACCGGATACAGTGTTAAAAGATATTTTTTTGTGTAAGTTGGAGTTGTAAAATGATATTGTTATTTTTTCATGTGTAGGTATTTTGCTTTAGATGATGAAATGTTTGGTTGATATATTTACAAAATGCATGAATAATCAAAATATTTATTTTATTACATAAAAATAATTTATTTGACATTAAAAAAAGACAAAAATCTTGTCAAATAAACGTTAATAACACTTTCACTTTCAGAAAAAAGGAACATAAAAAGTGAACAACAATCCAAATTGTTTACTTTTTCATATAAAAATTACAATCATAATTGTTCAGAACGAGCTCACGTCCTATTATTCCCCAGAGTCGCGTTACCTTACATCAAATTAGTGTGACACTGCCTTTATGGTAACTGTACGTAAAGGAAATCTTTACTACTATAGATGTGTAAACGTTGAACGAAAAAAAAAAACTGTATTCTTCTGTTTTCAAAATCCCTACAATTTTTACAGAAAATTATAATAATTAAGTACAGCATTGGTTTCCTGATCTAATGAGCATTTATGAAAGATTTTGCCATCCTAGTATTAGCCTTTTGTCCGCTATTTTTACAAGTAGAAGCTTATTATGTTTTAAAATAGGGAGACACACGGTTTTGTAGTTCAAGTCCAGTTTTTCTCATGGTTTTCTCTACATCGATAACTGTTTTTCCCTTATTCCACAACTTACCATTACCTACAGACTATAAATTACAATATAATAGTAGTCACATTATCACTTTAAACAAACTTTATTTCACCATATTAAGTGTCAAAAATCAATCATCTCGACTACAATGATTTATCGTGCCAGTGAAAAAATTGAAAATTTTGGGAGTCTGTAACACAAATTAGCTTGCTAGACTTAGACGCTAGTTCACCAACAGATGGTTTAATTTTAAACATCTGTTTAAACCATAAACGGCTGTATAACAATATTTTACTGTTCACCAAGCACTAACAATTGATTAAGTACTGTAATCGAACGGTTGTCTTAAACGTAGTAGCCAACTCAGTTTAACTATTGGTTTATGATTCCTGATGTGAAATTTTGCATTGTGCATCACTTTTAGTTATCTAACACATTATAATTATTTATTTATTTATTTAATCACAAAATTATAACACGTTATATAATTTTGAAGGTATAGAAAGAATTTTCCGCACTCCCCGTATATTAAAAACATGGCACAATGATGAAATTCAAGCACATATTATATACTGTACGAAAAGATTTAAAAAAATATATAAACAGATTTTTGTAATAACTACTTCGTTTTATTTCATTTTCAATCGCAATATTAAAACAAAAGTGATAAAAGCCTAGTGCAAAAGTAACTTGCACAAAGCACCAGATGGCGCCATACGCCATACATCCCGAAAAAGGACTCAAGTGACGTCTATAACCTATTTAAAAATGTATTCTGTGAGTACGACAATGAAAATTGATGGACGTTGACATTCTACATTCACAAAATATTATTATACAATTCTATCATTCGGACATTTTCGACTCACTCATTCAAAAAAGCTTGTTTATTTAATCATTGGTTAGAAATAAATGGTGAACACGAAAAAAACGCCGTTTGTTTAAACAACTGTTTAATTCTAACAGAATGGTTAAGTAATCAATGGTAACGTTGTATTTGTGAACTCGGGCCTAATACTCTCCTAGGCATTCATCTGTCAGACTAGACTATACAAAATATAATTTTAAATAAACACACCAGTATTCCCAGGACAAAGGGCATTTAGAGGCAAGCAGACGTGTGACTAACCTGTATTTTGACAATTACCTTTCTTACGAGTACAAGTTCCATGTCATGGAGGCCTTCAAACTGCCAGTAACTGGGCAGTTATAATCGTAATCATAATAATTTATTTAAAATAGATGTTGATACCGTATTGGTCTTAAAATTAGTAATTATGTTTCCTAGTACATAGTCAGACATTTGACTTGCGTAATTTTACAATATATTTACCTATTGCGTTTAAGTATAGTGCCCTGGAAAGCAAGTAAGCCGTTGGTCCCGGCTGTCATTCTTGGATCTTTGGCAGTCGTTACGGGTCGTCAGAAGCCCGAAAGTCTGAAAACAAGTCTTACCAAGGGGTATCGTGTTGCCCAGTAATTGGGTTGTGGAGGTCAGATAGGCAGTCACTCCATGTAAAATACTGGTATTCAGCTACATCCGGTAAGACAGGAAGCTGACCTCAATATATATATATATATATATATATATATATATATATATATATATATATATATATATATATATATATATATAGATATATTTTTATTGGGAAACGGCTAGACAGATTGATGTACATAATATATATATATATATATATATATATATATATATATGATTATATTTATGTTCAATGGCATGCTTTAAATGCTAGTTTCTATCATTAATTACTTTTACAATACATTCAATATTCGTTATCTTCATTAATTTAAAACATATTATTTAACACTACTTATTATTATAATCTAGGCTCCGGGTTGCTAGTGATAATTTCTTAATTATTAAATTTAAATTGATCCGGGATGAGATGAGGAGGTGTGGTGGCAAAGACTGGAGAATGTTGGCCTGAAATTAAGTAGGACCAAAACAGAAAACTTATTCTGTGATTTCGGTGGTCTCTCGAGTCCTACGCAAATAACTCTTGCCGGAACGCCCATACCGATCTGTTCCGATTTCCAGTACCTCGGGTCACTTGTCCAAGGGGATGGTGAAGTAGACCGTGACATAACGCACCGGATTAACTCAGGATGGATGAAATGGCGACAGGTCACTGGAACAACTTGCGACCCACGGATGCCCCTCAAGTTAAAGGGGAAAATATACAAGTCCGTGATTAGACCTGCCGTATTGTATGGATCGGAATGCTGGGCTGTGAAGAAGATGGACGAAAAAGATTGCATGTAGCGGAGATGAGAATGTTGAGGTGGATGTTTGGTGTGACAAGAATGGATAAAATAAGGAATGAGTATATTAGAGGAAGTCTGAAAGTTGCGCCACTTACAGAAAAGTTGAAAGGGAATCGACTGTCTTGGTATGGGCATGTGATGAGGAGGGAAGAATCGCATGTGACTAAAAGAGTGATGAATATAAATGTTGAGGGACGGAGAGAGGAAGACCAAAGAAATGATGGATGGATTGTGTGAGGAGTGATATGAAGGAAAAAGGTGTATATGATTGCGTGACGGTTGACAGGGGAGAATGGAAGAAGAAAACGTGTTACGCCGACCCCGAGTAACATGGGATAAGGGTAGGAAGACGATGATGTCTGATCCGGGATCGGACGAAGAGCCTCGAGAATTCTTACCGTCTGCGAGCCCTAGACAACCGAAACATAATTTTCTTCATTTTAAAATGTAATAAAAGTAATAAGTACCCAAGCCACCATTTGTCCTCGTCCTCAAACATGCAACACACTGCATCATTACATCCAATAAAAACAAACATAGGCAACAAACATTATTATAACAGAGTCTTGTTTGCCCAATATTTGTACAATCGAGTGGACATGTCAGTTACTGGTCGTCGGTGCTACCTCTCGACCTAGTAAGGAATGTTAGAATTTATTTTTTCAACGCCATTTTAGTTTTCATTGTAGGTTCCTACATTTTGTAGTAGTGTTTTTGTTGCTTGGCTGTATTTTATACAGGTGGTTTTCAGACACTTGTGATGGTTTACAAAACCGTTTCTTACGTAGAAAGTTAGAAACGGTTTTGTATATGTTATGGATGTTATGGGTTTACATCTTAGTCTTGTTCTTCATCATCATTTCAGCGGAAAGACGTCCACTACTAGACATAGGCCTCCACAAAGCTCCGCCACAGCGACCGATTCTTCCCGCATCCAGTGGTTTCCTGCGGCCTTCTCAAGGTCATCGGTCCATCTTGTGGGAGGCCTTCCAACGCTACGTCTTCCGGTGTTGTTCTTACTTAATTATGTGTTAAGGTACATAATGCGGACATTTTAGGGCACATAGTTTTGTTCCGGACACGTACGAGTGGCGACGACGACAAACACGGCTGCTAGTGGAGCCTCGCGCGATTTCCAAAATTTTAATTGAGGCGCCATTGACGCGTGCACTCTGCACTCTCAACCTCATAGCTAGTGACACGGACCTATTCTGTTGTTCTCTGAGTGAGTTCACAAAGAATGCATTATTTGTAATAAGTTACAAAATTCAATTATACGTTGGGATAAGAGATAGGTTACCCTGTAATGATAGATGTAATTTGGAAATAAACAGATTTTTTTGCAGTTGAATGTTGAACCAAATGGTTAGTAACTTTAAAAGTGCATACAGTATGGGATAAATACTGCATTGCTCTGGTTGGTATAATTATAATACCAGCCTTTATTGTCCCAATACAGGCCAACGGCTTGTTCTCATACCGTGCAGGCAGGCGCATTGATCACCATCATTGATTTCAACATAAATGATGTAACCAATATTGTGTAATCATAATTATGTTGATTTAAAAGAGTGTCAGTGGAGTTTTTCGCCCGTCCTTCTCCATAGGTACCTACTACGCTTGGGAATGGGCAACTAGCTTCATCTTTCTGATTGTCAGACTCCTTGCCAATTTCAAAAGTGCCTGTAATTGGTTTGTTTGAAATAAATGCTTTGAGTTTGTGTTTTGGTTTGAATCGCGCATGCTCAAGACATATTGTTGATTTCAGACTTATATTAATATTATAAGTCCGAGTTTTCTACCCACTTACAATTATATTTGCAATAAATTAATAATCACAACAATTATTATTATTATAATCACTGCCGAAAAAAGATATTTTTGAACTCAAAAACATAATAACAACGTCCAAAATAACCGTTAACAGACTTCCCAAGATATTTTAGGACTCTTTGAATTATATAGTGTTGTTGACTTCCCACGTGTTTCGGCTCTTCGTTAAAAAGTCATGATAATTTACGCGCCCAGGCCCAGGCCAGTCTCGACATAGGTAGCGATTGCTATACGACCGAATTCGGTCGCAAAGTCGAAATGCCGTCCCTAGACGCTGTGCTTCATAAGTATGGGACGTTTTCGTGCTTGTGCATTACGACTTTGCGACCAAATTCGATCATATATCTATCACTATCTAAGTCGAGACTGCCTGCTACATACAGTAAATAGATCCTTTTTTTTTGTGGATGGGAAATCATCAAATGACTTCTCCCGCTCTGGGTGGAGTGAGAGGGCGTGTCAGACTCTTACTGACTAAAACCCACCCGTGTTCCTTCTGTTGCCTGTGCAATGCCATGGGGCCTTACCGTATTAGTCCTTACCGGACGGCGAGCTACCCATTGCTCACCGTCCGCAAGCCCGCGCCTACGGTGGCCTGGAATCGGCAATAGATTCCCGACGCCCAGGGCGTCTCCTCCTGCGGCGGCTAGGGGCGTGAGGGCGCGAAATTTGCCTATCCCTCACGCGCTCCGCTTCCTTCTTCGCGAGCATTACTGCTTCGCAGAAGGAGGTGACGGCCTCCTATGCCCTCTCGCTCCGTTTCATGGCCTGGAAGTAAATAGATCCTGAGAGTATAATTCTATATTCGTTACGTTTTAAATACGGATATTGATCGCCGTGTGGTGTTACTATCATGTAAGTGAGTGTTATTGAGTTAGCTTCCAAAAAGGAGGAGGTTCTATGTTCGTAGTGTATGTTTTTTTTTATGTATGTCCACCTATTTTTCCGTCAATTGTGGACTGAATTTGAAAATTGTTTTTCATTTAAAAGGGTACCTATGCTCTCGGAGTGGTCCCTTATAAATTTTATTAACTTTGCTTGGATAGTTTTTGAGCGAGCTTCAATACATACTACGTATTTTTTCACTTAGTCTATATGGATGTTATCAGTTCCTGTCACTGTTATTTACATAGCAGGTAGTGGTATTCAAATTTGTGTGGGGTAAGTACCACAAATAAAAAGTGGATACTAAAAACTTTTACAAAAAAGTTATTTTTCACTTTAAGCGTTTTTTTTAAAGTCTTTTTTTGTGTTTAGTGTCAATCAGTTTAAGACTATGTTTGAATATTATTTTTCAGCAGGAATTTCTTTTAATACCAGCCGATTAGCTTCGCACTGCAAAGCAAAGGCCTGTTTTCATACAGAAAAGGCCTGAGCATTGATCACTACGCTTGTTCAAGACGGGTTTTCTCACGTTGTTTTTTCTTCACCGATGTTGAGGAATATCTTACATGCAGCGAAACAAACGACAAAAAACCACCATCGACCAAGTGCATGTGGACCATGCACAATGAAGGGTTCCGTAGTTGGGATGAATTCATCCCAAAAACAGACTTAACATTGTTGTTGAAAAACATACATCGATTTATGTCACGGTCAATTCTCGAACTGCAAATGTAAGTTGGTAATCGCATATTTTTATTTATGTGATAAAGCTACAAATGAACGATTCTCGGACTTTTTAATTTACTTGTGCTGTGAGACCTTGCTTTTTGGCAAATTTCATGATTCTGCGTCAACAGGAAATACCCTTTATTTTTTTATTTATTTGCGAGTATAAAAATATGTCGCTTAAATGGGCGTATTTCTTTATTGCCTTGACTTAGAGGCTTGATTTTTTTAGCTCTATGGGACCGTACCTGCAGCCGTACCGCTGTTCAATTTCAATTTGATACCTTCACGCCTTCCTGAGAAAAAGGGTCTTGACAGATTGACAGGCAGACGGAAAACGAAGTGTTTCCGTATGGGATCCGTTTTTTATTTTTGAGGTAACCCTTAAAAACAGCTTTTCTCTACATTTTGTTGAGTAATGTGAACATAAATGTAAATAAATGAGCAGTTGTTTTTTTGCGTCTTCTGGATTGGTTCTAATAAATAGAAGTAGTTGTAGACGTAGAAGAAGTTTATAATAAAATATATCACTCACTTATAATAAATCACTCAGGGGGTCAGCTGACCATGATATTCTTAAAATGGTGTATTTTGCGCTGTGCCAATCGGTACTAGGGTACTGTATTAATGTGTGGGGTGGAGCCAATTAGACAGGTCTCCTGAGGGCTGAGAGAGCACAAAGAGCAGTCCTTAAAGTTATGACGAAGAAACCACGCAGATATTCAACAGCACAACTTTATGCAGACTATAAGGTTTTAACTGTTCGACAGCTATTTGTGCTTCAATCAATTCTTAGGATACATGGCAGTTTGGCTTCCCCTGACCCCAAAAAACGTAAACATATTATTCCCAGCATTCAACATAAAACGAAGTTTGCAAGGCACCAATTTTACGTAATAAGTACCCACATTTATAACAAAGCCCATAAAAAGCTAAATATTCTCGGTCTCCCCAGGTTTAAACTAAAACGTACAGAAATTGAATGGCTGCTAAAACAGGACTATCATGGAACGGAATCTCTTTTAACCTACATAACCTAATAAACACCTATTTATGTATACCTAATAATCCTATTTTTCGCACACGCGCTAATCACTCGCACATCCCTAACACTCTACGAACATACACTCACTTCCCTAACTACAAAACACTCCATCCATTTCCTCACACAACCATCAAACATTTACTCTAATGCAATACAATTCACTTTTCAGTATCTCTCTCACATTTTTAAAGTTTACCACAAGATCAATAAAAATGCACCCACTTGACAAAGTCCACTGGCACGTCTGCCAAATAACATCATAGAATAGAATCATATAAGCATACCTTATAGCCGGGTACTGCCCCCTAAGATACAGGCATAGCCTAGTTTAGGGGACAGGGTTGGACCTATTGTACTTACTTACCTAATGCTAAATTTAAGATCTTTAATCTGTATACAGTGCAATGTACTTGAAACTTGTGGTAATAAACAATTTTTATTTATTTATTATTTATTTATAATGATGAGTACAACGGTCTTAAGAGGTTTGCAGTACTTGTATATCTCTGCGTAACCCTTTCATAAATCCAGAAGTGATAAACAGTGATCTAATGTAGTTATAATGTTGTGACCATGTACACCATGACTGACTGCCCCAATCGCGCTAGACTTATAGTAGGCCGCACATCAGCACAGTATAAATATGGACAGTACAGAAACTACGTAGAAAAGGTTTGTAACAGCACACTCACGCAGACGCGTTCATTGACGAGTTCCCAAGCGATTGTCGCGGTGCTGTCCATGTCAGTTGCGGGTTCCGTGTTGAGACGAGTGGTCGCCGCGGTAATTATTTCAACAAATAGGCCTAGTTTCCATACTGTCTAATCACATCAGTGGTAACACTTTTACCTTGAATTGGCTTAGCGTAGTACGAAGTTTCAGGTTTCTTGCCCCTCAGCCTAAATAGAATGAAAGGCCAGAATCAACTGGTTTTTCATCACTGACGTGCGGCCTATCTTGGATTTAATATCGCCACTCCTGGAGGCTATTTGAATGTATCACTTAACATGACAGCACTAAACTGATTCGAGGTGAAAATTCCTTGCACATGAGACTATTTAATTTCTCTCTGGATGGAGGGTGCAATGCAGTGACACGTACTACTCGTAGGAGACACATCTAGATTGGACGTGACCTACGACATATTGCAGATGAAATAAGAGTAGGTAAGTTAACGCTTAGTATAAACGCTGGTGGAATAAACAGATTATCCAGCAGTGACTGATTATCCACCAGTTATCGACCAACTCAAATAGAAAAATGAAATATATTAAAAATCAAAAAGTCATTTGTTTAAACTAGGCTGAACATCAACACTTTTAGAACGACACCTTTATTAAAACCGTATTAAAGTAAAACCGTTCTAGGCAAGTTCATTTCGCTATACTGTTTGCGGTGTAGCATTGATGGTGCGGGTGACAGGTGACAGAAAGGGTAAAATATATTATAATTTACTTGTTTTTACTGATTCTGTATTTTACGACTATGATCCGTACGTACATACAGATTGTGTACCTACATAATACGGACTCAGTAATAACTGTAGTAAATTAAATAAAACCCTTTCTGTCACCTGTCACCCGCACCATGCCACCGCAAACAGTATAGTTACGGTAAAACCTAATAACTAATACATGACCTACTAGTGAAATGTGGGCGTACCTACACCTCTACCTTACCCCTAAGGCAATAAAGGCGTGATATAGTGTTTTTATTTTGCCGTAGTCAAATATATACATTTCCTCAAACATGCTTGGAAATTCGAGCATTATTTTGATAACCTTCTTCGAGATAAATCGAAAATGCTGTACTGGTCGAATATATGTGGGCGCCCGGTCGGCAATGTTTGTATGAAAATCCATAACTATTGTGTTTAGCGACCGAATAAATTACTATGATAACAGAATTCATATTTGACGTATTATTCAAAAGTGGAACGAATTTTTTACTTTAACTCATAACAATCAAGGAGGTAACTAAATCAAAGATATTGTTTAATTTCGTTTTTTTATTTTCAATTATACGAGTAGCAGTTTTAATGTAAAGATGAAACAAATGAATATATTGGCGCGTGAAAAAAAATCGTTGTTCGTCATTGATTGTGGAATTTATAATGAATTTATTTAGCTTGAATTTCCGCGCATTATTTGGGAAAAGTACTATACAAGGCTTGGCCGCAACCAGGTATTGATGGACTCACGTATGTGTGCCTCGCCTTCGCCTCGCCTTCGCCTTTGCTTCGCCTCACATTTTAATATATTTGAAGAAAACCGTTGAACGTTGCATATAGAAACGTATAGAAAACAGTATAGTAACGTTGCATTGGAATGAAGTTCTTTAACACGGCTTGCGGTAGTAGTAAACGAAACAGCATTATGCCCGAAAAAGTCAGTTTCAAAAGTTTTTGTTTTGTAATATAGAGCCATCTAGTATAAGTTTTAAGCTTTCAATTGAAACTTAAGACCATACTAGATGGCTCTGTATTAATACATAGTATGTGGTGAAGGGAACTTCTTACCAACCGGGAGTCCCACGACACCCGATTTTTTTTTCTTAACCTATCCCTTCAAAGTTCAATACTACCACTCTATATGTACCTTCCTGTTCCCAATTCACCGCTAGTCCCTCAAGTTTCCATCCCTTCCTTCATTATTTACATTACAAACATTGTCGGTTTCAATATAACGACGGTTTATTGTGGTTCGGGACTATTGGAGGTAGCCCGAACTTCCATAGTTGTAGTTGGTTGTAGTACACACCAAGCTATACATTTCAAATATATTAAGCTGAGCTCGTATTGTATGGAGATCCTATACAATGCGAGATCAGCATAAACTGGAAATATATAGCTTGATATGGAGCAATATTATTATGCATGTTTTCTACACGATCCGACTGAAGATGTTTTGAACTTAGCTTGAAATTGTAGGGCTATTGATATAATATCTTGGGGATGTAGGTAGTTATGAAGGAAGTAAGCTTAGATAATAAGGTTCTTAGATTATTGTAGTATTTTAGATTTTTCGTGCACTTTAATAGGGGGCTATTTTAGTGTAGGAAGAAGCTCCCACGATTGGTAATACTGAAACGTACGTTCAATCCACTAAAACTATAGTCCATCCGCTAAAATATTGGCGTTCTTTAAAACAATCGCGAGGCGTACCAACGTACAGTCGACCTCGTAATTGATTTATCACTTTTGACAGCAATTCCCACTAAGTTGAAACTTTATTAAGGTTGAACCTACATAAGTATATACTTCTATAATAACTGTCATTTAATAGACCATTTTGTTTTATGACGTGCAAGTAACACTCAACCTTAAGGTGATAATGCAATAGACTATGTGCGAAACATCAATGAAACTGGACATATAAACCGAGTTCAAGAGCTATCAGTGTCACTATTCCAAAGAAAATAATAACAGAGACACCTCTTAAACGTGGTTTATGTGCTGATCGCGTTCAGTTTTATTGGTGAAATTCGCCCATAATACGTACGTCGACAAAAATAATTCTAATTGTAAATCAGCGCGTAACATTGAAAGGTAGTTCTACAATAAATTCCTGAATGCAATTAGAGTATGCCGCCACTATTTGAGCGAATAGACTATAGACAGCTCCAGCTCCACTAGTAGTGGCCGACTGGATAATATTTTTAACACAAGATGAGCATAACTTTATATATACTATTTTATTTCATCTTTTACCCTTCAGTAACACATTTAATGTAATTATTGTAATTCACCTGAAATAATCCTATGGTAATAATGCTATTAAAATATTAACAACAAAATAATTCATAGTATATCTGGACTACTTATTTAAAATGCAATAAATAAAATCCAAAACCAAAAACAATGTTCGCTCGAGGCAAATATTTTGCGATAATCCATCAATATGAGATCATTTTAATTACAAATCAGTTTAATGTAAATCATTCATCATTCTGTTTATTTTGATGTATTGTTTCTGTTTATTCATGATTTTTAAATAGCTGATTATAATAATTTATTATGTGATTCTGACTTCATTAAAAATCCTTCACAGATGATGATATTTCGAAGAGATATGCCCCTGACCGTACAACAGGCACAAGTTTGGGCAGTAAGGCTGTGGCCATTAGCAAGCGGAGCGGAGCGGATGCTAATAAGCGAAGAAGAGTTAGAACTTTATTATAGAACTGTAAATACCCGTGGAGCAGTTCAGTAGAATGTCTATGGCAGCAGGATCTTGCAATGTTTTATACTAGGTCCTCTTAGCGTAACAGTCCTTCAGCAGCGCAGAAGATGGTTGTAGTCGACTTGCAGTCTAATTGGACACCCTTCTTGGTCACTCAAATGAACAGGAAGCCTTAGCATCACTGCTGACGTTGCTGTGTAGTTTGTGTTACTCGCTAACTTGAGTTTATGACACTAGGTGATACATATAATAATATTGAATTTTCAAAGCTTGGGACAGCGCCGAAAGTTGGTAATCCAACAGCGTACTATTATTTACGTATTCATCTAAGTGTCAGCTAGTGGTAGTGAAAACGGGAAACAACACTGACAAACATTTCAGACGGTAACTAAATAAATCCAAGAAATTGAATACCGAAAAGCGACATACGAAATACCATTAACAGAAAATTAATTGCGATGACCGACTTACCGTGTCACGGTAATTATGTCCGTATAGGGCCAGTAATTGTCAATAATTTACCGGAACAATCTCAGGCCATGTCGTTAAAATTCGATCTTGTAAAGTCGACCTCGTAATTGCGTCACCACTCTAACGTTGAATGCTACTTGCACGTCATACAACTACAAGGTCTATACAGACCTCTATATAAACGAAATTTCCTTTAGGTTGACAATGCCATAAATAACTTTGTCAACCTAAAGGGAATTTCGTTTTACTGGGATCTGTTGTCATATGTGGTGGGCTAAAATATAATAATAGCCGTACGGGTCGATCAAAGATTAAGCTACGCTTGCCGTGGTCGGTTCGTGGATGGGTGACCATTCATTACCTACATGTCCAGAACCCACCATGCTTCGGAAAGCACGTTAAGACGTTGGTCCCGGCTGTCATCTATTAATCATTGACAGTCGTTACAGTTAGTCAGAAGCCCAAAAGTCTGACAACCGGTCTTACACAGGGATATCGTGTTACCCAGTAACTGGGTTGTGGTTCATGTAAAATACTAGTATCTACCTGCATTCGGTTAGACTGGAATCAAACCCCAACACAGTTGGGAAAAAGCTACGCAGATTTTTGCTGTCAATAGTGGCAAAGAAATTACAAGGTCGACTATACAAGTGAAATCAAAACAAATAACACGTTTGATACTAATGATCGCAGGCTAGTTTCATTATATTATTATTCAATTTGTAGCGTCTCTAATGTACTGCGGGATATTACATAGCTTGGCTAACTTGCAACCTGACTTAATTCATGTTTTTAATTACTTTAAATACCTCATGCTCCCCTGCAACCTCATCAAGTGTTTTTCTATTTAAAACTTTTTTTTTTATCTTTATTTATTTAGAGGCTTTTACCTTACAACGGTACGTCATCCTCATCATACCCTAATCTTATTAATTATTACACGTTATAATATTTAAAAAAAATAAACTTGTTAATAGAAAAACATTTGATGAGGTCAACTGTTTTTCTATTTAAGTACAAGTTTTTTTTTTCTTTATTTATTTAGAGGCTTTTACTTAAAAAAGGTACGTCAGCCTCATCATACCCTAATCTTATTAATTATTACACGTTATTATAATATTATTAATACAAATATATTATTAAGTAAGCGAGAGAGATAGTGATGCAGCAACAATTTCGTAAATCAATTCGAATTAGGTGTAGATAATGTACTAATGAAAGCCCCAACATCAAAAATATTAACTTTTAACTGCCGCATCACTATCTCTCTCTCTCTCCTGTTCTTTTCACATTCCACCAGCAAATGTTGGACATCTTCGGCTTTATTACACACTTCATTTATAAGTACCCAATATGTACTCAATAAGAAGCTACTTAAAAAAGAAGAACCATGAAAGGTTAACAATATAGACAGTTCATTTGTATGTTGATGTAGAGCATCTCTTTAGCAACCCCAAATTAAAATATGAATAAACTTACGTAGATACTTTTTGTATTAACAAAGAAGAAGTGTCTGATAATAATTGTAATGTTGTTTTTACCATTAAATATGCAATCTGTTTCTAGTTATGCCAAGTTTAAAATTCTTGGGCTATTGATATAAGCGCCTGAAGAAAAATACATAGCAAAGTGTAAGTATAAGCTTTGCACACATTTAATTGTCAGACGTTGTAAAGTAATTGACGGTACTGTTAGCGCAGTGGTTAAGCGATTGAATGCTGCACTGCGTGTCGCGGGTTCTATTCCCGCACAGAACAAATATTTGTATGACCTACAAGTAGTTGTTTTGGGTCTGGCTGTTTGTGTATGTGAGTTTAAATGTTTGTAAACGCACCCACGATACAGGAGAAATTCCTAGTTTGGGGCAACGTTTAAAAAAAAAAAGTTGAAACACTATGTAATAATAATTACGCATAACTATTGATACATTATAATTGACAACTATAAATATTTCCCTTTAGCTGTTGTCACTCACATTAGGATTGAATAATTAGTACTGCAATAGCATCATATTATATATATATCGGCTGTGGGTTCAAGAATTTCAAGTATCTAAGTGACTTATTCAATATTACAATATAAACAGTCTTTCATTACAAAATGTCTAAACAGGACTCAACCATTTTAACTTACTTCAAAAAGGAGGAGGTTCTCAATTCGTCGGAATCTTATTACATAACATATTTTGATTTATTTATTTTATTATTTATGAACACACAGTATACATATAGATACGACATAATTATAATTTTGTATACAAAGGTACTTCTTATTTCTTAATAATTTTCTTCCCGTAGACATGTGAAAGGAGAAACGAGAAAGAAATGTAGACAATATTGTGAGAGAACGAAGAGAAAAATATGAATATGCGAAATCTTAAAACTAAAATATTAAAATATACCTACACGTATAACGTACAAAAAATTATCATGGTTCTTTTTTAAATATGTCCTATACCTACTTAAATACATAAAGCTTAAATATATAAAAATATATGCTATACGTACACAAATACTCACAGTTGGGGGGAAAGGTGCTCTTTTACTCGATATTTGAATAGAGGCACAGTTTTTAAATCACGAATGCTGGGCAGAAGTGAGTTCCACAATCTTACTGCATAGACAATAAGATTGAGTCATCTTTTATATTACCAAACGGTGGCCAGCTCCTAGCCTTTCCTTTTCCAGGAGCCACAGGGATCCACAAAACATCTCAAAATGTTCAGAAAATGAATCTACATTAATCTATAAGAGAATTTCAATCAATTCCGAACCTACACAGTGCCTAGGAAATATCAGAAAATAAAAGCACTTTCGTCTTCCTTCAATATGAGGAACAATTTGTTTGAATGTATATGAAATAGTAAGCGACATTATGTACAGGGTGATTTATTTTGCGATTTTTTTTCTTGTAAACGTGATTGTGGTTACAAAATGGAAAAACCTTTCAAAATTTTATGCCGTCTCTCAGTTTTCGCTAATAGAATCTGTATAGAATCTGAATGGCTTTCAATGAATATCAACAACCAGATCTTCCTATTTTCTTAATATTTATACCTTTAAAACATTACCTAATTCAAAATCACAATCAAGACATTTCTTCTAATTAGACTGAAAATATGTACTTTAAAAAAAATACTTAAGACAATCCCCCAAAACGATCACCACTTTCTTGGGCTTTACTTGGGAAAAAGAAGTGGTGCAACAAATTCCACACAGCTGTCTGCAAAGTTAGAAGAACTTGATTCTATACATTAGTATGCAAAGTAATTAAAATTACGAAACACAAAAATTAAATTATTTGCCATTATGTGAGCTAGAACAAAAATTCGATCTCGTAACCATAAACTAGTCAATGTCTGTAAAGGTATCAATTTTAATATTAAAAAAATCTTTATTGGAACTACCTATTAAGATTTGTCCACTGTACAAGACGATTTCACCGCTATTCACATCTGAAATATCTACGTTAAATTACAAGTCCACCCTGTATATAGAAATATTTTCCTGCAATCCTGGAAAAAAGAATGTTGATTGAAGACCTGTACGCCGAAATATCTGGCCAATCTCAAACGGCAGTAATAGAAAAGTTTCAGCTCTATATTTACACTTAGTAAATGAAAATAGGTAATGGTGGTTACGTTACAAGCGGAAGCGAGACAGGATTTTTAAAATATTAATGAGCATTGAACAAAATAAGGTTTGCATACATTCATTCAAAAACTCACGCTTTAATGCTGCGGCCACATCTGCGTCTATCGTGACGAAGCTTCGCACATTGATACGATATACGCAAATGTAAACAACTATTATCGGTTATCGTCGCTATAGCCGATCGCGATTCTCAATTTAATTGTACTAATATATAATAAAATAATTAATTAATAATAATATTTAATGCATGCTAATTTAGGACGATAAGAGCAGGCGAACGATAATTGCAATGCTTGTAAAAGCCTGTTAAGTTATACTAATATAACATAACACCAACATTGTACACTTAATTATCAATAAACATTTTAACTTTGACTTTGATAGATCGGGCTGCGTAGCACTTATCGCCCGGGTGGCGGTACATAGTAAACGTGGCGAAGCCGCTAATGTGACCATCGCATTAGTGCGATACTTTTTTAGCGAGTAAAACTAGAAGCTTCGGTACGCATTGCTTTGTCACGATAGACGCAGATGCGGCCGCATCATTACAGAATAGATCGGCTAATACAAGCATACGTTGCGAGTACCACGCTCCTGAAATTTCTGAAGAACATCAACCAATAAGGTTTGCAATTTTGCAGCATTGATAAAATCTATTGCTTATAAACTCTTTCGGCATTTATTGTTTCCTATATTTTTCTGGCCCAAGGCGTGTGTGTCTACGAAATGAGCTCTCGTAGCGACTACTCGTAGCACTTTTGCTACGAGCATATTAGCAGTGGGAGCGTTGGATTAAGCATTACAAATACTGCGTGAGAGCACTATAGTTTCTTTGGCAATCGAATAAATAAAATGTATACAATTCCACAACGATTCAAACGCTCGAAATGTCGACGCTCCATAATTATAGTAATTTGAATAAACTTTTATTATCAATTCCTTATTTTTAGCCAAAATATACAAATAAGTTGTGGCAATATCTGAATTTATCCTCACACAGAAAAATAAACAGCCTCCCACTTCGCAAAATTTTAAACCGCCAATTCTCTCGTAACTTTAACCGCCACAGAATAGGTTTAACCGGTGGAAGCAGAATGCTCGCCCGGAGCGATCTATCAACGTCTCTAAAAACTGGCAGTAATCGATAAGTAAACGACATCGGACCATTCGACAATGGATCAAAGTTCAAAGTTTAATGGTAAGGCACACCTTTTGGTAATGATTGTGCCTTTAAATTTTGGTAACTCTAAGTAGTAAGTTCAAAGGCATTTGATCTTTGAGGACCTTCAATAGTTTGTAAAGCTCCTTGTTTCAGAGTTCGGGTATATTATTATTATTGAAATACCCCCTGTATTTCTATAATTATAATAATTTGTGCGAGTTTGCTTCGGCCCCTCGAACGCTTTCAGAGGTACGGGATCCCCCAGGGTCCCTAGAAATGTCAAGAGACATAAAAATCATAATTTATTTTTTATATTATTAATTGTTTTTATAAAAATATTCAAAAATGTAAATTATATGCATATAAATGAAATAAAGGAAACTTTCAAGCTCAAGCAGTAATCTGATTTGAATTCTGGCGGTGGTGTTAAATGAAATTACTTACAGGCACAATACTAATGAAAGTTATCGCAATTGTAATTCACGCAGTTTACCGCTTATCATCAGGTCAATTGAAAATACAGTTAATTACTTGAATGCAAATAATAAAAACAAATAAACATTAAACTAGACAATCAAAATTAAACAACACATTTTCAAATTCAAAAGTGACAAACTGAAATGTAATTAACATTAGATAGGTGTCATTAAAGTAGAAATTAGACGCAGACGCACTTTTATCTAGACAATAAAAAGTTTTAATGATAATTTTAATTAGTTACAGCGACCGTAAATCCATTACTTGCATATTCATAGTAAATGGTGAAGATCAGAAGGCTAATTGATATCAAAAAGAATACAATATTTGTTAATTTTAACATGACATCAAGCCGTTATCACCTAGCTATCATTCCCCGCAGTCACACAGATTTAGGGATTTATTTTATGACTCCTCTGAAACAGAAGACTTAAGATAACGAAAATTCTGCATAGTCGAGGATCCCTGCAAACCAAAATACTATTATGAAGCATCGAAGATTTTAAACCATACTGGAAGTTTACAGGCAGGCAGGAGGAGCTCGTGGTTAAGTCATAACAACAGTCTATCCATCAGGTTAAGCTACGCTTGCCGGTGTTGTTCCGGTGGTGTTGGATGGGTGACCATCTTTACATACCGAGACTCCTCCGTGCCTCGGAAAGCACGTAAAAGCTATCATTCGTGGATCTTTGACAGTTCTTACGGGTCGTCAAAAGCCCGAAAGTCTAACAACCAGTCTTACCATAATATTATCCAGTTACTGGGTTGTGGAGGTCAGATAGGCAGTCGCTCCATGTAAAAAACTCGTATTCAGCTGCATCCGATTAGACTGGAAGCCAACCCCAACATACTTGGGAAACGGATAAGCAGATTGATTGCAAGTTTACAGGCGATAGTGTGGACTGAAAGTAACGTTGGTTGTTCATTTTCAATAGCGCATTTCCCTCGTCCGGCACTGCGTTTATCGAAATGTTGTACGAAGTAAGCTTTCTACATTTCATTTTCCGATATCAAAGGTCCCTTAAAACGATGTTTTTCCTTCACATTAAAAGAAAGATAAGGTGAAATTTTACAATTTTGTAACATTAAAACGTTATCTCCTACCCACTGTTTTAAGAATTTGAATATTTTATGTGACTGAATGCTAAATCAACATTTTCTCAGTTTTAATCGTAAATTGAAGTATTGTTAGGATAATTAATCGTTTTCAGAGGATATTTAAAACACCGCTTTTTCGTTTTCCTCATTTGGCGTATTGAATAATCTGATAGACGACGTGGCATGATTTATTTTCCGTAAACAGTTTATTTGGGCTTTACATAATAATTATATAGGTATCTGATTGCACTTAGATCTAATTACCAAAGAGAAAAACTAACATGTCCTTTAATAAAGACTTTTCTATACAGGGTGTAACTGGAAGTATGGATCAAATCGAATAAGGGCGTGGGCAAGGTCATTTTTAACTCTGAGAATGTCGGTGCAATTTTTTACGGTTCAAAAGTTATGACCAGTTTTTGTTTTTTCAATCACTTAGCTTAGTGCTCAAAGAAAATAATCATTAAAATATATCAAGGCTGGCATTTTTTTTTTTCTGGACTTTGCTCAAGAGTGGGCTTTTCGGTGGTGCCTTTCTTGTGGTAATACTTTTACGCTGCTAGAAAACATGTGTTCAATAGGAAAAAACATTTAGTTACGGCTTCGATCTGGTCAAAAATTTACTAAATTTTTGAGTGATTTCCATGGGAAAAAGTTACACTAGCAAAAGATGACCATGGATTAGAAACATTTACCCAAGTCATAGAGATTCTTTGGAGGGATGAATAAAGTGAGATATTCCTATTAGTTTAAGAGTTAGGATTTTATTAACAAGGAGGCCATATTTTTTAAAATATTCTGAGTTTAAATTTTAATAAAATAAATCAATCTGCCTAGCCTTTTCCTAACTATATTGGGGTCGGCTTCCAGTCTAACCAGATGCAGCTGAATACCAGTATTTTACATAGAGCGACTGCCTATCTGACCTCCACAACCCAGTAACTGGGTAATACGATACCCCTTGGTAAGACTGGTTGTCAGACTTTCGGGCTTCTGACGACCCGTAACGACTGTCAAAGATCCACGAATGACAGCCGGGACCAACGGGTTAACGTGCTTTCCGAGGCACGGAGGAGTCTCGGTATGTAGAAGATGGTCACCCATCCACAGACCAACCCCGGCAAGCGTAGCTTAACCTGATGGATCGACCCGTGCGGCAGTTATTATTTAGCCACGAGCTCCTCACTTAGCCACGAGCTCCTAATATAATAAAACGAGCGAGCTTAATTTTAATAAAATAAAATATTTTCAGTAAACTTTTTGCTATATCATGAGATCTTAACTGAGCACTGTGCAGATTAAAAAAACAAAAATTGGTCATAATTTTAAACCGTAAATTGCACCGACATTCTCAGGGTTAAAAAGTTTGGTAATGACCTTGCCCACGACCCTGCTCGATTTATACCCATACTTCCAGACATCAGATAACCAAGAGAACACAAATCTAAATACACAAATATTTCGATTTTCTGTCTAACATGTCAAGCAAAACAATTTACGCCAGACGATTTCCAAAGTATATTCAAACTTTTAACTTGAACAAAATTTAATTTCGTCACCGCATCATGAAATTCTTCCGTTACCAAAATACCTAATCAAAACGTGTTCTACAACTTTGACTCGTAATTTAATGATAATACCTAATTTGTTATTCCGACCACAAAATAGATAGGTACAGAAGACTTCTTCAATGTCCCACTCGCCGCACAGGCTCCATTCACTCTTCCTTCTCCATTCATTCTATTTCTCTGTGGAATGCTCTCCCCCAGGAAATCAGGATGGCGACCAACCGATTATCTTTTGAAGTTAAAGTTCGCGAGCACATTCGTAAGAAGCTGGCAGTAGGTATCATCACAACGATAATGTTTGTCTTACGTCATATGTTTTAGTTTATTTATGCGTATTTATTTGTGCTTATGTATTAAGTGTACTTATTATATGTATAGTTATTAGTAGGTATATGTATATCTTTAAATTTAAATGAATTTAATTTAATTTTTGTATTGTTTTTTTTTACTTCTGTTATGGACGCTTTTAATGTTTTGCTTCGTTCTCAGATGCATAACTTCAACATGAATGATTTAACCAATATTTTGTAACCATGTTTTGATTTAAAATAATGTAATATGTGGAGTTTCTTACCCGTTCTTCTCCATAGGTACCTACTACGCTTTGGAATGGGCAACTAGCTTCATATTTCTGACTGACTGACCCCTTGACAATTCAAAAGTGCCTGTAATTAGTTTATTTGAAATAAATGCTTTGAGTTTGAGGTTGGGGTTGAATTTGAATATTTATTCCTCAATTCTCGCTAATGCACCACCACTGTTTGTCTCTGCATCACCCAAAGGTCGACTGGGGCCCAAGTCTGCTATTTTTATAAATTTGTCATTCCAACACGATCACATTGTCATTTTGCTAAGAGTTCGTAATCTGCTAAATTCATAATGGTCGATCATTGGTTGATTATTGTATTCCACAAACACGATACTCGTAACGAATTAAAAGCAATGACTGCACAATGATGATCTAATGGTAGGTCACTGATCAAAGGAACTGTCAAAGTTTTAGCAGATTACCGCTTAAGTCAGTCATTCATTTGTCATTATGTACGAGATTACCAAAAGATGCCATTTCTTTCAATGGAGTGTTAGTGGCTAACCATTGGAAAGTCATAATAACGCCAATATATTAGTAGATTACCAAACTTGACAAAATCAACAATGATAAAATCAATGATAGACCATTCTGACACTATTGTAATAGCAGACTTGAGGCCCTGGTAGAAAATTCCTATGGCACTAAGTCCGCCTCTGTACATTTGTGTGCTTGAAATATTCAATAAATGAATAAATAGACGTCGAATGGCAATCTAAGACAAACGCTAGTCGCTAGTGCACTTGCACTCGCTGTACGTAGACGCATGTCTATGTGTGCGTGACTTTTGCTCGTTGTATGGCGCCTAGCTTTTTTACCTACCAATTCCGTGTTCTATTTAAAGGAAGAACTAATTATTATTCGAAATTTTCCAGTGACTGGCTAATTAATTTCACAAACTTACCCTTTTTTTGCTTGTTAACTCCCGTGAAACATTTTCTGCTTGTTAGCCGTTGTCAGGGCAACGGGGTTGTTACCGATAACTGTCGGTAGTAGGAAATGGAGGATATAATTGTGTTTCCATTATGAGTTCGATGGTGTGATTGATAGAAACTCGTGTATCCTAAAATATGGTGGCCTAGTATAAAGCGTGTTTATTTTTGGGAGGTCAAGGTAATCGTATTTACACGTTTGTAAAGCGACATTTCGTCGCCGTGCAGTAAAAACCTCGTGTTTGCAATAAACGTTATTTTACAGGGCAAGATAATAACTGTTTGAAGAATGGCCGTCATTGACTCTGATGTTCTCTTTATTAACGATACAAGGCATTAGAAGCATCTTAGAACTCTGCACATTAAAGAAAGAAATAAAGAAAAATTGGTTTATTTGTCACAGAAACACGTTGTTAAGGAAGCACACTAAATACCTACCTAATAAACTGATTATTGTTAGTAAGTACATCTGCACATGTTAAAATAGTATCAAGTCGAATCATGTGTGGATATTAATCAAGTCAGGACATGAAGTCCAGTAGGTAGCATCAAATCTGGAAAGTTTTGGTCCAGTTCTAACATGTCAACTAATATAGAATGTTTCGAATAAATAATCCAACAAGTTAGAACAAGAAAGTCTAGTAAAATCAAAGATTCCTGACACAAAATCAGGTCTCTAGCAATAACCAATGTACCTATAGACACCGACTTAACTAAAAGATGTGTTAGACATTTGTCCGTGTCTACAGGTAACTAAAAATACCTTATTTTCTCTTGTTAACCTGTCCTTATGTAATAAAAGGTATATAACTCCGTTGTCAGTCATAATACAATGTTTTGATTATGACTACAACACTGACTAGACTATTTCCCACCTGAATACCTATTTAAAACAATGAGAATACCTATCTGTGTTTATAATTACGTAATCCATTGTTCTGGAAGTAATTATCATGTCATAACTTGCACCTGCGCAACCCTGCCTCCCTCATTCGTGTAAACACCCTCGTCATAGCAAAATGGGAAATACCCAGCTATACACCGACCCTCTGTCGCGTCCCTGAATAGCGAACTGCCCTGATGTATAGGAGCAAATTATTGTGTTTGCACAAATGGTACCCGCTACTTGCCCTATAGTAAAAATCTACTTAACACTTTCACAGCCGATCACGTGCAGAGTACGTCCCAGGTTGATTGTATTGTGACGCTGATCATGTTCTCAGTACGTGACTGACTTTCTTAGTGTTTGTTTTAAAACGACGTCCGTAGTCCGTGTTTGGCGTGCATTGATATAATAGTGTAGTGCTTTAGCTACGCACACATGTAAGAATAACCGTGGTGGGGCGCTTGGTGTGAGCGGAACAAGCTATCGAGTGTCGCGCTGCGCCAGTGTTCCCGCGCCGCTATTGCGAGTGCACGTACACGACTTTTTTTTTTTTTCCATAAAACCTCTTTTTTATTCTACATTTTTAAATAAAAAAAACTAATTTACGTCTGTTTTTTATTTTTATCCTAGAAATAAACAAGTCAATAGTATAAATAAAAAAATAATTATAGATTTATCATTGATAGTTCTCATTTTATAAATGTTGCAATATCGGCGAAAATCGCCGGCGAACCATGGAATCCGCGTTTAAAATCTTCGGCTGTCAAAGTGTTAAGGTATCGGGTCTGATTTTACAATTGTCCCATCAGGCCTTCTGGGAACTCCAGAGAAAACTCAAATCCAAGCAGATAGCTGCCATGCCCCCCCTAGTACGCCCCGACAAAACCATAGCCTTCGACGACATCGACAAAGCGGAATGCCTAGCCGACAGTCTCGAGGCTCAATGCTCTCCCAGCTCCCTACCAGTAGACCAAGCTCACCTCTCAGAGGTAGACGCTGAAGTCGAACGTAAAGCTTCTCTGCCCCCCGTCGAAGACCCCGAAAGTCCTCTGCCTCCCGTCACTCCAGACGAAGTGCATGACATCATCAAAGGTCTCCACATCCGTAAAGCCCCCGGCTCAGATGGAATCACCAATAGGGTGATCCAACTCTTCCCCGCCCACCTTATCATGCTACTGACCACCATCTTCAATAGTGCTCTAAGCAACAATATCTTCCCCCAAGCGTGGAAAGAAGCCATAGTGATAGGTATCCCCAAGCCTGGCAAGCCCAAAACCGAACCCTCCAGTTACCGCCCCATCAGTCTGCTCAAGGTATTAGGCAAAATCTATGAGAGGCTTATTTATAAGCGCCTCAGGGACTACGCTGAAACCAAAGGCCTCATCCCCAACGAACAGTTCGGCTTTAGAGCCCAGCACTCTAGCGTGCATCAGGTCCACCGCATCGTCGAATTCATCGGCGGCGGCTTCTACCGTGGCATGTCGACAGGTGCGGTCTTCTTCGACATAGCGAAAGCATTCGACAAGGTCTGGCACAACGGCTTAATCTTTAAGCTCTACAAACTCGGAGTGCCCGATCGTCTCGTGCTCATCTTACGGGACTACTTGTCGAATCGCACTTTCCGCTATCGCATCGAGGGAGCCCTATCCTCTCCCCGCCAAATCCGCGCCGGAGTCCCTCAAGGCTCCGTGCTCGCCCCGCTCATGTTCTCGCTCTTCACTAGCGACATCCCCAAAAGCAATACGGCGCAGTTGGCTCTGTTCGCAGATGACACGGCCATATATGGCAGGGGCCGGTCGCAGACTCAGATCCACCTTCTCTTACAACGGGCTGTCAATAACCTTGGCGCCTGGTTTAAGAAATGGAAAATTGAGGTGAACCCCGACAAAAGTCAGGCGGTTTTATTCATAAAACCGCGATCTAGACCCCCTCACATTCCCCGACCACTCACCTTGTTAGGCAAGCCTATCCCCTGGGAGAAGCAAGTCAAGTACTTGGGAGTCATCCTCGATCATTACCTCAACTTTACAGAGCACATAAGGTCGGTTCGCTCGCGGGCCGCCTTCGCTCTCAGTAGACTTTACTACATCGTTAATGCACGCAGCAAATTGTCACTCAAGTGCAAATTGCGCATCTACACAGCGTGCATCCGTCCCATCATGACCTATGCGGGTGTCGTCTTTGCACACACATCCCCCAGAAATATCCATAAGATGCAGGTGATCCAGAACAGATTTCTTAGAAGAGCCACGGGCGCTCCACCTAGATCTCAAAATCCCCACAATCCATCAGTTCCTAAAACGCATTTCAAAGCGTCATTTTGATTCCGCCGCCAATCACCGCAACCCTCTGGTTGTTGAAGCGGCCAATTATACCCCCTCCCGTATTAGTCGATTTCGCCGTCCTAGGCATGTCCTCTCCGATCCAGATGATCCAACCACTCTCCTCCAGGAGAGCAATAGGGCCACCAGTACAGTGCACAAAAACACCCGACACCCGTCGTACCGACCTCGTCGCCGAGGTCCTCCGCGAGCGCGACCCTCACGAGTAAATAATACTCCCCCCCGACCCTTGTCCGATGAAGCGCCAGCCCGCGCCGCAGCTGAGCGCGTAGCTTTAAATTCCCCGTCTAATAATAATATATCCGTGATCCAGCCTGTCCCATCTTGCTGTCCCCCCCTCAGCGACGCCCTAAGCCGAGGTTCGTACCCCACAGGGGGTGCCCTTAGCGAGCGTTCGCCTAATTTTAATTTAGAATAGTTGCTCCTGGCTGGAGGCTTTGAGTGTAGTGCTTAAGGCAGCCACAGGATTGTTCGGTTTAGCAGTAAATACCTTAGTGGTATACCTGCGAGATGCCATAGTTAAAAAAAAAAAAAAAAAAAAAAAAAAAAATACAATTGTAGTTGCCTAGTACTAGTTGCCTAGTACTCTCTTAGAAAGTCTCAGATTCTTAGTCAGTTGAGCTTTAACTTCGTTCCTACAAACATCTCGCTACTTGAGGTATAAATTCGTGCTGAATAAATTCAATTAAATTCGGATTACATCTAGCTCTAACCTTTGTCTGTATTACTGTTGTGTATTTTAAATATATTGTGTGTGTGTGTTTTATGTGCAATATACGTGGATCTATTACATTAGCTGCTTGTGGTTTTTCTACTGTGCCAAACCTTACAACAAACCGCCCCCTTCAAACGACATAAGCTGGTCGTTTACATTTTGGTCCTTCGACAGCCGGATATCGTTTACATTTTGGTCCTTCGAGCCGGATAAGGTTTCAAGTAATCATGAGTCAGCAGGGCTCCATCACAACACGCAGCAAGCTAAGGAAGCTAGCCGAACAGCAAGAAGCACGTAAGGATGACAGCACAACGGACACCAGGTTGCAGTCCGATAGGGGACCAGGTTCGCCGTCTGTGGCGCCGACCATGGCATCAATGGATCGCCGGAAATCGACAAGCAGTGCGTCATCCAGAAGTAGCCGCAAGAGTGTCGATTTCTTACGAAAAAGAATCGAATACGAGGCCGAAAAGGAAAGAATCGTCCTAAATGAGAACCTCCTCAAGGAAAAGGAAAACCTCCTCAAGGATAGGGAAAATCTCCTCAAGAAAAGAGTGGAGGCCGACATTGCCGAGATAGAGGCAGCTACCGAGAGCGAAGACGACGCCTCCAATTCAGACGCGAGTACAGCACAGCGGGTCGACCAGTGGATAGATACGACGCCGCAAGTTGGCCAACAGGAAACAGTGTTGCGTAATCCAGTGTTTTACGGCAATCGAGTACAGTGTTGTGTCAACCGGATGCAGTGTTGTGTACCCCGTCTGCGGAGCGCAGGCCCATGGATATGGCCGCGCCCCGGATCCCTACCGTGAGTTATTCACAAACCGTAAGTACGCTTGATCCGACTACATACCGTAATAATGTGTCGCACATACTACGTACACCCGTGCCGGTACCGTATTCGAGTACGATACCTAAAGCACGGACGTATACACCGATGCCTACCGAGAGAGTTACGTCCCGATTACCGACCAATAACCCCGTCTTTACCACTCCGGCCGCAAGTGGACCTCGCGTTTCGATACCCGAGTCGGATTCACAGCGGCAGTTGAAATACGGAGATGATGTTAAAGAAAGACGGCGGGAGTCTTCGGTTGAAAGGGACTCTGTGTTAGGCTGGCAGAGGCAATAACCAGTATGGGGAGACCGCGACCGGTACCGCGACAGGCGTACGAATTACCACATTTTAGTGGTGATCCATCCGAGTGGATATGTTACAAAAATATGTACTGGGATACCACTCAAGAGTATAGTTATAAAGTTCACGAGAACTTAGCCCGGCTTAGAACGTCTTTACACGGCGAAGCTAGAACCTCAGTGGAGGATTTATTAAGTTCAGGTACGGATCCCAACGACATAATGCACGCGCTCGATCAAGAATATGGTCACCCGACTTTAATATTACAAAGCGCGTTACAAAAGATTAGGGACCTACCTAGAATATCGGAGAGCTGCCGCGAGCTCAGAAAGTTCTCGTCAACCGTGCGAAATGTAGTGGCCCTACTTAAAAATATTAAAGCTGACGGCTATCTAAATAATCCGCAGCTAGTTAGCGAGCTACTAAATAAGCTAAATCCGATACAACGAGCGCGGTACGGGGACTTTGCCATGGGGTTAGATAACGTGGACCTAAGAGTCACACCTAACCTAGAATACTTATCTCACTTTTTAATACAATTAACGCATACAACGTCGTATTATTTACAGCCATCTATAATAGAACCTAGTGCTTCTACGCCCCCAATTAGGCAACAGGAACAAGTCTTCGGTCAACGACCCATGAATACCGCGCGTCAACTATTCAGTAGGCCACAGCTGACTCATAAGATAAATACACAGAGTGATGAGTCTAGCTCCGTACCTAAGAAATGTATCGTATGTCAAAGCGAACATACTATAGAAAAATGCGACACCTTTAACAAAATGACAGTTCAACAGCGATGGAACATCGTAAAAGAATTAAACACGTGTTTCAAATGTATAGTAAACAAACACAACCAAAGGTTTTGCCGCGCCGATAAATGCAAAAAATGCGGTTATTCCCACCACCTATTATTGCACGCCGATAAGTAAAACAATGCAAGCGATAAGCAGGTAGATAAGCCCGAAACCGTAACGAACATCGGTGAATGGAATGCTTCTGCGCTTTTAAAAATAATCCCAATAGAATTGTGTCATGACAAAGACAACAATAGTCATTGTTACGCATTACTGGATGGCGGTGCAACCATCTCCTTGATAGATAAGACCATTGCTACTGGTTTGAAGGGCCCAAGTATACCCCTTTCATTGAAGACAGCGGGCGGTCACGAGATCACTGACCCAACGTCGCGAGCGGTTGAAGTAAAGGTCAAAGGGCCAAACGGACAGTGCCACAACATTAAATGTCGCACTATACGTGATTTAAATTTACCTTCTCAAACCGTGTCTACCGCAATGCTTAACGAAAATGCCCACCTCCGCGACCTGGGATGCGTGGAAATGAGGGGCGCCAAACCGCTGGTATTGATCGGGCAGGACAATTGGCAGCTAGTTGTAGGCCGGGACGTCCGTCAAGGAAAACCCGGTAAACCAGTTGCCTCCCTTACCGAGTTAGGTTGGGTCATACATGGTCCGTTCGACCATAAAGATTTAAAAAGCGAACAAATTAACTGTACGGCAGTTTCCCTGCCTGACCTGCATGACCCAGTTAAATCTAGCGAAGCGATAGGTATTTCTGAGAACGTACGTAAAAACCAATTAGATGAAAGGGCCTCAGAAATACGAGATAAAACCAACCACCGTGTACCAGATGAATCACAGTGGGCAGTAGGTTTGTTACGGAAACATAACAACATAATACCTACCAATTATAACGGTAACCTTTTGACCGGACCCGACCCATTATTATTATTACCTTTTCAAGAAAAGGAAGCCGAGACTTGTTTCGCTCGGCTTAATAACCTGTATCGCCTGGAACAGACAAAAATACCAGGGTTGTATGGGCTAGATCTAGACAAGGATCTAGATCTAGATTTACAAATGTTTAGCGACGCAAGCAAACAAACATGCGCAGCGGTCGCGTACCCAGTGGGCTACCGAGATAGTAACCAAGCGTCAGTGACGATGTTAGGTAGGGCTCGCGTAGCCCCACAAAAGGTAGTCTCAATTACAAGGCATGATTTACAACCAGCCTTATTAGCTAGACTATCGGACCGAGGCAACTGGCACTGGGTTCCTTCCGCGGACGACCCCGCGGGCAAAGCAACCAGGTCGTCTTGGCCCGAGAACCATACGGCGTGGCTGTGCGGCCCCCCGTTTTTATGTGTCCCACAGGAGCGGAGGCCGGTGTGTCGTGAGGCTGAGTCAGCAGAAGTGGACTTGGAGCGCATTCAGCGGGTCCGTTCTACGGCAGCGACGCCGGCGCACGCCTACCGTGCGGCGCCACTTCTCAGCTACGAGCGCTACACGTCGTGGGCGCGTAGGAAACGCGTCACGGCTCAAGTACTCATCGTGGTCGGCTGATGTCGTAAGCGTCGGCCAACATAAGAACTACAGCAGCGCGATCAAGAAGAAGCTCACAACCATCTCACAAGGTTGTGCCAGGATGATAGCTTCAGTGAAGAAACGCACTACGAAGTACGCTCAGGGAGCGTGCCCCACGTGAGGAGGTCCTTTACACCCTCCTCACAAAGGCCGAGCTCATCATAAATAGCCGGCCTCTCAGCTACGTCTACGATGACCACAACCAGCCCGTGGTCCTGACGCCGAACCACCTACTCCTTGGCACTGCGTCCGGGAGTACTCCGTTCGCACCGGGAGACATCGAGGACGTCGACTCCCGCTGTCAGTGGCGGCGTGTGAACGCGCTCGCCGACATGTTCTGGCGTCGGTGGCTACGGGAGTACCTACCTACTCTACAACGTCGAGAAAAGTGGACAAATAACGTACCAAATGTGAGTGTCAACGATGTAGTGGTTATCGTAGATAACACCAATAGTCAAAAATGTATATCACGGAAGTGACGGGATAATCCGTGTAGCTGACGTAAGAACAATAAATGGGGTCCTGCGTCGGCCCATTGTTAAATTAATTGTGCTTCCCACCGTCCATGTGTAATGCGGCGGAACCCTTTTACAGGGGGTGGAATGTTAAGGAAGCACACTAAATACCTACCTAATAAACTGATTATTGTTAGTAAGTACATCTGCACATGTTAAAATAGTATCAAGTCGAATCATGTGTGGATATTAATCAAGTCAGGACATGAAGTCCAGTAGGTAGCATCAAATCTGGAAAGTTTTGGTCCAGTTCTAACATGTCAACTAATATAGAATGTTTCGAATAAATAATCCAACAAGTTAGAACAAGAAAGTCTAGTAAAATCAAAGATTCCTGACACAAAATCAGGTCTCTAGCAATAACCAATGTACCTATAGACACCGACTTAACTAAAAGATGTGTTAGACATTTGTCCGTGTCTACAGGTAACTAAAAATACCTTATTTTCTCTTGTTAACCTGTCCTTATGTAATAAAAGGTATATAACTCCGTTGTCAGTCATAATACAATGTTTTGATTATGACTACAACACTGACTAGACTATTTCCCACCTGAATACCTATTTAAAACAATGAGAATACCTATCTGTGTTTATAATTACGTAATCCATTGTTCTGGAAGTAATTATCATGTCATAACTTGCACCTGCGCAACCTTGCCTCCCTCATTCGTGTAAACACCCTCGTCATAGCAAAATGGGAAATACCCAGCTATACCCCGACCCTCTGTCGCGTCCCTGAATAGCGAACTGCCCTGATGTATAGGAGCAAATTATTGTGTTTGCACAAATGGTACCCGCTACTTGCCCTATAGTAAAAATCTACTTAAGGTATCGGGTCTGATTTTACAATTGTAGTTGCCTAGTACTAGTTGCCTAGTACTCTCTTAGAAACTCTCAGATTCTTAGTCAGTTGAGCTTTAACTTCGTTCCTACAAACATCTCGCTACTTGAGGTATAAATTCGTGCTGAATAAATTCAATTAAATTCGGATTACATCTAGCTCTAACCTTTGTCTGTATTACTGTTGTGTATTTTAAATATATTGTGTGTGTGTTTTATGTGCAATATACGTGGATCTATTACATTAGCTGCTTGTGGTTTTTCTACTGTGCCAAACCTTACAACAAACCGCCCCCTTCAAACGACATAAGCTGGTCGTTTACATTTTGGTCCTTCGACAGCCGGATATCGTTTACACACGTTCATACAAAAAGACAAGAAGTAAGCAGAAAACAAAATGGATCAATAATATAAATATTAATTTAAAACGTGGTGGATCATTTAACTCCCTTGAAAATGGTTTAGCTGAATGGTGCTGATCCATGCGTCATGTTCGTGAACGGGCGCCGCCGCCGTCAGTTGGGACTGGTCATCTCTTAGCTGCCATGCCTTATTTAAAAAATTTGAATGGTTCTTTGTTTTTTATCTTTTTATTACGGACGCTTTTACGAACGTGCACGTCTTTCTACATTGTTCTCACATGCATAATTTCAAAATTAATTTTACATATTTTTTTAACTATTTTTTTATTTAAAAGAATGTCCGTGGAGTTTCTTGCCCGTTCTTCTCAATAAGCGTAGTGCTTTGGAATGAGCTAAATCTTCATATTTCTGACTGACCGACTTCTTGACAGTGGATCTAATCAAAAGTGCCTATATTTGGTTTAATTGAAATAAATGCTTTGAGTTTTTTAATATAGCTGCACGTCATGACTGTGACAAGAAGGCTTCCACTCAGCATAGTGCTATGGAGGACCCACAGCATAGCGCCGATTTTCAGTGGTCACCCGAAATATGCATTACGAGGTTTTCTATACCACAAATAAATATAAAGAAAAAATAATAATTTTTCTTTACAAGGTCACTGCACGGCGACGATTTGCTGTTCTTATCCGCTGAACTTTATTATGGTGATAGCTTCAACTATAATCGACCGATTCCTTGACATTTCAAAAGCGCCTGTGAACGGTTTGCCTAATTAAAATAAATGCTTTAAGTTTGAGTAATTGGGTAGAAACGTGTTTATTTTTTTATTCGCTCTGATTATCATTACTAATAACGAGTCTATATTTTTGTGTATAGAAAGAACAAGAAAGAAAAAGTATTTATTGGAACACAAAAAAAAAAAAACAACTCATAGAAACATTAAAAAAACAAAGTAAAGTACAGAAAGTGTAGTACGAGCCCAAAAGGCTCCTATCTCAGTATGGTGCTGCGACATTTAAAAATAATATTTTATATAAAAATATGTAATTTAGTATAAGAGAGATGTGTTCATAAACTCACAAAGATACCGAAGAATTTCCCGTTTATTAAAAAAGAATGGAACAACAGCTTTAATTATTTTTTATTCACACGTAGGACCAAAAACCCACACGTCACTTAAAAATTCATCACACAAAACAAAAAGGGAACCTACATTCACGCTAAAGGGAAGCGGGATGAGCAGTTAATAAAGTATTTCAAGCTGAACGATCCTCTTAATCTCAGCGACGGGCGAACCGGAAATTAAAATATTCATGGCTCAAAAGCTTTGTGTGTAAAAACATCTGTGTTTTAGTTGACGGGTGTCGATATAAAAATGTTTCATGATCTTGCTGAGCTGGCAACGTGTGGCGAATTTTAATAGTTTAGTGTATGTTTTGATGAAGAATGTTTTCATCTGTTGTAAAGAAAAGTTTAAGGTTCCAATTAAGGTATATACCTACTTAATTATACTTGATATTGGTGGGCAATGGCAATTGGGAATTTCTATGAACCTTATTCAACTATTTCTGTCTAAATGTAATCAAAAATTGAGGAATATTTTTAAAGTACCTAGTTAAAAAGATAGACCTATCTATGACAAACTATAAATCTATTCATCATCATCATCATCAGCCTATAACGTTCCCACTGCTGGGGACATAGGCTTCCTCTCGAGGGAGAGAGAGTGGGCCGTAATCTACCGCAGGGGTCCAGTGCGGGTTGATGTCACATGTTTTCGAATTTTTGGTTCTAGGGCATGCCGGTTTCCTAACGATGTTTTCCTTCACCGTTTTGAGAGCAGTGGTGATGAAATAATTTACACAAAGTTTAGCGCCTGTCCGGGTTCGAACCTACAACTCGTGAGCCTCGGCCGTTACCAGTGGGCCACGCCTGCTCATATTATGTCTATAAGTATTATTATTACATTATCGCCTTGTCTAGGGCGAAGGTAAAAAAAGTTATTTCTATTTCTACACGGAATTACATAATTACATACCAGTTTGGGTGTACTAAGGTACACTTCTGCCTATCCTTTCGGGAAATACATTCGACTATTCGTAATGTTATTAAGTACCAAAGGGTATTTTTATGAACAATTGAAACCTAACTATTTTTGACCTACACACTTTAAATTCACTAACTGATCTTGTGCAATTTTTTCAGTGTTTTCAGAATGCATGGAAATAATACTAAGTATACTGAAGATATGCTTCACATAAATTGGGTTAGAGGCATGAGGATAATTATGCAGCAATACAATGCAGCATAAAGAACTTTTACAGTAAGTACTCTATGTAGTCAGAATCAGCTGCAAAACAACATATTATTTTCTAGCAAAATGGTTCAATGTCTCTTAATACTTCTCAACATTATAACTCCATCTCCACTCAAAATAATAACTCTTTCCTACAAATGTCATTTTAAAATGTAAACGTGAATGTAAAGATAACTGAATTAAAATAGGGACAGTTACCCATTTAAACTTTTACGAGGCTCCTCGTCCTCTAATTACTGAGGAGGTTATCAAGAGCTCGAAAGCACAAAATAGATGGGTACAGAAGGTCAGCTCCATAAAACGAGTGAAAATGCACGCACACATAGACGCTTCGCGCACAGCGAGTGCATGCGCAGTCATGACAGGCTTTCGTTTAAGATCCACGAACGTACGTGTTTATGTGTGCATGTGCCTGATTGAAGGAGCCGACCTTCTGTACCTATCTGTTTTGTGTCAAGAGAATGATATTTTCTTCTTTTTTTGTGGCACAATAAACACTGGTCCGTAAATAAAATAATTATGGCGTTCCACTTTTAAATGTTGTGTTTGCAGTCTGTTTAGAGAATTTTTGATGGAGTCGAAAATGTTTGGGGAATTTAGAAAGTGTTGAAGGAATTTCGATGTGGACTGATAAATGGTACGGTAGAATCTGAAGTGTGGCCATAAAAAATTTAAGACTTGTACTTGTCTAGGCAATCATGTCTTTACCACTTTGCCTTCCTTATTCCAGTAACCTATTTTCTTAGTCATTAACAAAGAAATACATAAAATGGAAAAAGTAAAAGCTATACTGCTTCCTATCATACCGATGGAAATACTAAACTAGTAATTCGCGCCAGTTATAAACGCTTTGAAAGCGTCATTAGTCTGCGCTCACCCCACTACAGCATCCTTTGACGGATTATCAACTACGTAGGTGTGGTGACATCTATACAACGTTTTTGGTCGATTTCCCCACATAGCAAAAACATACAACAACATAGGAGTACTGTTATATATGTAATGAGTCAAGCGGTTTGAAAAAAGGGGCAAGGTAACCACTTATTGACCGATTTCAAAAAAGGAGGAGGATCTATGTTCTTCTGTATATTTTTTTTTTTCACGTATGTCCATTGATACTTTCATCAACTGTGGACCGATTCTGAAAATTATTTTTTGTATGAAAGGGTATACTCCTGAGGTCCCATATAAATTGTGTTAATTTTGCTTTGGTAGTTTTTGAGTTAGCTCATTGGAGTGTACACTAAGTGGAAAAAATACGTACCAATTATTGAACAGGTACGTATTTTTTCCACTTAGTGTACGTTGATGATGCTATAATAACTTCCTGTCACTGTTATTTACATAGCAAGAAGTGAGTTACTTGTGTAGCGTAGGCACCACAACCTAAAGTGAAAAATAAAAAACTTTTACAAAAAAAGTTTTTGAATTTAGTTGTGTTTTGAAGTGGTATTTATTTTTAATATGAACTATTTATTTTTGCAATTGGCATAACGGTTATCTGGCTGTTTGATTACAACAAAAAACACGAAGTTACCGGGAAAAACAGAATAGTAAAGGCTCGTGCAGACCAGCGCGACGCGACGGCGCGACGCGACTCGAACAATACAATTTCTAAGAAAACTTCACGGTATAACAATAGCCGGTGTCGCGTCGCGCTGTAGCGTCGCGCTAGTCTGAACGAAGCTTGAAACCGTATTGATTGTCACAGAAACTGGCCCATTCAGATTACAATGAAAACTAGCGTAATTATAACTAGGAACACAGAATTACAGAAAACCGACTAAGCGATGATAAGCCCGCTCACACTGGTGTTTCAAGGGCACTTCTTCTTCTTCGGCGTGTCGATGGCACGGCATTTTCTTGGCCCAAAAATTCGCCACTTCCACGGCATCGTCGGTTGCAGCGCAGAGATCGCTATGGCTGCATTGGGGGATAGAGAGCAGGATAGAAGGTGCGACTCATTTGCCCTAAAATTTTACATCCACATCCTGCTGCCGTGTCGTCGAGGTAGCCCCACTTTGCGAGGTCCGGCGTACACTTGGGCTGCAGTCTCGACATAGATAGTGATCGTTATACGACCGAATTCGGTCGCAAAGTCCTAATGGCGTCATTAGATGGTCAAAATTGCTTGACAAGTACGAAAATATCCCCTGCTTGTCAAGCAAATGTACGACTGTTAGTACATGTTAGTTTGTTTTTAGTTTGTTAGTTAATGTAATTTTTATTGTTTTATGTTTGCCTACCTGAACTTTATAATTTTATATTTTTGTCATGTGTATGTCTTTAATTATTGTAATTGGTTTTTAACCGTGTTAAGTAAAGTTAAATAAATAAATAAATGGAATAAATAAATTATATACGACAACAAAATATACATTAATTTATTATGTACTAAGCGAGTCAGTTCAATTTCCATCATCTCTACACATATGTCACTATTCAAAATTATCAGTTGTTAGAAACAAAGGGGTCGCTAATCATTACTTTTTAAGCAACGTTTCTAAATGAACCCCATTTTATCCACAAAATACCACCAAAAGAAGCTCCATTATTACCGTCAACTAAGCCTTCATTAAGCTCAGCATTTACATGTCCAAATGCAGATCAGCAGAAGAAAGTTCCAACCCTCTTATGATCTGATGACAAACGTATAGTCAGCAGTTTTGTAAGATCTTCAAAGACAAATCCCATTTTGGAAACTTCCCTTCACAATTTCTCGGAAACTCCTTATTATTGAACGGTGGTGCTGTCTCTTTCTGAGTAGTAGGAAATAACAGGAAGGGAAGTATTGATATTGTAAATTGAATAGTTTAAGAAATGCAATGGCAATTGAGCAGTTATTTAATTTGCTTGAGCTTCTTAGATTTCTATTGATGTTGTTAAGTTAAAGAAGATCGATTGAAATTTCACATTCCTTTTTTAAATGTCTCTTCTTATCGTGTGGTTACTGACTAACCTGGTGTCAGAGTTTTAAAGCCGCCCATGGGCCTTTGACAAAAAATAAATAAAAATAAATGTGGTTTTATTTTAGTGGATTCCGTGACAGTCCCCTTACTGGTGTTGTTGCAATGTACGTCTGCCGCTTAGAAGGTTCGGAACAAAAGAGAACTTTTGCTACATTCCTATCAGCTATTTTGGGTTCAACATCTAAAACACAATAGACATGCAGAAGGAACTTTTCCTTTTGAAGCATTCAAAAGTTGACCACTGCATTCATGAGGTTCGAAGTAAAACCCCACACAGACACACCCACTTTAGTAGATTGCTGTGTTTTCAGTACCAAAATTAAGACCCTCAAGTCCGATAAACTATTTACCTGTTAACTCATCCACAATTTAAACTCCTACTAACCTACACCAAGAAAATTACAAACCAAGCCAATCACCAATTACAAAGTCGCGGCAAATACAGAGCTAAGCCATCGGACACTCGGGTTCTCTGCAAACATAGTTTCCAATATTTATTTAGGGGACGAAGAATCTCCAACTGGGCCAGTCGATCCCTCACTGTGATACGTCACATATTCGTTTATCGGTGCAAACATGCTCTAAGTGGGTATCTGATGATACGCCGTGGGTCTTCAGGGATGTTAGGGTATGCTGCAAGGGTGTTTTGTTGTTGGGTAAGGAAGCTTCATTTGGGATTGGAATTTTCAAGGACCTACGTACTTTGTGTTAGAAATGTTTTTAAAATAAGTGTTGGAATTTCCTCCTTCGGGCTATTCACTTCAGGGTGTCTGTCTTTAGGTACAGTTCCTCGTAAGTTTTTTTTTAAATCTTATGTAATCTATTTATGTCATCGACCTTTTTAAATTCAGTTTTTTTAATATTCTGTAGCCACTATTATGTCCTGCAATTACTCCACAAGTTCTGTCTTTTTCTACTAGGTACCTATACCTACATATTTGTTGGCTTCAATTTAAAGTATTTTATGTTTTAATATTGTTTATTCCTACTTTTCTTTTCATTCAATCATCCATTTTATCCACGAGATGATTGAATGAAATCCAGCTCACCATATTTTCAAGATACTGAATTTTAAAGGTTTACAGCACTATGAAAGTGATGAAAACATGTAAACACACTAATTAAGTTCAAACACAGACGCTTCGTAAATAAGCGCGTCACGTCTAACGAAACACAATTAATTATCTCGTAATTAAGACTTCGTGTTTTTAAAGTGTAAGTAATTAAAAGTTTTTCAGATAATACATTTTATTTCGTCAAAGTAGATGTAATGGCATTAAAAGTCTAGCCTTATTTTATGTTGGAATTTAACTTTATTAAACATTCAATGTTAAATATAATACCATTGAAATAAGTACATCAAAAACGTGACCGTTTTAACAAACAAAGATAAAAAGAATTTTAAAAAATGGAAAAAAAATATCGCTGAACAGAACTACAAAACGGCCAATAAAAACTTCAAAACCAAATTACAAAACCGTATTGAAAATTACAAAATGCATTGTAATCAATACTATGTATCTTTCGATCAATACTAATATTATAATAAACCTGTAGAGTTTATTTGTTTGTTGGAACTACCAGTCGCATTTGGAAAATTCTTTTTGCGTTTGATAGTCCAACTCTTGAGGAAGATTATATAACATCACGCTATCACACATAGAACCCGAGCAACAAGAAAATCAATCGGAAAGAAAGTTAACCGAAAACGAAGTTAACGTGTGGGCGGGCGATGCGATGTGAAGCGTTGAGTCATTTTAGTATATTGTGGTGACATTCGACTACCATGCGACTGAAGCGTGGTAGTCGAAAGTCACCACAATATACGCGCAATGACGCGAGCAAACGCTAGTAGCGATAAAAAGGAAACCTGACGGTAGACAACAAAATATTATTTTCATTCGCACAAATAACAAATGGCCGATACCCATTAAGTTATCGTGAATCAATCAGTTGGTTATTTTTTTTCAATAAACGGCGTTTTTCAATTGAAAAATGGCTACACCTTTTATTTATGTTTGGAGAATGTACTTTTGTTTGGTCGTTGTTTTGTTGTCAGCAAATTATTAATGTTTTATTCTTTTACTAGCTGCGTCCCGTGGTTTCACCCGCATAAGTCTCGATCCCGTGGGAATATCGGGATAAAAAAGTATCCTATGTCCTAATCTAGGTCATGTTTAGGCATGTGCCAAATTTCATCCAAATACGTTCAAACATATTGCCTTTTTTTTTTTCTTACGCCTGTAGGTAGGTATATTTTTGTGCTAGGTTAGTTTCTCAAATAAAGTCAAAAATTCAGTAAGTTGTAAATGACAACAACTTTATATCAAAATACGACGATTAATCTTATTCCTTTTTTGTGACTCAATTTATTTATGTAACTATCGTAAGGCACCTCAACGTCTGAACCGACAGACGTTGTCCTGTCAAAATCCCAGAGAGAAAAGGACGTCCAGTTTTCCCAAATTTTCCTATTATATTCCCAGCAACAACTATGGCCCATGCCTGACCAATGTTTTATATAAAATACACAGAAAATGGCAGGGGGTGACTTGCACACTTAATAACGGTCGCTAGCACATGGTATCGTGGTGACAAGGGGCAACAAAACATTGTTATTATTCGTCTCATTTTGTTCGCAATTAAATTAGCAGTAGATAAAGCCAAGAATATTAATTGTTTATCAAATTGACTACAACTTTAATTGTACGTATATTTGAATCACAACAGTAACTGAATTATAGTTTTACAGTTGTATGAGATAACACGTCAAATTGTCGATTGACGTAATGTGTCAATTTGATAAACAATTGATTTTTCACACTACACCAAAACACTTTTTTAGATTTAGTCCTATTGCCTCTAATAAAGAGAGCGTCTCAAAGATATACGATCCGCACTCCGCAGTGCATACTCGTAGCAACATCGTTTAGTTACAGTCACATCCTCAAATGTGTCCATTCTTTTATGTACCCACCCGCATTACGAACTTCCTTTCCCGGATATCCGGTTTTCGCTACCCGGTAACATAAACAGAACTCACGTATCAAACTTGTAAGTCCTTTCTGTTTAATTACGAAATTATCGTGATTTCCTTACTTGGCTTGTTTAAAAGTTAAAAAGTTGAAATTGGTTGTTTCATTAAAAAAGCCATACTTTTTTAATTGTCTTCTGAAAAAATATAGGTCAGTTTTGGGCAACGATAAGTTCTGAAAATCGATGGAGGTAACTTTATTTAGGGTGCATTTGAAAGTTTCTACAGACTACTACTACCTTTTGATATAAAATCACCTACGTTTATCAATCATGCGGATTGGTTAAATATATTCTGGTTCTTATCTTATTCAGTACCTATGCGAAATTTACTCAGTAGTGGTCCTCACCAATAAATTTACCCCTTTGCGGCTCTTTATAATCTAATTCAGAACTGTGACTGGGTAATTTTCTTACTAGTATTGAATCGAGTACAATTCTCTTGAAATTCTATCTTTCCAGTAACTATCGAATCCGAGAATTGTAAGTTTTCAGCAACTGGTTGGATTACCCAGTGACACCTCAAATTAATGAACATGATAAATAAGTTCACGAGCAACACGCTTGCCCACAACATCGCTCATTCGCAGCCCTGCGATTAAACTGTCATTTGATACTCAGTTAGTGATGGACACTGTATAATTATTATGCAACTCGAAAAATTTCGGAGGAATACCCAATAGATACGATGTCGCGCTCACAAGAACCTATTTTATTTTAACGTCTTTTTGAAAAGACAAAAAATAAATAAAAATAATTTGGTACACGCATAGGAAACACAAACATAAAAAAACTAACAAAATAATGGAAAAATATTCCTACTTCAGCATAATCCTGCGATATTATAATAAATACTTAATAATAATTTAAAATTATTATTAAATAAATTATTATTTAAATTATTTTATTATATAAAAAATTTGGTGATCTAGTTCCTTAAGTAGGTGTAAGTTTTTACCCAACTGCGTCGAAGCCAAAGACCGAGGGTTATTGTCTTTTTTACTGTCTTTTACATTCATTGCTAAATAAATAAAATTTAACGAATCCTGGGTTTAATATCTTAGTTGCTCGACGACTTGTGTAGCGTGTAAATCAATCAGTTTAGAGTTTGAAAACCTTTCTTAGCACATCGAAACCTATCAGTATCTTAGCTGCTCCCTTTATTCAGAATAAATTCGGAAGCTTTGAAGTTTGACAATCGTTATAACCTACAGACTGGAAAATATATTTATGAACTTGTTACTAATTTCTGATAGAATTATTAACTACCTTGCACGCTAATGTCAAACTTATATTTCACTCAGTATCCCATCCCTATCCCGCCATATTTGCGTGACGGGTTAGAACCTACTTGTAAACTTGTCCCGCCGAGTCAACATGTGTTGCTGTTAAGACCTTTATCCCAGGGTCGGATATTCATAGGCCAAGGTATTCAAAGTTTTTTTGTATACATTCTGAAGTTAAAGGAAGCTATAAAAGTAATAAAAGAGTTGGATGTCATGGTAAGAGAAAGCGAGGAAAGTAATGTCCATATGAGAACTCCTGCACGGTTAGCATGACCACAATAGAAACGGGTTTCGTTGACGGAAGAATAGACAAAATTACAGATAACAATCACAATCTGATTTTGTCTATTCGTCCATCGACAAAACTTGTAGAAAGCCTGTTTCTGTGGTTGTCATGCTGCGCGTTCTGTGTGATCTAAAAGATATCAATTACTTTTCTAACAAGTCCCAAAGATAAAACTGGAGCAGTCCATTATTATTACAACTGCTCGCAATCCACAAAAAAACTATTAAAAAATAACAATTGTGACCCCAGTGCAACAGAGCAACAAAAAATAACATTTCGAAATAGCGGAACACCACCCTTGTTTTTTTGGTCAAAATTTTATTAGTATAAATTCTAAAAATATATAAACAAAAACGGTTGGAGCAATAACGTTCACGCAGTTCTGTGCACCAAATGAAATTAACCCGCGCGTGGAGTGAAATTTCTAGAAATATCTGGATATTTCCAGATATTTCCGCCTTACACCGGCTAGGAGTGGTTCAAACCGGCTCGAGTCGCACCTGAACGGAGCTCTAATTGAATTCGCAGTGAAACCTGGACTATTAAGTTTTCATCTACTGAGCAGTTAACTTATATTTTCACATAGAATATTTCTCGAAACAGTTTAATAATGCTTCAAAAATTCTTGATGTTTCGGCGGGAAGCGGGAGTTCGTTGGAGAATTTTATGACTAGCTTTTATTTGCTTAGTGACTAAAATATAATTTTTTTCACTTAAATATTCAATTTCCTTTTAATTTCCAGTACATGAAGACTTACGAGGAGAAAATCGTGAGGAAACTTAATAGTCTGAAATCACCAATGCGCAGTAAGAGAGACCAATACTCGTTTCTTCTATGTTGGTTCAGGAGAAGGGGATGAGGCCTCATCGAAAAAAGGCCCTAAATTCTGCCCTAGATTGGAATAGAGACCGATTTTATTAAACCAATATCCATTATTATGAACCATCAGCAACAACATGAATAAAATTTGCAAAGAAACTCCCATTCAAAATACAGTCACAAACACTAAGTGCATTTACTCCTCATAGCCAACTGAGGACTAGAAAAATATCTATCACACGTGCACCATTCAGCGTTACCTATACCAATTCACAAAGAACATGTTCGGAATAATTCGTATTCTCTCGGGAATAGTCGTATTGACGAGAGTCTGAATCGAGTGCTTTCTTTCGATTAGTAGCGTTCAATCGCCGGCTGGAATGTAATTCTTTCGCTGTATTGAAGTAGGAACGGTTAAGTCTCAGTTTGTAGTATTTATTTTGCTCCGTACATTGGTGGAAGGAGATGTTCTAACAAACTTTGAATCGTACGCATGCTTTCTTTTTTCGAATTTGGAGATTCCAACTGTGTTAGATGCAAAATCATTCTCCTGCCCAATGTATTTGCGATCGGAGTAGCATGTCATAGTCTTCTATATTAGTCATCCTCCCAATAGTCACTTCGTTTCGAGCCATATCATCTTTCACATAGTCCATCATTCGTTTCTTTGGTTTTCCCTTACTCTTATAACCGGATGGTTAAAGTTAAAGTTGGTCAAACCTTTTTCCTGGTCCTACGCATCACATGCCCATACGAAGATATCCTTCCACACAACTGTTCAGTCATTGTTGGATGCAATTGGATCAAAATATTATTATTTATGGAACGACTGTCATAAAACTAATTTTCGGGTTCGATTCTCCGGTCTGGTAAAATTTTATGGGGTCTTTCCATCTGGAATTTCTAAGTAGCAGCCTGGAGTCTGGATTTGTTCCAGGTTGATGCCAATAGGCTCGCCAACGATTACATGGAAATTAAACATAACTGGTGAAATGTGGGTGTACTATAGGCACACCTCTGCTTAACCCTTGGGGGAATACAGGCTTGGTGTTATGATAAGCCAGGTCATAAAAAATATTAATCACATTATCTTAGACGTCCAACAACATTTTCACAGTAATTGTTTCAATCCGTGAGTACCCACAATCCGTGAGTAAATCCCTAATCAATTTACATACAAGAAACATTGAAATTGACCTTTTGTGATCTCAGTAATATGCTTGAAAGGTAAATAGGTATAAGAATCATTAGCCAATTCACGTGTAAGGGATTAACGAAGAAGGTTAATCCACGTCTGTAATTGGGATTTAACTTGAAAAAACGGTATATGCTCGGGTGAAAATACGGAGAAAACAAATCTCATATATATATGATACGAGACCGAGCTAGATAAATTTTTGGGGAAAAAGTCTTTTCGCATTATTATTAGTATGTATGAACTTGTAATAAAATCTCTTTGGCTATACTATTTGTATCTGGCTGGTTTTGGTATCATTGAAAGTTTAAATTTAAAAGAACATAATTCCTAATTCAAATTAGGAAAATGTGTGATTTTCATTTGTTTTTCGTACCGTCAAGATGAGTGAATCTAATGAAGAAATTCGATACATTTTAAAATTTTACTACAAAAAAAAGTAAAAATGCAACGCAAGCCGCGAAAAAAATTTGCGATGTTTATGGAGCTAGTGCAGTGTCTGTGTGAGTAACACAAATTTGGTTTAAGCGTTTTCAATCCGGAAATTTTGATGTCAAAGATGCACGTTGGTCTGGTCGCCCTATTACGGATAAAATGGATGCCATTTTTTAAAAAGTGGAGCTTTATCGGCATATCAGTAGTTACGACGACGTAGCTGAAGAACTGGGAATTGACCACAAAACAGTTTTGTCGCATTTGAAAAAAACTGGGTACACAAAAAAGCTCGATATTTGGGTACCTCACGAGCTCACTGAAAGAAACCTAATGAACCGTGTACTCATTTATTTATTTATATATACTTTATTGTACACCACAAAAACACATAACAAAAAAAACAAAATTAACACTACAAAATATACAATGGGCGGCCTTATCGCTTTCCGCAATCTCTTCATTTGTGATTCTTTATTACGACGTAATGAAACCGAACCATTTTTGAAGAAGCTGATAACTGGTGATGAAAAGTGGATCACGTACGATAAAAACGTGCGAAAAAGGTCGTGGTCAAAGGCCGGTCAGGCTTCACAGACTGTGGCGAAACCCAGGTTAACTCGCAACAAGGTGATGCTGTGTGTGTGGTGGGTTTGAAAGGACATTATTCATTATGAGCTGTTACCACTAGGCAGGCCCATCGATTCTGAACTCTACTGCAAACAACTGATGAGATTAAAGCAAGAAGTTGAGAGAAAGCGGCCGGAATTAATCAACAGAAGGGATGTGGTTTTTCATCATGATAACGCTAGACCTCACACATCTTTAGCCACTCAGCAAAAATTAAGAGAGTTTGGCTGGGAGGTGTTAATGCATCCGCCGTATAGTCCTGACCTTGCACCTTCAGATTTCCACCTGTTTCGGTCTCTTCAGAATTCCTTAGGCAGTGTCAGGTTAACATCACGAGAGGACTGCCAAAACCACTTGTCGCGGTATTTTGATCAAAAGTTCCAAAATTTATATAGCAATGGGATCATGTCCCTACCTACAAGATGGCAAAAAGTTATCGAACAAAATGGTACTTAAATACTTTAGTTAAATGTAAATAAACTATATTAAAAAATATTTTTAATTATCTTAAAAAATGCTAATCAACTTTTTCCCCAACCTATTATTCTATTCATTTATATAACGCTAACGGTAACAAGCCTGAACAAATATCAGAAAGTCATGGTCTAAAATACCTGCCTCAATGTATGTAAACACAATCGTAAGCGATGGAGCTTATTTTCATATTCCTCTTCATAACTTCTAATAGATATTTTACTATAATGCTCTAGTCATGAAATAAAGTCAAGGAAATTAATTACTAAGCAAATTAACTACCCCCTTAAATAGGTATATTGAATAAAAAAAATGGTTTGTCTTACTGGTAGATTATTAAAAAATATTGAACATGATTTTTCTTTTTTTACGTAATCAAAAGATTACGGCAATACATTGAGAAGGCAATACGTTAAAGTTTGGCATGATGTCACTCCCCGATAGAATTTATACTGACTTGTGACGTAGCGAGCCCACACTTTAATGCGTTTTATCTAAACCATTTTTTATTAATATGATAAAGCAAAAAATACATGTCTAATCTTTTTTTAGGATCTGACTGACGGACCAAATAGTTTTTTCCACAGTCAACATCCATTTTGTCCTTATATTCAAATCACATGGGTGTAACCCGACAAAATGACGTAAGATGTCAATTTGCTTAACAATAATTTTCGCTGACTGTATTTGAAATATTGACATTGTGACTGTGTGTCATTTATTCTAATTTATAACAAATTATAATATTTACTTTAAAATCGGCATACGGTTCGGGCCACTTAGAAACACATTAAATCTCCATTTTATGGTTTGACAGCTTGAAACGTTACCCTAATAAATAACAAACGATCCTATTTCTTTAAAATTGTAAAACACTATTGAAGCCCTTAGAAATCCCATCTCACGATGGAAAACATGTTGGCGAATTCTAAGAATTTAAATCAAAGCAGGGATTGTCAACATGCGGTTCTCAAAGTTAGTGGGATCAAGCGTGCTCTTGCATGAATATACTCGTAATGAAAGTAAGGTAACTAACAAATAGAAATCTAGAGTTATGCTAACTACCTAACTAGAGTGATACTTATGAGCCATTCAAAGGCATGCAAATAGTCAATGCTTCCATTGATGTAACCATCTATTGTCCTATAACTGTAGTTATACTATTGTATTGATAGTTTTATTATTCAAGCAGATAGCTAAAATACTTTAATAGGTTTAGAGCTAAAACATAATAGTATGGTTTTACAATACAATATATATATAAATTGTAACTTTTGTTTCCTACCTTACCTAAAAGGTTGATATTCTCTGAACACTCGCACATGACGTGTGTTTCTCATAAATGTTCGCTGATACCCGACCTACTCAGGCAATTAGAACGGACCCTTTTAAAACAATTGAGAATTTTTACACAAAAACTGCAATAAACCTATTCTTCCAAACTGTGGGAAGTTGGTTGTTTTAGGAATGTGGGGAACGGAGGAGATGGATATTTTAAGACAAGTGAGGCAGTTGATTTTGAATCACGAAAGGCTAAGGACGTCAGAGTCCAGGCGAGTTAAGATAGGAGACTTGATGATGATGAATATCAAGTGATAGTCCGTGGGCTGTCGTTAGAGACCAAGCATTATTTATTAAGTTGTTAGTGGGTTTAAGACCACGTTAGGTAGCGACGACGTGGTCTAAGCTAGGCAGTGAGTTTGAAGCGCTTCGGGAGACGATCGAGACGACGAAGCGAAGCCCGAGGCTAGGCTGGTAATGTGGGCAGTATCTTGTAACTGAGTTATAATCTAATTCTCTCTAAGGAATTATTTGGTAAGTGTCAACTTTAATTAACTTTTATCTTTAGTAGTAGTATGTCCATTATTCCTACTAGGTGATTTACATTGTATTTATAGGTAACAGTAAGGTGATATCGCTGACGAACTATTAATGATCGTTTATACCAGAATGGCGAAATAACTCTTATTTAGTATCCTGTTTTATAACGAATGTTATATTCTCGTGTATTACCTGTCCATGACCTACCTTGACAGATTAATCACTTGCATTTGGCTTTAGGGAATGGTGAAGGCCTTCCACCATACTTGACACTGAGCACTAACGCTCGAGACTATTGACGATTGTTGACCTTGAGCTGACGCACCACATTTGGAAGGCAGAACCATAGAAACTCACAGCTCATTAAAAGGAACTAGGCTATAAAGCCAATTTATAATTGTATTATAGAACAACCAAACGTTAGTGATGTTTTCTGTATCCAAAAAGGTCTTGCCACAGAATACTTTGCGTGAGATTTGCTGTCGTATATTTCCAGGGAGCGGGGGTAGGCATCACCAAGTACCCCAAACTGAATTGGTAGTCGTTCTAAGAACGCTAGGGACCGTGTCTCATTAAAACCCCACCCGGCTGTTTGTAGGCCTATTACTGAATCGACACTATTTATTGAGACACGCTATTGGGACGCAAAGCCGCTAATAGCCGCACCGCATCCTCTAAATTGGGAAGATTAAGGAAATATGAGGTGACGAACTACCACTTCGGCGTTCACCAGATACGATCGTGATGTATTCTGCTAGAGACTGAGTCTACGGTGCGCTTGTGCTAGTCTTGTGTTAACTTAGTAAAAGGGGTTTAGGCCGCCGTAAGGGTAAGCCGCAGTCTTTAACATTAGTATGCAATTATAACTAAACTAAACTTATCTTCCTCAATAACAGTTGGACTTCGCAGTACTCTGTCTTAGGATTGTGTAAGATATTTATATTGTGACTAGGGAGCGTGTTCCGTTAGAATCGTATTAGTTTCTCAGAGGTTCTATGCGTTAGGTCTAACAGATCACGTACTATGAGGCAAACGTTGTAAAACGGTTCCCGGTCTCACTGAAGTGGGTACATTGTAAACAGACAAATTAACGTAGCTATAAATAATTATTGAAGCGCAAGCGTAACGATCCCTTCACCCCTTCACTTTATCAAAGCTGTATTGCAGATATTGGTGCTCAACTGCGAGAGGAGGAGACGTTGGCGTTCCAACATTTATAATACTATATTATATATATCATATATTTCTGCGTATCCTCTTATCTTCTTAGCTTCATATTGTATTAATATTATAATACTTGTTTACTAACTGTGGATTCCCAATATTAACTTCACCTTGTTCCCCTCCCTGTCCCCTAGCTTTCTAAGTCGGGACAGGGTAGTCTAGGTTATGGGAATTCTTCTCTTTCTTACGACGGTGGAAGAGTGTCCAGTCTCGAGACGAGCTCTACAGTGCCGCACGGGGTGGGGTGCGGCACTTCCCCCACAGGGGGAACCGACCCAAACACTAACATTCACATAATTAGGAAAAACGAAAATTTTATCAGCCTAGGGTATTTTAGGTACAGTCACATGTGGTGCCGTGACCAGGATTCTCGTCATTAAATGTACTGATTTACTTCAGTGCAACGAGAAAGAACAACATAAGGGTTACTACAAAAAAATAACACAACGTAATTTTATGGTTCTATATTTGTTAGAGACGGCAAGAGTTACAATGGCTACAATAACTTATGTTCAAACAAGGTAACGGTTTGACTATGGAAGTTGCATTTCTATGGTACTGGTAGTGGGTTCAATTCCCGCATAACTTGTTAGTTGATGTGCTTAGATTTCGTTGTAAGTGAATCTTGGGTTCGATTCCCGCCTCATGTGTTGGTTTATAAGTGCTTGCATTCCTGTGTCACGGCTTGTGGGTTCAATCCCCGCACGAATAGTTGATTGTAGGACTTAGGTTCCGACGCTACTGATAGTGGATTCGATTCCCACTTAAAGTGTGAATGTCATTTTAAGTAGGTTATGGTATGATTGTTGTTTGGATTATGAGACTGTAGTAATGGGTTCGACTCCCTGCAAACGTAAGTTAAGTTTTTAAGCTAAAGTTTGTGAATATGAACAGTGTTTGTGCGTTTCATATTTATAAGTGTGTGTAAGTTTAGCTATATGAAACACCCTTAATATGGGTAAACCTAAAGGTAAACTCTTATTTGTAAATAAGAGCTATGAAGTGTAAAGCTTAGAAAATGATAGTTAATTTATCAAGACTGCAGTGTAAGTGCTGAACATATAAAGAACATGTGAATGACGTGTCTTCCGTTTACGTAAAGTAAAGATGAAAGATGCTATAGGACGATTTCTTAATTTTATACTTGCCTATTAGTTTAAATTATAACTAAATTATTTATTAGCTAATAAGCTAGATTGTAATGTGAATAAAGTACTATCACCAACTGTGATATTTTATAAAAGAAAAAAAAATATCGAGAGGGTTCATTAACTATTATCATAGGAAGTAAACATAAATCTTTCTAACTCTGCAATTAGCAGCCTATGTCATATACTGGCCGGATACTCTTGTGCACTTATTTCAAATTCCAGGATCTTTAAGACTTCGCTTAGCTGCGACTACGCTATGTCAAAACCATTGGTTTGTGAGAGCGCTTGGTTTAAAGTTTCATCAAAATCAGCTGAGATCGGCTGACTGCAACAGCAGCAGCAGTAGCGTGGTTCCTGTGACGAAGCTAAGTTTCAATTCTAGTTACCCGTTACTACGTGGTATGATTTTTGTTATCTCATTTAATATTACATACTGAATGCTTTAGGGCTATGATACTATAGTTATCAGTCCAATTAAATCAGAGATTGTTCTTGTTTTGATAATTATTCTTTATTTGATAATCTGAGGGGATAGTTAACAGCATTGCGTGTGATAATAAGTCAACAATTATTTGGACAATCTAGGATGTCTATATTTTCTAATCAGTTTATCTCCCAACTCTTATTGGATTTGAAACTACTCTAACCTCTTAGAATCAGAGGGGGGCGTCCAGTTGGAATACAATCTGATATGTTCATGGGAATGTTTTCGACAACATTTTATAATCTGAGGTGATAGTTAACAGCATTGTGTGCTAATAAGCAAACAAGTGTTTGCAACAAGTGATTTCAAAACTGCTCTAAACTCTTCGAATCAGAGGGGGGCGTTCACATTTGAATACAATCTAATATGTTCGTGTGCGGACTATTTCAGCTATTCTTGGATACACCTGCGGGCAGCTAACCAAGCTGGCTCAGCATTGAGGTGCATAAGGAGAGGCCTCTGTCTATCAGCAACTGCGATTGGCTGAGTTAAGAACGAGGGAGTGCTGTAGGTAGCGTGCCACAATAACACAAATACTCTTAAAAGAGACCTTGGTATGTAAATCTACATTATAAGCATGCACAGGTTTTCTGAACATAACTGAGGCGCGGTAATGCTGTTTAATTTATCATGAAAAGAGTATTTGCAAGAAGAATAATAGTACAAATATTATGCAGCAATTATAATTATTATGTGTATCGGTTGAAGATGCGTCTGCAAAACAATACTAAACTATAGCAGACATTACATCTCACGATCTTATTAGATTCAAGTTCCAGTTAGAATCATTGTAGTTAGTTACCTAATTGATTAAGTGACCATATGAGATCCATAATTATTCTATAATACTATCAAGGAAAGGCAGAGCTCATCATATATTGTGAAAGCTCATACGCTGTACTGCGTCACGCGTCTGATTTTCAGAGGGGGGAATGTGACTGTGTGTCATTTATTCTAATTTATAACAAATTATAATATTTACTTCAAAATCGGCATACGGTTCGGGCCACTTAGAAACACATTAAATCTCCATTTTATGGTTTGACAGCTTGAAACGTTACCCTAATAAATAACAAACGATCCTATTTCTTTAAAATTGTAAAACACTATTGAAGCCCTTAGAAATCCCATCTCACGATGGAAAACATGTTGGCGAATTCTAAGAATTTAAATCAAAGCAGGGATTGTCAACATGCGGTTCTCAAAGTTAGTGGGATCAAGCGTGCTCTTGCATGAATATACTCGTAATGAAAGTAAGGTAACTAACAAATAGAAATCTAGAGTTATGCTAACTACCTAACTAGAGTGATACTTATGAGCCATTCAAAGGCATGCAAATAGTCAATGCTTCCATTGATGTAACCATCTATTGTCCTATAACTGTAGTTATACTATTGTATTGATAGTTTTATTATTCAAGCAGATAGCTAAAATACTTTAATAGGTTTAGAGCTAAAACATAATAGTATGGTTTTACAATACAATATATATATAAATTGTAACTTTTGTTTCCTACCTTACCTAAAAGGTTGATATTCTCTGAACACTCGCACATGACGTGTGTTTCTCATAAATGTTCGCTGATACCCGACCTACTCAGGCAATTAGAACGGACCCTTTTAAAACAATTGAGAATTTTTACACAAAAACTGCAATAAACCTATTCTTCCAAACTGTGGGAAGTTGGTTGTTTTAGGAATGTGGGGAACGGAGGAGATGGATATTTTAAGACAAGTGAGGCAGTTGATTTTGAATCACGAAAGGCTAAGGACGTCAGAGTCCAGGCGAGTTAAGATAGGAGACTTGATGATGATGAATATCAAGTGATAGTCCGTGGGCTGTCGTTAGAGACCAAGCATTATTTATTAAGTTGTTAGTGGGTTTAAGACCACGTTAGGTAGCGACGACGTGGTCTAAGCTAGGCAGTGAGTTTGAAGCGCTTCGGGAGACGATCGAGACGACGAAGCGAAGCCCGAGGCTAGGCTGGTAATGTGGGCAGTATCTTGTAACTGAGTTATAATCTAATTCTCTCTAAGGAATTATTTGGTAAGTGTCAACTTTAATTAACTTTTATCTTTAGTAGTAGTATGTCCATTATTCCTACTAGGTGATTTACATTGTATTTATAGGTAACAGTAAGGTGATATCGCTGACGAACTATTAATGATCGTTTATACCAGAATGGCGAAATAACTCTTATTTAGTATCCTGTTTTATAACGAATGTTATATTCTCGTGTATTACCTGTCCATGACCTACCTTGACAGATTAATCACTTGCATTTGGCTTTAGGGAATGGTGAAGGCCTTCCACCATACTTGACACTGAGCACTAACGCTCGAGACTATTGACGATTGTTGACCTTGAGCTGACGCACCACATTTGGAAGGCAGAACCATAGAAACTCACAGCTCATTAAAAGGAACTAGGCTATAAAGCCAATTTATAATTGTATTATAGAACAACCAAACGTTAGTGATGTTTTCTGTATCCAAAAAGGTCTTGCCACAGAATACTTTGCGTGAGATTTGCTGTCGTATATTTCCAGGGAGCGGGGGTAGGCATCACCAAGTACCCCAAACTGAATTGGTAGTCGTTCTAAGAACGCTAGGGACCGTGTCTCATTAAAACCCCACCCGGCTGTTTGTAGGCCTATTACTGAATCGACACTATTTATTGAGACACGCTATTGGGACGCAAAGCCGCTAATAGCCGCACCGCATCCTCTAAATTGGGAAGATTAAGGAAATATGAGGTGACGAACTACCACTTCGGCGTTCACCAGATACGATCGTGATGTATTCTGCTAGAGACTGAGTCTACGGTGCGCTTGTGCTAGTCTTGTGTTAACTTAGTAAAAGGGGTTTAGGCCGCCGTAAGGGTAAGCCGCAGTCTTTAACATTAGTATGCAATTATAACTAAACTAAACTTATCTTCCTCAATAACAGTTGGACTTCGCAGTACTCTGTCTTAGGATTGTGTAAGATATTTATATTGTGACTAGGGAGCGTGTTCCGTTAGAATCGTATTAGTTTCTCAGAGGTTCTATGCGTTAGGTCTAACAGATCACGTACTATGAGGCAAACGTTGTAAAACGGTTCCCGGTCTCACTGAAGTGGGTACATTGTAAACAGACAAATTAACGTAGCTATAAATAATTATTGAAGCGCAAGCGTAACGATCCCTTCACCCCTTCACTTTATCAAAGCTGTATTGCAGATATTGGTGCTCAACTGCGAGAGGAGGAGACGTTGGCGTTCCAACATTTATAATACTATATTATATATATCATATATTTCTGCGTATCCTCTTATCTTCTTAGCTTCATATTGTATTAATATTATAATACTTGTTTACTAACTGTGGATTCCCAATATTAACTTCACCTTGTTCCCCTCCCTGTCCCCTAGCTTTCTAAGTCGGGACAGGGTAGTCTAAGTTATGGGAATTCTTCTCTTTCTTACGACGGTGGAAGAGTGTCCAGTCTCGAGACGAGCTCTACAGTGCCGCACGGGGTGGGGTGCGGCACTTCCCCCACAGGGGGAACCGACCCAAACACTAACATTCACATAATTAGGAAAAACGAAAATTTTATCAGCCTAGGGTATTTTAGGTACAGTCACATGTGGTGCCGTGACCAGGATTCTCGTCATTAAATGTACTGATTTACTTCAGTGCAACGAGAAAGAACAACATAAGGGTTACTACAAAAAAATAACACAACGTAATTTTATGGTTCTATATTTGTTAGAGACGGCAAGAGTTACAATGGCTACAATAACTTATGTTCAAACAAGGTAACGGTTTGACTATGGAAGTTGCATTTCTATGGTACTGGTAGTGGGTTCAATTCCCGCATAACTTGTTAGTTGATGTGCTTAGATTTCGTTGTAAGTGAATCTTGGGTTCGATTCCCGCCTCATGTGTTGGTTTATAAGTGCTTGCATTCCTGTGTCACGGCTTGTGGGTTCAATCCCCGCACGAATAGTTGATTGTAGGACTTAGGTTCCGACGCTACTGATAGTGGATTCGATTCCCACTTAAAGTGTGAATGTCATTTTAAGTAGGTTATGGTATGATTGTTGTTTGGATTATGAGACTGTAGTAATGGGTTCGACTCCCTGCAAACGTAAGTTAAGTTTTTAAGCTAAAGTTTGTGAATATGAACAGTGTTTGTGCGTTTCATATTTATAAGTGTGTGTAAGTTTAGCTATATGAAACACCCTTAATATGGGTAAACCTAAAGGTAAACTCTTATTTGTAAATAAGAGCTATGAAGTGTAAAGCTTAGAAAATGATAGTTAATTTATCAAGACTGCAGTGTAAGTGCTGAACATATAAAGAACATGTGAATGACGTGTCTTCCGTTTACGTAAAGTAAAGATGACACTTACAAGATACTGCCCACATTACCAGCCTAGGCTGGTAATGTGGGCAGTATCTTGTAAGTGAGTTATAATCTAATTCTCTCTAAGGAATTATTTGGTAAGTGTCAACTTTAATTAACTTTTATCTTTAGTAGTAGTATGTCCATTATTCCTACTAGGTGATTTACATTGTATTTATAGGTAACAGTAAGGTGATATCGCTGACGAACTATTAATGATCGTTTATACCAGAATGGCGAAATAACTCTTATTTAGTATCCTGTTTTATAACGAATGTTATATTCTCGTGTATTACCTGTCCATGACCTACCTTGACAGATTAATCACTTGCATTTGGCTTTAGGGAATGGTGAAGGCCTTCCACCATACTTGACACTGAGCACTAACGCTCGAGACTATTGACGATTGTTGACCTTGAGCTGACGCACCACATTTGGAAGGCAGAACCATAGAAACTCACAGCTCATTAAAAGGAACTAGGCTATAAAGCCAATTTATAATTGTATTATAGAACAACCAAACGTTAGTGATGTTTTCTGTATCCAAAAAGGTCTTGCCACAGAATACTTTGCGTGAGATTTGCTGTCGTATATTTCCAGGGAGCGGGGGTAGGCATCACCAAGTACCCCAAACTGAATTGGTAGTCGTTCTAAGAACGCTAGGGACCGTGTCTCATTAAAACCCCACCCGGCTGTTTGTAGGCCTATTACTGAATCGACACTATTTATTGAGACACGCTATTGGGACGCAAAGCCGCTAATAGCCGCACCGCATCCTCTAAATTGGGAAGATTAAGGAAATATGAGGTGACGAACTACCACTTCGGCGTTCACCAGATACGATCGTGATGTATTCTGCTAGAGACTGAGTCTACGGTGCGCTTGTGCTAGTCTTGTGTTAACTTAGTAAAAGGGGTTTAGGCCGCCGTAAGGGTAAGCCGCAGTCTTTAACATTAGTATGCAATTATAACTAAACTAAACTTATCTTCCTCAATAACAGTTGGACTTCGCAGTACTCTGTCTTAGGATTGTGTAAGATATTTATATTGTGACTAGGGAGCGTGTTCCGTTAGAATCGTATTAGTTTCTCAGAGGTTCTATGCGTTAGGTCTAACAGATCACGTACTATGAGGCAAACGTTGTAAAACGGTTCCCGGTCTCAATGAAGTGGGTACATTGTAAACAGACAAATTAACGTAGCTATAAATAATTATTGAAGCGCAAGCGTAACGATCCCTTCACCCCTTCACTTTATCAAAGCTGTATTGCAGATATTGGTGCTCAACTGCGAGAGGAGGAGACGTTGGCGTTCCAACATTTATAATACTATATTATATATATCATATATTTCTGCGTATCCTCTTATCTTCTTAGCTTCATATTGTATTAATATTATAATACTTGTTTACTAACTGTGGATTCCCAATATTAACTTCACCTTGTTCCCCTCCCTGTCCCCTAGCTTTCTAAGTCGGGACAGGGTAGTCTAGGTTATGGGAATTCTTCTCTTTCTTACGACGGTGGAAGAGTGTCCAGTCTCGAGACGAGCTCTACAGTGCCGCACGGGGTGGGGTGCGGCACTTCCCCCACAGGGGGAACCGACCCAAACACTAACATTCACATAATTAGGAAAAACGAAAATTTTATCAGCCTAGGGTATTTTAGGTACAGTCACAACATCAAGATGAAATGTGAAAATAACTTACACAAATGAACCAAATCCCACCAAACCAGACCACAAAGAACCAAAACATTCCTTTTCCTCCAAGGAAAACCAGCACCATAACCCACCCAATTAGGACAGAACCTTTAATTACAGATTACAGTACTGCTCTAATTACAACAACGCTTAATCTTCTTAGCGACATCCGACCAACGATTTGCATCCATTGATTCTGAGACCGATTGAATCGGGCCACGATTGGATTATTTACCTTCGGCTAAATAAGTCTGTAAGACCCCGGGGTGCTGTGTCCTACTAATTGGAAGGAACAGGATAAAACGTGTATTGGAAAATCTGTTTGAAGATAAAAGGTGATTTTTGTGCATATTTTTTGGAGACATTTTGTTTTTTGATATTAACGTGAGGCTCGTTTGATTTTGATTGATATTTGTTGATATTTGCCCTTGCTACGATTTTCGATTCTACTTGAGCTTTGCTTTGAATACGACGGCACTGAAACAGAACAAAATTGATATTGACCTACATAAAATTGTATTCACCTTTCCGTTTAATATAATAACTATTGCTTTAGTTATCCTGCTCTGATGCTTCCGGGTATGCTTTTTTTACTGAGCCATCTCGAATACCGTTTAAAGTTAAAATATCCAGGTTCAATGTTCAATAAAAATGCTTTCTTGGAATTCGCATCCAAAAAAACATTTTAAATGATCCCAAACAAAGCTTCACATGCACAATATATTCATCCATTGTATCGTAAAGTCCGTATCTATAGTCTTTTTTCAAAGGAAACAAAACTTCCGAGTTCCGATATCGCGATCCCAGGCGATTGTGACCCGATGAGGCATAAAATCATCCACATGGGAACGTCACACCTGAACGCTTACAAAAATGTTTTGCATACGAAGAAACCGTACTTTTACAATGGAGTTCTAGTTTCGCTTTTGGGGGTGAATGGGGGTGAAATCTGCTTATTGTGTAACAAGGGTTGAAATAAATTGGCCGGAATTTGTAAATGAGGTTATATGGAAAATAATAGATAGTGATTTGAGTTTGTTTGAACGTTAATTTACAAAAAATGGGGCACAGGAATTGGGTTACGCTTATAAAAAATATTATATCATCACAGGACAGTCCATTAGATTTAATCAAATACAAGACGTGGACGGTATAGCATCAGTCTACGTGCCTCTGATGTATGTTCTGAATTTATCAAAATAATAATTATTATAATAGGCAGATCTTTTCCAAGAAACGATATTTATTTGCTTTCGCTACACAATTCACGACTAATACTATATTAATTGTAACAGCGATTCAGTGTTTTTAAAATAATGCAACTCTGTTATTAATAAAAAATATTTTAAAACTCGACCCGAATTAATTTCAAAGCACAAAAAATAATCAAAATAAACTTCACCGCCTGAAAATTGACGTCGAATTAAAAATTCATCCTTACCGCGACGTCACATGAACTTGACAAAAGATTTCCTTAACTTGTCCAACTTGAATCTCTTGCCGCACTTAACGTGGAAACTTTGCACAGATATTTTTCAAGAGTTTGAAAATTAAAGCCATTAAACGCAGAACGGTGTATAATTCAGGGGGGCGCTGTACCGTGAGCCTTTGATATGGGGTTTTAAATAAAATATTGGTCTTCCTCCAATTGGACACGTGCTTTTTGAGTGCCGTAGTGCCGCAGTGGGTTCTAGGGGGTGAAATATTACTGTCTGTTGCTGTAATTTTAGTCTACAGGGGTTGTAGGAAGCGCATTGGGCTGATTTGTGTTTCAAATTCATATTCATAGTGCAAAGGGATTTATTAGCGTATGTTCTAATTTTTATTGTTGTCTACATAGGACATAATTATGTCATACGTACGACACCTTTCCTTCTTGTTGACTGGTAAGTTTTTTAACTATGTAGCGGTTACACCACCACATACTAACTACGCATCAAAGACATAACGTCACACAAATCCTGCATCGCGCAATTAGAGTTTACCGCGCGAACGACATAGATAAGACTATCCGAAATCAACAGTCGTGCAGTCGGCCCGCCAGACACAACACCCGTCTGGTCAGAGGATATTCCCTTTTCTATGGTGGATGAGTGAACTTTACACCCTGTTTCTCATGCCCCTAAATTGGTGACCCCGAGTATGAACGTCAACGCAGCCTTCGTGCAACTACTTCAGCGTGACGTCATCATCATCACTCCCGCAAGCTTTCGTGAGGCGAGTCACACAGATAGCCAGCACCCTCGGCTTCAACGGGTATCCTGACTACCAGCATGCAGCGAACGCGCATTCCTGGTCATCACCCTTAGCCTCATCACCCCGACTCACTTTGGAATCACCGCAATCATCTCAATCAGCGCAATCAACGCTATCACCTCAATCACCGCAATCACCTCAATCACCACAATCGCCGCAATCACCGGAGACAGTTCCGACTCACCGCGAACTGTGCGGCACCCGGTTCCGACTCACTGGAACCTTAGCTGGCACTGTGAAGCATCGCAAGATACGAGACTCAGCCCACTATCGACCTCCGGTCTCCGGAGGGGAGTGATGTAGCGGTTACACCGCCACATACTAACTTCGCATCAAAGACATGACGTCACACAAATCCTGCATCGCGCAATTAGAGTTTACCGCGCGAACGACATAGATAAGACTATCCGAAATCAAAAGTCGGGCAGTCGGCCCGCCAGACACAACACCCGTCTGGTCAAACTCAAACTCAAACTCAAATCATTTATTCCAAATAAACCAATTACAGGTACTTTTGAATTGTCAAGGGGTCGGTCAGTCAGAAAGATGAAGCTAGTTGCCCATTCCAAAGCGTAGTAGGTGATGATGATGATGATGATGGGACTCCCTTTTTCGCTTTTTTTTTTTTTTCATTTGGTCCGTTGTGCGTGGGGATACTGGCTAACAGAGCCAGCCTAGCTTCGCCCAAAAGCACAGAAGCCTCCTGGGGGCTTCACAGGCTTCGCGGAGCGACCTCACTGTTCCGAGGATTTCTTCCCGTTGAGAAGCCACTGCCTCGCACTCCAGGATAACGTGGGCGGCTGATTCCTCGGCGTCAAGGCAGCCCCTGCAAAGGGGGCTATCTGTGGCGCCTATGTTGAAAAGATGTTTGTTGAGGGGGTTATGGCCCGTAATTGTTGTAATTGTTCCTATAATTATTCTAAGGTTATTTCTACCCAGGTTGAGAAGTTTTTTGGTTAATCGCGGGTCTAAAATTGGTAAAGCCAATTTTGACTGTCTACAGTCTGTTGCCCGTGACCATCTGTTGTTATGGAGTTCGGTCGATCTTTGGCGAATCCACGCACGAAATTTTGAGAAAGGCAGAGGGAGAAGTGGGTACGGGCCTAGTACTTCCATATCAGAGCCTCTCTTCGCAAGTTCATCAGCGGCATCATTGCCTAAGGATCCACTATGCCCTTTGATCCACTGGAGGGTAATGCGATTAAACTTCGATAAACTCTCCAGAGCTAAATGGCACTCAAAAATTAGTTTATTGTTAGTTTGTTTGTTTTCTAAAGCTTTGAGCACGGATAGGCTGTCGGATAGGAATTTAATGCCGTAGTCCCGGATGCCTAAGCGCTTTACTGCTGTTGCGGCTTGTGTTAAGGCAACACATTCACATTGGAATATCGAACTGTGTGTGCCTAGTGGTATGTGAAGGTTAAGGTTGAGGTCAAGGGAGTGTACGCCAGCACCTGAGCCGTTTTGTGTTTTTGAGCCGTCTGTGTAGATGCGCACTTCATGGGCTCCTGACTGATCCTTTTCCTCCTGAACTGTTTGTATAGTATAGTTTTTGTTGAACAAGGGTTGGTTTGGTGTTCTATCACACGGGGCAGCGATGAGAGGTTGGTACTCAATCGCCCGGTCCAGGATATTAGCGTGTGGACTGGTGTGGTTTTTGCCCCATATGCCCAGATGCATTAGCCTGATGGCAGCTAGCGCCGCCTCCTGCTGTATGTACAGGTCAAGGGGAGTTAATTGAAGGGCTATCTCCAAGGCTGCTGTTGGGGTGGTTCTCATGCAGCCAGTGGTAGCCGTACAGGCCAGTCGTTGGAAGCGTTGTAGTCTGGTAATGGTGGTCGAGAGTTCAGTCCTCGTCCACCAAACCAGAGCGCCATAAGCCAACATTGGCCTGATTACCGCTTTGTATAACCACAGAGTTATCTTCGGAGAAAGCCCCCATGTTTTCCCTAACATTCTTTTACATTGGTAGAGTGCAATTGTGCTTTTATTAAGTTTGTAGTCGAGGTGCTTGTTCCAGAGCAGTTTGCTATCAAGGATCACCCCCAAGTACTTGACTTCGTCTTTAAGTGTTAGTTCTGTGTTGAAGAGTTTTGGAAGCCTATGGGGTCCCAAAGTTCTCTTGTTGGTAAACATTATTAGTTCTGTCTTCGAGGGGTTAACCGATAGCTCGTGCTTCGTGCACCAGCTCTCGATTATTTTGAAAGCCCTTCTCATGAGATCACATAGGATGCCCTCAAATTTCCCCGAGATCAGAATTGCTATATCGTCCGCGTATCCCACCGAGTACAGACTGCTGGCGTTGAGCTCTGCAATGAGCTCATTTGCGACTAAATTCCACAGCAGTGGTGACAGCACCCCACCCTGTGGGCAGCCTCTACTCACGATACCTCTCGTGGTGGTGTTCACGGTAAATTGAATAGCACGGTATTTTAACATGTTATTGATCCATTCTATGAGTGTACGCGCAACACCGTGCCTGGCAAGTGCCTGTACGATGCTGACGAAGTTTGTTTTGTCGAAAGCACCTTCTATATCAATGAAGGCGCCTAGGGTTGGGTTTTTGGCTTTAAGAGCATTTCCAATGCGTGAGACTACGCTGTGGAGTGCTGATTCGGTTGATTTGCCTGCACAGTAGGCGTGTTGATTCGGATGTAAAGGTCTTTGTACCGAAATTTGGGATCTAATCCTCCTATCCCCCAGCCTCTCCAGTGTCTTCAAGAAGAACGAGGAGAGGCTTATAGGTCTAAAGGATTTGGGCTGGGTGTAGTCGCCCCTACCTGGTTTCGGTATAAAGATTATTTTTACTTCCCGCCATTTCAAGGGGATATAGCGGTGTGCCAGGCAGGCTCGAAACACCTTAACCAGGTAGTCAGCCAGTACAACTTGGCTCCACCTGAGCAGAGCCGGGAAAATACCGTCCAGGCCTGCTGCCTTGAAAGGTAGGAAGGTGTTGATTGCCCACGTTATTTTGTCTTTGTCGATTACATCCAACGCCACTTCCCAATCTAGGCTGCTCGTGGCCCTCTCCATATGTGGTTCCCAGCTTTGCTGGGTGGCAATCTGGCATCCTGGGAAGTGGGTGGTTAGGAGTAATTCGCTTGTCTCAGCGTCGTTTGTTGTGTAGGTGTTATCTGTTTTTTTCAGGCATCCTATTGAGTGGTCCGTCTCTTGAGCGAGACAAGTTTTGACCCTCGTTGCCTGGTTGTTACTTTCAATGTTAGTGCAGAAACGCCTCCAGCTATTCTTTCCTCTGAGGCGTATCAGTTTTTTATAGGTTTTACGAGCTGTTGTATAGCGGTCCCAATCTACTGGCGACCGTGTGTTCCTGGCTCTGTTAAACAGTCTTCTCAACCTGTGTCGGTGTCTTTCCAGTTCTGGACTCCACCAAGAATGGCGAGCTCCCTGTCTGGGTACCGTGAGGGGACACGACTGTTCATAGCTAGATAGAAGGATGGATGTGATGTTGTTTACATGTTCGTCTATGTTGGTTACTGGTATCTCAGCCGGAAGGGCGTGTAATCTGCCTAGTTCAGCCTTAACCAGCTTAGTAAACTTGGGTTGGTCTGTGTTGCGAGGAACCCTTCTTGGCTGTGGTTCTGTTAGGTTGAAGTTAATGCTAAAGCGGATCCATCTGTGGTCTGAGCATGATATCTCAGTGGACACATGCCAGTCCTGTATGGAGTTGGATATACCTATGGTTGCTAAAGTTAAGTCTATTATTGTTTGCGATCTCGCGTTTATGAAGGTAGGCTCGGAGCCTTTATTGAGTAAAACAAGGTTATTACTAAGAATAAAATCAAGCATTACCTCACCTCGGTTGTTGGTTTTGACATTACCCCAGAGCGTGTGATGCGCATTGGAGTCTGTCGCGATGATAAGTTCCAGTTTCTCCTTTTCACAGTACTCAACCAGTAAGGCGAGCTCTGGCAGAGGCACCTCCTCGTCGCCTGGCAGGTATGCCGAGGCTAGTACAATGTCCGGGAGTTCCTGTTCGGTTCTGAAAAGCCTGACTGCTGTCAAGTCCCTCGAACAGAATTCGTTTATTAAAAGGTTAGGTACATGTTTTGGGACAAAAATGCAGGTACGCGGGTTACTTGCGGAGGTGTCTAGTAGCAACTTACCCCCGATGTTGCCAAGACCGCATATTCTGCCACCCCTGATCCACGGCTCTTGGATGAGGGCGATGGTTCTTCCTTGTTGGTTCTCCAGCTCTCTGCGCAAGGTAGCCGACGCAGATTGGCTGTGCTGGAGGTTGGTCTGTAGGATCCTAGTCCCGCAGAGGAGAGGAGCAGAGGCTGCTGTCCTCGCCCTCACTTCTCTCCCCCGGCGGAAAGCAATCCTCATCCGAAGTCAGACCGGACGAGGGTGGATCCCTTGTTGAACCCGCTGTTGAAACAACCTCCATTGCTGCCATGGAAGTTGCCAAATCCACCGCCTCCCCAACAGTCCCCATCGCGGGAGGCGATGGGGAGCGTTCCGGAAGCGGCGGAACAGGCTCCCCCTGAGGTGCAACCGAGGCTGTACGTGATGCTGGCGCGGCGGCATCCTCCCTGGCACCGCCCTCGTCCAGGAAGCGGATGTATATACTACCCATGAGGTAGTATACTCGCCGTTGCTGGTTTTTGATGGTTTTGACCATGGGCTCCGGCACACGAAAGAAGAGACAGGTACCCGGGGGCTCCTGTCTAGCCCTTTCATGTGTCAGAGTCCAGGTGTTAATTTTTAGGTTCGGATTCTGCCTCGCCAACATCCTGAGCAGCTCCGTTGTGTTCTCGCTGTTCTCGGGAACAAACAACATACACATAACCTTCTTCGGTATGTCGGCTTGAGGTCGAACGGTTAGCTTGGTCCCCGATAACGGGGACGATATGTTATTTATGACCCTTTTTAGCCAGGCCAGTGTGAAATCGTCCTCACACCATGTCTTAAGGACGCCTTCAGCGAAGTGGGCCCGGCCTCTAAAATGGATCGCGGTGCTTTCGTTGGTGTCAGTTGTGTCGGTTGATTCAGGAGCCTTTAGCAGAGCCCGGAGCTGGTTCTCGATCGTCTGACGGATCCCCTCCGCTTGCTCCTGCGTCATTTCCAAAAAAGGCTCGGTCATGACGGCAACGCATAGCTCATTGCTCCTGAAAGACGCGGCCGCTTCGGCGTAGCTCACCAGAGTTCCGTCCACCATACGGGAGCGAGCAGGCTTGCTCTTCTTGCCTACCCCTGTTGGTGTGACGGTATCTTCGGGACGCGAACGCTTCTGCGCCCTGGCCGGTAGTTCTGTGTTTGGTTTTACTGGGTTTTTTCGTCCTCTTGGCCTCGCGCTGCGCTTGCGCTTAGCGCCGGTGGCAGCCTCGTCTTTTGGCATCTCTGCCGTTGTCGACACCGCCTTGAGGGACGTCTTTTTATCGGACACTGTTTGTCCTTTTTTGGCGTTCGATGCTCCTGCCAGTGGGGCTTTGGTCAGACTCGTCAGGTCCCTCTCAGGGTCCACAGCCGTTGACGCAGCCCGTGTTTTGGGCGCATCAACATTTGCAGTACTCCTCGAGTCGCCATGAGCGAGTGCTGTCCTTGGCCTTTCGGTCAGGGTCGTGCTAGATGGCGCATCCATGGACGCAGACGAGGTTAGGATCGCTCGGGACGCAGCCTGTTGTGGCGCATCCCTTGCGGGTGCCTTCCTCGTCGCATCCTTGGACGCAGCCGGGCGTTTTTTAGTTTTATTGGGTGCATATGTGGATGCAGTCTTGGGCAGTTGCTGCTTAGGTGCATCTTGACACGCCACCCTTGTTTTGGATGTGGAAGGCGCATCTGAAGACGCGGCCCTTGGTTCGTTGGTTTGTGTAAGCGCATCCGACGAGCGGGACGCAGCTTGTGGTTTGTTAGTTTCAAAGTTCGTCTCTTTATCCATAGGTTTGGATGTTTATTCTTCACCGTTGGAGCTCTCCACCCGCCACGGAGCCCTCAGTCGGGGACGTCGCCCGTTCAACGAGCGAACGCCAGAGCTACTCCTTCGGTGTAGGATCAACCTAGTAGGAAGTTGACGAGCCCGCACGCGACGGAAGATCACGGGACTGTATACGACACGAGACTATGCCGCAACTCATCCCGAGACCCCACGCCACGCCGGCTGCCCCCCCCCACTAAGCCGACCCTCGCTTGACATCCCGCTTATAGGATACCTCAGCCGATTGATCGTGGTTAGCTACCCCACGACCTCCCGTGTAAGAGGAAATCCGAGCCAAAGTGATGTGTTGTGTGCAACCTGCTCCACTCAATCACCAGGATTCCTTCATCCCTCCGTACGGGTCCCCGCGCACGGCACAAACACGCGGGAGGTCATTGCTGTCCATCATCTGCTCTTGTTCAATGGTGGACACCCAGGGGCATGACCTCGCCACCCCTGAGATAAATCGTCCAGTGATTTCTGTTACGTCTAATTCATATGGAATTAGACCAATAACAGGGCGGCAACCTCGGGAAGGAACATCACCAGACTTGCCTTGAGGATCTACACGACTTTTGCGCTCTCCCTCAAGACCACGCCACCCTGCCGCCTCTGAAGGAGGAGGCAAGGTAGGTTTGCGTCTACAAAACCAAGCCAAGCAAGTGAGCAAGCGAAGCGTGTTGTTGGAAGCTAAAACATAAATTTGCAAACGACAAACCCTCCCCCAAAAAAAAAAAAAAGCGTAGTAGGTTCCTATGGAGAAGAACGGCAAGAAAATCCATGCACACTCTTTTAAATTAGAATATTGTTACAAAACATTGGTTACATCATTCATGTTGAAATTATACATGTGAGAACAATGTAGTAAATCGTGCACGTTAAAAGCGACCATAATAAAAATAAAATAAACAAAAATAATTAAAATAAGCCATGGCAGCTAAGAGATGACCAGTCCCCACTGACGGCGCCCGTTCACGAACATGACGCATGGATCAGCATCATTTAGCTCAACCATTTTGAAGGGAACTTAATGATCCAACACACACGCCACCACCAGCGAGACATTTGAGTGAGCATGACATACTCTCAGCCGCCAGGGTACATTCAAGTCAATGAAAGACATACTCAGTAAATGTTAAAGTAGGTAAACAGTGCTCAGAGATTGAATTTATACAATGTAAATATAGTTTTTCAATCTTCAGCACCTCCAACAATATTTTCCAATGCTAATCAATTAGTTTATGCGGCCTTGTGGAGCTGGACCAGCGTTGAGCCAAGCATTTTTGTCAGCGATGTAATCCCCCAACTTATAATATGCTTGGCAGTATAGTGTGCGTTTTATGCAAGATTTAAATTTCGTTTCATTCAATTGGAGTATGTGGGGAGGTATTTTATTGTAACATTTTACACAGTACCCCATGAAAGATGAGTCTAATTTAGCCAGTCTGAAACCCGGTTGAACTAATTTGTCCCTATTTCTAGTCCTATAATTGTGTCTATCACCTATTTTACTGAAAAAACTTAGATTTTTCCTTACGTACATGATGTTCTCATAGATATATTGACAAGGTACCGTCATAATGTTAATATCTTTAAATAGTTCCCGTAGGGAATCGCGTCTGCGGAGGCGATATATTGCTCTGATGGCTCTTTTCTGCAGAATAAAAATCGATTCGATATCTGCAGCCCGTCCCCATAGTAAAATACCGTAAGACATGATACTATGAAAGTAACTGAAATAGACTAGCCTCGCGGTATCTACATCAGTAAATTGACGGATTTTTCTCACAGCATATGCTGCTGAACTTAGCCGTCCTGCAAGAGATGTTAAATGAGGACCCCATTGCAGCCTTGAGTCGAGCGTGATCCCCAAGAAAACAGTTTTATCGACAAATTCTAGTTTCTCCCTATTCAATACTATTTCACAAACACTACTTTTAACATTCGGCAAAGCAAATTTTATGCATTTAGTTTTTTTCCCATTTAATACTAAATTGTTAGCAGTGAACCAATTTTGGACCTGCAGTAGGGCGTTATTTACGTCGTCAAAATTTGATTCACGCCTATTTATCTTAAAAATTAGAGAAGTATCGTCAGCAAATAACACCATTTGTGGTTTGTTTTTTAATAAATGGGGTAGATCATTAATATATACTAAAAAGAGGAAAGGACCCAATATTGAGCCTTGTGGAACACCCATTTTTACTTTTAGACCGAGTGAATTGACACCGTTAATTTGAACTTGCTGTTTTCTATCATTTGAATAAGAGTTTACCAAACTGAGCGCAAGCTTACCTAGTCCGTAATGCTCAAGTTTCAAGAGCAAGGTTTCGTGATTTACGCAGTCAAATGCCTTGGAAAGGTCACAAAAGATTCCTATGGCATCTTGGGCCGCCTCCCATGCTGTAAATATGTGTTTTAATAAGGCGACACCGGCGTCAGTCGTACAACGTCCCTTGGTGAACCCATATTGTTGTTCGTGTAAGATTTGGTTGGTGTTAAAATGATTAAGCATTTGATTGAGCATTACCTTTTCGAACGCCTTGCTGAATACCGGCAGCACGGATACTGGTCTAAAATTGTTGGTGTCTTTACTGTCCCCAGATTTAAAAAGTGGTATAACCTTACTGTATTTCATTATATCCGGGAAAAAATCTGGTTGGAGGATCCTCCCTTTTCTATGGTGGATGAGTGAACTTCACACCCTGTTCCTCATACCCCTGAAACCGCGACATTCTGTTTCATTTTTTTCATGTATTTTTTTTTTTTCTGCCGACTCGATAGAGGAAGGACAAAATTAAATGTAAGCACGATGGATGTTTCAAACTGAATTTCAGTGTGATCGAAAATATCCCATAATTAGCAACAAAAAACGGTCTTGGAAAATCCCTACGATTTCTGTTTTTGAAATAAAAAGTTCTGTTTCTAACAGACAATTTCCGGGTAAACATACATTTTTGCTCTCTAATTGGGCAAAACAACCATTCACATAATTTCCGGCCATTGATTAGTCCTTTGCTCTTAAGCACAAGTCATGCAGTAAAATGTGAAAAATTATCCAAATAACCAGGGCCTATTGAGACCTTACTGAGCCTGACACCGATAGTAGTTTCATAAATAGTTCTTTTGTTGGATGTGAGATGAATAATCATAAACTTGTATACATTTTGTAACAGCAAACTAACCAACTATAGGATAGTTGGTTAGTTTACTGTTACAAAGCTAGTATGGTATGTTTATTTTTTTTTCAATAGACTTTTATTTCCATCATCCGCAAACGTTTTAGGAATCTCTTAAAACTATAATATTGTCACTTCATTGACATGAAAACACCATGAAAATGACAAGGAAGGGTTGAAGTTTAAACCAAACCGTTTGTAAAATACCATGTTTCCTGAAATAAGCCGACAATATTTACAGTGAAATTAAACAATTTAAGGAAGCGGAACATTCTAAAAGCAAAATTTAAAACCCAATATAGTATAACTTTAACTTATGCAAGCGTTATTATTCGTAGAAGTTTGTACACTTAAACTGTTCACCCATAAGCGAAGTTATGCAACTTAGATGCGATGAAAACTGTTGGTACGTAAAGTTGATAGCTGTTATATTTTCACTATCAAGCTGGATAAGTAAGCGGTTATAACTTGAACTTCATTAAGTATTTTAGATAGTATTCATGCTTATAATGTATTATTTTTGGTGAGTATTTTAGGTAAAATCTGGAGTCTTTCATAAACTCGGTTCGGAGAAAAATGTTTCGTTATTGCACAGAAAAACCTGTGTATGTCTTCGAGGGAAGGTTAATCTAACGAATCTTAGGTTTTTACCTAAATAATGTCTGATCTGATTATATTAATAACCTAAGGCATATTATTATTTATATGCACTCAAACTAGCATGTTATTTAAAACGTAGCACGTTTCTCTATAGTCTGGTTAATCGCCTGGCTAAAAGGGCTGTAATTGACTGGCAACTTTTAAAAAAACGCTACACACAGAGATCGAAAAAGTATTTATCAAAAAAGACACTAAAGACTATCCACTTTCAGTAGCCTTCAAACAAAGAACATCCTAGAAAATACTAATGATTCTATCAAAAACGAAGACCATGCGTACACCTTCTATTCTACATAATTTTCTGCACAAGCATTTTAAAACAAACGCGTGCAACAGAACAGCACTGTAATAACACAAAACACTGTGCCTGTAGATGGAAAACAGGAACGTGTGACACTGTTCTGTGATAAAGGTGACGCTCCAATGCAAGCTTGAATTAAGAGATAGATCCTTATGTTTTTCATTCCGGAGCCGCTTATTTCGCCCGACGCAGATATATGCCTTGTGTGTGTGACCTTGAGTGGTTAGCTTACGTGTTTTGTACTGAGCTCACGCAACGCTTCTTACGTCCAGCCAGTAATAGGAAACGCCCATCTAGGAGCGCTGCACCAAATTAGGTACTGCAATATTGTCGCATAGCCATCACTGAGACGTAAGAAAATATTTTTATTAAATAAATTTTAATTCAAAATTAAGTGTAAATTGTGTCTAGTCTAAGCTTTTTCATGCCGATCCATGTAACTGGAGAAAGTTCGACCTCTGTGATACAGGGATGTCCTAGTTCAGGTGCTTGTAAATAAAATGACTAATTACTATTACTATTTTTCACTTCGCCTATCGTTCGCTTCGCTGCCACAGCATCCCAGCAAATTTTACTAGAGGAAAAATGAAATTTTAAGGTTGGATAATAGTCATGAATGTGTTGAACGGCGAACTTGCATTGAATAAGTTATTAGAGAAACTCTCCCATTTTATTACTTTTATTACTTCAACTTTTATAAGCATTTTATTTAAATTTTATCTTTATAGGAAGGAAAACTGTTGAGATTTGTTTGTAAAAATGTATCTCTAGTTTTAGAGTGGCGCAATAGTGTCCTTAGCAGGTTTTAATAAAAATAGAATTCGTGTTTCAAATCATGTTTCTTAATTTTTCTCAGACGAAAGTGTGAAATAAGTAGAATACCTTATTTCACACTTTCTTTTGAGCAAACGAGAAAACGAAAATGTTGGACGGTCTAAATACAATAGCATACATTGGTGGTATGTATTTTTTTCTTTGTCTTCTTACGCCGTCTTTACTAATCGCGGGACATTATAATATATATTAATAGCATCATCTTTGAACACACAAAGTCGTGGTGATAACCCAAACACCACGGCTTTGTGTCTTGAATGATGACACATTAAAAATTTCCCTTCTATGAACCTTTTAAACCATACGCGCAAGGAATTATAACAATTTACCAGGTATCTAGCTAAGGACATTTATTGTAAAAAAAAAAAAAAAACTTCGAACTCATTATGATAACATTCCCCAGAATTTCAATTAAATTCAAGTATTGAAACCTTAAAGAATTTACGGAGTAAACTTAATTATTTAAATACAACCTTCAAAGTTAATTTCGAGTAAAGTTTTAAACAAAAGGTTAACTCTTTAATCTTTTAGCTGTCCAAACTAGTTCGGTTTAAGGAGAATTAAGATTAATTAACATTAAGCCGTTGTAGTAGAAAACCTCAATAAATAATTACATAAAAGAAGATTGAATGCCTCGTTGGTCTAGTGGTCCCAAGTGCTACTGCTGAGCATGAGGTCCTGGGTTCGATTCCCAGGTCGGGCAAAGTGTTATTAGGTTTTTCCATCAGGAATTTCTCAGTAGCAGCCCGGAGTCTGGAATTGTGCCTGATTGATGGCAATAGCCTCGGCCCCTATTGTAGCGGTTACACCGCCACATACTAACTACGCATCAAAGACATGACGTCACACAAATCCTGCATCGCGCAATTAGAGTTTACCGCGCGAACGACATAGATAAGACTATCCGAAATCAACAGTGGGGCAGTCGGCCCGCCAGACACAACACCCGTCTCGTTGGAGGATCCTCCCTTTTCTATGGTGGATGAGTGAACTTTACACCCTGTTCCTCATACCTCTAAATTGGTGGCCCCGAGTATGAACGTCAACGCAGCCTTCGTGCAACTACTTCAGCGTGACGTCATCATCATCATCACTCCCGCAAGCTTTCGTGAGGCGAGTCACACAGACAGCCAGCACCCACGGCTTCAACGGGTATCCTGACCACCAGCATGCAGCGAACGCGCATTCCTGGTCATAACCCTCAGCCTCATCAGCAACCTTGGCACAGCACCTGCACCTACGGCCGGTCTCACAAGCAGAGCCCATTCTACCCTCTCCTGGTCGACACTAGCAGTCAGCCACAACCCGGTGCTATACCACATCCGACTCACTGGATCGTGACGCAGCGCAACCCCGACTCACTGGGGAATCACCGCAGACAGTTCCGACTCACCGTGAACTATGCGGCACCCGGTTCCGACTCACTGGAACCTTAGCTGGCACTGTGAAGCATCGCAAGATACAAGACTCAGCCCACTATCGACCTCCGGTCTCCGGAGGGGAGTGATGTAGCGGTTACACCGCCACATACTAACTACGCATCAAAGACATGACGTCACACAAATCCTGCATCGCGCAATTAGAGTTTACCGTGCGAATGACATAGATAAGACTATCCGAAATCAACAGTGGGGCAGTCGGCCCGCCAGACACAACACCCGTCTGGTTGGAGGATCCTCCCTTTTCTATGGTGGATGAGTGAACTTTACACCCTGTTCCTCATGCCACTAAACTATTACATGGGTCTTAAACATAACTGGCGAAATGTGGGTGTATTATAGGTAGGTACCTCTGCCTAACCCTACAGGGATTACAGGCGTGATGTTATGTGTTATTATGTTATAAAAGAAGATACCAGCGAAATACACTCGCAGACAAAGAATACGGGTCAGTACGAAAAACTGAAATTACTCTTAAAATAATAGAGTTAGCGGCATGAACGAAACTATATATTGTAGATACTTTAGCAGTTAGTAAAAAACACCAAATTTTGGAAACATTATTAGTTTAATTGTCAAAATTACACTTTTGAATCCACGGTCTCTTCTTAGAGCTGCCAGGTGATTGGGCATTCTGTTTATTAAGTTTTTTATGCAATATAGCGGAATATTGGTCCATACTTCCACTAACGCATATTTCAGGTCTCGAAGTGTAGCTGGGGCGGGGTTTCGATTTCTTACACGCCTCCCGAGCTGTTCCCAAGCGTGTTGAATTGGATTCAGATCTGGGCTTCTCGCAGGCCCATCCATGTGATTGATGCCAACGTTCTGAAAATACTCATTTACAATTCGAGCTGTATGTGGCCTGGTGTTGTCATGCATGAATATAGAATTTTCTCCTATATTAATCAAATGTGGGCCGACATACTCATTAAGAATTTCTTCCACATATCTTGCACTAGTTAGCGTACCATTTTCTATCAGCACTGACTCCGTGAGACTCTCTGAAGAGATTCCAGCCCAAACCATAACAGATCCACCGCCGAACGGCACATTTTACTCAAAAGAAGCTGAAATAAAACGTTCCCCTGACCATCGGTAGACTCTTCGCCGCCCATCATGTGCCTATCGCATAAATCTGAATTCGTCAGAAAACATTACTTTTGCCCATTCTTGGTCTCGTCGTGCGTATTCGCGGGCGTAACGTATTCTTGCTACCCGATGTTTCCTTTCATGTTTTGGACCATATGCGGGTCTATGTGGGGTCAAATTAGCTTCAAGGAGCCACCGTCTTACAGTCCGCACACTTAGGTCGTCTCTACGGGTCTCCCGAAGTGGATTTGTTACTTCAACTTGCGGGCGGTGCTGATTTCGGAGCATTATCATAACAATGAATCGACCCTCTCGAACCTTGGCCTGCCGGTCCCTGGTCTTCTTATGTTCTACTGTAGAAAGTGACCGAGGTTTCTTAAATGCTAAAACCCTCCACAAACGCGAGATCTGCAGTCTCAGGGAATATTTCCTTCAAACTGACGTAGGGATGCATCGAGATGTAGTCGCAGTGGACAAGGGCCTCACCCCGCTCTGTTTGGCGAAAGAGAACTGGCGCAAACCTACAGTACACCACCACCACCACCTACAGTATACTAACGATCGTAAGGAAGTATGGCAAGGAGCTTCTCGGACGCTATTTCCGGGCCCTCCATCGACTTGTTGTTGACATTTTGGCGTCATACAAACGCTGCGAGGGTTTTATCTGTGCGATTATGGATGAAGTTATCATGACGAATAATTATCTGAAATATTTAGGGGCATAAGGAACAGGGTGTAAAGTTCACTCATCCACCATAGAAAAGGGAGGATCCTTCGACCAGACGGGTGTTGTGTCTGGCGGGCCGACTGCCCGACTGTTGATGTCGGATAGTCTTATATATGTCGTTCGCGCGGTAAACTCTAATTGTGCGATGGAGGATTTCATGTCTTTGATGCGTAGTTCGTATGTGTCGGTGTAACCGTTACAAATACATTGTCAAAGACGGTACGGTTGACATCTGTCGGGCATGCCCCGGCAATGCAAAAAATATTTAAATATTATGTAAATAATAAGTATTCAAAATTAAATAATAGAAATTTAAAAAAAACAACGCTGGCAATTTGACTTGGAGAGCTTCTAGAGAGATTGGCAAGAGAAAGCAAGACACAGGAAAGAGTGGAATGCTATGAGGGAGTCCGTTGCCCAGCTGTGGTACAAAACAGGTTGAGAAAAATTATCTCTCAACTTTTAAATTACTCACTTTAGTTTTGCTCTAATGGGCAGACGGTCTTACGAAAAAGGCTAAGAAAAACAAAAACCATCTGACATAAAAAAAACTTTAATACAACATGAATGATTAATTCTGTGGCTGCAGCATACCTAGCTTTTCCAACATGGAGTATTCCTCATCATCACAAGCCCCATACCTGACGATGGCGACGACAGGATTCGCGCACCTCATGCACATTTCGTTGCTGTACGTCTCCCCATCAGAACCACATACAGGCATATACACTGGTGTACAGACACAGTAGGGTTCACGCATGTGGACTGTGTTAACCATTGTGAGGTAAAGAGCGAACGTGATAAGAGCTACTTTCATTATTAGATGGAAAAAATTCTTTGAAACAATATTGACGATCGGTTGTTTTTGATTTTCTTGTAGTTTTTCGATACAAGCGATTTTCTTGTGTTTTTGATGTGATAACAAAACTATCATAAAATTTAAACAATTTTCTTTTTAAATATTATTTTTAACGATATTATTTTGTAGTTAGCCACTCAAAAAAGACTTATTTTCGGTCCATAGAATGAAGTACTCCACGTACTCAGTCAATTTTAAAGTCACATTTATAATTATATCGGTAAAATTAAGCAACATGTTTCTAAAATTAATAAATTATTTCATTAATTAAATACGATTTGTTTTACGCATACACAATTAGCTGATAAGAAATAGAAATTCGATATACCATTATATCGCGGATACTGATCCCCGGTTGCTCAGGTGTCCTAATAGCGAAGCCACATACGATAGATTGACGTCAATAGAACTGACAAAAACTAAGACTTATGCGGGCGTAAACGATCAATTATTTTGCACCATATCACGCATTACACAATGTTCTTGACCGTTTAGGGTTAGTATTGAAGATTACGCAATAATTGAATGCAAATTTTACCACCATAAGGGCCATCATAGCCTCACGCCTTTTCGCATGGAGTACCTACGATTTTTACATAATGCTGGGAGAGAGTATAGATCGTTCAACACATCAGTGCGCGCGGGGCCCTGTGTGCGTGCGCTGTAGTTATACAGCTTTAATTTGTGTGGCAGTGACGCGGCAGTCTTCGTCCGAGCGCAACACAAATTACAAGCGCACGCACACATGACGCCGCGCGCACAGATGAGTTGAACTATCTTTACTACACGCTTGACCTTTCTAAAGAACATCACCAATAAGGTCACTCATGTCCTTCTAGGGCCTCACCTCCTGGCGTGTCCATTCACACCTGACTTGTTAATCGCCTTTCATCCTCTCAACATAGCCAAACCACCTAAGCATACTCTTTCCAATTTTTATTACTACATCTTTTAAACCACAACCTTGTCTTATCAAATCATTCCTCAATTTATCATTTATAGTTACACCACACATACTTCGCAATATATTTCAACTAATACTTTTTTTTTCATTGTTTTAGTTAAATCAATCTACTGACTGACTGGTTATGGTTTCAAATTCAAAAGTCAAATTAGGCTGAGAAGAGTTATTTTCGAACGTCAAAATTACATAAGACAGTCCCCCAAAACGCCCACCCTTCACGACTTCCTAGTGCTTTAGCTGGGAAGAAGAAGTGATACAACAAACTCCCCAGCAGCACAGCTGTCTGTTCAGTTAGAAAAAATTGATTCTATATAATATTATGCAAAACATCATTTAAATTATAAATTAATAGCCATAGGACAACTAGCACACGCCAATATACCAACCAAAAACATCGAGAACTATACTCAGGCAGAAATAAAAAATAACTAAACGTAAACAATATCTAAAAAAGAAAAAATAAGCCTCCAGGCAAAAAGGGCGTTCCCGCTTACAAAGAGCTGTAACTAGAAGTTATAATTGATAAACTATGACCATCGAGGTAAAAATAAATAATTGTGGAGGTCGCTAGATAACCACATATTGCAATACAACTCATAAAAACACATTGTAATGAGTAGATTATGTCACCAAAAATTAAAATAAATTGACATAAAAAGTAAAATTATAAACAATTATAGTAAACTCATATAACCTGTCAGTAGATAAGCTAATTCTGGAGAAAGAACATTTAAACAACCATTTTTTTAACAATGATATTAATAGAAGTTTGAAAAAACAACCTATATTTCACACACTCCTTCCAATTAATAATAACAAAAACCTAACACAGCATAATTCTCCCAAAAATGTTTTAGTACACATAAAAACATTTCGCTGAAGCATTGAATAGTTTACGTAAGTCGTTACTGAAAACGGTCGGGTTGTCCGGATATGAGATCCAGCTGGACATTGAGCGATGCTCGGACAGTCTCGGACACACGGACACCCCCGGACACACTCGGAAAATACGGACGGCTGATGAAATTCTTATGTTAATAATAGGGCAACCTTTTCATTTTATGTATGAGTGTTTACTTTATAAGGATAGTATGTTTTGTGTCGCGTTTTTAGTTTGACTTATATGTGGTACGTTAAGGGTCTTATTCTTTTATGACTTTTTCCAGCTTTTCGGAGATGGCCTCGAGTTATTACTATGTAAGTTATTACGGGCACATTAATAGAGTCTACACGAGTAATAAAAGGCAGTAAGTCCGCTACTATCGTTGCTGACTGGTTTCAAAGGAGTTTTTACGACATGAGAATATTATACAACACTGCCTCATTGGTTCTGGGTTGCGAGCTCGACTGCTGAGCGTGGGGTCCTGGGTTTGATTCCCAGGTCGGGTACTGTCATTGGGTTTTCCATTTGGAATTTCTCAGTGGCAGCCCGGAGTCCGATCTATGCACGGTTAGTCGTGGCAATAGGATCGCCCCTTATTAGATGGGATTTAAAATGATGAAATTAAATGATATTTATTTCTATAATCTTTTAACCCTTTTTACCTCAATATTGTAAAACAAGATGGCGCCGATTTAATCACATTGGCGAAATGTGGATGTTCTAATCAAGATGTAAATACAAGTCAGCCGTCAGAAAATACAAGCATGATTTTTTTAAATAATTTTTTTCATCAGCCAGTTTTTTCAGCAGTCTCAACATGTCCTAGTTAATTTCCCAACTAATCGCGCCGTTCCCCAAATTCGTTGGAGTGTAGCTAGAAAATGTTTTCTTCCCTAATAGAATGACAAACACCCCACGGAGGGATGGCTCGTCATCTGTCAGAATCCCTTTTCACCCGACCTTTGCCGGATGTGGCGCGGAGGGCAACGGTTATAAGTCTTGTTTGACGAATTTTGGGTAGTCTTGTTTTGATTGGCTGGTTTGGGTAGAGACATCAGCAGACTATTTTTAGTACAACCTCAAATAGTGCTGTACTAGTAGGTGCGTAATAAAACTGTTGCTGCGTCATAAAACTGTGGATATAAACCGTAAAAATATCAGAAGTATGACAGTTTTTTTGTAATTCTAGCACTGGCAGGTAAAATTTTTTTTTTTTTTTTAGGTATTTTTGAATGGATAAAATATAATGCACCGGAATTTTTGCTCTCTTAGACTTAGACTAGAGCTTTTGCTTGCAGTAAGAAAATAATATACAGGGTGTTTAGTGCATCGTGTGCCAAATTGAAATGGTCGACTGAAGGGGTCATCTGCTATCCTTTCAGACCCCTTAACACCTCTCATGCTCTGTGGATTTTTTTTTATAGACTATATTATTTTATAAAAATGACCCAAATTTTACATTCAAATACAATTTTTTTTAAAAGGTTTATTGCTTAGGACTGTGAATTTTAATTTTATTTAGATTTGTATTGTTTTAGATTACTTTTAATTACAAAAGGAGATGGGAAATTGTGGGCCCAAATGTAATAAGTTGAGATGTGATCTAAAAAAAAGTCATATTTTTTATCTTAGATTATCAAAAATCAGCTCAATTCTCAATCTGGAAGCTGAGAAATAAGAAAAAGATAGCTTTCGTGAGATAACAAAAAGAAAACGTTCGCACTTGGTAATTAAATGCACTTGCCTTTATATACAATATAGTGCCTTTAATTACAGACAAAAAATAATAATAATAGGTAATCTAGTGGCTAGGATTATCCACCAGCAACTAGCCTTGCAGTACAACCTTGTGGAGTTCGAAGTACCATACTACAGGTATGTGCCCGACCCAGTTCTCGAGAGTGGTCATGCCACATTGTACTGGGATCGATCTATTATCACTGACAAGACTATTGTGGCCAATAAGCCTGATATTGTGGTGATAGATCGACGAGAGCGCCGTGCAATGATTGTTGATATCGCTGTGCCTCAATTCAATTCAATTCAAATTATTTTATTTCACATAAACCTACAAGGGCACTTATGAAACGTCAGAAGCTAGGTGCACGGTTCCAATTGGCCGTTTCCTATGGAGAAGAGCCGGCAAGAAACTCCACGGTTACTCTTTTAACCTCATAACGAGAATCTCGTGAAAGCTGAGAAAGATAAAAAAATCAAGTATCTTGACTTAGCACACGAGGTTTTCGACATATGGGACGTGGCCTCTGCAATCATTGTACCGATAATTGTTACGGTTAATGGCATAATAGCGAAGAGCCTCGATCAACATCTCAGGAGGCTCTCATTGCGCGGCTGGGTCAAGGGCTTGATTCAGAAAGCAGTACTTCTGGACACGGCACGCATAGTGAGGAGGTTCCTCTCTCTAGAGCCCTGATCACCGTCATCTTGGACCCTGTTCTTGATGCTGATGGGCCACTATTTTTTATATTTTTAAATGTAGTTTGTTAGTAGTATGTTTTATTTTAATATTTAAAAATATGTACTTATGTAATTGAATAAAAGAATAATAGTATAAATAAAATATTAATTAATTACTGAAAAACCAATCTAATAACTATCTATTTCATAACGATTAAAATCAGTCTTAATTTTTTTGTCTATGGCACTGGCATGAAAGCTGACTGACATTGACACTAAACTGTGCTAAAAAGTGCTTTCCCGATTATTTTTCATTTTGAACGACCACTGTTTTGTCTTTTACGGATTGTGATCCTGCCTACCTTGTACGAACCTTGCATTCACACTGGACAGCGAAGATCGCTCACACGTTTGACTTGGAATTGTTATTTTGGATTTTACCGCCGCCTGAAGTTGGATTGGATATTGTTGAAACTATGGATCGCGAGGGACTAAGAAGTTTAAATCTATTCATTCACACCATTTTCATCTCGTTACATTCAGGCCCAAGATTGTATGTAATCGTTTCCGTCACCTTTGTGACATCAGTAATCGAGTTTTTTTTTTTTTTTAATTACTCGCAATGTTTCGGAATTCAATTAAATCTGTACATGTTACAGCTGTTTACATGGCTACAAAAAAACAAAAGCGACCGGGATCTTCCAACCCCCTCAAAAATTCTCTAGTCTATCCTCTTGCTAATGATGTGCCACATGCCATAATGTTTTTTTAACAACTTTGTGAATTCGCTAGAATTGTGAATCGATTCACATAAGACTTCTTCTTCAGTCGACCATTTCAATTTGGCACACGATGCACCAAACACCCTGTATTTTAGTGTAAGCACGTTTCTTATTTCACTTACCTACTTTATTATTATCACCAAAATGAAGATATCGAACTTCATCTTATTTTCACGAAACACCACCACAAAGAACTCACCATTTAGACATACGATCCTTTCCTTCCAAGTACAGTGTTGATGTTTTCCAAACAATTTCTTGTGTTAGATAATGTCGTAATGAATTACGCGATACGATAGGGGGGAAGGGGGGAGTTCGATCACGCGGGAAGCCTTTTATCCCCTCCGTCGTGGGCCGATAAGTTCATAATGTTAGCAGTGTTTATATCTAATAAATGGGTGTAGTTCCACGGGTATTTGTGTCAAGAAAACTGATAGTGTGTTAGAACAATGTTAATAGAAACCGGCGAGGGAATAAACATTTCTGGTTAGCTGAAAGAATTTCCTAACTCCGGCTGTTCATTGTTCGTAGAACAAATGTTCGATGGGGACGAAAGATTCTGAACTGACAAACGCGTACTAGAAAGCACAGCACTGGAAGGCGTCCCACGAGATGGACCGATGCCGCAGGAATCCACTGGATTCGACAAGCACAGGACTTGTCGATGTGACGACGCTTGGCGACGCTTGACGAGGCCTGTGTCCAGCAGTGGATATCTTTCAGCTGAAATGATGAGGATAGGTGGACTGAAAAAATGTGGTAACGTATAGTTTGTAAGTACTCTGTTAAAACTAGCCCAGACATATCAGTTGAAATAATTGTGACAAAAACGTGTTAATTAATAATATTTCTATATATATTTACCCAAGTAAGTACTTGTTATTTCCAGATCACGTACAATCTTTATTATTTGCTTTTGTCATTAAAATAATAAAATAAATAGAAAGTGTTTGCCATCACAAAAATAATTATATTTGTTCTTGCATATCAACTCCAGTAGCTACCTGCACATAATATTATAATTAAATATCATGTTTTTATTGCATTACTATGCATTCATAATAAGCACTGTTTTTTCTTGCTGGTATTTAGTTATAATAAAAATAAATATCCTCGAATTCATGACAAAGAAATTAATTTGCATTAATATTCTGAAACAGTCACGGATAGAATCAAAATGGATCGTTAGTATACGATTTATTGTATCTTTTCTTTCCATACACGGCTACACATCAAGCTATACATTTCCAGTATAAGCTGACCGCGCACTGTACGAAAATCCTATACCATGCGAGATCAGCTTATACTGGAAACAGCTTGATATGTAGCTGTGTAACATTTTCGCTCGATTATTTTATTATTTGAGTCATGTCATTTTTATAAAGATTATTTAAATAAAATCAAGACTACTCGGCTTTTATGTCCAAAATATGTATTCACAGTAAGAAAATATAGTTTATTATCCAGCCACAAGATATTTTTTCTCAAAATCAATTATTACTTTAGTTAAAAACGAAATAAGAATTGAGACTTACGCCATTTAGTTTCGTGCTCGAACACGATAAAAGAGCGCACGCGATAATCATCTTTATTACTGATGTGTTAGCGTTTAACACATAGTGGAGTGGCGGGGTGCATGGGGGCAGAGCTTGTGTGGAAATTGTCTTTAAAGTGCCTGGTCTTAAGATTTTTATTTTAACTATTTGAAGCAATAAAGTGAATGAAACGGGATTTTACTAATAGAAAAAAACCGGCCAAGTGTGTGTCGGACCACGAACAATGACGGGTTCCGTTGTTGGGATGAATTTTTTATCCGAAGAACAAACTTAACATTGTAGTTGAAAAACATGTTCTCCCAAATATTCCAACTCCAAATGTAAGTTTGTACGAACAATATTGACAGATTTACCGTTTTATTTTAAGACCATAGACTTATTATAATTAAAATAATTTAAAAATATTCGAGACTCTCGCAAAAAGCTCTTTCATTTGATATGTCACACGGTACAGTTAGCAAAACTTTTTGATTTTATTTTCTTATTAACCTCCCAAAAGTGACTCCCATATTCAAAATTCATTTAGAATCATTCGTTGAGCAAATTGGCTGTGACAGACGGACAGACAAACAGACGGACAGACACACGAGTGATCCTATTTCCGTTTTTTAGTTTTGAGGTACGTCTATTTAATTTTGCATATTATTCGTGGGAACAGCTAGCTTTAAATAGCGAAATATCACTGTTCTTGTTTTTTTTTTTTCATATTCTATATGACACCTCTTGCTAGCTTGCTGCATGAGCTATCCAAATGTCAAAAATACTTGGCCTACGTCTTAAGAGTCCTATTACATTTTTTTACGGAAATTCATGATTTTTGACCATGTAATTTAATTTAATTTATTGTAATTTTGTCTTATTATATTGAGAAACAAAAACTAATGAAACGTATTCACTGTAGATCGAAGTTTTATATCATATTAGTTTATTTGATTTAATTGTGTTTATTTGGAATATAATGGACATGAAAATCAAGACATTTATTGGTTTTCTTTACGACTTTTCCCTAAAAACTCAAGGAATTTAAAGAAATTATAGAACTCCAATAAACAAGTAAAACATTCAAGTTATCGTTTAGTAACTTTCACTTTTATCAGAACTGAATGAAACAATGTGAATTTGAGCGTCAAAGTTCCATTGCCGACGTTTTTCCTTGTAAACTGAGTTCGTAAAATATTCATAGTAAATTACACGTTAGGAAAAGTTAAAATGTGCAACTCCAACTTACAATAAAGAGAATGGCACTATCGTTATCCAAAATCAAATAATTATAATATCTTACTGCTGCTGAAAATTACAACGTCAAAAATCATGAATTTGCGTCAAAAATGTAATAGGACTCTTAAGGGGGAGGCGTGAAAAAAGATTCATTTTTTTTAATGGTTCTTTATTTTATCTTTTAACGTGCACGTCTTTCTACATTGTTCTCCCAAGTACAATTTCAACATGAATGATATAACCAATATTTTTGATTTAAAAGAGTGAGAGTGTAGTTTCTTGCCCGTTCTTCTCCATAGGTACAGTCACGAGCTTTAATTTGGGACCCATTTCCGTTAAATGTTGTTAGAACAATCATAATGCAATAAGGTCGAAACTTTGAAACTTTGCTTTAAGGTTGAAATGTTGAATGTCAAGTTAAGACATAAAATGTCTTATAAAATCGACCTATGAAATGATAACCTCGTTGCAAAAAGCTATCATTACGATTTTCTAATTACGAACATGTGTCGTGTCAGTGTCATTTAAGAAAATAGTTTAATGTGATATTTTCACAAAATATAATTTACCAATTAATAAAATGCTTACGGCTAATCGTGACCAAATAAGGCTCCAAATTATTGATTTGCACGAACAAGGAGTAGGCATTCACGAGATATCGCGACGAATAAATGTGACAAGAAACACAGTTCGCCGCTGGGTTCGACGCCACGGGAACGAGGAAAATATTATTGACTTACGACGAAACAACCATCACCCGCAAGTTATAACACAAGAGCAGAGCCGCTTGATGCAAAGGCAATACCTGATGAATGGATTTACGCCAACGAGGCATTTTGCGGAAGCGTTTGAAGTCCACCCTTCAACAGTTAGAAGGCATCTTAAAGCTATGGGACTGCATCACAGGCGGCCTGCAAAAAAAATTGCGTTGACGGATGCCCATAAAGCTGCTCGACTTATTTTTGCACGTCAGTATCTAAATTTTGATTGGACGACGACGGCTTTCATCGATGAAAAGACTTTTCAATCTTCCCAAACGGGCAGACTACATTTGTGGCGAATTGACAGGACGCGATACACGGAAGACCACGTCATAGCTAACAACGCGTCTGGTCACATTACAGTTAACATGTCTGGCTGGATTAGTTCAGCCGGCATTGGAGAACTAATAAATTTACCACCCAGGGCCACTGCTCAAGATTATGTCGATTTATTAGACGAGAGTGTCCTTCCAACATTGCAACTATATTATCCACAAGAAGATGTTGCTCCAATAAACTTTGTTCAAGATAACGCAACAATTCATACGGCAAGAATTGTTAGAACTTGGTTCGACAATAATAGAGCCAATTTAAATCGTATTCCGTGGCCTGCAAAGTGTGCCGATTTAAATCCTATAGAAAATTTATGGGGCTTAATGGTTCAAAAATGGTCAAATAGAAACGAAAGAACTAGAGAAGCACTTATGGATCACTGCCTCACAGTCTGGGAAAGTTTAAGCGGTACTGACGTAGGACGTCAATTTGCTTAACAATTAATTACCCTGACTGTACAAGGTTGTGAAGGAATCAGAATAAAACAAAACGTATAAACAGATGTGGCCACGGTTCCGAAAAAGAAACAAAACCAAGCCAGTGGACGTCTATTTTGGTTTAATAAGTCTTAAGAAAACAATGTGAGTTGCATCTGTCACTTAATATCCAACGAATTTTTCGCAGCTAGCTCAATTTAGGACGATCCTCAGTGATAGCTCGCGAAATTCTAAATTCCTTACATTTTTTGCAATTTACAGGTCAGTGTCGTCAGGTTGTAACTTGATCAAAATTTGATTCGCGACCACAACAAATACCTATATATATTTCATCAAAACAATACATCGCTCTTAGTTAGTTTTGTTCCATAAGAACAAATCTCTTATGAAAAGTTCTAAAGAATTTTTTAATTTCTCGGATCCACCTTATGCAAAGAATTTATTCTTTATCATTTCATAACCACTAAAAAGTACATAACACCAGTAAATTAAACTCTAACCGCAGAATCTTAGCATAAGTCATAACAAATATCATACGTCATGGACATCTTATCTCATTTGAAGTAGCCTGTTTAAATATGCTATTAATACATAAAAGTTTACGAAGAGATATTATCTGTCAGTCTGTTTGTTCATCTATTTCTATAAATAAAATACCTATAAATCTGCTTCTTATTGGTTAACGTTTAACCAAACAATTGATTGGAGATCGTGAAACATAGGGTAGGTTAGTACCTGAAGCAAAATGGAACGACGATCTTCACTGGGTGGCTGATAGCAGCTGGATAAGAGAAGTCGAGCAACGTGCAGCAGTAAACTACTACAGGCTGATTATGCATAATTTCTCCACTTTTGGAGCACAGGCCTCCTCTGGGTGAGAGGAAGTGGATCGTAACCCACCACGCGGGCCCAGTGCGGGTTTCTACCAACCTGTTACAAGTCTTTGAATTTTTGGTTCTAGGACATGTCGGTTTCCTCGAGATGTTTTCCTTCACCGTTTTGAGAGTAGTAGTGACAAAATAATTTACATAAAGTAAAGTGACTGTCTGGGTTCGAATCTACGACCTACAATTCGTAAGTCACGGCTATTGGACCATTAGTGCTGTCTGATTGTGATGATTGGTTATTATAACTATACTAACTAGCTTGGCTAATTAATCCTTTGGTTTATTTTAACTTCTGCGAACCTCACAAAGAAAGTCAGTCTTGAAAATGAACAAATAAAACCTCTTATCAAAGCTAAATGAAGTAAGTATCTACAGTACCTAATTACAGTTGAAAATCTCAAGATAGCATATCAGTAGGCAGTGGCTTTGCAAGAATGATAGACACTGCGAGCTGTTTCATGACGAGTGCTGTGATTCTGGACTTGTGTTTTTGGACCACCACATCAGTTGACTGCAAAACTACCTGACAGGAGGTAAGCATATTATTTTATTTACATTTCCCGTGCCGACTAATAGAGTATTGAAAAAAAAGACATGTAGCGCCGAGTCTAAATAAATTAGGATACGGGCAAAAGAATAATGACAATATTCCCTTGAAGTGCTTATTTTGGCCCTCACTCAGCAATGGGCTAAGCTAAGATGACCCAATCCAACTACGATGATATGCAACGCAGTAAAGTAAATACTAATAAAGTATTTCTTAATTTTTTAAACCTCTGCATACTTGTCTCTCTGGTTTTAAATGGCGATAAATAAAATGATAAATTATTTTATTTCTGAAAGTAAGTTTGCACAAGCACATTAATCATACTTTTTAAAGCTAGATGAGGTCGGCGTTTCCTATCTGAGAAGAAAGGCCGAAACAAACTTAGAGATCACAGTTTCTTTTAAAGTCCAGACATAATATTGGTCAGATCATGTGAAGACCGTGTACATTGTTGTTTGAAATGGTCTTTTGAGAAATTGATTGGACTTGTCCAGTCAGTGCACGCATTTGTCAGTAATAACTCTCGAATTTAAGCAAGTTTTTTTTTTACAAACTGTGACTGTTGGTTATATTGTCTAAAGCAGGCAAAGAACAACTTACGTTTTAATAATAAATTGGAAACCACTCATGGAGAACCACTCACGTAGGTACTATATCTAATATATAATATTATAAATTAAGTCACGTTGCGTGTGTCTGTGTCATTGTTCTTCTAAACTAAACAACGGGTTTTGACTCGGTTTTCACCATCATTTAGAGAATTTCCATAAATGATGTGTGGGTTATTATTATTATTATTAAGCCTTTATTGCTGAGGAACTAAACACAAGTATAATTTAATAGTATTAAAAAAAACTTAAATCTAACACATCGGGTTTTCCGGTTTAGTGATCAGCGTGTCCTGTGACACATAGGCCTCTTCCAGCTGTTTCCACTCATTTCTGTCTCTAGCTATTCTAGACCAGGTAGCGCCTCCAATTTTTCTTATGTCGTCTATCCATCTCTTTACCTGTCTTCCCCTTTTCCTTTTGCCATCGTGTGGATGCCACTCCGTTATAATTTTTGTCCATTTTAACTTACTATCTCTCGTCATGTGTCCTGTCCATCTCCATTTCAACAGTCTTACTTTCTTTATTATATCCTCTACTTTGGTTCTGGATCGTATTGCAACTGCTCTTAACCGATCCCTTTTAGTTACACCAATCATGCTTCTCTCCATTCCCCGCTGACATGATCTCAGTTTTAAAAGATGTAATTGATTTAGGGCCCACGTTTGGCTCCCATACGTCAGGCAAGGTAAGACGCACGAGTTGAGGACTTTTCTCTTAGCTGCCATGGAATGTGTGGGTTATGTGTATAGTAAATATTATATGCACAGCAGGGGTTGGTCGCTAGTAGCACAGTATAAATAAGTAACAGTATTATATCTTCATAAAAAACGGGCAAATTGACACGTTTCGAAATCTCAGAAAGTACATCAGTATTACGCAACAGTATTTATTGAGAGTGCGGTAAATACGCCCGGACGCGGAAGGTTTATCTACCGAGCGGCCGTAGATAATTATTTCAAGGTCACTGCCGAGATATAATACTGTTAGTTATTTATACTGTGCCATTAGGTAATAAATAAAACAAACAACACAGCATGCTCTAAAGAAAACACATTTCCAACACGTTGCATTAACAATTTGCTCTGCGAACTGATACGTTTTTAATTTCAATGAAAGGGATGTTTTTGAAAATCAAAAACAATGTTTCAGTCACTATGCAATAGAAATGTTACCACACCTAGTTTTCAGTAGAAAGCCCAGCAAAGCCGTTAGTTATTTTCTAGGAACTATATTACTCAGTTATTTGTCAAATAGGAACAGATTTATATTAGTATTATTTCGCCTCGTTGCAGTTGCGCTAGTGGTAGAAGGAGCACCTATTTAGTATGAGGTCCTGATTTTTATTCCCAGGTCGGGCAAATTGTTATTGGATTTTTACATCAGGAATTTCTCAGTAGCAACCCGGAGTTTGGATTTGTGTCCGGTTGATGGCAATAGGCTCGCCCTCTATTACATGTTTGTCAGGTACAGATTTGTATTTCTTGTTCCAGCTCCAAACAGTCATGAGTGAGAGAGAAGATCTAAAATGTTTCAGTGAACCTTTTGATGATAGTGAAGAAAATTCTATAACTGAAGCAGTATTTTTAGAACCTGGAGTTTACTATCCTAATAACAGTAAGTTATAAATATAGTTAGGTATATCGTAGAAGTAATGTACGGTATAATATAATATATCAAATTAAATCATTTTTTTTTCTTACTCATTCATTTAGTTTTTATTTATATTACAAGAACAGATTGGACGGAGACCCCCAACCGCCCATTATATGTTTTGTAGTGATTAATTTATTTTAAGTAATATATTTTTGTGATGAACAATAAACACAATACAAAATAAGAAATTTTCATGATTTGAAGGAAAGATGAGATAATTATTTCGTCAATTGTATGATTGCACTTGTTGTTTCATTACAAAATTACGTAACTGGTATTCATGATAGCAATTTTGTGCATAAATATTTATCTTGTTGCATTTTCACAATCACATTAAATTCTTCGTACATATAGATTGTGCTTACGCGTGCCATGCTCACCAATGATTCGTGTTCTTTATCGGTCTTTTATAATTTAGCAACCTTTATAATTTTATTTCAGGGCCTCTTCATAGTCAAAAGAAACGATCACGATCAACCAAACAAACTAAAAGATTCGTCTTCAAGAACGGAGACTTCAATATAGACCAGGGGAACACAAACCACCAAGGGTTCTTCTCACGATGGTTTGTCACCATGGTCGAAGCTCGCTGGCGGTGGACACTTGTCCACTTCTTCCTAGCCTTTACTGGCGACTGGCTGTTCTTCGGCTTCATCTACTGGATCATCGCATTGAGTCATGGAGACCTGACTGAGGACCACCTTCCTCCAAATCAGAATCAAACCGACTGGATACCATGTATCGCTAACATTTATGGCTTTACCTCCACTTTTCTCTTCAGTATTGAAGTTCATACTACTGTGGCATATGGTAAAAGAGCTATAACTTTGGAATGTCCTCAAAGTATTACTGCTATGTGCGTACAATGTATGGTCTGCTCAATTTTCCAAGCTTTCATGGTTGGAATCTTATTTGCGAAGCTCACAAGACCGAAAGGGAGGACTCAAACGATTTTATTCAGCAGACAAGCAGTAGTTACATTGAGAGATGGGAAGCTGTGCATGATATTCAGAGTAGGAGACATGAGAAAATCTAGGATACTCAACATCAAAGCTTCAGTGTTCGTACTGAAACTTGGCGATGACTACGATGAAAACTATGAACAAACTGAGTTGGATGTCGAAATGGATGGTTGCGAATCTACGTTTTTCTTATGGCCTGTATCTATTATACACATAATAGATGAAAACAGTCCTCTATACAGTATTTCTGCGGCAGACCTGTTGATTGGAAAATTCGAGATATTGGCAGTTTTTGAAGGAGTCATCGAATCAACTGGGCAGCAAGTACAGGCGAGGACCAGTTACACAGAAAATGACATCTTATGGGGTCATCGATTCATACAAATGGTTAAAAGTGATAGTAGAAAGAATGTCTATGCTGTTGACTTTTCGAAATTGTGCGAAACCGAGAGGATTGAAACACCGTTGTGTTCTGCCAGCGAATTTCAGTCTATGTTGTCTTTATTTGATTTGGACACGACATATATAGGCGAAAAACATTGCTGATAGTCTACTAGTCATTACTTGTTTACGTGTTTTCTGTTATCGTTACCAAAAATACTATTTTTTATTGACATGCATAGTTTTCTGACCAGTTCCAGATTTTTTTTCATGAATTCTTCAGGAGACGAAGTCGGAAGAAGAACTTAAAGTCAAATATGATTATACGAGTAACTTTAAAATGTATAGATGTACTGTATTATTGGTTACACCCACTCTCCACCACACTTTGATTACCAGACAAACAAATGAATTCCGAAAATATTTTACAAAGCATTGTTTCTTGCTTAGTTTATAAGTTAAGACTGAATTAATACAATCCACCCTCTTGTATGAAGATTAAATAAAATCCCTAAAACAACATTTCTCGATTCAATTGAAATGAATTTTTGAAAAATAAAGTATATTCTGTTAATATTTTGTTTAATTCTGAATCTAATTCATAGATATATTAAATAGTTCTAAATTGTTTTTGATCTTCATAATATTACATTATAGGGCTCGTCCTTGTATGAGAGGCTCGGGCGGATGCTCAAAACGGAAGCTTCATATCAAACATAATTTGAATCCGTCGTATGCGTCTATAGTAAAATAACTAAGACGGATGCGTCAACCAGTTCCGCAGTTCTTTCTTAGAGGTACACGGTGTTCCACGTTCTCGGGCCCGTGTTCAGGTGACAGACTCCCCAAATTTGTTACCCGGAGCCAAACCCTATGGTGCCCAGAGTCTGCTGCGGATAGGGAGAGTGGTTGTAGCCTACCGCTTCGACTCCAGTATCTTTTTTGCTACCATCACTTTTCGCAAAAGGAGAAAAGGGCCTCCAACGCCTGATTCCAACCATGGACTGAACTACAACCGGAATGAGAGGTTAACCTCAGTACCTACAGTGCTACCTACAAGGATCTTTTCGCGCTCGAATGACATTGATAGTTGGAACCAAAAAAAAAAATACTTTGACAGTTGACATTGACATTGACAGTTGGTTAAAAATTGTGCCATAATGTTTTTGAAAAGAACCTTGTAACCTAGCTATTGTTGCACCCGCCACATCGCCCGCTATCGCACCTTCACTCTGGTCGAGGCCTTAGGTTCAATTTCAACAATAATTGTTTTAAGATAATTTAGTTGTTGACTGTGTTTGAGTAAACAGGTTTTAATTAAACGTCTGTTAAATTAATTTGCAAATTGAGATGTAGTAATTTAGTAGATTATAGTGAGTTGTGTTTGAGATATAGTTTATTTTTAATATTATAAAAAAAATATAGTAACCACAGCTAGTTAATTACTATCGACTTTTTTTTATAGATTACGTCCCCGTAGATCGAAAAGGCATTCAGTTGAAAATCATGTTTTGAGATAATGAGAGTCAAAGTTTTTGAAAATGTAAATCGTTATAACTTTAGATTGCCTTTAAAGCTATATGATAAGAACTAAAACACGTGAAAACCCTCAAATAATTGGGAAAAGTTAAAAACATCCAACTAATTAATTGTTCTCTATAAAATCTGTGACTTAGTTGTGAATTAGATACTTTTCTACTCGACTGAATATTCGAAGCTTGTGGGGCTTGTTTTAAATATGACATGAATAATTATTGTAATAAATTCAATTAAGTTTTATTGAAGGAATAATTCGAAAAAAAACACCAAAAAAACAACAAAATACTATTTATATTAAACAAAAACAAAAAAAAAGTGTCGACTTCCAGTCAATCATGGAATAAACAGGCGTCTTTGCTCATAAGGTCGTGAACTGCATAGGTATGTACATGGAGTCCACTTCCAATGAGTGTGTCCACTCTCTAAATATTTTTGCTCAATAACTTCCAGCTGCACATCCGATCTTCGAATTAAATGAACCAAAAATGCCGTGATTATTTGGTTACCATTGTAACCACCACCTACACAGTCACCATGTATATTATCATCACAATGAAATTGTTCTTTAATATTGATTGGTATCTGACTAATACACCAGTTCATTTCACTGGCAATTTCCACACGGCCCCTTTTACGATTAATCTCATTCCAAGTTACACAAAATGCTTCATGAGGTGGTTTACACGTGTGACTGCACCGATTTGTGGTCGCAGTGAACAAGCGCCTGACCTCACTCTCCTTAGCGAAAGAAAACTGGCGCAAACCTGCAGTAATTGATACTAACGGTCGTAAGGAAGTATGGCAAGGCAAAGATCTTCCTTTTTCCGAGCTCACCATGGGCCTGATGTAGACTTTTTGACGTCTGTATCCTGGCTGCGTTTCGGCAAACTCTTCGGGGAAACCGAAGGTTTTGTCTGTGCGATTATAAAAGAGGTTATAATAAATTAAATAAATTATCAAGGACGGTATGGTTGACATCTGTCGGGCATGCCACCATCCTGGTGAGTCATCAATCCGACATATTGTTTCCAGTTGTTCTCGTCTTGCTAACGGCGAGCCATCATCCCGGTGAATCAATCTGACATAATTATTGCTTCTGATTGTACTCGTCTTGCTAACGGCGAGAAATCAGCAACTTGCCTTGCAATACAACCTTGTGGCATCCGAAGTACCGTAATACAGGATGTGCCCGACCCAGTTTTCGAGAATGGTAATGCCACATTGTACTGGGAGCGATCTATCATCACTGACAGGACTTTTGAAATCAATAAGCCTAATATTATGGTGATAGATCGACAAGAGTGCCATGCAATGATTATTGATATCAGTGTCCATCATGACGAGAGTCGCGTGAAAGCTAAGAAAGATAAAAAATCAAGTATCGACTTAGCACACGAGGTTGTCGACATGTGGGACGTGGACTCTGCAATCATTGTATCGATAGCCGTTTTGGTTTATGGCCTAATAGCGGAGAGCCTCGACCAACACCGTTTGGAGGATCTCATTGCGCGGCTGGGTTAAGGGCTTGACTCAGAAAAGAGTACTCCTGGACACGGCATGCATTTTTTTGGGTTCCGGACCTCAAAAGGAAAAATACGGAACCCTTATAGGATCACTCGTGTGTCTGGCTGGCTGGCTGTATGGGTGTCTGTCTGACCGTCTGTCAAAGCCGATTTGCTCCGGATCTAATGAACCAATTAAGTTGAACATTGGTACACATATGTATTTCTGTGACCCAAACACGGCCGTGTAACGTAAATAAATGAATTTTGAATATGGGTTTCACATTTGGGGGGCAGATCAAAAAGAAAAGTTTTGTTAACTGTACCCTGTGATATATCATATGAAAAGGCATACCTATTGCGAGGATCACTATCATAATTTTCAAAAATTTTAGAAAATTTATGAAAATTGACCATTTTTTCCCCCTCTTAAATCCGAAACTACTGAGCCTAAAATTTAGAAAAAATACAAAGAAAATGGTTCTTTACTCGTGGCGCACAGGAAAATCTACAAGTCTATGATCTTAAAATAACTAGGCAAATCTCTCATTAGTGTGCGTACATACTTACATTTGCAGTTGGAATGTATCGGAGAACATGTTTTACCTACAATGTTAAGTTTGTTCCTGGGATGAACTCATCCCAACTACGGAATCCTTCATTGTGCGTTGTCCGACACGCACTTGCCCGGTTTTTTTTGTTATAGAATGCTTTGGAAGACATCTCTTACAAATTCAATTATAAAACTAACGCTTATTACCATAACATCGCGTGTCTATGTCGGTCGACTTCGACTCCGCGAATTAGTCACCACGCGCCGCGCGACGCAAAACTCACTAACTCGCGGGCAAAATTTACCGTAATTGTAACAATGTACGTCGAAGTTGTATAAATAATAATTAAAAGACTATAATTATTATTCGCAATAGACCATAAATGATCTACTTTTAAAATAAAATAAAACATTAAAATGGGTTGATGATATTTCGCTTTTGTAGTACTGTACAAATCTTTTAAAAATAAAGAGTGAGTAGTCACTAAGTCCAGTAAGTTAATTTTCGCTTTTGTGTGTTTTAGCAAACTACTGACTTTAAAATCTCGCTTAATCATTTTAGTGATTTTTAGACTACCTTAAGGCGTATGTATGCATTGATAATTCTAGAGACAAAGTAATTAAGTCGTTTTAATTTCGATTGATGTACATTTTCGATAAATGTATAATAATTGACTAAATTAGTTATTTCTTCCTGTGGGGTCCAAAGTGTAGACTTACTTACTTTTCACATTTCGTAAAACAAAAGCGTGGGCAGATACAAAAATGACGGTTAGACAGATATTTAGAGAAGAAAATGTTGATTTGAGTTACATTGATATTCATTTTGGGCATTTTTCGACTTAGTGACTTTTTGCTCTACGGGGACGATAAATCTTTTGCCGTGGATACGTAGGTGTATCTTTAAATACTGATTCTATTTTATGTTTATGAAGCAGTAGAATGATGAAGATTGAAATTATGTTGTTGAAAAAATATGCATTCCTTCTTACAATTACACTCCACTACAATTTACAGGCAAACATGGTTTCTATAAAGAGCATTTATTTAAGTTAAAAAAAAAAACAAGTTCCAGGATGGACAAAAAAAAATTGCAATGAAATAACCATAGATTTATTTACAAGCCCAATTTGTTTCACCTACAAATATCCCATAATTTGCTTCAACAAGCTCATAATTAGGCTCACAACTCAAGTTAAGGAGCCTGAACTTAACTCCAAGGATCCCAAAACTTCCGCCTCCAAATAGATGGATAAGCATAACTCCAGTTCACCTGTTTTAGACTTTACAGAGTTCGGAAGTTCTAACAACACTAGGATAAAGTACTACCTAATTTATTAGGAAAACTTAAACTATGACAGTGTATAGTAGATGGAGAAGTTTAAATTGTTTCTTTGCGAGTTAGATCTTGTACGAACAACAGAAATATACTATTTTGCGAAGTTATAGGTAGTTGGGACGGAAGAAAAACTGTGACTGCGCTATGCACATGAACGTATAATGCATTATGGTATATTTTTATTTGTTTATGTCATGATTTTGTGTCTTTTTTCTAGTGCCCCGTGTTGTGAAATTAGTTTTAGTTAGGGCACGATCTAGCAAGTGTATGGTGAATCTGCTTTTGAGAAACTGAAGTCAACTTTAACTCAATCTGTTGGATGTTTTCAGATTATCTATTAAAGTATGATATTTTTTTCTTGCTCCGGAAAAATACTGTCAGTACCGAAATTGATTTTATAAGACTCTTTTAAAAGTGTTCTCACTTACAGAATCGTGGTGATAGTTTTAATAGTTATGACCTCAGTAAATCAGATCTGCCTCTAAAAGATTCTTGAATCTATGACGCTCAAGCTGATCAACTTATAACTGCAATTTCAGAAACACAGACGCCGTCCATCTTTCGCCCAATGTAATGATAAATATTACAGCGCTTTGTCTGGAAGGTTATTTTTTGTGTCACGAATTATTCCTGAATTTAAAATTCTGTCCTGAATTGAGTTACTGTAATCCACCTGTACTGTGTTCAAACTATTTCGAGGGAACTAATTAATTGTGAAATGGGGCTTCAAATCTAAGCGGTGATGAAATTGAAGGCCTTGTTATGATAGCTAATGAGTGATGCTAGTAGGGTTTGGGAAATCTCAACAGTCTCAAAGTCTTGGGACACGAGACAACCCACGATCAAAGTCCTGGACTTCCCGGGACTTCGAATAAAATTAGAATCTAGTTCATTTTAGGCTAGATGTATCAATCAAAATCAAAATTTATTAAACATAAAATTAAATTCTAAAATTAATAACGTAATAGTTTAAGCAATTCGTATGTACTTACTTATCATTCTTATAAGCAGAGATTCAGTTTTTGGTCGTAAAAATTATAGTATCTATTCATACTAATCATACTAATAATTATTAATTAGTAGGTAGTAAGTAAGTACTCATAATTGTCATAATCACAGATTAATTTGTTTGGTAATAAAATCTTCTAAATATGAAACAGACTTACAATTCGGAATTATACGCATACTAATCGTTAATAATCATCACAGTCTCTATTCGTCAGTCATTTATAAATAATAATGAACTAGCAATTAGACTTCTTTGCTGATTTAAAATAGGCTTTAAAAAAAATCAGAGCGACTATTTATAGATAGTGCAATCCACGACGACGCGCCCACTGCGCAATTACTGTACTGTAAGCTGTACTTTTGTACGGAGAGAAGCGGAGTGGGGCGCGTCTCAGTGGATTGCACATCATGGTGTGCCTTACTTTCTAGGTATACATAATTATAATTATAAAACAATAGTATGTGTTTAAGGTAGCATACTGCTTATCTGAGAAAGGCTTTTGATAGGCTGTCACATTACTGTTTATCACCTAAGTGATGAATAAAATAGATGATGCTATTATACATTCGAGACATGAAAATTGACAAAGAATGAATGCATAGATGTTTTAAATCTAAGCGTAGTTAAAAATCTTTGGACTAGGGAAACACCGAATCATGCCTACAACAAGTATTTAATGAAGTCATACCGTAGGTACTTCTTATTTAAATGGTAGCAAAGTCATAAATGATAAAAATTAAAAACCAAGTAACGATAATTTTGACAAAATCGAATTAAGAATCGCGGGTTTTAGAAAAGATCATTAAACGCCTAACAAAATTCACTGAACAAAGTTTTAATTATTCAAATGATTGCTTTTGACGTAGGGACGTCGTTTTCAAACAATTAATGATAAATTATATCTAATTCTCAATAGATTTTATATTTTTTTAGGTATTTGTATTTAAGAATGTTGCCTCAGTTATTGAACCTATTGTTTAGTTTATTGCCGGTTTTTATCAAAATATTCCAGTGGCTTTCTCACGAATCAAAATTTACTGTCATTAATCCACATTATATTCTAGAGACGAATTAAGATAAACTGCTAGTGTTAGTGTCCTCTTTTGCTAGTGTTAGTGTTCTATTTTTAATGTTTTCACTTATTATTATTATTTATTCTTTATTTAATTATATAGAGTTTACAATAGACTTGTACACTATGCCCCCAAAACCGTTTTAGTACCTACCTACCTAGTTTAGTTTATTTGTTAATTTAATGATCATAGTTACAGGTCATTCATACAATTTCATTCAATAGTATGTTGTGTTGTTCTGTGGGTATAGCTTTGAAAACGTACCTACTGTGTTCGTGTAGGTATTAGCGATTAATGACGTGAAGATGAACCAAAAAGAAATGTTATCCCGTATAGTAGCTCAAATTCAAATTCTTTATTGCGAACTAAGTGTACAAAATGTTGAATATGTTAGTTAGGTTCTTAGAACTTAGTTGCTTGGTTACAGCAAAATTGAGTAAACCGCAGTCCTTTAACCCAAAACATTTATTCTATCCTATTCACCAAAACCACAATATCTCCTATGACATTTAATCCGAAACATTTTAGCAACATTAAAGTAGGAGTCGCATCAGGTGAGATGACGTCACGCAAGCAATATTGTACGTGACTGTACCGAGGGATATCCGCGTTCGGTTTTTATATACGTATAGTGTGTATAGGCCCAGCTTTGGGATTGTCGCGGTTATGTGGGTTTGGGTTTATGAAGATGGTCTTGAAAACAGAAGTTGGTATGATTGCTGGCAGATAGTTTCAGGACAACGTAGAAAAGTAAACAGGAAATCAAAAACAAAAGTCATTTATTCAAACTAGGTTAAGAATCAGCACTTTTTGAACCGCAAAATTACATCAGACAGTCCTCCAAAACGCCCACCCTTCACCAATTCCTAGTGCTTTAATTGGGAAGAAGAAATGGCGCAACAAACTCCCCAGCAGCACTACTGTCTGTTCAGTTAGAACAGGAAAAGTTGAAAGAGGAATAATGAAAGAGATACATAATGATTGACACGTATGTTTAGTGTATACTTACTGTACATATGTACAATTATTTGTTCAGAACAAATTCTGAAACAAATTCAGCCGGTTGCCGTCTAAAACTAAACATTATAATTAATTTTGGCTGAGAATTTGCACTTTTCAGAAATCTAAAGTACTCGTAAGTGAAGACAGCCCTCAAGATCTTCACCACGTACTAGTACCCAGTTAGTCTAGTTCGTCAGTCAAAACACCGATATTTGGATGCGTAGGTATACCAGAGAACCTAGACAAGGTGGCAATCGCTTTCAAAGCGTTTCGTATTTCTACAACGACTTTCAACAGGATTTACATAAGCTCTTTTGCAGCTTATGACAATCCAATACATTTTCGACATTTCTATCATCGTTTTCACTGATAGTATCTCACTTTACCTAGGTCCTCTCGGCACGGAAACATTTCAATCTGGGATGAATGACCCACTGAATGATCTACTGGCTGACCGAGGAAAACACATCTTCAAAGATTTCTATATGTATACGGACTAAACAAGTAAAAACTGTAAGTAACTAACATAAAAACTGCTGTAATGTCATACCACGCGTACGTCAAATCGCAACTACGATAATAATGTCCTTGTATTGTAGTGTAATAGCACCGGTTTCATAAGTAGAGCATTCATCGCTCAAAAAAAGTGCATGAGGTCAATTATAATTTGTTGTCTTAAGCCTGACGACTCATGCCAACGAATATTTAAGAAACTTGGTTTTTCCGTTACCTTCACTTTACATTTACGAAATATGTGTGTTTGTAATTTAAAATAATCAGTTATTTAAGACTGCAAATGATGTTAATCCTAGGAGCCGACGAGACCCTCATAAACTAGTGATGAATGATTCACCTAGACTAGTTATGTGTGCACAATGTGTGCGCATCTATAACAAAATACCAAGGCACTTCAAAACATTAAATACAAGATTATTTAAAATTAAGTTTTATAAAATGGTTATTGGAATTTAGTTTTTATAGTCTAAAATAATTTTTAGATAAAAAATGTTAATGTTTTTGAAAAACGTTTATGGTTGATTCCGTCTAAGCGTTTTTTTTTTTTTTTTGGGTGGGAAATCGTCAAATGACGTCTCCCACTCTGAGTGGAGCGGGAGGGCGTGTCAGACTCTTACTGACTAAAACCCACCCGTGTTCCTTCTGTTGCCTGTGCAATGCCAGGGAGCCACGGTATCCCTTTCGGACTTTCCCGCAACCCCGGCAGGCAATGATCTCATCGGACCCCTTCACTCGCTGACACTCTTTGAGGCGCGCGTGGAACACAACGTGCCGTCGACCCGGGCTTGGTCCTTACCGGACGGCGAGCTACCCATTGCTCACCGTCCGCAAGCCCGCGCCTAAGGTGGCCGGGAATCAGCAATTGATTCCCGACGCCCAGGGCGGCTAGGGGTGTGACGGCGCGAAATTTGCCTCTCCCTCACGCGCTCCGCCTCCTCCTTCGCAAGCATTACTGCTTCGCAGAAGGAGGTGACGGCCTCCCATGCCCTCTCGCTCCGTACCATAGCCTGGACCAGGGCCGGACGCGAGAGATCCCCGCCACCGATCGCCTCCACGAGGACACGGCGGTGCTCTGTCCAAGCCTCCACCGTATCCTCCACCGTGTCCTCCGGGCGATCCACGCAGTGATGAGACCCGGGCGTTTCCTCCCGCCTTATCCGAAACAGGTAACTCCCGAAACAGCCGTGTCCGGTGAGGACCTGCATCAGGCGGAAGGTGAGGACGCCGTGGCGCCTCTCCAGCTACTCCTCAAAGAGGGGACTTATCGCCACAATAGTGGCGTGCCCAGCACTGGGTTTCGACAATCGCACTCTCCATGACGCCATGAGATCCCGTCGGAGCTCTGTCCGCTGTGCCGCTATTTCTCGCGGCATCGGAGTCAAGCCCCGGCGTTTCGCCTCCTCGCGCCACTCACAAATATGCCTTTTGCCTCCAGATCTTATGGCGGCAATCCGGCAAGGAGGCTCGCCGCCTCACCGGAGACCGTGCGGTATCCCCGGACCAGCCGGGTGGCCATGACCCTCTGGGACGCGTTCAACCGGCGGGCATGCCGTCTTAGCCTAACTTTATAATTTTGCATGCTATGTCTTTATCCTAGCTAAACATGGTTGTGCCATATACATTTGTATTTAACACCACTGTATACTATGTTTTACGCAAATAAATATTTTATTACTTATTATTATATCTGCGTGGCTATTATTTAGCCTATAGTATGCTAAATTTCCTGCCACAAAACTAAATTACACAACAAAACAAACACTGGCTATTTACCATCCTCATAATTTACCATATTGTTTTGTTTTGGGTAATAAAATAATACTGGCAGACTGGCCCCAAAACTAATTTGCTTTTAAATTTATTACCGCCATGTTTAAATGTTTTAGTTTCAATTTATCTCTTTGGATGAGCCCTGGAGACCTAAATGGTCCGAACATATGGGCCTTAGGGATTGTAACTCATTTGTTTATGAAGTCAAACCGTCATTCTTTTTGTGGGTCAGCAGGGCTGTATGATACTGACCGTATGTGATCTTATGTCTGTATTTGTACGTACTACATATTTTTCCTGGAAGTTTTTATTGAAAATAATTAGCGCCTGCTATCTGCTAGGGCCACGTATCAGACTTATATGAATTTTCGTGAGTGAACAACGCTTAGAAATTACGCTTAACCAACATTGGTGACTGAATAAATAGCTTTGATACTAGAAAAAATGACGGGTGGCAATTTTGAAGGTTTTCTTTTATCCAAAAATAGTTGTTCTTTTCCCTTGTAAAATGCGTGGACGGTTGAATTACGAATTTTGTCTGTATTCAACACGACTTACACCGGTTTCAGAATGAGAATGTGATGTTGGCAATGCGTCATACTCCACTTTAGCATTATTAAAGGTGAATCCTACAGTGTTGCCAGCGTTTTTTTTTTTAAATAGATGGATAGATAAATAAATCGTTTATTTAGTGCACACAAAACCAGCACAGCACGATTAAATAATTACTAATTAGCTATTAGGAAATAGCTGCAAGGTGCCAATATACAAACAAATATAAAAGGACGAAAACAAGACATTGTGATGACACTATTGGCTATGACACACTTTAAAATAATGGATCGATGGACCGCACGATGGTGCGCTTCAAGGTTGCACCAAATGGGAGTCCAGCTCAGCATGTGCCAGGCAAATATACCTGACGCTGATATTCTGCTGAATCCCTGCAGTGACATACGGACGTCGAGTAGACGAGATAAATATGCGAGAATGTAATAATTTTTTTGAGGAAGAAATTTTAAATTTCAATATCACCTACTACGGTGTGGCTGACGTTGACATGTCCACCATCAGGAATTTTAATTTTGATATCACAAAAAAATCGTCGCTAATTTGGTTCAAAAGATATAAGCGTTTATAGGTGGCCGATCTGGGGAGCATCTCCCCAAATTGGCCCAATTGAATCTCAAAAGCTAGGGCACCTAGCGAAGATCTTTTCTCTCAAATTTTGTCGCTAATTAGTCGCCTTTTTTTTGCCAAGTCACTGATTAAGTAAGGTCTTATTTTAGAAGATCTATATGATATATTATAGTCCAAGAGCTGGATCGAAGAGAAAAATCTTTGTCTAATTTTTTGTGTTATTATAATTAAAATCCCTGATGGTGGCCATGCCAGCGTCAGTCACACCCTAGTAGGTGAGGTTGAAATTTAAAGTGTCAGTTACACCTTACTAGGTCATCATCATCATTTCAGCCGAAAAGCGTCCACTGCTGGACATAGGCCTCTCCCAAAGTGCCATAATCGCCACGCTTGGCAGGCGGGTTGGCGATCGCTGTATGGTGCTAAAAATGCATAGAGAAGGCTGCTGCCCATTCACTAATAAGTCCCTTAGCCATCTTTTACGACACCCTTGGGAAGAAATAAGGTAGTGCTATTCTTTAAGTCCACCACATGGAACACTAGGTCATGCAAAAGTTGAATTTGACAAGTTCTCAACTTAAAAATCACAAGTCAGAAACAAAGTGTTTTGCAAGAGTAGATAATGCAGTGGAAAATACTAAGCCATTCAGAAAAATGGAAGGAGGACTAACAGCTCAGGATGTGGCGAAAATAGAATTTCTTTCCTGCTACTTTCCACTCGACAGCATTAGTATACAAATAAAGAAAGTTTTCTGGTAACAATTGATAAACACCCTTATCCTGTCAAACTGGGTCAGTATACTAACTAAATAAACTAACAGCAGTCGTAATCGAAGCCAAGTTATAGCGTGAGGGGAGCGTGTATCGAATGATCTCGTACACGTCGGGTCGCCGTGTCGGAGCCGGCTCGTAAACTGGACGCCTAATGCATCTCACGTGGAGGTATGAAATACCACCAGAAATGGCCAATAAAATAATATTGCGAAATGCTAATGGCGGGACTTTTGAATCCAAAAGACCAGTGAATGGCGAGCGTGATTTATTGTCAAAAAAAAATAAACGTCCGTACAATTACTTAGTACATTTTTACATAATCCGGTAAATGGAAATGGCCCCGCCGTGATTAGGCATCGGATATATTACGTATCGCAAAGGGTAACTATACTACGCATTATTCCTGCTTACCCGTTTTATAAAGGCATGATAATTTGGTTCCACGCACTTAGGTAGTGCACTTACAACGTTTTTTTTAGAACATTAGCGCACTTTTTTTTAACTAACGACGCGGTTGGCGCAGTAGTTAAGTGATTGACTGCAGCGCTGCGTGTCGTGGGTTCGATTCCCGCACGGAACAAATTTGTATGACCTACAAGTAGTTGTTCCGGGTCTGGCTGTATGTGTATGTGTATTTAAATGTTTGTAAATGCACCCACAATACAGGAGAAATTTCTAGTGTGGGGCAATGTAAAAAAAAAAAAAAAAAGAACTTTAATTTTTTTCTTTAATAGCAAATTAAAGTGCCAAACTCAAACTCAAAGCATTTATTTCTATTAAACCCTTTACAGGCACTTTTGAATTGTCAAAGAGTCAGTCAGTTAGTCAGAAAGTTGAAGCTAGTTGCCCATTCCAAAACGTAGATCTCTATGGAGAAGAATGGGCAAGAAACTCCAAGGACACTCTTTTAATTATAGAAATTACAAAATCCTGGGTACATTACTCTTGTTGATTATATATGTGAGAACAATGTAAAAAAAAATATAAAAATCAAAAACGATTAAAAACATGATTAAAAATAAGCCCTGGCAGATAAGAGATGACCAGTCTCAACTGACGGCGCCCGTTCACGAACATGACGCGTGGATCAGCACCATCCAGCTCAACCATTTTGTAGGGAACCGAATGCCGAACACACTCGCCACCATCAGCGCGACATTAAGTGAGCATGACATACTCTCAACTACCTACCCTGCTCTTTCAAGTCAAAATCAACATAATAACATAGTAAACGACTCCATGGTACTCACATTTACAAAAATTGAAAATAAAAATGCGTCTAAGTTATACAAAACTATAGTTTGCAAGAATTTTACCACCAAAAGAAAGAAAATCAATATTATCTATTGGAGTATTCAATAATTAAAACTTAGTTTAATAAAAAAACAAAATAAACAATAAGTTCGTCTTCAGATAAAATAAAAAAGGGGAAGCCTAATAGTCCCTAGTAGTGTAGTCTAATAGTCCCATATCAGCATAAGTAATTAGCATCAGAAACCATCTCAACGTATTGCTATGATTGTCATCAAGAGAATTTCAAAGTTAATCAAGCACCTTTTTCCTTGTATTTCTCCAAGGTTTAGTAGCTCCTAGTACAGGGCGTTAGGTGGACCACGTATGCTGTACGCAGCTTTGCACTCTGGCTAAGAAGCGCTCTATCGCTGCGAATTAAAACTGAATTCACTCGAACGATTTATTTGTTTTCGCTCGTTGGTCCCTAGCTTCTGTTGGCTATGTATCTTGTTGGAAGATGTTATGGGGAATGGGGTTAAAGATAAAGGAAGATCAGATTGTTATTGTTAAAAAAGTTAGCCCATGTCTATGATTACCAAAAAGTTGTCTAAAAAATAATGGTTTTTTGAAAGATTGTTATTTGGCATGCATGAATTCGAAAAACTAATTATAAGCCATTATTAAATTCCGCCCATGAACCCTTTGAAGAGCTGTCTTTACATTTATAATTTGAAATCAATAGTTTTCATAACTTGAAAAATTTAATTATTAAGATAACATAAGTTATACGCACTACTTCCTTCACTATCAATCTAATAACAGTCCTCCGTACAGAACAACTGTCCCATCCAATTTTCATTCATCAAAAAAAAAACATACTACCCTCAATTACACCCTCTAGGTTCAACCGACGTTTGGCAAATGTATCAGTATTTACTGACCCATCCCCTTACGAGGGCCATCCACCGTTTCACCCCCGTAATATCTATGTTAGGCACCCCAATGGGCAGATGCTTTCACCTATCTGTGTATTCCCGTCGATATTTCCCCCAATAATTCACAATCGTGTCTTCCTTACACAACAATTCCATCTATTGGAGATATATAGAATGTTGCAGGCAATGTTTTAAACATGTAACATTCAGATTTTCTGGGCGTTGGACGGTATAGCACATGTTTACTCAGAGAAAAATCTATAAACATTTTCGGTTCTTCTTCTCAAGAACTATTTTTTGGGACTTATCACGCACTTATCAGTTTGAAATAAACTGTAATCCAGGTTAACATATAGTAATTATGATCTTTTTTAGATCAACACAACTCTTCCCTAAAATCACAGTCTTTTCCTGAAACAATTCAAAAAAAGTTCCATTCTCTTTTACACCTGAAGTTGAAAAGTAAATGAAAGAATTCTCATTTGTCTAACAATACAAGTTCACGATCGCCATTCACTGTGAACACAGCAACTGCTACAAATTGGATTGAAAGCCTATTGTATCGAGCAGTTGCCAGTTTCTGCCTGCAACCGATTGTTATTAAGTACGCCCTTTCCTTTAGTTAAACTTTTACGACGACCATAAATACTTGATGGCTGGAACAGTTTTAAGTCTACCTAGTTTATCTCCCTACTTTTCCTTTGTTGAGGATTGCAAGTGTAGATAATATACTAGTTTGAGCGATGAGCGTGGAATTTTCCCGTCTTTTAATTTTGCAGACTTATCATATTCAGATCGTAAAGTTGCGGTTTATGAGCTGAATTTTGTGAGCATTCACAGGAGTCATGGGAGATATTGTTATTATCACCACGTTTGGTGGGACAGAAAGACTCTTTGACTCTTTGACACACTTCGAAATTGACTATAACATTTACGATGAATCGGAAGTATACTAGTAATAATATGATATACTGCAGAAACTGGTTTTCCCTAAAGGTTTCAGAAGTCGCACAGCATGCATTCGCTTTAGGTAAGTTCGGAAACTTGTTATATCATGAAAGCACTATACAAGTGTTCGCCAATGAATTTATAACACAAAAATAATGTTTCAGATGAAAATGGAGAAGTTGCTTGAATGCAGAAGTAAAGCTTAAAACTAATACGCATTTTCAGCAGCTGCTTCTGCAGTCGCTTGAAGCGGCCAGGACAGGGTAGGAACCCTGTTCTGATCCTCTCTTGAGTGTTCGAAATTCGAAAGTTTTGCGAAGTTTTTTAAAATTCCAATAGTAACTTACCAAAAATGCTGATAGTTCCCAACCACTTGCAACATAGTATGTTGCTGTTCACATAGCGGTCTTTATTGCGTCTATATTTCAGTCGGTTCACGGTACGTCGCGTCATGGTATTATTTATGGGACACGCTCTATGGAGCCCTACGGCTGGCCGACAACGTCTTAACGTTTGTGATCGATGATTACCGTGTGTACTTCTTGTAAATAGTGTGGAAATATCGGTATTGTAGATCTTCTAGGGGTTGGGTTTGGGGTGGAATTGTTTTAAGGAAGGGGTTGAATTTCTTGGTTAGGAGCTAAGAAGCTGTGCAAGATGGCGAAAAAGGGCAGATTATCTAGGAGATCATCGCAATTCAGTTTCATTGTAAAAATCTAGCATTTTCCTACGGTTTCAATATCAAGGAGAACACCCATCAGATTAAAAGTTTAAATTTGAAAGTAAGGAACTTAGTTCAACCTGCGTAGAATAAATACTTTATTACGCAATTTTTGGCGCCCTCTTCAATTTGGTAATGAATGCCATGAGTGAGTCGCTTAGCAGTCATCATATCGGTTGTCATATTGACGGCATCGTGTCAATAATTTAAGTTACGCGGACGACGAGGTGGTGCTGAGCGCGTCCGTCAGCGGTATTAGGTAACTGTAAAACGTTCTGAAAAATCAGAACATTATTTTTGAGGCGGGGACCAAATACGATCTTGATGTGCCTCCCATACGGCTATACGGTGTTCCTCTTGAGCGAGTGGAACAATTTATGTACCTTGGTCACCATTGACCTTAAAGACAATGCTGATATTGAAAGGGAACGGAGGGCTCTTTCTGTACGTGCGAATATGTTGGCCCGCAGGTTTGCACGTTGTACTGCAGACGTAAAGGTGACGCTCTTTTGACCATTCTGTACCTCCTTCTACACATGTAGCCTGTGGGAGAATTATTCGCGAGCATCGTATGGAGCCCTTCGTGTCCTATTCGTCCCTTCAGAAAACTGTTGGGGTTGCCATGGCGTTGCAGTGCGTCAGAGATGTTTGCGGCGGCGCTTGTAGATTGATTTTATACTATAATGCGCAAGCGCACAGCATCAATGGTGGCACGAGTCATGTCCAGCCGCAAAAGGGTTCTGAAAATAATAGCAGACAGAGTGTACTGTCCTTATATAATATTCACTGCTGCCAGTTACATGTGTCACCGTATTGTGTTGTTTAATAGTCAAGTCAAAGTCAAAGTATTTATTTGTGTGTTTTTTGGTGATACAAAAGGTCTTATAATTAGGTTATGGTAACTCAAAAAACTACCCATTAGGGCATACACAATTTAACAATATAAGAATTTAAAATCGATATAACATTCAAATTAACAAACATTTCAATATTTAGGATAAGTACAATCAACAAATTAAGTAATAAACATTTAGAACGCCATTAGTCATTATAAATAATATTCAGAGTATGTACAATTAATTAGTCAAGTTTTTTGAAATTGTCAAGCAATACATAATTATCAGCTTAGTTTATTACAATTTGTCAAGAAGGAATTCGTCAATGGTATAGTAGCATTTTTCAATTAAAAAGTTATTTATAATAATACGTAGTTTTAAGAACATTGTTCAAATTCAAATAATTTATTTGCATAATACATGTTAAAAAGGTGTTACAGGTATAAAAGGTTCATTGTATTATAACCATATGAGGTGGGCACAGAATACATTGTAATTGAGTTACTTAAAAAAATAGAAATGTCAAAAAAATAAAAAATACACTAGTCAAATCAAAATTTACATAATCATTATATTGTAACCATTTCAGATAAAATTTACTAACCCTTTAAGAGTCTTGGCTCGAAATAAAGTTTTTGATTATAATTTAAAACCTCATTCATGTTTTGCATATTTTCAAAAGCTAAACATTTTAACATTTAACATAAACCATGTAGCTATTTCTATTTAGCAATTAGAAACTAGTTAGCGTATAGTTAACACGTTTCAAACGCTTTAGCATTGTGACCAACACACACAACATTAGTACCAACCAACAAACAAATTAAGCATTAAAATCTCTTTGAAGCAGCTACCTTATAATTACACGGTTTGGAACTTCATTACCAATAAACGTTTTGACTTTGACTTTGACTTTACATTTGCGATAAGCTTGGCTGATACAGTTTTGTAAAGGGCAAAGTTGGCGGGCCTCACAAAGCAATGTTAATACCTACCTGTACTGCAGCTTGTTTGAGTTGCCGGTGCCCTAGGGAGGATGCTAGATGCACTGATGAAGGAAGTTGGAGATGGCTCATTTACTCGTAAATATTGTCTCTTAGATTATGTTTGCCTGGACTACAGGTAGGAGGAAATTTCATACCGTGGATAAAATATGAAATGTTATTTTATTTCATTACAGAAAATAAACATAAATCTGTACTAATCATATACTAAATTTGAAGAGTTTTCTTGCTCGTTTTAACACGCTAATCATTAGAACTACGAGTCGGATTTGAATAATTATTTGTGCATTATTGATAGCCTAACTCTTGAGGAAGGCAAGTAGGTATTTAACACCATACTACGACCCTTAGAATCTGAGCCAAGATCAGAAAGAACACTAAGCAAAAACTAAGTAATAGAGCGGGTGGGCACTGCGATGCGATGCGACGCGGTGGGTCGGGCCGAAATTTCGCGCGAACGAAGTCGTGGGCGGAAGCTAGTAAACAATAAATAGGGATGGTAACATGACTGACTGCTCCAGGGTGCGCCGGAAGCACTTTAGGTATCGAAAGTCTTGGGGTTCTCCACTAAATACACTTAACTTTAAACTGGTTTCAGCTAAACTGAATTTAAAAATAAAATTTGCACCCTGAACTGACTGTCTGATTAATAGCCTGATATATCTTTTTTACTGATACTGGTTTTTAAAAATTCGTTTTCTCCCGAGCAGATCTCGGTCGCCCAAAGTTTAGAACAAGATGGCTACCTTAGAATAATAACATGGCAGCATGGAATTAGTAAGTACCTACTATCATGGCAGCATGGAATTCGTAAGTACCTAATATCATGGCAGCATGGAATTAGTAAGTACCTACTATCATGGCAGCATGGAATTCGTAAGTACCTAATATCATGGCAGCATGGAATTCGTAAGTAGCTACATCATGGCAGCATGGAATAGTAAGTACCTAATATCATGGCAGCATGGAATAGTAAGTACCTAATATCATGGCAGCATGGAATTCGTAAGTACCTAATATCATGGCAGCATGGAATTAGTATGATCTATCCCTGTACTATTAAATGAGCTTTCTCTATTTTCACCAGAGCGGAGCTCGGTCGCCCAGGTACTTCATGTAAAATGGTCTTAATTTTTTTATGATACAAGTAGACTTTTTGTATTCTTGTGTTGTGGTAGGACAGATAGACCAAAGGATCTACTTACTTACTTGACTTTTGAGTGGATTGTGATATGATCGCAGATCCTAGATCAGTCCTTTACAAAGCAGTTTTCTTTGAGAAGTTTAGATGTTTGTGCGTAACCCAGTGATAATAAATAGGTATGATGACTAGAAAAATGTTTTTTTGTCCGTCATGAAGACTATGAAAAAATAACGCACACGTATTTTGTCTTTTTTTACGTTAACAAAAGATTACGGCGATACATTGAGTTATAATGTGCCATGACGTACGTCACTTGTATGTAGATTTTATACATACTTGTGACGTATCAACCCCCACTCCCCAACTTTAATGCGTTGTCTCCAAGTCATTTTTTAACCGACTTCAAAAAAGGAGGAGGTTTCTCAATTCGACCGTATTTTTTTTTAATGTGTGTTCGCGGATAACTTCGTCGTTTATGAACCGATTTTGATGATTATTTTTTTTTGTTTGGTAGGGCATACCTCAGAAATGGTTCCATATAAAATTGGGCAAGATCTGATGAAGGGTTTTTGAGTTAACTTCAATAATACATATTTTTCCCACCTAGTATATGTAGATGATATTCTAATAGTTCCTGTCACTGTAATCTACTTGGTATTCAAATTTTTGTGGGGGTTTTGTGTAGGTACCACAACTAAAAAGTGAAGAATAAAAACTGTTTCACAAAAAATAAAACTGACTTCCAAAAAAAAACACTACAAAGTGAAAAATAACTGATTTCGGAAGTCGGTGGCAAAAAAATAAAATAAAAAAAATCCAAGACACCGACTTCCGAAATCAAAGTTATTTTTCACTTTGTAGTGTTTTTTTTTTGGAAGTCGGTTTTATTTTTTGTGAAAAAGTTTTTATAATTAATATAATAAAGCAAAAAATACATGTCTAATATTTTTTTATTATCTGACTGACGGACTAAATATAATTTCTTTTTTTGACCTAGGCATCATTCCTACTCGTATTCAAAACTTTAATAAACAGGATCACTTGCACTACAAATCACTGAATGCATAGAGCTAAACAAATTAAAAAATCGTTACATTTCTGTCCATCTTTTAAAGATGAAAAAGCCAAAATGATAGTTTAAATACGTTTATAGCGGTATGAGGAACGGGATGTAATGTTCACTCATCCTCTATAGAAAAGGGAGGATCCTCCGTCCAGACGGGTGTTGTGTGGGTGGGCTTCTGCCCCACGATAGTTTTTTTTTTTTTTTTTGTCTAGGGCATCTCGTAGCTCACCTCTGAGGTGATGACTACTTAATCGGTCAATTGCCCCGCGATTGATGTCGGGACGTTGTATATATACTAGTCACGCGGTAAACGCTGCTTGCGCGATGCAGGAGTTTGCGAGACGTCAGTGTGATGCGTATTTCTCACGTGGCGATGTACATCGCCACGTGAGAACTATGCACCACACCTTTACCGTTAAATGCATTTAACGGTTAACACTCAGTCAAAATTGACAGAATTCGATAAAAATATAAAAATACTCGTAGCTTAAAAGCAAAAAAGACAGGTAGGTATTATTATTCCGGAAAAATGCAAATTAAAGTTTTTCACACGGATATAGCCGCGCTTATACCTAGATTGAATAACAAAAAAAAGGTACTTAAACTTCATGTCCCGCTAAAACTTTCAGTCATCGATGTTTTCTATTTCAACAACTTTAAAAAACTGCTCGTCCATTTATTTTCGGCCCATAAAACTATTTGTTTGTTTGGCTCTGAAGTTCCGTGTAAACGTTTATTTTGACCGAAAACGAGACCAAATGTGAGTTACGACCTAGTTTGGACAAACTTTTGGATTTAGACTAAAATGAACCTCTGAATTAATCAGGCTCGCCAATTGTCAGCTATGTACTTTTATGTGTATTAATTAATTTAGGTTTCATCGAGCTTCGGAGAAAGTTGAGAACTTGTATAAAGAATGGTGCGGCTTCCTAGATTAATTAGCTTTAAAACTCCTGTTGAAACCCTCTTCAGTTAAGAAGATCTTAAATTCATCAATCAATCAATTTAATGCGGCCTGTTACTTTCCAATAGGTACACTGGACTTTGGACATTCTCTCCCAAGATTTGTTACAACTTTACCTTATCGTTTTACAATTAAAACCCCACCTATAATATTAGCAGATCTTATTGGTGGTCTGTGATATAACGCCTTCATCATAATACTTAATAATAGTTTTTTTTCACTTCATTCATAAAATAAATGTCTTTTTCTCTAAGGTTTTTTAATTAATTATATATATATACATATATATATATATATACACGCATATTGTTATAGAAAAACGATTCCAGTTTCTCGTTTACCAAATATTTTTTGATGTCACCATGTCCTCATAATTTCTCGCTTCACAGAAGTTCCATTTACAACTGCACACTTGTTTACATTAAGCGTGATTGGACTTCTATTTATTTATTTTGGACCCGAGTTCGTCCCCAAGAAAATTGGGATCCGTCTCGTTTGTTTGGTCGACATGTTTCGTAATGAATGTTTATATTTGCTACGTTTTCTATATTTTTTTCGTTTTTTTTTTCTGTTTTCAAAATTGGAATATTATTTTCAGGAATGTTTGTTGGTTTAGGTTGGGATGAGTTTTTCCCCTTTGAAGATGGCTATTGTGGAGTATTTAAGACTAAAATTGTTGTTTTAGTAGATTCCAAAGATTTGGTTAAGTATGTTTTTAGCATATGATACATTGTAGGAAATATTACATATGGAGGAAGCACTGCTGGTGTAGCTGCTGTAAAAGAAAACTTCGTGAAGAAACCAGCGAGGTACTTGCACACAATAACAAATGCTATGCCTTTCATTTGGAAAATTCGACAACCTCCATTGCGTTTTTTAGATACATTGTCGAGCAGATGTTTTTTTTTTTTAAATATGAAGAAATGGATTAGATAGGAGAAGGCTGCTCAAAAATGGCCCACGTCTGCCAGCAAAGAGAAGTATCTCAAACGATCGCAAACATTTGTAAAAAAAAAAAACGTACTTCCGGTTTTAATCCTTACTGGCTAACATACGAAAAAAATGCTCTAAATATTAATTCAGAGGTATTATATAATTAAGTAAAATCTAGAGATTTTAGTTTTAGAAGTACTGCCTCGTTGGTCTAGTGGTCGCAAGCGTTACTGCTGAGCATGAGGTCTTGGTTTCGATTCCCAGATCGGGCAAAGTGTTATTGGGTTTTTCCATCTGGAATGTCTTCGTAGCAGCCCGGAGTCTGGATTTGGTTATTGACGTCATAGGCTCGCCCCCTATTACATGGGACTTAAACATAACTAGCGAAATGTGGGTGTACTATATGTACACCTCTGCCTAACCCTAGGGGAATACAGGCGTGAAGTTATGTGTGTATGATTAAAACCGAAATAATGTTTTTATTAAATACCCCTGAACGAATATTCAGAGTATTTTTTCGTATGTTAGCCAGTAAGGATTAAAACCGAAGCTACTTTTTATTTAAAATTAATTTTAAGCGAGTTTTTGAAATACATCTCTCTGCAGTCAGACGTGAGATAATTTTCTATGGGAGATGAGACTTCTTTTTTCTTTGGTGTCGTAAAGAATGTGTGTCACGCAATTAGTGTACTGAACTTCAATCAGTCTGCGTAGCTCTTTCCCAACTATGTTGGGGTCGGCTTCCAGTCTAACCGGATGCAGCTGAATACCAGTATTTTACATGGAGCGACTGCCTATGACCCCTTGGTAAGACTGGTTGCCATACTTTTGGGCTACCCTTAACAACTGTCAAAGATCTTCGAATGACAGCTGGGAACAACGTACTCAACGTGCTTTCCGAGGCACGGAGGGGTCATGATATATATAATGGATAGTCACCCATCCACGAACCGACAGGCAAGTGTAGATTAACTTCCGATCGACCCGTACGGCTGTTAAAATTCAGTCACAAGCCCCTCCTGCTGGACTTAATAGTCTAAAATTGCTTTATCTCATGCAATGGTTTCTTTGTATGAGTAAAGACAATACAATAAGACAACTAAGGGACATTCCCAAAGAAGTATTATTACCAGTGAAATGTACGATATTTTATGCAAAAATGAACGGCAAACTGTCAGCAAACAACTCTAGATCAATCTCAACTAATTTCTCATGACACTTCAAATCACAATGATAAACTTCAAACCAAAGTTCCTCCTGAAATTATTTATCAAGCCTTAAGTTATAATTGAAAATTACTTATTTACTTAGCTTATTAAGTATTCAATATACCGTATACCGGGAACTGCGGACAAAGACCCAATCAGACCAGTTGAAGTCCGTTTTCTAGTAAATTCGCTATTCTCCACAATTCGGCTGAGCAAAACGTCAGGCGTCGGGTAACCGCGGTCGAAGCTTGTACTGCTGTGGAGCTTTCATTTGAATGTTGCTGGATGTGGTATGGAATTATACATAATTATGTATAAAAGTATTGTGAAGTCAAAAGTGTCCCATTTTGTTTATATAATCTTGGATAGAGTTTTATTTCAGTTTAAAGCGTAAGCTTGAGCTGTGGAAAGACCTTGATTTTTCTTTACCAGCAGTTTGACGAGTCCTAAGATATCGCCTTATTACAAAGGGTTGAAAGCTTGTTATAATAATAAGTACCTGGGTGACCGAGCTGTGGTCGGGTTAATCTTTTTTTTCCCCAGATATGAGACCTAGCTAAATCGATTTTTCGCCCCCGAAAACCCCTATATTGCAACTTTCGTTTAAATTGTTAGAGCCGTTTTCGAGAACGTAATTACAAATATATATATATGCCGTGGCCAGATCTTAGTATTGGCCATTTCATGAAATGGCCAGCTAACATTGGCCATATCGTTTAAACCTCAACGTTTAATGGACATATCATTAAACGTTGAGGTTTAAACGATATGGATCGATGTTTGGTCATATCATTATTGGTATCCATGGTGTAAGGTGTAGCAAAAATTGCCAAGTAACTGCGACTAACTTGGAAGTAGCGCTCGCCGGCCGCTGCCACGGCACCGCTCGCTCCGCTCACTCGGCTCGCGGTTGGACACAGTTCTAACCTAACCCGCGGGGTGCCACATAAGCGGCGTACATATTTAATTTTTAAAATTAAGTTTAAGTGCTTTGTTGCATTTCACGCCGGCGAGCGCTACTTCCAAGTTGACCGCTTTCCATAATATCATATTTGGAAACCCTATAAGACTTTTATTGAGTAGTCACCCTATTTTGTTTGATTTGTTGTAAGCCGCCGCCATGATGCACAACAAAAACAAAGCGACATCAACGCCTCTACCGGTGTATATTCTAACTATTTTACGATATGATCACTAATGTTTGGCCACATCATGAAGTAGTCGTGCGTTTAACTGTTCATATCATTAAACGTTGAGTATTCATTGATCTAGCCAGGCCACTTCATGATGTGACCAGTGGTCGATGTTCATTTCATGAAATGATCAATTTTAAGATCTGGCCACGACACGAATAGTATAGGATACATAACTTCAAAAGGTTTAGGCAAAACCTATCTTCTTCTTCTTTGCGTGTCAATAGCAATCAAAATTGAGTATAAACAAGCACATTCCACCTTTGGGGCGAGCCTTTTGCTGTTAACCGGAACTCCGGGCTACTATTGAGAAGTTTGCACCTTCAAGAATGGAACCCAAGCTAACATGGGGCTCAAGAGGCTCAGCAGGAGCGCTTGTGATCATTAGACCAACGAAGGCAGTCGTATCTAGAAGTTTATCGATCAAAGAAGGTTGTATGCCTTAACTAAAATAAAATAAAAACATTTATTTCCTGCAAACTATATGTTATCTTAATACGAGTATGGGTATTTAGTTTTTAATTTTAGTGTTGTTTCTGTTTTTTTATGTATGTTTACTCGTAGTTTAACTGGTTTCTTTGCCATAAACAGTACGGGGTGTATCCCTTTTATCCTCTGATGTCCGAGTAAAGAGAGACGTCGCGCTGGTCAAGGACGTGGCTCGCGTACTGCTAAGGTTGCTGCACCACCCGGAGGTGCTGGCAGCGCTGCGGCTGCTCGCGCCGGACGGGTGCGTAGGTGCGCGCCGCCGCCCTGCTCTGTTAGACGCACCAGCGGCTAGGACTAATCTACGACTACGACCCGCACGTTTTATGAATGTTATTACGGTATTAGAGGATATATTTGGGCAAAAACTGCCGAAATTCATGCAAATGACAAAATTATAATTGAAAGAGATATGATATTATAACAGTGGTCATGTTTATATAATAATAATTGTCATATGACTTAGTATGTATATAATTCTTTGGCATTTTGCTTATAGCCTATTTTTATTTAATTCTATATAAAAAGGTGTTACAGACCTTGTACTTTATAACATCGCCTTGGATGAATCTGTAAAGGTGTTTTAATTGTGATATAAATAAATAACTAAACGGTATGTTATTAGTATTGTTAGTTTTGTTATTATTTATATTCCAGTTTTTATTTGTAATTATACTATCTTAGTCTGCAAGAACCCCTTTTTTTTGGTGGGAAATCGTCAAATGACTTCTCCCGCTCTGGGTGGAGCGGGAGGGCGTGTCCGACTCTTACTGACTAAAACACACCCGTGTTCCTTCTGTTGCCTGTGCAATGCCAGGGGGCCACGGTATCCCTTTCGGACTTTCCTGCGACCCCGGCAGGCCATGGTCTCATCAGACCCCTTCACTCGCTGACATCTCTTTGAGGCGCCCGTGGAACACAACGCGCCGTCGACTCGGACTTGGTCCTTACCAGACGGCGAGCTACCCATTGCTCACCTACCGCAAGCCCGCGCCTACGTGGCCGGGAATCCGCGATCGATTCCCGACGCCCAGGGCGTCTGCAAGAACCCCTGTAAGGTCTCTAAAGATGCCACATCTAGCAGTTCTTAAACACTAAATCAATGTGATTCATGTTCATCAGTCTGCTTCAGTTGAAACAGAGCAATCTGTAGTTACTTAGATCGTAGCTCGATACTAGATGTTAAGAACGCTGAGTTTACACGAAACGGTTAGATTTTAGCATTAATTAATTTGGTTTAGTTCTGACTCGTTTGACACGATTTGAGAAGTTTAGTTGTGTTTTTGTGTAGTATACGATCTAAGAATACCTACATGTGGGATGCAATAAAAGTATTGAGCAAGCAAAAGGTTAATTATTTAGGGGTTACATCTTTAACCCTTACTAATTCCGAACAGTTAACATACTGACTGGGTAAGTAGGTAATCGGCCCGTATTACAGAACCTCACTCAAAACTCAAGCATTACTTAAAACTCGTTTAAAAGCCTTTTGATTAGTTGAAACTTAGTTTTAGGTAATGCTTGAGTCTTGAGTGAAGTTTTGTAATACGGGCCTAAATTAGTTAGTATTGAATACCTATGTCGCATCTTTGCCACTAAAACAAAACGTGGTCTACGTTTCAGTTTAATTTCATTTTTTTGCAAATTAACGTGCATTATCTAAATCTATACTACTATGACTGCCTCTTTGGTCTAGTGGTTACAAGCGTTACTTCTGAGCATCAGGTCAAGGCTTCGATTCACTGGTCGTGTAAAGTTTTTTTGGGTTTTTCTATCTGGAATTTCTCAGTAACATCCCGGAGTCTGGATTTGTGCCCGGTTGATGGCAAGAAGCTCGCCCCTTATTACATGGGAATTAAACATAACTGGCGAAATGTTTGTGTACTATAGGTACACCTCTGCCCAACCCTTCAGGGAAACAAGGTATGACGTTATGTTATCTGAATCTACAAGAGAAGAAATTTGTAGTAACGATCGTAGCAATGTTCCTTACAAATTCAACTAAATAAATCAATTATCTTCCATTTTATTTCTTTTGAAAGCAAACATTTTTCTGCATCACTAGTTTCAACATGTAACAAATAAACGAGTAAGGCTCTATACACACCCAGCGGACAACTGAGGAAAAACCGTTTTTTTTTTTTTTAACCATGGTAGTTGGAACTATACAGCCAAATATGGAATAAAATATTTTTGTACCTATCTCTATAAATACAAACAGCTGTGTTTTAAATAAAATCTTTTTGCATTTCATTTTTTAAAACGTTGAAACGTCATAATAGCGGCCGGCAATGTTTTGCCGGCCTGTTAGAGCGACCAGCAAAACTTTGCCGGCCGCTCCTTGAAACAGAACGACAAGGTCGACTTTGCTCAAATAAGGTTGTCAAAATAATGACCACATTACATGCATTTTTGAGTAAAGAAATATTAGACACGTATTTTTTGCTATCATATTAATAAAAAATGACTTAGATACAACGCACTAAAGTTGGGGAGTGGGGGTTGTTACTTCACAAGTAAGTATAAAATTTACATACTCGTGACGTCATGGCACATTTTAACTCAATGTATCGCCGTGATATTTTGATGTATGATAATGTAAAAAAAGAAAAAATACGGGTACGACGTGTAAACTTCAAGACGGTCAATTTTTTTTTTTGTCATCGTCTCTATTATAATATACACGCTAAAACAGCTGCACGGATTTAGATGGCACATGAGTAGACAATGACCTGGGTTAGGACATAGAATACTTTAAATCTCGATATTCCCTCGGGATCGAGACTAATACGGGAGATACCGCGAGGTGCAGCCAGTTATTTATATTTTCTGATGAAAACCGCTAATTTACTAAGGCGTTCGAGTCAAAATAATAAACGAGATTAAAATAAGTGAAGTATATTTGGTTATGAAAAGTTCTATGCACAGAAACTATACGTTTGCTTCCTACATTAGATTACAAGTTATCGAAATAAATACAATAATTTGACGTTCCTGATGTTTTATTCGTGACTAGCTAACACGACAGATGTCATCCTGTCCTTTCAATAATTTATACAAAAATCCCATGGAAAAAAAGACGTCTATTTCCCGAATTTGAAACTTTTCCAATCTTTCTATCCATTAAAACCCCGTTTTCAAGTCATGCTTACCACCGAACAGCATTTTAATTTTACCTATCAGATTAACACATTTTATTAAAAACATGAAGCGTTTTTAAGCAGCGACTGCCACCCGCAGCGTGTCAACCGCCAAATGTGTATCAGGCCTTAGACATCCAGTAATACCATACAAATTATTCCTCAAAGGTTTGAATAGAAACGTTTCCTTCTCTCCACTAAACATAGCCTTTTCGTTTGAAATTCTAGTTATTCCTTTTGTGGTCCACCTTATAGAACATGGAGTAACCTCGGTAGTCAGAGAAAAGTGTTGTAATAAAATAATGTTTGTGGAAAACATGAAGAAAGGAATTATTGTGGCTCTTTTACGGCTGCCACGGGTCATTTAGACAAGGTTAAGACAATAGACGTATGTCTGGAAATGTATACATTTTATTCATTATCTGCCAAGCCTTTTCCCAATTATGTTGGGGTTGGCTTCCAATCTAACCGGATGCAGCTGCCTATCTGACTTTCACAACCCAGTTACTGGGTAACACAATACTGGTTGTTGGATAAGACTGGTTGTCAGACTTTCGAGCTTCTGAAAACCAGGACTGCAATGACTGTGAAAGATCTACAAATGGCAGCTGGGACCAACGGCTTAACATGCTATCCGAGACACGGAGGGGTCTTGTTATTCAATGTATGGTCAGGACCGACCTCGGCAAGCGTAGCTTATCCTTCGATCGACCCGTGTAGCTGTTAATATTTAGCCACGGCCCACCTTAAATGTATACATTTTATATCTGTGTTTTAATATATTATGAAGTGGAAAGTTTGTAATTAACGAAATTATTCAATACCTAGTATTGAATAATTACTTCAGGACGTTTTAATTGGATTGACTAAAATAATTATTAAGTTGATACCTACTTATGTAGGTTTGTCTTCTGTTGTCGTCTGAAACAAAATTAATTATTAAAAGAGCGTCCACGTGTAACGATATAGTGTTCCGTACCCGAAGGATGACAGACGGAATCCTATTATTTACTAAGCCTCCGCTGTCCGTCCGTCTGTCTGTCACCGGCTGTATCTCATGAACCGTAATAAAATAGTTAGATACTTAATACGTATACCTTTGTACGTATTTTTCTGTTCTTTTCATCTTGGCTGTTTATATATGTGTGTACATAAATGGTTAAATATATGAATAAATAATATGTATTTTTACAGGATTGTGAATTCATATTATTATTTAACTATTGCCGCTTTACCAAAAAATAATAAAAATAAAATAAAGTTAAACATTACGCCGAAAAATCACGTTTCTTGTGTTTTCTGCTAAAACTGTACGAACTCAAACTCAAACCATTTATTTCAATTATACCATTTACAGGCACTTTTGAATTGTCAAGAATTCGATCTGTCAGAAATATGAAGCTAGTTGCCCATTCCAAAGCGTAGTAGGTACCTATGGAGAAGAACGGGCAAGAAAATCCACGGACACTCTTGTAATTCGAATCCCTTCGTGTGCGAGTCTGACTCGTACTTGGCCAGTTTTTTTAAGTATATATACTTATAACGTATGTTTTCCCCTTGTCTTACCAACTCCTGTATGTATAGAATATTAAAAAAACCCATCACGAAGGCGTCACCTTCGCATTCTGTACATAAAACTAATTTACTTTGTGCAATAATAAATTTCGCGAAACTACTTTTATTTTGTCACGCAAAACATTAAAAAAGAAAGAAAATACGTTTATTTGCGGTACAATATGACGCAAGCAAAGAGAAAAAAAAATAAACACGAATATAACAATTTGGGGAAAATATGCGTCACATCCACGCAAAACGGCCATCGCTCAGCATAATGCTGGGATATAGGTATACTCAATGGTACAGGGATCTATAGAATATAAAATTAAGTCATAACACTTAACATTGTGCATGCATTGCATTAATAATAATATTTTAATACTTACATACATTTAAAAACTTTATTTTGCTTACAAGCACCTATGAATAATAAATACAATTATTATAAATTTAACTCAAATAATAAACAATAATATCAACGATAATGAAATGCCAAATGAAAATAAACCAATATAAAGATAATATAATATGATTAAATTGTTCTATGTATTTATGGCTCAATAAAGGCTTTTTAATTTTATTTTTTTTATTTACATAACATATAAAACTTGCTTTCACGAAAAAATTAGAAAGAAGATAGAACTTTATATGTATGTATATTCGTGTATTTATTTATATTTATTTGTGCTTATATTTATATATAATTAGGCGTATATAATATGTATATTTATAGTTTGTCATAGGTAGGTCTATCTTTTTAACTACTTTAAAAATATTCCTCAATTTCTCGTAATTGCACCTACCACCGTTTGTCTCTGCATCACCCAAAGGTTGACTGGTAGAAAATGCCTATGCCATAGGCATTAATGGCATTAATGTACAGAGGCGGACTTAATGCCATAGGCCCTATGGTATTAAGTCCGCCTCTGTACATTTCTGGGCTTGAAGTAAAAAATAAACTTTGACCTTTTCAATACTTCCGTAACCAGAGGACCTGGGAAGGTCCAGTACAAAAAAATCATTACAATGTAGTATAAGTGATTGTCGGCCTCGTTATGCGTATTTTAACACCCGTTGTAGATTTTGCAGACGCGAGAGAACATTGGCCAAAATTTGTTTGGATATTATACCCACTAAATAAGTAATTACGCTGGCGTTCTATAACAACATTTATAGTTGGCTTGACTGCTGTAGGTAATAAGAAATTAATCACCAGATTCTAAAACGAAGAAGAACTTTCAAAACTTTTCCTCATCAATATTCTTTCATCAAAAACTTGCACATTACACTTACCAAGTAAAACATCTATTACGACATTAAAATGATATCTCTTTTGCTTCAGCAACGAAGTAATCAAGCGAAATGAGCTTATAAGATGAAATTTGGCTTCCGTCCAAACTTCCGCAACCGCGGAGGCTCTAGAGCCCATGTTTTTATTTAAACTCCCCTGCACGTTATACTCCTCTATACGATACTCCGTTGTACGTTTTAGAGAATTTAAACCGAAACTCGATCTGTTTCAATTTTTGTATTGGTAGGGTATTTTTTTAATCCCAAAGGCTACAGACAAAAAATACGAATAACTAATACCGTTTCTCAATGCCGATAAAATCGGCTTTTCTGAATGTAACGAATGTTTTGTAATCCAGGTAAATGTTAGACTGGGCACGCCACTATTGCGGCGATAAGTCCCCTCTTTGAGGAGTGGCTGGAGAGGCGCCACGGCGCCCTCACCCTCCGCCTGACGCAGGTCCTCACCGGACACGGCTGTTTCGGGAGGTACCTGTTTCGGATAAGGCGGGAGGAAACGCCCGGGTGTCATCACTGCGTGGATCGCCCGGAGGACACGGTGGAGCATACGGTGGAGGTATGCCCGGCATGGGCAGAGCACCGCCGTGTCCTCGTGGAGGCGATCGGTGGCGGGGATCTCTCGCGTCCGGCCCTGGTCCAGGCCGTGGTACGGAGCGAGAGGGCATGGGAGGCCGTCACCTCCTTCTGCGAAGCAGTAATGCTCGCGAAGGAGGAGGCGGAGTGCGTGAGGGAGAGGCAAATTTCGCGCCCTCACGCCCCTAGCCGCCGCAGGAGGAGACGCCCTGGGCGTCGGGAATCGATTGCCGATTCCCGGCCACCGTAGGTGCGGGCTTGCGGACGGTGAGCAATGGGTAGCTCGCCGTCCGGTATGGACCAGGCCCGGGTCGACGGCGCGTAGTGTTCCACGCGCGCCTCAAAGAGATGTCAGCAAGTGAAGGGGTCCGATGAGACCATTGCCTGCCGGGGTTGCGGGAAAGTCCGAAAGGGATACCGTGGCCCCCTGGCATTGCACAGGCAACAGAAGGAACACGGGTGGGTTTTAGTCAGTAAGAGTCTGACACGCCCTCCCGCTGCACCCAGAGCGGGAGACGTCATTTGATGATTTCCCACCCAACAAAAAAAAAAAAAAAAAATGTTAGACTTTTTTAATCAAATAAGTGATCAAAAAAGTTGTTTGTTCCTAATCTTGCAACGCGTGACGGTCCGACATTTTACTGAAACAGTTTCCCCCTTCTTAGAAGAAAAATCATAAAGATGGTTTGAAACGTGTAATATATTACGAAATTCTTAATTCGATACCTTCCTTAAGTACCGTCATCTTCAGAGGATTACCTCCATTGTTACACAGGGATTAAAAGAAGGCACATTATATAATCCCCAAAAAGGGAGCCATCCCCACTCTTATTAACTTTAGATTGCAATAAACTAAAGTGCGCTATACTTTTATAGCAGAATTAGGAGACGTTACGTAGTATCTAAATACATTGTTAAACCTGACAACCGAAACAAAGGAAACAGAGCTTAATGGGATGAGAAATAAGGGTGGCGGTGACAGCAAAATATCAAGCTAAGGCTTCGTGTTTATGGAATGGTTTAGTAGGGAAATATCCCTTTTTTATGAGCTAAGAATGGCAAAGCTTATGTATGCTTATATTAATATTGTTTATTCAACCGTAAGCCGGTCTCATCTTTGCTGGGGGAATAGTTACTTTGTATGTTAACAGCAAAGCCTATTCTGTCACGGGTTAGGGCTTACGACGATCTAGACTTGCGCGGGATTCTTAAGTTTAAGAAATACGGCACTAACTGCCGTTTGGGGGAGTTTTGTGAACGCATAAAAGAAAGATATTGTTTTTTGTAAGCAGTGCTGCCAAAAGATATAGTAATGAAATTAGTTTTGGTGTATCTTTATGTCTTTTGTGTGTTTTCGGGTTGTTGCTAAGTTTTGCTTTCTTGTGTGATATTTTAGATAACATATTCACATATGTGTTAAATAAGCCAATAATATGTGTTAGATCGTGAATAAGCTGACGGCAGGCGTTATTAACCGGTAACTATTCTAGAATTCAACAATAGTAATGCATTTCTGATCTTTCAGATAAAGTTGATGACTCTCGATTTCTCGAGTGATTCCATTGTGATGGCATCTACATCGCCACATGCCAATTACGCGTCAAAGACCTGACGTCACACATAAATCCTGACGTCAATAACAAATCCACTATCAAATACAAATCCTGCATCTCCAATTGGAGTTTTCCGCGTGAACGACATATATCAAGACTATCTGACATCAATCGTTGGGCAGTTGCCCGCCAGACACGACGTCCGTCTGGTCGGAGGATCCTCCCTTTTCTATATAGGATGATTGAAGTTTACTCCCTGTTCCTCATGGCTCTAAACCATAAAATATTTGAACTATGTCTTTTGAGACCAGACTATTGTCATCAATTGAATTGAAGCCTAACATGACGGAACGGTTGGCGCAGTGGTTAAGCAATTGACTGCTGCACTGCGTGTCGCGGGTCCGATTTCCGCACGGAACAAATATTTGTATGATCTACAAGTAGTTTTTCCGGGTCTGGCTGTTTGTGTATGTGAGTTTAAATGTTTGTAAACGCACCCACAATACAGGAGAAATTTCTAGTGTGGTGCAACGTTTTTTTTTTTAAATAAAGAAATTGACATCACGCTAGTAATCCCTGAAGGGAAACTTAAACAGAAGTGACGTCATGTTTTGAGTACGTAAAAAAAGAAAAAAATACGTGTCCAATATTTTTAATAATCTAATCGGAGGACAATTTAAAAAAAAAAAACTTTCGTGTTGGAGCGATTGAGATAATTACTATAATATACAAGTCTGCTATCTATATTGTACCTATCTATCTTTCTTCTTTTTCTTTGTACCTATACATCTTTATACTTCTATAGTTATATCGTTACAGGATAAAATGCTGTCTATGTTTTAAACTACGAACGATGTTCGAATTGCCTTTTAATTTCTATCAAAACCACAACCCTATTTAATATCACGGTTTTGCTCCTTATCTGCCTAACGTCTCTACAGTACAGTATCTCTACAGTAAGTGCAACAAAGCTTCATTAAACAAAATAACTGTCGGCATCTAAACGAACAATTGCTCTGTTTTACGACTCCAACTTAGTCGCTGCTTATATTGTTGCCACAGTTTAAGTTTTAAAACCACAAACAGAATAATTACCGAAGGTTTGAAATGTTCTAAAATTGCAAAATTTTACCGTTGGGCTTCTAAATTCTGATCAACATCTAAGGCATTTAATTTATTTATTTATGTACAAGTGTTTACTGTTATATTTCTAGCATGTAATTTTTGCATTGCAAAATGATACAGTTTACAACAAAAAAAAAGTGCTTTGAGTGTATAATTTTACAAGAACCCTTTACGTTTCTGGAGAAGGCCGCAGAAATCCGCTGGATGCGAGAAGCACAGAACCGTTCGAAGCTTGAGGGAGGCCTCTGTTAGGCCTGAAATAATGACTGATGACGATATACCTCGAGCGCGCCGGTCCGACAGGCCCCTAGTGGTCCGCGGTGGGCGCTGAAGCAGCTGGACCGGGAGCTCCTCCTGGAAGCCTCGATCGTGCAGGCCTGGGTGTCATCACCGGACTGGCCTGCCGACATCAACGACGAGGCGGAGTGGTTCCGGGAGGCCATGTCCGAGATATGTGACGTGGCAATGCCCCGGGTCCAGCCCGGACGTGCCTCGCGCCAGGTGTAAGGGCTGCACTAAAAGTATCGGGAATGGAATATTTCCACTGTTCCTGTCATATTAAAATCTTTTTAATTGAAAACTCCTTGGTTTTAAAAATCGAATACCATTTATTTATTTTAAAAAAGATTCTCGGTCTTGTCACAAGGTTTTGTCAAACTTGTTTAGTCGTTGAGAAAATGGAATTGACTCGAGAAAATTCAAGAGCGATGATTTATTATGATTTTCGAAGTGGTTTAACACAAAAACAGTGTGTTGACCGGATGATTTCTGCATTTGGTGATGAAGCCCCATCCAAAACCACAATTTATCGCTGGTTTGCTGAATTTCAACGTGGACGTGTCAAGCTCAGTGATGATCCCTGTCAAGGTCGTCCAAAAACTACGGTCACCCAAGAAAACGTTGATGCTGTGCGTAAGCTGATTGAGGAAGATCGACATGTGACATACCGCGAAATTCAGGCAACTTTAGACATTGGCATGAGTCACATACAAATAATCTTGCATGAACAATTAGGTGTAAAAAAGTTGTTTTCCCGATGGATACCGCATTCGCTCTGTGAAGAGCAAAAAGCTGCTCGCGTTACTTGGTGCGTCAAAACTCTCGAAAGATTCTCGACGCAGGATCCTCAAATGCTGTATACAACATCGTATCAGGTGACGAATCCTGGATATACGCGTACGAACCCGAAACAAAAAAGCAGTCACGAGTTTGGGTGTTCGAAAATGAGTTAAAGCCAACAAAAATTGTTCGTTCAAAAAAATTGTGGCCACGTTTGTCTCCAAAACCGGCCATGTTACGACTATCCTCTTGAGGGACAAAGAACGGTTAATGCAGATTGGTATGCTAGCATTTGTTTGCCACAGGTCGTTTCTGAACTCCGTAAAGAGAACTGCAACCGCCGCATCATCCTCCATCACGACAATGCGAGTTCTCACAGTGGGCACAGAAAAAAAGAGTTTTTAGAGCAAGAAAACATAGAATTATTAGACCATCCGCCGTACAGCCCCGACCTAAGCCCTAATGATTTCTATACTTTCCCTAAAATAAAGATTTATTCTTTAATTTAGGGAAAGTATAGAAATCATTGCGTGGACAGAGATTTTCATCACCTGAAGAAGCTGTGGACGCCTACAAAACGGCCATTTTGGAGACCCCAACTTCAGAATGGAATGGTTGCTTCAATGATTGTTTCCATCGTATGGAAAAATGTGTCAAATTTCGCGGAGAATACTTCGAAAAGCAATAAATACATTTTTAAATAGTAATGTTGTGTCACTTCCTTGATTCCCGAAATTTTCAGTGACGCCCTCGTAGTTTCATAAAAACTAGAAAGGAAGCTATTTTGAGCTATGGTGGTATTTCTTCTAAGGCTCCTTACTAATGTTCTGTGACTAGGCGTCTATGTAGTTGATTTTCTGCATTATATATTGGTGCGTTCCCCAGTTATGAAAGTGTCTGTTACTTAAAACACAGAGGCTTAATGAGGACAATTATTGTGTTATTAATTTTAGTAGGCTTTTCAGTTTACAGTTTCAGACGTATCTTCGGGCGGTTCGAGGGTGTATTAATTAGTTTCAAGAATTTTACAGCGTAGGTACTTTATTTAGCTGTTCTAATGATTTTAGCCTGCTGAAGTCTAATTAGAAACTGGATAATTATGTACTTGATCGCTACGTTAATAGGGATGGTGCCTGGGTCAAAAAAAAAGAAATTCTATTTAGTCCGTCAGTCAGATATTTAAAAAATATTAGTCACGTATTTTTTTGCTTCATCATATTAATAAAAAATGACTTAGATACAACGCATTAAAGTTGGGGAGTGGGGGTTGATACGTCACAAGTATGTATAAAATCTACATACAAGTGACGTCATGGCACATTATAACTCAATGTATCGCCGTAATCTTTTGCTAACGTAAAAAAAGAAAAAATACGTGTGCGTTATTTTTTCATAATCTACATTACGGACAAGAAACATTTTTTTAGTTATCATCCCTATTAGGAATTTGGTTTTTTATTCGAAATATCAAAATGCTTTGTTAGTAATTTTGCAGAATAGACTTCATTGGTTTGGTCAAGTGCACAAATTTCTACAAATCTTAAAGTGCCATTTATATGAGAAGGAACTATCCCAATAGAGATTTTGTTTCGACTTTAGAACTGGAGTGATTCCAGTCTTAAAGATAGATATTGCTATCGGTCATGTAATTTAGTTCCGTCCCTCTCTTGCACTGAAATCATGATGGCATTAAAGCGTCATAATGGCGCCTGAAGAGATTACGACCTAAAAGAAAATGATATATAAAAGTTGGGTATAAATCAAAGCTCACCAAAAATCACCAACACACCATCTTCTAGCTTCAGCTCATCATCTATATTTTTCTGACTGACCGACCCCTTGACAATACAAAAATGCCCGTAACTGGTTCCCCGCAGTTTCACCTACATAAGTCTCGATCCTGGAATATCGGGATCAAAAGTATTCCTGTCCTAACCCAGGTCATGGTCTACCTATGTGTCAAATTTCATCCAAATCCGTTCAGCCGTTTTAGCGTGAAAGCGTAACAAACAAACATACAATACAAAAAAAAAACTTGTCTCTTTTTATTATAATATTTCTTACGTTATATGCTTTGAGTTGAGTTTGAGTTTGCAGGCTTTTCACAAGATAAATTCACTGCCCTCGTATCAGGTGCTTTACATTTCATAGCTACACATAACATCTTCCCTATTTCAATACGAATCATAGATTTGTATCTAAAATACAATGTATTCGACCACATAGCACACCAGTGCGCTCCGAACAGTTACTCCGTTTTACGAGGCGCACTTAGACATGGGTACGTTCCTTTCCTATATTGTTGCCGGTTTACGGTTCCTAGCCCAACCGACGTTATTGAAACCTACCTAGGTAGATACTAGTCTAGGTTTATTAAACATAAGTTTTGATACCTAGGTAGGAAGTCGGAAAATCTGTTTGTAAAAGGATCTAGTTCGGAGAAGTACTAACTCATAGTTCTCTCACCCTTATCCCAATTGAACAAATACCTAACAACAATAACTGTCATTTGAAATGTTTTAAAAGATCGACTAACTACAATGTTCATGTAAGTTAAATTGTCATTATATCTTGATTATTGCTGATAACTATGATGTTCTGTATGTATTAAAATATTGCTAATATTGCTACTTATGTGTTAAATCGAATTAAGGAATATTCATATTCTATTGGTCATTGATAAAGTTGTTAGCTTTAAGAAATGGTCCAAGAGATTAATGTAATAACAAAACTAAATGCTAATGTAAAAATATGTTGATAAAATACTTCAAAACAAGCTTCCGTGGAGTTTCTTATCCTTCTTCTCTACGAAGACCTAGATTTGGAACGGATAACTAGCTTTCTCATTAACAATACCTATTTATTGACAAGTCTAATTGAAATAAATGCCTAGTCTTGTCTCCATGTGCTTTCTTATAATCCTTTTCCCTACACACCATATTCATAAATATTAAAATACATAACATAACATCACGCCTTGTTTCCCCGAGGGGTTGTGCAGAGGTGCACCTGTAGTAGGTACACCCACATATTAAAATGCCTACATGATTAAATAATTAACTAATAGGTAACCTGAAAATCCTGACACTCAAAAGTTGATAGTTAAGTGGATATCAATGCCTCTAAATGTAGTATATCTAATAATCTTTTTCTCACACTAACTAAACTAAACTATATTGGTGTAACATAACAAAGATACTCAAGCAGGTATTATATAACTTAAAGAAATTAAGCCAAAATAATATTTTTTTATTAGACGTCCACTGCTAGGCATCGGGGAGGCCTAAGCCTGGGCCAAGCACCGCCACTTCGACCATCGTTCTGTGCTCCCGCATCCAGCGGTTTCCTGCGGCCTTCACAAAGTCAGCGGTCCATCTTGTGGGAGGCTAAAATTTACTTAAATAATAATGATTAAAATACTTAAATACATTAAATTAGAAGAAGAAAAACCGTCAAAGTGCGAGTTGGACTCGCGCATGAAGGGTTCCGTACCATTATCTATAAAAACGGCAAAAAAATCATGTCTGTTGTATGGGAGCTACAGTTAAGTATTTATTTTATTCTGTTTTTAGTATGTTCTGTTCTAGTGGCAACAGAAATACATCATTTGTAAAAAAAACAACTATCTAAATATCACGGTTCATGAGATAGAGCCTGGTGACAGACAGACTGCGGAGTCTTAATAGGTAATAGGGTCCCGTTTCACCCTTTGAGCACGGAACCCTAAAAAGTTGTAATGAAAATAAAATTACAATTACCTACCAGAATACGAATAATATAAATAAAAAAGTGCTCTCTCTCTCCTACTACTCGTATGCTGTGCTCAACAGGGTCCATAAACTGTTACATAAATTTTAAGCATATCATCTGTTTTACCAACATTATTAGAACGCAGTAAAGAAAGAATTGACAATTTAGTTGAGGTCGGCACAACATGTTGTCTTCGACTCTACGATTACTGAGATGACGACATTAGTCTTTAGTCGTTTCATTGGACTTCCCCTACTCTTATAGCCATCCACATTCACGCCAAAAAAATTTGCACCTATAATGTATGTGTATAGTTTCATCTCGTCGCCACTCTGTATACCTATATATTTAAACTTTGCTTCTGTGGCACTTAACGCAAAATAGCTAACAATAATATCTCTTTCCTTTTTTCTTCCCAGTGTCCTTGAGGTATTTTTTTTTATGATTGTTTTTTTTTTTTAATTGTATTTTTGGGTACCGGTCTACTACCTACTCAATGTAAGTTAGATGTATGTGTATATTTGTAGTAGTAACATTGCATTGGCGTTATAGCTGTTATGGTGTTATTTACGAAATTTTGAATAAATAAATAAATATTTTTTAATATTTAATTATGTTTGTATATATGTATATTAAAGTGGGAGAGGAATATCACATTTTTGGCTGTCTTAAGATCCGCGCACACCAGAGTATAAACTCAACTATAAAGTGTATTTTTGTTTTAACATCCGTACCTGGCTACTTCATCAGCCTATGACAGTCCATTGCTGGACAAATGCCTCTCCAATTGCACATGATTTACCTTGATCCGAAGACACCATCATTCAGCTGCTACCAGCCAACCTGCAAAGATCTTTGCTTCACCTAGCTTAAAAGCGTCCTACCCTTCGCTAGCCGAAACGCACTCTGGATTCAAGAATACGTCTACCCTAACAGTGATTTTGATTGCTTTTCTATAAAACAAGAAAACCAAGTTTTTATTTTAGTACGTTTCAAATAATGTTTAAATAATTAAAATTATTTCATTCCTTTAATTATTGTAACAATGTAAAATAAATGTAAGCAATTATGAAGTCCCGCGTAGATGCGGATATGTGGCAGTTGACTCATTTTGTTTACTTTTTTTACGAAGAAGGTAAACACATCTACCATATTTTGAAAACCTTAATACAGTAATTGGCCTCAACCATTTCCTTGGGAATGCCTTACTAACAAAATGTTGTAAAATAGAAAAAGATAGCTATTTTCATGTACTAAATCACAATTTTGCGTTCAAAACGCTCTCCTGTATAATCATGATTTTGTAGATAGCCGTATATACTTTGCGGCCATCGATATGGCGGTATATCTGTGAAACGTGTGGGCTGATTTCATGGCAATGCCTCAATTTTGATTAGCTAACGCCTCACGGTGTACTCGTATAGTAACAGATTTCGTGTATTTTTGAAGTGAAAACTTCTTTTTATTTTTTTTTCTGTTGGGTAAAAAATGTTAAACTCGCGACAGGACACGTTACTTTATCGAAAATTCGTAAGATGGAGGGAGAGTAGACCGGTGCAAAATTATTTCCTAACCATTCCAAAATATCAAAAATACACAACGTTAATTTTCAAGTTTTCTCTTCCTTCTTCTCCCGGAGTGCAACCCGTTTTTTTTTAGGATATTTTTCGTAAAACATCTTATAAGAAGGAAGTTTTATGACTTCAAAGGGACCTTTTGTGAACAGTAGGCATTTACTATCACCCACGTAGGTGGATAAGCTGAATTATTCTGGTTTATTCTCATGTTCCTTTTTTAGAAACGTAGTATAATATAATGTCCATTGTTTTATTCGTATCAATGCTTTCAATTCTTTTTCTAAATACTACCGATTGCATAGCCTGCGCCTGCGTCCCTTCAAATGTCATGCTTTAAAGAATTATTTTCTAAATATTTGACACTATCCGCCAGACGTTATTTGGAAAATGGACTCAACTTTCTCCAATAGTAATGAAAATAAAGTGACAATTTTACGAACTTATTCATGCTTACCTCATTTACAATCTAGTCACACGCCGTTTCTTCAGCAAATCACCAAGATATCCAAGAAAATAAAGTTTTTATCATTTTAAATGCGAAAATGGAATGATATATAACATACCTACTCGAAAAAAAGCTCAAGCCAATGAAAATAAGAACAGAGATAATTTTACAAGATGGCGCTCATAAGCGGTTGTTGAATCTTAACTTTTTTTATTAGTGTAAATGCATTGGCACTCCGCATACTGCCAGTGTATGCGATTGTAGAGCAAATAAAAAGAAAAGAAAGAAAGAAAATATGTTTATTTGCGGTGAACATGACGCAAACAAAGAACAAAACACGAGAATAACAAATTGGGGGAAAATATAATAATAATAAATCACGTTGACGTGATGACGTCAACCAATCGATTAAATTTATCGATTGTATGAAATTATTCGAGTGGGTGAATGGATTTTGTATTTTTGGATTTTCATTTCATTAAAATGATCCTACTGCCTTGTTAGTCTAGTGGTCGTAAGCACTACTACGGACCATGAGGTCCTGGGTTCAATTCCCGGGTCAGGAAAAGTGTTATTGGGTTTTTATATCTGGAATTTCTCAGTAGCAGGTCGGAGTTTGGATTTGTGTCCGGTTGATGGCAATAGGCTCGCTCCCTTATTACATAGGACATAAACAACCTCTGCTCAACCCTTCGGGGAAACAAGGCATGATGTTAAAATGATGTTCTAAGTGTTATGCTTCCAAACTGAATGGAAACTGGAGGAAATTCTTTGTTATTTAGCGGCTAGCTAAAACAGGAGTCAAAATACAAGATAATTAATAGTTTTCATAAAACAGAGTAGTTATATTTTCATTTGAAAAGTTGCTTAAAAGACATCTGATTTACCAAGGATTTTTTTATTGTGTTTTTTTATCTGTTCTCGTGATGCACTTATTTATTCTTGAATTATTTTATGAGAACTTTGAATCGACTTCTAAACGATAAGTCATGTCGATAAAAGTAACGATCAGTGACTATAACCATTTTACTGGTTTACGGTTTCAGCGCCCATTATACTAACCTAGTACGAGCCATCTTCAAGCCACATCAGTATATTACGACTGTGGGCAGTTGCCAAGAACTATACAGCTACATGTACCTACGTAGGAATATACGAGTAGGACGTGAAGAGAGAACTCGTTTTCTTGAAAGTTTTCCACATTTGATCAGCCTGTAAACTGCTGTATATTTATAGGCCTTCCAATCTTCCTTTATCGTATCAGCACGAACTTAGGAATAGCTGCTGCTCTATAAAAATATTTGTCAGTCAGCAAGGTATTACTAGATCTGAGCAGCTTTTTGATGTGTTACATCTTTCTTCTCGCTTTCCTGCAATCTGTGGGAGTGATTTAAATTTCAAATTTCAAAGGGACGGAAGTGTGTAACATGAAGCCGGGGAAGCGCGCGCAATTTGATTTGACCAATGAGCGCGCGCGGAGCTAGTGTTGCCCGCCCCTTAAATGTTGTTTATTACCAAGGTGAGATGTTACACATCATATAAGACTATTGTAAGGCTCGCTCGTTTTTCTTCACTAGTGTTTGCTTTAATCAAATATACCTACTAAAGTTAAAGTCGACCGTCCACTGCTAAATAGGAATGTGCACGGAGAGGATTTTCACGTTGCCTGCGCGGTTCATTTGTTTGCCAGCCAATACCCACCGTACCACCAGAGGTACGGCCAGGGGTTCGGTGGGTCTGCAGTGCACGCAATCGTGCGAAGCGTGGGTTGTTGTTGACGATTCCATCTGCATACATTTTCCAACAAAGCGAAGCACGAGCACAATGCACGTGCGTAGCTTAGCCGTCGGGTGCTGTAGAGCGGCGGCGGCTCCAGATGAAGAAAATAAGTCTTTGAAATGTCCTCCAAACTCTGAACCACCCCTAATTTTAATGCTTTCATAATATCAACACTCTTCACCATAAATTGCTTATATTCTCTTATAAGATGAAGAACCCATTATCTCGTATATTTCTATAATACTTGAGTTCGTCGCCTCGCAATCCGCTTAGGAGTACAAATATCATTGTTCTGAGAACATATCGCCCTCACCATTTGTAATGTCATATTTAAGATGCTGCTTTGAATTATAATGAGACTGAAAAGACTAGTCTGTTGTTTGCGGATTTGTTCGTGAAAAAGGGTTTGATTTTAAAGGGCTTCGGTTAAAAATTGTATGGAGTAAAAGGTGCTTCATTTGAAAGCGTTTTCTTCATAACGTTTTGATTTTTGAACAATAGGCACAAGTATACCACCTCTTGTTGCCACAAAGCTGCATTGCTATGATTCGATATAAAGGGTATACTCGTAGGTGTGGTAATTTCGATAAAACTATAGAGAACAGTGATAACGCCCAGTGTTTTTAGGTACCAAACCAGACAGGCGCTATACTTTATGTAATTATTTCGTCACCACTGCTATCAAAACGGTGAAGGAAAACATCGTGAAGAAACAATGTCCTAGAACTAAAAAATCCAAGACGTGTGAGTCATCTACCAACCCGCACTGGGCCCGCGTGGTGGATTACGGTCCACTCCCTCTCACAGGGAGCAGGCCTGTGTCCCAACAGTGAGAATATTATTGGCTGTGATATGAGATTATGTTACAAAAATAAAAATGTCAAATTATGAGTCTTATGAATCAGTTCATAAGACTCATAATGTGTCATTTTTATTTTTCATCATTATGTTGGCAAAACACAATTAATTTGTTGTTTCAGGTTTTTATATATCGTTTTCATATGGTGGTTTAGGTTATGGGCAAGCAGGTTTTATACTCAACCATCAATAACAAGTTGAAAAACATCTCCAACAAAATTTTGCAATAAACAGACAAATCAAATACCATTTCGCTATATTAAAAATGGATTCCATTTATAATAATATCACCAACTATGTCAGGTTTGAAATAAAAGCAGACAATAAAATATAAACTTTATATTTCTTTATTTTCTGTACAATGTAATACTAAAACGTATACATTTGATATTGTTTCATATCATTCGGTAAGTATACAGAGCGTTTAAAAGATAGAATTGCAAAACGGAAAAGTCAAATGTAAAGAGGGCCACCGGGAGATAGCATGTGTAAGGTTTTGATGTAGTTTGTGTTCCCGTAAGAAGTTCTAGTATTTTATATGGGAAAAATTATTTATAACGTTAATAGTTCTTATCAAGTTGCTCAGTAACTGGGTAATGGAGATCAGATAGGCAGTCGCTCCATGTATAATACTGGTAAGCAGCTGCATCCTGGTAGACTGGAAGTAGACGCCAACATAGTTAGGAAAAGGCAAGGCAGTTGTTTCTAAAGAGAAGTCCACCTATTATGTAATTTCCAATACAGTTACTTTTTGTTAGGTCCCACTATTTTACATAATGATTTTTTTGTATGTCTTTAGCATGAATCAAAAACTATGTGCATTTTCGAAATCACTGCTCATTTGACTGTGTGCTCTGTTTATTTCGGTTTTCTCACTACATTCTTATTTAAAGCGAGTTTCGCAGACATATCTATCTTTTTAAAGCTCTATGGAAAAGTTTTAAGACTGGAGACACTAAATCAGAACTGAAGCCAAAACTAAAAAAACAGAACTGTTTGGCATTTTATTATGTTACCTGATATCTGATGCATTTTATCAGCAGTAAAATCTATTACAGGTAACTGAAACATGCAAAAAGTAAATAGCAATTTCATTACGAATAGTTAAACACGTAATCAAATGGATTTTTAGTATAAAACAATTTACAATCTTTACGAAACCTCTTCAAAAATAAATCTTTTAAGTTTGTAACAGAGCTACGTGTTATGTATGAAGCTCTGATACTAAGATTGGCAGTATGTTTGATTTGGTACATGTATATATATCAAATCAAACAATATAGATTTTGAATGTGTCTCCAGTTAAAAACATAAAAAAATGTTGTTACTATTCTTTGGTATTATAATATATCATGTATCTTACTTCTACATACATATCGGATCTAAAACAAAATAATTATAAAGCAAAAGTATGGCATGTTTTAGCATTTTATTGGTTAAGCTTGGGTTTACTAGAAAAGCAGTTCCGTCATGTTATCTGTTATTTTCACCAGTGTTTATACTAAAACTAGCTGCTCCCCGGGGTTTCACCCGCATAAGTCTCGATCCCGTGGGGATATTGGGGACCCATGTTCCAAATTTTGTCCAAATAATATTCAGCCGTTTTAGCAAAAAAAATAAACAAAAAACTCGCTGTGGCATTTATAACATTAGATAATAGAATAATAAAGCTGAACAGTTTGTTTTTTTGTTTGTTTGTTTGAAAGTGCTAATATACATTTATTTATAATTATTTTTTAGACAATAATTGTTTTCTGTGTTTGCTTGGATCTTGCTCAAACTATTTTTTACAGTTGGATTAATTTGTGGATAACGATGCTGGTTGCGTGATTACTTAAGTGTTTTATAAAATATCTGTACCTAAATATTAAGCATTATTGCGCAATTATTTGTTATCCTGAAGAAATAAAAATAAAAAACAAAAATAATCTCTAGAGCTGCGAGTCGGATTTGAAAAAAAAATTTTGCATTTGGTAGCACAATTCTTAAGGAAGGTAGGACTTTAACATCACGCTAAGACCGTTAGCAGCCGAAAAAAAAGGGTTAGAAAGAACTCTTAAGTGAAAACGAAGTAATAGCGTGGGCGGGCGATGCGATGCGACGCGGTGGGTCAGGAGAACAAGAAATTTGAGGCGGACGAAGTTGCGGGCAGAAGTTTGTTTGACATTTAGGTAAAAGGCAAATACGCTCTGCTTTTAGACAGTGGTTATTGTATGACTGTTCACCGCTATCATAAGACACCAGAGCTTTACCAATAGGTAATGATAATGGTCGTATAATACCACTGCACAAAATTAATCGCACTTCACAGAAAGATCAGAGGATCTCTCAAATACAATTGTATAGCATAATATGATCCGTCCCTTTCTAATTCTACTTACTAGTAAAAGACAGTATACTTTCAGTTTAGTCAAAAACAGTTGTAGCAGCTATTGACTACATAAATGCTCTCTATTATCGCCTAGTATAAAGTGCGAGAGGGAAGATGCATGGCATAGAGTGTATTCTATCTGTCTTGCTCTTTGATACAAACAGTCAATCGAGTGTCAGTTATCGCACAGTCGGCGACTTTGTTTGCTAAGTAAATTGATACACTGGTTCACAGTTGCGACACTTCAATTTCGTAGTTAGTGTCCGTTCTTCGTCGTTTCAAACTAGAGATGTCATGGGTACGACTAGTATTTTGCAAGTAGAGTTTTTTTTTAGTTTCGGTGGATAGTTAGGTAGGTGAGAAAAGTTTTGAGTAGTAATGTGGACGTCTATAAGAGTAGGGGAAGTCTAAAGAAACGAAGGATAGACTGTGTGAATGATGATATGGCTAGAAAGGGGGTGACTACCGAGATGTCGATTAATTGAGAAGTAAATAATAATCTTAACTAATATTATAAACGCGAAAGTGTGTTCGTTTGTTACGATTTCACGCTAAAACGACTGAACAGATTTGGATAAAATTTGGCACACAGGTAGACCATGACCTGGAATAGGACACAGGATATTTTCATGACGATATTCGCATGGGATCGAGATTTATGCGGGTGAAACCGCGGGATGCTGCTAGTAATAGAATAAAAAAGATTTGATTTTTTGTACGTTTGTTTGTTGCTCTTTCACGCTAAAACAACTGAACGGATTTTGTTGAAATTTAGCACAAGGGTAGACAATGACCTGGGTTAGGACATATGGTATTTTTATCCCGATATTCTTACGAAGTCGTGACTTATGCGGGTGAAACTGCGAGGCGCAGCTAGTGGAGAAGTATGGAAGAAAAAGACATGTTACACTGACCCCAAATACATTGAGGTAAGGTCACGAGAAAGATGATGACGATGATGGGAGGGTTGGGTAAATTATGAGCTTCTCCTTCTTTTCGTGTGATTAGTGAATAACCTGGTTTCAGAGTTTTGAAGCCGCCCACGGGCCTCTGATTTGGCTTAACATGCTGTCGAGAAATATCTCTCAGGCGAAAAATATCGTGAAACCGTCATGGTTTCACGATATTTTTCGTCACCGTTTTTTAATCAAGTGATTATTACTCAGTACGCACATGAATCCAAAAAGTCAGAGATGCGTGTCTTGGGTTCGAAAGTAATGAGCTGTATATATGATACTCGTACCTGAGGTAATATTATTTTAACTTAATAGATTTTGATTATTACTATCATTAGTTACAAAAAGTCTGATCAGTTAATTTGCATTCAAATCTTATGTTTTTATCAGTAAGTTGCATGAGATTATAAACACGTTATAACCAAAATTAATTGAGTTTAGTGTAATGGAAATGAATCATAAATTGTAGTAAAGTGTTGGTAAATTAAGTTTGAAAGGTGCTACTGCCGAGCATGAGGTCGTGGGTTCGATTTATAGGTCGGACAAAGTGAAAATGGGTTTTTCCATATCAATAGCAGGAATATCTCAGTAGCAGCCTGGATCTGTGCCCGGTTGATGACAATAGGCTCGCCCCCGTTACATGGTACTTAAAGAACACTGGTGAAATGTGGGTGTAGATACTATAGGTACACTTTTGCCTAACCCTCTGGGGAATAAAGGTGTAATGTTATGTTATGTTAGTAAATTCATAAAATGTTCTATCACTTTATAAATTATGTACTGAATATGTACCAAAACATGCCAAACATTTAACAAACACTAATAAAATCGGTGAGATATAACTACCAAACTATTTCAACTAGATACATAAAATTATACGATATAATATTTATGGAAGAATTCACTAAGATATCTACATCTTAATACCCGTATTATGTAAATATGGCAGCTAAATTATTTCACATAATTATTTAATATTAAATGATACATACATTTTTTGGTAGATTCTAACGTTCTTTTATACAATAAAATAATGTTAATGCTTGATGATTTCGTATTTTGTTAGTTTTTAATCAATGTAAATTACGTGGGTATACTCGTATTTTTTTTGTAACCAATTTTTTTGCGAATCATCAAACGATAACTTAAAAAATAATAAGTTTGAATTGTGTCGTTAATTCATGATCCAGATTTAAATAATTTATTGCTCTTTAAAACATAATCATTGTATTTTTGATGAAATTGAAAGACCATTTTATTCATAACAATATCAATAAAATTAGCATGAAACAAACATTTCTACACAATCCTATTAAAGAGAAATTAAATTATTTTATATACAAAATCCAAGTAAATATGTTATCACTATGAAAATAATACTGAGTCATGCATACATCGCATTTATACATTTAATATTTCTCCTTCAAAATGCAATTCATAAATTATAAAACTTAAATATAAATTGATATCAAAATGTGACAACAAAAAATATTTTTACAAAATGGAATTCAATCTTTTTCAAGAACCGAATCATTCATTTCAAATTATGAATTTAAAATTTTCATAAATTTCTTAAGAATCATAATATATCATATTGAAACACATAATTCTAAAATAATTCTGAGACACTTTACATTAGGTATAATAGACGATATTCATTCTTATGAAATTCAATAAGACACAAAAATTACATTACGTTTGTAAGGCATTGTTCAGCGTGATAAATGCGAGCGATTTATTATGCCAGATATATTATGGCGTATCATATTCTATATGAGCTCACGTACTGCGATTTTAGTTATAATATAATATTATAACGTGACTGTTCATTTTGACGATCAGCTGTCTTAGTCAGTAATATTCTTGGTAAGTACCCACTTTGGAATAGAGTAGTGCTTTCCATACACAATCATCCAGTATATCAATGCTAAACAGTAAGTAGTGCCTGCCATTTATATTACTCTGTGACTTTTCTGATGATCGGTACTGCCACGCTTGGCAAAGCAAGTTGGTGATCGCTTTTATTTCGGCACAGAAAAAAGTGTTGAGCTAGAATTATGTAAGGCAGTATCTTTCTTTATGAGTTTCCTTTTAGAATTAAAATTAATTATTATTAAAATTAATTATTTCAAAAATAATAAACTACTAGAACCGAAATTCCTTTAATCAAATTCTTTTAACTTTTCCAAACTTTCCAACTTTAAGTATCTATTCCCAAATGGACTCAAATCCCACTATAATTTGTCTGTAAAATATATCCGTAATACCACAGTGAGCTCATGAAAAATCGCCATACGTGAGTCCTGCAAGTGCATGATGCAGTAAATTTTCTCACGATAGTAAATCTCGCACGATTTATCATAATGTGTGCTATCCTAGTCATTATTCTACTTACCCACTAGGGTATGCTATCACAAAATAAATATTTTGGTATCATTAATTATGGATATTATGATATCTCTTTCTCTTCTGGAGATTTTTTTTAAGCCTTGTTTTGTGTATTTCTGTTTTAAAATACCAGAAATATTCTTATTTTCTGTATACTTCTAAAGCCTTTCTTAAACAAGCATCTTTTACCTTATTTACACGACTTTTAACATAAAGACCTATTTTATATTGTTAAGTGTGTGTTTCTAATTCGTGTCTCGTAAGTTCAGTCTCCTGTATTTCGTCTTCACTTCGACTTGAATCTGAGTCTCCTGTAAACAAATAAAGAAAGTGTCTCTTAAAATCATAAACATCCTTTAATGTTCCCTTTTCGGGGACGCAGGCCTCCTCAATGAGAGGACGTGAGTGGGCCGTAATCCACCACGTGGGCCCAGTGCAGGTTGGTGGATGTCATAAGTCTTTGAATTGTTGGTTTCTGCACGATGTTTTATTTCACTGTTTAGAGAGCAGTGGCAAAGTAAAGTGCTTGTCTGTTGTCGAACCTACGACACGTAAGTTGGGGACCGCTGGAAAACCATTATTCGTGTTACTATCTATTCCTTGTTATTAAAAAAACATTATACGTAACCGACGTAACTCATTAAATTGCTGGCACAATATCGTACAGCCTATTTCTCGGTTACACTTACAATACATATGTATGATTTTTAACAATTCAAAATAATAATATTCACTTCTCGGAACGAGTATTTTTCACTACCACGCTGTCACGCGCTACTAAATAAGTACGTTTCGTTAGTTATTTCAGATGTTTTATAAGACTAACCCTTATTCAACTCAAGATGCTTATTTGAGAAAATAGTTAGAGTTTTGTAAATAACGTGAAAGTCCCGAGGCGAACGCAATTTAAATTTTAATAGAATTAGAAAGTTTATAAACTATTACATAGCGCATCTTTTTAATAATTTAATTAAAATTTTGTTTGTAATTGTTTATGAAGTTTCGGTAACAATGTAATTTACGTTTATTTTTAGCTTTGCATTTTAAAGACTTGTTTTAAATTGATGTACTTGGCAAGTGTTCTCAGATTTTTGAACGAAGACTTGTTTCGCTTCTTTCGATCCCAAGACATTGTCGTAGGGCTAACTAACACCTAATAACTAACAACTAACATACTAACAACCAACCACCGACAACATGACATGAATATTTACTTTGTGAAGTATAATATTATTATTATGATGTGAGGACTATGTGGGTCATATATTTAGCTATATTTTACTTTTTGTTATGTTAATCTGGCAGTTTGAGTACTTTATGCGGCCTACCCCAATGTCCTTTCTTTGGTATTGTTCGTCGATTCGTTGAGCTCTTTTTAAGTTCTGAGTTGAGCTACACGATTGCTGACAAATGCGTGCACTGACTGGCCAGGTCCACTCAAATCTGTATGGTTTTTTCCTCAAAAGACCATTTCAGACACAAATCTACATGGTCCTCAAATTGAAATGCTCTGACCAAGATTATTTCCGGGTTATTATATACATATTGACATTAATGAATGTTATATATTCATTGACATGAATATTTACTTTAAAGTATTATATTATTTTAATTATTGTGAATGTGAAGACTATGCAGATATTCCCTTTTCTTTTTTTTTTTTTTTTTTTTTTTTGTTAATTAGTTTTTATCATGGTCTGGCAGTTTGAGTAATTTATGTGGCCTACCCAAACGTCCTTTCTTTGGTATTGTTCGTCGAATCGTTGAGCTCCTTAAATTCTGAGTTGAGCTGCACGATAGCTGACAAATGCGTGCACTGACTGGACAGGTCTTCTCAATCTGAATGGTTATTTCCTCAAAAGACCATTTCAGACATCAATCTACATCGTCTTCACATGACCTGACCAAGATTATGTCTGGACTTTAAAAGAGACTGTGACCTCTGAGTTTGTTTCGGCCTTTCTTCTCAGAGTAGTCAGATAGGAAACGCCGACCTCATCTAGTTTTTAAAATATGATTGACGTGTAAAAGTGTTTGTACAAACCTACTTGCAGAAATAAATCATTTATCATTTATCATTTAACATACAATTTAGCGTACGCTTAATGCCTACCTATACTAGCATCGCCTTCCGATTTCACCTGCATGCTAAGCAGGCACACTTTTGTACTTAGTGCTAGACAGGATATACACTTGCGGAAAACAAACTAAACATCGTTTATTATTACTTACAAACTATACAACTTCACTACTCACACTCACACCCACACTCACTCACTTTCACACTAACATACTCACCCTGACACTCTCATCACACGTTCTCGCGCGATTTGGCCTTTTTCTGTATAACGCTCATTCTTTAGCAGCGCTGTTTGTTTAATCTTAATTTTTCCGCTTTTATTTTTATTTTTAGTCTTGCATGTTTACTTTGTCTGCATTTCAATTGCATAGTAATTGCTGATAAGTGGAAGTGCGGAGAGTCCTAATACAAGCAATTCCTTGCTTAAAAGGTGATCTCCAAAAATATGTATCTAAACGCCCATTGTAATTAAAATAAACATTTTTATTTATTTAGTTATTTATTATTTTGATTCAGGTATGTTTCAGTCATTTAATTATGTAGAGAGCCGTGACTTACGGTCGTAGATTCCAACCCTGACAGCCGCTTTACTTTGTGTCAATTACTACATCACCATTGCTCTCAAAACGGTGAAAGAAAACATCGTGAGGAAACCGGCATGTCCTAGAACCAAAATTTTGAAAACATGTGAGATCTATAGCAAACCTGCACTGGGCTCGCGTGCTGGATTACGGCCCACTCATTCTCAGAGAGAGAGAGAGAGAGAGAGGCCTCTGTCCCATCAGTGGCAACTTTATATGCTAATTATGCTGTTTTATTCAGTCTATGTGCCTCAAAAGCTATCATCACCATCATCGGCATCCTTGTTCCATCCACTGTTCAGTATAGGTCTCCTCCCTGTTGTGACAAGTCTTCAAGTGTAGAGTGAGAAGGTTACTTCAAGGTAACCTGGGACATTGTCAATGGCATCATCGCTTACCATCAGGTGAGATAGTGAACAAATACAAGTTTTTTATTATAGGCACAGTCAGGGAAATTAATTGTTAGGCATATTGACTATTACGCCGCTATTACGATGACTTTTACGCCATTATGTGGAAGAAAACAGCTTCTCTGATGCGACGGATTCGGGGGAGCGCCAGAATCCTAAGGATGATGTCGGAGAGGCCAGAGTCTGCAGTGCTGGGTAGGTTCATCCAGCTTCACGTGACGAGATGAGAATATGATTTTTGACATGAGTGATTTTACTATTTTTGTATTTTTAATTTTATTATATTTTGAATTTTATAAATTATGCTTAACATAGTTTTAAGACCTTTGTAACTATCAATTTATGGACGAATCAATCAGTCTGAATTAAATTAATATAATATATTGACAACCTATGTCAATTTGACGTGTTAAAGCAATTTCTTACATCTATCAAAGAATGAAAATTGTGTTGATTTGAATATACGCATAATTTAAGTAGGTAGTCAATTTGCTTATCAATTAATTTCCCTGGCTTTACAAAGTCAAAGTCAAGGTCAAATCATTTATTTCAAATAGGTCCTCGTAAGGCACGTTTAAACGTCAAAATTTACAAAGAAATAGAATGGATTCTAGCCACCCCTTCCAAAAGGTATGTAGTTTTCGTGTAGAGAAGAATGGACTAGAAACTCCACCGTCAATTTTTTTTACAAATTTTTTTTATAGGGTACATTAGTTATATAATCATGGATGAAAAGTTTGTCCTTGCTTACCATGAGGCCTTGTATCCAGAGCCAGTACTGCAAGTGGAGCATCATCAAGAACTCCTGACCACCTCGCAGCCAAGACCCTGGATCCTCTGTGACCTCTCACTACCACTGTGGGCACCACGTTAGACGAAATGGTTGATCCACCACCATACATGGATACTCCTACATTTCTTCGTAATATGGTGCTATAAAAGGAAAATAATGATTAAAAACTCTTTTCCGTTACCCAACTTTCATGCTATTTGAGTTTTCCAGCTCTATTTTAATTTTGGATCTACAATCAAAGGGCTTCTTTCTAACGTCAGCAATTTAAACTTTATAGAAACATGTATTTTTAGTGGGTATTACGTTGGAGTAAAGTTTGTGGCTATTTCAAGCATCCCTCTTACAGTCAAGACTTAGAAAAAAAGAAAAGAAAAAAAGAAAGAAAATGTGTTTATTTTCGGTACTCATGACGCAAGCAAAGAGAGACACGAAAATAACAATTTGGGGAAAAATATGCGTCACATCCACGCAAAACGGCCTCACACAGCCGGCGCGGGTCTTCAGTTATATTAACTGGCTTAGTAAGCATTTTTCCTCGAAAAGTTTTTTATAATGTTACTCAATCTATACAAATACAAACAAATAAATAAAATTAGAGTGTCTGATTGTAATGTAAAAACAGAAACTTTTACAACATGCTAAAGTAGGTATATATTACGATAGTAATAGAAAGTTTTTTTTTTGTCTGGCTGTCTGTTTGTATCGGATAATCTCCGAAACGGCTGGACCGATTTTGACGTATCTCAAGCAGTTAGCTGATGTTATAACTTAGTAGACTACTTTATTTTAGAAAAAGAATTAGACTCGCGGGCAGCAGCTAGTGATGCATAAACGTTTTAACGAATTTGCATGTTTGGCTTAGATAAATATAATGTTCCAGAAAATGATCATTTTGTCCAGATACAATCATGTAGTAGTTCTCCTAACAAACAAGTGAAACCTAGGACAATAACTAGAAACTAAGGAAGATATCTCACCTCTGCTCCGGATCTCTCGGTCTACTCTTCTTCTTGCACATCACTATCATCGCGACACACAGTGTAGTCAGGATAGTCAGTAGAACCAGAGATAGTGCAGCTCCAACCAGTAGAGCAACACTATTATCCGAGGGTTGTGGTTGAGGCGGTGGCACTGGTGTCATCGTTTGAAGAGAACCTGGTGATAATGATGATGATTTAGAAATCACACATTTAATACGGTTTAAAAGTCGTAAACGGTTTATACAAAGTCTCGATTCTAGGTCCTGCGAGTCAGGATCAGGTTTAACTTATAAACAAGGAAATCCCATGATAGGAACATCTTCCTTTCAGCATTTGAGGTTCAAAAACGATGCTTTTGCTCTTAGGTTTTTGAAATAATGACCTTTTTTCTTTTTTTTTGGTGGGAAATCATCAAATGACTCCTCCCGCTCTTGTTGGAGCGGGAGGGCGTGTCAGACTCTTACTGACTACAACCCGTGCTCCTTCTCTTGCCTGTGCAATGCCAGGGGGCCACGGTATCCCTTTCGGACTTTCCCGCAACCCCGGCAGGCAATGGTCTCATCGGACCCCTTCATTCGCTGACATCTCTTTGAGGCGCGCGTGGAACACAACGCGCCGTCGACCCGGGCTTGGTCCTTACCGGACGGCGAGCTACCCATTGCTCACCGTCCGCAAGCCCGCGCCTACGGTGGCCGGGAATCGGCTGCTATAATGACCTAGATCTAAATATAGTGAAAATAATCTCAGGAACCTATATGGCATCAACGTCGGCCTATCTCAGAAAACCTTTGTGATTGATGCAAATATTGACGTTACTTAATAGGTTACGGATCGGAATGTGGAAGGATTAATGAACATTGAAAGCTTTCCCCATTTAGCTACGTTTAACTGTATCAAACATAGATAACCACTAGATCAACTGCATTCTCGGAAGATCAATCGGTAATAGGCTGTCCAAACATTTGCAGAAATCAAAGCTATTTCACCCATGTTTACCGAAGACGTTAACAGTTTGGTTTTGTACTATTTGTCATAAATTAAGGGCAAAGTTAATGGCGTAGAGCTCTTTAACACGTTCACGGACGGTACGTGATTTTACGTCATAATGTATGATTTTGATATGGCACAACGTATCATGACGTTAAAAAAAAAGATCAGGTACTGCGGAACGTTCATTTCCGATGAACTTTCGACTAAAAACTCTATGATTTGGACCTTGTGTCACAACATATCAAATACTCTGAATATTACTGTCATACAGAATAGGTTTTTGACCATTTCAAAAATGTGTTTCTAGCAATGTGTGGCAATGCTACACAACACGCGCAACGTGTTTATACGTCCCGTACGCCTCCCGCGTCCATACATTTACTCCGACCATGTTATGAGTGCAGTGCACGCGCGTTTTAACTTCGCAGGAGTGATTCGTAGTAGGTAAACTTCGTCGAGAGACAAAATCATCGTGAGTAATTATAAGTAATTTTTTAATTGTTGTTTTGTTGTAAACTATATTTTAAACAATATTGCTCTATGAAAATTGTGTCTTACTGGCTATTTTGTTTGTTTTAGATTGATAACGCAAGACAAATCCGATGAGGATTTTTGAGGATTCTGATAGTTCGACCCCGGTAGATCCGTTCCAGGACGATGATGGTGACTTTAACGTGGAGACTGAATAAAAAACTAAAATAAAAAATCTTATTAGTTGTACCTACTAGTTATGACAAAACGTATGTAAAGGATGACGTGAACGTCGTCGAACTTTTCTGTCATCAAGTCTTCAAAACATGTAGTATTTTATGCAGCACTACAAATTATACGTCAAATAGACTTGACGTTTTAAATACGTAGTGCTGCATATATTAACCTGTCATGCGTAAGGCCTCTTTTGCGCAACTCGGCAGAGCAGTAAGGGTGCGCCCGGCCGAAATCGTGTGATTTCTCCGCGTTCACTAAAACTACGATTTCTCTGAAATTACGGAGCGCAGCTCAACAAACTCTGTGTCATTGAAATTGTTATGAAAATTTGTTGTTTACCGTCTGTAAAAGTGTTAAGATACGGTGTTGCAAGTTTTATTGATCATCATCCTCTGGGTAGACTTTTATATAGCCTAGATGTGTTGGGATCAACTGGCTGTTTAACCTGAACCAACCGAATACCAGTATTTTACATGCATTAAGCTTTAGTGATTAAGTAAGGTTTATACAGTAAGTATTTAGGAAACAAAGTTTTATCCATCCAAAATATTTCGAAAATGACAAAAAAAAATACAATAATAAAATCTCCTTACCAGGTCTATCCAAGTCGTCGGCAGTTCGTATTCGTACGCTGTGCAATGCTGCAGGTCTTTGTGACCTTCCTCTGGGCGTCTCAGCGTAGACCAGCAATGTATACTTTCCAGGGGATAAAGCATCTAAGGCGAATTGAGGCTTATCATTCCTGACACGGTAAACGGCTTCAGTCAAGCCTAAGGCTGAAATACCCTGTGATAAAGAAAATTATTTTGTTACTATAATTTATTTGATGTAAGTACCTTAATAATAACGGTATTTACAACAAAAAAAAAACATAAAAATAAGATTTTCTTTATATTATTGATGTTAAATATGATAAATGATATATACACCTTACTGAATGTTATTAAAGGTCGAATTAAAAATATCACAAAATATCTTCAATCTAATTACAGGTACAGAAAAAAGAAATCACTTATATTCAACTTTAAGGGGCTTCATTTATTGAAGTAATCTTTGACAACATCTATTAAATATGTAATTCTCGTTCAAGGTTTATTCAATTCAATGTTAAATATTTATTTATTCAATCTAAAAAATCTAAAACTTAAATCAGTGTCAGACACAAAGGAAAAATAGATCAATACATAGTGAGGGGATTATAAGAGTAACAACAACGTTTTAGGAAACCTAAAGCGAACACATGTTAGAAAAAACTGCATGCAGGGGTAAGAAACAAAATATCCTGTGTTTGAATAAAATTACCAAAAATGGAGCAAGAGTAAACTGAACGCGTCATACAAACCTATTGAGGACAGTAACAGGAATTTTTTGGTGTCATTTTTACATATTTTTGAGACCAGTCAAACAGCATTCAGAGTTCGAGAGCAAAAGTGAACCGTGTGAGTTTTACAGTATTTTTGGAGTTAGAATAAAATAAATACAACAGTGTACAACTAATAGACCGAATAAAAATAATTATAGGGAAATTGGGAGGATTTTTCATTTGATTTTTGTTTGGGAAGTGACTTTCTTTTCCACTCAATGTATATTTTTCTTTCACATACTTATAAACGGTAAAAACTAACAATAGGAAAGGGCAGAAGATTAATCTACACAAATCTACACTAATATCTACGAGAAAGATTTTTATTTCTGTTTGTAATGAATCAACTCAAAAACTACTCGACCGATTTTAAAAATTCCTTCACCAGTAGAATGCTATATTATCATTGAGTAACATAGGCTATAATTTATAAAGCTACCACGCAGGCGAAGCCACTGGCGGAAGCTGGTAGATGATTAAAGTGGTTAGGAACAGCACAACATGCAATAGTTTTGAAGCGGTCTCCCACAGAAATAACAGAATGGATATTAGAATTTCTGTGAAACCATTACTAGGGATTGAAAAAGCTGAAGAATTAATATAGTTTCAGAGCAAAACATTGTAGACTCTAACTTCAGATAATCTCAAATTGATTTCAAGAAGTACTTAGAAGACTTTGATGAAGAAGGTATTAACATACAATAGGTAAACTGTGAGAAGAATGATCATTAATCGCTACTCGTCTGCGAGTCTTGGATGGACATTTATGCCACTCGACGGTCCAGAAACTCTCCTCATGTAACCAAGGCTTTAGGATGAAGACACAAAAGAGATGCGAAGGTCGTGTTAGCACGGCACCACAGCCACGCCGCGCTCACCTGATCGTTCATCGTGGAGATCTCATTGTCTTCTTTCGCGGTTTCAGCGCGATGCCGTACCTCCAAAGCTTCGAGAAGGAACCGCTGAGGCAGACCTCCGTCGTGTCCCGGCTCGCAGTGGAGGAGCTCGTTTTCGATCTCGCAGTTGCTCGGTGGTTCGGGGAGCGCTGGGGAGGTGACGTGTGATGTATGGGGGGCATGCAAGTGATGTAGATGATGAAAATAATATGAATATTTTTATGAAAGAACTATACTCTAAATTGTAGTAGTAACTATTATTAGTTTCTATATATAAAATAATTTGAATAAATACAGTCTAAAAAGTTATGGCATATTTTCACTATTGACGTGAACTCACTCATAATACCTAATCTATTAAAACAGTGATCTGCAAAACAAAGGAAGCTACAATATAACTTTCATAAAATTGTGTTTTCTATTAAACAAGCAATAATAACCTACCTATAAAATAGTAATTTCCTTTGCAACAGCGAAATTCTGAAAACAATAAAAGTATTACCGGCAGGCAAGATCCTGAACAGGCATGGCTCCCGCTGGTTGCCCACATCGTTGCTAGCCCAACATGCTAGCCAGCCCAGGTCTTCCTCAATGTCTGAGTGCAGACCGTGGATGACCGTGCTTGTGGATCCCATCACTGTCACGTTGGCTGCTGGTATCTGTGGGAATGGTCCTAGCTTGAATATTGTGATGCACATCAACTTACATCTAGATACCAGGACGAGTAGACAAGTCAACCTCTATGTTGACCCACTTTTGACCATCTGTTAGTCTTATTATTAGTCATTTTTATAATTAGTAATATGAATTTTGACTGAGAACAAAATTTAAAGAGGTCTACACTACCTTTTCAGCGCGAGTCCACATTGCAAAATAATTGCCGTTATTATTACATAGATTTGTGGCGTCATCTACGTCGCCACATCAAACTACGCATCAAACACCGGACGTCACACAAATCCTGCATCGCGCAAGCAAAGTTAGCCGCGCGATCAACATATATATAACTTTCCAACATAAATCGTTGGGCAGTTGCCCACTAGACCCAACGCCCAATTTATCGGAGGATACTTCCTTTTCTATAAAGGATGAGTGAACTTTGCACCCGGTTCTTCACACATCTAAGTTGTTGACTCCGACGTGATCTGAATACGCAACCTTCTGATCATACCTCTAAAGGTTTCTTAAAAATGCAAAAAAATCGTATCATAAATGTTATTTTATCCTTAAAAAATAGATGTGGTTCTATGTGCATTGCAACATACCGGCAAAACATCCTTAGTTCCATTATAAGTCCAATAGAACCTTAAAGGCCCAGCATCACGACTCGCTGGAGCAGTCACTGAGCATCTCGCCCTAACTTCTCCTCCAGGGGCACCGGCTAACTGCTGGATCACGTTGCCAGCTGCACATTCTGGTCGGGCTAAATAAGAAGGTGGAAGCAAAGTGGCGATGGTTCAGAATAATGATGTAGAAAAGATACATAATATTTCCTACGAGAATAACTATACAATTAATTAGATTTGATCAAAAACAGGTATAGGAAAAACCAAAAACAGTAGTTGTCTCTGCAAAACTAGACATCTTAGCTCTTTACAAATTATACTGCCGTTACTGGAAAAGCTGTTAGAACACTTAGGTATCGATTTGAGGGAACATTTTATATTTTTATAAAATACTCATATTTAAAAATATACATTAATAAGAGAGCTGTATTGACGATTTATAAATCTGGGGAAAAAAAACTTACATAGGACATTCAAAGTAAGTGGGTCACTCAGCGCACTACCCTCAGAATTCCTCGCCCGACACCGGTACACCGTCGAGTGATGTCTTCTGAGTCCTCTGATCACCAGCCTGTTGTTCTCTATGGACAGGCCTCCAATTGGATCGTCTCTTATTAGGTGGACCTGGGTGAAGAAGAACAGAGAAGTTATCTTATCGCATTAAGATAGCTGACGCGCGCAGAAGCTGCGGTTTTTAATTTCAATCCTTTTGAAAGACTTTTTATTTCCTCTTCCCTTTAAAACGTAATTGATTCTTTGATGGAAGATTATCAACATTGATCATTCCATTTTGCGACAGTTGCAGCAGTTTTGTTTCACCACTGAATCACTGTTTAAATAAATAACTAAAAATGCTAAGTCTTTATTTAGCTTGGCACCTTTTTTGTAGTTACTATCTACATATTTTACCAGTGACCTTTCTCAACTAAAAGCAGAACGATGTAAGGATAGTTTATAATTTAATTCAACACAACACAAAGGGGCTTATAAATATAATCTAAATTTATTAAAACAATTTAAGCAAAATCCTCAAAGCGTAATGAAAAAAATTATAAGCCTCGAGATTCTAAAAATAAAGCTAAAACTAATTTTGTTGTCACAACGTATTACGTAAAACCGAACGTTATTATGAAGTTATTATTTGCACAGTATGACAAATTGAATTTTCATGAAGCAACAATTAAATTCTCATTATAGAATCACGCTAGCAAAGACTTAGGTACCTGAACATGCCAACTTACTATTTACGGCTAACTTTGTTGAATGTATTTATAATGTTGGAGTTAAAATTGTTTAGATAATATTTTAATGCATGAATTGCGGCTCCTTTGTAGAGAGGGGAAAGGTTTTGTTGGTTAATAGTGCCATCCACGAAGATAAGCACCACTCTCCTTCCTAATCACTTGCAGTACAAGTGTGCACCACTAGTGTTTAGTATTGTCGTGTTTATTAATTATCCACTCATAGGTAATTACTGTGTATTGACAATACTAAAACACAAGCAGTATGTTGCACACTAGTACTGTAAGCGTTTAGGAAGAAGAATGGGGCGCGTGCGTAAATGGCACTATTTTTGTAGCATTAGAAATAGATGCTGATGAGCAATATAATTAGTTTTGTGCCACTAATTGTGGTTTAAGTGCTTCTGCTATCAACTGATTCTTCATATGAATTAAATTTCTAACTGTAGTTTATGACATTGTTAGCATTATTAGCAAATTGCCAAAGTCGGTTACAGAACTTAGTGATGGAAAGTTCAAAACCCACATCAAACGTGTCCTTATCAAAAAAGCATATTATAATATTAAAGACTACGTTGAAGACAAGGAAGTTTGGCAATAATTCCTTCTGCACATGTGGCTTCCCTGGTACCTCAATAACGGCATTACTATGTAAATGTCTATTTAACTGCTCCCAAATGAAGATGTTTTTTTTTTCTTTTACGTTCTTTTTTGACATACCTAATCTTTTCGTTATTTGACATTATATAACTTCGATATACTATATTTTTTATTAAATTAGATTTGTTACAGCTTTAGTGGCAGTCATGTCATTTGGTTTAAATAGGTTTTCAATTTGTTTATTTTTTATTTTTTATATAGATTCTCTTCTTTTATATTTTGTGAATGTGAGAACGTTGTAGGCATAACCGACTTGTAGATCTGTCTATCATTTTCTATCTTGCTGGGTACCTGGTACTTGTTGATAGGCCTACAGTGTCCTCTCATACCTATAAACACTGTAATTTGAAAAGATTGTAAATACTTTTTACTTTTAAAAGAGTAACCGTGGAGTTTCTTGCCGGCTCTTCTCCATAGGAAACGACCAATTGGAACCGTGTTCCTAGCTTCTGACGTTTCATAAGTGCCCTTGTAGGTTTATGTGAAATAAAAATATTTTGAATATTTTTTGAATTACAGTCTGACTTCTAAAATGTTTCGGTCACTACACACTAGCGGTTAAACGCGGGGGTGGCTAACCGAGCGGCTAGCCGCTTTTTAATTTTTTAATATGTAACCGCTCTTTTTTATGTGCAACCGCTTATGGTTGTACGCATTTAACCGCCATCAACCGCGGAGGTTAACCGCTAGTGCGTGTGAGGGCTAAGGCGTGACAACGTATACATTCTACAATATGTATATTTGTAATGGTTACCTATGGTTATAAAGTGTTCAGTGCTAAAAATGAATAGCCAAATAATATGGGTTTTTCATGACATTTAGGTAAGATTCTAATTTACCTAAATGTAAAGCATGCACAGGCTATACAAGGCTTAGAATAAAGATCTTTCTATTTACGTACTTCAGGTCCTTTATAAAAAGTAAAATTAACAGCTGGTGGCGATGCATCAGCTGAGCACAGCAGCACAGCATTCTCATCTTCTCGCAGTAGACGAGGCTCCTTGGGTTCTACCAGAGATATCTGGGTTACTGGAGGATCTGAAACAAACGTAATACTGAGTAAAACACAATAATTGTCTAAATGTCATGTCTATTACGTTAAAAGGGTTCATCCAAAAAGTTGGCAACTTCGCAAATATCTGTCAAATATTTACCTGTTTTGATTAGTTTGGCAATATTTCTGTTTAGAAATAAGAAATATAACTAGTGAACTAGAACACTAGTAATGAATTGTAATATTAACACTGAGTTTGATATTGTAACCGTTTTAGGTATAAATAACGTATTTGGAAAGTTTCCAAATACTTTTTTTTACATCTAAAACTAAATATTCGGTGTAACGATATGAATTATTGCATTTCGTAATCAATATTTTGCTCACTAGTTAACCATATTTCTTATTTACATACAGTAATATAGAAAAATTAATCAAAACACCGAAATAATATTTCATTTTAATTCTGTATAAACTCTCTTAAGTCATCTGTTTCTGTCTGAATAAACATCTATTGATAAAACAATTAAATGTTTTATGAATAATTTTATGTAATTAATAATACGATATTAAATAAATAAAATATTAATAATTTATTATTAGGTAATAATTATATATATATATATATTTTTTTTTTTTTAATTTGGACAGAACAACGTGTGTCGGGTAAGATAGAAAAACAACGACCCTAACTTTTTCAAAAGTTTGCCCAGTAGCTTGCACGTCATTGTGAGAATTTTGTTACACTCACCAATACAATCAGAAGCTGATATTGCACAACGACAAGTGACTTAAAGCTTAGTAAGTGAGTTGGTGTAGATTAGTAATATTTCAAAGAAGAATTCTTTAGATTTCTTCACCGAAGCTTTTTGAATGTGTAGTTCGTAAATTGTTTGCTAGTTCAACAATACAAAAATGACGCAAAATTGGGACGTTTGTTTCTTTGGGACATTTTAAGATTCATTAAAAACTGGAACATTTTCTGACTGTAATACGTTTCGACTATTTACTAATTTTAGTTCATAATCTCCTAAATTCAAGTCAAACTTTTATAGATAGATTGATTAAAGATGTCACTAAGTTTGAAAATTGTGAGAGCTTCCAAGGATTTGCTATTGGAGCTAATTCTTTCAAGGACTTATTACTTGAAAATAATAACTTTAAATAGAAGAGGATTTAATCCTACTATCCTACTAATATTATAAATGTGAAAGGAGACTGAAACGATTACATACAATCTTGGGCCTGGTTGTAAAAAGATGAAAGTGGTGTCAATTAATAGCTTATATATTATCAACCTTTCACTGAAAATTCTGCGGATTTTGTCAATCTGAGAACAGAGATAAGAGAGATTATGTAAAAGTGAGGTTATGTTACAATCTAACTAACAGCTGATTCCTGAAGTGCAAAATATGTGCTTTTGCACTAATAGTTATTATATTTAGTAGGAAATGTTTGATAAATCATATGAATGAACGTCAATGACTTCAGTCCAACCTACCTATGTAGGTAACAGGTATGGAGTTATGGAAAGGATGTCTAAAATAAAATAAAAAAATCATTGAAGTAATACCTATAGTGTTTTATTCGTCTTCAATTATAATTAAAATGTCATCTAGGAATTGTGCAGGTGGTGCTATATGATCTTGGTACCTAGCCCAGCTAAGGTACCATATAATGCACAATAAATTATATGAGCGCAGCAGCCTACAGTTCGTCTCCCTACAATTACAGTAATGCATTACTATAGCCTCCCTTCCTGTACGAGAGCCATTGCCGAATCACAGACAGAATTGTTTCATCGTGTAAGGGTGGGTCGTCGAGCCAGTGTATTGCAGTGATCAGTTGTTATCCCACAATTCACACAGCGATCCATAGTTTCAACAATATCCAATCCATATGCCGGCGGTAACATCCAAAATAACAATTCTAAGTCAAACGTGTGAGCGATCTTCGGTGTCCTGTGTGAAAGCAAGGGTCGTACGAGGTAGGCAGGGTCGGAATCCGTAAAATACAAAGCAAAGGTCGTGAAAAATGAAGAACAATCGGGAAAGCACTCAAAACGCATCGGAAAACACGAATCGAGTGAACCACAGACTACATAGGGATACTACGAGTGAACAAACAAGATCAACAACTTGGCATTGGCGTTGGCAACTGTCACAGACTACATGGAAATATGGCAACTGTCTAGTGTCCGCATAGTGTCCGTGTCAGTCAGCTGTCATGCCAGTGACATAGACTAAAAATAGAAAACTAATTTTAATCGATATGAAATCAATAATCATTAATATTGTTTTTTCAGTAATTAATTGATATTTTATTTATTAATATGACTGTAATTATATGCACTATATTGGACATAATATGTATATATAGTGCATTTAATTACTTTGAGTAAATTATTTAGTGCAAAGGTTTTATTTTCGTAACTGTGTAATCGATTACTCAATCGGTAATCTCATGAAAACTATCTTTTCCACATTTCTCCGCTTCCAGATTGAAAATTGAGGTGATTTTTTATATTCTAAGATAAAAAAAAATGACTAATTTTTTAGATCATATCTTAACTTATTACATTTGGGCCCACCGTTTTCCATCTCCTTTTTTATGTTTATGTGTTTGGATGTTTGTTACAATCACGCAATAACGGCTCAACGGATTAAGATGAAATTTGGCACACAGATACTTTTTAGCCCGGTAGTACGTTCTCGTGGGATAATTTCCGACATCCACGCGGGAGAAGCCCCGCGGGCAAAACTAGTTATTATTGAATAACGAAGACTGTTGTTTGGTTTTGTAGGTTGGAGGAGCTCGTGGCTAAGTAATAACTGCCGCACGGGTCGATCCATCAAGTTATACTACGCTTGCCGGGGTTGGACTGTGGATGGGTGACCATCTTTACATACCGAGACTCCTCCGTGCCTCGGAAAGTACGTTAAGCCGGTCCCGGCTGTCATTCGTGCATCTTTGACAGTCGTTACGGGTCGTCAGAAGCCCGAAAACCTGACAACCAGTCTTACGAAGGGGTATCGTATTACCCAGTTACTGGGTTGTGGAGGTCAGATAGGCAGTCGCTCCATGTAAAATACTGGTATTCAGCTGAGTCTGGTTAGACTGGAAGCCGACCCCAACATAGTTGGGAAAAAGCTAGGCAGATTGATTGATCACTGTTTGGTTTTATAGCAGACTTTGCTGGAGTTATCATTAGTTTTTATTATATAAACGAGTAGAATTTTTAGATACCTATTTTTCTTTGAATTATTCAAATCCAGCGGAGCATGCCACAAAAGGGAGGAGGCCATACTCAGCACTGGGTGGAACAACGCTGCCAATGATAATTAATGATGTTGAGATTTTTGAGATTTTTATTATGACTTAAATAGAGGTACTACTTTGTACTTACTGTACAGTCACGAGCTTTAATTTGGGACCCATTTCCGTTAAACGTTGTTAGAACAATCATAATGCAATAAGGTCGAAACTTTGAAACTTTGCTTTAAGGTTGAAATGTTGAATGTCAAGTTAAGACATAAAATGTCTTATCTAATCGACCTATGAAATGATAACCTCGTTGCAAAAAGCTATCATTACGATTTTCTAATTACGAACATGTGTCGTGTCAGTGTCATTTAAGAAAATAGTTTAATGTGATATTTTCACAAAATATAATTTACCAATTAATAAAATGCTTGCGGCTAATCGTGACCAAAAAGGCTCCAAATTATTGATTTGCACGAACAAGGAGTAGGCATTCACGAGATATCGCGACGAATAAATGTGACAAGAAACACAGTTCGCCGCTGGGTTCGACGCCACGGGAACGAGGAAAATATTATTGACTTACGACGAAACAACCATCACCCGCAAGTTATAACACAAGAGCAGAGCCGCTTGATGCAAAGGCAATACCTGATGAATGGATTTACGCCAACGAGGCATTTTGCGGAAGCGTTTGAAGTCCACCCTTCAACAGTTAGAAGGCATCTTAAAGCTATGGGACTGCATCACAGGCGGCCTGCAAAAAAAATTGCGTTGACGGATGCCCATAAAGCTGCTCGACTTATTTTCGCACGTCAGTATCTAAATTTTGATTGGACGACGACGGCTTTCATCGATGAAAAGACTTTTCAATCTTCCTAAACGGGCAGACTACATTTGTGGCGAATTGACAGGACGCGATACACGGAAGACCACGTCATAGCTAACAACGCGTCCGGTCGCATTACAGTTAACATGTCTGGCTGGATTAGTTCAGCCGGCATTGGAGAACTAATAAATTTACCACCCAGGGCCACTGCTCAAGATTATGTCGATTTATTAGACGAGAGTGTCCTTCCAACATTGCAACTATATTATCCACAAGAAGATGTTGCTCCAATAAACTTTGTTCAAGATAACGCAACAATTCATACGGCAAGAATCGTTAGAACTTGGTTCGACAATAATAGAGCAAATTTAAATCGTATTCCGTGGCCTGCAAAGTGTGCCGATTTAAATCCTATAGAAAATTTATGGGGCTTAATGGTTCAAAAATGGTCAAATAGAAACGAAAGAACTAGAGAAGCACTTATGGATCACTGCCTCACAGTCTGGGAAAGTTTAAGGGGTACTGACATATGTGACAAATTGATTGGATCCATGCGTAACCGGCTCCAGGCTGTGATTGACAATGAAGGTGGATATACGCGGTTTTGAATATTTATGATAAAAAAAATACTGGAGAGATTTAAATTAATTTAGTCATAGCCTTCGGTGATAAGTGTTTATTTTGTGCACCGCTAACCATGCTTTCTATATAATTGTGTTAAGATTGAGGTTTGTGTCATAAATGTCTTAATAAATATAAAGAATAAATAACTTTGTTTTTCTAAAGATTTTATTAATCAATATTTTAGCTGAAATCTTCTAAGCCCCCATAATCATAAACTACAATAGGTTTAAAGGCCTAAACCTATTTTATTTTAAATATGTTGTTTTGGTCCGTCACTTTGATATTTATGTTTGAGAAAGAGACAAAACTTTTTAACTAATATAGGTTTGAAGAATAAGCGGGTTAGTTGACTAGCTATCATATATTGACAATATAATTTTATTCTTTTTTATTTGTTTCTTTTTTCTTATGGGACCACAGGACCAAAAAGTAATTATTACTCGGAAATCGGTAATGATCGTTTGCCCTCGCTCCAGTTGACGTTAGCCCCTAGAAACGTAAAGTTGTCGATGGTAAACATTATGACGTTTATTGTTTGTGCGTTAACATAATAGCTCTAAATGGCGAAAGTTTGCTACACGATATTCAACCTTAGGTGGGTCCCAAATTAAAGCTCGTGACTGTACCTTGGAGATTACTGATTTCGGTGAAGGAAACCTGGACTTAATGAATAAAAAATAAAAAAGCCTTATATTTCGTGGGATAAAAAAAAAATACACTGATCTTAGTTTAAATTTTATGTTAACCTACATGGGTTTCGATTTCTATCCCGTTTAATTTTTATTTATTTTTTAATTTATGCTATGAATCTTGTTGGTTTTCCAGAAGGCCTCGTCCAAAGATTTCCAAAGTTCCCTATTCTGACTTTCTGTAACCAGCCGTCTTGATGATCTCGTCTTGCCAACTCGTAAGCGGTCTTCCACGCTTACCCAGAGGGCCGGCGTCCACAACGTCACCATTTTTGTCCATCTCTCGCCTTGCAGACGCGCTACAGGCCCCGCCCATTTCCATTTGAGTTTCAGAGAATGGTTTAAAACGTCGGTCGCTTATATTATAAATGCAAAAGTAAATTTGTTTGTTATGCTTTCACGCTAAAATGGCTGAACGGATTTGGATGACATTTGGCACAGGAGTAGACCTTTAATTTGGCACAGGGGTATACCTTCTTTTTTTTTTGGGTGGGAAATCATCAAATGACTTCTCCCGCTCTGGGTGTAGCGGGAGGGCGTGTCAGACTCTTACTGACTAAAACCCACCCGTGTTCCTTCCGTTGCCTGTGCAATGCCAGGGGGCCACGGTATCCCTTTCGGACTTTCCCGCAACCCCGGCAGGCAATGGTCCCATCGGACCCCTTTAGTCGCTGAAATGTCTTTGAGGCGCGCGTGGAACACTACGCGCCGTCGACCTGGGCCTGGTCCTTACCGGACGGCGAGCTACCCTTTCTCGCGGCATCGGAGTCAAACCCCTCGTTTCGCCTCCTCGCGCCACTCCCAAATATGCGCGAGGACTTTTGCCTCCAGATCCCATGCACAGGAACCACCTTGACCTGTATAATTGGAGAAGGAAATAGGCTACTTTTCATCCTGGGTCACAAACGAAGTCACGGGCAAGAGCTAATAGTTAATATAAGTCTGAAATCGCCAACCAGTCTTGAGCAAGTGTGGTGATCAATGATCGTGCCCTTCTCTGTATAAGACGAGGCCTGTGCCCCGCAGTGGGACAGTGATAGGCTGGTATTATTACTAATTTTATTGAGATGAAGATGAAGATCGCCGTTAGTAGTGTTCAACAAAATCATAATAGGGATGTTGATTGGGAAAAAAAAAACTATTTAGTCCGTCAGAGATAATAAAAAAATATTAGACACGTATTTTTAGCTTTATCATATTAACTAGCTGCGCCCCGTGGTTTCATCCGCATAAGTTTTTATCCCGTGATAATATCGGGATAAAAATTATTCTATGTGTTAATCCAGCAGGCCTAACATGACACACGCGACAATTACTCGCTCTCGCGTGAGTAATTTTTGTCTATTTCGGTCACTTTCTCGTTTTCTGACAGCACTTCCATACAAAATAGTCGACTCCTCCTGTCAAAATTGATGTTTTCTCTACAAACCCTAACATGGCACCTTAGTTATCTCGATTTTTGAAAATTCAACACGAGATAATCTCCGATTTTTCAATCATTTAGTCGTATTTACTCGTCGTCGATTTTGACGACGAGAAGAGTAGACAAAATTATGATACAAAAAAAAACTCCAAAATAACATGGCAGTTTCTTAATTGTACTTATTTTAGTCATCATTTTATTTTAAAATATATTAATAATGAAAATACTTAGTTTTAAACTACTATTTATACTGGAACGACGTGTTTTATATGGAATTTTTCGTTTTTTGTATGGAAAATATGAAAAAATATTACCTACATGTTGAGTGTTAGGGGTTTATGGGTTTCATAAAGAGGGTCGAAATTTTCATTATTTTTGCGATAGGACGCCGTTTTCGAGACATAAGCAAGAGAAAAGAAAAAAAGACAGTATTGTTTTTGCACCTTCGAGGTGTTGGTGTGAATTTTAGTTCATTTTTTAATCGCGAATAAATACTTAGACAATCGACATTTTAGGTCAAGAAAGTAAAATTCTGAATAGCAAAATTGCCATTTTCACTAAATTAATAGCTTAGTGCCATCAAACTAAAATATAGTTAAGTTGTGTCACTTTAGTCTATTTCAGAATTGAAAATCGTCGGTTGACAGGAATAATCTAAATTTTGGTGATTTTTAGTTTAGTTTAGAGGCATTTGTGAAAAGAAAATCGGCCGATGTTGCTATCATAATAATTAATAATAAATAATTTGTTTTTAATAACTTGCAACATCGGTTTCTCGTCGCGAGATATAGAAGTTTCAAAGTGCCTTTTACGAGATATCTCGTCGTTTACGGTCATGTTAGGGATTAGAATGACGTCAGAATTGTAGACAAATGTCGACAAAACGAGATAAAGAGCTTTCTCGTGCTTGTCATGTTAGCCCTGCTGGTTATAAACTATCTGTGTGCCAAATTTTATCCAAATCCGTTCAGTAGTTTTAGCGTGAAGAAGAGACAAACATACACACTCACAAACTTTCGCCATATATTAATGTGATAAAAAACGGTTTTATATAAAACGCATTAAAGCTCGGCTCGCTACGTCACAAGTCTCAAATCTAATGAGAGTGACGTCTAGCCACATTTTAACGTATTGCCTACTCAATATATTGCCGTAATCTTTTGCTTACGGTAACACAGATAGTGCAATCCGACGCGCCCCACTCCGCGAATACTGTACTGTAAGCTGTACTTTAGAACGGAGCGGAGCGGAGTAGGGCGCGTCGTCGTGGATTGCACTATTTATACATATTAATAATTTAACTGCCGGACAAAAAAACATTTTTAGTCAACATCCCTATTGATTCTCACAGTATACCTACATATTCGTCATTTGTCCTCCGAATGTCGGCACTGCTGGATAAAGGCCTCCACCAAACGTCGTCACATTGACAGACAGCTTTGCCGCTGGAAAGTTTGTTGCGCCACTTCTTATTCACAGCTAAAGCAGTAGGAAGTGGTGAAGGGTGGGCGTTTTGGGGGACTGTTTGGTGACTTATTGTAATTTTGACGTTCGAAAAGTGCTGATTTTCAGCCTAGTTTGAATAAATGACTTTTGAATTTTGAATTTTGACCGGTCCTGAGCTTCTTGAATCCAGCGCATTTCTACGACCTTCACCAGGAGGGGATTCACACAGAACCTCTCATAAGACAATAGAATCACACCACTCATCTTTGGAGAGTTACGTACCATCATGTGAAAAGCTCAACTTAATAGGTTATAAATGTTACAAAGAGAGATCTAAAACCACATGCATTGGTACTGCAGTATCGACCACCACTGACACAAACAGACTATTGTTACCCTGGAGCTCTGCTGCTGCGCTAAGGACAAAGAGCGTAAAGATAAGTGAATATTTCTATTGGGGCAGACAGCGACAGAATTGTTTATTCAGAGCACGGATGCTCTGACAAAGTCGGACCTACATAATGCTTGGGCAAAGACTAAGGGATGGTAGAGGGTGCTTAAAATCGACGTTACCGTTTTTTTGAGGTCAATTCATTCAGTCTTCTTTTCGTGTGGTTAACTGGTTAGTGACTAACCTGATGTCAGAGATTTACAGCCGCCCATGGGCCTCTGAATTGGCTTCACATGCTGTCAAGAAATATCTCTCAGGATGTTTCCTCAAGATGTTTGCCTTCACCGTTTTTGAAGCAAGTGATAATTATTCAATACGCACATGAATCCGAAAAGTCAGAGGTTGGGTTCAAACTTGAGACCTATGACTTGGCAGTCTGACGGTCACACCACTAGCTGTCACTGCTTCAGTGCCCATTTTGGAGTATTATATTGTGGACTAACTTTTGTATCCATGAAGTTATCATTAAACCTAATCTTAGATGCTAAAATCACATAACAAGCTACCTTGTCACATCAGCCAAATTTTGCAATTAATTAAAAATGTGTCTGTAATAGGATCAGATTTTATCGAAGAACTAAAGGCAAGCCATGAGTTTGATTGTCAATGGGATCAAATGATAATTTCTAAAATAAAGTCTTGAACTCTGGTTGAACGAGGTATGAAATGAAAACATTGATCTTGGCTGAGCTTAAACTAAACTGAATAAGATAAGTTTTCAAAAGCTTCAATATTTACAGGTCTAATAATACTTCAGTGACTTCAAACAATATTGGTCTCAAAGTTATGACTCGTCTGGCCCACTGAACTCTGTGCCTCACTTCGAACCTAGGGAGCGGGCAACAGTACAATTATTACGTTGTTTGTTTGTTTTGCAACTCGTATTACCTACTGCATTTCGTACGTGCATTAAATAAGTTTTTCGAAAATAACGAATTTTATTTGTAAATTTCCCGCGTGCGATATTAAAACTTGTTTATAACGGTCCCCTGTTGGAGTAGTAAAGTGTGGAATTGTATTGTTTAAATAAATAAAATAACTTGAGGTATTGGCTAGCCACAATGATCAGATAAATTAGCCCCAATTGCGATTTATTTGAATCTGTAAAGGTACAAACTCAAACTCAAAGCATTTATTTCAATTAAACCATTTACAGGCACTTTTGAATTGTCAAGGGGTTGGTCAGTCAAAAAATATGAAGCTAGTTGCCCATTCCAAAGCGTAGTAGGTACCTATGGAGAAGAACGGGCAAGAAACTCCACGGACACTCTTTTAAATAAAAAAAATTATACAAAATATTGGTTAATCATTCATTTTGAAATTATGCATGTGAGAACAATGTAGAAAGACGTGCACGTTCGTAAAAGCGTCCGTAATAAAAAGAAAAAATAAAGAATCATTCAAAAACTTAAAATAAATTAAAATAAGCCATGGCATCTAAGAGATGACCAGTCCCAACTGACGGCGCTTGTTCACGAACATGACGCATGGATCAGCACCATTCAGCTCAACCATTTTGAAGGGAGCTAAATGATCCAATACAATTCCGTAGCCGACTGCAGGCAGCAGCAGCAAGCGACTTCATAGAAATTTGTTTCGATTTCGTAGAAATACATAGAAACCAGAGTGTTGCGGTGAAATATCACCTGCTGCTGCTGCTGCTTGCAGGAATTGTACCTTAAATAAGGCGAAAGTAGGGCTCGTGCCTTAAAATTTCCAAACAAACCCTGTAAGGTTACGTAACAAGCATGTAGTAAGTACCTGTTAAATGATAAATGATTTTATTTCTGTAAGTAGGTTTGTACAAACACTTTTACACGTTTCCTATCTTGGTCAGATCATGTGAAGACCATGTAGATTGGTGTCTGAAATGGTCTCACAGATTGAGTGGACCTGTCTAGTCAGTGCACGCATTTATCAGAAACCGTGCAGCTCAACTCAGAATTTAAGGAGCTCAACGATTCGACAAACAATACCAAGGAAAGGACATTTGGGTAATTGTAAATCCATGCCGAAGCTTTCCCAATGTGGTAATCGAATTCAGAGCCTCCGAGACGACATGGGTCCAATAGGACCAAGGCCCTATACTTAAGCTAGGACCAACAATTTAATATCGTGTTAATGTTATTGCCATATATTATTCAGCTGCATCCGGTTAGACTGGAAGCCGACCCCAACATACTTGGGAAAAGGCTAGGTAGATTTTTTGTTGTGATTGCCTCACAGGCGGAACCCTTATATTTAGATGTTCTCAAGTGCCTTGAAATACAGTATAGTAATCATTACAGAAAATACCTGAAAAAATCCTACCATCCAGTTAACCTCATAGAAACATTAAAACGCTATCTCAATGGTCGCGCGGGTTAGACGTCTGAGTGACCAACACTTGACCAACTTCAGATGTTCTTCCGCTTACCCCTTCCCCAGCAAGCGTAAAGATAAAACATCACCCTATTCTATCATTGTCAAAGTTAATCCGTCTGTCAGTAATCCTTAGGGCTCCCACTCAAGTGTTTATATCATAACGAAATTATTTAACATCCCTACACGCGTGTAAGTTAACTAACAAACTTCAAAAAGTTAAATAAGCTGCGTGCTAATTCTGGCGCCATGTTTACGTGTTGTGGCGGATTGCAAATGTTGGTGTTGGTGTTGGGTTGGTGGATGTTTTTGGAGGTTATGTTCTAGGTTTATTGTTAATTCACACTTTTGTTGGTAATCATGTAGTAGCTTGAATTTTGGTTCGTTCAGTTTTGCTGTTCATTATTTTGCATGCTTGATTTTAAATTGAAAATGATAAACTCCTTCAAATCCAACTTCCTAAATTTCTTGTAATTGCACCTACCACGGTTTGTCTCTGCATCACCCAAAGGTTGACTGGTAAAAAATGCCTATGGCATTAAGTCCGCCTCTGTACATTTCTGTGCTTGAAGTATTAAATAAATAAACTCAAGTGTCGATTTGCCTTCAGAAATCGATAACAATAAAAAATCTATTGTGTCTCGTTAGTGATAGTTAAGCTCATATACGAAGAACAAACTTTCTTCATTAGAAATTCGATTGATAAGTCGATTGCCTAATTTAGCTATGAATGGGCGTAGGCTCCGACCTATAATTATAAAAACCACTGAGACAAAATTCTGAAAACTTCCAAATTAGCTTACAAACTGATATAATAATTATTATTTTGTGATTTTACCAAATTGTTAATTTGATTTACGTTAAAACCCAAACTTGGTCCAACATTGGCCCAGCCACCTTACACATGAGGCCGCGAGTACTAACGCACTGCTTGACAATATGCGATAATGTTTTAACTTGACGAGATAAACTTGACTACGAAAGTTGTCCCAGCTTACGTTTTTGAAGTAATCGCATTAACCCGTTTATGTTTAATTTAATGTTTTGAGTTTGTTCGTTGTCACACTATTCCTGTTTAAATATAATGGAGAGGGAAAGTTTGTTTTTGCTCAGCGTGGATTTTATTTACGTTGTTTCCGAGTTGTCATGATAGTTGGAACCTCAGTGGTGTTGAGTTTAGCATTAGATATAAACTGCTTTTCCTTCAGGGGTGAGCAGATTCACATTGGGATATAAAAATAGAAAATAACTGTATTGCCGTAATCACCAAACTTGACAATAGGCTATCCTTTTGCCAAGTTAGGTAAAAATGCCAATTCAATTATTTAGTGTCACATTTTTTTGTATATAAAAGATTTGACAACCCATCCCCTTGCTTGACTCTAACATTAACTACAAAATCCAAAAAGAAACTAAAAGGAGCTGACAGTATAATTATGGTAAGTTCATAATCTAACTCAAAGTATTTTAATAATGCACTAACTATCTCAAAGCACGTATGGCTGCAACTCACAGAAGACCGCCTTTAGCTTCATTTACCTCATTAGGTTAGAGTAAATTAGGTTTGTCAGCCGAATGAATGTAATGGCCGCTATATTAATGCATATTACATAAGCCCCGCTTCGGAAAGCACGATATGTGTTTATCTTAACTATCTGTTTGCCAAGAGTAATGTTTGACGAGAAACATTTACGAAAATACACAGTAATTTATAGAAACTATCACAATAATTTGTATCCATAACACTGAAAGCAATCACCAAAACCCTAAACGCAGTTTAAACACTGAATTCAGTAATTACTCATCAAATGCTAAATAGCTACTTCCACAATCTAATTTATGCTAACACCAACCCGTATTCCAGTTCCAGCCAGCTATGTTTATAAACAATAGCATAAATACTTCATAATAAACCCGTATTGCGACACTCCGTGTATCACGGCACAACACGAAGCCTCTAGCCCGCGATAATATTTAAACTTGGGGACAAAGTTGTTGGCACACGACTCGGGCCGCCGGCAAACACCGCCGGAACTCAACCGCTCCCGTATCTAGTGTGTGGTGTGCATTTGATATATCGCCCGTAGGTTTTCACTTGTTTTTGTTACTGGGTCAATTATTTTGTCCGTAGTTGTATTGTGTTTGTAAATCGCGTGTTCGGGATTGGTCGTTACAGAATTTATTGCGTTTTGATTTTCGTAAAAACAGCATTTTTTGTGCTGTTGCAAAAAATATTTTGGAATCAAATATACCTATCCGTCAATATTATTTTGCAGCTGATCAGGCGTACACACAATCGATAATGTAGTAGGTACTTAAGTAAAAAAAAATATAAAGAACATTCCTCAGGCATCTACAACACCCGAGTAAAATAAACCACCGTTTTCATCAGCAGAGTTTATTTTAAGTTACAGACTTTTAAGATACGTTTTAACTATTAATTAATATAGTTTCTTCTACTCACACATAACATCCAAGGTGACAGAGTCTTCCAGCGTATGCGCCGGAAACCAAGGGTTGGAGACGCGGCAAGTCAGCTGTCTGCCACTGTCTTCTCGACGCACGTGCCAAGTTAGCACACTCTTAGTTACTTCTCCGTCTACTTCCACCTGTGGGAGAAGAAGGATTAATTTAAAGTAACTTAACTGAATAATAATTCAGAGTTGTAAAAGGAAAACACAAGGTTTTACTGGCACAATAAGCTGTTTAACACGTGGAACGAGTGGCTAAAAAAAGGCCAGAATAAAAAGTTCTCCATTTCCCCCCTTCCGAGTACCAAGCTCTGTCAAACAATAAAATCGATAGACAAATCATAACAGATTCTGTTTTTATAGTTAGGCAAGGATTTAACTGAGTATTCACATTCGTGTGCGTCTTTTTAGGGTTCCGTACCTCAAAAGGAAAAAACGGAACCCTTATAGGATATAGGATCACTCGTGTGTCTGTCTGTCTGTCCGTTCGTCACAGCTATGCTCCGAATCTAATGAACCGATTAAGTTGAAATTTTGTACACATAATTATGTATTTCCGTAAATAAATGATTTTTAATGGGGTCACTTTTGACGGGCAAATAAGAAAATTAAAAAGTTTTTTTTTTGAAAATGTACATGTGAAAAAATCAAATGAAAGAGCTTGCTGCGATTCTTTTTTGAATAATTTTAAAATAAATACTAAATTATTTATTATTCAATTATAACATCATAACATCACGCCTGTACTTATTCCCCGAAGGGTTAGGCAGAGGTGTACCTATAGTACACCCACATTTCGCCAGTTATGTTTAAGTGCCATGTAAAAGGGGGCGAGCCTATTGCCATCAACCGGGCACAAATCCAGACTCCGGGCTGCTACTGAGAAATTCGACATGGAAAAACCCAATAACACTTTGCCCGACCCGGGAATCGAATCCAGGACCTCATGCTAAGCAGTAGCGCTTGCAACCACTAGACCAATGAGGCAGTATGTAGTGAGCTGTATGTATGTTCTATAACGCAAAATTGAATTATATTACTGTTTCTGTTTGAAGAACTGATGTCGACTGGGTTCGAAGCTTCGGCCTACAACTCGTAAGTCACGGTTACCACTGGGCCACCAAAAGTGTAACCTTAACATAATTAACTTTAACTAACCTGTGTCAACGTGGAATCCACAAGCTGTGAGTTGATGAACCACTCAATGTTTGGGGCCGGCTTCGATCCCCGCGTGGTACACACGAAAGACTTGTCTTGGCCAGCTCTTGTTGAACCACTGCCGGTCACTCGAATGTACTGAGGTTTTACTGTGAACATAAGACAGTGGTACTTATTTCTGTCGAAAAGGATTGAAGAAAAACTAATTATAATTCAGATCATTAACGATCTTCACATCGAATTAAAGGTTGATATTATTATTAAGTTTGTCACATTATATTTTTTTCAAAGCTACATACACTAATATTATAAAGGCGAAAGTTTGTGAGTGTGTATGTTTGTCTCTACTTCACGCTAAAACTTCTAAAAAGATTTGAATAAAATTTGGCACACAGATAGATTATAACCTGGATTAACACATATAGTACTTTTTATCCTGATATTCCCACGGGATCGAAACTTATGCGGGTGAAACAGCGGGGCGCAGCTAGTGTTATATAAGTTCAAGTTCTTAATATTAAATATAATATCGTATTTATTTGTTTATAAGAGACTAAAGCTGAACCTGTAATTTTATATGGGAGAGATAAATAAATTAATAAAGAAAATGTGTCTGGTCGGGGGACCCCCATCGGGAACGAATTTCCTTCTTTTAAAAATTTCGTATTAGATTTCCATTTTGAGCAAAATCATACTTTCTCTCTCTCTGTATCATTAGTATAAATATAAAAGAAGGCAGAGAGAGAAGGTAGGTTTATATTCGTTACGTGCAGATTTCTATCAGTTTACTCTTACCGCAAGCTGCGTTACTAAATTTACTTATAAATTATAAGTATATGATACAGATTTTCAGAAAAACGCCGGACATACTCACAGTATAATCTAATAGTAACTTCTCTGGACTGTGGCTGCAGTAGTGGGGGTTCCACCCTGCACTGCAGCTTGGTACCAGTCATCTCTCTAGACAAGTTAGGCAGGTGCAACTGAGTTACGGAGCCTTCCTTCGTGTAGGCTAGCCGCTCATCGCCCTTGTACCATGACACGTCTGGTGGTGGTTTGCCTGTGAGAAAAAAAGTTGTTTTGATGATGATTCACCATGATCACACCATGATTTTCAGAATGTTTGTGAATATATGGGCATCATGTATTTACGACATAATAATTTTATTTGTCATGGCTTCTTTCCCATTCTTCTCCATATGAAACTACCTCTTGGAAGGGGCGACTAGAATCAATTTGATTTTTCTGTAAAAGTGCCTATGAAATAAATGATTTGACTTTGACTTAAATAGACTCTATTCTTAATCATCTATCGCCAGCCACTATATTAATCCCTCCTGTAGCTTTTTCTCGATTTTGTTTTAAACATGGATACTTAGGAGGTTCAAAAATCAGTGATTCTAAGCAGCCTTTGCGAGTGAACCAATCACCGGCTACAATCAACCGCCCCTGTAGTCTAGTGGTTACACCATCTGTCTCAGACCCAGAGGTACTGGGTTCGATTCCCAGTGGGGGCAAAAAAAATTGGTCGGTTTGGTTGGAGGTAGGGCGTATTCTAAGTCCGCCTGGCTAGCTACCACCATCTTATCTAAGTCTGTCGCCATAACAACAATGTTAACAGCATTGCTGTGTTTCAGCAATTAGAGACAAAATAGCCAGTTCCTCTGTGGTTGAGGATTCTGGGTGAAGCTCGTTTCCACCTTCGGCCTGATCATCACTTACCATCAGGCCAAGAGTTTAGTCGTAGTAGAAATAAAAGGAAAAACAAGCCTCAGCTCGTATATCAAATCAAATCAAAAATATTTACTTGCTAGAATATACATAGTACAATAGATATTATAGTAATTTTGTTTTTTGCTTAACCTGCCATGCTGTGGCTTGCAAATACATTTTATCTGAATTACAAAGTCATTATGATTATATGTATTTTTTTATATTTGTCTCTCATTTTGGTAACTACTGTTTTTCCATTCAAACAGCAGTGCACTACGATAGACTAAGTTGAATTACACTGATGGAACTCATTTTGGGGAAGTTCATGCCTGATAAACATGGTCAAACTTACCTCCAGCCGCTTGACAAGAGAGGAGCACATTCTGCCCCTCTCGGAAGGGTCCGGCGACAGACCCCAGAATCTCCGTACCCTCGTAGTCATATATCCGAGGGGCTTCTGGGGGAACTGCAAACAAAATACTTAATTTAACAACTTTTACTTATTAAAATTAAAAATTGTTTTCGTTTCTCTTTTCTCAAAACTAGAAATTACTATCTTCCAATTGCGTATCGTGAGCATAATATTAGTTTATAAAACTTTTACTTATCAGGGGTTATTAAAACACGAGTGCGGTCCGAGTGTCGCACGAGTGCTTTCTTAACTCAGTCATGTTCAGTTTCATACACTACTTTAAGTAAACTCATCAAACGCATAAAAAATTATATCATAAATATTGCGCACAAATCGATCACTGGTGAGATACTAGAATGAACGCCGCCTGCGAGTCAGTTTATAAACTCGCCCTTGAGTTTTAGTAACCCCTGATATTAATCAGTTGTTTCGTAAACTACTATTTTAATTTTATTAGAGTTGTACGTGGATAAAGTCTGTCATTAAAAGTGAACGCACACTTTTCCGAGCCGAACGCGTTGAACGAATCGAAGTTAACGAGAACGCTAGGAACGGTCTTTCAGTACCGGACGATTCGACGCGGGCAAGTATGCGAGGTTTCATAAAATTTCATACACATTCGACGCTTTCGAACCAGATAAGTGTGCAGTCACCTTTAGTCACAGTTTTTTTATCTCATAATTGAAACTGTACGATATGAGAGTAGATAAAAACATAAATATTACACACACAATCACTCTGACACGAAACAATTGTTTGTAGGACACAAAAAACAATGTTTTACGGGGGATTCCAACCCACAACATGAAGTCACACTCATCATACCTTCAAGATGCAAAGGGAATTCTAGATAAAAGGTAAGAGGGTTGAACATTCTAGCGTGTTTCTACACTCTAAGTGGGAAAGCCTATAACCGTAATGGAAGTAACACACCGTTCGGGAAAGTTACGGAGGTTAGTGAATTCTATTTGCTAAACATTTTATTCTATGTATGTTCTTAGGCCTTATTCACACTACACCAGAATACAGAAAGTATTTTATACAAACAATGTGGACACAAAAATCCCAATTATGAATTATGAAAGTGAGTTTCCGTTTGATTGTTACGCTTTCACGCTAAAATGGCTCAACAGATTTGGATTCAATTTGGCACATGGGTAGACAATGCCTGGAGAAAGACTTTTCATCCTAGATCACAGACGAAGTTGGCAACAGCTGCTTGTACGACAATAAGTGAAAACATTGACAATACTAATGCATGAGTATTTAGGAACTCAAATAAATCATGACATCGAAATTAAATACTTAAGTTAAAAAAAAACTAAATAGTGATGGGCTGACTATGGGTTTTGCCAGTCTGCACTATTGAATATATTTGATTGAATTTTCGTATGCAGACTGGGAACGTCATTAGATATACGCAGTTTAATTTACTATTGTATCTCCACTTTGTATACTACGAGTATTATCATTCTGCAATAAGATTTTAATAAAAAAAAACAATGCTTATGTACTAATAATGAACCTAAGTTTGGCAAAGGTACTATGATTGTATTACGTGATTAAAGACTTTTTTTTTTTTTTTTTTTCTGCCGTACGTATTGGAGTACGTATTGGAGTACGACGGTGCGTATTGGAGCATTGGAGCAAGGGTCAGTCAATATATAAACTTTTATTTGAACTGGATTTTTATTTACCAAACTGGAACTTTGTCTGAACTTTAATACTTTTTTATCCGCCCAATGCACTGTTAAGAACGCCTTTTATTATTTTCAGTCCTTAAGCTCAGCGCATGCTTATATAAGCACAGCTCCAACTCTACTCGAGCCATTCACAATGGTTTCTATGAAACTCCCTACTACAACGCACACTTATCAGTGACGTAAATGCATCATCTTAGCTCGGGATCAGCTATGAAAATGAGGTAAGGTGATGCTGATCTGGTGCAGTGCATATACGGGTGCTATGAGTTGGAGACGTAAAAGTTAATGTAATTTATTTGCTATAAATGCGGTAATATAAAAGGTGGTAAATATCATTCTTGTGTGATGACACCATACAAAATACATAGATAGAACACATACCTATAACAGTTAAATTGACTCTATAATTTCTAGTCGGTGCATCGACATAGTCTATCCTGCACCTGTAGACGCCCTCATCCTGCCGAGCCACCTTCTCAACCACCAGGTGAGCAGATGACGGATCAGACTCGTTGAGCACGAAGTGGGTGCGAGTTCCAAATTCCCCGGCCACTGCCCAATGGACTGGTGGGCCGTTTCTGAAGTCCACTCTGGAAATAAAGATTGGATGCGGTTAAAAAGATGGTAAGAGGTAGTTGTGCTTTCACATAAGGTGGAACAAAAAAGCCGACTGCTTTTCTATAGAGTTCCACGAAGCAAGTGTGAAACGGTGCGACCCGGCACGGTTTTATAGCGTCTCATACAAAATCAGAGGTACGGTACATCAAAAAAAAAACAAAAGGATCCAATTGAGTGCTTCACCCACGTTTTGAGCCACTTAAAGCGCTAATTCGTTATACAATTGAGAAATAATTAGTGTATCAAGTGACTGTAATTCCACTCAACCTAGAGTTGTGGGGGATCTACGCTAACACATACGATCTTTCTCATTTTCACCACAAATTACATTAGTCACTAATATTATAATATCTATTCAATATCTCGAGGAGCTCGTGGCTAAGTAATAACTGCCGCACGGGTCAATCCATCAGGTTAAGCTACGCTTGCCGGGGTTGGTCTGTGGATGGGTGACCATCTTTACATACCGAGACTCCTCCGTGCCTCGGAAAGCACGTTAAGCCGTTGGTCCCGGCTGTCATTCGTGGATCTTTGACAGTCGTTACGGGTCGTCAGAAGCCCGAAAATCTGACAACCAGTCTTACCAAGGGGTATCGTATTACCCAGTTACTGGGTTGTGGAGGTCAGATAGGCAGTCGCTCCATGTAAAATACTGGTATTCAGCTGCATCCGGTTAGACTGGAAGCCGACCCCAATATAGTTGGGAAAAGGCTAGGCAGATGATGATCTATTCAATATCGTTTACTTAAAAATGCAAAAATTAAAAAAAAAACAAAAATCTAAATTTTTGCTTAAAACAGTACATAAAAATACTGAATGAGACTGTGGTTCATGTCTTATGCATCAGATAAGACATGAACCACAGTCTCATTCAGTATTCCCGGTCAATACTCTCTGTGCCATAGACTGACATTTTAAAAGAAGTGCCGACGTCATCGGAAGGAACCAATACACTGAAAGAATCCGTCCGGCTTCCGCCTTGGAGAACGTCCAGCTACGAGCGAATCAATGGGGAAATATTTGAGTAGGAATCGCTCACACGGGAGTGGCCGTAATTTTGAACAAATCTCCTTTGTATTTTGTTAAAAACATAATCTAGCAAATGTCAATTATTTTTCTCCTAAAAATAAATTTACATTGGCTTAATAAAAACTGTGTTTTGAAACACTTTGTACACTAAACTATAATAAAAGTCCTTTATCAGGGGTCGAGACCTCATTGATGTAACGTGTACTGAAGTTTTTTTTTAATAATTTACTACTTATTACTAAAGTTCAGGTCTCCAATCATGTAGAAAACAAATTAACAGAAAAACTCATACATCTACTTATCATAAAGTACTAGAATAAATTTGGAAAGAAAGAAAGAAACATATTATTATCTTATTTGGGACACGCACATCAATCAAAAATAAAATTTAAACTAACAAAATCATGAAAACAATACAAAAAAGAAGATCTATGCGAGGCCAAAAAGGCGCCTATCTCAGCATGACGCTGCGATAATTGAAAAAAAAAAAAACTGCTGCGAAAGTATTCTGATAGGGCCTGATCTGTAATAGCCAGTTTCGCTAGCTATTTTACTTAATTTTTTTTAATTACGCCATTAGGTATTACATCTGAGAACACAGAAATAGTGGAACGAGAATAGAATACTCTAGAAGACTTTCTCTACTATCTTATCATAACACCACGCCTGTATCCCCCAAAGGGTTAGAGGTGTATCAATAGTACACTCACATTTTGCCAGTTATGTTTCTGTCCCATGTAATAGGGGGTGAGTCTATTGCCATCAACCGGGCACAAATCCAGACTCCAGGCTGCTTCTGAGCAATTATCTCTACTAGTTAATCTTATTTGCTCTCCAACAAAAACAGAAATTATTTCCTAAAGAAGATAACGCACAAACATCTCTACAAACGCTTCCAAGTCAGCTGCAAGTGTACCTAAAGAGATACGCGAACCATTTCACCACCACTCACAGGCGTCTGAAGGCGTCCTTACAATGAAGGAAATATTTGCTTAGATCTGGCAAGCACCGAGTGTTTCCTTCAAAGCAGAATAAATAACTTGGCCGCCACTGTTTTCTCAAGGGAACCTATAATAGGGAGCGTTATTAAGAATCTTTGTTTTTTGGTTAGGTCTGTTTTTGTGGTCGTAAGTGCATGTTTTTGTGCCGACTTTCGGAGATCTGTTTTTGATATCCATTGGTAGGATTTTGAATAGGCATAGTCTTTTGTTTTTTATGTGTTTTGTTATACATATAATATATACAATATTTTATACAGAAAAGATTTTTTTTTAATGTTTGTATGTTTGTTACGCTCTCAGGCTAAAACGGCTTAATGGATTCGGATGAAATTTGGCACATGGGTAGACTATGATCTGGGTCAGGACATACAATACATTTTATCTCGATATTTCCACAAGATCGAGACTTATGTGGGTAAAACCGGGAGCCGCAATAATACAGAAAATTCTATTCAAAATACATAAGGAAAAATGTTGTATCGTTTTTGTCGTTAATAACATGAAATAGGTAATGAAGGCATTTTGAACGCAAATTGGCCTGGTTTCCGAATCAACAAATCAATGAGGTACTGATAATGCACTATTTTTAGTTAGAAATTGCATTTGCGATTCAGAATAACAGAATACAAAAGAGCGCGTACTCTTACATAAAGTGTAAGTACCTAATACTATTACAAAGATGTCTATGCACACTGAACATTACAGAAACGTAGACTCAACGGTTACATAACAATTTTATTACATACTTTCAATTTAACACTTAATCAGCTTACACTATCACGATATTACTTCATTACCAGCTGCAGACCCAATTTTACGCCTTCTCAACACTGTTATACCCCAAAACGCAGTATCGGCTAATACCTTGACCGCTCGAGACAACTTGGCCAACTTCCAAGTAAATGTGCACATTGCAGGCAAGACAAACGAAGCAACTAAGATTTAGACATGCATAAAATACATTTTAAAATTAAGTACAACAAACATGTTCGTCTAGACGCTTTGAAAGTCTAGACAGAACGTGTGTTTCTATGAATTTTTATGTTGAGGTTATAATTTTATATTTTGATTCGAGAGGGGGATTGAGCGGTTTAATTTGATAGCGAATGGTTGTTTGTGAATAGAATGTGTTGACGAGTTTAGTTTGGCGTTTTCGTTTATTTTGTGTCAAACTGCACAACTGGAGACCGTTACTGGGCGGTGTGTCCTGAAGTCACGTCGAAACTTGTATGAAAATTTTATTTCAACCTAATTTTACGGTTTTTTTTTCTTCCGCCCCTTTCTCTCGAGAAAACTACACTAAAGTGAAGCTAATGCTGTCTTAGCTTCACTTTAGTATAGTTGGTGCACAGTTTCATTATCATCAATTCAGCCTCAAGACACCCCACTGCTGAATATAGGCCTGGCTTGGGGGCAACGATGTGATGATGCTGCGATGTCCGGTTCAGCATCATAATATTCTCCTGCCTTTATCTATATCTACTTCTATAATTATAATAATTAATATTATAAAGAGGTAAAATTGTAATATTATAAAGAGGTAACATTTTAATATTATAAAGAGGTAACATTTTAATATTATAAAGCGTTATAATTAGTTTTTTTGTTTGTAAGTTTGAATGTAAAGGGCGTAATCTCCGGAACTACCAGTCGGATTTGAAAAAATATGTTGGCATTTGATAACCCAATTCTTGAGGAAGATTATCACGCTAAGATCTTTAGTAACCGAGCAAAAAGAAAAAAGTCTGAAAGAACGCTAAGCGAAATATAATAGTATAATAGCGCGGGCGGGCGATGTGATGCGATGCGGTGGGTTGGGGTCGGAAAATCACTCGGACGGGGTCGCGGGCCGAAGCTAGTCCCTTATATTATTCAATATTCATCTACTAACTAAATGCAAAAATGGGTTAAGTACTTAAGCACCAGGATATCATGAAAGAAAAGAACCTTAAAATAACAAAACTATCTTACATATCACAAGCCTCTCTGATCCGTTGAAACGCAGAGCGTGTGGTAAGATTTGGCCAGTTGCCAGCGCCGGGGCCCAGGTTCGATGCCAGCGCGCTGTAATGACCACCTGATCTTGTAAGTTAGCCGCCAAATTTGTTTCGTAGTTAATCGAATCGAATGATGTATTTTTGTTGGAAGTTAAGGGCTGATAAAATCGGCCCTGCCCTACCAATAGCAGGACTTAGGTTCAAACGCAAAAAAAAATTAAATTCAAAATATTTTATTTCACAAAAACCTTGGACACATAAGAAACATCAGAAACTAGGTGCATGTTTCCAATTGGTCGTTTCCTATGGAGAAGAGCCGGCAAGAAACTCCACGGATACTCCTTTAAAAGTAAATGGTTTTACAATGTTTTCAAATTACAGTGTTAATAAGCATGAGAGGACAGTGTAGGTCAACAAGTACCAAGTACTTAGCAAAATAGAAACTAGTCAACAGATCTCTCTGTTAAGCCTACAACGTTCTCACTTTCACAAAATCTAAAAGAAGAGAATCTATATAAAAAGGCCATTTAAACCAAATGACATGAATGCAGCACTTTTTTTTTTTTTGGGTGGGTTATCATCAAATGACTTCTCCCACTCTGGGTGGAGCGGGAGGTCGTGTCAGACTCTTACTGACTAAAACCCACCCGTTTTCCTTCAGTTGCCTGTGCATTGCCAGGGGCCACGGTATTCCTTTTGGACTTTCCCGCAACCCCGGTAGATGAATGCCGCCCAAAGGGGCACTTTACTTTGTGTGATTAATTACATCACCACGCTCTCAAAACTTTGAAGAAAAACATCGAGAGGAAACCGGCATTTGTCCTAGAACAAAAGAATCGAAGACATGTGACATCCACCAATCCGCACTTGGCCCGCGTGGTGGATATGGTCCCCTCCCTCTCACACACGGGAGGCCTGAGTCAAAGCAGTGGGAATTTTATAGGCTGAATATGCTTATGCTAAAGGCTGATGATAAAATTCATCTAATTACTCAGAGCCTTATGAATTTTGTATTAGGAGTACAGCAAGAGTTAACATGGCGTCTTGAATTTCAACCCTTAGCTTGATTGCTAGCATATCGCTTTCAAACGCCTTTCATTTTCTCACAGACTATGAATATTCCTTACACCAATCACTAGCAGCGTCAACACGCAAGCACTACAGCACGCTGTGCACACGCTGTGGTCTACGTTGCTTGCTTGGGTCTTTCATAGCCTTTTTTTTTTTTTTGAGCGGGAGGGCGTGTCAGACTATTACTGACTAAAACCCACCCGTGGTCTTTCTCTTGCCTATGCAATGCCAGGGGGCCACGGTATCCCTTTCGGACTTTCCCGCAACCCCGGCAGGCAATGGTCTCATCGGATCCCTTCATTCGCTGACATCTCTTTGAGGCGCGCGTGGAACACAACGCGCCGTCGACCCGGGCTTTGTCCTTACCGGACGGCGAGCTACCCATTGCTCTCCGTCCGCCAGCCCGCGCCTACGGTGGCCGAGAATCAGCAATTGATTCCCGACGCCCAGGGCGTCTCCTGCGGCGGCTAGGGGCATGAGGGCGCGAAATTTGCCTCTCCCTCACGCGCTCCGCCTCCTCCTTCGCGAGCATTATTGCTTCGCAGAAGGAGGTGACGGCCTCCCATGCCCTCTCGCTCCGTACCATGGCCTGGACCAGGGCCGGACGCGAGAGATCCCCGCCACCGATCGCCTCCACGAGGACATGGTGGTGCTCTGCCCAAGCCGGGCATACCTCCAACGTATGCTCCACCGTGTCCTCCGGGCGATCCACGCAGTGATGACACCCGGGCGTTTCCTCCCGCCTTGGGTCTTTCATAGCCTGGGGCGGCAGTCTCGACACAGATAGCGATCTCTATATGACCGAATTTGGACGCAAAGTGTTAATGGCGTCCCTAGACGGCCAAAATTACTTGACAAGCATGAAAAAACCCCGTGCTTGAGAAGCACGTCGCGCACGTCTAGGGACGCCATGAAACTTTGCGACCGAGTCCGTTCGTTTATCGATCGATATCTTTGTCGAGACAGCCGGGCCTGGTCACTCAATGAAACTTGGTGGTGTACTTAGCCTTATTTATGTCTGTATTTATGACAGGCTACTTGGTTTTGTGAGCAAAAACAAAGCCAACTTTTAATCAAATAACTGAACCACGTATAAAAAAATTAAACATAATATTGTCAGAAAAAAATACTTAGTGTAAACTAGTACAATTTTTAACACAACTTACTATTTACACGAGGTACTAAATTAAATAACTAACAAACTAACTGTATAAATAAATACAACAACAAAAGGTCACTTAAGCGTCGAAGTAGGTATTTGTCCGCATCGTAAACTAGGTGACATTTTGAACTCTAAAATCACTTTGTGTTAGTATCTATAAATAAAGTTGTAAATAATAAATAATCCATAGTTCTAGATAACCAGTTCACTTAGCCACCCAAACCCATAATCCAATATCATTGTTTCCATATCTTGCAATAGTCCTGCACTAACCTGGGGTTGACCTTGGGTGCACTAGACTAGAGCGTACAGGGATAATCGTCGGTTAGTGCCTCGTTTCATTAGAAACGTCTAACGGGCCTCTGCGAGTTGGCTTCGGCCCCTCGTACGCCTTCCAAAGGACCGGGACCCTAGGGTCCCGAGAAATGTCAAAGACGTAAATATAATAATAAACATTTATTTCAGATTAAAATCCATAATTATACTACTAACACATACACACACATTTAAAAGCTAATTTATATTAAAAATAAAATATAACATAAAATAAAAACAGTTAAGGTCACCTTTACACACATTAGGACCGGGAGGAACTGCCACTGCTCACAGTGCAGTGTGCAAACATATCCAGTAAAACAAACATTTCGCGACAAGAAAATTGGGGCTATTATTCTTCTTCTTACCTATTAAGCAAATTGTCATTTAAACATCTGCCGATTCATAAGACTAGATAACAGCTTGATGTAACCCATGGATAAAACATAAACGATATTTAATATCCCACTTAAAGTAACCAACTTAAATCTTACAGAAACACAATTGAGTTCCACCATCTCAGCATCTAATAAGTCAAGCAAATTGCAATTAAGTGGTCCCACGTTCAGTCTGTGTCAAAATTTAATTTAGAGCTCCCCCCCTCCCTTTTCCCCTTTTGGTTTTGCCTCCCCTCTGAGGGAGACACGAAATGATGCTGCGATTAATTCAAAATTTCAAATTGAGTTATCTGTATAATGTAGATTTAGTTCGGTTAGAGTTGTTAGGTCGAGTGTAAATAAAATCTTGTTAAAAATATTGGTGGGAACTAAAAAGTTCAACACTATGGACGATGAACAATACGTCAAGTCGGTAAATACACTGTAGCTATCAATGAAATGATTGTTTAATTTTCGATGTTAGACAGGACATTTAAGCGGAATAAACTTTGTCAAATGGAAGTTAGTGTCACCAGAAAGTGGCTAGTGATTACCAGCTAAAATTATCAAACTGCTTGGTTATCTTTACCTATGATAATAATTTATTTAAAATAGGTTCTTCTACATTTTGACAGCCTCTCATTGAACCATGAATTAATGAAAACCGATTCATTAAACATTAATCAATTCTTTAAATTAACAAAATATTTAATAAACTATCCCAAAACGTATCAAAAACAATTTATGGATAGTCTAGTAACGTTAAAAATAATGTGTGAACTCCAAGATCGTAAAGTTCACTGAAGGAAGTCTGAGCTGAATTTTAAATGGTATCAACATGACCTGCATCTTGCAAAGACATACCATATTCATCTCAACCATCGTGTGACGTGTTTGGTTTTGAAATCGGGATGCATGAACAAGGAAACACACGAGTCACAGAGTGAGTAGGCAACTGTGTTCTCGTGCATTTACTCAGATAAGTTTCAGTCAGGCGAGCCTATTGCCAATATTTGTCAAGCACATAGATGCTGCTGAGAAATACCCAATGGATGAACCCAATAACACTTTGCATGACCTGAGAATCGAACCCAAGATCTGAAATTCCAGGTTGCACAGACATAAATTGTACGGGCAAGGCAAAGCTCTCATGCAGTGTCAACCTTAAAAAAAAAACTAAATAATCTACCGATACATAAAATACTACTAAAATCGCATAATTGTAATCTTAAATTTTGTTTTGTAACTTTTTATCTGTTTTTTCTTTTTTCTAAAGACGTACTTTGACATAAGTTTAACAAAATTCAAGAGCCACTATTTTATTATTTATTTTTCTATGGTATCTCTTATTTTTAAGTATTTTGTTACATTTAATTTATTCTTTTATATTCTACTTTGTAGTTTAAGAAGTATTTATTTTGTTTTCTTTTTGAGAATTCTGGCCAAAGTTTATCCGTCCTATACATATATTTGCGATTACGTAACTCCGATTTATTGTATACAGAAGCTATCAGTTGTTAAACCTTTATTAATCATACGAAAAACCGGCCCAGTGCGTGTCGGACAACGCACATTGAAGGGTTCCATAGTTGGGATGAATTTATCCCAAGAACAAAAATAACTTTGTGGTAAAAAATAATAATGAAAAAGTGCATGTAAATTTGACAGACTGACAGACAGACAAACAGACGAACAACGAAGTGATACTTTATAAGTTCCGTTTTTTTCCTTTCGATGTACGAAACCCCAAAAATGGCTTCAGATGGATGTAAATGAAACTCAAAAACACTGAGTATACAATCGAGACCCCATTGAAAATACACAATTCTATATTAAAGTTAACTAACAATGCAGGACGATAGAAATAATATTGCTAGTGTAAGATCCTCGTGCAATAAACTGCGAGCTATAGCTTCACCTACTGTGGACCAATGCCCATCATTTTTAAACATAACTTTTCGGATTTGAAATAGAAAAATGTGTAGGTACTACCATACCATATAATAGCTCATTGCTATTGATTGATGCACTCCTAACGTCATTTCATTTTCTTAGTCATTACAAAACCTATTGTGTTTTCCAGATATTTGTGTATTGGTAAAAAAACAGAAGATGAACACGAAGAGAAGAAGAACGTCCATTAAAAATCGTACCAATAAATATATCTCCGTCGCTACCAAAACATGCACTTACGATCACAGAAACAGACCCAGTAAAAGACTGACTGACTGCATTAAAAAGACATAGTTCTATATAGTTAACCAACAATGCAGAACGATAAATAGAAACAATATTGCTCGTATAACATAGTAAAACTCGCTTCAGAGCCTCGTGCAATAAACTGCGAGCTCTAGCTTCATTGTGGATCTACTTCCATTATTTTGTTTCTTTAGAGAATATTAAAATTTCTACTATTGTTAGTTATTGGCAGACTTGCAGCTATTGGAATAATATTTACGGTAAACCTGCCGAACCTTTCGGGAACTACAGGCGTGAATATTATCTTCTTTGCGTATTTCTATAACTTTCACGTCATGAAAATCGCAGATAATATACATATTTGTCGAGTTTCCGTTCTCAGGAAACCGGCCTACTTATCCCAGTTTGGGTTCCTGAACCTTTTTCATTGACTAATAATTTTACCAATATATGTAGCTATTTGGCGCAGACGCGAAGCACACCAGTCCTGCCAGAAATAATTTTGATTCTTTCGTCCACTTGATTAATGAAATTGAGTCTGCATTCGAAAACATCGATAACCGTTGTGTGTTGAGATCACACAACGGTTATCGGTGTTTTTGAAGTTATTGTAGAAGCTAAGCATTTGACGTCATTTTTGTTTAAATTATCTCTTCTCAATAACTCAAATTGATAGATAGATAGATAATTCGTTTATTTAGTGCACACAAAAAACGGCACAGCATACAAAAGCACTATTAAATAATTACTAGTTAGCTATTAGGAAATAGCTGCAAGGTGCCAATATACAAACATATATAAAAGGAAGAAAACAAGACATTGTGATGACACTATTGGCTATGACACACTTTAAAATAATGGATTAACGAACATAAAAAAGTGTGGTGTGCGCTTCAAAGTTGCACCAAATGGGAGTCCAGCTCAGCATGTGCCAGGCAAATATACCTGACGCTGATATTCTGCTGAATCCCTGCAGTGACATACGGACGTCGAGTAGATGAGATAAATATGCGAGTTATTGGTGTTGTGGAAAAGTGGAATGTGCAGAGTGAAATGTAAGTACACACGCAATTTAAATATTGTATTCTACAGTAAAGTTTAGCATTTGGAAACGTTCCTGTTCGATGATTATTGTGTATTTAATTACTTGATTATTTAAATAGATAAATGTATAATGTATAAATGATTAATCATATTATGACAATAGTGGCATAAGTGTGAATTAATTAATCGAATTGAATGGATTCAAATGTGTTTTCAATAAATAATTATAGGTAAATATGCATATGTATTATAACCAGTATCTAACAATAGATCCACAAATCATTAAATTATTACTATTCCCTTTGTTCACAGATATTTTGACCACGAGTTGCACTAAATAAGAAGAATGGCTCGGAAAGAACACGACAGCCAGTTATATTATGGACGTGTTCGAAACAGTCAAACCCAGTTTTTTCTGCGAAGCGATAAGAAACTGCCGCAGTCGAATTATGAAGGTGCCAAGATATAAAAAAATATATAAGATATAAAAAAATATATATATTGAACAGGCAATTATGAATTGTACAGGAGTCGGTCAGTCAGAAAGATGAACCTAGTTGCCCATTCTAAAGCTTAGTAGGTTCAATATCTATGGAAAAGAACGGGCAAGAAACCATGGTCATTCTTTTACAACAATAGTATCCTGTTCATATTTAATTCAACAGAAAAGCCTCTCCTCTCTTACTGTGCCTCAAGAATTTGTTACCATTAAAATGTTTTAAACAAAATGCAAGATAGATCTTCTAGGAGATAAATAAAAGCTGCAATACATTGCGGCATGCATATGCAGTGAGCTTGTAATTACTCAGTCGGCAGCGTCCACTAATGCACCGTAACTTGCGGAATTGCTGCAAATCCCTCAGATGTATCTGCGTCTCTTAGAATATTTATTATGTATTTGCTTGAATTCTAGTGTTTTCTGGGGCTATTGAGATATGCTTTTTGAAACGGGAATTATTTCGCTTTGTACATGACCAGCAACTATCTAAAGTTACTCACTAGAGTACATCAACGGCCTTTTTTTTTTTTGGGTGGGAAATCATCAAATGACGTCTCCCGCTCTGGGTGGAGCGGGAGGGCGTGTCAGACTCTTACTGACTAAAACCCACCCGTGTTCCTTCTGTTGCCTGTGCAATGCCAGGGGGCCACGGTATCCCTTTCGGACTAATCCCGCAACCCCGGCAGGCAATGGTCTCATCGGACCCCTTCACTTGCTGACATCTCTTTGAGGCGCGCGTGGAACACAACGCGCCGTCGACCCGGGCCTGGCCCTTACCGGACGGCGAGCTACCCATTGCTCACCGTCCGCAAGCCCGCGCCTACGGTGGCCGGGAATCAGCAATAGATTCCCGACGCCCAGGGCGTCTCCTCCTGCGGCGGCTAGGGGCGTGAGGGCGCGAAATTTGCCTCTCCCTCACGCGTTCCGCCTCCTCCTTTGCGAGCATTACTGCTTCGCAGAAGGAGGTGACGGCCTCCCATGCCCTCTCGCTCCGTACCATGGCCTGGACCACGGCCGGACGCGAGAGATCCCCGCCACCGATCGCCTCCACGAGGACACGGCGGTGCTCTGCCCAAGCCGGGCATACCTCCACCGTATGCTCCACCGTGTCCTCCGGGCGATCCACGCAGTGATGACACCCGGGCGTTTCCTCCCGCCTTATCCGAAACAGGTACCTCCCGAAACAGCCGTGTCCGGTGAGGACCTGCGTCAGGCGGAAGGTAAGGACGCCGTGGCGCCTCTCCAGCCACTCCTCAAAGAGGGGACTTATCGCCGCAATAGTGGCGTGCCCAGCACTGGGTTGCGACAATCGCACTCTCCATGCCGCCATGAGATCCCGTCGGAGCTCTGTCCGCTGTGCCGCGATTTCTCGCGGCATCGGAGTCAAGCCCCGGCGTTTCGCCTCCTCGCGCCACTCCCAAATTTGCGCGAGGACTTTTGCCTCCAGATCCCATGGCGGCAATCCAGCAAGGAGGCTCGCCGTCTCACCGGAGACCGTGCGGTATCCCCGGACCAGCCGGGTGGCCATGACCCTCTCGGACGCGTTCAACCTGCGGGCAGGCCGCCGTCTCAACGAACGCGCCCACACCGGTGCCCCGTACAGGGCCATGGACCGCACGATCCCCGCGTATAGCCTCCGGCAGGAGGCGTTTGGACCCCCTAGATTGGGCAGGAGCCGCTTCAATGCAGCCCCGGCCCGCTCCAGTCTGGGAGCCAAACGTCGGAAATGCTCCACGAAGTTCCACCGACTGTCGAGGACGAGTCCCAGGTACTTCATCGTCGACTCAACGCCGATGTGAACCCCTCCTACCATTATTTGGGAACCCGACGGTGGCGCGTTCCGAGGACCATGAAAACACATGGCCTCGGACTTGTGCAAGGCCACCTCGAGTCCCAACTGCCGGATTCTGGCCACGATTGTCGCAACCCCGTGTGTCGCTAGTTCGGCCGCCGCCTGGTGCGACCTCCCCTGCGCCAGGAAAAACGTGTCGTCAGCGTAACAAACGACGCTGACGCCATTGGGGAGGTCTGCGCGCAGCACCCAGTCGTATCCGATATCCCACAGATGCGGCCCCAGGACCGATCCCTGTGGGACACCGCACGACATCTCTCGCCGGTTCCACTCTCCCTGGTGACCGGGGTAGATGATGGCCCTGTCCGTCAAATAGGCCTCGACCACACGACAGAGGTAGGTCGGCATCCGGTGATACCGGAGTGCCTCCCTGATGCAACTCCAGGGCAGGGTATTGAAGGCGTTGGCGATGTCTAGATTATTTTTATTACAAAGAAGTGACAATGGGCACGGCACAATGTTCGCAGAACAAATGGCCGATGGGGCCGAAAGGTTCTGGAGTGACCGCGTACCCGAAGACGTAACGTTGGAAGGCCTCCCACAAGGTGGCCCAGTAAAATTTTGAAGGTCGCAAAAATCCGCTGAATGCGAGAAGCACAGAACCGATCGAAGTGGTGATGCTTGGGGGAGGCCTATGTCCAGCTGTGGACGTCTTTCAGCTGAAAAAATTATAATGATGACAAAGAAAACACACATAATGTCTTATTTTCATCTTGAGATACTATTACAGTACTAGTTAAGCACTATTACTCAAGATTTACGCGTTTTTGAAGCAAGTTGGGATGTGAACTGATTTGTCCCGAAGTTGCCTGGGCCCGTGCCAAGTTTCCATATACCAGTTAAATGTTAAGAGGGAACAGGGCCTGCGATTCTCCATACAAACGTATTCCCCGTTTTTCTTCCTGAATAATGCCTCTAGAGCTGTCATTTTTTTTGTATAAAATCAGGGTCTCTATAGGTCCCTGTCATTTCCTTTTTTTTCAGCAATTAATAAGTAAGGAAACTATGACCCTCCAAAAATTACAAAAATGCCCCATTTTTACCGCCGTGATTAGAGAGGACGTAGAGGACTACCAGACTAATTCGGAAATGTTTTAGTGTAGCATAAAAGAAAATAATAGGGACCTAGACATACTCTTTCTTAATATTTTAATGTAAAAAATTATTAAATCGGCTTAGTTTTCGAGGAGAAAAAAAGAGGATGCCAAACGTCGTTTTCGTCAAAAAATTTTGTGATATAATCGGTCTGAGCTGCAGTTGTCCCTATCGCACTTTACGGGGTTTAACTCGGTTTTTCGGGCGCAGCGCGACGGCAATAGTTTCTTCAAATACCTATTTTTCAAATTCCTCGCAGCCCCTGTTCCCTCTTAAAGACTACTTGTCGGGACCACTGAGAAGGTTCGGTGCTTTCGGAAATATCATTTATTACATTTCCTTTAACAGTTGCATTAAAATTTTAGGATTTATTGGTACCACCTCTTAGATTTATAGTAGGTTTGGAAGAGTCATAGTTATTTTGTTTACTAGGTCGTCATACCTTACGTTTTCTTCTGATAGCTGACAGCACCTCGGGGTGCACGAGGGGGGGTGAAATAATTTAGCATAGACGGACAATTTACGTTGGTAGTCAATTTGATAAATAATTATTTTTCCTGACGGACAGAAAAACTATATAATATAGAGCAATATATTTATTTTTATAATATTTAAATGCTAAGGCAGGCAGTAAAGGCAAATAATAGAGAAAAACCGGCCAGGGAGCGTATTACGAACTTTATAAAAAACCAGGTAAGTTCCAGGCAATTCATTTCCCTGATTGGTTAAATTTCGTAATTCTGACCGACGACTTCATGCCGTGACATTCAGAAACACAAATATTTATCGGTAAGTTACGATTTTATTTTAATCACGTATTTTATGATAAAATAATAAATATATATATTAATCTAGTTACGTTCGTTTACGAGTATATTATAATTTTCTGTGTTTGTAAATTGTAACGTGACATTCGATTAACGATAACGTTTCCGAACTTACGTACTCCACTTGGAGTTCAGCGGGAAATTCACAGAACAATTTCACAGAAGTATTGTTTCACAAACTAAGAATACTATCGTATTGTTTGTATAATACTCACCATTCATAAGATTTTCGGAGTATAAATAAAAATATGGCGTAAGTGATAATGACTGTTTCGAATTAATATTCAGTTTTAACGTGATACAATAAATTGTAATTTTTATAGATCAATGGATGAGAGTTCTCGCTCTCATCGGCGAGTGACATATGTTCAGCTGGAAACATTGTGGGAGTTTTTATACTCCCACAAAGAAGTGGTGATTAGGTACAATAAATTTGCCCAAGCACGATAGTACTCAAAGCGGTTGTGGGAATCTGTCACTGAGGTCCCAATGGCGAAGGTGCTATAAACTGAAGGTGGTATTCGACCACCCTTTCCGATCGTTTGGTGGTAAGTATTTTTTGATTAAACAATGAGTTATTTTACTATGCATTAATATCTAAAACCTAGTGCTGTTGCAGTATTGGATCGATTACAAAGCAAAATTAAATAAAAGAGCGGCAGCAGTACGAGCATCCCTAAATCGTACTGAAGGGACCTTTGGAGTTCCCCCCTTAACGACATAGAAAATAAGTTTCTAAGTATTTTCGGAAGTGGTAATGGGACTGGTATACCTAATCAAGTCCCAATACCATTCCTAGCTGTCAGTATTTTATATGTATAAAAAAACAAATAAATAAACACACAAAAAAGAAAAAAAAACATAAAACAACACACAAAAACAGAGGCTGGTGGTATTCCTCTTCCTAGTAGTAGTGAGCCAATAGACCCTCATTTACCAGAGCAACCACCAGTTGTGGAGATAGATAGTGGACTTTAGATTTGTTGACCATCATCATTATTTTGTTAAGTACCTGGTACTTGTTGAAAGACCTACACTGTCCTCCCATACCTAATAACACTGTTATTTGAAAATATTTTTAAAGACAAGAAACATGAGTAACCGTGGAGTTTCTTGCCGGCTCTTCTCCATAGGAAACGACCAATTGGAACCGTGCACCTAGCTTCTGACGTTTCATAAGTGCCCTTATAGGATTATGTGAATAAAAAAATTAAAAAAATTCACAGTCACAATCACATGCGCCACAGAAGGCATCCCAGCCTCAACTTTCAACAACTAACATACGTCAAGCTAATGCTTCACGTCCTGTACGTCAACGACTCTGCAGAGAAGATTACATCAGACAAAAGGCGGCCATACACTTATACAAATCAGCAGGACCAGATAGGAATGTGCAACTAACAGCCAGACTTTACTTAAAATGCTAGACGCATTAAATAAAATTGCAGAGAAAATTGATAGGTTTGTAATTACACAAAAGTTTATGTCATTTTTCAATATTTATCTAACGATTTTCGGACTTTTTTCCTTTACGTGATAACCCTAGCTTTGTGCCGTGAGACCTGCATGAAGATGACAGAGATAGAATAATGATAGATTAGTGCAGCAAGAGGGCCCAGAGCTAGGGATACTTGTGACTGCGATGTCGTCACTAGAACGACGTTATTTTAGAAAGTTTTTGGATTTTCCTAGATTGTTTTTTAACACCGTGAATTCAAACCCCGGTGCCATGATTTTCATGACGGCCATTATGGTGGCCATCGCTCTTCTTAGAAACTTAGTATATTAGTCTTAGTCTACGTAGCTGGGGACACCAGCTACGTAGACTAAGTTTCGTAGCAGTTGTCGTTGTCGTAGCAGACGTAGCACCCGCTACGACTGTTTTCGCTGGAGATATTGTCTCCAATATGCTACGTCAAAATAAAACTAAATGCTCTACCAAATTGGTAGCTTGTTATTCTATTTTATATTCGTGTATTCATGTTCATAATTTAATAAACAAACTGTAAAATTAATTATATCACACAAATAGATAAGCTTACTCGAGCCTGTTCTCGAAAAGACTGCAAATTCAGCAGTAATTTATACGAAACTTTTTCAATAAATATTTAGTTCGTAAAGCCTACTTACCAAGTATCTTCAATTCAATATACTTATTTACCTATTTATATTACCTATTTTCTTGGTAAATTGATATTGTTGTTGGCTTAGTGGTAAATATATTGAGTATTGAGTAAAAAGGGGAGGCTGGTAGCAGCTGAATGAGAGTTGCCGAGAATCGAGCTGAATGGCATGAAATTGGAGAAGCCTTTGTCCAACAGTGGACTGCTGTAACCTGCTGATGATGATAATGAGTAAAAAGCTGATTGAAGATATTGTTGGTTGTGGGTTTGCACAAAATTGTATCTGAATTGAGTATCAATTGTGTCTTAGGCCTACTTCCACGATGCTACTCAAAAGTATTAAATACAAGGTAAAAGGTCAGAGCACTAGTGCTGCAATGGAGGCCCGTACACGACGCAACCTAGATGCAGGCCTTACAAAAGTGATAAGTGGCAACAATTTTTAACGTGATCGTTCTACTCCCGATAATGAAGGCTGAGTTAGATAGAGAGATACATATACTCGTAGTGCACCCATATTCTACTAAGTAGTTATTTTTAAGTCCCTGAAATAGTGTTTTTTCTTACCGCATGGCCCGCGTCGTGGATTACAGCCCACTTCTTGGCACAGAGACGTCTGAGTCCCAGCAGTGGAAAAATTATATGCCAATTTTGGAATGATAGGTTATGCTACAAAATATTTATTGATATTTGACTCACACCTAGTCTCCCACATCTAGTCTCCCACATCTAAAGGTTTACAAAAACAGCAGTAAAATAAATTACTTACAAAAGAAAAATATTTTTAACAAGCTCTTGTTACGGCCTGTTGTCTGAGGTAACAGGGGCGCGAAATGTCACGGGTTCTTAACCCCGCTTACGTAAAAGTGCCCGAGTTTCTTTGATGATGTTATTTTGTTAGGGCTTCTCACCCCTTTTCACACCCGCCCTTACTTTCAGCTTTTTATAAAGGTGTAATATAAACTGCATTATGTTTTTAACTCAATGTGGATTCGATAAAATGGTGGTTTAGTTTATCCTATTTTCCCCACTCAAAAAAACCTCGGAGTAGTACTTGTGTCATGTCTTAGGCAAAAATATTAGAAAATCGGTATATTACCAAATCAAAAGAGAAACTTGTTGTGAATGTCATTAATAATACCATAAACTGCATAATTATTTATTTTGTACTGTTGGTGTAGTTTGCATTCCAAAATCCTAACGAATATTTTTTTAATATTATAAATGTGCAAGTGAGTTTGTTTATTTGTCACGCTTTTACGCTAAAACGGCTGAATGCATTTAAATTAAATTTGGCACATGGGTTGATAATGACTTGGGTTAGGACATAGAATACATTTAATGCCGATAATAAGTTCCCGTGGGATAATTTTCGACCTACACGCGGATAAAGCCGAAAGCAAGAAATAGAAATATTATGAGGTCATAAAATACTTATGCTGTGCGGGTATCGACCCTACTTCAGAGACCAAAGTGTTCTCTCTACGTCAATCAAGAAAATACTTATTACCAACCTAATCACTTATCTACCCACCCCAATTCAAGCCGACACAAAGCTACGTTCGTCATATTAAAATGGATGCTCAACTCAATCACAATTATAATTTATAACTGAAAATCCATCATCTTTGCAGCTCTAATAAATGAGTTCTGTTGCGCACCACTTAAATCTGTTCTAACAGCATTAATAATTAACTGAACTCACTTCAGAACTGTGATATTCAGTCAAGCGAGTATCTGCAGACGAACGACTTTTGATCGACTTTTCGTGAGAGTTGGAGTCCGATTTCTAAAGAATCGAGAAACCTAACTATCGTTTGGTTCCTAAAGTTTGCTAAGAAGTTATCTTCATGATTTTAAATTAACACATAAGATAAGGCCATTTATTTGTCCAACACATAAGTATACACACACAGGGCATGCAATTATGTCATAAGTTCAATGGCGTCCCTAGACGCGCGCGACGTGCTACACAAGCACGGGATTTTTACGTGCTTGTCAAGTAATTTTGACCGTCTAGGGACGCCATTAAGACTTTGCGACTGAATTCGGTCGTATAACGATCACTATCTATGTCGACACTGCCGCCCTTGTTGAAGCCTGTTCCTAATAGCAGGATAGTCACATTTTCTATTTTCAAAAACTTTATCGGTCGTCTACCCTGTAACTAAGAATTCTTGTAGGATCGATAACTGTCAGTATTTTGTCTAGTTTCAACAATTTGTTAATGTCTTCAGCTATTGTTATTACTTTGATTAATCAGGCTGAATGTTCAAGTGAACTGCAAGCTTGTATTTCTCATTTTACAAGCAATTGAGACGTCTGTATTAAATCTGAGAATGTTTTGTGATGCCAAATAATGCATGAATTTAAACTAAAAGCGTATCAAGTGATGCGAGTTCAAGAGTGAAAACAGCTGTTTCCAAGAATTCATACTAATTTTATAAAAGTGAATGCTGTCTGTCTGTCAGTATGTTAACTTTTCTCGCCTTAACAGACGTCAGACGTGGGCGAACCCGCGGGCGAAAGCTAGTCGTATATAATTTACACATTATATGTGCTGATAAGAACTTACACCTCTGATATTCTTGAAGGTTTACGAGTATATAAAGATCCGTTTGATGTCTCAAACATGTTACGGGGTTAGCAAAAGTGTATATAAAACCGTGCCTGACCTAGAAATCGAACTGTGGAGTCCTGCCACGCATGCCAGTCTATCTTGCAACCACTACACCAACAAGGCGGTTGCATTTTACTTAGCAGATGCAAGAACTACTGTATCCCGTTTTGCTGCAAAATCAGCATAGAAACTCAATCAAAAGCACATTACATCCTCCCCATATCCCATACCACAAAATCGTTATTTTCAATCCGCAAAATCGTTTCCTCTGTTACCAAACTTTTGCGAGGCTACCCCAATATATTTTTAGTTCGGGAGCCACCGTTCGAAGTTCCCTTATAATCTGCACTTAGTAGATTAACAAACAAGTTTCGATACATACGCGGAATTCTGCTGTAACATACCCCGATAATATATTTTTATTTCGTAGCTTACAAGGCTTTTTTTTTTCTCCTTATTTCCAAGACAGCTTCAAGTGTTTTTTTTTAATTGTTTACGTGAAAATTTTGTTATTTTTTATTAGTACCTTTTTATATTCACCTCAGATTTACCAGTATCTGAAGATGTGACCGTAGCAACATACGCAGATGACGTAGCCTACCTTGCAAGTGATGAAGTCCCAGCACAGGCTAGTAATAAGCTCCAACACCTACTAGACGAGACCCATGCATGGATGAGAAAATGGCGCATCCGGGCAAGTGCTCAAAAATCGAACCACATCACATTCACTTTAAGAAGGGGAAATTGCCCTCCCGTCAAACTTGGCACTGATGTTCTCCCACATACTGAGAATGTTAAATATCTGGGCTTTAACTTAGACAGAAGGCTCACCTGGATGTATATGTATATCAAGAAAAAACGGGATGATATTAATCATAAGTTCCGAAACCTCCACTGGCTTATCGGTAGAAACTCTGTCCTCTCTATTGATAATAAACTTCTGATCTACAACGCCGTGTTGAAGCCCATCTGGACCTACGGAATCCCACTGTGGGGCTCTGCCAGTAAGAGCAATGTCATGTACATCCAACGTGTCCAAAACAACATTCTGCGCACCATCACAAGTGCCCCGTGGTTCTCCAGAAATGACGAGATCCACGAATATCTTGGCGTTCCCACTATTCAGACTGAAATTGAGAATTACAAATGGAAATATGCTGATCGGCTCTCGGTTCATCCAAATACCCTGGCCTATGACCTCCTAAACCCTTCCGTTGCGGTGAAAAGGCTGAAAAGGAAGGATGTGTTCTAAGATGGCAGTCGAGACACTGGTCTCTTCGCCTAAATGCCATATCCACTCAAGTCATCTGCTTATAGTCTTGCGACTGATCGCAGTTCAAAACACAAAAAAAAAAAAAAACCTAAAATTGAAAATGCTCACTTATTAGGTCTATCTAGATAGTATATACTAATTCCATGCTGCCATGATATTAGGTACTTACTAATTCCATGCTGCCATGTCATTATTTTAAGGTAGCCTTTTCTTCTTCTTCTTCAACTTATACTAAACTTTGGGCGATCGAGCTCTGCTCGGGTGAAAATACGGTGAAAACGAATTTTCCCAGTAACTTGACCTAGCTAGATCGAGTTTTCACCCCCGTTGTTAACCCTTATATTGCAAATTTCATCGAAATCATTGCAAATTTTCAAGAACGTGATTACAATTAAACGTGATTAAATTTAAATATTACAAATATTGCTCTTATTATTTGAGTATTGTTACTCGGTAGTTTGTAATGATAGTAGATTCTATTAATAGCATGTAACACAAATTCATACATAATTTTCTGGTAATATATATTTTGAGTTAACGGTATTATCAATCTGGTATACGCTTAAGGCCTAGGAAAAGTGACATTCTATCAGCAAATACGTTGATGAAAAATTCAATTTATTGGATTGACGAAAGCTAACAAAAAGTATATGACCATCTTGTTGAAAGTGGTTGTAGAAATACAAACGCGAAACTCTTTGAAAGCAATTGCCACTTTTATAGGCCCTCTTGTCCTTCTGCACTCGTATAAGAAGTTATACGAGTTTAGAAGGACCAGGAAGAAAAACCTGTAGATAGTCATACAGTTAGGTTATTACATATTGTAGTTGTGGCCTAAGCTAGTTTCTTAGCTAAATCAAAGACACTTGGTACTTAACAAAGATTCTACACTATTATCAATATCTACGCTTTGAAATACAAAACAGCTGTCTACAAATCTGACTTATGCGAATTTACCCAACGTAACTGAACGCGATCAGCACATGTAAACTGCGATCAAGAGCTGCCAGCGTAATCTTTATTGGGGAATAATTACACTGACAGCTCTTGAACTCAAATTCAAATTCAAATTATTTATTGAATTCATGTGTTCATTTAGTTGTTACAATATATATTAAGTAAGCTCCAACATGAAACCCAGTTAGGGCACGGCAACATTATAATAATAATAATTTTAAAATAATAATAGCATTTTATTTTAGAGTATGTGTGCCTTTTTCGTTTGTAATTATTTATCTAGCTATCATACTAAATATTTTGTTCTAGGTATTCTGAGACTGAGTAAAAGCTTTTTTGTGTTAGACATTCTTTTAATTTCCTGTTAAATGTATTGAATTTGGTTTCTTCTTTTAAGATTTTGTTCCGGTAATTTGTTGAAAATTCACACTCTGTTTAGATGTGCTAATCGCGTTCAGTTTCATTAGTGACATCAACCCTTAGCCGCCAACTTTCCATCCACACAACATGTTGACAAGATCCTGATTCAACAACACTTTCCATTCTTAACAATGTTGTCTAACTTTGGGCGAATTTCACCGTTGAAACTGAATACAATCAGCACATCTAAAACGCGTTCAAGAGCTGTCAGTATCTTTATTGTAATGAAATGTTTGACACTGATAGCTCTTGAACGCGGTTTAGATGTCCTGATCGCGTTCAGTATCAATGGTGATATTAAACTTTAGTGAACTCGATCCAGGATAATCCGTCACTTTAAATGAGATTATCGAAAAATTATTCGATACATTATATTTCAGCGTTTCTTATAAAAGGAAAGAGATAATCTTTAATTTTACTTCCATTCCATAGCTAATTAAATATTTAGCTCAATGAGTAAGATTTTAGAACTGGAGTGTTAAGCCACACGCATTTTTCTACAAGACCGTGCGATGCGGCGTACTTGTAGTGTGCGTTGGATCATAGAAAATGTACGAAAGTGGTGAAGGAGAATTTCGCAATACGTTGCGTTGCGGCGCGATTCGCTCCAGTCTGCGCTAGACATAAATCAAAGTTTGTCACTGACATTACCATAACTATCTTTTATTGAACTAGAAACCCAACCCAAAATTTTAAAATTTACATTCTTCATTCACACAAGCTACAAAACAACACTCTTACTTTAACTCTCAAACCGAACATCTTTCCATCCACAGAACATGTTAACAAGATCCTCATTCAAGAACATACTGTCCATTCTTAACGATGTTGTCCAACTTAGCGATCTCGATCCAGGATTATCTTAACTCCTGAGGGATCTATGTCGGAGCAATAAGTAGGAAACTTTCCTTCCTTCTGACCTTCGACGTAATTAATTGGATTGAGTCAGTTGTTTGACACCTGGTTCTTCATTGTGAGGGTAAATGACTTTGTGTTTCGTAGAAATTGAACATGAATGTAGTAGTTTTGCGAAATGTTTTTGAAGGGTATTCAAGAGTGGGTCTGTGCTGGTTATTGTATAATGTTTTATGTAGTACCAATTTTTTTTTATTTTTTTTTACCGTTTCCCCACACTAGGAATTTCTCCTGTATCGTGGGTGCGTGTACAAATATTAAACTCACATACACAAACAGCCAGACCCGAAACAACTAATTGTAGGTCATACAAATATTTGTTCCGTGCGGGAATCGAAACCGCGACATGAAGCGCAGCAGTCAGTTGCCTAACCACTGCGCCAACCATGTCGTCATATGTTAGTTATATACTGTGAATCTTATTTTAATCAACATAATTATAACCAATCTGACACTGACCTGAACATTGCAAAAAACGTAATAAATTTTCAATTTCACGGGCTAATATAGCGCATCCCCGTTTACAATCACTGGAATTAACTACGCCAGTGCTTATGCTACGTGAACTCCAATAACCATACATAACTTACTATCCAGCCAATACAAGTGACGATCGCTTTCAAAGTGCTTCGTATTTCTACAACGACTTTCAACAGAGTGTTCGGTAGCTTATCAATCCCATACACTTTTGCCTTTTCCATCATACGGGTTGAGTTAATTTTAACTGAGATTATTCCAAGGTTTATTTCCTAAGAAAGACTTTGATTGTGTAGCACCATCACTATTTTCACTCCTTTTATAAATACACATCCTTCACGCATACCAAACAGCGAGAGAAGCAAGTAGCTCCTCGTATTTCTTGAATTGTTAACGTCAAAATATTTGCGAAGGGTAAGTGCAGTGCGTACTACAAGCTGTAAATCTGTAGCGATGCATAAAATGCAACTGCCAACGGAATGTTACAGAATGTTAGAAATGACTCACTGATCACAAGCACTGAAATATCTTTACATTATGCCAATATTATTCTGCTCTTAACGTTTTTACTTAATAAATCGTAATATGTTTCTGAACGTGAGATTTTTTTTCAATGCCAAATGAGAAGAAAGAATGACACAACATTACGGCTGCAGTCCATGAAGGAATAGCAGAGGTAGTCCACACTACCACTGGTACCACCTATGGTGTACCACACTGGTTGTGGTACAATGAACACATACCTATACTGAGAAATTACTGGTGGAAAAACCTAAACACTTAAGCTCTTGCGACTCTTAAGCCTAGACCATCGAAGAATGATTTAATCATTTGAATAGCACGTTATGAATAAGCCTGGTGATTAATGCACATTTCTTTTTTATACAAAAAATATTCTTTACAGAAAAAAACTTGGGTAACTTTTTTTTTCTTTTTTCCTCTAAATGTCCACATAAATATATTCTCAGTACGATACCTAACAACACCCTCACGGATCGGACAGGGTTTTTTTACATGATGTATATGTATACGAAGCCATTGCCTTGCATTGGAATGCCTGCAATTTTCTGGATCATGTACTTGTTATAAGCAAGACGAAGATATCAATATTTTACAACCCGAACCACTAGTAACCATTCAATTAGGGTAGAGAACCATCCTTTAGCCACATATAATAGAACGTTCCACTGTGCCCTTACCCCAACGCTCCGCGAGTATAGTGTTATAAAAATTGCAATGTTTCCACGTACGTGAGGGAAATGCTGAATATGGGGTACTTGGCTCATGTTTGTTGGTAAAGATCCTCCGCGATGATTGAGGGGTTAGGGTAAATATACTGACCTGAAGAGTATGGAAGGATAACGAATTTTGAGAGCAAGTAAGATTTTAAGGTTGAAAAATGGAATGGTAATTTTTGGAGCCTTATTAAATAGAACCTTCATGTCAATAAAAGCAATAACCAAAATCACGTAAGTACCTACGATACCTACTAAAGTACGTCCAGCAAAACCTGGGCACTTGGGCAGTCAGACCTATTGCAAACTATCTGCATGGCTAATCTTTTTTAAAGGTTGTGGCTAAGTAATAACAGCTGCACGGGTCGATCCATCTGGTTAAGCTATCCTAGCCGGGGTTGGTCCGTGAAAGAAAGAAAAGAAAGAAAGAAAGAAAATACATTTATATGGCACAACAAGCAAAGGCACACAAGTAGAAAGAGAAAAAAAAATAAGATAAAAGGAAAGAATACAAAATAAAAAGTGTAAAAACTGCGTTACATGATACCAGCAGGAATGTGTGCCTCGCGGCTACGCCAAATAGGCCCAGTTCAGCATATATGCCAGACAACTAGTGCCTGACGCTGGTTTTCAACTGAACCCGAAGTGTGAGGTGACGGATGTAAATCAATTTTATACCGCAACGTGTGTATGTTATACTTAAATAAAATAAATTTGTGTAATATAGTAATAATAATTAATAATTTAAAATAGTTAGATCCTAGTTATTAAATATAATTGCAATTTGCAAGACAACGAAACAAATTCAAATCGACAAATAACTGAGACAGACGCGCGATAAATCTAGACATCATCATCATCATTCGAAACTAACAAAACCTGTTTTGAGCGATGCCAGACTTCCACGCTCCAACACATAATTTATTAATCCGTGCACTTCATCGCACAATACGCTGCAAGCAGCCGATCGCAATGGACTATCTACGGACCGTTTTGCAACAGGGTTTAATATATATTTAACTTATTGAATGGGTTGCATTGACATTGACCCAATACGATGGTATTTACCCACCCAATAGCCAAACATTTATTTTTGCGGAAGTGGAAGTAATAAAAAAATACAAAAAAAAAATGCGTAGACAAACGAGGAAGACAAGGATGAAAAGGTAAGCGATAGTCAATAAGTGTTACATAAAAAATAAAAGAAGATCGGGATATTTTTTTAATAATGTGAGAGTACCTACCTATTCTTAATCTTTCGTGGATGGGTGACCATCTTTACATACCGTGACTCCTCCGTGCCTCGGAAAGCACTTTAAGCTGTTGGCCCCGGCTGTCATTTGTGGATCTTTGACAGTCGTTACGGGTCGTCAGAAGCCCGAAAGTCTGACAACCAGTCTTGCCAAGGGGTATCGTATTACCCAGTTGTGGAGGTCATACAGGCAGTCACTCCATTCAGCTGCATCCGGTTAGACTAGAAGCCGACCCCAACATAATTAGTAAAAGGCAAGCAGATTGATACTGAATGGCAATTTTTTTTATCACGGCATGAGACATTATTTTACAACTCGTACCGATACGACATACCAGACTCGAATCAACTTAAACTAGAGGGCCTAAACAAGTGGCAATCGTTTCTAAAGCGTTTCGTATTTCGACGACTTTCAACAGTCCCATAAATTAAAATGTAAAATGTGTGCCCTATGTAAAATTTCTAAATTTATGTCTGTAATTTGGTGTACAGTAAAGAGTATTCTATCTATCTATCTATAAATTGTTGACTTTGCCATCGTTGATATCGCTGATAAAATTTCACTAAACCTCAGTTAGCCAATTCACATTTCGTTGTTTAACCTTACGTGAATCCTCAAGTGTTGACCAATTAAAATAGATAAAGCGTGGATCAGAAAGGTGTGGTTTTTAAGGATGTGGTACAGACCATGAAACTGAACTGAACTTTCTCTATGCCTCGTAATCGCGAAAAAATAATCAGCCCTCCGATACAGATCGAGTAGATCTTGAAGTTTTGTATGACAAAGTTGATATTTTTATCGCGATTACGTTGTTAGTCTCATGGAGAAAATTCTTCAGTTTGATGGTCAGTATCACGCCCTTCAATTTCACCACACCTTTCATAACGATGCTGTACAGGTAAGCCATTATATTATCAATATAGATAATCGCAACATGTCAACGTAATGACATTGTCTATGATTATAATCGAAATTTAATTTCGTCCGTCCTTTGTTGATCAGTCAATCATTGTGCGGATATCGGTCTTAATTAACAAATACAACGTGATGTTACTATTGAAACTATCCTTTGTATGGGGTTGAATACTAAAATGGTGTCTTGGGAACGGATTTGCGGTCATCGAGGGTAGTTTGGTAAGATTTTGGGGGTGTAAAGGGGAAATTATCGGGTGTTAATTTTATTCCAAGAGGTATCGTGTTACCCGTTATCCAGTAACTGGGTTATGGGAGTCAGGTAGGCATTCACTTCATGTAAAGTACTATAATCGGTTAGACTGGAACCCGACCCCAACATAGTTGGAAAAAGGCTAGGCTTGATTTGCTCGGTAAAAATATTGGGTTATGAAAATTTAAAAGTTACAGTGATGTTTGTCTGTGTATTGAATTGTTTGTCTTATGCAGTTTGTTTTAAACATTGTTATTTATTTAAAAAAAAAAATTGGGAATTTCTCAGTAGTAGAGTCTCGATTAGGCTTTGATTATAGCTCGTCTGCTACATGGGAATAATTATAACAAAAGTACTGAAATATGGGGGTATGGTGTCTCACCCCACACCTCTACATACCTACCTACCTACTCCTTCAGAGAATAGGTACAGGTATAATGTTACGTATTATGCAAGTCATCTATCGATGAGCAAATAGAAACAAATGAACACGTCACACGTTTGACTTCGACGCGACGTCAAGCCGAAGTCGATACATCATAACGTCACGCGTCAGACGTCACCGCAATGGATTTGTATCCGAGAGTATTGTTCTCTGTGACTGCGAACGTTATTAATTGTATAGCGGTTTGTATGGAAAGCGGAGTATTGTGATAATAATGTACGGCTAATGGCAATAGTTTAGTCCTACATCATTTTGTCACTGTAAATCTGCCACACGAGTTATTATACTACACTTTATGATCATGATAGAAAATAAAAAGATCTCATAAATAAATTTGTTGATAGTTAAAAACATAAGACTTACTATTAATATATCACATAAAAATCTCAATACCATTTTTGTTGCATTTTTCTGAAAGAAAACGTTATTTAATTTTTTAAACCTGCTAAATGCTAGTTGCCATAACAAAACTGGGGACTTGTAATGCATTCTAAAATTAAGTTAAAGTAAGTAAGTTTCCTAGTTTCTTACATATAACGACATTATAAGAGGAATTTGTATGCATAAGTCTCGGTTGGCAGCAAATGTTTTTTTTGTTTGCCTTCTTGAAGTCTAAAAGCCTATTCGATATCGCTGTCGCGCTCGGTAGCGATACCGAATCGGTACGCAATATCCTTATCGCGCTTGGTAACGATACTAGTCCGCCTTCTGGTTAGTCACTTTGGACCAATATCGCTACCGAGCACGACAGCGAGCGTACCGAATCGGGTATCTCTACCGACCGCGACAGTGATATTGCAAAATCAAAATAGGCCATATAAGTGATATCGCTGTCGCGCTCGGTAGCGATACCGAATCGGTACGCAATATCCCTATCGCGCTTGGTAACGATACTGGTCCACCTTCTGGTTAGTCACTTTGGACCAGTATCGCTACCGAGCGCGATAGCGTTATCGCGTACCGATTCAGTATCGCTACCGCTACCAACCGCGACAACGATATCGCGTATACATCTCAGTTGGCCATATGTTTCGACGTTACCAAAAACGGTTAGTAAAATATAGGAACGCGTCATTCTCCACCCATCTCGTGTCGACATGCGTTATCTCGTGACCCGTGACACCAGTACACCAGTATATTCAGCGCTGTCGAACTTCAACCGGCGCTTTAATCAATCAAGCAGATTCCAACTGTCACCCAAACGTATCGGTATTTTGTGTTAAAATGATTAATATTGCCAAGGTTTAGATGTTTGTTTAGTTTTGAAATGTGGGTTGTGTTGGAGTTTTTTTTTTTTTTTGTAATTAATTTTTCAAAATCAATACCTGTGCCTGTCTACTTATAAACGGGTCATGATACCAAAGTAATGTTGTTGTTATGTTAGACTACAAACATTTTAAATGTAACTATAGTGATGTCAATTCAACGCAGTAGTGTGATTTTTCAACCTACAACTCAAATAAGTAAGTAGGTACATAATGAAAAAAAATATATAAAAATAATTGCTGTCATTTACCTAAATATTCTTGGCATTTTTTTTCGGTTACTCGTTTCATAAACTTGACTGATAGTGACATGATGTTTTTAACCGATTTCAAAAAAAGAAGGAAGTAACTTAATTTGTTCTTTTTTTTTAAGTTTGCCCCACACTAGGAATATCTCCTTTAACGTGGGTGCGTTTACAAACACTTAAACTCACATACATAAACAGCTAGACCCGGAACAACTACTTGTAGGTTATACAAATATTTATTCCGTGCGGGAATAGAACCCGCAACACGCAGTGCAGCAGTTCATTGCTTTTAACCACTGCGCCAACTGTGCCGTCTACTAAGTTATAATGTTCGGCGAGTTTCTTTTATTACAATTTCTAAACTGCAAATAAAAAACATTTTTAAGGATGTTTTGGCGCTATTTCAAATATAAGATGACGGCGTTAGTTCCAATTTTGCCCACGAGCCAAAATAACCTTGTAGCGCTATACCAAAATATAACGTGACATAAAAAAGATCACTGACACATACTGCAAAAACCACACCAAAATGTGCGCAAAAGTACACGATAAATACGAAATTACACGCCTCGTTGACGTATTCATATCAATAACGCCCAATAAAGAAATTTCGGCCGTAATATTATGGAAAAGTAATAGCAATTTGGACGTATAATTGTCTTTTACTGAGTGATGCCTGATTGACGCTGCACGTCGATAATTGTCCGAACATTAATATTCATTGGGCGTAAATCAGTTTACTGGGGTAAATGGTTTTTGATTTTTATTCGAAGAGAAAAAAGGGAATCGTTTGTTTTGCAATTTATGGATTTGTTTGAATTACCGTGTAATGCCTTAACACTGATACACTTACAACTTATTTTGTGGTATTAGTTCCTTGAGCATGGACAAACATATCAAAGAATCATCTCTCTACGGCATTTCGATACTAATCCAATTAAAAGCATATCCAAAATTCAAAGATATCTGATACATATTAAAAATGCCAAAAGAGGCCAGTGTCACAAAAAACAGAAATTTTATGTTCATTTTTTTAGTGATAATGTAATATCATTGCACGGCAGTGAAGCCTATTGAAATGATATTTTTAGCATTTGGGAAATCCACCCTAGGGATGACCGAACCAAACAACCACAGGGTTTGTTGTACCTACCGAAATATTTCAGGAACTATAATTCCTAGGCAGTACCTAGTACTGTCTAATATTATCAGGTATGCGTTCAGTTTTGTAAATGGAGCTTAATGACCACCATCAAATCAATGTTTGTAAACGCACCCACAATACAGGAGAAATTCATAGTGAGGGGCAAAGTAAAAAAAAAAAAAAACTAATAATTATTATCCCAATAGTCTAATCAGATTTCAGGTTAATACATACATATTTACATAACTATGCAGACATGTATTTCACATTCTAATTTTTATAAGTGCCATGTAAAACGAAGTGATCCTACTATTCTGATAAAATCCAGCCTTCAGATTGAGAATTAATAAGTAGGTACTGAGAATTTCTTAATAGAAATTTACTGATAATTTCTTAAGGCAGTTTGGCCTATTTATAATTATTCTCGAATAATATTATATTTTTTTATACAAATGTATTCGAATTAACAAAACCAACAGTTCGAAGAGCTCGAGTTCGGATCGAGCCATGGAAGAGGCTTTGCTGAGACTAGTCACTCAAGACAACGGCAGTCAAAAGAGGCTAAATAAAACATTTTAAATTTTATAATTCACATACATCATATAGGTAGCCTCTTTTGTCTCCAGCTGGTTAGCACGTCAGGGATCACATTAGGAAATAACGATGTGCTAGACTGTCCCCGTTCGTGATCCCTCGTAAAGTCACCCTACGTTCGATTTTTACGACTCTTACGTTGAGATAAAGGTTTTCTTTTATTTTCAGATCAGCACCAGAATGTGATTATAATGGTATATGATGGGGCTTTGACCCTTATGAAGTTAGGGTGGCAGACCTTTTTTCGGAGGTACGGTCAAGTAACGAAAACAACACGCAAAATTATTTTTTTTCTTCTCCGGCTGGAAATCACCTTTTTGAACTGTAATTTTCATTCAAAAAGCTGTCAATACGTCATAGTTGAAAAATGAGCAAGGTTCAAGTAAAAATTAACATTTAGTTCTGAACATTTTTTTATTTATTGACTTTGAAATTTTCGAATGTTGACTTGGCATAGTTTTGTAGAAAGGAACAAATCAAAACAAACAAACTAACAAATAACAAACAATCACTATATAAAGTTATTTCTGCAGTCACCATGTAAGGATTAAACTGACACAAGACTGACACCAAATAACTGATAACTGGTTACGCCATTCTTCCCGTTGACAGATCATGCTATTGAAATATTACAAGTGAAATTACATTAAAATTTAAAACCCCCGACACAAATATTTCCTCATTTCTCTTTCCTACTCCATCACCAGACCCTGTTTATCATCTATCTATAACCTATTCATTGAGACCATCCCAATGAGCCCAAACACGATACCCTGTGCTATAAGTTGGTAATGGCGTTGGGTATCCTGCAAATTCCAGGTGATGCTGCAGCATCAGTTCAAAGTTACTATGTTCTTCTAATATCATTGTAGTAACAGAATACCAAATTTCAAATCAATCAGACCTGTGGAAGACGCTCACATCCATTCATCAACTAGAAAAGAGCTGATAATCTTTAAAAGACTGATTCGATTTTGACAAAACAAGTCTAAAAACCATTGCTAGAAAGCCTGCATACAAATAAAAAAAACTGCATTCAAATCGGTTCACCCGTTTAAGAGCTACGGCGTAGACAGACACACAGATACACATAGCGGTCAAACTTATAGCACCGCTCTTTTTGCGTCAGAGGTTAAAAATTGTCAAGAACGATACTCATTTATAATGTGAGGATGATTGGGTAAGGCCTAAGCCTAAGGCCAAAGGCTACGGATGTTTGGAAATATGCTAGTCCTGCCTGCTCCATAGGACAATTTAGACAAAATAAAACTGGTTGCTAATTTAATTGTTTAATATTATTTTTTATAACATTGGTTTCACATTCTGTGATTACTTGAACTTACACACTGACTTATTAGTATTGCTTGTTAAAATGTTAGGAATATCGTATAATTTTACAATATTTGTAAATTTGTGAGCACCATTTATCACACATAATTATTTTATCCGTCATTGCTTCATTTTTCATTTTTTTTACCTATCGTGGTATAGTATTTTAATTCTAAGTGCACTGTCTTCACATATAATTATATAATTAATGTATACAAGATTATTGTGAAAACATTTTAAAAGAGTAACGGTGGGGATCCTCCATACGAAAACTACCTTTTGGAAGGGGCCAACTAGAATCAATTCTTTTTTTTTTGTATATTTGACCTTCAAAAGTGCCTAATTGAAATAAATTATTTGACTTTGACTTTACGAGCAAAGTAATATTGGGTTTTCACCTTTAGATTTTTTTCAATAACAGCCCGAGTCTGGATTTGTGTCCGGTTGATGGCAATAGGCTCGTCCCTTTATATGGAGCTTAAACGTAACAGACGAAATGTGGGTGTATTATAGGACACCTCTGCCAACTCTTCGTAGAAAATAGACGTTGTGATAAAAGCCTCCGATTCCTTTATTCACTCACTCTTTCCGGCATCTCTCTCTGTGACTGATAATCAAAGCAAAATTAAAAAGATTCCTTCCTCCATACTCGAAACACAACAGAATGACAGAAACAAAACAAAAGAAAAAAAAAACTTCATCCATCGTATTCCTTTAAAAAAAAAACAAGTTTCCCGCAAGCATTTTGAAAACAAAACTAACAAAATACAGCGCTACATACAGAAACGGCATAGGCAGAGAACTCCAATCAACGAGCAGGCTTTATTCCATTAGACAAATGAGACGCGGAAAATAAACGAGACGAAATACCATAGGATTATGGTGTGCTGAATCGTCACGGGATTATCTCTGTATTTAGTTATGTTTGAGTTGTTTTTGTTTTATGAATTTTGTAGAATTGGTTTCAGTTGTTGTCTATCTATAATAAATGATGTAAAATTCGTGAGTTTGTATGTAGAGGTAATGTTCAGAACTACTAATCCGATTCCGATGAACCTGTTTCACTGAATAGATTACCGAGTGTCAGAGGATATATTTTAAATTGACGAAGTCGCGAACAGAAGCTAATGTAACGTGTGTAAGTATTTTTTTATAGGAACGAGTCTACGTTTGACAAGTTACTACGTTAAGCGACGACGCAGTTTCGGCTAGAAGAACACAATGTTATAAGGCACGATGTTTTTTCGCCTAAGTCACTAATCTAATTAATAAGTGATAATAAGTGAGGACTATATATAGGTGGATAATAAGTGATGGTGACTAGTGTCAATTCTATTTTTTTTGTAAATTTTGTCGTTTGAAATTGCCATTTATGGGCCTATTTGAAATAAATTATTTGACTTTGATTGAAAAGGCCATCAATAAGTTACTATTTTATTGTAAGTCTAAAAAGTAACATAAATAGACAGATTATGTATATTGAATGACTTTGACCGATTGCATCCAACTCTATTGATCAAGCCTAACAACTTACTGAACGTTAACCATAAGCATCATTCACAATTCTTACCTTCCTCAACTAAGCCCTAACAAAACCATCATCACCTTTTGAAAGTCAATCAACACCCAACCGCAATCAGTCAACCCAAACACATGAATTGCCACGTCCTAGTCTCCGTTCAACATTATTTAATAAGCCTATTGTCTCATCTGAATGGCTTAATCAGTCGTCCACAATGGCCGATACAAGCTGTACGGAGCTAAACTATAATACGATCTTGTCGCCGGATAGGCTAGATGTATGATGTATGATCCGACCATTCAAATGTAGACATTTGAATGGTCGGAATGGATAGTAGGTGAAGCTATTTGGATATCGGTAATTATAGTTAAGGTATGATTTGCTTGGTTAGTGCGGTGTTTGCTGTGTGGCAGGTATTAGGTTTGGGATGGTATGTGGTTCTTGTAAGTACACATATCAAAAAGTGTCTAGGGATCAAGTACATTTTTAACAATAAAAAAATATCCAATTAATATTAACCAAATCTAGTCTTCCAGACTGGTTTCTTACTTTAATTCCTATGTTTTAGTTAACAAATTATCCCTATATTTTGTAAAAATTAAGAAAAATTGCAATTTTTGCAAATTGTGGGAATTCAACCTAAGTTATTGTCATTTGATGTCGTTGATTTATAATGTAAAAACAAAAAACAAAACACGGTAAACAGTGTTTCCACCATTCACACGTATAACAAAATCACAGTGATTTGGCATGCTTAAAATCAGTTCATCAAAATCACTTTGAGAAATGGCCGCCCACGTTCTTTCTAACAAGTCAATAAGTTATGATGGGGAATGCACGGCATCCATATCTACTCGGCAGAGCTCTTCTTTGGAGCATATCCCATGCGTGCTCAATTGCGTTGAGGTCTGGTAATTGAGCAGGCCACGGCAGAACATTGATGCATTAGTCAAAACGCCACCAGCCACCAGCTTCACAAAAGGGATGATCACGTCTGAAACAATCCTCTCCGCGTAAATCTGAACATTGAGTTTGCCCCTAATCCAAATGGGATTGGTTCTTCCACCGATTCAAATACCGGCCTAAACGATTATTGTTTCTTGTATCGGGCCTCATACAAGCAAGATTCATCGAAAAAGCAAACACAACGCCAGTCTTCTTCCTCCCAATTTCTGTGTTCGCGAGCCCATTGTAAACGGGCTCTACGATTGCGGGGTGCTATAATAGGTGGAACTCTCAACGGCCTTCGAGAACGCAGACCCACTTCGCGTAAACGATTTCGGATGGTTTAGTTTTTTATCAGCAAGCCTGAAGAGCTATGGACCCTCGTAGCCAACATCACGGCAGTCATGGTATGAGCAGTATTTTGGTGTACCGGTCCTGTCTGTAAGTGGTCATGCGAGATATCGTTCGACCACGCTGCCCGTGATAGTTTAGGGGCATGAGGAACAGGGTGTAAAGTTCACTAATCCACCATAGAAAAGGGAGGATCCTCCAACCAGACGGGTGTTGTGTCTGGCGGGCCGACTGCCCGACTGTTGATGTCGGATAGTCTTATATATGTCGTTCGCGCGGTAAACTCTAGTTGCGCGATGCAGGATTTGTGTAACGTCATGTCTTTGATGCGTAGTTCGTATATGGCGGTGTAACCGCTACAATAGGATAGGGTGTCCACAGGCGGCTTATGACGCTCTGTGAAGAGTCCCGCCACACACAGTACGTTGCCTGGAACAACTTGCAACATTCTGACGGCTCTCATCGTCTCGTCTCGTGTCAAATGATGTCGTCGCTCCATAACGATGCAATTTCTTTCAGTTCCGATGCAGAAATTGTAATGGTTTTGTAAAAAGCGCTATTACACACTTTTATAAGAATCCTGATTGACAGTTGATTTATTATTTAAAGAAAATTATTTAAATAGTGAAATTCTCTAAAGAGAATCAATAACGATCCAAAAAAGTTAAAATAATAATCCTCAATTGTGGCGATACCTACTCTAAAACGTACTATAATCCCTAGACACTTTTGACGCGTGTATGTTGCCGATCATTATAATATTCCACCTAACGAAAACTCAACTTAGGTTTCCATTACCTAATTATGAAATTATGACAAAATGATTTCCGAATTTTACTCAATACTCAATACTCAATACTTTATTGCATGCCATAATGTGTACATAAAAACAGTTGGTATGTTAAACATAGAATCAATTATGGACCCTGTCGGGCACAGCAAAGTGGATTTTTACAACTATTATTTACAAACATTTCATTAGGAGAGAGGATGAAGGCGCTTCTTGTTTAGAAAAAATAAATAAATGAAATAGTACCTACAATCGTTTTTTTGTGCTATTAATATGGGTCGTTGGTTTTATGATAATGCATTATTAAATTTAAGTATTAAATTAAAATTATAAATATAATTATATAGGTGTATGCTAAAATATAATACATACAATACAACAGTGCACCTAATCATTTTAATGGTATTTTTGCGATTTAAAAATAAGTAATTGATTAAAAATTAAATAAAAAATTAAATGTCACCTCAATTTTTATGTCAAAATGGTTTTACTGTTATTGAAATTTATCGTTTAAGTACTCGTCAATAGTGTAATAGCTTTTAGTCATTAGAAATTGTTTCAATTTATTAGTAAATATATTATTTTTGTCAATATTTTTTATGTTTTCCGGAAGCTTGTTATATATTTTAATGGACATAACATATGTACCAGAAGAGTGCATTTTTAATCGTGAAGTGGGTAGGTTTAGTCTGTTTTCATGTCTGAGTGTAATTTTATTTTGAATATCTCCTCGTTTGGAATAGAATTGGGGATAATTTCGTACAAATTTACTTTCGAGTATGTAGAGGCAGGGCAGGGTTAATATTTGAGGTCTTTAAAATGGGGTTTACATGAGTCTGTTTCCTTGATATTCATTAATATTCTGATCATTTTTTTCTGTAGAGTGAATAGTGTAGGTGCGTCGGTACTATTTCCCCATAAAATGACTCCATATTTGAGCCACGCAAATGCGTATGCGTAATACGTTACTAGAGCTGTTTTTAAGTCTGTTGTTTTCTTGATTTCACGGAGGGCGTATGAAAACTTAGACAATTTTGTTCTTACTTTTTGAATGTGCGATTTCCAATCTATTTTCGGGTCAAACATAAAGTTCAAAGGTTCGAAAAAAATCCAATCACTTTTTTGAACACAGAAAAATTAAAAAACGTTACTATTCCTATATCTCGTAAAGCCAACAAGCCAAAATTATACATGTTCCAAATTCATGTTTGACATTTTTTCATACGGAACTTCCGAATAAAACAACGTCAAACAATGTTCCATAAAAACAGTAACAAGCAAAGACAGTAAAAAACAAAAGAAAAAAATTAATTGAGCTTCAAAAGAAATTACAGAATTTAACTCGTCAATGACTGCAGGAGCCCCGGAGCCCGTCATATAGCATTGGCAGCACATCGTTAAAAGTTTGACCCATTCCGACTTCTATCGGAACTTCGGAACCCAATTTTAATGAATCAAACTTGACCGAACTGATAACATGCGAACTGGGAAGTGGGAACTATCCGTGAGATAGTTGATGATAGTAAATCGTAAAGAGTTTTTGCTTATTTTGCTGAATTTATGGTTTTTCTGAAATTAACGTAGAAAGGTTTATAATCTCTGTGCAAAATTATTGGCTCTGCAATTAAATACATGATATTAATATAACTACTTATATAATCCAATTCGGAAGAGATAGAAAGACAGAGTACTTTTTATTGTACAAAGGTGTTCAATGGATTATAATCACTAAAGCAATGTTTTTAATATTAGAAAGATTAAAAATGAGTACGACTCTTATTTCGACACAGTTAAGTTTCAATGTCAGAGAGTAGGTATGAGACAAAGGCTCCTTGTTCCACCCATTTTTATTTTACAATATTATTATTCAAGCTCCAAAACTGCCATCATACAAAGTGGATCATTGATTCGACAGCTCTTTTTAGGGTTCCGTTCCCGAAGTGTACCAAACGGAACCTTATTACTAAGCTTCCGCTACCCGTCTGTCTGTCAGCGGTATCTCATGAACCGTAATAGATAGAAAATTGAAATTCACAGACTATGTATTTCTATTGCCGCTATAGCAACAAATAAAAAGTAAATAAAGTATACCACCACACAAGAAACGAGCTTTGTCAGCATTTTTTTGTTAAATATTGTTTTTATCCACCAGATACGACATTTAAAATATACGTAGTACAACAATATATTATGTAGACTCACGTGTAAATAGGCATCCTGTCCCCCTCTTTGAACCAGAACATCAGAGCTACTTCGCTGACGGGGGCCGCCAGGTCGCATGGTAGACGCGTCATACCGCCCGGAGCAGACCACACTTGTATCACATCTGAAACAAAAGATAACTCACTTTATCACAAGGGAATGGAAAATATGTATAGGCAGAAATTAATGAATTAATTTATTTTCAAAATAGAAAAATATGTATAAGTACTAAATATTGTTGTGACCTTGGCCTTAAACTAAGTATACCCATGTTTTGGGTGACAACAGGGTGGAAGATTCCTCATCCGTCATTGAAAAGGAAGGATCCTCTGACCAGAGGCATGTGTGTCTGGTGGGGGATCCTGCCGTTTTGCCGAAAAGATTTTGCCAAAAAATCACTACCCAAACAAATTTTTGCAACCTTTTTTTATACCAATGCAATGTTTGGAATTATTTTAGTACGCACATTTTCATTTGGTCAAATTTTTACTTGACAGAATATTATCAAGGATAATGTCATTTAGGCATTTGGTCTTTAATATAATTATTTATTACAGCAAACAATCTTTAGACAATCAACGTTTCGTCATACGATTTGGTATGACAAAAATATAAAGGTTAGGTTAGGTTAAAACTGTGACCTACGCACGAGCCGAGCGAGCGAAGCGAGCGGTGCCGCGGCAGCGGCCGGCGAGTGCCAAAAACGACTAGATTATATAGAAAGAAACTATGGAAAAAAACAGGCTACCTGAAACTGAATTAGTTACACGAAATTAATTATTTAAAAAAAATCTACTAATATTTGGCAATATTTTTTTTTGCGTAAAATGAGTTATTCCAACTGAAATATTTGACTACATAAAAATTGGTAAAAGTTCTAGTTGGTAAAAAAGTTATTGTATAAACGTTCACATGCTAAACATTAGGTTTGCGTTACAATTATTTGTAAAGAGATTTTTTGCTAAGTAATAATTTGGCAAATGAAATTATGCGAAAAATTGTTTGGGAAGTGATAATTTGGCAATTTCTTTTCGATGAAACAAGGGAGACCCGTCTGGTGGACTACTGCCCGATGACTGTCAACAATCTGTTTTATAATTTCGCGGAGTACTTTGATGAAGCGATGTAGGATTTGTGTGACGTCAGATGTAGTTTGTATGTGACTGTATAGATGACGCAATGGAAAACTTACAATCATACAGAGGGAACGAGAGATCTCAAAGTCAAGTAATTCTTTATCTTCAAAAATAATTAAAAGAGTTCATTATGGTGTTTGAAAGTTGAGGCTAATATCGCTACTTCCATCACCAAAATCTACCTTTTAATCTTTCTTTAATAGTCAGATAAGGTGCTGAAGGAGGTCCTTCAGCACCTTATCAGACTATTAAAGATAAAAGGTCACAATACAAATGCCGTAATCATTAGCAAACTTGGCAAGCGGAGCGATTATCTCGGATATTAGCGCGGCTGCATGAAAAGGGTGTTCAAAAGAGCCTCCATGACTGACGGTACTTAAGTACGTCTTTCGCTCCCTAGGCTTAGCCACACTACCGAACTTGTAGACTGGAAAATCTTGATTGTGTTCAAAGCGTTTTTTTTTGTAATTAGTGACTAACCTAACCTAACACTTGTCATATCACTGCAATACGGCCAGAAATATAACTAGCTACAGCTCACGCTTGGGGCATTTCAAATTATGAGTCTGGAAAATCGCCGTGTGTTTCTAGATCATCTGTTCCTATACAAGATAATTAACACTCATATGGATTGTCCGCGGTTGCTGAGTCAAATAAATTTGAATGTGCCTTACAAGCTTGCTCGTGGGTCTAGATATCAGTTGCTCCGCGCTAAGGGCTTTAAAACCAATCTGGGTCATTTTTCCACCATTAACAGAATGCAGATTAAATTTTGTCGCCTGTCACGCTCACCCAGCGTAGATATTGATACATAAAGTCAAGGCTATATTGCTTGAGGCTTTATCATAAAAGTGAAAAATTAATATTGTAGTTTCTATTGTCTTTTTAATTTTTACTTAAATCTATTTAAATGAGTATAATATGTTTTGTTTTGTAACTTTATTTTTATTTGTAACTCTTTTGTAACTGCATTTCTTACTTTTCAATGCATGCCGTGGCAGCCTTTAATTAAGGCTACACTATAAAATGTAAAAATAAGATAGTACGTATTATAACATGTATTTTTGGTGTATGCTTTGTTAGTTGTCCTTAAATAAATAAATAAAATAAATAAACCTGGTGTCAGTTTTTATGCCACCCATGGGCCTCCGACTTGGCTTCACATGCCATTGAGAAATATCTCTCAAGGATGCCGTTTACTCACGATGATTTCCGTCACCGTTACTGAAGAAAGGGATAATTATTACGCAAATAAATCCGAAAAGTCAGAAGTGCGTGCCTTGGAATCGAATTCGAGACATTTGACCTGGAAGTCCGACGGTCACACCACTAAACTATCACTGCTGCTTCTTAGCGTCAGGGCAATTGCACATTACACGAAATTAAACGGTCCAGTGCAACGGTGTTTTGATTTTTATGCAAATGTCACGTGATCATCCGGAAATTGTCATACGGCAAAATTGCGTGAAGCGGCCTCTGCGTCTAGCTTGAGTTGACACGATAGTTGTGTTTCCCCGATGAAATAAATTGTTTTTATTTCATTTCACAAAATTGACCGTCTCCGTTATTTACATCTTATAAGTACACCCACATACAAATAAATCTTCAACGATCGACGCCTCAAACGAAGCCCTCATTATATTCGGAATCACACTCAAAAGATAAAAGATTTTTCAAAGAAAATCATAGGGAAAGTGGAGGAGAGTGGGGGGGGGGGTTAAAAAGAACCGTTCAGTATTGTCCGTCACATTAGTACAGGAAAGCTCGTGTTTAATGATGGCTGGATCTTTTGTGTATCCATCCTCCTATACTCCTTGATCCACTGTGGGGGATGAGGATCACCCGCCACTAACTCGATTCACACGTTTCGGGGCCTTTGATCTCCATTCTCTTTCAGTGTAGACTGTCCATGAATAATATTACGACGGGATCTATAAATATTTTAAGTTTTTCGGTGGTATTACGCTCGTTATCGGAATTTTGGTGTTATTTGAAGAGGGAATTTGTTTTGTACGCTTGGTTTATGTTATTTATCTATAGTATTTACAGCGTAAACTGTAACATTTTATTAGGTATTTAGGATTAATATTATGATATTCTGTTGCAGTTTCAGTTTTCAGTTCTGTATACTTATATATTTATTTGCTTTGATTTATTAAATAGTAAACATCATCACACATGTAAACAGTTATCATTATCAATCTACATACTTAAATACATACATAAATTCAAGCCTTCTTCCCATGGGGCTAGGCAGAAACTACAGAATGCCACCTGCCTTCCTGCCATTCTTACATACTCCTTTTTTCTCCTTTACGTTCATACATCTGGTCATACACAAACGCCGGTTGCGAGTACTACGCACCTGTCCTTTCTGAAAAACATCACCAATAAGGTCAGTATATGTCCTCCTAGGGCGTCCCCTCCCGGCGTTTCCAGTCACATCTGCCTTGTAAATACATTTTGTTAGTCGCCTTTCATTCATCCACGCCATTCATTATCAATCTATTTATACATTGATACGTTTGAACAGTGGAATCTACTAGTAGTGATACCAGAAATGTCGTCTCAAAAATGTCCTTACCATATTTGAATCATGGTCACCTTAGATCCACGTATTCGTCGCCTTCACACATTTTGTCATCCTACGTCACTACTTAAAAGGCGACTTGCAATTATTTGTTACTGGTGTGATTTAGGTAATAATTGTAATATAAAGGTACATATTCTATTGAAATTATATTATATTGAATGCATTTCCTTGCATGAGTAGTGAAAAAATATGAAAATAATTCCTAAGTGTTTTTTTTTTTTTATGTTAGTCGCCTGCTTCCCTATTCAGAACTTTCCTTTATCAAAAATGTATCAAAATAGCATGACGTTAAAATTCAACACAAAGTGATTACGATTTTTCAATGATGTTTATCGTATCCATGTCTGGTCAGACTGGAAATTACTGTCATTCATTTTCTAAAACTATTACATAAACTTTTACTTTTAATTGTATGTAAGTTGACAGTTCGAAGCAAAGTATTTGGTCATTATTCATTGTTTAATATGTAAGTTTTTAACTTTGTATGCATGGTTTTTATTGAATTTATCAACTAACATAACTGAAACAATGAGTAATGACCGATTTGTTTTGCTTCGAACTGTCAACTTACTGTGAATACAATTAAAAGTCCAGGTATAATGGTAATAGTGTTAGAAAATGCTAAAAAGTGGTTTGCTGTTCTGACCGCTCTGTCGTATCACTATAGTTACATAGTTCTACGGCACGACAACTTAGTCTGATTATTTCATTACTTTGTTAAAATTGAAAATTCCGTTTGATTTTTTTGTCGTTTTTTCGTTGAAACCGTTTGTTCACGTTGAACACAGTTCTAGGAAAGAAATCGAGGATATTTGATCGTCAATCAAATAAAAACTGAATTCGAGTGATGTAAGGCTTTGATTCGAGTTTCACTATTTGTCTACTTCTACTGTATAAAAAGTTCATCAGATTTTTGGTGAAGTTTTACAAATGGATTTGGTTTGGCTTTTGCTACACAAGAGTAATTGAAATAACTGGAAACGTGAAGGTTTTCAATTTATTTGTTTGCCATTTGCCTGTAACGTAGTTTGTACAAGGATCACCCATTTTTCTGTTACACCTCATTTTATGTACCTACAATCTATGCAAATAAATTTTACTTTACTTTGAATATTATGAACAATTTTTACTATGGGACCGACCGAAAAATCGCGAATAAAAATTTGCTGTTTCCTAAATTTTGTCGAGTTACGTGAACATAAAATAATGTATGGAGCTGCTGATGTTCGTTCAGTTTTCAGTTATTATAGTCACATCTTGCATATGTTATCCTCTGAAATACAGTTACATGGTTGCAGTCATCAGTTCTTTGAAAATAGAGCTTCGGGATTCGTAATGACCCGCAGGTAGGTACATCTCAACATGACATGCTTTCATCTGCCTATCAAAGCAAGCCTTTACCATTTTTCAAACACTTTCATCGTACACAGCATGTGTGTACTATATGATAAGAGCCTCTCTTGCCTGTCAAGTCGAGCCTTCACTTCAATTACTCAACTACGCCATTGTTCCTAATTTTTCTGCCTACATCGCATTTTTCTCCGCTAAATTTTTCTAGAACACAATATTTTTCCTAAGAAAGAACCTACTTCCAAAAATCGCTCGCTATAAATATTTTAGAAGAACAAAAACGCCGGTATTAAGCTGGTGAAGATGAAAAACGGTGACGTTTCAGTAAATAGTGGCCGTGTACAGCTGACGGGGAGTTTTTCGCTTGTCTCCACACATTAATAAGCCCTAACACAAATTGGAGCGAGCGGCTAATGTGTGTGGTACAAGTTATAAGCTACGTCCTCACTTATTAGGACATTCAAATTGTGAATTGTAAAAAGACCATGGAGCGACGCAAACCGAAGAAATCTATCTTGGTATTTTATACAAAAAGCACAAGAGTTTATATCAGTAAGATTTAAAGTAATTGACAACGGTAGTATAATGTCGGTAGTGTTGTAAATTATGTCGAAATTTGTGCAAAATACAATTTGACCTCAAGGTAAGAATTATACTCCTAAGATTTGACCTTGAGGTCAAATTGTGTTTTGGATTTTTTGCTTGCTAGTTTTTTATTTGTTGCTTCTCCTGTTTAGGACCTCATCGTAAAAGTACTGATGAAGTAATTATTCTAGCAATACTACAGATTTCACATTCCTGTCGTTATTATTGATACAGCTTTCCTCTCGTTTTTTTTGCAATCTGAGGGATTGATTTCGTTAAAAGGGACGGAATTGGGTAACAGAAAGCCGGGAAGCGCGTGCTATTTGATGAGCGCGCGTGGTGCTAGAGTTGGCAGTCAGATGGTACCAAGCCATTTTCCGAGAGGTCGGTACTGTCAGCCAAGATGATCATGATGATCACATGATATGTGACTACTGTAAGGGGCACTCGTTTTTTTTATAATTAAACCTACTTCGGACCCGCTATCATCCTATGTCTTAAAACCCGTCACTAAAATAGGTAATAATGTTTACCACCGCTTCTGCCCCACCCCTCCACCAGTACATACGACATTATACTCGTTTGACCGATCTGAGGCCTATAATGTTAGTGTTATAGCCACTTTGGCATCTGCTCAATTGTCATGAGGGACTTTGAACCTTTGTTGGTGAAGATAGAGTTTGGAATTGTAATAGAGATGTGTTACCACTTAAGTTGTAGTGCTCTATGAAGTCATCAATAAAATGTGGTATGAGGACAAAAAGTAGGACTAGAAAGCATATCATATAATATTATTATTCTCAAGGGACTCTACTAACTCAAACATGACGACAAATGAAACTACAAGAAATATTTTTAGCACAACACAAGAGTCAATTAAAGATCGGAGATCCTATTTAAAACTATAAAATTTAACACAGCAACATAACATCACGTTCGTAATGCCCGTAGGGTTAAGCAGAAGTCCACCCACAGTACACATACGTTTCGCCAGTGTTATCAAATATATCTAAGTCCAACGTAATAGGGGGCGAGCCTATTTCAATCAACCAGGCACAAATCCAGACTCCGGGTTGCTACTGAGAAAACCCATTATCACTTTTCCCGGCCTGGGAATTGAACCCAGAACCTCATGCTCAGCAATAGCGCTTTCGACCACTAAACTAAAAGAGGCAGTTTTTTTTATTTAATCCATTTATGTTTTGTAGCAATGAGCGATGTAAACCTAATTAACTGATTTCATTAAAATTCAAACAGATTCCATCTAATAAGCCATATTGTATATGCCATTTAATAAGCCAACTTCTACGACATTTATTCTTTTTTTTCTACTCGAATCATTCAAACCTTAGGAAATCATGAAACAAATATTACTATTTCCTACAGTTATTTCTCTTTTGAAGTCCAACTCATATTTAGCTAAGCGGGCCAAATTATTCCCGTTTGATTCCAATATAAAAGCGTTTATGTTTTTCCTCGATATTTGATTGATGAAAACGAGATTTTTATTTATGATTTGCATACTAAGGCGTTTCTTTCATGCGTATGAATAAATAATGTTCAATGCATTAATCGTATGATATCTAAATATATTTGAAAAAGTATCATTCTTCACTGCTCAATGTAATCTTTAATTGAAAAAATCTTAAAGAAAAAAAAATGTGATGACCAATTGTACGAGTTTGCAATATTGCCATAGATAGGCGGCATAAGCAAAATAATTTGCATAAATTCATTTTATAATAATGTAACAGACCACTAAATTCACGCATGGATAAGCCATAAGTCTATGTTACCTAATTAATATGCAAATACTTAAATTGTATGACCATAATTTTAACAGGTTCTTTAGTTGTTTTGAAAAATAATTAAACTGTTAATTTCACAGCCACAGCTCATCATTTCTACATATCACAAAACACAACAATTTTTCCGGGCACTAAAAATATTCAAATTATATGTAAAATACAGTCACCGACCACCGAGCAAGAATCATCTCATTCATTTCGCAATCATCGCGCCAACTGTACGCACTCGTGTTAAAGTAGCGAGCAATTAAATCTTAATCGAGCTGATCGTTAGCGGGGAATGTAATGACAAACGTAATTCCGTACGACAGTTCTACTGTCTGATTCATTGTAGAAACATTTTACATATGCACATAATACTTGACTTTATGCCCTATGTCAATAAGGGTTAGTACTTTAAGTAATTTGACACGAAATGCGTTGGGATTAGCTTTATTGTTGTCAATGGCGTGTGAAACTGTGTTTGTGTTGTTTATTACACGCAGTAGTTATTCATTATCGTTTTGTATGTGTGTCTTAGCTACATTTTCTTTATTATTCTCTTTATTTCCTTCATTTTTTTTACCATGAGGGGGCCTGTGGCTAAGTAATAACAACCACATGGGTTGATCTATCAGGTTAAGCCATCTTTACATATCAAAACTCCTCCGTGCCTCGGAAAGCACGTTAAGCCGTTGGTCCCGGCTGTCATTCGTACATCTTTGACTGGCGTTACGGGTCGTCAGAAGCCTGAAAGTGTGACAACCATTTTTACCAAGAGGTATCGTATTACCCAGTAACTGGGTTGTGACCGACCCCAATATAGTTTTATGATTTGTTCACTATGTCAGTCTATGATATGTCCACAATAGTATATTACGTAGAATTTATTCATCAGCATCAGCAATCCTCTATTTCCCCATAATCTTTTTAAGTATCGCTCCATATTCCATGGAAATTAAACTTTTCCATTCTGGTTTCATTTGTCCGGCAGTGGACGGATCAAGCGGGCTTCGTCCCGCACATTTATTGTGTCCGGAATCCCGGAACGATTTACATACGACCTGGGCGAGTAATCCCCGGAATCGTTTGGAGAGAAATCAAAGTTTAGGATTTTCAAAGGGTACGATTTTAAGGATTAATTCTGATAGGCTACCTGGCTTCAGGTGTTTTTGGAATTAATTTCTGGATGGCTTGTTATTTTAATTTAAAATGTTGGGAGTGGTGTGTTGGTCATGTTTATATTAACGTTTTGTATTAAATTATAGGAAGTGTAAAGAGTGCCGCTAGCGGTACTTTATTTGCGGCATATTAGTAGCGCTGCCTTGACCCAGCTAAAGTGCCGTCAGCGTTGCATTGTCATTGTCACTGTCACTTGTTATTTTGTTTTTGAAGAAAGGCTAATGTTAATTTCTTTTATATTATATAGCCGGCTAAACTTATGTGTAACCATAACCCCTTGGTTTAACAAATTAAAATGGCTGAAAGGTAGGTAAGGTTAGAACTGTGACCACACATCGCACGAGCCCAGCGAGCGGTGCCGCTGTAGCGGCCGGCGAGTGCCAGGGTTCGTTTAGACACAAGAAAATTTCATGTTTTGGGAATGTGATGTTTTACAGCGAACTAACCTCAACTATCAAACAAAATAACAACTGACAGTGATAGTGACAATGACAATGTAATTCTTACGGCACTTGAGCGGGTCAATCCTTCGCTCCTGATATCCAATTAAGGTCGTCACCATATTTTCTCAATGCAAATGTTATGTCAACGAACGGTAGCCAAATATTAACGCTTGCCCTGTTCAGACGATATTTCGGATTCAACTGCAGTAAGACATATGTAAATAGAGTTCAATTTTGAAGGCCCAACTTCGAGTTAGTAACGCTGAGATAGTTTAATTACCATAAATGTAGCGATGAATCACAATATTTTATTTAACACTGATAGTTTTAACAAAACATCACGCCTTGTGGCTAAGTAATAACAGCTGCACTTGGATGGGTGACCATCTTTACATACCAAGACCACTCCGTCCGCTCGTGCCTAGGAAAGCACGTTAAGCCATTTTGGTCCTGGCTGTCATTCGTGGATCTTTGACAGTCGTTACGAGTCGTCAGAAGCCCGAAAGTCTGACATCACGACTGTTATTGCCTGAAGAGTTAGGTAGAGGTGTACATGTACTATTGAACAACATCATACGAGTATCTAAGCAGTTTGAAAATAAAATCCCGTGAAGAGGATGACCACATCTGTTACCGTCCCGGTTATATAGCGGCCGGGCGCTGCAAGCAGAAATAGTCCTTACGGCGTATAGATATGACTTTCTTCGATGGTACACCCACATTTCACTAGTTATGTTTAAGTCCCATGTAATAGGGGGCCGTATTGCCATCAACCGGGCACAAATCCAGACTCCGGGCTGCTAATGCAAAATTTCTGATGGCAAAAACACAACACTTTGCCTTACCTGGGGACCGAACCCAGGACCTCATACTCAGCAGTAGCCCTTGCGACTACTAGTCCAACGAGGCAGTCTGAGATTATTTAAATTTCATAATTGTGATTATGATTTAACCAACTCAACCATTATAACTTAAAAGCATAGTTCCTGGGCAACCGAGCTCTGCTTTGGTAATCCGAATTTTCTCAGATAAGAGACCTAGCTAAATCGATTTTTCGCCTCCATTGTCACCCCTGTATTGCAAATTTCATCGAAAAAATCGTTAGAGCCGTTTTCGAGAACGTGATCACAAATATATTTACTTTGAGCACGCCACAATTATGGCAATAAGTCCCTTCTTTAAGGAGTGGCAACACACAGGCAACTGAAGGAACACGGGTGGGTTTTAGTCAGAAAGAATCTGACACGCCCTCGCGCTCCGCCCAGAGCGGGAGAGGTTATTTAATAACTTTCCACCCAAAAAAAAAATATATATATACTCATATATTGCTCATTTAATAGTATAGGATATTTTATTTGATACTACGATAGTTTTAAGTGATATTAAAACCTTAATTTTACGACAGCTAATGAACATTTTGAAGTCGTAAAACAAAAGTTACGATGCCTAGTTATTGATGATTCCAACGTCATTAAACCAGACCCTTATTATCCCCTGAAAATATAAGCAGGAGGTATTAACATAAGTAAAACATAGGTTTGCATGAATGTTATAACTCTTGTTGCTAATAATTATAATGGGGAATATTGGCGGGGTCAGGTGCTAGGCCTGTTTTAAATGGGAGAGAGCACTTAGCTGGGGGCAATGTATAGTTTGTATTTTCAAATTAATTTGCGTTAAGATCAGTAAGATATCGTCTTTTGTTATTGTTGAGCATGTTTCATCTACCGATACATATTATAAAACAAAGTCGCTTTCAGCGTTTGTCTGTATGTCAGCGTTGTCCTTCTAAACCACGCAACAGGTTTTGATGAGGTTTTCACCATCGTTTAGATGTTTTGTCAAGTCGTTAAAACCGTGCGAAGCAGGAGCGAGCCGCTAGTATAAAATTACTGCTTTTGCTGACTTGTAACTGCCTCGTTGGTCTAGTGGTCGCAAGCGCTACTGCTGAGCAAGAGGTCCTGGGTTCGATTCCCAAGTTGGGCAGTGTTATTGGGTTATTCTTTCTGAAAGTCCTCAGTAGCCGCCCGGAGTCTGGAATTGTGCCCGGTTGATGGCAATAGACTCGCCCCTTATTAAGCATTGTGCAGACTAGCGCGACGTGACAGCGCGACGCGACACCGGTTATTGTTTTATCGTGAAGTTTTCTTAGAAATTGTATTGTTCAAGTCGCGTCGCGCCGTCACGTAGCGCTAGTCGGCACGAGGCTTTACAAGGAACTTAAATATAACTGGCGAAATGTGGGTGTACTATAGATTCATCTCTAATAATTTGTTTGTAAAACATAGCTATGTTTTGTCAACAGTGGCATACAAATTATCAATATTATAAAAATCATTACTATTAAATTTAAAAATTCCGTAGCCGACCGCAGGTAGGAACTGCAGGCGACGCGACGTGTCGCCGCGTCACGACAGGTTTCTATGTATTTCTATGAAGGCGACGTGTCGCTAGCTATGGAAGATATTTCATAGATATCAGTCGTGTCCCGACGACACGTCACCTGCTATGAAATGGTATTTGAGTACCAAACTGTATTAACGCATGCATGCAAATTAAATTTTATTACAATTAATTAATTTAATGTCAAAATGTTCTGCCCAACTCTTCGGGGGAACACAGCGTAATGTTACTTTAATTTTTGCTTCGAATCTGGCATCAACTACTCCTTTAACAACAATTGCTTTATATTCCATTTATTATTTTCTACAATCCTAAGATTTACGTTTTCACTTAGTTTCTATTTTTGATGAATTCGTTTATGTTTATGAAGACTTCCTAGAATAAAATCTTTTTACTTATGTAGACTACTAAACAATTTTATTCGTATATATATGTATAGCTTAGCAAAACAATTTAATTGTCAACTTTAGGTTACTCGCAACCCCAATCACGTTCCCATCATATTAAATTAAGACATTTTTTCGTCCAACTTTCAACTTACTAAAACTAATAAATTAAAGAAGCCCTAAAACACTTCGTCCTAACTATCACTCGGCGTAAAATATTCTGACCATGATGTTACCTATTCAAATCAGAGCTCTTCGCAAAAACCGTCGTACAGATTGTGAAATATAATTGACGGTTCGGTCCGGTTCAAAACTATGGAGCAGGCTAATTGTCTCCGTGACATGAATATGCATGAGTTCCATCGATCCGGCCCGGCTAACGAATATGGGAGCTTTCTGAATTATATCAGCCAAATATCAAAATATTTGAGGTGAGGATTTGAGGATTCTAGCTATTGTCACGGTAATGCCTTGGGGTTTCGAATCGGGATTTGTGAAATGTTGCAGTTGATGCTTGATGTTTGATGTCACTTTATGACTGTGTTGGTCTGTTATAGATTTTTGAGAAGGGTTTATATTTAGTGCCACTGAATACTAGCTAAAAGAGTATGTTGATATTAATATTTTGATGTGCAAATTGTGTTTTGATTAATTTGATCCGCTAATAAATCTTGATTTTTTTCAGTTGTAGATCGTAATACGATTATTAATTTAGAAAAGCCATTGTTTCAAGAACATTAATTCACCTCGTATTTAAGGGTCTATACTACCTCAAATTGCTTAGCACGATCCTCGGCTATATCAAAAATACTGAAGAATTATTTTGATAGAAATATATGTTAAAGTTAAGGATTAATGTTAAGTACTATGTTTGATGAAAACACGATTCCACAAAATTTTCTTCTTATTTGACCTCCAAGCCGAACAATAAACCGCTGATATTTAAAAAAAATAGATCAAGGAACTTTGCATAATTACTGAACTAACTATAAAGCAGAAACTACTTTATTTTATTTTATTACTATTAATAATTTTCACCGTAAAAAGAAATCACCTAAACTATTGGCGCCTTGGAGCCGCGAGCTCCCCACTCTGATATGTTGTGAGATTGTGATTGTATGATGCGAGCGAGATAATTGAATTTGAGAGTACTATGGGCTCTTAACAACGATAGGTAAACAAACAGCAGATTAAAAACTATTTATCAAGCATATAGAAGCTTGATAAATAGTTGTTATGATTTTTATTGTTGCACTTGAATATGTTACAAATAAATATCACCCCGTAAACACTACTCTTCCTCTTCCCAATTTCCACAGGCAATTACAAAACTACCATTACCAGTTTCCCTAGAAATACAAAATCTTCACTGGTGCAATTCCGCTGCGTCCACCTATTTCGCAATTACCGACAGCTAATGATAGTATCTCAGTGGAAATCTCACTGACCGAACAAAGCATATGCCGCTATTCAGCAGGAAGCTGCAGGGCTGTCGGGAGCATCGCTGTTGAAATTACCGATGTTATTTACTTCTATTCTGCGTTCTAGTTAAATAGGTATCTACATAGTCGTTACTGCTGTTGACCATTATTCTATTTAAATACTTCAATTTGCCTCACACAGTATCTAAAATATTATTAAGAACTCTTGGTTGATATCCCGTCCAGTCATACTCATCGCTTCTCCTCCACATTTATTATGCGCACAGCCAAAGTGAGGAACTCTCTGCCAGCGTCTGTGATCCCTTCCACAATTATAACCCATCTGCCTCCATAGCAAGAGTCAACATGCATCTTCTGGGTACGCTCGTTCCATCATAGACCGCTATAAAAAAAAATTATTTCTAATTTGTTACAAGCTCATGAAAACCTGCTTCAATTCCCACGCATATTGCATAGAATTTATTGCTATTTATGCAACTGTTATAATAAGGGGTATTAAAACACGAATGTGTGATAATAGTATCACATGAGTGTTTTAATACCTAATTCTGTACAGTTGCATACAAGACTTTATCTACACCCATGATATGAATCCTCTATAAAAAGGTTCTGAAACCACAGAGTGTTGTACAGTGTTGTAAGAACTCTATGTAAATTCAAAACGCGCGTGCATGACAGTGATTTTTTTTTGAAATTGGAGTTGCATATTGAAATGTAGTCCAACATTTATAACACTCGTTGGGATGATATTATGGTTACTATGACACTGGTTGTTTTAATGTTGGCAATAAGCTAACTGTTTCAGAAATTTTAATAGAGGATTTCTAGCATGGGTGTAGATAAATACATGTATGCAAAATTTTAAACAACGACAAACACTACAGTTGTATTCTCTAAACTTTCTAACAAGCCAGCCCTATGCAACGCAGCCAAGCATTCGCGAACAGTGTCAGCGTGCAAAATTAATACATCACCGCCCGTCCGTCTGTGTGCTTTATCTCATTAACTCGCTAGTTAGTCCACTAGATGATTGAGTACGTGGTTACCATGGCGACACGTTTTACTATGAGGAAATTAGCCACGGCTTTAGTGAACATTTTACTACATGAATTACATTTTCAGAAAGAAGATTGATTTTTAACGGACTTAAAAAAAAGGTGCTTTTCAGTTCGTTGTTTTAAAAAAAAAAAAAAAACGGTTTCTCGAAGACGGCTGGACCGATTTGGAAAATTCTTTTTCATTTGAATGGGTATATTTTCTAGATGGCCCCATTGGTCGAGATCTGATGATGGGATCCTGGAGAAATTGAAGGAACTCTTCAATAATATTGGAATTCTGCACCTATAGTGATTTGGGCAAAAAACTAAAATAGAATCCAAGGCGCAGACTTCCAAAATTACTACTTCCAAAAGTTATTTTTCACTTTGTAAAGTTTTTTATGGTAGACATTTTTTTCATTTTTTATGTTTTGAGTAAAGGATTTGGGGTGAAGTTATTGATGACACTAACATTCCGTAGACAAAGATTGTTGTTTGCAATCTATCCATTATCTTAAAATAAGCCTAATACTGTATAACAGAGGGTATTTATAGTTAGTTTTTTAATCCCGTAGATAATATGACATTAAAATGATTGTTGTTTTATATTTGCACCTGTCGAATTAGTCAATGACATTAAAAAACGAACTATAATATGCAAAGTGACATTCTATCACCGATATGGATGGTGGAAACGTCAAAAATGTATGGAACTGACATAGCCTACCGAAGAGCATATGCCAATCCTGTTGAAAGTTGTTGTAGAAATACGAAGCGCTTCAAAAGCGAAACCCACTTTTCTAGGCCCTCCGGCTTCATTGCTTTTCACTGACGAACCACCAAACAAATAGAATATGTCTTGGACATGTACCTAAGTCTATTTTTATTAACATAGCAGAATCTTAGACATCGTCCTGCCATAGTTCCTTATAACAACGCTCAATTCTTTACCGACACCACAGTTCCTATTGGTATATAAGCAAAAAACACCCATAAGGTCTATGCAAGAAGACTTACAAATGTCGCAGTTCAAACACATAATAGCTAAAGACAATAACTAATTCAGGACGGTTCCAAACAATACATAGGTACATATTTGTGAATGAGACTGTTCATTTACTGAGATAGCATTCAAAGTTAGCAGACGTCGATATCTTTGTTCACGATGTTCCAGACTTAGAAACATTTTAGATTGGGCTTTATTTGCGTTGTAGTAAGGTTTTATTTGCTTTTTATCAGGTTTCCGTACCCGAAGAGTGCCAAACGGAACCCTAATAGTAAGCTTCTGCTGATCGTCTGTCTGTCAGTGGGCTGTATCTCATGAACCGTAATGTCTACGTGACAGTTGAATTTTTCACAGTGTTTTTCTATTGCCGCTATTAACTTCATTTTATTTTTATTAGATGTTGTTATACAACAAATAATAAAAATAAAAATAAGTAAAAAATTAAAGCAATCCCCATAAAAGAAACGTGTTTTTTTCGGCGTTTTGTTGCTAAATATTGTACGGTGGTACGAAACCCTTCGTGTGCGAGTCCGACTCACACTTGCCCTTTTTTTTTTTAGTCTCTATCGTGATGTTTCTGAGAAAAGGTTACTCATTGGTTCTTAAAAATTAGTTGCTAAGGAATTACTATTTAATTCCTCTTCACCGTATTTTTTTTTCTCTCTTCAGCGTTTGATGATCTATCTTATTATAGTTGTTTATTGTAAGTTATAAACATAAGTGATAATGGAAAAATTGTGGTCTCTTCAAGAGCTATACTAATGACGAGTTGTTTTAAGTTTATTTTCATTAACTGTACATAGATATTACTATCAGGAAACCTGTACACCAATTTCTATTACTAAGTTTTGACATATAGTGCATTGGCGCTTGATCCCACGCACGTGACGCAATAAGCCTCTACGAAAGCTAATCTGACACACCATGACGCACGCCACGGATTGGCTAATAGCCTGGACGGAGCCGTCGGATAGGCTAACGCGCATGGCTGCGTACTCTAGCTTCCTGCTTAACGGATTAAATTAAATGCTAAATAGTTAATTGAAGGGAAGATTAATGTTTATTTCGAAGTAAGAATGTGAACTGAACTGTGATCGATGGAGAATTTTGAAACTACTAAATTCATTGAGACATTTTCGTCTCATTATAAACTGATTGAATTTTTTTTTTTTAATGTAGGAATGGATGAATGAAAAAAAAAATGCCATGTTTAATCGTGGAAGATTATGTACGTGCATGAACTAACCAAAAATTTTATGGTTCATATTAATTTTGGGCTGAAAAAACCTAGAAGTCAAGAAGTGGGTTGATGAAAGATGACGGAAACTTTAACAGGACCATTATAATATTCTCACATGGTTTTAAAAGACACTATTCATCACCAGTTCTTTTTTTTAAACTTACTCTTTTTATTTACCCGCTTCTCTGCGAACTTAATAATCGGTTCTAATCTAATCTTTTTTTTTATACTATCACAACAGTTCATGTCAATTTTTTTTCCTTCTTTTTTCCCTGTCTATTCCTCCCTGACTCTGCTGCCAGCGTCCGATACGATTGTTCAGAGCACTTCTAACTTGCGTATTCAATTTGCATGCAACTGTGTTGCAGCAACGTTCATTTTTACTCACAACTGGGGCGCTGCCTGAAAGAAACTACCCTCATTGTTTGTACCCTATTTGCTGCTGAATATGGCACGCATGGAGCCATATTTTTGTTATGGTTGAAGCTTTGGGATTACTATAGCGGGAAAAAAATTGGTAGCTTAGTTATCTGTGGCATCTTTATTCACAGTTGGGATAAGTTCAGCTAATTATCATGTCTACAGTTATAGATTTTGTGACTTTTAATTAATTTTTAGACTCTTGCGAAATAATAATTTAACTACCGTATACCAAAAAATAATTTGCATAATGTAGATATAAATAGCTGAGGTTTAAAGGTGTCCTTTAAATACGAGCAGCTTTTTTAGTAAGGAAGCTGCAGAAAAATCGAGCGTTATCAAACAATCTGCTTCCCTCCCCACAACCTTCATAGTTCCTTGACCGCCTTATTAAAGTTTTGTATTACCCGTATCTCGGGTCCCTGAAATTATCAATTGCAATTGTCAATTTTTACGTAATTGATACACTACATTGATGCCCAAATTAACCGTCTACCAAATGCAATTCAAGAGTTTTTTTCTGTATTTATAAGAACTAAAGTTCTTAGTAATGGATTACAATCTAGCCTAAAAGGCTAGTAAGCAATTTAACTCTAACTTAATATTTTACGAGATAGATTATGTTATATCTAAGAATATTGTCAATTTTCACCCAATTGAAGCGATTGTCGATATTACTACAATACAAATTGATCAATTACATTGTATTGTGCACCTCTCAATTCATCCACCACTCTCCTCTCTCGTCTCGAGTCAAAAATAATTAACGTCATGTTTGACTCATACCAACATGCTGCACTTCTCAAATTTTAGGAAATGCTTAATAAAACGTATTCGAAGCGTGAAACGTTCGGCGACGGAAATTGCTAGAACGCCACTATTATGTTACAGAAACGTCACTGTAAGGGTGGGGCTAGATCAGCATAGACTTACGTAATGTGCAACTTGTCAATCGAGTGGAGGAATATAGATAGGGGTCGGGACACACACACACTTGCGTAATTTGTGTCGCTCAAAATGAGTCTACGAATCAGCATGAACTTTCAAAACGGTCACTCATTTTTAGTCAACTGTGATGCCAATCGTAATGTACCAAATCCAACTGCAATGTTATTTCGGCGAATCGATTAAACCAACTAAAAATTACACACGTTATTTCTTTTGTTTCTTCTTGAAAAATCCAAATCATTTTATCGTAATTCAATGTTTCCTGTACCTAACCATATTGTTAAGTAATAGAGGTAACGTAGTTTTGGCTGCTCTCGTTTAGTGCCGTAAACTTAGCTGGTTTTCGCTCGTCTGTCCCCATGCTTAAATTCTGTCGATTGAGCATCACTATTCAGTTGGTGGTATAATTCAATACTAAACTGTTGTCTAACTTAGCACTGTAATAACCTATCTATATAGTATTCCTAGTTATCGATTCAATTGTTCTAAGAGAACTATGGATTACACTTGATTTCATACCTAATTAACATTATGATTGGTATCCTAATATGGAGGAGCTCGTGGCTAAGTAATAACTGCCGCACGGGTCGATCCATCAGGTTTAGCTACGCTTGCCGAGGTTGGTCTGTGGATGGGTGACCATCTTTACATACCGAGACTCCTCCGTGCCTCGGAAAGCACGTTAAGCCGTTGGTCCCGGCTGTCATTCGTGGATCTTTGATAGTCGTTATAGGTCGTCAGAAGCCCGAAAATCTGACAACCAGTCTTACCAAGGGGTATCGTATTACCCATTTACTGGGTTGTAGAGGTCAGATAGGCAGTCGCTCCATGTAAAATAACGGTATTCAGCTGCATCTGGTTAGACTAGAAGCCGACCCCAATATAGTTGAGAAAAGGCTAGGCAGATTGATTGATTGATTGGTATCCTAATAGGATAATTGGAAGCGAATTACCTAAAATGAACACTGCTGCCGAAAACCAAAAGCTGGTACAAAATTCGGTGTACCGGCCTAGTTTTCGGACTCTACCGACAACTAGGCTTTGATTTTTCAAAGTTCCCGCAGTCAACAATACGGAGGAACAGAGTACCGTTCCTCTTCAGTAGCCCAAATGCATGCAGTTACTGAAGTACTGAAGTTACACACGACATAACTCCAAGACGGGTGTAGGTGCGGGATGCACTAGTTCCGTAATTTCCGCCCGACAGCCAGCAAGCGCAGCTGGTACATCCTCGCTGTTCTCGCTGTTCCTACAGTTATCGTATTTATTCTGGTTAGATTGTTTCGGGTTGTTAAATACGAGGAATGCTTTTGTTTTTGTCAAGGGTGAGGCTATGTTTGTTTTAGCTACTGTACTTTGTTTTTCAGATTCACAGTTTTTCTCGCCACTAAAGCGATTTAGTTAGAGATGTATCTATTCTGTGTTCGCAATTTAGTTTCCAAAAATATAAACAAATAAATATGTATTTGGAAAAATAATTTTAGTAACATAAGGTTCAGTTTGTGGTGCAACTTCACAAAAACAATTCAAAATTCAAAAGTCATTTATTCAAACTAGGTTGAGAATCAGCACTTTTCGAACGTCAAAATTTCATAAGACAGTCTCCCAAAACGCCCACCCTTCACCACTTCCTAGTGCTTTAGCTGGGAAGAAAAAGTGGTGCAACAAACTCTGCAGCACAGCTGTGTGTTCAGTTAGAAAAAAATGATTCTATTGACACTAACATAAAGTTGATATATGTTTAAGTGGAAGTAACATCAAACTGGTAACAAAACTTTTTAATACTGACTCCTAAGGGAGGACTACTTACTATAAACATCTACTAAAGGGTGAAATAGGGTGTAGAAGACTATTATGAGGCACCTAATCCAAAATCCACCCAGACAAATTCGCAGGCTTAACACTTATTGTTTATAAGGTATTGTACCGTACATTTTACTGTATAGGGATGCGTATACAGTAAGACCACCCATACATATTCTAGTAAAACTCGAAGTGCAATTCACATCTAATCTCAGCATTAAAATATGCATTCGCGTTGCAGCTGTCAACGGCCTGATAAAGTTGGACGAGATGACATTGATAATGCAAGTGATATTGAAGTTTAAGAAACTGCACACTGAGAACTAGTACCTACTATTGTGCTTATGTTTTAAAGACTTTTATGTTGGCTTTACACGACTAGTAAATATTCCACCTATTTAATTCAATTCAATTCAATATACTTTATTTTACATCAACATGAATGGGCACTTACGAAACGTCAGAAGCTAGGTGCACGGTTACAATTGGTCATTACATATGGAGAAGATAAAAAGTTAGGTAATCATAAAAAAAAAGGATCAATTTTGTAAAGAAATGCGGAACCATTTATGCTATAGAAGCATGCAAAGATAAAACTAGGTTGTAAAGTTTTTCTGTAAGCTAAGAAAATAGGTACCAAATAGTTGACGGCTTCTATAATGCTTTTAGGTAACTAGAATCAACATTTTCGTTAGTGCATCGATTCGATGGGCAAAGGGCCGAACACATATCTTACAATGCAACAACAACAATTCAACATCACGATAACGTTAAACATATGATTTCTCAAACGCCGATTTACCGAAAACTGTCATTGGAAGCAAATTAAAACTATCACACTTGTTATCGTGAGAAGTGGTGGTCCGATGGTAACGGCCCCGAATCACGAGTTGTAGGTCATGGGTTCGAACCTAGGCAGATGCTTTAATTTGTGTATATATTTCATCACCACTGCTCTCAAAACGGTAAAGCAAAACATCTTGAGGAAACCGGCATGTCCTAGAACAAAAAATTCGAAGACATGTAACATGTACCAACCCGAACTGGGCCCGCGTGGTAGATTACATTCCACTCCGTCTCGAAGAGATTTCTTTTTTCTGATTTTTTATTTTTTTTGTTTTTGTTTAAATGTTGTGTGCCTTGACCTGAGTCAAATAAATTTATTTTCCTTCTTAATTATATTATTCGACAATTTTTATATCATCGCAGAATCGATCCCTAATCCAAGATGATCCCTAGTCCAATTAAGAAAGCTCTAGAATCAATCACAGTGACAAACAGTCACCTTATCGATACCAAGTAGCAGGAGACCTACCCAGAAGCTGTCAGTAATCAAGATAAGAGACAACATTTCGCAGTACCGAGATATTGCAATACTCTCGAAGTGAACCTAGACCTTGTATGACGTTTTGCAAATGATATCAGCAGCGACAAAGGAAGAGCAGTTTCGAGAAACTTTTAAGTATTAAGTAACTATATGAAATGTTTTATTTGAATTTAGATGGTTATAAGAGTAAAAGAAAGAAAGAAAAATAATATTTATTTAAACACAGTTCGTAAAACACATAATAACAAAATAAAAAGTGGAAATAATAGTGTGTGCCTTACGGCTGCGCCAAAAAGGTTCATTTCAGCACAGAAAAAGAAACGATGCATAGTGCGAAAGACCGACGATCTACCGAGATGACGTCTAATAGAGAAGAGGACATGTTTCGCTAACTCCATATAAATTGGGATAAGGGTAGGATTATCATGATGAAATATTTAATTTTTAACTCAGATATGTGATATAATATATAAACTTGAGAAATAATTTGAGAAGAGAGGTAGTTTAATTATTTGCAATAGACAGATGGACAAAATCAAACTGGTACACTGTTGATTAGTGGGTAAACCTAAAGAAAACTTCCTATGGGATATAACTAGATAAGTACAGAAATATAGCAGCATTAGTGTACTTGTGAAACAAAATGTATCTTGATAAACATGGTAGTAATCTTTGATTTCTTACAATTATTTCAATTATTTAAAAAAAGATATACTATGCCATGTGGGATATCAAAAAATACTAGTGTGTAGGAGAACTTATAAGCCATCAAATGTCTGAATATCGAAATTAAAAATATGTTATTTTAAACAATATAAATAGTAGTGAAGAACCGACTATGGCTAATTGGATATTATATGTATATTAAATGTATTTGATTTAATGGTTTTTGTTGATGTTATACGAAGTTTAATTTATAATCTTATTGATGTCTCTATCCTTTAAATATTTTTTCAAACCACTATTCTACATAATTATTATCAAACTGACATGAATGGGTTCTATTAATGTAAATTTAACTCGATAGTCCATCACTGTGACTGACATTCAATTACCTGAGGAGCACGCAAGAAGCATTAACTTATATACAGGAGCATTTATGAAGGAAAAGCTAACATTACATTTACTAATGGATAAGGGAAAGATACATTGAAAATCAAAATAAATAAACCAATGCCTGGTTCATTCTATTCAGCCAGAAATATTGAAAAATAAAAGATATACAGAAGAACACTGGCAAGAAAAGCTAAAATAATTCTAATCTAGGAGTCTTCAAGTCAGGACTGAATAGTTTAATTCAAACCAAACATAATATACCTTTAACCGCTCACCGCATATCCACTTAACATCAGAGGATAGTGGCCAAACCGACGTGCAGAAAGGAAAATTAACATAATATGAAACACCTTCATCACAGTAAAAACTTATTGACATCATAGACTTTTACGCAAACTTTTGAAAATATCAATTTCCTACAAATAGATGTAAGTAATAAGACACGGGTCTATGTTAATGTACCTACTTACACAACATTTACCGTCAGACTAACGCGACAAGAAAAACAAAGAGTAACTTAATATTTTACGGCTCCCGTCACAACGATGAGGGAAATTGAAAAATATTTATAGAACTTAAGGGATGTCTTTTGGCTTTTAAATTTTGTTTTGACGCAGTTGAGGAAACAATGGGGTTTAAAACAATGAAGGGGAAATGGTAAAGCCTTTATTTTGATCTTGTATTGAGAAAAGCCATGATAGAATTATAACAATTATAATCATCGTAGGTAAGGTAAGGAGCATGAGGAAATTGTGAAAGAAAATATAAGTACAGACCCAAGCACCACCAAGCTAAATATAGCAATCCTTAATATTATTGCGCAAACTTGTCACCCTCATAATTTATTTGACAAAACAGGAGAGCCAAAATTCACTGTCCGGATGGTCTGCAAGAGATATCAATTTCAAAACTTTCCCCCAAAGTCATTGTCCTCTTGGATAATGAGAACCATTTCTCACACCAAATTCCCACCCAAACTTAAACCCACCATAGATTTTTCACTCCATCTTCAACATCAAGTACTAAAAAAGTCATCACGCCATATAATTTAATGCAAACGGCATACGTCGCAGCCAGTTCATAAAATAAGACATTTGACACAGACCCCGTCATCTGCGCGGGAGGAAATTGCGACACTATGAGTGGATGAGCACGACGCCATATTGTGACGCCATTTTCCATTCCAATTTCGTGATTCCCACTTGAATAACGAGGTGTTATTGGAACTATAAAAATCTAGGAGTTGTGGATATTGCGACGAGCAGGTTTTAGGGATGCTATTAGTTGAATATGGTGCCCATTTTTCTTTTTGCTCCAGGAGTGTCGGCTGTATTAAATTTTGGTGTCTAGTGTGAGTGTGCCTTCAATAAAGCTCTGTGAAAAGTGGCCTTAAATTTGCATTCTAGTTGTTTTGGAGATTTTCAAATTTTAATAAAGTTGCTAGATTACCCGATACAGAGTTCAGTTGCCTTTCAATATGGATACAGCAACCAAATTAAATCGTGGAGATATAAAAGTGAATCATTCAGTCAAAAAAAAAAACAACCGACTTCTAAAAAAAACATTACAAAGTGAAAAATAACTTTAATTTCGGAAGTAGGTGTCTGTGGTTTAGAATTTTCGTTTTTTGCCACCGACGATAGTACAGTTATTTTACAGTTGTAGTATTTTTTTTGTATTTTTTGTTTTATTTGTTTAAGTTTTTATTATTCAGTTTTTAGTGTGGTAGCTACCCCACACAAATTCGAATACCACTAAGTACCTGCTATGTACGAAAAATAGTGAGTCATCCAAGTAGTGGGAAAAATACGTAATAATGAAGCATTCAGAAGAAAAAAAACGATCCACAATTGATGGAGAAATTGGTGGACATACATAAAAAATATACATAGGCTACGAACATAGAACCTCCTTCTTTTTGAAAGTCGGTTAAAAATAACAACATGACAAAAAAAAACTCGTTTGAACCTATAATTAAAACAGACGGGTCTCATGAAGGATTAGAACGAATTCTACATCCCAATTATGAAGCTCATCAAAACGACCAAGTAAAAAATGTACACAGTCATCCTCAAAAACGGTCAAGTGGGAGATTGACCGTCATAAGCTGCTTCGTAATGTCAGTTATTTACGGAAATGGAAGAAATTAATGTGATTTTTAATGTTTCCCGTGAGACTTTAAAATCGTGTAAAAAATTACGAATGTTGGGCATGTGGCACTTGTCCTCAGATGAGGTTTAAACTGAAGCTTTCCATTAGACCAAAGGTAAGTGCTCATTACAGCCACATCAGGCCGCAGCACATCATAATATGTCAATACTAAAAAGCGCTGGGCGGCCCGCATGTAATGACAATCAATCTGCCTAGCCTTTTCCCAACTGTATTGGGATCTACTTCCAGCCTAACCGGATGCAGCTGAATACCAGTACTTCACATGGAGTGACTGCCTATCTGACCTCCACAACCCATTAACTAGATAATACTATACCCCTTGGTAAGACTGGTTGTCACACTTTCAGGCTTCTGACGACCTGTAAGGACTGTCAAAGATCCACGAATGACAGCAAAACCAACGGCTAAACGTGCTTTCCGAGCCACGGAGGCGTCTCGGTATATCAAGATAGTCACCCACCAACGTACCAACACCGGCAAGCACAGGTTAACCTGATGGATCGACCCGTGTGGCTGTTATTACTTAGTCACGAGCTCCTCTCATTGAAATGTGTTCATACAAAATGTTCAAAAGTGACTTGTGAGGATTTTTGCAATGCGGTGCGGCCCGCCCTAGTCTGCATCAGCCTTAACTGTCAAAATGTGGGCGAACAACGCTTACTACTGCTACCATGCCTAGTTGCCTACCCCTTTCGGAGATTACAGGCGTGAATGTTTTGCCATGAAATTAGATTTATCGTCATGCAGTTTTTTACGTCTCTAAAGCATCATTGTAGATTAATGACCATTCTTCATTTTGATGAAACAACATACAGCAGCAATTACTGTCATCGAAGACAAAATGACGAATTGCTGTCTGAGTCAGAAATCTAATTTACTTCTTAGAATTGCTATTTTGGTTCTACAAGACATAGAATAAGGCTCGAGTTACATGTCTACGGGGAAAACGCAAATGGACCTGTGATGCCTTTTAGATGGTAAGTGATTCTGAGAATATTAAAATGTCTAGTTAGTTTAGGTTGAGTACTGAAGATTAAGTATTTTTAGGATAAGAAGCTTTTTATCCTTAAAATACTAAATCTTCAGTACTCAACCTAAACTAGGATCTAGGGGGCGGTACAGTCAGCTGCAGAGAAATTAATTTTGAAATTAAAATAATAAATTCCGTTCACCCTTCTGTCTCGTTCGGTGTCCGCAATGGACCGCAACAGTGTATGATTCGGTCGTCAGATGGCGTACGCGTTCCTGGGCGCGAGGTGGTGCGTGATGGACGGCGGCTGCGGCGTGTATTGGATCGGCGTCGGCGACGCGCTGGCGCTGCCGCAGCAGAAGGCGCTCGTGGCGCTCAACATTTCATCCTGGTGCGCCGGCGTCGACCTCTGGGGTAAGTGGCCGCTATTTGCTATATCAATCGACTCAGCCTATCGCAGTCTACTTCAGGACATAGGCCTCTCTCAGGCAGCTACACCCTATCCTCTGCCTTCGAATGAAATTTTCAGTACAGTCAGCTGCAGAGAAATCTCACCCTCTAGCAATGTATTGATATATTGCTAGGGGGTGAGATAAAAGATAAGTCTCACCCCCCAACAATGTGTTGATACATTGCTAGGGGGTGAGACTGTCCGTGAGATTTCTCTGCAGCTGACCGTAACTGTCCACATCGCAAAAATCTACATTGCTGATTTAAATCAAATAATAAAAAAAACGAAGCCTATCCTGGAAATTTCTGCTATCACATGTAAATGGTAAAAGGTGTCAGTAATTTCCCGTGTTCTCATCTTTTTATCCGGAACACAGCAACGCTGCTATCTATGATTTGCAGGGCGACCGGTTTACACAAGAATTTTATTTTCTGAAAATCCTGAGCTATTAACTAGATAGGTAGTTCACTTTTAAGAAGGAAAAGAACAGCCAACCAGCGTAAAAAACTCGCTGATTAAATTGGTTGAGACAAACGAAAAGTGACTCAATAGATACGTTGCTAGGGGGGAAGGGGATGTATGAAAATAAATAACCTTTATTTTCATACATCCCCTTGTTTTCACAATAAAGATATACAAGAATTTGAGAAATAGATAGATATACAGATAGAATCTTTATCGCATTTATACCAAAATTATATATAAGAGCTATAAAAAACATACATCACCAATGTACAGAAACATTTTGGGTGTAAATACCAATCATAGAATCCACCACCAACTGCGACTATATCGCAAAAACCTCATCTAGTAAGACCAATTAATAAACAGCTCCCAGTTCCCAGCATTTGCCAATACGAGCCCAGCGAGACGCCAATTGTGACAATAGTAGAACCATTTTAATAATAACATACCAATTAATCGTTTAGCCCTAATTCATTCGTCCGTATCTACATAAGCATGTGAGTAATAATGAGGTAGGTACTTTAGTTTCATGATCAACGTTAGGGCGATCACACAGTTAACCTAATGTTACTATTCGTTTCAATTTTCGACACTATTAGTACCTTTTCGTAAGCTCACTCCTTTCTTATCTGTGGGTTTGCAATGCGGAGGAATTTTTCGACGCCATTTTTTAGTTTGTTAATAGATTTATAGTTACATTAGGTTATTATATTTTTATAGTTAATTTAGTATAAAAAGTTTATCCAGTGTATATATTTTTATCCTCTTGAATAAAATCAATTACGACTATCATTAATCATTGATACATTCATACTATCATGTTTTATTAATTGATCATGGATCTTGAGTCTGCAAAGATTGAATTACTCGTATTTACCTTCACGTTGATAGACAGTTATGACAGGTCACAAAAATCTTGACGGAAGTTATGTAAAAAAAAACAATAAATTATGTTGTTCACACACAAAAATACATACTTTGGCAGGTAACATAACATAACATCACGCCTTGTTTCCCCGGAGGGTTGGGCAGAGGTGTAGGTACCTGTAGTAGGTACACCCACATTTCGCCAGTTCGGTAGGTACTTATAGAGTAGGTACTTTTCAATCATTTACCTCCATGATAATTAAATACCTGGGCGACCGAACTCTGCTAGGGTGATAAAGGATAGGGGGAAAATGAATTTCCCCAGATATGAGACCTAGCTAGATTGACTTTTCGCCCCCGTAAACCTCTATTTGCTTACCCCGTTCATCGAAATCTTTAAAGCCGTTTTCGAGAACGTGATTACAAATATATATTATTGGTCATTTAATAGTATAGGATTTGACGATGGTACTTTCAAGTTCTCACATTACATTTAAGAATGTAACTACATGAATCCGCCAAGCATAGTTCGTATGTCCGAATCCTTAGGGAGCCACTCATTAGCAGCTATGAAGATTGATGTTCTGTTGAAGTGCGGCTCATCGGTAAAGTGGAGGCGGGAGCGGAAGTGTCACATGTGAACTAGAAACATTCTTTAAAAAGAAAAAAAAAAACTTGGGCTATTTTTAGGTCTACGACGGAGTCTATGAGGACATAAAACGGTTTATTGTCATATTACACAGAGACTGGTACCTTTTTTTTTTTTTTTTTTTTTTTTTTTTTGGGTGGGAAATCATCAAATGACGTCTCCCGCTCTGGGTGGAGCGGGAGGGCGTGTCAGACTCTTACTGACTAAAACCCACCCGTGTTCCTTCTGTTGCCTGTGCAATGCCAGGGGGCCACGGTATCCCTTTCGGACTTTCCCGCAACCCCGGCAGGCAATGGTCTCATCAGACCCCTTCACTCGCTGACACTCTTTGAGGCGCGCGTGGAACACAACGCGCCGTCGACCCGGGCTTGGTCCTTACCGGACGGCGAGCTACCCATTGCTCACCGTCCGCAAGCCCGCGCCTACGGTGGCCGGGAATCGGCAATAGATTCCCGACGCCCAGGGCGTCTCCTCCTGCGGCGGCTAGGGGCGTGAGGGCGCGAAATTTGCCTCTCCCTCACGCGCTCCGCCTCCTCCTTCGCGAGCATTACTGCTTCGCAGAAGGAGGTGACGGCCTCCCATGCCCTCTCGCTCCGTACCATGGCCTGGACCAGGGCCGGACGCGAGAGATCCCCGCCACCGATCGCCTCCACGAGGACACGGCGGTGCTCTGCCCAAGCCGGGCATACCTCCACCGTATGCTCCACCGTGTCCTCCGGGCGATCCACGCAGTGATGACACCCGGGCGTTTCCTCCCGCCTTATCCGAAACAGGTACCTCCCGAAACAGCCGTGTCCGGTGAGGACCTGCGTCAGGCGGAAGGTGAGGACGCCGTGGCGCCTCTCCAGCCACTCCTCAAAGAGGGGACTTATCGCCGCAATAGTGGCGTGCCCAGCACTGGGTTGCGACAATCGCACTCTCCATGACGCCATGAGATCCCGTCGGAGCTCTGTCCGCTGTGCCGCGATTTCTCGCGGCATCGGAGTCAAGCCCCGGCGTTTCGCCTCCCCGCGCCACTCCCAAATATGCGCGAGGACTTTTGCCTCCAGATCCCATGGCGGCAATCCGGCAAGGAGGCTCGCCGCCTCACCGGAGACCGTGCGGTATCCCCGGACCAGCCGGGTGGCCATGACCCTCTGGGACGCGTTCAACCGGCGGGCAGGCCGCCGCCTCAACGAACGCGCCCACACCGGTGCCCCGTACAGGGCCATGGACCGCACGATCCCCGCGTATAGCCTCCGGCAGGAGGCGTTTGGACCCCCTAGATTGGGCAGGAGCCGTTTCAAGGCAGCCCCGGCCCGGTCCAGTCTGGGAGCCAAACGTCGGAAATGCTCCACGAAGTTCCACCGACTGTCGAGGACGAGTCCCAGGTACTTCATCGTCGACTCGACGCCGATGTGAACCCCTCCTACCGTTATTTGGGAACCCGACGGTGGCGCGTTCCGAGGACCATGAAAACACATGGCCTCAGACTTGTGCAAGGCCACCTCGAGTCCCAACTGCCGGATTCTGGCCACGATTGTCGCAACCCCGTGTGTCGCTAGTTCGGCCGCCGCCTGGTGCGACCTCCCCTGCGCCAGGACCAACGTGTCGTCAGCGTAACAAACGACGCTGACGCCATTGGGGAGGTCGGCGCGCAGCACCCAGTCGTATCCGATGTCCCACAGATGCGGCCCCAGGACCGATCCCTGTGGGACACCGCACGACATCTCTCGCCGGTTCCACTCTCCCTGGTGACCGGGGTAGATGATGGCCCTGTCTGCCAGATAGGCCTCGACCACACGACAGAGGTAGGTCGGCATCCGGTGATACCGGAGTGCCTCCCTGATGCAACTCCAGGGCAGGGTATTGAAGGCGTTGGCGATGTCTAGAGACACCGCCAAGACGACCCCACCCCGAGCCACCGCATCCCCCGTCGTGAGGGCTCGCACGCGCATGATGGCGTCAACCGTGGAGCGCCCCCTGCGGAAACCAAACTGGCTCTCCGCCAAATCCGGCCCCACCCGCACCAGCCGCCCGACGAGGCGGTCTGCAATGACTCTTTCAAAGAGCTTGCCCACCTCGTCGAGCAGCACTATGGGCCGGTAAGCGGACGGAGAGTCCGCAGGGCGCCCCGGCTTCTTGATGAGGACCAGTTTGCCCGTCTTCCAACGAAGCGGGAACTGGCCCCTCTCCAAGCATGCGCTTAGGAGCCCCCTTAGTCGAGGCCCGAGAGCCTCTGAGGCCAGGACCCAGGCTTTCCCAGGTAAGCCGTCGGGTCCTGGGGCGGTATTTCTGGCATTCAGCCTACGTACCGCCACCCTCATCTCTACCTCGGTCACCTCCAGAGCATCGTCGTCGTCGTCGGCGGTGTGGTCCGCATCAGGCACCGCAGTAGGCGGAGCCATGGGCGGGGAGGCGTGTTCCCCTCTCGAAGGGAACAGAGCGCTCACCACGTCCCCCACAAGCTGCGGCACAGAGACTGGTACCTAACGACCGAACTCTGTAACCTTCATACAGCGGCCAATCCTATAAAGATATTTTTGTTTGCTTCATTACGACTTCACTTTTACCCGACTACGGCGAAGCAAAAAGGAGGGTTATGATTTTGACCGGTTTGTATGTTCACCTGTTACCTCATAACTTCTTAACTAATGATCATAATTTAACCAAATGATGCATCGTTGGAAGCGTCTTGATTGTCTGCTAGCTAAAGGCTATATGACGTCACATTAATTTAATATGGCGACATCAAGAGGACATAAAGTCATGAAATATACTTTTTTTGTATAATGATGCCCTTTTGGGTATCAAATGCTTAGCACATTTCAAATATAATATATTATAACCCCAAAATAATAAAAATAAAAATACAAGTCATAAAAACTCAAACCAGTTGGGTTTGAGTTTTAATGACTTATATTTTACGACAAAAAAGTCAACTAAATAGGTATAAACATGATAAAATAAAAAATCTGGAGTCACACGTCCTAGGGCATAAATCGAAAAGATTACGTATATTAATCTGGCAAGGGTTAAAATTGAACTTATCTATCCTTTTAAGGTTAGGTAAAACTTATTAATACAAGTCTTGTTTCTTCCATATCTCTGTGTGAATATTTTTCTGACAAACACATAATACAATTATTACTCACGGACGAATCCATCCTCTACATAAATCATTCACCAGATGCCAGATATTATTCAGTCATAATGATGATGTCATCAATATCTTTATGAAAATAACTGATCTAATGACGCATGGTATATGATAAATGATAAATGATAAATGATTTATTTCTGCAAGTAGGTTTGTACAAACACTTTTACACGTCAATCATATTTTAAAAACTAGATGAGGTCGGCGTTTCCTATCTGACTACTCTGAGAAGAAAGGCCGAAACAAACTCAGAGGTCACAGTCTCTTTTAAAGTCCAGACATAATCTTGGTCAGATCATGTGAAGACGATGTAGATTGATGTCTGAAATGGTCTTTTGAGGAAATAACCATTCAGATTGAGAAGACCTGTCCAGTCAGTGCACGCATTTGTCAGTTATCGTGCAGCTCAACTCAGAATTTAAGGAGCTCAACGATTCGACGAACAATACCAAAGAAAGGACGTTTGGGTAGGCCACATAAATTACTCAAACTGCCAGACCATGATAAAAACTAATTGACAACAAAAAAATTAAAACAAAACAAAAGGGAATATCTGCATAGACTTCACATTCACAATAATTAAAATAATATAATACTTTAAAGTAAATATTCATGTCAATGAATATATAACATTCATTAATGTCAATGTGTATATAATAACCCGGAAATAATCTTGGTCAGAGCATTTCAATTTGAGGACCATGTAGATTTGTGTCTGAAATGGTCTTTTGAGGAAAGAACCATACAGATTTGAGTGGACCTGGCCAGTCAGTGCACGCATTTGTCAGTAATCGTGTAGCTCAACTCAGAACTTAAAAAGAGCTCAACGAATCGACGAACAATACCAAAGAAAGGATATTTGGGTAGGCCGCATAAAGTACTCAAACTGCCAGATTAACATAACAAAAAGTAAAATATAGCTAAATATATGACCCACATAGTCCTCACATCATAATAATAATATTATACTTCACAAAGTAAATATTCATGTCATTTTGTATATAATTTAAAGTTAGCAGAAAAACAAACAAAATTCAAAATGAAAAAAAAAAAATATATATATAATAAATTGGAGCAGCTCAATCCCAAGCCTTTTTGTCCTCAATGAAATCTTTAACGGTATAAAACGCTTTCTGGCACAACTTACGTTTAATGAATGATTTGAATTTATTAAGGCTTAGGTCTTGTACGCGGCTTGGAAGTTTATTATAAAAGCGTATACATTGACATCTGAACGAGCCACCTATTTTCTTGAGCCTTGTTGTAGGTACAACAAATTTGTGTTTGTTCCTAGTATTTATGTTATGGATATCACTGTATTTTTTAAACAAGTTTAAATTTTTATGGACATATAAGAGATTTTCAAAAATATACTGAGAAGGCACAGTCATTACATTAATCTCCTTAAATTTCTCTCTGAGAGAGTGTCTCGGACTTAATTTATAAATTGATCGAACAGCTCTTTTCTGCAAAACAAAGATAGTCTGAATGTCGGCGGCATTTCCCCACAATAAAATACCATACGACATTACACTATGAAAATAGCTAAAGTACACTAAACGGGCTGTCTCTATGTCTGTTAAATTACGAATTTTTCTAACTGCATACGCTGCGGAGCTTAGCTTTTTTGACAATTTATCTATATGTGGGCCCCACTGAAGCTTAGCGTCCAAAGTTAAGCCCAAGAATACTGTGCTATCTTCAGGATTCAATTCTTCGCCCTTTATCAACACATTAGTTTTCACCTGCCTAACGTGAGGCAGTGTAAATTTAATGCATTTATATATAATAATAATATCTTTTGAGATTTAAATGTGGTTCAAATCTACCTACTAAGATTTGCGAGTAAGCAAGATTGGTCGTCGTTGACTACCCAAGGTGTACCTACTAAATGTACAGGCTTCGATCCTTGTAAAGGTTTCAGGCAGTCAGCCCAATCAACGTTAGTAATTGCCCAACCATGCAAGGATTATTCTTATATAATAACAAAAAAGAAAAAAGACAAAAAATACAGCAACTGATTTTCACCCTTATCTTTTTTTAAGTCATAAAAATGGCCCCGTATGAAAGCTTTATAATCCTGTAAAATCCAAAAAATCACAACACCTTCTTTCCTGCCTACCCCACGATAGAACAAATTGGATATAGTTAGAAGGTGGCGCATTAGCGAGCGAGTAAGGGCCGTGTGTAAAAGACGGCGTTACATCAAAAGAGAACACTAGAAATTGAGTTACAGTGCGCGTGTCCAGTGCTCAACGAAGATTATAGGTAATCTGAAATATTAGGAAAATGTTTGCAATGTGATGGTTATTCTGAAAATAGCCTAGTATTGGTACAAACTTATTAGCTTAGCCAGATCTTTGGCATCTGAAAACCGGCTAGCCTGTATTAAAATCTGTCTTAGTTTCCAACAAAGTAGCTTACGATTCACAATAACGGTTACAGCCGCCATTTTTCAGATACGTAGCATACGCCACTTAGTGATTAAGTCAGTTGTAAATAGAATAGCATTTATTAGAATCGCTTTATTTCGGACACACAATTATCCATATGGTGTTAGTAACATACAAAAAATAACTTATTGCCTAGTGTAGTAACAATCAACCTCCGCACAAACTGCTGAACAATCGGAGAGCCGAAGCTCTCGGCTACAGTTTTCAGGATGCTGTTTTGACTGCCTCTCACTCTCCTCAGAAGTGACGCTGTTTTTTTGCGTACAAAAGCATAGAAGCCGTCGGTGCGAGCTTGCGCAAACATACTCAACGCGCTAAAGTATCGAGGCAGCCTCAACAACATCCTGAAAGCATTGTTATATTGGACGAGCAGGGCATCCAGCGATCTCTTAGTATAATTGACCCATAGATTGCCAAGTAAAGCCAGCAGCCTCCATTCTACCAATTAAAGCATACGGGAATTACCAATTCAGCTTCCAAAGTACGGATGATTAATACCAGCTGTCATACTGATTCTAATGAAGAGGTATATCAAAATCTCGTACCGCACCAAACAACGCGAACGACCAGCACTACGCACCACGTTATTAGATCATAGCTGTGCGATGCGGCAAAGGGCCTATGTTTTATGTATGCGGTGCGACCACTGCTATTACGATACACGTTTGTGTTCCACGGATGCTGTGGCAAATGGCGGGGGAGAAGACGACTATGAAATCCGTTTTGAGTTACAATAAAAAGTGGAAGAATAAGGTGGCAGATGTAGCTGCTGTGTTGACATTAACAAATATGTAGGAAAGGATATAACTTGGTATTTATTTTAATATTTTCATCTTTTGAAAACCATTGATAATGGATAGAGAGTTTGTGCAATCTTTAGGTAATAAATCGACGGTGTTCATTTTGTTTATATGCAGTTTATTATCTACAGTACCTAACTCAAATAAAGAATCCTAAGAAAAAAAAAATTAAACTCAAAAGTAATTTATTCAAACTAGGCTGAGAATCAGCAATTTTCGCACGTCAAAATTACATGAGACAGTCCCCCAAAACGCCCACCCTTCACCACTTCCTAGTGCTTTAGCTGGGAAGAAGAACTCCGCAGCAGAGAGCAAAGATCTTGTTATGGCATTATTTCTAAGTAAGTTGTTAACTGACAGTAGTTTTAAGTCTTATATTATTCAAAATCTAAGTTAACATAAACAATAAATAATACAACAGTATTTTCTAACTTAATAACAACACAGCCTCCTATTTCATGCTTCAAAACACTGAAACAAACCTTCCAAATGAAACATCTTCAAACATCCGCCATCTTGAGTCAGAGATCCAACAGAGTTAACGTATGTAACAGTATGTGTAAATATTGTCCCTGCATTACATATGCATTCTCCCATGAATTTGCATGAGCTGGATATTGCAGCAATTGTTACAAATGTGGCTTTCTCGTATTTGAGAAGTGTTGCATTGAAGGAATCTGTCTGAGTGTTGGGTTTGTTATTTTCTTAACGGTTATATAAATTAGAGATATGTTTCGCGGGAATTTGTTTCTTTGTCAAAACATGCAGGAAGAAGATAAACAGGCTATCTACTATCTACTAAGTGTTTTTGAATCAATTTTTATTTGAGGTTTTCAGCAAGAAAGTGCACATGCATATTCCAGGTGTATCTACAAAAGTTTTATACTCAGAAGAGAGTGGTACCAGACTGTCAATGATAATGATGATGAAAATTTGCTACAGACTAACAAAGCATCAAACTAGTTAAAATACAGCCATACCACAACATGGAGACATCCCAACAAATAATTTCCTCGCCACTTTTCCTTACGCGATCCGGAAATGACATCCTACCTACAATGACCTACATATTACAGCAAAAAAATCCTCAACATAAAAGCTAATACTATCAACATCTTACAGTCACAACGAGGGCCCTCAGAGCAGCGGCAAAATGGCGGGGCCCGTCAAAATGAGAAAAATCACAATTTCGATCACGTACACCACAAATGTTCTATTCACATGACGACGCTCGCGATACTTATTTGAAGACACCTATTTGTTGCTTTTAACGTTAAGTTAATCATAATCTTGGTTGGGTTTGGGTAGTGAGAAAATTAACACTGAAAGCAAAATTTGTGGCTTAAATTTAGTATTTTGTTATAGGGGTTTGCGATTAGAATGAGCCCCCAACTAGCTCTTTTGATAAGAAACCATGAGAAAAATTGCATGAATGCAGAGACCAGAGACTTTTAAACAACGTTTGAAAGTTATCATAAACCTTGAGCAACGTGAAGATTCCAGCAAAAAAAAAACCAGCAACAGTTATAGAATATTTCAATTATTAATATTATAATTAAAATAAAACGCTAACACCACAGTAATGAGAGGAAGTTCACCCATTACAAACACCCACATTTCAATTTTAATAGCAGAAAAATTCATCACTATTCTATTTTTACCGTGCTCCCCCATCAAAAGTGTCCTAAATACAGAATTGCATGGCGACATAGCATATGTAGGGATCGGCATGCTTTGGCGCGAAGCCAGAGATCAACCATATTTAGCCCCTGCCCTAAGCGCCACGTACAAAAAAAGATAGAAGATACTTCTTTTTCTTTCTAGCTGGTTGGAATTAGCTTTAGAAGGAAATGGACTTTAAAAGCGAATCTATGGTGCTTTCATTTCAGTATCCATAGGTGAATAAGAAATTAAACTAAAGAGGACTGGAACTCGACGGCACGGTTGGCGCAGTGGTTAAGCGATTGACTGCTGCGCTGCGTGTCGCGGGTTCAATTCCCGCACGGAAAAATTATTTGTATGACCTACAATTGTATGTATAATAAATGTATGTAAACGCACCCACGATACAGGAGAAAATCCTAGTGTGGGGCAACATTTTTATAAAAAATTTAAAAAAACTGCCCCTATTATCCTAACTAATATTATGCGAAAGTGAGTTTGTTTCTTTATTCGTTTGTTACGCGTTCGGGCTAAAACGGTTGAACTTATTTGGATGAAATTTGGCACATGGGTAGTCCATGACCTGTGTTAGAACATAGGATACTTTATATATCGATATTCCCGCAGTATTTTGACTTATGCGGGTGAAATCTAGTTAGAATATAAAATAATAATGCTAATTGAAGGACCACCAAACAAAATTTCGTCAAAATTCCAGCAGCCATTCTAAAGGTTTGATTAAGTAATCCAAACTAGTAATGTATATATTATGGAAGTAACTCTGTCTTTCTGTTACCTTTTCACGCCAAAAGCATTGAACCGTTACACTATTCACTATGATAGTAGACAGTTAGGTAGCCTGGGACCAGAAGAAGGACATTATAGGCTAATTTTCTTCCTTGATAATTGTATTAAAAATTATGAAAAACAAAATACACGCAAAGTGAGTCGCGTGAAACAGCTACTTAAGTATTAAAATCATTCAAATTCATAGACAATGCGCAAGAAAATCTCTCAAAACTCAGGAACACCCAATGAAATCTCTTTATCTTAACCAAAAGCATAAAAAGATACTAAACAGACTATCAAAAGCAGAGACAAATAGTTGTAACTACTTCAGGACAAGCAACAAAGACAGTAGTTTATCAAAATAGGACTGTTGTAAAAGGACAAAGAGGTAAGGCACCGGTCCACAGCGGCCCGCGGCTAAGCTATGCACGAACGCTTGACGTAATCGTAACGTACCTAAAAACGAACGATTTACGAATGTTTTTTTATTTTTTTTACCAATGTACATCTATCATTACAGGGTAACCTATTGTGACGGTGTATTTATCTAACTTTTATCCTAACTTAAAATTATAATTAAATTTTGTACCTTATTATTACAAATAATGCATTCTTTATGAACTCACTCAGAGAACAACACAATAGAACTATCTTATAGAATTTTGATTAAATGTTTTGCGACAAGCACAAGTATCTCCCATAGATATTAAGGAAGTCGTTCTAGGCCCACCTTATGAAAATCGGGAATCGTCCACCAATGAGTGGCTGATAAACAAATGAACCGCGCTGCTAACGTGACAAACCTCTCCGTGCACATCCTACGAAGAGCAGTGGACGGTCGACTTTATTTCCAACTGTTAAATACTGTTCATGGTCGTGAAGAAATCGTAAATGTCTTATAATCTCAGCTCCTGTGTTAGTACAATAGAATTATAGGCGATTTTTGGACACAAATAGATATAGTTTAGTGGTTGTGTGTGGTCACATAATGTAATAAAATTAATTGGTAGTGTATTTCTATTATTGAGTTCAGCTAAACCCATCTGGCAGTAAAAGAAAAGGATAGGATTTAGTAGCTGTGTGGAACGCAGTCACGAGTAGTCACTATACATGTGTCGTAAAAGTCAAACCAAGGAATTAAATACACTGGCTTAAATAGACGCAGCTAAAGAGTTAGAAGGAACTTTCTTCTGTTAAAGGTGTTCAGTTAAAAGAATCAGAATATTGTCCTACTTTTCACAAAAAAAAAAAAAAAACGGAATCCATATCACGACTTCATTTCGTAATCTTGTTGTCCAAAGTACCTTGAACTAATCTTCAAACTTTTGGATGGAGAAATCTATGGTATAGACAGAATAGACCTATTACTTATTAATCTAGTCAGACTAAAACATTCAGACTATTTCAACATATTCCTCATACCAGATACGCATCAAGACCAACTATTTCAGCTCAAGAGTCTTCTAACAACAATTCCACACAGAGATAAGAAATCATAATTAAAACGCAAAGACATACCCGAGATATAACTGTCTCCATGCAGAAGGAAGCTTAGAACATTGGCTTGGAGCCAAAACGAATATAGACGCGGATCCACGTGGTAAAGTTAGCTTTTGTTATTGTTTTTGTAATTTTTGACAACCATCAGCTGGTTGGGACAGCAGTAGATACTGATATTCAGGAGAAAAGGAACGTCTTAATACGAGGATTTCTTAATGTGATGGATATTAAGATAGAGACTAAACTCAATGTGCTACCCCATTGAGTTTAGTTTCATTCTTTCTTTTTCGTGGGGTTAGTGACTAACCTGGTATCAGAGTTTTTATGCCGCCCATGGGCATCTGACTTGACTTCACATGCCGTCGAGAAATATCTCTCAGGTCTCCCGGTTTCCTCACGATGTATTCCTTCACCGTTTTTGAAGCAAGTGATAACTATACAATACGCACATGAATCCGAAAAGTCAGACGTGTGTGCCTTGGGTTCGAACTCGAGAACTATGACTTGGTAGTCCAACGGTCACACCACTAGGTTATCACTGCTGATAGTTTGTAATTTCGTTTAATCCCAGGTACCTTCGTCAGTCATCAACATCTTCCTAGCCTTTCCCCAAACAGCTGCATTCGGTTAGATCAGCTTCCAGTCTAACCGGATGCAGCTGAATACGTTTTTTTTACTTAGAGCTAACGAAACTTAGTGGGTTGTGGAAGGCAGATAGGCAGTGGCCTATCTGCCTTCCACAACCCACCAAGTTTCGTTAGTATGATGAATATTAATGAAAGAGTGACAACAGCGGTGGTTTCACTAACATTACGTTTTTTTTACTTAGAGCTAACGAAACTTAGTGGGTTGTGGAAGGCAGATAGGCAGTGGCCTATCTGCCTTCCACAACCCTCTAAGTTTCGTTAGTATGATGAATATTAATGAAAGAGTGACAACAGCGGTGGTTTCACTAACATTAATTAATGTCACCTTGCAACAAAAATCACTTAATGCAGTTAACGCTAAAAGTATTTAAAACATAATTCTGTCTCTATCATCTTCAAACGATGAATGGTAATAGAACGATGTTTCAAATTTGTTCAGCACTCAAGTGGGCCTAAGACTCGAGTTTTTAGACCGTCCTTAAAATAAAAAAACTTATATACTTAATGCAAAAGCAAGACCTACTGATACGATCATCTGTACAGGACTCAATATCGAAGTCCAGCTTCTCTTACTGGCTTGACTTACTATAGAAAGTAAACTAAACTAATATTTAAACAAAAAGAAATACGAAAAATATTCCAAGCATTTATGTCCAAAAAACTTTTCCTAAATCAACGGGTTCATGCTAGGATGAAACGTGACGTCTGTCAGATGACGTCACGCACTGGATTTCAATGTCCACGGTTGATGTTGATAATATGAAGCTAAAGTTAAGAGCTGTCTAGATTTTTTTTATCCTCCTTTTTTGAAAAAAGATTATGTTTGAAGGTATATAAATAAATACGCTTGTATTGATGAAAGTAATTTGGGGGAAATTAGAGTAAAATATAACGGGTTTAATTTTTTTAGCATACTATATGTTCGGGTGATTATAATTTTTGTTCACACATTATTCATTTGTCAATTTTTTAAATAGCAAGTTACTGCAAATTATTATTCTTCCTGTACAAATAAAGTTTGCATTTGATAAATTAATTGCAATAATAATAAAAAAGATAGATTTATAAAAATACAGCTGCGTTATTTCTCTCACAGATTATTACAGCGAATGCATTCAAACTCTTTAGTAAGGAACCTCCAACAATAATTCCTCGACTTTCAGTTCCATCCAATGAAAACATTATTTCTCATTGAGTTCGCATAGATACATTTTGAAGAAGCAGCCAAGAAAAACACTGTGCTGAATAAATACACTATATATTTCAAATAATTCAAACTGTTCCAATTCATAACATTAAATGTGCTGGCATTCTTGCAGAAATATCACGACAAGTGCTAATAACCTCTGTAAGTTCAGTTTCAAAGAAACCTTGAAACTTCAAGAAATATGTCTTTTATCACATTCCATCAACAACGAAATTGTCTAAACATTTCAACTCATAAACATGACTTGTTCAGCTGTCAAATTATTAGCTATTGGCAAGGTGTCACCAGTGACTACCAGGGGTTTTGAACTCCGCTGTAGCTAAACATGTCCTGGTAAATTTAGATTTCTAACACCTGTCTCCATTCGTGCCGAAATAGATCCAGTTTCTGCCAAGGAGTATTTAGAGTTCTAAATTATTTTAGGCTGTAGTAAATATTTTGGCAACATTTAATTGACGTATGTTTTGCAATTGGTACGTTGGAATTAGGAAATAAATGGTTTGTCATTTTGCAGAAGTTAAGCTCACTAGACTTACTATAATTTATGATAAAAAAACATACGTAAAGGATTTAAAATGTTACTTATATTCATAAAAGAAGAAGCTAATCTTGCATTTTCAAAAATAATTTAAAGAAAACCTGACCAAGTAAAAAATATGTCAAAGGAATATGATGAATACAAAATATTTACCGACTTCACAGAAAGTAGAGCGAATTTTAATTAAAAATAAATAAATTTTAATCACCGTTTTAAAATATGCTGTGTTTGCTCGTAATTAGGCTTTTATGAATCTCAACGAAAGTCTTAACGTAATCCAGCAAGGTTTAGATAAACAGCAATTAAGACGCTGACAACAGCTAAACCACTCTCACTGTCGGACTGCATACAAAAGAAAGAGAAGCGCAATGACACAACGCTTGTAACTTATTGCAAAATATGAAGTAATTATGGATTTATTATAAAATGAGTTGAGTAATCGAAAATAAATAAAAAAAACAAACCAAGTTCTGCATTCAAATAAGACATTCTTGTTATTAATTAAAATACCAACGTTCGTTGATATTTAATACAGATATTTTGGATTAGAACTCAAATTAAAAGGTTAGTTTACCGTAAATTTGTATCGAGTTTTTTTTTTTTTGTTGTAAACGTGTTTTGGTAACAACCAAGTTCTGAGAAATATGTTCAAGATTAACATATATTTTTCCCGCTACCACAAACTATATAGATTTGGCGTATTTTTTTGTTAAGTCAAGCCCACTTTTAGCGTTTGCCTGTTATCAGCGCCTTAAGTGAAAATAAAGCTAAAAGACAAAAATAATGGTGAAATGTTATGAGATGTCTTAATTTTAGATTTAGTAAATATAATATCGACATGGCATTCTCACTTAGGACATTGCATTATGACGAACTTCAATGTAGTGTTTTACTTTAAAAAATATTGACTTGTAGAATTGAATCAGCTTTGCTTATTTGTAGACATACAAACAAATTTTACTTATTTATAATATTATTAGTATTAGTATGAATATAGGCCAATTCCGGAATCTAATATAACTTACAGTGAAATTATTTTCAACAACATTCCATCAGTGTTATTTTCCATGGGGTGATATCTGGCATATACCTACGTTTCTATAACATTAATCATTTAAAATGATATTTGCATAAAAAGGTTGAAAAACAAGTTCCAATAAACCATACTTCATTTTACAGTACCACGAAAATCAAATCCCCAGCAAATTCCCGGAGCGATTCCGCACAAAAAATCAATTATTCCAATACTCAAATCCAAATAACGTTAACATAATTCACGTTAAAGCCGGAGGTCCAATAAACGTAGCCAGTGACTAAGTGTCTATAAAGTATTTTAATGTTTGAGATAAAGTCGGGAGTGCACTGCATAATCCTGCCAGTGAAATACAACGTTTGGCTTACCGCGGTCAGATTGCAGGGAGTGTGTTGCAGGGTTTATGTGATTTCTTTTATTGCTGTATAGATTTGCTTAGCTTTATTGGTAATTTGGATGAGTTTAAATGGTATTGTGGCTTTGTGTGGATCTTCGGTTTAATCGTGTATTGTGAGCGGTGTTGGAATATGAGTAAATAATTTATTAGGATTTAAGAGAGTAATACTATCAAAGTCTATTGCTTTGTTTAGTTCGTGTTTCCTTTCCTAACTAAAGATGATCTCTTTTTTTAGGAGATCGAGACAGAGGCCGAGCTGTACGCCATCTCTGATAGTACTGAACCAATCGAGATACAACAAAACATAGATTTATTGCCAATAAAAACTTTTTTCTAGCAATGAACCTACTAAGAATTATTGAAGAAATATTAATTTATTTTATTAAATTAATGAAACAGGTACTAAGGCATGCAAAAAAGAGAATCACAAAGCACATTAGCTTCTTTGTTGAGTTAATTGCTCAAGTCAACTGACCTTTTTGACCTTAGCGTTAATTCCCAGTACTTTAGCGAAGGGTTAGCAGTAATCTGAGTTTTATTGCCAGATTAAAGACTCCGCTTAGTATTTAAATTAATGCAGCGGTGATAAGCTCGTGTGTGCTTTGTATTTTTGGTTCATGTACCTTTGAAATTATAATATTGTTACTGTAGCAGATTACATTAAAAAACACGCACGGTACTTAGTAAAATGTAATAAGGTTGAGTATTTAAACTCTATTAACAGTTGCTCCTTAAAATAAGGTGTTCAACAAAAATTCCAACCTCACTAAAGTTGAAATTATCTATATTACTGGCATATAGAAAAATATAACTTTCCGTTTACGAAATGTATTGAACCGTAGTAGTATACATATTTTTAGGTTGGCTCAAAATGCGAACAAGAAAATAAATATAAGAAATATCATCTTCATTTTAACCAAGATAGAATCAGTAATATTTAAATTCATTTTATTGACAAGGCATAGTATGACAAAACCGCTGCTGCAACATATCGCCTTCAGTTTGGACGTTGGCCAGAATAAAGAGAATTAGGTCGACAGCGACACTTTCTATGAAGCTAAAATAGACAGCGAAAGTTCAATGCGTGTTTACTACTGATTTAGAGAAACTAAACAAGAAAATACAGAAGGCAATGTGTGTATAAGGCACGTGGTAGGATACCTAGATTCGAATCAAAAGCTGCACCAGTTACATACAGGGTGTCCAAGAACCTGGCGTCCAACTGGATTCCCACGATGCCCCAAGTTCTAACAGTACTCAGAAAAATATTTTAAAAAATCCACCCCATGTACTTACAGAATTATACTGATTTCAAAAAAAAAGGGGAAATGAGCACCCTGTGACATACTTTTGAATGCTGTGACTGCTAATGCTGATAATTTCGATATTTCTTGGAGGTTTTGTAATCTAGGGTATTGCTGTGTCTAAATAGCAGACACAGCAATACCCTAGATTACAAAACAATTTTTTTTTTCAAATTAATGTGTAAGTATTATACCTTTTTAAAAAGAGGAATAAACGCGTCAAAATTTGACGTCACTTGCCATACTATTTTGGTACATTTTTTTTACACTACAGTCGGTCAAAGTTGCGAAATTCAATAGTTTTCCATATCACCTTTAGTTAAAATAATATTTTATTTTAAAATGGTACAATAAGTACATTATTTTTACATTCTATTTAGACACAGCAATACCCTAGATTACAAAACCTCCAAGAAATATCGAAATTATCAGCATTAGCAGTCACAGCATTCAAAAGTATGTCACAGGGTGCTCATTTCCCCTTTTTTTTTGAAATCAGTATAATTCTGTAAGTACAAGGGGTGGATTTTTTAAAATATTTTTCTGAGTACTGTTAGAACTTGGGGCATCGTGGGAATCCAGTTGGACGCCAGGTTCTTGGACACCCTGTATAGTATACATTCTGGGACTGTCTCGTTGGCTTAGGTTGCAAACGCTATTGCTGAGCATGAGATCATGGTTCTGGGTTCAATTCCCGGGCCAGCCAAATTGTTATTGGGTTTTTCCATCAGGAATTTCTCAGAAGCAGCCCAGAGACTGGATTTGTGCCCGATTGATGGCAATAGGCTCAACCCCTATTACATGGGACTAAAACATAACTCGCGAAATGTGAGTGTACTATACGTACACCTCTACCTAACCCTTGGGAGACCATAGGCGTGATGATGTTATACTCTAGTATACTTCATATACCAGAGCACGGAGACACTGCTACGACCGCTGCTTGAGGCGGAATTGTCACGACCCATACAAACGAATCGTGGCACCACGTATAAATGACGTATAGTAACTGATGACTTCGAAGGTGGTTCGTGACAGTAGTTGTGCGTTCAACGCACTTTTTGTAAGTACTGCCGTCTCTATGTACGCTTTCAGCGCGGTAATTCCGGGCTCTGTGCTTCATACGACAAAGTATTTGGAAATACCTACATGCATGGTATGTCATCTTTGTCACTATCATAACGGTCGTCATGACTACTAGATGAAGCTGGGTCTTGGTTTTGACCTTCCCTGTTCCTGGCTAGTTTCGTCTTCAATTTTTAAATAATTCATGAGGACCACCTTCTTCATTTTCCTGATCTATTAGGTAATTGTCTCTCAACTTATCATTCTTATTAAGCCCCATTATCACGATGCAAGTTTCTTTCCCGTGGCATGCAATACAATTGAAGTCTAAACACTGTTTAGAGGGTACAATATGTGTTACTGCTTCAACTTGTATTATTATTATTATTTTTTATTTCTAAAACACTTATCCTAATTTACATTTCGGTTTTAGCCACACAACGAAAACCTCTCAGGGTTTATCTGTGTGTTGGCGAGCCGTTCACTTAATTTTTACAAAAATATTAATTACTGATATGATGATATGATGATACATAAAATATTTTATAATAATGATTTGTGATGATGATAAATGATGATAATAACATAGGGTACAATACATTGTATACATTATGAGAAATTTTGTGTAAGGAAACGTTTAGATTTGTATTTATAACTTTTCGAACAAAAAGCAAGCAATTCCATTGCACCGGGTAAATTACTCTTACGGTGTGTTTGTGGTATACAATAGTATACCACAAACAATGAAATCGCACCGGGTAAATAGTCTTAAAGTACATGAAGAAGTTTATCTTCTGTGAGTTTCTGCTATGTGGTAGTCATAACTTCTCGACTATTTCTAGGTTGAGCTTAGTACTATTTACGCGTGACCTTTCGATGGAAAATATCATTATTACACGTCGCGTTGAGTGGCGCTGACGCATAATCATAATGCCAATGCACAGCGGTATCAATATCGTTGTTGAACAGTCAAACAAAGAGTTTGGTATACAGGCAAGCATATTTATCTTTCCACTTCTTCTTCTTTGTGGTCGCATCGATGATTCCAAATTATTTGAGTTTTTGCCAGAATTCAAGCACGTTGACAGCGTTAACTTTAGACTGGCCACTAGGCATCGTGTCAAATGTAGCTCCACAGTCGCATTGTCAATCGTTGGAGGTCACTATCTAACTAAGTTGTGCCTGCAATGGCCTACCTGGCTTCTTTTTTCCACAACACTGTCAATATTCATTTGTAATATTTTTTACGCTGAAGTTGGCACACTTAAGAGTGGTGTAAGAGACTTGACTACTTAGCACACTAAAACTTTATTAAAAATAATTACAAATTAGCTGTAGCTTTATACCGACCTCCTTGTTCAACCGTACATTAAGCTTAGAAACACGATTTCGTACTCAAACTTGTCGCTCCAGAAAAATTATAGCAAAAAGAAACTAAAACGAACCTCACTTGAGATTTTTATGAATATGAGATAGAAAAGACTTGGAAGAAATTATTCATAGCTTAAAAATCCTGTCATCGCAGCGAAAAAGTAAAATTTATTTCATACTCAACATACTGGTGAATTATATAAAACGTGACAAATGGTAAAATAAAACTGTTCCTAGAGTATTACACACGTCACAGAGCTTTTATTAAAAATCTAGATCCAGACGTGTTTACGTCTTGAATATTTCTCTAGAGTACAAGTTTATTTTTGACTTCTGCGACGACATATTAAAATTAGTCGTTTCAATCGTCCGACATTTTATTCGCCTTCGTTTGATGGCGCCTACAAAATAAACAGTAGTCTTTAAAATGCCACGATAATTCGTGATTTAGTATCATGTAAATAGTAATATTACTCAACCACATAAATAAGGAAAGTCGGGAAAACACTAGTTTTAATTTTAAATTCTGCACCACTGAAATAAACCAATGAATCATCATCATTCTTGAAATATTTACAAACGCAAAATACTTCTATTTCCGTAAAGTAAATAATCTCAACTATTTTCTGCGTAAAACTAAATTTAATCATCAAGATGACGACTGTTTTCCAGTTTATTTTTCAATCATTCTGGTGATACATAACATGCATAATTTACATGACTTTGGTAATCCTTTATGGAAACTTTTTATGATGTATAATTATAGCAGTAATACATATAACAGAATTCCTTATTTTATAAGCTACGGTTTTATTAACCGTAGCTTCTTCTGCTTCTTCTTTACGAGTCGATGGCAGAAGTAAAAATATTATAATAATTATGTTAGATGAGTTGGGCCCAATAGGTGGCCACGCCAATCGCGGAATCAGTAGTATTGTTAAGGTCCTCAGAAGTAAATGCAGGTGTGTGAACACTTTGGACAAACGGTTTTCACCAGACCAAAGTTTTCATACAATGGGGTTGGATCAGGAACACCGCATTGCATGTTTCTCTCACAACTCTATTCTATTCCTTTGGCGGTTGGTCTTGGAGGACTTATATAAATAAAAGCCGTAGCTTATAATTAGAGATCGGATATTCAGATGCATATTTACTTAAAGTTGAGATGTTGGCTATTATGGGAAGCACTTTTGTAAAGAAAAAATCACGGGATCCCGGAATCGAAAGTCTATGTACTTAAGTACAGGTATTGGCTAATACGGAATGCACTTAATTTTGTATTGATCGCAAAAATCTCTCGATTCCGGAATTTAGTAAGAAATGCTAGCTAATGTTGTAAAGTAGGTTGCCAAATTGGCATAGCACATTGCGACTAAGAAATCGGTGTCTTGAGTTTGCTAAAAAATATTTACAGTAGGTATATACATTTTTATGTTAACACCGCAAAAGTAAATTTCATAAGAGGGTTGATAAGTCGTTTCCATACCATGTATTCAATTAGTTGTGCATTCCCGGACTTTATTGAATTCCGGGATATATTAATAAAAAAAATAAACCACTACCATCATTCTTAGCCAAAATTAACTTTAGGCTTAATTAAATTATCCACAAAATCAAAATATCAATGCAAACACACGTTACATAATTACTTATTAACATTGACTCAGCAACACACAGAGGATCTTCTTTGCAACCTTTAAAGTAAATATAAAACTAATTCCAATTGTCCACACACAACACACACTCCCATTCATACACACACACCACTACATAAAACACACTCATACACACCTCAATCACACATTAACGGCATACCTTCACTTCTTTTGATTTGTAAAAGTATAACCTTCATTTTTAGTTTTGCGATGTTTAGTAGCTGTCCTAGAGCTGTAAAATTTTCTGGCTTGTAACATTCTTGATCTTCTAAGATACAGGTAGTAACCTAGTTTAGAGGTCAGGGTTTCAATGTATTACTACCTAGCATAAACCTCTCAATATATGTACTTCTACTATACCATTGTAATAATTATTTAGGCTTTAGTTCAATAAAGATTATTATTTATTATTAGGTAAATATGCATCCGAATATCCGACCTCTACTTATAATGTAGGTACTAGATGATTATAAGTCAGCCTAGTTTCAATAGGAAACCACACGGGTTACTACATGTACCTAAATAAAAAAACAAACAGTTACAAATACGAAAATTAAAACACACATGGTTTTTATATCAATCAACCAAACTTTAATCTCGGATGTATTTGATTTACAACTGGCAAACACGGATTCCATATTGCGTCGGAGTTGGACGTAATGTTGGGAATCCATCAGCAGGAGTATTTCCGCAGGAAGCGTAAATATAGAACGAAATATTTTGAGTGATACTCATACAATCACTGGACGATGATCCAAGAGATAGTGGCAAAAATATTTGTTGGTGCTGATTACCGCGTCAGGTACCTATATGGCCCCTCTTCATCTTTAACAGTCAGTTTTGTGCAATACTGCGGAATAAACCAAGGTTTAAGGTAGGTCCAAGGTTGCCTGGAAGAGATCGCGGAAAGCGATAAGGCCGCCCATTGTATATTTTCTAGTGTTTAATTTTTTTTTTGTGGTGTACAATAAAGTATGTATAAATATAAATAAATAACCTCTACACCTACAACTATTATAAATAATGCAATTTAAGTATATTAATATATATTGCACCTTTAGTTATCTAACTTATACCGTCTAAAGTAAATCTTACAACTAGAACAACAACAAAAGATGGTACTCACGTGAATCTATGATCTCCAAACTGGTGTCTATCAATGTCTGTAACACAATCACCATCACCAACACACACAAGTTCATATCTTTTGCCATGATCACCGTCAGGCGTCCTAATCACCAACACTGAATCACCAAAAACGATCAAATCATCAAGTCGACACATTGATGTCACTGATCAACCCAATACACTTTTATATCACTATCGGATACATTTCTATTTCCTTCTTCAAATTTTAAATTTGGAACAGTTCCAATTTTTCTCTATATTTTTTTTGTTTTGCGACCGGAACTGAATCTGAAACAAAATAATATTATTTTTTAATAAATTAAACACTTCTTATTGGTCCATGTTTATACAGGGTGATCTAATAATAATAGTGGGTTTATTAAAAATAGTGGGTGTTCAACATCTGTTGGGTTTGGTGTGTTCAATGGGAATTGGGTCGGTTTTATTATGTTCCAAATGTTATGTAATTAATGTTAAGTCGTTTGGTATTTCTGTGAATGAAGTGTTTTAATGATTGGTGCGGATTTTAGTTTAACACTTTTTGTGTAAACAATATATAACCAAAGCGTTTATGAAAATCTCAAACGTACTTTTTATGATGAGAGATAGTAAACATATATAATATTTTTAAATGATTCAAAGCAATTCAGCGGCGACCAAAGTAAGTGTTGGAACTTGTAACACAAAGTTGTGGAGTAAGAATTATATTATATCTCAACGAATTTTAAAGTGACGTGACGGGTTAAATTTTAAATAAAAACGATACACTTTACACAATAAATAAATCACATGAATACTAAAAAAAGTATTTAAAAGAAAACTAAAAACAATTTGGGTGAGAAATTATCAAAGAACTTCTTCCGCTCTGGGCGGAGCGGGAGGCCGTGTCAGACTCTTACTGACTAAAACCCACCAGTGTTCCTTCAGTTGCCTATGTGTTGCCAGGGGTCACGGTATCCCTTTCGGACTTTCCCGCGACCCGGGAAGGCATCGGCCCTAGCGGACCCCGTCAGATGTGCTGATATCTCTTAGAGGCGCGCGTGGTTAACAACCCGCCATCGACCCAGGCCTGGTCCCTATCGGATGGGGAGCTACCATGAACTACATTTTTTCCCTCAACAACAAGTGCAATCATCAAAACGAATCGAATGAACCGAAACTCGAAGGATTTACTAATAGTCACTGAAGAGTTCCACTATCAGCCTTCTCGCTCCATCATCAGATCAGCTCAGAGTTACCAAATTATAGTATTGTCATCCAAACTACATAAATATAGTTACATAAAAAGTGTCATCAAAACGAATCATATGACCCTAAACTCGAACGGTACCAGTAGCCACTGAAAAAATCCCCTCTCCACCTCCTAGCTCCATCTTCAGAGCTTCATTACCAACCCCAATCTATTGTGCTCGTCAAACCGAATCATATGAGCCTAGTAGCTACTGAAGAGTTCCACTATCCACAAAATTACCATGTCAAGATTGAGCTCGTATTACAGTTGTTTAATATTTTTCACATTTTTTGACTATTGGACGAAAGAAACTTAGTTTTCATACTTACTTATTTTGCGGTTCAAAGTTTAGCTATTAATGGACAAACAATATTGTGTACTTCATCTAATCATACTCAACAGAAACCAAAACTCTCTTCTCTTCTCTCTTAACTCCGCGTCCCTTCACCTTTACCATACAAATCTTTAATTTCTCATCGCCAAGTTGTCGTAATTTGACATGATTAACTCACAAGCACAATGGTACAAGTATTCCGGTATATTCCGGTACCTCGTTCATGCAACAACAGTTTGAGTTATTCGTTGCCCCCACCAATTTATTGGGGACCCCCCATAGGTGTATGACGTGTAATTTAGAAGTATGGCTTGGTTCGTATCGAATACTTTATGACCAAATTTTAATAATTTATTTAGTATGGGTGATTTCAATATTAATTAGTTTAAGCTGGTATGTATGTTTCGATCGGAAGTTTTGTTCATTTCTTTAAGTACTGTTTTTTTCCGTTTATTATTCAGTGTAGTTGAGGTAGGTACTTTCATTTTCGTATTTTTTAAAGTCATATGTAAAAGTATGCTTAACGGACTAGTAGTGAATGATTTATTGAAATAACGAAGAATAAGCTTTTTATTTTCAGAAAAGGATTAGAGCAATATTCTCAAACAATAAATGATTCGATGATATTGATGATCACTGCCAACATTCTAAAAACCGGTCACCACAAATTTTAAAAACCTAACCCAGAATACTCATGCAACAAAATGTCGCCACATCTCACCGAGGTGAGGGATCAAGTTATATTTGTCCCGCACGTCACACTTCCGCCGCTTCCTAATAATAATTCCCTCTACCTCCCTCCCCCCCTCCCCACGTCACCTACCCGCGGATACCATGTTTCCTTTACCTTGAAATTGTTAATTAACTGATATAATTAGTAGTATACAGGATAATAATATGTGATGGTTTTTGAGCGAGCGTAGCAAAAGTGTTTTTTTTTTCTTTTCTTTCTAAAATTTTTATGGGAAAGAATGTGGGTAGGTATTATTTATTTTCGGATGCTCTTTTCAATACGAAATTCATGTTAGAAGTATTAACGTAATCCCAGAAGTTCGTGGAAATATGGTTTTACCAAAAGGAATTATTATTATATTGAATTATTTTGAAAGCATTTTCCAAAAGCCGAGAATAATATTATATCCGTCCTGAGGATTTCCATTATTGAATATTTAATCATATATATGTTTTTTATTTATTTATGAGTTTATCATGGTCAGGCAAATGAGAGAAATACAGCACATATTTTCGGACATTGTGGATTTCTTCATTATAACATCTATAACGATTCGTTTTGACGTATTTATAGTCACGTAAATGAATTTTTAATAAAAAATCCAACGTTCTCCAGAACATGTTGGTAAAATAATTTTTACAGAAAATGAATAAAGTATTCAATAAAAATATTGCCTATGTATCAAACGAATATTTAGGTACTACCCAAAATTATACAAAATATCAAAATAATTCGTGCTATTTAAGTTTCAAAAAAGACTAAAAAGATTTGCTCACAACACTAGGCAAAAATACCACGTAATTACCGCCCTCACATTTGATTACATTACCCCTTTTACACTATACAACTAACAGGTTCCCTAAATTAAACATTCAAAGTAATTCGCGCACCTAATTTTCCGGCGGGCGGCAATTGTTTACACTCTGAGCGTATGCACGACAATATAATTACGACAGCTAACGTCATTGGACTAGGCAGGGCGTGAACATTGTGGATTTGCGACCGAGGCCCTCGTTTATTGACACTGTTTGGCCGGTAGAGCTAATTCTGTAATGGCTCACGGAATATAAGCAAATAGTCGAGTTTTATTGCTCTGTGTATATGATAAGACTATTCGTTTACCGCGGACTATTTCCTGCTGTGATTTTTCGTTTTTACACTAGAGTTCTGCTAAATATGGGAGCGTTTTCAGAAAGAAATTGCACAAGAAAAAGACTTGACCCCGGATTGACTAACCGGGAAGCTACAGCATAGAAACCAAATGCTGATCCACTGCGCCAATAGTACTGTACGGAACCTCGCCTCCGCAAAAGTGGAACTTCAACAAGAAATTGTACCTCCGCCTCAACAAGTTTTTAACGGAGGGCGAGAAAATAAATCTGCTCTAAAACGAAGCGAAGACAAGCTCCGCTCACCTCCGCTTCCGTTAATTTGGCCTCAGTTACATCCCTACTAAACTGTTAACAATAGTTTTCAACGGTCTTGATTTCATTGAGGTCATTGATAAGTTCCAAAATAGTACTTACTTATAATGTAAATGAACTTATTTTTAGATTGACGATAAAAATAAACTAGGAAATTATATATTTTTGGATACTTTATGACATCGTAGCTTCGACTGATATTTTGTCTCTAAACGAAATTCTGTCATATAACATTTTAAGCTTTCAGAAAATACCTAAGCCTAAAACAAAATCCATTTGAATCAAACTGTTGGAAGTGTTATTCATAAAAATACTAGAAAAGCGTTGCCCGACCATCACAAAGAGTTAGCAACGTCTGCAAAACGGTGACCATATAAAAATATCATGGCAGCCGCATCTGAACGTTCGTTCGATGTTTTTTCAAAAAACAATACTTCAGTCGGGTATAAATACTCGAACAAAATGGTTTGGAATTCTGTCCGTTTGTACAGATGGAGGATTTTATATACTTTACGTTATATGAAAGTATCGTAAAAGATAAAGTAAAAATTGAACTTCGAGTTAACTCCTTTCATCAAATGAGACTTTCATTATCAATATGAGAATTAATATTACAATGACAAAACTTCTCTCCAACATAAAAAAATAATACTATGAAAATGTTTGCAAAAAATAACATATCCTAATTAACCCAACCTAATTGATTTGGGACAAATTTATAGTTTTAAGACATTTAAAAATAGTTTGGTAGATGTCCAAGTTTCTTGAAAAGGTATACCTATAATATTTTATTTCGTATACCTATATTCCTGCAACTGTTTACAATTATTTATTTATTTAATACTTCAAGCACAGGAATGTATAGAGGCTGACTTAATGCCATAGGCATTTACTACCAGGCAACCTTTGGGTGATGCAGAGACAAACAATCGTAGGTGCAATTACAAGAAATTGAGTTTTTTTTTTTTAAAGATACAATTTATCTAGATGACAAAATATAATTATAATATACATACCTAATTATATATAAATATAAGCACAAATAAATATACATAAATACACAAATATACTAAAAACAAATAAAAAAAACAATGGGAAAACATTTTCATTGTGATGATACTGCCAGCTTCTTACGAATGTGCTCGCGAACTTTAACTCTAAAGGAAAATCGATTGGTCACCATCCTGATTTCTTGGGGGAGCGCACTCTACAGAGAGATAAACTGAACGAAGAAGGAAGAATGAATGAAGTCTGTGCGGTGAGCGGGACATTGAAGAACGCGATTATTTGATGACCGTAGATTTTTACTGTGGTTGTCACAAATGTACTGAAAGTGGGGGGTTAGATAACTAGGGGAAGTGGGAGAGTCAAGAAATGAAAACAAGGTGGTTAGCGCCCTTTGCTCTCTGCGCTAACGTATGGGCAACCACTTTAGAAGCGACCGATGCGCAGAATCATGATCATATTTACGCATATTGAAAACGAATCGAATGCAGTTATTGAGAATACGGTCAATTTTGTCGAGGAGATCTGCATTCAGGTCATAGTAGCACACATCACCATAATCGATGATAGGAAATTAAGGACTGCACAAACATTGTCTTCGTACTTGTTGGTAGTAAATTTTCCAGTCGGTACAGAGCTCGCAGCGTTCCAGTTACCTTCTGGCTGACCCTCGAGACTTGAGTACACCAGTTTAAAGTACTATCAATGTTCAAGCCAAGGTCCTTCACATCACTACTAAATGGGCCGATTGTACCATTGAACTAGTGGCAAGGTTGTACCATCCACCTTACTCATACTCCGAGAACTTCCGATGATGATCGCCTGACACTTATTTGGGTTTACTGCTACGCCAAATCTATCAGACCAGGTTTTTATGGCTATCAAATCTCTGTTTAATTTGTCGATAGCGTCAGAAATCCTATCCTGCAGAATATGATATTTGGTTTACAAATACGAGTAAATAAACCGATGCGCTGACGTTTTAAGTGGAAACTGAGTATCATCTAGATGTAGATACTCGTAGATGCGCTCAATAGGTGTGATAAATTGGTAGTATTCAGACTTTTCTGAGAATTCCTAATAATATTTTGATTTGTAACACTTTTATTTGCTCTGAATTTTTATTTCTCTATAATCTAAATTATCTACTATGCAATATTGTTTATGATTTTATTCTTAAGACTTTACTAGACTGACTTGGAAGCTTAGTTGCACATTTCTAATAACTATAATTATGTTAACTCCTCTTACAAAGTTAATAAAGCAATAATAGGTGGGTTCTCATTTATAATATAATCTAATTATGGGGATCGAATTCACAAAATCCCACCACTTAATTACCGCATTAAAACGCATGTCCAATTTCCCCTAACTACAATTATATCTTCATTATCAATCGTGACATTCACACCCCATACGCAATGCGTCACATCAAAGTTAAAACTCGCACACATCATAATACCCCTCTACAAAATAATCTCCAATGACGATTGAATAGCAACAAATTGTCTCGTCAAGGTACCCTCATGATGTGGCCACTCAGATAGATGGCATCGGCGTGACGACATCGCATGTCGAGGGCATTTTGTAACCATTGCCGATAAGATTGTTGGGAACAGACACTAAATGCGGATGTGGCCGTTAATGCTCATTTATTTTTACATTTGTACTGTTTGATTGTTCGGGGAGATTACTCTAGTTTGAGTTTTTCAGATCTTGTCTGTCGCATTTTGGGGTTTTCTCGAATACTTCTTTTTACTTCTATAAATGCACCTCAGATTTTACTATTATTTAGGACTAGCTGTGCCCCGCGATTTAACCCGCATAAATCTCAATCCCGTGGGAATACTGGTATAAAAAGTATGTTATGTCCTTAACCAGGTCATGGTCTAACCATGTACAAAATTTCATCCAAAACCGTTCAGCCGTTTTAGCGTGAAAGCGTAACAAAAAAACAAATTTTCGCATTTCTTACTTTTATTAAGGATGTAGATGCTGAGAAGGTTTTTAGATCCATCAACAATTTAACTCTCCCTTTTTTTACTCTTGATGTAGTGAATAATAAACATACTAGTAGTTTTAATCGAAAAGTTATGACGTCAATCGACAAAACAATTTGTAACGCAAGATGAAAGCAATAAAAGTCTCGGCATTGCATTGGTATGTTAATACCCAATCAATAAATCAATCAATCATTAAAAATCTTCAAATTCCACAAAAATAACACTGAGAAAAAACCATTTTAAAAGCACTTCAAAGTCCTTGAAATTATTCGTAAATAGTTACATTAAACCGCCGTATTACTAGAATAGCAAACATAGATAGATGGCTAGACAAAACATTATTTGTAATCTCAATTCGTATCAGGCGAGTGTTGATTCAACAAACTCGAACCATTATCCCACTGTTACGATAGTTGTGATAGCCCTTGCCAATCAATTCAGTTGGCTCTTCAACGCAGGGGAATCTAAATCTAGAATGATTTGTTCGATAGTTTGATTTACTGGAACTGTGGGATTTATGTCCGCTCATTGATTTTGTAGTAGTAGAAAAGCGTTATGGCACTTGCGACCTTGGGTAACGTTTTGAAGGAATGCTGGAATATGATTTTGGTGTTTTATGTTACCGAACGATGTCATTTTTCTTGACCTGTCTTTTGTTCCATGTTGATGGTTTAGTAATTATTGAAAATCTAAGAAACGTGACATGTTTGTAGATTCTTAAGCTAGGTCTGTTTTTAGAAATTGGACATGTGAAAAATTGTGTCCATTTAAAAGTAATCCAAACTCCACTTTATTTGTTTCGGAAACACAGGATTCACACACACATACATTAACACGGGATTTCCGTTACAGGCAACAGTTTTGGAAACACAAAGATAGAACGTTCAAATAGAACAACTAAATTCATAACTCATATTTTTAGCTCCACTTAATTTCAAATGAAAATTCAAAGGCACAAAGTTTCCGAAGTACAAAGCATTTACCATGATTCACATAGCTGATACTAATTGCTGTGGCGCCAACGAGACAGAAATTTATTTAAATCTAACCGCAGACGATTCTGAGAACCTCAATAGATGTTTAAAATGACATTGTATAAATAACTGTAAGAGTGGAAGTGTACCCCTTTGAAAGCCAATGCTTTCAGATAAATTGAGCGCTGATTGAATTAGTGTAAAGCTTAGGTTGTGGGTAGAAGAAAAATGTGAAGAATCTGTTGCTATTTATACAACCTTAGATGATAGTAATGGATTTTGTAGCTAATGTAGTATCAAAGAACAATGTTCACTATTCCATAACACAAGTTATGACCAAAGTTCATAAAGAAATACTGTTAAGTACAAATTCATTTTCGTTTAAACGTAATCTACATCCAACTCAATTCCAATCTTGATAGTCCCCTTCAAAAGCAAAAACATCAATAACTCTTAATATTTACTTTCGTTTAAAGATCCCCAGTATTTATCCAGTAAATATTGCACATCACAGTTGACCCGATTCTATCAACTTTTAAAATTATTCTCGTGTATATGCAGCGTTCTTGAAAACAAAAAATATGAAAGGACTTCACTAAAAAGGAAATGGTGTATGTATATTCCCCTCTTTAAATGCTGCTTTTATGACCGTATGATGTTAATTAAATAAATTAATGGGTTGATTTTTTAAATAAAGTTGACTATTAATATCCTGCTGTGACTGTAATGGTGGTGAATGAAGAGAGACAGAAATTAAATATTGCCCGGATAGATAGATTTTGTGGGTTTTGAATTTTCTATGTGGGTTGATTTATGTGAATTTCATTGGTCAACTAATCATAATATCTTTTCTAAACCGTTTTTTTAGGGATTTGTTAAATTATGTTGATTTTTGGTAGGCTGTACGTGGACCGATGAAGGTCGCAGGAATCCGCTGGATGCAGGAGCACAGAATTGGTCGAAGTGGCGGTGCTTGGGGGAGGCCTATGTACAGGAGTATCTACACGTCTTTCGGCTGAAATGATGAAGATGATGTAGATTTTTGAACAAACAAGTGATGTTTGTTCAAAAATCTAGTCTAGTCCCGAGACAAAAGTTATAGACTTTTGTCTCGGGACAGTGATGTTTGTCAACCAAATAAATGACTTAGGCGATTGCTCGTGTACCATTGAAATACTTAAATTGAATAATATTAATTGTAGTTACATATAGTTATGTCAAATTCACCTTACAAACAATCATCGTTGGCACAGCATCCTTTGTTTTCTTTTCTTTTGTCTTTAAAATCGCTTCAAATTAGGACAACACCATTATTTTTACTGTAGCAACTTTTATTTTTGTTTTAATTTATGTCACTGCATTTCAGTGCACCCGGAAATATTGCAACTATGGAGTCATGTTTCATTTTGACACCACCACATCTATCATAATCAAATATTTTATTTATAGCCACGTCAATCATATCCACATTTTTGTGCTCCCCTCGCATAGCAACCCTTGTCAATCCCCACAACATTAATCTTTTTGACTTTAAAGTTTCTATAATTAGTAGAAAATATTTCGAACAATGCGTACGACATCATCTTTAGCCACAGAAAGTGCTCCCGCTCGTCTCAAATCATCTACAGTTTACAATATGTCACTTAGATCAAAGAACTTTACATCAAACGTTAGGGTAATGATGTAGCAAAGAACTGTCTATCATCAAAATACACCCTACTACTTCACCATAAAGTTCTTTTTCACTTGCTCCGAATGCAAAGTCTTAAAAGAATACAGGTTGCAGAGATTTATTGGTGATCTTTTTTTAACTTGACGACAAACTTAGAAGTGGCGTTAAATATATCCCTTAATTATTACTTGTTTATAATACGTTTGACGTACATTTTATGTGCTTGTCTATTTTTTCTGTTTCATTT